>CM060892.1:20537500-21930000 GCA_030762935.1 Hymenopus coronatus
TTCCAGGGATGCGACACAAAGATTTTGAGGTAAATCCCCCCATCCTCAACTACGCTTTAGATGGAATTTTTTTCGAAAATTTTGATTTTCTAAAAAATGGTTCTAACGATTTTGATTAAATATCGTATATTAAAGATATTTACCTGACAAATAAAATGTATATCTTGAATTTTCTGGGAATAGCCTCTGAAGATTACTTTATTCTGGATGAATCTTACGGAATTTTGCATAACTGCTAAACCGTAAGAAACGCACAATGTATGTTATATGCATTTTTTAAGTAGGGTTGATTGTTTTTGAGATATTCATTGTTTTTTGGTTACAGCTTTAAAAAAAATTTCTCTCACAGGACTTTTTCAACTCCTGTACATACAAAGGAAATTCAATAGATAGCAACCAGCTTTTGACTATCACTTTAACCTATGGTTATTTCGCTTCTACTTATGAGGAAGCAAGTAATAAGACTTTTTCTGCTAATTTTTTTTCGATTAGCATGAAGTAAACAGAAGCATAAGCTTTTTAACAATAATTTGTTGCAGAGATGTAGAGAAAGCCATGTGAATGGGACACATAAGATTTTTTTTTCAACCTCTGATAGGCTATAAATAAAAGACAAGTTCACAGAAAACATTTATTTTTTTATTAAAAGTTTTGTACATTTTGGTTACTATTCAACATAATCACCAAAAAGATTGAGACATTTATCGTACTTGTGCACAAGCTTTGCAATACCCGCTTCAAAAAATGTTGCTGTCAATGATTTCAAATGAGCATTGACGTTGTTTTGAAGATCTTCGTACTTTACGACGTTTGCGGAGAGCCATTCAAAACAAGCGAAGAGGAATTGTGTTGATCCATGACAACGTTCGTTCACACACTTCTGGCACAACCCATTGGCTCCTTGAACAATTTCAATGGGACATTTTTGATCATCCGCCTTACAGACCTGACCTAGTACCCAGCGACTTTCACCTTTTCCCTGAACTGAAGACGTGGCTAGGAAGGCAGCACTTTCAAACAAACGAAGATCAATCCCATAGCAACCACATTTTAAAACATTTGGCTGTCGGCTTAGTATTGTGTACTAGCTTATTTCCCTTCTACTAATGAGTATTTCGAGCAGCATGAAGTAGATAGAAGAATAAACTTATTTATAATAATTTGTTAAAGATATCTAGAGAAAGTGGTGTGAATGGAACCCATCAGATTTCCCCTTCATTTTACATTAATTTCTGTTGTTTTCCTATTTGTTTACCGTGTATTACTTTCTCTACACGCACTATGTGCATAGTGCGTATAGAGAAAGTATTGCACTCGACCCAAAAATTCAATACTGAGATTCCACCGGAAATATATGTTTTAGGGTCCCCAATACCCAAAAAAAAAAAAAACAAAAAAAAAAAAAAAAACATTTTCACAAAAAGGTCCGTGTGTCTGTGAACACGATAACTCAAAAACGAAAAGTCGGTAAAAGTTTAGAATATTCCAGGGATGTGACACGAAGATTGAGAAAAATCCCCCCACCCCAAACTACCCTTTACATGGAATTTTTTCCGAAATTTTTGATTTTCTAAAAAATGGCTCTAACGATTTTGATTAAAATTTCGTATATTAAACATAATTACCTGACAAATAAAATGTATATCTTGAATTTTCTGGGAATAGCCTCCGAAGACTATTTTATTCTGTATGAATGTTTCATAACTACTAAACCGTAAGACATGGACAAAAACTGTACAGCACGTTAAACACACACAATTTATGTTATGCTATACACATATACATTTTTTTTTCGTGGAGTTGATCGTTTTTTGAGATATTCCTTTTTCTTGGTTTCAGCTTTGAAAAACTTATACTTTTCTCATACAGGAATTTGTTAATTCCTGTCAATACAAACAAAGGAACATCAGTCACATAGCAACCAGCTTTTGGCTTTCACTTTAACCTATGGTACTCCCTTATTTCGCTTCTACTTACAATAAAGCAAGAAATAAGACTATTTCTGCTAATTTTTCTCGATTAGGATGAAATAAAAGATAAGCTTATGAACAATAATAATTTACAGAGATATAGAGAAAGTCATGTGAATGGAACACATCAGATTTTTTTTAGTAGAACTCCAGTTTTAAACTTCAATTAAAGAAAAACGACATATGTATTACACTAATGCAAGCAACTAAGGGTTAAAAACACACATGTCCCAAGCGGGACTCAAACACACGATCCCATCACAATATGAAAGTGTAAATGTATCTTAAGGGTGTAGCAGATTGAGTCTGATTTTAGAGGAAGGGAGTTACGTTGAGAGAGATGATGATGATGCTGCTGGTGATATTTCGTCAATAATTTTCTTTGACATATAATTTAGTCTTTACCTTCCCTTCATTTTAGTTATATTAAGTTGAAGTATGCGCAAAAGCTCGGTACCGAAATTTCTCGGGAAATGTATGTTTTGAGATCCCCTAAATTAAAACAAATATTAGAAATACGTCCGTATGTCAGTGTGTATATCAATGTGTGTATATAAAAAAAAATTCCCTGTCCCCAAATCACACTTTACGTGGAAAATGTTTAACTTTTTTTTTATTTTATTAGAAATGATTTTGATTAAAACGCCACATGTTTAAGATATGGTTTATGGCAATGAATATTTTAATAACAGCTAAACTCTAAGAAACTTTATCCAATGACATTTTCTGTTGAGGTTAACCAATTCGAAGATATTCCTTGTTTGGTACTTTTGAAATTATTGTCTGTTTCCCAAATGAAAGGTTTCCAAGTTATTTTCGTCTTGGTATTGCACGCAGAATCGAATTTCAAAATTATCACAAGACGACCAGCTCCTAAAATGTTTGTGTATCGCTTTAGCTTGTGTATTTCCCTAAACCTAAAAGGAAGTATTAATAAAAGCATTTATACAAAAGTCTATATCGATTATCATGAACTATATAGTACAATAATCATTCTGTTGAAGAGTGGGTTGTAAAACTCATGTGAATGTAGCACAGAATTCAATTGTGCTTACGAACGAAACAAGCAATTAGCACACTAGTGGGGTAACCTGGCCGTTCACGAAAGCTGTTTTCAGAGAGGTTATGTAAACTAGTGTGCAGACCCCCTTTTCCTCATTGTTCCCCTAGCAAAGATGACGATAATTGTGGTTGAAAGAGAGGTGGTGGTGTTAGTGCCACTATTGCTCGCAAGATGTCTCGCATGGAGGGGGAAACCCCGCGCTCTCTCGTCGTCGCCCCGTACTTTACTAATACGATTTTACGCTGGATTTACGATAAGATTTTAGCCTTGCTCCTTAGCCTACGGAAGGAAAGGTTCCTAGCCTCAAATACATAACACACTACTTGAACCACGTCGAGATCACTACAAGAGAGAAATTTCTGTTCCCTCGTCTGCAACGTCGGACTTACTTCGTACACTCTTCAACATTTTCCGGGTCAAAAGCTCTTCTACCGCTGGCAAAAATACCTTCGTCTTAAAACAGTATTAAAAGCGAAGAATGTACTCATAACTATCTATTTACTTATTTATTAACTTCAAGTTTATTAAAATTAATCCTTATTTCTTATAACAAATGCTAGGGAGTGGAGGAAATAGTTGTTTATGACGTTAGAGCGTAAAGTTATGGGTTTTGATTCCGGCGGGAATTGTTTCACAACCACATGAGAAACAAAAAGAAATTTTACACTCGCATACTGTACAATATCTTTTCTACGATAATTTTCTGATATTAAAAGAAAAGCAACGAAAGATAAAATAAATTTGAGGTTAAGTTTGAGCCATTCACCAAGGGTTATAGATGGTATTTATTTCGCAATGCTGGGCGCGCTGACGGTACAATTATAGCAGGCCATGACAAACTAATATCATTGTTCTATAAAGTATTTTTTCTCTACACGAACTATGTATATAGTGTATAGAGAAGGTATTGCATTGCACCCAAAATTGCATACAGAGATTTCACCGGAAATATACGTTTTAGCGTCTCCTGTATCCAAAAAAAAGTAGTGTTAGAAAAAAATCTCTGTGTGTTCGCGAACGCGATAACTCAAAAAGGAAAAGTCAGTAAAATACCAAACTTGGTATTTAAGTTTAGAATCTTCCTAGAATATGACACGAAGATTTTGAAGAAAATCCCCTCACACCCAACTACCCTTTACATGGAAATTTTTTCGAAAATTTTGATTTTTCTCAAAAATGGCTCTAACGATTTTGATTAAAATATCGTATATTAGAGATGTTTACCTGACAAATAAAATGTATATCTTGAATTTTCTGGGAATAGCCTCTGAAGTCTACTTTATTCTGGATGAATTTTGCGGAATTTTGCATAACTGCTAAAACGTAAGAGATGGACAAAAACTTACCACACACAAAACGTAGAGCACGTTAAAACACACAATTTATGTCATATACATTTTTTATACGTTTTTGAGATATTCCTTGTTTTTGGTTTCAGTTTCAACAAACTTATACTTTTCTCATACAGGAATTTGTCAACTACTGTCCATACAAACAAAGGAACTTCAGTCACATAGCAACCAGCTTTTGGCCATCACTTTAACCTATGGTACTCCCTTATTTTTCGCTTCTACTTACAAGGAAGCAAGTAATAAGACTATTTCTGATAATTTTTTCTCGATTAGCATGAAGTAAATAGAAGCATAAGCTTTTTAACGATACTTTGTTGCAGCGTTGTAGAGAAAGTCATGTGAATGGAACATGTCAGAATCTTATAACAAGTGCTAGAAAGTGGAGGAAATATTGATGACGTAAGAGCGTAAAATTATGGTTTTTGATTCGAGTGGGAATATTGTAAAGCTTGACGCAGTCGAGTTTCATAACCACACCAAAATAAAAACAATCTAATGTGTTCCATTTATTTGAATTTCTCTGCATCGCTGTAACAAATTATTATTAAAAACATATGTTTTGTCTACTTTATGATAATCGAGATAAACATTAGCAGAAATGGTCTTATTACTTGCTTCCTTGTAAGTAGAAGGAAAATAAGGGAAAACGATAGGCAACTCTTTTAAAAGATAATTGCCATGTGGTGTAAATCCGTTGCTATGCAAAGCCAGGAGTTTACAACTTTCCGTGTGAGAAAAGTTTTAAGTATTTTGAGTCTGAAACAATAGCAATGAATTCAATTCTACATGTATAACAAAAATTGTGTGTTTTAACGTAATCTACATTTATTGTGCTGTAAGTGTTTGCCTATCTCTTACAATTTACCAGTTACGCAAAATTCAGCAACATTCATCCAGAATAAAGAGGTGTATAGAGGCTAATCCCAGAAAATTAAGATATACATTTTATTTGTCAGGTAAAAATCTTTAATATACGATATTTTAATCAAAATCTATAGAGCTATTTTTGAGAAAGTTAAAATTTTCGAAAAAAAGTTCTACGTAAAGGGCAGTTTGGGGTGGGAGGACTTTTCCCAAAATCTTCGTGTCGCATCCCTGGAAGATACTAAACTTAAATACCAAGTTTGGTATTTTATCGACTTTTCGTTTTCAGTTAGTGTGTTCACAGACACACGGACACACACACACACACACACACACATATGTTTTCACCGGAAATGTGTTTTGAGACCCCCTGAATCCAAAAAAAGCATTGTTAGAAAAAATGTCCGTTTGTCTGTGAAAACGATAACTTAAAAACGATAAGTCGGTAAAATACCAAACTAGGTATTTAAGTTTAGTATCTTCAAAATTTTTGAAAATATATCCGTGTAAAGGGTAGTTTTGGGTGGGGGGATATTTCTCAAAGTCTTCGTGTCACATCCCTGGAATATACTAAACTTAAATACCAAGTTTGGTATTTTATCGACTTTTCGTTTTTGAGTTATCGTGTTCACACACACGGACCTTTTTCTGAAAATACTTTTTTTTTTGATACAGGGGACCCTAAAACATATTTCCGGTGAAATCTCGGTATCGAATTTTTGGGTGGATTGGAATACCTTCTCTATACACTATGTATATAGTACGTGTAGAGAAAGTAAAAAATGAATAACATTTGCCAGTTCCTACGATCACGTGTGATGAACGAAATAGTCTTTAACAAATCTGTATAAAAGCTAGAGTAGAGAGATTGCTGAAACACTTGCAAACGCCCCTTGATGTGCGTGCCCGCACGCCCGCCAATAAAGCCTACCCTTTACCACAGTATTATTTAATTAGCTCTTTAAGCACAAGATTTTAAAAGTTGCTTAACGTTCTCATACGATATTAAAACGCGCTAGCTAGCCACACCATCTTTGTTGTGCGTATGGTAATTATTGCTGCGGTATTCATTTACTAACCGGATCAAAGCTTCACTAGGGAGTAAAAGTGTTAACTTTTCTGGGGCTTTGAACTGTTACACAAGCCTTATCGGCTACTTCTATACCAGAGATAACTTGCTGGATATCGTAAAAACCTTCTTTAACAAGGAAATCTGATGTGCTTCATTCACATCACTTTCTCTACATTTCTGTAACAAATTATTATTTATAAGCTTATTCTTCTATCTATTTAATGCTAAAACATTACCAGAAACGGTCTTGTTACTTAGTACCTTTATAAGTAGAAGGGGAATAAGGGAATACACTAGGCTAAATCGACACTCACGTGTTTTAGAACGTGGTTGCTATGGGTATGATATCCGTTTCTTTGCGTGGTCAGGTGTTTACAAGTTCCCGTATGAAGAAAGATATCTCGAACACGACCGACTCCACGAAAACAATGTATATGACATAAATTGTGACTTTTATCGTCATCTACATTTTTTGTGGAGTAAGCTTTTGTCTATCTCTTAACGTTTACCAGCTATACAAAACTCAATAAAAATCATACAGAAAAAAGGTGTCTTTAGAGGCTATTCCCAGAAATTTCAAGATATACATTTTATTTGTCATGTAAGTATCTTAAATATAAGAGATTTTAATGAAAATCATTAGAGCCAGTTTTGGTAAAGTCAAAATTTTCGAAATTTTTTCAATGTAAAATTTGGGATGGGGGGATTTTCTTGAAATTCTTCGTGTTGCATCCTTGAAAGGTACCAAACTTAAATTCCAAGTTAGGTATTTATTGGTCTTTTCGTTTTTGAGCTATGGTGTACAAACACACACACACACACACATACACACACAATCACTCACGTATACAAAGTTTTTTGGATTCAGGGGAACTCAAAATATGTACTTCTGGTGAAATCTCGATATCGAATTTTTGTGTGCAATACAATACCTTCTCTGTACACTTTGTTAAGAAAGTAAAAATCTATGTTCCATTCACATGACTCTCTCTACATCCCTGTATTGTTAAAAAGCTTATTCTTCTATCTACTAAATGATAATATAAACATTAGCAGAAATTGTTCTTATTACTTGGTTCCTTGTAAGAAGCACAGAAAAAAAATAATGCGTTCCATTCACATAATGTCCTCTGGTTGTTCGGCAAACAAACCTTTTATCCAAAACAGTAACCAGTTGTCTACTTCATGCTAATCAAGATAAACATAGGCAGAATTAGTCTTATTACTAGCTCCTCATTAGTAGGAGGGAAATAAGAATGCACAGACTAAAGCGGTTGTCTAGCACTTTAAAAGCCGGTCGCTATGAGAAACAATTGAAATTCCAATCTCTGCTTACCAGGAATAAAGAAACGAGAGAAAAAAGGTCTTCCTATTTGAGAAAAGTTTAAGTGAATTAAAATTGAAACCAATAATCCGGAATATGTCGAAAACGTTAACTCTACAAAAAAAATAAAAAAAAATGTATATGACATAAATTGTATGTTTTAACGAGATATAAATTTTTTGTGTAGTAAGTTTTTGTATATCTCTTACGATTTACCAGTTATATAAAATCATTCAGAATAAAGAACTCTTCAGAGGCTATACCCAGAAAATTCAAGATGTATATTTTGTTTGTCATAAAAATATCTTATACACAAGGTATTTTAATTAAAATCGTTGAATGCATTTTTGAGAAATTCAAAATGTTTGAAAAATGTTGAATGTAAAGGATCATTTGGAGTGGGGGGGATTATCTTGAAAATTTTCATGTATCCTTGGAAGGTACCAAACTTAAATACCAAGATTGGTATTCAACGGTCTTTTTGTTTTTGAGATATGCTGTCCATAGACACACACGCACACACACATAATACCTTCTCTATACTATCTTCGACAGTATAGCTTAAAAACGAAAATACCGTTAAACATCAAATTTTAGATTTAGGTTTCTTGTCTTTTTTTTTTTTTTTTTTTTGTTGTTGCAAATTTTGTTTTCCTTAAAAATGGTTCTTACAATTTTAATTAAACACTGTATATGACTAAAAAATGTATATCTTAAAATTTCTGGGAAAAGCCTCCGAAGTTCTCTTCATTTTGAATGACTTTGCCATAGCTAGTAAACCGCAAGAGATAGACAAAAACTTCACAGTAAATAAGATCTCGTTATACACGCATTAATTATGTCACATTCATATTTTTCGTGGATGTGATGATTTCACAGATATTCCTTGTTAGACGTTTCAGTTTTAAATTTGGCAACTCCTGGCCACGCAAAGGAACGGATTTCAACCACATAGCAACGAGCTTTTAAAAATTTTGATTATCCTTTAGGCCTAGTGTATTCCCTTATTTCGCTTTTACTTACAAGGAAGCAAGTAATAAGACTATTTATGCTAATGTTTATCTTGATTAGTAGAAGTAAATAGAAGAATAAGGTTTTTAAGAATAATTTGTTACAGAGATGTAGAGAAAGTCATGTGAATGGAACACATCAACTTTTTTGTGGAGTTATACATCTATGAATCTTTAAATTTGGTTTCAATTTTCCCTTTCTTATTCATTTGTTAAGTGAAGTTATTATTTGTTTTTCTTTCTCCTGGTCAAGCAAAGAGAACTGAATTTTAAGGCCATTACATAACGGCCAATGCTTAAAAGATTTGGCACTTGCCTAAAGCCTATTGTACTCCGATATTCCTATTGCATCTACAGGGAAATTTGTAATAAAACAGTTTTGCAAATGTTTATCTCGATTAACGCGAAGTAGAATGAAGAAAAAGTGATTTTTATAGTCCGCCTCGCTAATATGTGAGTAGCGTATATGTTCAAGAGGTCTAGCATCATTTCATTCATAGTCCAGTATGATCAGCGGTGCCCAACCTACAGCGTTGGAGGGGAAGGCAGATTTACCTCCACCCATTTACGAGGTACGTCCAGAAAATAAGTTCCGTTTGGTAATAAAATTAAATTGTGTACAGATACAGAATAATTATTTATTGCACAAAATTCTAAAACTCTTAAACTACTTTTCCACATAACTGCCGAAATTTTGCAGGTATTTGTCATAGCGTGGCACAAGTTTTTGTATACCTTCTTCATAGAAGTTTCCCACCTGCACCCAACGTGAGTAAAGTTGACGAAATTTCAGTTTTTCGGTAACAATTTCATGAATTAGTGATCGTGAGCTTTGGGGAAATTCCATAGCGAGAGCACTAATTGTAAACTTGTGGTTTTCCTGGACCTTGTCATCAATCGCGTGAACCAGTTCTTCTGTAACCAAAGATGGACGCCCACTTCGTTCTTCATCGTGCACTTCACTACGTCCCTCATTGAACTATCAGACCCATCTCCTCACCATTGAATCACTCATCGCATTTTGTCCGTAAACTTCGCAAATTTGTCAATAAATTTCAATTGGTTTCACTTCCCTAGCATTCAGAAAACGAATCACAGATCTGATTTCACAAGCGGCGGGATTTTCAATCAACACCGACATTGTAAACAAGCACAACAAAGCGTATGTGGCTGACAGCGATCTCAAAATGGCGCACGTTTCTTCTCTTGATACAAAGCGTCTACCGCGCATGTGCGGAACTGCGATCGCAGCGCTGCAGCGGAGATAAATTGAAACGGAACTTATTTTCCGGACGTACCTCGTGTTTCATAGCGGCAGACAAAAACCTCTCTATGTATGACGTCGCTATCAGTGGCGGTGGCTTCACCAACGTTAATGTTATATGGGACGGTACAAATACTAAAAAACCTTCTTGAACGCTGTTCTTGTTAGCGACTTGGTTTCCACTGTTTACTTGTAAACCGGTTCATCAATGTTTGCCAACAGGGATGAACAAAAGAGTCTTAAAAGGCAGCCCAAATGATCCTGCCCTCCCTTCCCTACCACAATATTTGCTTTTTATTTGATTCATCTTCAAGAACATCTCTTCACAAATATATGTAGTACCAAATATTAATATATGCTTGACAGAAAAATGTCGCAATTTAGGAAATTTTTCATTGGGAACAGATTTAAATAGATCCCAATCTTTTTCTCAGAATATTTAATGGTTGTTGAATTTTACAAAGCAAAAGCTGCATTTGAGAACCGTGAGGAATGTGCTGTCACTGATTGCATACGTGATTAAAAATGTTTGCCTGAATCAGTATAATGGTATTTTTCAAAGTGTCGTTTAATATTATATCGGGAACCTCAAGATAAGAGATGCTTACAAATAATACATTCCACCGCACTGTCCTCTTTAACAAACAAAAAAAAAAATCTGATGTGCTCCCTTCACATGACTTTTTCTACATCTCTGCAACAAATTATTGTTAAAAAGCTAAAGCTTCTATTTGCTTCATGCGAATACAGAAACAATTAGTAGAAATAGTCTTATTACTTGCTTCCTTGTAAGTAGAAGCGAAATATGGGAGTACCATAGGTTAAAGTGATAATCAAAAGCTGGTTGCTATGTGACTGAAGTTGCTTTGTTTCAATGGACACGAGTTCACAAACTCCTGTGTGAGAAAAGTTATGTTTTTTGTAGCTGAAACCAAAAACAAGGGATATCTAAAACACAATCAACTCCACGAAAAAAAAAAGTTATATAACATAAATTGTGTGTTTTAAAGTGCTCTATATTTGCTGTGTGGTAATTTTTTGTCCATCTCTTACGGTTTAGCAGTTATGCAAACTTCCGTAAAATTCATCCACAATAAAGTAGTCTTCAGAGGCTATTACCAGAAAATTCAACGTATACATTTTATTTGTCGGGTAAATATCTTTAATATACGAAATTTTAATCAAAATCGTTAGAGCCATTTTTTAAAAAATCAAAATGCTCGAAAAAAGTTCCATGTAAAGGGTAGTTGGGAATGGGGGGATTTTTCTCAAAATCTTCGTGTCGCATCCCTGGAAGATACTAAACTTAAGTACCAAGTTTGGTATTTTACCGACTTTTCGTTTTTGAGTTATCGTATTCAGAGACACACACACATACACACAGACAGACAGACACACGGACATTTTTCTAAAAATGCTTTTTTTTATTCAGGGGGTCTCAAAACATGTGTTTCCGGTGAAATCTCAGTATCGAATTTTTGGGTACAATACAATACCTTCTCTATACACTATATACGTAGTACGTATAGAGAAAGTAATATTCTTCCTCCCATTCTTTCTGTAGTAGGATATGTTTGGTTCGCTTGAACCTGCCATACTGTCGAGAGTTGAACCCAGTTAAACACCACTGAATGATTGAAGGGGAAATGCTTCGTGTTTGGCCATGCACAAAACGAAGGAGGTGGGGTAATGTGACCAGGTGACGTCATTAGCTCATAGGAACGGAGGTTGGGCACCCCATAGTGTGATCAACCTGGTTAAAAGACGTAAAATAAAAAAGAAAGAAATCTTTACGTGTATTTTTTTGACAAAGAAAAGCAATAAAAATTTACGTGAATGTAGCACATCATAATTTTCTGTAGCACTAATTAATTATTGTTTTGTTTCTCCAGCGTTCACGAAAAGAATAAATAATTTAAAGCCTGCATATAGTGACCGAGATTTTAAACATCTGACTATCGCTTTGGTCTCCTGTAACGAAATGTGTAATGAAACCGTGTGTGCGTGCGTGCGTGCGTGCGTGTCTGGTAGGCTCGTGGTGAGCCTAGGTGTTGTTGCTGTGTACCTACCCTGGTAAGGGTTTAACCACAGGAATGAGGTGAAGGTTGAGATTTTATATTTTGAGGTTTCGAGTGTTGGTGTTAAGGAGGTAGCGCTGGTAGGCTCCTCGAGCGGTTGCATTTTCAGGAGCAGGATCCTTTCCTCTGCTCCGCTGGTGTTTATTTTTTATTTATTATGATGGTGAAGATTTGATAGACCTCTCCCAATGGTAGGGGGGAGTGCTTTGTTCAGCTATTACGCTGTTGGCTGGTTTAAAGCCGTTGTTACCGGCGGTGCCCACAAGCCATGCGGGGAACCCGGAACCGAGATCTGACAAGTGCGTTCTCATGGTCGCCCAATCTGGCGTAGAATTTTTGAGCCCGGCGCCTAATTACATCTTCCACATATGGGAGGGCCGAAGCTTCATGTAGTAGCCTCAAAGGGAAACGTCGACATACAGAATATATGGACCGGAGTCCTCTATTCTGTATCAGCTGTAACCAGAGAAGCCTGGAGTCTGCTGCCATACCCCACACTTCGCAGGCATAGAGCATCAGCGGGACTACAAGCGCCTTGAAAAGGCGTAACTTTAGGTGAACCGGCACCTGGGAGGCCAATACAGGGTAAAGGGAGGCTACCGCCCCCTTCGCTCTGTCCGAAGTTCCCCGCACGTGTTCACGAAAAGTTAGGCCCTTATCAGAATGACGCCCAAGTATTTGATGGAATTCCCCCACTCTATCCTTTGGCCCTGATAGGAAAAGTTGGGTATCTGGTTTATTTCGGGGCTTTTTCTGGTGAACAGAACAGCATGACTTTTGCCCGGATTAACGGACATCCGCCACTGTCTGCACCAGTCCTGGACGAGACGGAGGTGTCTCTGTATGGGGTTGCGTATGTTCCTGTAATGAAACCGTTCGTGTAAACGTTTATTTCTGTTAATATAAAGTAGAGAGAGTAAAAACAACCCTGATGTGTTACCGTCACTTAACCTGCTCTATAAATATTATTCCTTTATTACATAGAGATAAACTTAGAAAAAATTGTCGTAGTCCTTCTAAGTAGAAGAGAAATAAGGTAATACACTAGGCTAACTTTTAAAAAGCTCACGTTTGAGAAACGTTAAAGCAGCTTGAAATTGAAACCAATAACAAGGAATATCTCGGAAACGCTTAACACTACCAAAAAGCGTGTATGAAACAGCGTTCTGTTTTGACGAGATCAACATTTTTACTTTCTCTAGCCCCGTATGTACAATGTACATAGGGATAGAGAAGTATTGTATTCCAGCCAAAAATTCGATACCGAGATTTCACCGGAAATATATGTTTTAGGGCCCCCTGTATCCAAAAAAAGCATTTTTACTTTCTCCATACGCACTATGTACATAGTGTATAGAGAAAGTATTGCACTCTACCAAGCATTCGATACCGAGATTTCACCGGAAATATATGTTTTAGGGTCCCCAATATCAAAAAAAAGCATTTTCACAAAAAGGTCCGCGCGTGTGTGTGTGTGTGTGTGTCCGTGTGTCCGTGTATCTGTGAACACGATAACTCAAAAACGAAAAGTCGGTAAATACCAAAATTGGTATTGAAGTTTAGTATCTTCCAGGGATGCGACACGAAGATTTTGAGAAAAATTTCCCCACCCCCAACTACCCTTTACATGGAACATTTTCGAAAATTTTGATTTTCTCAAAAATGGCTCTAACGATTTTGATTAAAATTTCGGATATTAAACATATTTACCTGACAAATGAAATGTATATCTTGAATTTTCTGGGAATAGCCTCTGAAGAGTAGTTTATTCTGGATGAATTTTACTAAATTTTGAATAACTGCTAAACCATAAGAGATGGACAAAAACTTACTACACAAAAAATGTAGAGCACATTAAAACACACAATTTATGTTATATACATTTTTTTCGTGGAGTTCGTCGTTTTTGTGACATTCCTTATTTTTGGTTTCTGCTATGAAAAACGTATACTTTTCTCATACTGGAACTTGTCAACTTCTATCCATATAAACAAACGAACTTCATTGACATAGCAACCAGCTTTTGACTATCACTTTAACCTACGCTTGTCCCTTATTTCGCTTCTACTTACAAGGATGCGAGAAATAAGACTTTTTCTGCTAATTTTTTTATCTGATCAGCATAAAGTAAATAGAATTATAAGCTTTTTAAGAATTATATGTTGCAGGGATATGGAGAAAGTCATGTGAATGGTACACATCAGATTTTTACAAAAAGGTCCGTGTGTGTGCTTGTGTAGGTGTATCCGTGTGTCTGTGAACACGATAACTCAAAAATGAAAAGTCAGTAAAGCACCAAACTTGGTATTTAAGTTTAGTATCTTCCAGGGATGCGACACGAAGATTTTGAGAAAAATTCCCCCACCCCCAACTACCCTTTACATGGAACATTTTCGAAAATTTTGATTTTCTTAAAAATGGCTCTAACGATTTTCATTAAAATATCGTATATTAAAGATATTTATCTGACAAATAATATGTATATCTTGAATTTTCTGGGAATAGCTTCTAAAGACCTGTTTTTTTGGATGAATTTTGCTTAATTTGGCATAACTAGTAAACCGTAAGAGATTTACAAAACTTACTATACAAAATATGTAGATCTTAGTAAAATATGCCATATACATTTTTCTAGTGGAGCTTACAGTTTTCGAGGTATTCATTTTTATTAGTTTCAATTGTGAAGTACTTATACTTTTCTCAGACGGGAGTGTGAGGTTTTCTTTTGTTCTACTCCTGGCCAAGAAAAGAAGGGATTTGCAATGACAGTCGCATAACGACCGCTTTTAAAACATTTGACTATGATTTTAGCCTAGTATATTCCCTTATTTTTTCCTACTTATAAGTAAGTAAGTAATAACAACATTGAGTACCTCGATTAGCAAGATGCTGAAAGAAGAAGAATCTTATGCAAGAAGTTTGTAGAACTAGAGAAAGTCATGTGAGTGTAACACATCAGATTTTTTGTGTAGTAAGCTTTTGTCTATCTCCTATTGTTTACCAGTTATGCAAAATTCATTTACAAAATTCAATATATACATTTAACTTATCATGTAAATATTAAGCATTTCAATCAAAGTCGTTAGTCATTTTTGAGAAAATAAAATAGTCATAAATATTTCTATGTAAAAGGTAGTTTCTGGAATTTTCTTGGAAATCTCCGCGTCGCATCCTTGGTGGATACTAAACTTAAATACAAGTTTAGTATATCACGCCGTTTTCGCTTTTGAGCTATAAAAATTCTTTTTTGGACTCAGGCGAACTCAAAATATATATTTGCAGTGAAACCTCGACATCGAATTTTTTATTGGAATACAATAGCTTGTGCACATAGTATGTGCATACGTGCTAGAGAATTAGTAGACGAAGTAACACATCAGATTAATTTTGTTAAAGGTTTTGTTTTTATTTCCGCGCGCAGGTCGTCCAATATAGCACCGCACAATAACAAGGCCACCAAAACTAGCAACTTATCCCTGCAGAATCCCAGCTCAATCTTTTCATTGTTTCGAGCCAAGGGGGTAGGCAACTTATTGTTTGAATATTAAAGACCCCCCTCCCCCCTGAAGGGCTTCCCGTATAAGACTCAAGATTGTCTGTGCTGGCCAGCTACTGGACTTGGGGGATTAGAAAATCACGAGGAACTAAAGCTGGTATTAAGGTGGTAGGACTGGTCCAAGGCTCCTGTAATAATAATTATTATCATTACTATGATGATTATTATTATAAGAAGACAGGGGGCTATTGTTCCGTAGCTTAGGCTAAGCCACTTCTGGGTTTTGGGAACTGCCCGAGCGGCGGTAGCTTTTGCTTTCAGTAAGTAGAACCAAGTAAAGGGTTTTCATTACCAAGAGGAAGATCTTAGTCCGGCGAGGGTTGCTGTGGTCGGCCGGGGGTTGGGGGAAGACTTAGAGAGAGAGAGACTGACCGGAAAGGATATTGTGTGTGTATGCACGCTGCCTCTTGCTTGCCCTAGGGACCGCCGGAATTGTCCAGCAGCTGTGTGTTTGATACCTGTATGCAATATTATACTCGGTGTTTAACACCAGATTAACTCATGATTTTGGGTCCTAAACAGTTGCATTTTTACTTTTTCTATACGCACTATGTACACAGTGTATAGAGAAAGTATTGCACTCCACCAAACATTCGATACCGAGATTTCACCGGAAATATATGTTTTAGCGTCCCCAATATCCAAAAAAAAGCATTTTCACAAAAAGGTCCGTGTGTGTGTGTCCGTGTGTCCATGAACACGATAACTCAAAAACGAAAAGTCGGTAAAATACCAAACTTGGTATTTAAGTTTAGTATCTTCCAGGCATGCGACACGAAGATTTTGAGAAAAATCCCCCCACCCCCAACTACCCTTTACATGGAACTTTTTTCGAAAATTGTGATTTTCTCAAAAATGGCTCTAACGATTTTGATTAAAATTTCGGATATTAAACATATTTACCTGACAAATGAAATGTATATCTTGAATTTTCAGGGAATAGCCTCTGAAGAGTAGTTTATTCTGGATGAATTTTACTAAATTTTGAATGACTGCTAAACCGTAAGAGATGGACAAAAAATTACTACACAAAAAATGTAGAGCACTTTAAAACACACAATTTATGTTACATACATTTTTTTCGTGGAGTTCGTCGTTTTTGTGACATTCCTTATTTTTGGTTTCTGCTATGAAAAACGTATACTTTTCTCATACAGGAACTTGTCAACTCCTATCCATATAAACAAAGGAACTTCATTGACATAGCAACCAGCTTTTAACTATGACTTTAACCTACGGTTGTCACTTATTTCGCATCTACTTACAAGGATGCGAGTAATAAGGCTATTTCTGCTAATTTTTTCTGATTAGCATAAAGTAAATAGAAGTATAAGCTTTTTAAGAATTATTTGTTGCAGGGATATGGAGAAAGTCATGTGAATGGTACACATCAGATTTTTACTTTCTCTATACGCACTATCTACATAGTGTATAGGGAAGGTACTGTATTGCACCAAAAATTCGATACCGAGATTTCACCGGAAATACATCTTTTAGGGTCCGCTGTATCCAAAAAAAAAAAAAAAAAGCATTTTCAGAAAAAGAACCGTGTGTGTGTGTGTGTGTGTGTGTGTGTGTGTGTGTGTGTGTGTGTGTGTGTGTGTGTGTGTGTACGTGTGTCCGTGAACACGATAACTCAAAAACCAAAAGTCGGTAAAATACCAAACTTGGTATTTAAAGTTCGTATCTTCCAAGGATGCGACACGAAGGTTTTCAAAAAAAATCCCCCCAAAACAAACTACCCTTTACATGGAAAAATTTTCAAAAATTTTGATTTTCTCAAAGATGGTTCTAACGATTTTGATTAAAATATCGCATTATAAAGATATTTATCTGACAAATAAAATGTATATCTTGAATTTTCTGGTAATAGCCTCCTAAGCCATCTTTATTTTGTCAAAACCGGTAAACCATAAGAGTTGGATGGATATTACTACACAAGAAATATAGATCTCATTAAAACAAACAATTTATGTTAAATGTAATTTTTACTTCCTCTACACGTACTATGTACACAATGTATACAGAAGGTATTGCACTCCACCCCAAAATTCGATACCGAGATTTCACCGCAAATATACGTTTTAGGGTCTCTTGTATACCAAAAAAATTAGAAAAAGGACCATGTGTGTGTGTAGCATAGCTCCAAAACGAAAAATCCATTAAATACAACACTTGGTATTTAAGTTCAGTATCTGCCAAGAATGCGACATTAAGATTTTCAAGAAAATCCCCCCCACCCCACACTACGCTTTACATGGAAAAAACGGCTGTAATGGTTTTGATTAAAATTTCTTACATTGAAGATACATAAATGCCAAATAAAGTGTATATCTTGAATCTTCTGGGAATTGCCTCTGAAGACAAATTTACTCTGGATGAGTTTCACGGAATTTTGCATAACTGCTAAACCGTAAGAGATGGACAAAATCTTAGCAAACAGAAATTTTAGAGCACGTTAATACACACAATTTATGTTACATACATTTTTTTGTGAAGGTGAGCGTTTTTGAGATATTTCTTGTTATTGGTTTCAGCTTTAAAAAAACTTTTCTCATACAGGAATTTGCCAACTCCTGTCCATACAAACAAATGAACTTCAGTCACATAGCAACCAGCTTTTATCTATCACTTTAACCTATGGTACTCTCTTATTTCCTTTCCACTTACAAGAAAGCTAGTAATAAGGCTATTTCTGCTAATTTTTTCTCGATTACCATGAAGTAAAAAGAAGAATATAGACTGCAGATATGTAGAGAAAGTCATGTGAATGGAACACATAAGGTTTTCACTAATGTCTACCTAATTACAAATTAACACATAAAAATATCAATTTATTCCAATGAATAACAAATTTCTTAAAAAGAATTATTTTTACTGTCTCTATAGGTGCTATGTACATAGTGTATAGAGATGGTATTGTAATGCAGCCAAAAATTCAATACCGAGATTTCACCGGAAATATGTTTTGAGACCCCCTGAGTCCAAAAAAAAGCATTTTTAGAAAAATGTCCGTGTGTGTGTGTCTGTGTGTGCATCTGTGTGTGTCTGTAGGCAGCATAGCTCAAAAACGAAAAGTCTGTTAAAAACCAAACTTGGTATTTAGGTTTGGTATTTCCAAGGATGCAACACGAAGATTTTTAAGAAAATCCCCCACTCCCAACTACACTTCACCTGGAACTTTTATCGAAAATTTTGACTTTCTGATAAATGGAGCTAACGATTTTGATTAAAATATGGTATATTAAAGATATTTACCTGACAAATACAATGTACATCTTGAGTTTTCTGGGAATAGTCTCTGAAGACTTCTTTATTCTAGATGAATTTTACAGATTTTTGCATAACGGCTAAACCGTAAGAGATGGACAAAATCTTACCGCACAGAAAATGTGGGGCACATTAAAACACACAATTTACGTTATATACATTTTTTCGTGGAGTTGATCGTTTTTAAGATATTCCTTATTTTTAGTTTCAGCTTTGAAAAACATACTTTTCTCATACAACAATTTGTCAACTCCTGTCCATAGAAATAAAGGAACTTCAGTCACATATCAACCAGCTTTTGATTATCACTTTAACCTATGGTACTCCCTTATTTCGCTTCTACTTACAAGGAAGCATGTAATAACACTATTTCTGCTAATGTTTTCTCAGTTAGCATGAAGTAAATAGAAGCCTAAGCTTTTTAACAATAATTTGTTGCGGAGAGCTAGAGAAAGTCATGTGAATGGAACACATCAGATTTTTTTATTTGTGTTGAAAATGTTTTTTTAAAGGTTTAAGTAGTTAAAAGTTAATAAGGAGCAATTAAAGTTAGAGATAGATAAAAACTTAATACACAAAAAATGTGGATCACAGTAAAACACACAATTTATGTCTTGGTCGTTTGTGAGATATTGCTTGTTATTTGTTTCAGTTTTAAAGTACTTCTTTTTAACATAAGGGAACCTGGCCACGTAAAGAAACGGACTTCAATCCCATAGCAACCACATTTTAAAACATTTGACTGTCGGTTTAGCCCAGTGCATTCTGTTATATCTGTTATAAAGAACTAAGTAATAAGACAGTTTCTGGTAATGTTTTAGTATTAAATAGATAGAAGAATAGGCTTATTAACAATAATTTGTTACAGAGATGTAGAGAGATGATACCCCTAAAAGGGAGTGTTCGAAAATGGTCTTACAACACCGCTAAGGCACGATAATGTCGTCAGCTATCCGATTTGAGAAGATATATCACAAAAATCTGATGTGTTCCATTCACATGACTTTCTCTATATATCTGTAAAAAATTATAATTGATAAGCTTATCTTTTATTTATTTCATGTTAATCGAGAAAAATTAGCAGAAATAGTCTTATTTCTTGCTTTATTGTGAGTAGAAGCGAAATAAGGGAGTACCATAGGTTAAAGTGAAAGCCAGAAGCTGGTTACTATGTGACTGACGTTCCTTTGTTTGTATGTACCGGAGTTGACAAATTCCTGTATGAGAAAAGTATGTTTTTCAAAGCTGAAACCAAGAAAAAGGAATATCTCAAAAACGATCAACTCCAGGAAAAAAATGCATATAACATAAATTGTGTGTCTAAACGTGTTCTACATTTTTTGTATTTCAAGTTTTTGTCCATCTCTTACGGTTTAGTAGTTATGCAAAATGCATCCATAATAAAGTAGTCTTCAGAGCTATTCCCAGGTAATTCAAAATATACATTTTATTTGTCAGGTAAATATCTTTAATATATAATATTTTAATCAAAATCATTAGAGCCATTTTTTAGAAAATCAAAATTTTCGAAAAAAGTTCCATGTAAAGGGTAGTTTGGGGTGGGGAGATTTTTCTCAAAATCTTCGTGTCACATCCCTGGAAGATACTAAACTTAAATACCAAGTTTGGTATTTTACCGACTTTTCGTTTTTGAGTTATCGTGTTCACAGACACACACACACACATACATACATACATACATACACACGGATCTTTTTCTGAAAAGACTTTTTTTTTTATACAGGGGACCCTAAAACATAAATTTCCGGTGAAATCTCGGTATCGAATTTTTGGTGGAGTGCAATACCTTCTCTACACACTATGTACATAGTACGTATAGAGAAAGTAATAACAGATTATGTCTCCGTCTGTTGGGATTTTTTCGCTAGCCTAGCGCCCTAGCTGAATCTTTTGAAGCGGTTAATGTACAAACATAAGGCGGAGGGAGGGAAAAGTTGCAGAGTAAACGATGTCATTTTATTTCTTCATTTCCTTTCCACAGGCGTATAAACATCCCTCGCCGCGATACCACAACGCTGTAAATGACACAGAGAAGAAGATAAAGACAGGAAAGCAAATGCAAGAAATGTAACAGATGCAAGGGGTGGTGGGCCACAAAACCTATGTAAATCCAAAGCTAAGAAAACTTACGTCGCCTTATTTATTGTTTCAAACTTTACACTTTCTCGCGTATTCGACGAGGTTTAATTCCACCTGGGTTATCCTCTAAGAATATATATAACTAAGAATTCATGAAAAATCACAAAAAATTGAGTTTTTTTAATTTCAATTGCATAAAAGTATCTAAACATTCTTATACAAAAAATCTGATGTGTTACACTCACATGATTTTCTCTAGCTCCTCTACAAAACTCCTACAAAAGATTCTTCTTCTTTGTACACAATGCTAATCAAGATAAATGTTAGCAGAATGTTATTACTTAGTTCCTTACATTTAGAAGGAAATAAGGGAGTGCACTAAGCTAAAGTGATTGTCAAATGTTTTAAAAGCTATCGTTATGAAATTGTCATTGCAAATCATTTATTTGCTTGGCCAGGAGTAGAACAAAAGAAAAACAGACATTTCCTGTGTGAGAAAAGTTTTAAGTACTTCACAATTGAAACCAATAACAAGGGATATCTCGAAAACGGCGACCTCCACAACAAAAAAAAAGGAAAAAATTGTGTGTTTTGTTATGAGGTACATTTTTTGTGTAGTATGTTTTTTCTATTTCTTACGGTTTAGCAGCTAAGCAAAATTCATCCGGAATAAAGAGGTCTTCAGAGGCTATTCCCAAAAAATTCGAGATATACATTTTATTTCAGACATAAAGAGCTTTAATATACGGGATTTTAATCGAAATTGTTTGAGCCATTTTTAATAAAATCAAAATTTTCGAACTTTTTTCCATGTAAAGGGTAGTTTGCGGTGGGGGGATTTTTTTTTTTAAAATCTTCGTGTCGCATCCTTGGAAGATACTAAACCTAAATACCAAGTTTGGTATTTAACGGTCTTTTTGTTTTGGGGCTATGCTGTCCATAGACACACACTCTCTCTCTCACACACGGACCTTTTTTTAAAAATGCTTTTTTCGGACACAGGGGACCCCAAAACGTATATTTCCGGTGAAATCTCGGTATCGAATTTTTGGGTGCATTACAATACCTTCTCTATCCCGATGTACATTGTACATATGGAGCTAGAGAAAGTAAAAAGAGTGATGTGTTCCATTCACACGACTTTCTCTTCATCTCTGTACAAATTTAGCAGTAATGCTTTCTTGTAAGTAGAAGCTAAATAAGGGAGTACATTAGACTAAAACGATAGTCATCTCTTTTAAAGCTGGTTGCCATGTGGTTGAAATCCGTTACTATGCAGGGCCAGGAATTTACAAATTACTGCTTGAGAAAAGTTTAAGTATTTTGAATATGAAACAAAAAACAAGAAATATCCCAAAAATGGACAGTGACGAAAAAAACGTATATAACATAACTTGTGTGTTTTTATGAGATCTATATTTTTTGTGCCGTAGGTTTTGTCTATCTCTTATGGTTTAGCAGTTATGCAACATTTCGCAGAACTCATCCAGAATAAACCCGTTTTCAGAGACTATTCCCAGAAAATTGGAGCTATACATTTTATTTGTCATTTCAACATTTTTGAAAATGTTTACATGTAATATGGTGGGGGAGACTTTCTTGAAAAATCTTCGTGTCTTATCCTTGAAAGATACTCAAGTACCAAAATTGGTACTTAACGGACTTTACGTTTTTGAGCTATGCTGCCCACAGACACACACACACGGACATGTTTCTAAAAATGCTTTCAGGAGACCCCCAATATACATTTTCCGGTGAAATCTCGACATCAAATTTTTGGGTGGAATACAATACCTTCTCAATCCACTGTGCACATTGTACATGTGGGCTAGAGAAAGTAAAACGTGTATGATATAAGTTATGTGTTTCAGCGAGCTCTACATTTTTGTGAACTAAGTTTTTGTCTATCTCTTACGGTTTACCAGTTTAAAAATTCCGCAAAATCATCCTGAATAAACCTGTCTTTAGGGGCTATTCGCAGAAAATTGAAGCTATACATTTTATTTGTCATGTAAGTATCTTAAATATAAGACATTTTAATCAAAATCGCTAGAGCCATTTTTCAGAAAATCAAAAATTTTGAAAATGGTTTCCATGTAAACGGTAGTTGGTAGTGGGGGATATTTTCTTGAAAAGTCTTCGTATTGCATTCTTGAAGGATACTGAACTTAAATACCAAGTTAGGTATTTAACGAACTTTACGTTTTTGAACTATGCTGCCCACTCACATACAGACACAGGCACGGATATTCTTCTAAAAATGCTTTTTTTAAATTCAGGAGGTCGGAAATAGTTATTTACTATACAAGAGTTAAAGTGTAGTTTTATTTTGCGAGAAGGAAAGTTTGCGTAAGGCTGAGTGCAGCAACCCTACGAGCAAAATAAAAACACTTTTAACTTGAGTGTCATACTCTATTTTTTGGACAGCACAATATTTTTAGATTTATCAATAAATTTATAATATAAGGTTCAACATTCCTTTTGTTCAAGGAATAGTACGTTTTCCTATCGCTTGGAGGCGTGTGTGTATGTGGGAATAGAATTCGTCTATCGATATAGATTGGTAATCGATGTAATAATGTCAGTTCCTTACTCTTTACCATAAATCTTATAAATTAACAATTCCATTCCATTCCTTCTGCTATTAAATGATAAAATAGAGTATGTTACAACCAAATACCCAGCAAACATGTTTTATATTTTGAAGTTGCCAATCAAAGAACATTGTTGTCTAGTTGAGCATGTTTAGACACGAGAATGGACTAGTAAAGAAGGCGTTGGTACTATTATTGCTTTTTTTTTTCTCAGGAACATAACCTCATTTATTTTGTTACAGATAAATAACAGAAAACAAACAATTACAATTCTTATTAATAATAGGCAACATTAAGTTCTTAGCTGTGCAATTGTGACTAAAGTGTGATATTTATTGTACAATTATTACAACTGGAAATGTTGATTCCTTGTGATGAGGTACTTGGTGTGTTTGTGTTACTAAATTCAGACATCATACTATTATCAGGTGGCGTTGCAACGTCAGCAGAAGTGTTTGGAAGGATGTGTAGCCACGATCTTATTTTCTATGCAGTTCTCTGCACATTAAAAATAACGATATATGGATCGGACTCTTTCAAAACCACAACAATCTATATAACGGATACAGTGATCGTAACAAAACTTAAGTTGGTAACATTGGAGTGTTATAAATATTTTATAAATCTAAAGTTATAAAGAGCAATTTTTACTTTCTCTATACGCACTATGTACATAGTGTATAGAGAATGTATTGCACTCCACCAAAATAATCGATACCGAGATCTCACCGGAAATGTATGTTTTAAAACCACCTGTATCCAAAAAAAGTATTTTCAGAAAATGGTCCGTGTGTGTCCGTGAACACGAAACTCAAAAACGAAAAGTCGGTAAAACACCAAACTTGGTATTTAAGTTTAGTATCTTCCGGGGATGCGACACAAAGATTTTGCGAAAAATCCCCCCACTCCAAACTGCCCTTTACATGGAAAATTTTTCGAAAATTTTGATTTTCTAAAAATGGCTCCAACGATTTTGATTAAAATATCGTATATCAAAGATATTTACCTGAAAAATAAAATGTATATTTTGAATTTTCTGGGAATAGCCTCTGAAGACTACTTTATTCTGAGTGAATTTTACGGAATTTTGCATAAGTACGTAAGAGAGAGAGACAAAAACTTACCACAAAAAAAAAAAATGTAGAGCACATTAAAACACACAATTTATGTTGTATACATTTTTTTTTTTTCGTGGAGTTGATTGTTCTTGAGATATTCCTTGTTTTTGATTTAAGCTATAAAAACTTATATTTTTCTCAAACAGGACTTTGTGAACTCGTGTCCATACAAACAAAGGAACTTCAGTCACATGGCAACCAGCTTTTGACTATCACTTTAACCTATGGTACTCCCTTATTTCGCATCTTCGCATCTACTTACAAGGAACCAAGAAATAAGACTATTTCTGCTAATTTTTTCTTGATTAGCAGGAAGTATATAGAAGCATAAGTTTTTTAAAAATAATGTATTCCAGAGATATGCAGTCATGTGAATGGAACACATCCGATTTTTAGTTCGAGTGTTTTGTGTTAAAAAGCTTACTTTTAACAGTGTCTGTCTAAAAACACGTATTTCCGGTGAAATCTTGGTATGGAATTTTTGGGCGCAATACTATACACTAAGCACATGGTACGTATAGAGAAAGTAATAAAGAGCAGGGAGTAATGCCCATGATCCTTATCTGTAGGAGGGATCTGTGTTCGGTTCTGGCCGCCGTCACAAAACAGCTACACGTAATCCTGTTTGGAGTTGGTAGTTAAGCACAGCTGGAGATATTGCACGCTTTGGTTTCTCTAATTCCTCTGGACACACCTTTAATCTTTCGTAACCTTGCAGGGATTTCGCGACCATAATCTCATATGGTAATTGGCTGCGCTAATCTGCTGTGGGTGTGTAACGGGCACCGTCTATATCATGCATAAAAATCAGCAACAGGGCGATTAGTAATCTTGTGCATTATGCTCTAGTTAAAGTGACTCATGGAGGCCATAATTTATCACAATTTACTACCTGGTCATTCATTTGTTTTTTTTTTTGTAATTTATCCATAAGGACAGTCGAAATGTCCTATCTTGCCAATGTTAAACGTTGACCCATTATCTCAGCAACTATTTAAAATAGTGAGCTAAATTTTTACTTTCTCTATACCCAAAAATTTGATACCGAGATTTCACCGGAAATATATGTTTTAGCGTCCCCAATATCCAAAAAAAAAGCATTTTCACAGAAAGGTCCATGTGTATGTGTGTGTCCATGTGTCCGTGTGACTGTGAACACGATAACTCAAAAACGAAAAGTCTGTAAAATACCAAACTTGGTATTTAAGTTTAGTATCTTCCAGGGATGCGACACGAATATTTTGAAAAAAAATCCCCCACCCCAACTACCCTTTACATGGAACTTTTTTCGAAAATTTTGATTTTCTCAAAAATGGCTCTAACGACTTTCATTAAAATATCGCATATTAAAGATATTTACCTGACAAATAAAATGTATATCTTGAATTTTCTGGAAATAGCCTCTGAAGAGTAGTTTATTCTGGATGAATTTTACTGAATTTTGAATATCTGCTAAACCGTAAGAGATGGACAAAAATTACTGCACAAAAAATGTAGAGCACGTTACAACCACAATTTATGTTATATACCTTTTTTCGTGGAGTTCGTCGTTTTTGAGACATTCCTTATTTTTTGTTTCTGCTATGAAAAACGTATACTTTTATCATACAGGAACTTGTCAACTCCTACCCATATAAACAAAGGAACTTCATTGACATAGCAACCAGCTTTTGACTATCACTTTAACTTATGGTAGTCCCTTATTTCGCTTCTACTTACGAGGAAGCAAGTAATAAGACTATTTCTGCTAATTTGTTCTGATTAGCATAAAGTAAATAGAAGTATAAGCTTTTTAAGAATAATTTGTTGCAGGGATATAGAGAAAGGCATGTGAATGGTACACATCAGATTTTTCAAGGTATATTCACCAATCTCTTAACTATTGACACATGAAAAATAAAATACATCTGTTTATTAGAAGGAAAAGTATGTCTTTTTTACTAAAACTCTTCAATTTTTATTGAAAAATTATGATTTTTAAATTTAAAAAAAAATAACTTATCCACATAAAAATAACTTATCCACATAAAAATAAAAAATTCAGACCTTTGTGTCAATTAGTTTTTGAGATAATGGGGCATTTGTGTAGAAAATTTTACTTATTCAGAAATTGTTTTCAAGTATAAAATTTAACAAAAAATGTAACCTAATTTTCCAAACACAACTTCGCAGTATTTCAAAACTCTCACATGAAAGAAACATGACTGGGATGTCAATGCTGCTAATAACTAAAGTTAAACTTTCCCATCAAAAAAAAAAAAAATGTGTACCATTCACAGGACTTTCTCTATTTCCCTGCAACAAATTATTCTTAAAAAGCTTATGCTACTATTTACTTCATGCTAATCTAGAAAAAATAGCAGAAATAGTGTTATTACTTTCTTCCTTGTAAGTAGAAAGGAAATAAGGGAGTAGCATAGGTTGAAGCGATACTCAAAATCTGGTTACTATGTGACTGAAGTTCCTTTTTTTGTATGGACATGAGTTGACAAATTCTTGTATGAGAAAAGAAGATTTTCGACCCTGAAAATAAAAACAAGGAATGTTTCAAAAACGATCAACTCCAAGATAAAATGAATACAATATGAATTGTGTGTTTTAATGTGCTCTACATTTTTTGTGTGGTAAGTTTCTGTCTTATCTCTTACGGTTTAGCAGTTACACAAAATTCCGTAAAATTCACTCTGAATAAAGTAGGCTTCAGAGGCTATTCCCAGAAAATTCAAAATATACATTTTATTTGTCGGGTAAATATCTTTAATATACGATATTTTAATCAAAATCTTTAGAGCCATTTTTTAGAAAATCAAAATTTTCGAAAAAGGTTCCATGTAAAGGGTAGTTTGGGGTGGGGGGATTTTTCTCAAAATCTTCGTGTCGCATCCCTGGAAGATTCTAAACTGAAATACAAAGTTTGGTATTTACCGGCTTTTCGTTTTTGAGTTATCGTGTTCACAGAGATACGGACCCGGACCTTTTTCTGAAAATACTTTTTGTTAGATAAAGGGGACCCTAAAACATATATTTCCAGTGAAACCTCGGTAACGAAAGTTTTGGTTTTTACTTTCTCTTTGATCGCACTATGTACATAGTGTATAGAGAATGTATTGCACTCCACCAAAAAATTCGATACCGAGATTTCACCGGAAATATATGTTTTAGGGTCCCCTGTATTCAAAGAAAGTATATTCAGAAAAAGGTCCGTGTGTGCGTGTGTGTGTGTGTGTGTGTGTCAGTGTGTCCGCGTACACGATAACTCAAAAACGAAAAGTCGGTAAAGTACCAAACTTGGTATTTAAGTTTAGTATCTTCCAGGGATGCGACACGAAGATTTTGAGAAAAATCCCCCCACCCCAAACTACCCTTTAGATGGAACTTTTTTCGAAAATTTTGATTTTCTAAAAAATGGCCCTAACGATTTTGATTAAAGTATCATATATTAAAGATATTTACCTGACAAATAAAATGCATATTTTGAATTTTCTGGGAATAGCCTCTGAAGACTACTTTATTCTGGATGAATTTTGCATCACTACTAAACCGTAAGAGATGGACAAAAACTTAACACACAAAAAATGTAGTACACGTTAAAACACGCAATTTATGTTACATATTTTTTTTTCGTAGAGTTGATCGTTTTTGAGATATTCCTTTTTCTTGGTTTGAGCTTTGAAAAACATACTTTTCTCATACAGGAAAGTGTCAACTCCTGTCCATACAAATAAAGGAACATCAGTCACATAGCAACCAGCTTTTGGCTTTCACTTTAACCTATAGTACTCCCTTATTTCGCTTCTACTTACAATAATGCAAGAAATAAGACTATTTCTGCTAATTTTTCTTGATTAGATTGAAATAAAATATAAGCTTGTTAACAATAATTTGTTACAGAGATATTAAGAAAGTCATGTGAATGGAGGACATCAGATTTTTTATTTATGGACTAAATAGAAAAGTAAGAAGTAGTTTTTTTTCTAGGTGCAGAGGAAATTTCAACACCAATTTTTGGGTGGAATACACTTTTTGGTCTTGTTATAATACAAAATAGAGAAAACAATAACGTTTTGTAAGAATAGTGGATAAAGAAAAGCGTGTGAAAATAACACCGTGGAATTATGTGTCTCTAATTTTGTATCCAGCAATTTATCACCATATGTGTAGCCGATTTAGGGTTATTTTAACGGAGGAGAGAGTAACGGCAATAAACTTTTCAAAAGTGAGTATTTTATAAAAATGCTGAATATGTGCAGTTGTGTTTCGACAGTATTGTTGCCAGTTTGTGAAATGCCAACCTAATAAGCTGCCAGGTGCGTTTAAATAAGTTGAAAGGAAGAAGAGGCTGACTACCAGTGCCTCTGGCGTTCGTTTTGACAGGCTCGGCGCGTTCTTCGATTAATGCAAGTAGCAAGTTAGTATCGCGGGCCATCTTTTGTCAGTTGCCTGGTTTATTTTCTCCCCCACGCGATAAGTGTCAAAGTGATGTGGTGGATATTTGCAGCAGTAAGTTTCTTGTTATCTGTCGCTTCTTGTCTCGCACTTAAGCTATAATTCAAAACTCCGGTCTGCTTGTCATTCCCGCCGATTCCAAGTTACATCCTTTCTTAAGGGGACGGATACCAAAGATACGAGCACGCCGTTAACCGGGAGAGGCCTTGTACCTCTACTCGTTTATCGATCGCAAAATTTCTGCAATTTCAATATATATTTCTTTCACTTCTTTTCCTCTTCTTGGAATGGAGCTACTAATCTAATTATATAAAAGAAAGTCGTGTTAGTTACACTATTTATAACTCAAGAACGGCTGAACCGATTTGGCTGAAAATTGGTGGGGAGAAAGTTGCTACGGTAGATCAGTGGTAGAGCAACCGGCCAGAGATCGGGAGATCCGTGGTTCAAATCCCGGCTATGGCATTGAATTTGAATGCCGGTCCCCATGGCCGCGCTCGCCAAAGCGTCTCGCTTTGGTGTTTCGCAGCTCAGGGGATCGTGGGTTCGAGTCCCGCCTTGGGCATGGGTGTTATATGTTTGTGTATGTGTGTGTAAAAAGAAAAACAGAAATTCAGTAATCATACAATAATCAAAGTAAACAAATTAGGTAAATAAAAAGTACGGTATACAGCGCCGGAGTCCCGATCAGACTCCGGAACTGTATTTAAAAAAAAAAAAAAAAAAAAAAAAAAGATCGAGGAGACGGACATAGATACTTTTTATCCCGTTTCCGGGGACGCGACATAAAACGTGGTATAACAAAACGCAACAGACAGAAAAACGCATTGTTGTCGAGTTTCGATTAGGTTATTGTGCCGATATTATCATTAACAATGCCGCGACCAAGACAATCGAATCTTTCGGATTCGAAATATTGCGAATGGAATTGCACGTGAAGAGCAACTATCCAATTAAAATTTTAAACTCCTTGGATGTGCCTGGCTTACCACCGCACAATTTACGACTAAAGGTTGGCTCCGTAGTAATCATGCTTCGAAACATAAACCAACCAAAACTGTGCAACACAACGCGTTTGGTGGTAAGTAAATTGATGAATAATGTGATTAGCGCGACGATACTCAAAGGAAAATTCGAAGGTGAGGAAGTTCTCATTCCGAGGATGCCGATGAACCCAACCGATTTGCCGTTTGAGTTTAAACGACTTCAATTTCCGATCCGTCTTGCATTCGCCATGACCATTAACAAATCACAAGGCCAATCCTTGAAAATTTGTGGTCTGAATCCAGAAAATCCATGTTTTTCCCATGGCATGTTCACGGATCGGAAGACCATCTACGTTATTTGTTCTTGCGCCTGATAATAAAACAAGAAATGTCGTCTATCACAAGGTGCTTCACTGAAGAGTGCAACCCATGCACCAAAATACACGGCCAATAAATAATCATTTGTATTCATTATCCTTATAAAAAATTGAACTTAATAAAATCCAAAATCTGCTCATTTATTGCTTCTAAGGCGGAAGAAAGTTCGCCGGGTCAGCTATAAATAAATAAGTCTTCATTAGCATACGCCAGTACCTAATTTCTAAATGCGGGCATACGATCTAAATATTATTTCCTTATTTTCAAATTTAAATTATGCATCCATAAAGTATTTATTACTTTTTCTATACGTACTATGTACATAGTGTATAGAGAAGGTATTGTAATGCACCCAAAAATTCCATACCGAGATTTCACCGGAAAAACATGTTTTGGGTCCCCTGAATCCAAAAAAAGAACATTTTTATAAAAAAAATGTCCGTGTGGGTCTGTAGACAGCTTAGCTCAAAAACGAAAAGACCGTTAAATACCAAACTTGGTATTTACGTTTAGTATCTTTCAGGGATGCGACACGAAGATTTTCAAGGAAATCCCCCCACCCCCAACTATACTTTACATGGAACGTTTTTCCAAAATTTGATTTTCTGAAAAATGGCTCTAACGATTTTCATTAACATATCGTATATTAAAGATATTTATCTGACAAATAAAATGCGTAAATTGATTTTTCTGGGAATAGCCTCTGAAGGCTTCTTTATTCTGGATGAATTTTACGTAATTTTGCGTAACTGCTAAACCGTAATAAATGGACAAAAACTTCAAAACACAAAAAAATGTAGAGCACATTAAAACACACAATTTATGTTATATACATTTTTTCGTGGATTTGATTGTTTTTTAGATATTCCTTGTTATTGGTATCAGCTTTGAAAAACATACTTTTCTCGTACAGGAATTTGTCAACTGCTATCCATAGAAACAAAGGAACTTCTGTCACATAGCAATCAGCTTTTGACTATCACTTTAACCTATGGCACTCCCTTATTTCGCTTCTACTTGCATGGATGCAAGTAATAAGACTATTTCTGCTAATGTTTTATTGATTAGCATGAAGTAAATAGAAGCATAAACTTTTTAGCAATAATTTATTGCAGAGATGTAGAGAAGGTCATGTGAATGGAACACATCCGATATTTTTTAGACAGTTGATGCTAAAAGTAGGTCTTTTACCAGACGTGAGTAGTGTTAGAAGTGGAAAATTCTCTCACTCAATGTTATAACATTATAGAACTCCAATGTAGCCAACTTTGGTTTATGCGTCCACGGCCTCATTCATGTAGGCTATGACTCTGAAAGCTCGTATTCATCCATAAAATGGCGGATGATTTGAATGTCATGGAATCTGCTCAACCAGACAAAATTATGAAAGCAGCGAATAGAGCAAAATTACAACTGCATTTTGTCTTATTATTTTGATAGGTGTATTATTCTCACTGCCTCCGTTGTATGGAATGTTTTCGTTCTGTATAAGAAAGTCATAATTTTGCCAGCACTGATGCTAAGCAAGGCAACAACTGAATATCGCAGATCCTTAGGCATGAACTCAATGAAATAGACCAAACAATATATTTCAAATCACAATTCGTCTATAAATATTGAGAACTGTCTATCGTGAATGACACACGTGTTAAGATTGTTTGATATTCTTCGTAGGATTACAAAACATACTCACCATATAAAACACCATTTTTACCAATGGTATCATAAAAAACTATTATGATGTAAGTGTTAAAAATCTGATGTTCCATTCACATGACTTTCTCTACATCTCTGCAACAGATTATTGTTAAAAAGCTTATGCTTCTATTTACTTCATGCTAATCGAGAAAAAATTAGCAGAAATAGTCTTATTACTTGCTTCCTTGTAAGTAGAAGCGAAATAAGGGAGTACCATAGATTAAAGTGATAATAAAAAGCTAGTTGCTATGTGACCGAAGTTCCTTTGTTTGTATGGACAGGAGTTGACCAAGTCCTGGGTGAGAAAAGTTATCATTTTTAAAGCTAAAACCAAAAACAAGGAAAATCTCAAAACGATCAACGCCATAAAAAAAGGCATATAGCATAAATTGTTTGTTTTAAAATGCTGTACATTTTTTGTGTGGTAAGGTTTTTTCCATTTCTTACGGTTTAGGAGTTATGCAAAATTCCGTAAAATTCGTCCAGAATAAAGTAGTCTTCAGAGGCTATGGCCCAGAAAATTCAAGATATACATTTTATTTGTCAGGTAAATATCTTAAATATATGCCATTTTAATCAAAATCGTTACAGCCATTTTTGAGAAAATCAAAATTTTCGAAAAAAGTTCCATGTAAATACAAAGTTTTGTATTTTGCCGACTTTCCGTTTTTGAGTTACCGTGTTCAGAGACACACGGACACACGCGCGCGCGCTCGCGCGCACACACACACAGGTACCTTTTTATGAAAATGCTTTTTTTGGATACAGGGGAGGGACCCTAAAACATATATTTGCGGTGAAATCTCGGTATCGAATTTTTGGGTGGAGTGCAATACCTCCTCTAAACACTATGCACATAGTACGTGTAGAGAAAGTAAAGATAGTGTTTTATATTGTGAGTAAAAAGCTTGCCAAAACCTGCTGTAGGCAACGCTGTGAACAATATAAAATACCATGTTAAAACGTATGACACACTATTTTTAGACAACTGTCAATATTTGTAGGGAAATTATTAAATTCTTTTTACCTTCTTCATATATGCGCAGCGCGGTTGAGAACTTCATTTGTTTTTTTCTTAGCATCAGTACTGAGAACAACCTACGACTGGTGGACATCAATTGTTTAATAAATAATTGCAAATACAAAAATCTTTTGTGTTCCATTCACATCACTTTTTCTAGCTGGACAAATTTTACTTACAAAAGATTATATACATCATGCTAATCACAATAAGCATAAGCAGGATTAGTCTTAGTACTTGCTTCCCTATAAATAGAAGGTAAACAAGTAAATGCACAGGCTAAAGCGATAATGTCGTACTTTAAAAGCCGGTCACTATGAGAAACAACTGAAATTCCAATCTCTTTGCTTGCCAGGAATAAGCAAACGAGAAGAAAGATGTCTTTCCGTTTGAGAAAAGTTTAAGTGGCTAAAATTGAAATCAATAATCCGGAATTTCTCGAAAACGGTTAACTCTACAAAAAAGGTCTGATATGTTCCATTCACATGAATTTCTCTACATCTCTATAAAAATTATTGTTAAAAAGCTTTATTGTAAGCAGAAGGGAAATAAAGGAATACACTAGGCTAAAACGATAGTCAAATCTTTTAAAAGCTGGTTGCCATGTGGATGAGATCCATTTCTATGCATTGCTAGGTGTTGACAAATTCCCGTATGTGAAACGTTTAAGTACTTTAAAACCGAAACTAATAACAAGAAATAACTCAAAAATGATCAGTTCCACGAAACAAATTATATAAATTGTGCGTTTTAAAGAGATCTAGATTTTTTATTCATCAAGTTTTTGGTTATCTCTTACGGTTTACCAGTTACACAAATTTAAGGAAAATTCATCCAGAATGAACAGATCTTCAAAAGCTATTCCCAGAAAATTCAAGATATACATTTTATTTACCATGTAAATATCCTTAATTTACGGTATTTTAATTAAAATCGTTTAGAGCCATTTTTGAGAAAATCAAAATTTTACCATGTAAAAGGTAGTTGAGGGTGAGGGGATTTTCTTGAAAACATTCGTATTGCATATTTAGAAGCTGTTGCATTTAAATATCACACCCATGGACAACTTATGATGTACTACGGGGACCTCAAAACATGTATTCTCGGTGACATTTCGATATCGAATTTTTGGTTGAGATGCAAATCCTCTCTACTTAATATGCATATGGCAGCGAAAGTAAAATGGATTTTATATAGTATTTCCTTATAAAGGGTAGTTGGGATGGGGAAATTATGTTGAAAATCTTCGTGTTGCATCCTTAGCAGATACTGAGCTTAAAATCAAGTTTGGTATTTAACGGAGTTTTTGTTTTTGAGTTATGCTGCCTAAAGACACAAACAGACAAACATATACCGAGATTTCACAGGAAATTTATGTTTTGCGTCCCCCTGAATCAAAAAAAAAATCTGGAAAAAGGGCCGTGTGTGTGTGTACAGCATAGCTCATAAACGAAAAGATAAACGTTTGATATCTTCCAAGGATGCGACACGAAGATTTTAGAAAATTCACCCACCAGAACCTAGCCTTTACATGGAACGTTTTTCGAAAATTTTGATTTTCTCAAATCTGTAACAATTTTAATTAAAATGCCGTATATTAATCATGTTTGTTTTCCAAATAAGACGTATATCTTGAATTTTCTGAGAATAGTCTCTGAAGACCGCTTTATTCTGGATGAATTTTGCTTAACTGCTAAACCGTAAGAGAAACAAAAACTTAGTACACAAAAAATGTAGATGTCATTAAAACACACAATATATGTAGTAAACATTTTTCTTAGAGTTAACCATTTTCGAGATATTCTTCTTTACTGGTTTCAGTTTTGAAATACGTGAACTTGTCAACTCCTGGGAACGTATCATGAAGTAGATAGAAGAATAAGCTTTAACAATAATTTGTTACAAAGATGTAGTGAAACTCATGTGAATGAAACACAAATTTTTTTTAGAGTTAACATTTTTCGAGATATTCTTTTTGTAATCTTTTTTTTTCATCTTTTGGCGTCTTTTTTTTTTTTTTTTTTTGTCTCATTTATTTACTCCTAGCAAGCAAGGAGAGTCGAATTTCAATTATTTCAATTTGCATCGGCTTTTAAAAAATCTGACTATCGCCTTAGCCTAGGTCTTGATTAGGTGACGTAAATAAAAGCATACTCTTTTGTATTGGAGCAGATTAGATTTTTACTTTGTCTAGTGCCGTATGTACATAGGGATAGAGGAGTATTGTATTCCACGCAAAAATTCAATGTGGAGATCTCACCGGAAATACATGTTTTAGGACCCCCCGAGTCTAAAAAAAAAGCAGAAGCAGATCCGTGTATGTGTGTGTGAGTGAGGGAGAGAGAGAGAGAGAGAGAGAGTCTTTGGACAGCTTAGTTCAAAAACGAAAAGACCGTTAAATACCAAACTTGGTATTTAAGTTTGCTATCTTCCAAGGATGCGACACGAGGATTTTCAAGAAAATCCCCCCAACCCCAACTACCCTTCACATGGAAAAATTTTCGAAAATTTTGATTTTCTGAAAAATGGCTCTAGCGATTTTGATAAAAATATCATATGTTAAAGATATATACTTGACAAATAATATGTATATCTTGAATTTTCTGGGAATAGCCTCTGAAGACTACTTTATTCTGGACGAATTTTTCATAACTACTAAACCGTAAGAAATGGACAAAAGCTTAACCCAGAAAAAATGTAGTACACGTTAAAACACACAATTTATGTTACATATATTTTTTTCGTGTAGTTGATCGTTTTTGAGATATTCCTTTTTCTTGGTTTCAGCTTTGAAAAACTTATACTTTTCTCATACAGGAATTTGTCATCTCCTATCCATACAAACAAAGGAACATCAGTCACATAGCAACCAGCTTTTGGCTTTCACTTTAACTTATGTTACTCCCTTATTTCGCTTCTACTTACAGGGAAGCAAGTAATAAGACTATTTCTGCTTTTTTTTTCTTTTTTTTTTCACTTAGCATGAAGTAAATAGAAGCATAAACTTTTTAACAAAAAGTTGTTGCAGAGATATAGAGAAAGTCATGAGAATGGATTACGTCAGATTTTTTTGGTCAATATAAGTTAGTATGAATTACTTGCCTTAAATTAGGCCTCATATAGACACGAGGCGTGGACCGGAGTTTGCATCACGTGACACAGGTATAACTTGGCATTGCAAGTTTGTGGCAGAGTATTATCGCTGCTACTGGTGCTACTGATCCCGGATTACCCCGTTAGCGGGTTTCCTCGCAGGGTTAGGGTAGGTATATTGTCGGCTTAGGCAAGCAACTCAGGTACGCGAAACAAACTTGGGCGACAGTAGCAGTAACTCTACACCACTGCTTCTTAACCTCCTCTTCTTTAAAACTAGTCTTATCGGATTACCTACTCATTTCTGCGGGCACGTGTCTACCCCTAACATCTTTTTCCGCCCTTCTTTCACTTAACAAATGCTCTAAATTATGTATCAAACAAAACCGTGCAAGTTGTACACTCCCGCGCAAAAAATGTGTCGATAAAATCTTACTGTTCCATACACATCACTATTGTCTACATGGTGGTGATCGAGATAAACACAAGCAGAAATGGTTCCTGTTAATTGTTTTACTTTCTCTAGCCCCGTATGTACACTGTACATACATAGAGAGGTATTGTATTGCATCAAAAAAGTTAATGTCGAGATTTCACCGGCAATACATATTTTACGACCCCCTGAATCCAAAAAAAGCATTTTCAGAAACAGGTGTGTGTTTATGTGTGTGTATGTATGTGTGTGTGTGTGTGTGTATGGACAGCATAGCTCAAAAACAAAACTATCAAGTTTGGTATTTAAGTTTGGTATCTTCCAAGGATGCCACACGAAGATTTTCAAGAAAATCCCCTGACACTTGACTACCCTTTACATGAATTTTTTTTCGAAAAGCACATAATAAACCACATATTAAATCCATTTCCATCACAAATAAAATGTATGTCTTGAAAATTCTGGAAATAGCTTCTAAGGACCTATTTATTATGGATGAATATTGCTCAATTTGGCATAACTAGTAAACCGTAAGAGATAGACGAAAACGTACTATACAAAAAATGTAGATCTTGTTAAAATACACAAGTTATGTCATATACATTTGTTTCGTGGAGCTTACCGTTTTCGAGATATTCCTTGTTATTAGTATCAGTTATGAAGTACTTTTACTTTTCTCAGATGGAAGTGTACTTTTTCTTTTGTTCTACTCCTGGCCAAGCAAAGAAGCGATTTGCAATGACAATCGCCTAACGACAGCTTTTAAAACATTTGACTGCATTGCCTTAGTTCCATTCTACTTATAAGGAACTAAGTAATAAAATTCTGCTAATCTCGATTAGCGTGGTGTAGAAGGAAGAATTATCGTTTGTAAGAAGTTTGTTTGTAGAGTTGCTAGATGTGAGTTTAACACATCAGATTTTTTGTAGTGTTTAACGCCTGATTTTACTACTTATGGCACCGCAGGCGATGAAACTGGTGATACATGGAATGCGATGGCGGGGAAAACCGGAGCACCCGGAAAAAACCGCTTTGTCCACCACAAATCTCGCATGCTTTCGCTTGAGATCGAACTGGATGAGAGGTGAGTGGTCTAACTAAAGTTAGATGAATTAAATGTTACCAATTGAATGAAGCTATTACAGTCCTATGCCTTCTCCATCTGTTACGAAGGCACAGAAATTAAATGTTACCGAACGAATGAAGGTATTACAGTTACCTATATTATCTCCATCTGTTACGAAGGCGCAGAAATTAAATGTTACCGAACGAATGAAGGTATTACAGTTACCTATATTATCTCCATCTGTTACGAAGGCGCAGAAATTAAATGTTACCGAACGAATGAAGGTACTACAGTTACCTATATTATCTCCATCTGTTACGAAGGCGCAGAAATTAAATGTTACCGAACGAATGAAGGTATTACAGTTACCTATATTATCTCCATCTGTTACGAAGGCGCAGAAATTAAATGTTACCGAACGTATGAAGGTATTACAGTTACCTATATTATCTCCATCTGTTACGAAGGCGCAGAAATTAAATGTTACCAAACGAATGAAGGTATTACAGTTACCTATATTATCTCCATCTGTTACGAAGGCGCAGAAATTAAATGTTACCGAACGTATGAAGGTATTACAGTTACCTATATTATCTCCATCTGTTACGAAGGCGCAGAAATTAAATGTTACCGAACGTATGAAGGTATTACAGTTACCTATATTATCTCCATCTGTTACGAAGGCGCAGAAATTAAATGTTACCGAACGAATGAAGGTATTACAGTTACCTATATTATCTCCATGTGTTACGAAGGCGCAGAAATTAAATGTTACCGAACGAATGAAGGCATTACAGTTACCTATATTATCTCCATCTGTTACGAAGGCGCAGAAATTAAATGTTACCGAACGTATGAAGGTATTACAGTTACCTATATCATCTCCATCTGTGAGAAGGCACAGAAATTAAATGTTACCAAACGAATGAAGGTATTACAGTTACCTATATCATCTCCATCTGTGAGAAGGCAGAGAAGTTAAAGTTAACCAAAAGAGTGAAGCTATGCCATCTCCAGCAGTGGCAAAGTCAGAGAAATTAAACGCTACCAAAAGGTACATTTCCAGTTGTGTTTAAAGGCAGGAAGCAGAGGGACTCGGTGGTCGTAAGGTTTCACGAAAAACAATGAGGAACCAGAGTTGTGCGCGACCTAACCGGGATTTATTCCGCGTGGAAGTGTGGGTCAAGACGGGATAGATAGGTGACAGAACGGGTCGGAATTAAGGCGTGCAAATCGCAGCGGGAGCCTTAGACAGCGTCTTAGCTTAACAAGATTACGTCGACAAATAAGCTCTAGCATTAAGCCAAGGACGGACACGCGATGGTTTGTGCGGGGATTCACCCGGACACCGAGCAAGCTTCCTGCTTCGCCCTACACTCTTCTGTTTCGGTCAAAACTTCCTCGCTGGGCGGCATATCTCTACACAGTCTTTTACTCAAAACAAAGTAAAAGTACTTTCGAGTAAATACTTTCTCTTTGACTCTTCTTTGCTTTTCTAATAAACATTAATAATATGTATATAACAATATTGACCAAATTGATGCTTAAACAGATATATTTAACATATTAATTTCTCTACACGTACTATGTACATAGTGTAGGTATTGTATTGCACCCAAAAATTCGAAACCGAGATTTCACCGGAAATGCATGTTTTGGGTCCCCCTGAATAAAAAAAAAGCATTTTTGGAAAAACGTCCGTGTGTGCGTGTGTGTGTCTGTGGACAGCATACCACAAAAACGGAAAAACCGTTAAATACCAAACTTGGTATTAAATTTGGTATCTTCCAAGGATGCGACACGAAGATTTTCAAGAAAATTCCCCCCACCACAACTACCCATTACATGGAACGTTTTTCGAAAATTTTCATTTTCTCAAAAATGGCTCTAACAATTTTGATTAAAATATCGAATATTAAAGATATTTACGAGACAAATAATATGTATATCTTGAATTTTCTGGGAATAGCCTCTGAAGATTACTTTATTCTGGATGAACTTTACATAACTGCTAAACCGTAAAAAATGGACAAAAACTTAACACACAAAAAAATTGTAGAGCGCATTAAAACACACATTTTATGTTACATACATGTTTTTCGAGGAGCTGATCGTTTTTGAGATATTCCATGTTTTTGGTTTCAGCTTTGAAAAACTTGTACTTTTCTCATACAGGAATCTGTCAACTCGTGTCCATACAAACAAAGGAACTTCAGTCACCTAGCAACCAGCTTTTGACTTCACTTTAACATGTGGTACTCCCTTATTTCGCTTCTACTTACAAGGAAGCAAGTAAAAAGACTACTTCTGCTAATTTTTTCCCGATTAGCATGAAGTAAATACAAGAATAAGCTCATTAATAATAATTTGTTACACAGATGTAGAGAAAGTCATGTGAATACAGCACATCAGCTTTTTCATGCAGTCGTTTCGAAATCATTATATTAAGGTTGCCTTTAAAAGCCTTTCTGCAATCCGAACTACCTAAAAGCATGCTGAGAATCTTATATTGATAGTATCCAAGAAAATAATATAGAAGCTTATGTTCCATTCACATGAGTTTCTCTACATCTCTAAAAAGCTTATTCTTGTTTTTACGACATTCTAATCCAGACAACATTAGCAGAAATAGTCTTATTTCTTGCTTTATTGTAAGTAGGAGCGAAATAAGGGAGTACCATAGGTTAAAGTGGTGGTCAAAAGCTGGTTGCTATGTGACTGATGTTCCTTTGTTTGTATGGACAGGAGTTGACAAATTCCTGTATAAGAAATGTATTTTCAAACTGAAACCAATAACGAGGATTAACGTAGTCTTCAGAGGATATTCCCAGAAAATTCCAGATATACATTTTATTTGTCAGATAAATATCTTAAATATACGATATTTTAATCAAAATCGTTATAGCCATTTTATAGAAAATAAAAAATTTCGAGAAAAAAATTTCCAGGTGCTGGTTATTTTAGGGTATGGGGATTTTCTTAAAAATCTTCGTGTCGCATCCTTAAAAGGTACTCAACTTAAATACCAAGTTTTCTATTTTACCGACTTTTCGTTTTTGAGCCCTGCTGTCTACAAACACACACGGAGCTTTTTCTAGAAATGTTTTAGTACATCAAGGGACCTCAAAATGTATATTTCTAGTGAAATCTCGGTATTTGTGGGTGAAATAAAGTATCTTCTGTATCTACTATATACATGGTACGTGTAGAAAAAGTAAAATCTGATGTGTTCCATTCACATTACTTTCTCTACATCTCTACAACAAATTATTGTTAAAAATCTTATGCTTCTATTAACTTCATGCTAATTGAGAAAAAAAATTAGCAGAAATACCTTGCTTCCTTGTAAGTAGAAGCGAAATAAGGGAGTATCATTGGTTGAAGTGAGTCAAAAGATGGTTGCTATGTGACTGATGTTCCTTTGTTTGTATGGACACGAGTTGACAAATTCCTGTATGAGAAAAGCATAAGTTTTTCAAAGTTGAAACTAAAAACAAGAAGTATCTTAAAAACGATCAACTCCACAAAAAAATGTATGGAACATAGATTGTGTGTTCTAATGTGCTTTAAACTTTCTGTGTAGTAAGTTTTTGTCCATCTCCTACGGTTTAGCAGATATACAAAATTCCGTAAGATTCATCCAGAATAAAGTAGTCTTCAGAGACTATTCCCAGAAAATTCAAGATATACATTTTACTTGTCAGGTAAATATCCTTAATATACGATATTCTAATAAACATCTTAGAACCATTTTTGAGAAAATCAAAGTTTTCTAAAAAAGCTCCATATAAAAGGTAGTTTGGGGTGGGGGGATTTTTCTCAAAATCTTCATGTCACATCTCTGGAAGACTAGGGTAAACCGACAGTCCAATGTTTTAAAATGTGGTTGCTACGGGATTGCGTGGCCAGGAGTTGACAGGTGCCCGTATGAGAAAGATATTTTAAAACTGAAACCAAGTAAACCACTTTTAATAATTTAAAACATCAAGATCAGACTGTTGGCTAGAATTGGCCACACACACCTACCTGATCTCTAAAGAACATCCCCGCCCGCCTGGGTGGTAGCATGTCTGCCTCACGTTCAAAAGGTCGTGAGTTCGAATCTCGCTTAAGGTGAGTTACCCGGGTAAGGTTTTTTTCGGGGTTTTCCCTTATCCTGAGAAGACGAATGTCGAGTAACTTCAAGCTCCATGGACCCCTAGATCATTTGAGCATCATATCATCCGATATGACCAAACCAGGTTAAAGCCATCCCCCGAAATGTGATAGATGCCAAACATCTCAAAGTGTACCCTGTACCACAGATGGAGACTGAGGAATCAAATTCCAGATGATCCTACTGCTCTCAATGTAACCAACATGATTCCACGAATCTTATAATTTTTAAACGATATCTCTTTGCACAAACTTTTATAAAAAAATGAATTTTCATAAACTGCTAATATAGACTATAATTGTTGTTAATTGGAAGATATTAACCTAATGATTACTAAGACAATATTGTTAAAAATGTTGTTTTACTATGATTATGTTATAGTAATTAATATTCATTTTGTTTAAATCTTATCTTGCCACACATTTATTGCTATTAATTGACCGCATTTTGTTATATTGTTTAAACCCTCCACGGTTTACAAATTCTATTGTAATCGTGAATGTTATTATTTATACCTTTAAGATCCTATCTTGTTTATTGTTAATAATCCCGATGTAATCGATTATTGTATTATTTATTTAAGTTTATACTGTAAAAACCCACTTTGTAAATGAAAAGTCTCTGAAAGACCTAGTACTTAGGCGACTATAAATAAAAATTAAAAAAAAAAAATCTACTAAACGGTCAACACCATGAAAAAATGTATAAATCATAAATTGTGTTTTTTAACGAGCTCTACATCTTTTGTTACCTAATTCTTATGTATCACTTACGGTTTACCAGTTACGCACAATTTCGCAAAATTCACCCAGAATAAACATGTCTTGATAGGCTATTCCCAAAAAATTCAAGATATACATTTTATTTGGAATGTAAATACCTTTAGTATACGGGATTTTAATCAAAATCGTTAGAGCGATTTTTGAGAAAATCAACATTTTCGAAAATTTTTCCATCTAATGACTAGTTTGTGGTGAAGGATTTACTTGAAAATCTTCGTGTCGCATCCTTGGAAAATGCAAACTTAAATACCAAGTTTGGTACTTAGTGGTCTTTCCGTTTTTGAGCTATGCTGTCCACACACACACACACACACACACACACACACACACACACACACACACACGCGGAACCTTTTCCAAAAATCTGACGTGTTCCATTCACATGACTTTCTCTACATGTCTGCAACAAATTGTTAAAAAGCCTATGCTTCTATTTACTTCATGCTAACCGAGAAAAAAATAAGAGAAATAGTCTTATTACTTGTTTCCTTGTAAGTAGAAGCGAAGAAATGGAGTACCATAGGTTAAAGTGAAAGCCAAAAGCTGGTTGCTTTGTGACTGAAGTTCCTTTGTTTATATGGACAGGAGTTGACATATTCCTCTATGAGAAATGTATAAGTTTTTAAAAGCTGAAACCAATAACAAGGAATATCTCAAATACTATCAACTCCATGGGCTTTAATGTAATCTACATTTTCTTGTGGCGTAAATATATGTCTAGCTCTTACGGTTTAGCAGTTAAGCAAAATTCGTAAAATATATCCGGAATAAATTAGTCTTTAGAGGTTATTTCCAGAAAATTCAAAATATACATTTTATTTGTGAGGTTAATATCTTTAATATACGATATTTTAATCAAAATAATTATAACCATTTTTAAGACATTAAAAAATTTCGAAGAAGGTTCCATGTAAAGGGTAGTTTGCGGTGGGGGTGTTTCTCTAAATCTTCGTGTCGCATCCTTGGAAGATACTAAACTTAAATACCAAGTTTGGTATTTTACCGACTTTTCGTTTTTGAGCTATGCTGTCCACAGAAACACACGGACCTTTTCCCAAAAATGCCGTTTTTGGATTCAAGGGGATCCAAAACATGTATTTCCCGGGAAATCTTATTATCAAATTTTCGGTGGAATAAAATACCTTTTCCGCCCGCCTAGTTAGTGTGGTGGTGGCGTGTCTGCTTCACATTCAACAGGTCGTGAGTTCGAATCTCGCTTAGGGTGAATTACCCCGGATAAGGTTTTTTTCGGGGTTTTCCCTTATCCTGAGAAGATGAATGTCGAGTAGCTTTAAGCTCCGTGGAGCATTATTTCACCAATTTCATTCATCGTATGATATGACCAACCAGGTTAAAGGACGTTAAACAACCATCCACTTGTACGTTATATATGCGTGCTAGAAAAGCAATAGATAGATAGATACTTTATTTCACTGCTTAGGGCATGGCTCGGTGTCAATGTAATAATACAATGTACCATACAATTGAGTTAAATAACAATAATGTGAATAATGCCCTGTTAAAATGCCAATGACATCATAGTATACTAATATATACATAATTGTAACAACAGTAATAATAACAATATTTTTATTTACTATCCTGACTATAAAGCACTCTTCTTTAGTCTCTGTTTAAAACTATTTACACTTAGAGGCAAAGTCTCCAGTAAATCTGCAGGTATTTTGTTCCATTCGTTTATTGTTCTATTTGTGAAGGAAAATTTACCTATGTTTGTTTTCTGTTCCCTATTTCTTATTTTTTCCGAGTGATCATTCCTCCCACAGTATAATGGCTTGGATATGTCTTTCCATGCAGGTTCCCCCTTATAGGCTCTAAAAAGTGCACATAGCCTTGCTCGTCTCCTACGTTTTTCTAGTGTTTCCCAGGAAGTAGCAGTGCTGGAATGATTTTCGAACCGTTTACGGTAGAATATATATTTCAGTTATTGATATGACTGGCTGCCTGTGGAAGTCTGCTGTGTGTTATGAGAGAGATGGGTGTCCATGATTTCATCACACAATTTCCATACGTGCCTTCACTTGGGTAGCAAACACGTAGTAATACTGAATCGATAGCGTATAATTTTCTGCGAGACGGAAGCCTTATTACTGAATAATTTCATTGCTCCTAGTATTCGATTTCATGAGCCAATTAGACGTAGCTTTGCCCTAGTACTTGGCCAATTGCATAGGGATTCAGATGTTGCACCAGGGGAACAAACCAGGGCCCAAAAGCCGAGTCATGTCACCTCCAGGCTCATCTACTTGGCCCTTGTTGAAAATTGTTACAAAATAATATGGTTTGTACAATCAACATGAATGTTCTGCAAAAGACTTCTTATTCTTCTTTCTAGTCAAAAGTTTTAAAAATAACAAGGAATATCTCGTAAACGATTCCCTCCATAACAAAAAACGTAAAGGACACAAATTGTGTGTTATGACGTGAAGTACATTTTTTGTGTTGTGGGTTTTTTTTCTATCTTACGGTTTAACAATTAAGCAAAACTCCGTTAAATTCATCCAGAATAAAGTAGTCTTCAGAGGCTATTCCCAGAAAAATCAAGATATACATTTTATTTGTCAGGTAAATATCTTTAATATACGATATTTTAATCAAAATCGTTAGAGCCATTTTTAAGAAAATCAAAGTTTCGAAATGTTTTCCATGTAAAGGGTAGTTTGTGGTGGGGGGATTTTCTTGAAAATCTTCGTGTCGCATCCTTGGAAGATATGCTATACCAAAATACCAAATTTGGTATTTAACGATCTTTTCGTTTTTGAGCTATGTTGTCCACAGACACACACACACACACACACACACACACACACACACACACACACACACACGGACCTTTCTCTCAAACTGCTTTTTTTGGATTCAGGGGATCCTAAAACATGTATTTCCTTTTGAGTGGAATGCAATACTTCCTCTACACTATGTACATAGTACGTGTGGAGAAATTAAAAGTGTATATGACATAAAGTGTGTGTTTTAACGAGATATACATTTTGTGTGTGTTAAGTTTTTGTCTATCTCTTACGGTTTAACAGTTATGCAAAATCCCATAAAATTCATGTAGAATAAAGAAGTCTTAAGAGGCTATTCCCAGAAAATTCAAGATATAAATTTTACTTGTCAGGTATATATCTTTAATATACCATATTTTAATCAAAATCATTAGAGCCATTTTTGAGAAAATCAAAAATTTCGAAAGAATTTCCATGTAAAGGGTAGTTAGGGGTAGGGGGATTTGCTTAAAAGTCTTCGTATCGCATCCTCGGAAGATACCAAACTTAAATACCAAGTTTGGTGATCAACTTACTTCCTTATAAGTAGAAGGGAAATAAGGGAATGCACTAGGCTAAAACGACAGCCAAATTTTTTTAAAAACAATGTTGTCTGTGAATGGCCAGGAGTAAAAATATATATGAAACGAATGGCGACACTCCGTATATTGGAAATGGTTAACTCTACAAAAAGTATTTAAGATATAAAAAGATGTATTTTAACGAGATATTCAGAAAATTCAAGATGCACGTTACATTTGTCAGAAACATATGGTATTTTAATTCAAAATAAATATCACAGCATAAATACAAGTAGTTTTAAAAGATGTCCACCAGAAGAGTTTGTTAGGAAGTGAAGTATCGTTTCGTGCTAGGGTTTAAAACAGGAAGAAGATGGGCGAAATCCTAATTAAAAGGTAACACGTGAAATTTGACAACGGTGAATGACCGGCACTTGTTTAATTAGCATTTCTGTACGCTACCGTGTGTTACTCGCCCTTGTGAATCATATAATTAGAGAGAAGGAAAGCTATACAAACCGTATCAGTTATCATAATTGGACAGGCCTGTCCAAAACACTTCATGCTGATTAGGGGCTTAAACTTTAAAACTTTCTTAACCATGGATGTGCTACAAGAGAGCTGAAATATAGCTTTTAAAATACTTTATACACGTCAATTTATACACTTAATATTCTAAAATTCTAAAATATTGATTTTCACAAATAAAACTCTAATGATTTTGATTAAAATAGTCTCTTATAACAAATTTAAATGATAAATAGGATATATATCTTGAATTTTCTGAACGACGTTTGCATAACTGGTAAGCCGGAAGAGATAGACAAAAACTTACTACACAAAAATGTAAGATCTCGTTAAAACAAACCATTTATGTAATGTACACTTATTTCTTGGAATTTACAATTTCCGGGATATTCCTTGTCATTGGTTTCAGTTATAAAATACTTTCTCATAGAAGAGTTCGTCAACTCCTGGCCATGTAAACAATTGGATTTCAATCACATGAGCTTTAAAAAACTAAAATGACTATCGCGTTAGCTTAGTGTACTTCCCTTTTACTTTCTCTACATAGTAAAGGTCATGTTATTTATGGACGCTCTTTAACTACTGTGGTTTTCAGCGACGTGAAAGACCGCTTAATTTTGCTCAGAGGCCTCTCTATCAGGTTTGAGGTTCTTTTACGTGCCGTAAATCAACGACATGGGACCAACGGCTTTACTTCCCTTCCAAAGGAAGCCTTGCTAAGGATGTTTACACGCGAAAAAATCCATCTTCCTCCTCCGGGTTTGAACCCGTGACCTTGGGTATATGAAGTTAGCATGGGAACCATTACACCACGGAGGACGACAGAAGGTATCGTGCTCCATCCAAAAATTCGTTACCAATATTTCACTGGATATGCACGTTTTAGGGTCCCCTGTGTCCAAAAAAAAAAAAAAAATATATATATATATATATTTTTTTTTATTTTTTTTTTGGAAAAGCGTTTGTGTGTCTGGGAACAAGATAACTCAAACACGAAAAGTCCGTAAAGTTCCGTATCTTTCAAGGATGAGACACGAAGATTTTCAGATAAGATCTCCCACCCCAAAATATCTAATACATAAAAAAAATTCGATTTTTTTTATTTTCTCTAAAATGGCTCCAACGAAGTTGACTAAAATAACATATGTTAAAAGACATTTTTAGAGGGAAAATTTTTCATTTAGAATTTTTTGGGAATACCCCTGAAGACCTCTTTATTCTGGATACATTTTACTGAAATCAGCAAACCTAGTTAACCATAAGAGAGATAGACAAAAACTTACAACAATAAAATGTAGATCTCATTAAAATACACACTTTATGTCATATAACATTTTTTCATAGCATTGATAATTTCCTAGATATTCCTTATTATTAGTTTCAGTTTTAAACTACTTATACTTTTCTCGTGTGGGAATATATCAACTCCTGGCAATACAAAGAAACCGATTTCAATTGCATAGCAACCAGCTTTTAAAACCTTTGACTATCTCTTTAGCCTAGTGTATTCCCTTGTTTACCCTTCTACTTACAAGGAAGCAAGTAATAGGCCAATTCCTGCTAATGTAACACTTCAGTTTTTTACTTTCTCTACACGCACTATGTACATAGTGTATAGAGAAGGTATTGCACTACACCAAAAAATTCGATACAGAGATTTCACCGGAAATATATGTTTTAGGGTCACCTGTATAAAAAAAAAAGTATTTTCAGAAACAGGTCCCTGTATGTGTGTGTCTGTGAACACGATAACTCAAAAACGAAAAATCGGTAAAATACCAAACTTGGTATTTAGGTTTAGTACCTTCCAGGGACGCAACACGAAGATTTTGAGAAGAATCCCCCCACCCTCAACTACCCTTTACATGGAACTTTTATAGAAAATGTTGATCTAAAATTGGTTCTAACGATTTTGATTAAAATATCCTATATTAAAAACATTTACCTGACAAATAAAATGTATATTTTGAATTTTCTGGGAATAGCCTTTGAAGACTACTTTATTCTGGGTGAATTTTACGGAATTTTGCATAACTGCTAAACCGTAAGAAATGGACAAAAACTTACCACACAAAAAATGTAGAGCACATTAAAACACACAATTTATGTTGTATACATTTTTTTCGTGGAGTTGATTGTTTTTGAGATATTCCTTGTTTTTGGTTTCAGCTTTGTAACACTTCAGTTTTTCACATTTTGCTGTTTTCTGTGTACTCAGTTGTAAAACCATCAAATGTTTTTATTTGCAGGCAAGTCGCTGCCGGTGCACTGTGTGGTCGAGGCAGTGTCTGCGCTAGAAGACACTACATCCAGACAACACTGGGGAATACGACACCATCACCGACACCACAGTTCGAAGCCCGTTATAGAGACAGATAGCTACGTCATCATACCCGTCAACACCGCCTTCCAGGAACTCGTCCAGGTGGCGTTACACAGACTGGGCTATCCGAGAGACAGCGCTTCTGCGGCAAAAGGTCAGCTTCTTGTCTCATAGACTCCAATAAAATTTACTAATAATATTCGAAAGCCTTTGTTAAACTTGCAGATTCCCCATTATACACAAAGCGTACTAAACACTTTTAGAATATATACAAAAACGTAAATTGAGTTTTTTTTTTACTTTCTCTACACGTACTATGTACATAGTGTATAGAAAATATATTTGCACCCAAAAATTCGAAACCGAAATTTCACCGGAAATACATGTTTTGGGACCCCCTGAAACAAAAAAAAGTCCGTTAAAACCAAACTTGGTATTTAGGTTTGGTATCTTCCAAGGATGCGACACGAAGATTTTCAAGAAAATCCTCCACCGCCAACTACCCTTTACATGGAACTTTTTTTCGAAAATATTTATTTTCTAAAAAATGGCTATAAAGATTTTGATTAAAATATCGTATATTAAAGATATTTACCTGACAAATAAAATGTATATTTTGATTTTTTTGGGAATAGCCTGTGAAGACTACTTTATTCTGGATGAATTTTATGGAATTTGACATAACTACTAAACCGTGGACAGAAGCTTACCACACAAAAAATCTAGAGCACGTTAAAACAGACAATTTATGTAGTATACGTGTTTTTCGTGGAGTTGGTCGATTTTGATATATTCCTTGTTATTGGTTTTAATTTTGAAAAATGCATATTTCTGTCATACAGGAATTTGTCAACTCCTGTGCATACAAACCAAGGAACTTCAGTCACAGAGCAACCAGCTTTTGACTATCACTTTAACTTATGCTACTCCCTTATTTCGCTCCTACTTACAAGGAAGCAAGCAATAAAACTATTTCTGCTAATTTTTCTCGATTAGCATTAAGTAAATAGAAGAATATGCTTTTTAACAATAATTTGTTACAGAGATGCAGTAATGTGAATGGAACATAGATTTTTACTTTCTCCATACGCACTATGTACATAGTGTATAGAGAAAGTATTACACTTCACCAAAAATTCGATACCGAGATTTCACCGGAAATATATGTTTTAGGGTCCCAATATCCAAAAGAAGCATTTTCACAAAAAGGTCCGTGTGTGTGTGTGTGCGTGTGTGTGTGTGTGTGTGTGTGTGTGTGTGTGTGTGTGTGTGTGTGTGTGTGTCCGTGTGTCTGTGAACACGATAACTCAAAAACGAAAAGTCGGTAAAATACCAAACTTGGTATTTAAGTTTAGTATCTTCCAGGGATGCGACACGAAGATTTTGAGAAAAATCCCCCCACCCCAACTACCCTTTACATGGAACTTTTTTCGAAAATTTTGATTTTCTCAAAAATGGCTCTAACGATTCTGATTAAAATTTCGGATATTAAACATATTTACCTGACAAATGATATGTATATCTTGAATTTTCTGGGAATAGCCTCTGAAGAGTGGTTTATTCTGGATGAATTTTACTAAATTTTGAATGACTGCTAAACCGTAAGAGATGGACAAAAACTTATTACACAAAAAATGTAGAGCACTTTAAAACACACAATTTATGTTATATACATTTTTTCGTGGTGTTCGTCGTTTTTGTGACATTCCTTATTTTTGGTTTCTGCTATGAAAAACGTATAATTTTCTCATACAGGAACTTGTCAACTCCTATCCATACAAAGGAACTTCATTTACATAGCAACCAGCTTTTGACTATCACTTTAACCTACGGTTATCCCTTATTTCGCTTCTACTTACAAGGAAGCGAGTAATAAGACTATTTCTGCTAATTTTTTCTGCTTAGCATAAAGTAAATAGAAATATAAGCTTTTTAAGAATTATTTGTTGTAGGGATATGGAGAAAGTCATGTGAGTGGTACACATCAGATTTTTTTAAGTGAGGAGTAGCTTAAATTATGTATTTTCGTGAAATTTGATATTAAAGTTATTAAAATGTATTTTCTGTGGATAGGTCACATGACTTTCACTAGCTGTTGTACAAACTTTTACATAAGATTATTCTTCTTTATGCATCTTGCTAGTCGAGATAATTATTAGCAGAATGTTCTCATTACTTATTTCCTTATAAGTAGGAAGAAAATAAGGGAATACTATACGCTAAACCGATAATCAAATGTTTTAAAAGCTGTCGGTATGCGATTGTCATTGCAAATGGCTTCTTTGATTGGCCAGGAGTAGAACAAAAGAAAGCCAGACACTTACTGTCTGAGAGAAGTATATGTACATCACAACTGGAACCAAATACAAGGAATATGTCGGAAACGGTTACCTCTACAACAAAAATACAAATGACATAAATTGTGTGTTTTGACGTGATATGTGTTTTCTATGCACTATGTTTCTGTCTATCTCTTACGATTTAGCAGTTAAGAAAAATTCATCCAGAATACAGAGATCTTCAGAGGCTATTCCCAGAAAATTCAAGATATAAATTTTATTGGTCAGGTAAATATCTTTAATATACGATATTTTAATCAAAATCGTTAGAGCCAGTTTTAAGAAAATCAAAAGTTTTTTTTAAAAAGGTTCCATGTAACGGGTAGTTGGGGGTGGGGGATTTTCTTGAAAATGTTCGTGTCGCATCACTGGAAGATAGTATACTTAAATATCAATTTTGATCTTTTACCGACCTTTCGTTTTTGAGTTATCGTGTTGACAGACACACGGACACACACAACATTTTTTCTAAAAGCATTGTTTTATATGCACTTAAAGGTGTATTTCTGGTGATATTTGATATTAAAATTATTCAAGTGTTTCTCCTGTAGATAGATATAGGAAAACTAAAAGGGTATCACTGATAAAAAGCTTAAGACTATTTGTGTATTCATGCACCTGACTGTGTGTTTGTTTTGTTGTGTAAGGTTCAGTTGTTATCAAGAACTGGAAGCCGTTGAGTTTCGACAAGATAGCCGAGAGTCCGCTGGTCACGGTCGGCGATATCCTGGGGGAGCTCACGACAGTGGCCACGCTCCGGATACAACTCTACAGGTGGGTCCTCAATCGTTCACTTACAGTTTTAAAACGTTCATATCTAATAAAAATCTGATGTGTTTCACTCACATGAATTTCTCTAGCTGTTCTACAAACTTCAGACATAAGATTTTTCTTCTTTCTGCACCTTGCTAATCGTGCAACTCATTAGCACAATGTTCTTATTACTTATTTCCTTATAAGTAGGAAGAAAATAAGGGAATACACAAGGCTAAACCAATAGTCAAATGTTTTAAAAGCTGTCGTTATGCGATTGTCATCACAAATCGCTTCTTTTCTTGGCCAGGAGTAGAACAAAAGAAAAACGGACACTCCCGTCTGAGAAAAGCATAAGTACTTCAAAACTGAAACTAATAAAAATGAATACCTCGAAAACGGTAAGCTCCACGGTAAGATAAAGTATACGACATAACTTGTGTATTTTAACAAGACCTAAATTTTTTGTAAAGTAAGTTTTTGTCTATTTCTTAAGGTTTACTAGTTATGCCAAACTAAGCAAAATTCATCCAGAATAAACAGGTCTTCAGAAGCTATTTCCAGAAATTCCAAGATATACATTTTATTTGCTAGGTAAATATCTTTAATGTATGATATTTTAATAAAATCGTTAGAGTCATTTTTAAGAAAATCAAAATTTTCGAAAATTTCTCCATATAAAGGATAGTTGGGGGTGAGGAGATTTTTCTTGAAAATCTTCGTTGCTCATCCTTGGAAGATGTACTTAAATACGAAGTTTGGTATGTAGACTTTTATTTTTTGAGCTCTGATGTTCACAGATATACACACGGATCTTTTTCCAAAAATGCTTTTTTTGTATTCAGGTGGACTTAAAACATGTATTTCCGGTGAAATCTTGGTATAGAATTTTTGGGTGGAATGCAATACCTTCTCTATACACCATGTACATAGTACGTGTAGACAAAGTAAAAAGCCACACAGTTTATTTCATCAAAAACACGAGTTGATAATAATGAGACATAAAGTAATTCTGTTTAATCTTTTATATTTACAGAGCTCGACCGACGGTTCTCTCAGATATTAAAGACAAACTTCTGCGGCTACTTTTACTTCAATCTCACGGCCTTCTGGTTTCATCTGGCTGTCCTTTGGACGAGGTAAGTGTTGCTTTTGTAATGACTCAAGTTGGCAACAGTTACAGCTATTATTAGGGAGAGGAAAGCAGAGTCCAATCAGTTGCCTACCGAGCAGATACTTGTCAAATTGGCAGCAAATCTTTGCTTGTAGTTCTTAGATAACAAATTTCTTCTGTTTCTAAAAGTTCAATTATAGCAGTATTTATATACGTATCGACCGGGACGGCAGTTACCTCGTATTATGTCATCGCGCAGAAGCGGCGCAGGATGCGTCAAGGGTACGTTTATCAGCTATGAACTGCCCCGTTGCTGTGTCTTCGTGTTGTGAAGTGATTCGACAATACATGTGTTTTGTGTGATTTCCTTAGAAATGTTATTCTCTTATTAGTCCACAGAAATGCCTGTCAACAAACTAATGATAGAACGGCGCATTTTTATGTACGAGACATACGTGAAAACTGGACCATGTAGACAGATGTGCCGTAGTTATAGTGCCGTGTCTTCGTTTTATCCGAAGGTCTTAACCGCCTTATATGCGTATGGGCCGCGACGGCTCAAAGTTATGTCATTGCGCAGAAGCGGCGCAGGATATGTCAAGGGTACGTTCATCAGCTGTGAACTGCCTCGTTGCTTTGTCTTCGTGTTGTGAAGTTATTCGACAATACGTGTGTTTTGTGTGTGACTTCCTTAGAAACGTTATTCTCTTATTAGTCCAAGGAAATGCTTACCAACAAATTAATGATAGAACAGCGTATTTTTATGTACTATACATACGTGAAAACTGGACCATGTAGACAGGTGTATAGACACTTTCAGCAGCAACTGGTTTTCCAGTTCCGAATAGAAACACTATGAGATGTTTGATCAATACATTTAGAACGAAGGCTGCGCTGTGGCCGAGTGGTTAGGCCACTCGCCTCTCATCTAGATAGCACGGGTTTGATCCCAAGCAACCCCACGTGAGATTTGTGGTGTGTGTTGGTTTGAAAGTGCTGCTCTCATTGCCACGTCTTCAGTTCAGAGAAAAGGTGAAAATTGCTGGGTGCTAGGTCAGGACTGTACGGCGGATGATCGAAAATGTCCCATTGAAATTGTTCAAGGAGTCGATGGGTTGTGTGGACGAGCGTTGTCACGGATCAACACAATTCCTAAAGTCAGCATTCCTCTTCGTTTGTTTTGAATGGCTCTCCGCAAACGTCGTAAAGTACGAAGATCTTCAAAACAACGTCAATGCTCATTTGAAATAATTGGCTGCAACATTCTTTGAAGCGTATATTGCAAAGCTTGTGTACAGGTACGATAAATGTCTCAATCTTTTCGATGATTATGTTGAAAAGTAACCATAAGTGTACAAAACTTTTAGTAATCAACTAATTGTTTTCTATGAACCTGTCTTTTATTTATAGACTATCGGAGGTTGGGGGGGGGGGGTGGGATGACCTACGTACAATCGCCTATGGCAAAGAAAACAGTGATGACATAGTTGATACTTAACTGCCATCTAGTAGTAAAAGTCAATAGTTATTAAAGACAAGCTTTTTTCGATGCTACAAATGTAATGTCTTGGATTCTCTAAGGACTTATTGAACGCTCTATGTATCCCATTGAAATGTATTAGTTATATATAATAGCAGTGATATTTTTGCCAAAAAGTTTTATCTATCTTGGTTACTTAAACAATATTTTTAGTGCCTAAACACATTGTTCTAATAAAACCTAGTGAGAAATGGAAATTGAGTTTTACGTATGGATGCTCTTTTAACTGTTGAGGTTTTCAGCGTACCACTGTATACGTGAAATCGTGTAAAAGCGCTTAATTTTGCTGAGAGGCCTCTTTTTCAAACTTGTCCTTTTACGCGCCGTAAATCTATGACACGGGACCAACGGCTTTACTTGATTTCCGAAGGAAGCAATGCTAAGGATTTTCGCTCCCGAAAAAATCCATAGCCCTTCGCCGGGTTTGAACCGCGAACTTGGGTATATGAGGTTGCTATGGTAATCCAGTGAGATTATTATTATCTTTACTTTCTCTATACGCACTATGTACATATTGTATAGAGAAGGTATTGCACTCCATCCAAAAATTTGATACCGACATTTCACCGCAAATATATGTTTTAGGATCCCCTGTATCCAAAAAAAAAAGTATTTTCAGAAAAAGGTCCGTGTGTGTGTCCGTGTGTCTATGAACACGAATAACTCAAAAACGAAAAGTCGGTAAAATACCAAACTTGGTATTTAAGTTTAGTATCTTCCGGGGATGCGAGACGAAGATTTTGAGAAAAATCCCCCAACTCCAAACTACCCTTTACATGGAACTTTTTTCGAACATTTTGATTTTCTTAAAACTGGTTATAACGATTTTTTATTAAAACTTCGTATGTTAAAGACATTTACACGTCATATAAAATATATATCTGGAATTTTCTGGAAATAGCCTCTGAAGACTACTTTATTCTGGGTCAATTTTACGGAATGGTTATAACTGCTAAACCGTAAGAGATGAACAAAAACTTACCACAGAACAAATGTACAGCACCTTAAAACGCACAATTTATCTAACATACATTTTTTTCGTGGAGTTGATCGTTTTTGACATATTCCTTGTTTTTGTTTTCAGCTATGAAAAACTTATACTTTTCTCATACAGGAATTTGTCAACTCGTGGCCATACAAACAAAGGAACTTCAGTCACATAGCAACCAGCTTTTGGCTTTCACATTAACCTATGGTACTCCCTTATTTCGCTTCTACTTACAAGGAAGCAAGTAATAAGACTATTTCTGCTAATTTTTTTCTCGATTAGCATGAAGTAAATAGAAGTATAAGCTTTTTAACAATAATAATTTGTTGCAGAGAGGTAGAGAAAGTCATGTGAATGGAACACAGCAGATTTTTATTACTAAACACACATTCACTCTCAAATACATCCTTCCAGTCTCTGTGGGGGGGTAGGGAATAATTCTGACTAAAGAAAAATTCCCCGGGAATCTAAACCGGGACCTCCGGGTGAGAAGGCAGAAGGCACGGAGGCAGTCAGTGAGATTACTGTTGGACAACAGATCTTTCATAAATGTGTAGAAATTATGGATTTATTTTACAGAGTGCCCATAAGGGACCTTCAACTTGCTTTTGACTTCATTGTGAAGTATAAACGCTAAATAAACTAATTGCAGTCCTACTCACTAGAGGCGTAACTTTATTTTCGTCCACTTTCCTTCCTTTTTATGAGGCATCAATTTATCAAGTATAACGCACCCAGACAAAACACACGGTGCGTCACTCCTGCCCTGTAATAAAGTTAAAAGACGGAATAAACCCGCTCTTGGAGTAGGGCATTTTATACCATAATCCTTGCATTCTATTAACCCCTTTCATTTTTAAAAGTGCAACCCCTTTACCAGCACTCCCTTGCTGGCAAAGAATGACGAGGGGATGTTGGGGGAGTAGTAGTACATTTTTTTTTCTCGTAGGAATACAAGACGGGGCGGAGGAGAGTTGGTTTCGAGAAGGAACAGGGGTTGGTTGCTAATAGAGGAGTAGTGGTAGTAGGTCTTTTGATCTCATTAATACTAGGAAATAATGCCTCATAATCTTATTAAAATGGAGGTTACGTGGAAAGCAATCCTGTCTGTGCATGTTCACTGAGAAGAGAAATCTTGCCGAAAGAGATACACACACAGACAGTCTGTGGCAGTCTGCTACCATAAGCCAGTTTCAAGCAGAGACATGCTGCTTGCTTCTCTGCAGATTTTTCTTCAAGGGTTAGCAGCAGCGGTCCTCAAAGAGGGATCGGTTTAAGGAAGATCGTCGACTCCCTCTAGGTACTCAACAAGGATTTTCAGAAGCATTCTACTTCAAACACCAGACTTCTAACAAACAAACCCGCGAGTAATGAAAGCTTTTGCGAATATCTCCAACTAATGATGGAGCAACTATAAATTTCACTTTCCCTACTCTTATACCAAGCTGAGGAAGCATGGAGATACTTCTTAGCAAACACACGTTTTCAGGTTCCCTCAATCCAAGATAAGCATTTTTATTTTCTCTACCACGAATGTGCACTGTACATGTATTGTATGACTTGAATCCCATCCCCAAAAATCTTATGTGTTCCATTCACATAGCTTTCTCTACATCTCTGCAACAAATTGCTCTATTTACTTCATCTAATCGAGAAAAAGTTAGCAGAAATAGTCTTATTACTTGCTTCCTTGTTAGTAGAAGCGAAATAAGGGAGTACCATAGGTTAAAGTGATAGTCAAAAGCTGGTTGCTATGTGACTGAAGTTCCTTTGTTTGTATAGAGACGAGTTCACAAAGTCCTGTACGAGAAAAGTATCTTCTTTATAGCTGAAACCAAAAAACAAGGAATATCTAAAAAAAAACAAAAAACAATGAATTCCACGAAAAAATGTATTAACATAAATTGTGTGTTTTAAAGTGATCTACATTTTTATGTGGTAAGTTTTCGTCCATCTCTTATAGTTTAGCAGTTATGCAAAATTCAGTAAAATTCATACAGAATAAAGCAGTCTTCAGAGGCTATTCCCAGAAAATTCAAGATATACATTTTATTTGTCAGGTAAATATCTTTAATATATGAAATTTTAACCAAAATCGTTAGAGCCATTTTTTAGAAAATCAAAATTTTCGAAAAAGTTCCATGTAAAGTGTAGTTTGGGGTGGTGGGGTTTCTCAAAATCTTCGTGTGGCATCTCTGGAAGATACTAAACTTAAATACCAAGTTTGGTATTTTACCGACTTTTCGTTTTTGAGTTAACGTGTTCACATACACACGGACATACGTACACACACGCGCGGACCTTTTTCTGAAAATACCTTTTTTTGGATACAGGGGACCCTAAAACATATATTTCCGGTGAAATCTCGGTATCGAATTTTTTTGGGTGGAGTACAATACCTTCTCTATACACTATGTACATAATTCGTATAGAGAAAATAAAAATCTGATGTGTTCTGTTGAGTAATTATGTTGTGGTGTTTTATATTAAGCACCACGTACTGAGCACCAGATGCGACGCTCTTGGCTTCGTGCCCAGATTTGTGGTGACGTTGGCAGTGCTCTAAGACTCACTCCACTACCAAGGAGTAGACCCACGTACCGGTTGATGTAGATCTACTCTCGGTGAGAAGCCTCGGCTCAGCTCAGTCTGCACGACAGTTGACTCTCTCGGGGTGGTACAGCTAATGGGGCTAGTTTACGGAATGATCTTATAAATGATGTAGACATACGTAACTTTCATTGAGTTTATTATCTCTAGGAGGTGCGAGACAAACACTTTGCTTCACAATTCTGCTAACTCAATTATTTACTAGGAACTTTGATACTTGATTATTTTAATGCACGTCACTGACTTTGAATATACTTGACTTAGAGCGCTGTTAACTACTAAGTATCGCTAAGAGTTACAATGTTTGACTTTGTGTGAAGATGTGACGTTTAACATGACAACCGACAGCATGACAGTATTACAACGGCAAGTCGCACGCCGTACTCTGCTTCTTATATACTAAAACTACTGCTATGGAGGCTTCTTTCTGATTTAACAGAAAGGCCGCGAAATTGACGTCTATATTACCCAAAATACATTGTTCTCTTCCCAGGGAACACCACAACACCCATGTGACACGTGCTATACAATGGAAAAGTACTGTTTTCCGACTTTTAAGGTTTAGCCCCGGCGTGAGTCGTTGGTACGCGCCTGGACAAAAGAAGCCCTGTTAACAATGAACCCCTCACACCACTCTCCTAGCTTGGCGTCAACTTTCTGCTCTGCTTTGCTACAAGCTGATCTTTACCTGAGTTAATAAATATTTGCATTCTTTAATTAGACACTGCTAAATAATTAATAAACTACCAATAATCATTGTAGAGAAGTCAATTAACGGTCTCAGTTCCATTCGCATGATTTTCACATTACATCTCTGTAATAAATTAGTATTAATAAGCTTATTCTATCTGGTTCATGCTAAACATTAGCAGAAACGGTCGTATTACTTGATTTCTTATAAGTAATGGGAAATAAGTGAATACACTAGGTTAAACAATCAAATATTTTTAAAGCTGGTTGCTATGGGATAGAAATCCGCTTCTGTGCGTGGCCAGGTGTTGACGAGTTACTGATTGAGAAACGTTTAATCATTTTAAAACTGAAACCAATAAAAAGGAATATCTCAGAAACGGTTAACTCTACAAAAAAAAAAAAAAAAAAAAAAAAATGTATGTGATATAAATTGTATATTTTATCGAGTTCTACATTTTCTGTGTTTGTCTATCTCTTCCGGATCAACAGCTATACAAAAATCATCTAGAATGAAAAGGTTCTTCAGAGGCCATTCCCAGAAAATTCAAGATACACATTCTGTCATGTATATTTCTTTAATGTACGATATTTTAATTAAAATCGTTAGAGCCATTTTTGAGAAAACAAAATTTTTTAAAAGTTTCCAGTAAGGGGTAGTTATGAGTGAAGAGATTTTCTTAAAAATCTTCGTGTCGCATCCTTGGCAGATACTGAACTTAAACATCAAGTTTGGTATTTAACGGACTTTTCGTTTTTGAGTTATGCTGTCCAGACGCACATGGACCTTTTTCTATTTTGTTCTGATTCGGGGAGTCCTAAAACATGTATTTCTGGTGAAATCTCGGTATCGAATTTTTGGGAGCAATACAATACCTTCTCTATACACAATGTACAGAGTATGTGTAGAGAAAGTAAGAATAATAATTTATAGAGAAACTCGCGTGAATTGAACACATCAGATTTTTCTTTCTTGTCTCCCAAAATGCATCCGTTACAGGTTGGCATCACTGGATCCACCTTGCAATCGAATCGAGCGACTATTTTCTGATTCCTGTCAAAGGGGGTTGCACCCTAGAGTCGGAGAACGTCTGATACATGTAACCCAATGAATGAAAAAGCAGAGGATGTTGCGCGCATGCGCACTCTGATCCCGTAACCCTTCAAAAAGTTAGCCAGAAAAGAACGGAAGGTTTGTTGTGCTTTAAAAAGCCGGTGTCCGCCCACAGAGGATAGATTCCGTGCCACGAATTACACAAACGTTTTGCGATATTACACACGACGAGGCGCGCGCTACCTGTTGGTAATTCCGCGTTTCATTAAAATCGGCGGGCGCAAGTAAACAGAATGCGGTATCGCTACCCCATTGTAAGGTTGACGACGGAGAGATGCTGCTACCCCGTTAATAGGGTTAGTTTCTGGGCGTATTCAGAACCTCTGCTTTTGTTAAAGGATCGCCCGCCAACTTTGTTTGGAAATGTGTTTAACACCACGACGACGAGAGTTTTCCACTAACAGATAATGCAGTTTAGAGAAGGGAAGGTGATACGGTCTGGAGATTATTTTTGGACGAGTGAATCCTTTATTTAATGCTAAGGCTCTGCAGCATCCATATGCTGCTTCCTGCTCAGAACAACACGAGCCATGACGGAAACAGTCACGCTCCTTGTCAACTCATACACACATACAGCCTTTTTTACTTTCTCTTACGTTCGGTTCACAAACCATTGTATTCCACCCAAAAACTCAATACCGAGATCTCACTTCAAGTACATACACGTTTTAATACTCCTATCTGATATGTTACCCACATTGTTATTGTATTCTTGTATTTATTACTTTCTCTACACGTACTATGTACATAGGGCATAGAGAAGATATTGTATTCCACTCAAAAATTCGGTACCGGAAATAGAAGTTTTAGGGTACCAATATTCAAAAAAATCTGATGTGTTCCATTCACATGACTGTCTCTGCAACAAATTATTATTATTGTTATTATTATTATTTTTTTATTCTTCCATTTGAATAGCCCCCTTTAACTTCCAGACTCTATGGAGGATAAGGAATAATTCTGGTTAAAGAAAAATTCCCCGCCCCAGCAGGGAAACGAACCTAGGACCTCCTGGTGAAAATTCAGCTTGCTGACCACTCAACCACGGAAGCAGCCAAAAAATTATTGCTAGGTAGCTCATGCTTCGATTTACTTCATGCTAATCGAGAAAAAAAAAATATACTTATTACTTGCTTTATTGTAAGTAGAAGCGAAATAAGGAAGTACCATAGGTTAAAGTGAAAGCCAAAAGCTGGTTGCTATGTGACTGATGTTTCTTTGTTTGTATGGACAGAGTTGACAAATTCTTGTATGAGAAAAGTATAAGTTTTTCAAAAATGAAATTAAAAACAAGGAATATCTCAAAAACGATCAACTCCACGACAAAAATGTATATGACAAATTTTGTTTTATCCTGATCTCCATTTTTTTTATGGAGTAAAATTTTCTCTATATCTTATGGTTTACCAGTTATGCAAAATTCAATAAAAATCATCCATAATAAAGAGGTCCTTACTGACTATTCCCAGAAAATTCAAAATATACGTTTTATTTAGCAAGTAAATATTTTAAATATAGGATATTTTAATCACAATCGCTAGAGCCATTTTTGAGAAAAAATAAATGTTCAACTTATTTCCCATGTAAGGGTAGTTTGGGAAGGGAGACTTTTCTTGAAACTCCTCTTGACGCATCATTTGAAAACACCAAAATTAAACATCAAGTTTGGTATTTAACGGTCTTTTCCTTTTTGAACTATGCACACGCACACACAGACACACATGGACCTTTTTCTTCAAGTGTTTTTTTCAGATTCAGCGGCCCTCAAAGCATGTAGTTCCGATAGCATCTCGCTATCGAATTTTTTGATGCATTATAATATCTTCTCTATACATTATGTACATAGTACTACATGTAGAGAAAGTAAAAAAAGTATTTTCAGAAAAAAGGCCGTGTGTCTGTGAATCCGATAACTTAAAAACGAAAAGTCGGTAATGTACCACACTTGATATTAAGTTTAGTATCTTCCAGGGATACGAACATTTTGAGAAAAATCTCACCATCCCAAACTATGTTTTACGTGGAAAAAATTGCCAAAAATTTTCTAAAAAAAGGCTTTCACGATTTTGATTAAAATGTCTTATATTTAAGATATTTACTTGGAAATAATAAAATGTATATCTTGAATTTTCTGGAATAGCCTCAAAAGATCTCTTTATACTAGATGCTTTTTATTGAGATAGATAAAGACTTACTATACCAAAAATGTTGATAACGATAAAACACACAATTTATGTTATATACATATTTTTGTGGTGTTGATCGTTTTTGAGATATTCGTTGTTATTCGTTTCAGCTTTAAAAACCATACTTTTCTCAAACAGGAATTTGTCAACTCGTGTACATACAAACAAAGGAACATCAGTCACATAGCAACCAGCTTTTGGCTATCACTTTAACCTATGCTACTCCCTTATTTCGCTTCTACTTACAAGGAAGCAAGTAAGAAGACTATTTCTGCTAATTTTTCTGGATTGGCATGAATTAAATAGAAGCAATAATTTGTTGTAGAGATGTAGAGAAAGTCATGTGAATGAAACACATAAAATGTTTGGGGTATAGGGGACCTTAAAACGTCTATTTCCGGTGAAATCTCGGTATCTAATTTTAGGCTGGAATGTAATAGCTTTTCTATACACTATGCAACTAGTACGTGTAGAGAAAGTAAGAATAGTGCATTTTCTTGTTTATCTTCTACTTACAACGAAGCATTTAATGAGTTCATTTCTGCTAATGTTTATCTCGATTAGCATGACGTAGACAAAAGAATAACGTTTTGTAAGGAAAGTTTGTTTTGGAACAATAGAGAAAGCCATGCATCAGGTTTTCTTAATGGTGTGAATAGTGTGTATTTTGACATTTGGTAACTACGCAGATGCACATTTACTTGAGTGTTGCGCTGTTCATCACCGTATAATCACCACAACGTGTCTGAACTCCGAGATTCATGAGCAAACAGTGCTTTTTCCGTTGAGGTAATTCTGCTCCGGTTACTAAGTTGCTATTAATCCCAGGGCATGTACGTGAGGAACAGAAAGAAATCATAATTTTGTCGGATGGGAGGGGGGAGGCACAAGGATAAAGGTTAAGCGCTCGTACTTAAAGACAAGAGCGAAGTTTTCTTGCTAGTCACCTTTTATATCGTAAATTTGTCTTTACAGCCATAAAAATATCCTCAGTCAGAAGGATTAGAAGTGGAAATTAGAAGCTATCGCTCCGCCGCCATGCGCAGTAGTCTTAGCGCAACAATGTCTCAAGGCCTCCTGCTATCTCCATCCAATTTCTTACACAACTGATGCGAGCTTATACTTCTATTTCGTCTTAATCACATTACGTCATACTATTAGACGTGTACAGTAGGCTGAAACGATAGTCAAATCTTTAAACAAATGAATGATACATTTCATCTCTCAATTGTTTATTTGGATATTACGAAAGTTTGTTTCTATCTATTTAACTTTGAGTGAGCTACAATACACATGTACATAGTGTATAGAGAAGGTATTACATTGCACCCAAAAATTCAATACCGAGATTTCACCGGAAATATATGTTTTAGGGTCCCCAATATAAAAAAAAAAAAAAACAATTTTCACATGTGAACACAATAACTCAAAAACGAAAAGCCGGTAAAATACCAAACTTGGTATTTAAGTTTAGTATCTTCCAGGGATGCGACAGGAAGATTTTGAGAAAAATCCCCCCAACCCCAACTACTCTTTACATGGAAGTTTTTTCGAAAATTTTGATTTTCTCAAAAATGGCTCTAAAGATTTTGATTAAAATTTCGTATATTAAACATATTAACCTGACAAATAAAATGTATATCCTGAATTTTCTAGGAATAGCCTCTGAAGAGTAGTTTATTCTGGATGAATTTTACGGAATTTTGCATAACTACTAAACGTAAGAGATGGACAAAAACTTACTACACAAAAAATGTAAAGCACGTTAAAACACACAATTTATGTTATATACCTTTTTCGTGGAGTTCGTCGTTTTTGAGACATTCCTTATTTTGGGTTTCTGCTATGAAAAACTTATATTTTTCTCATACAGGAACTTGTCAACTCCGATCCATATTAACAAAGGAACTTCGTTGACATAGCAACCCGCTTTTGGCTATCACTTTAACCTATGGTACTCCCTTATTTCGCTTCTACTTACAAGGAAGCAAGTAATAAGACTATTTCTGCTATTTTTACTTTCTCCATACGCACTGTGTACGTAGTGTATAGAGAAAGTATTGCACTCCACCAAAAATTCGATACCGAGATTTCACCGGAAATATATGTTTTAGGGTCCCCAATATCCAAAAAAAGCATTTTCACAAAAAAAGTCCGGGTGTGTGTGTGTGTGTGTGTGTGTGTGTGTATGTGTGTGTGTGTCCGTGTGTGTCTGTGAACACGATAACTCAAAAACGAAAACTCGGTAAAATACCAAACTTGGTATTTAAGTTTAGTATCTTCCAGGGATGCGACACGAAGATTTTGAGAAAAATCCCCCCACCCCCAACTACCCTTTACATGGAACTTTTATCGAAAATTTTGATTTTCTCAAAAATAGCTCTAACGATTTTGATTAAAATTTCGGATATTAAACATATTTACCTGACAAATGAAATGTATATCTTGAATTTTCTGGGAATTGCCTCTGAAGAGTAGTTTATTCTGGATGAATTTTACTAAATTTTGAATGACTGCTAAACCCTAAGAGATGGACAAAAACTTACTACATAAAAATGTAGAGCACTTTAATACACACAATTTATGTTATATACATTTTTTTCGTGGAGTTCGTCGTTTTTGTGACCTTCCTTATTTTTGGTTTCTGCTATGAAAAACGTATACTTTTCTCATACAGGAACTTGCCAACTCCTATCCATATAAATAAAGGAACTTCATTGACATAGCAACCAGCTTTTGACTATGACTTTAACCTACGGTTGTCCCTTATTTCGCTTCTATTTACAAGGAAGCGAGTAATAAGACTATTTCTGCTAATTTTTTTCTGATTAGCATAAAGTAAATAGAAGTATAAGCTTTTTAAGAATACATTGTTGCAGGGATATGGAGAAAGTCATGTGAATGGTATACATCAGATTTTTACTTTCTCTAGCCCCATATGTACAATGTACATAGGGATAGAGATGTATTGTATTCCACCCAAAAGTTCGATACCGAGATTTCACCGGAAATACATGTTTTAGGGCCCCCCTGCATCAAAAAAAAAGAATTTTCAGGAGAAGGCGTGTGTGTGTGTGTGTGTGAGTGTGTGTGTGTGTCTGTGAACACGATAACTCAAAAACGAAAAGTAGCTAAAATACCAAACTTGGTATTTAAGTTTAGTATCTTCCAGGAATGCGACACAAATATCTTGAGAAAAATCCCCCCACCCCCAACTACCCTTTACATGGAACTTTTTTCGAAAATTTTGATTTTCTTAAAAATGCCTCTAACGATTTTGATTAAAATATCGTATGTTAAAGATTTTTACCTGACAAATAAAATGTATATCTTGAATTTTCTGAGAATAGCTTCTAAAGACGTGTTTATTCTGGATGAATTTTGCTTAATTTGGCATAACTAGTACACCGTAAGAGATAGACAAAAACTTACTATACAAAAAATGTAGGTATTCTTAAAATACACAAGTTATGCCATATACATTTTTTTCGTGGAGCTTACCGTTTTCGTGGTATGCATTGTTATTAGTTTCAGTTGTGAATTAATACTTTTCTCAGACGGGAGTGTCCGTTTTTCTTTTGTTCTACTCCTGGCCAAGAAAAGAAGCGACTTGTAATGACAATCGCATAACGACAGCCTTTAAAACATTTGACTATGGGTTTAGCCTAGTGTATACCCTTATTTTCTTCCTACATTATTAGGAACTAAGTAATAAGAACATTCTGCTAATGATTATCTCGATTAGCAAGGTGCAGAAAGAAGAAGAATCTTATGTCTGAAGTTTGTAAAACAGCTAGAGAAAGTCATGTCTGTGTGTAATATAAGATTTTTTGAGTTATCGTGTACACAGACAAACGGACACACACGGACCTTTTTTTGAAAATAGTTTTTTTTGATGCTGGGAGCCCTTTGTTGTTATTATTATTAATATTATTGTTATTAATACTATTTTTGTTTTTCTTCTTGTTACTGTTATTTTTATTATTTATTTATTTAGCTTGCTCAAACGTTGTCATACCTCCCCACCATGTGAACCTGACGAGAGTTAAAATACTTGCGTCCCTTTAGCACACAGCATCCCTGTGTTGAGGGAGTCTCTTCCACACCAAATCACGAGGGAAACAATATCGTAAATTTCTTTCTTCTTATTTTTGCTTCGTTCACTCTCTCTCTCTCTCTCTCTCTCTCTCTCTCTCTCTCTCTCTCTCCCTTCTCCATCTGCAACTAAAGTTGTGGACCCTTATTTGAAACCCCACACATAAAATCTACAGAAGATTATGTTAGCAGAAGGGTAGGATTAAGTCATTGTATTCAGCCACAACAACAGAAACAAAAGAAACGCGAATAAAGATATAAGCACTGCAACATTTCGTTGCAATCTTCTGGGCTTCTTCGTTTCGCTTCTTCTGCATTATTATCTCGCATTTCTTCCCTTTCTTCTAATTTTCTTATGCTGCTTACTAACTCTACCACTAAAAAAAAAAAAAATCTGATGTGTACCATTCACATTACTTTCTCTACATTTCTGCTACAAATTATTCTTAAAAAGCCTATACTTCTATTTACTTCATGCTAATCAGAAAAAAATAGCGGAAATAGTGTTATTACTTGCTTCCTTGTAAGTAGAAGCGAAATAAGGGAGATGACAAATTCATATATGAGAAAAGTACAAGTTTTTCAAAGCAGAAACCAAAAAGCAAGTAATGCCTCAAAAACGATGAACTCCACGAAAAAAATGTATATAGCATAACTTGTGTGTTTTAACCTGCTCTACATTTTTTGTATAGCAAGTTTTTGTCCATCTCTTACGGTTTAGCAGTTATGCAAAATTCGGTAAAATTCATCCAGAATAAAGTAGTCTTCAGAGGCTATTCCCAGGAAATTCAAGATATACATTTTATTTGTTAGGTAAATATCTTTAATATACGATATTTTAATCAAAATCGTTAGAGCCATTTTTTAGAAAATCAAAATTTTCGAAAAAAGTTGCATGTAAAGGGTAGTTTGGGGGGATTTTTCTCAAACGCTTTGTGGCGCATCCTAGTTAGGTATTTTACCGACTTTTCGTTTTTGAGTTATCGTGTTCACAGACACACGGATACACTGACACATACACACGGACCTTTTTCTGAAAATATATATATATATTTTGGATACACTGGACTCTAAAACATATATTACCGGTGAAATCTCGCTATCGAAATTTTTGGTGGAGTGCAATACCTTCTGTATATATTATGAACATAATACGTGTAGAGAAAGTGAAAAGGGAATATACTAGGCTAAAACGATAGTCAAATCTTTTAAAAGCTGGTTGCTATGTGACAAACTCGATTCTCTGTATTGCCAGGAGTACTAACTGAATCCAATGACATCGAATAGCTCAAAAATGGCAATTCCACGAGAGAAAAAAAATCTGATGCGTTACACTCACATGACTTTCTCTAGCTGATCTAGAAACGTCTTACAAAATATTGTTCTTCTTTCTACACAATGCTAATCAAGATAAACATTAGCAGAAATTATCTTATTACTTGGTTTCTTTGTAAGTAGAAGGGAAATAAGGGAATACACTAGGATAAAACGATTGTCAAATCTTTTAACAGCTGGTTGCCATGTGGTTGAAATCCGTTTCTCTGCAGGGCCAGGAGTTAACATGTTCCCGTATCTGAAAAGTTCAAGTACTAAGTGAATCCAATAACAAAGAATACCTCAAAAATCTGATGTGTTACACTCACATGACTTTCTCTAGCAGATCTAGGAACTTCTTACAAAAAATTATTCTTCTTTCTACACAATGCAAATCGATATAAGCATTAGCAGAATGTTCTTATTATTTGCTTCCTAATAAGTAGAGAGGAACTAAGGGAATACACTACGCTAAAGTGATAGTCAAATGTTTTAAGCTATCCTTATGCGATTTTCAATGGAAATCGCTTCTTTTCTTAGCCAGGAATAGAACAAAAGAAAAACGGACATTTCCTTGCAGAGAAAAGTATAAGTACGTATAACTGAAACCAATAATGAGGAATATCTCAGAAACTCACCTCCCCAACAAAAACATAAACTTATGCAAAATTCGGAAAATTTTATTTAGAGGCTATTGCCAGAAAATTCAAGATACACATTTTATTTGGAATGAAAGTATGTTTAGTACACGGGATTTGAATCAAAATGTTAGTTGAGAAAATCAAATTCTTCGAAAATGTTGCCATATAAAGAGGAGTTAGTAGTGGGATATATTTTTGAAAATCTTCGTGTCGTATCCTTATAAAATACTAAGTTCGGTATTTAACGGTCTATTCGTTTTTTTCTTTTGTGCTATGCTGTGCAGACACCCATACGGACCTTTTTCCAAAAATGCTTTTTTCCGACTCAGGGGACCTCAAACCATATATTACCGGTGAAATCTCGACTTCCAATTTTTGAGTGGACTGGAATACGTTCTGTATCCACTATGTACATAGTACATGCGAGCTAAAGAAAGTAATTAATATAACATAAATTGTGTATTTTAACAAGATCTACATTTTTTGTGTCGTAAGTTTCAGTCCATCTCTTAGGCTTTCCAGTTATGCAAATTTATCTACAATAAAAAGGTGTTCAGAGACTATTTCCTGAAAATCCAATATATACATATTATTGCTTTCTCTACATGTATCTACTATGGACATAGTGTATAGAGAAGGTTTATTTTTTTTTTATTTTGTAGCTTTACGTTCTTTAACTTGATTAGTCATATCGAACGATGAATGAAATTGGTGAAATAATGCTCAAATGATCTTCGGGTCCATGGAGCTTAAAGTTACTCGACATTCGTCTTCTCAGGATAAGGGAAAACACCGAAAAAAAACCTTATCCGGGTAACTCACCCTAAGTGAGATTCGAACTCACCACCTGTTGAATGTGAAGCAGACACGCTATCACCATACTACCCATGTGGGCAGAGAAGGTATTGTATTGCAACAAAAAATTCGATATCGGAAATATATGTTTTGAGAAACCATGAATCCAAAAAAAGCATTTTTAGAAAATATGAAAAATCCATTAAATAAGAAACTTGGTATTCAAGTTCATTATATTCCAAAGATGCGACACAAAGATTGTCAAGAAAATCCTTGCACCCCCAAATACCCTTTACATGGAAAAATTTCGAAAATTTTGATTTTCTAAAAAATGGCTATGACCATTTTGATTAAAATACTATATATTAAAGATGTTTATATTACAAATAAAATCTATATCTTGAATTTTCTGGTAATAGCTTCTAAAGACCTCTTTATTCTGAGTGAATTTTGCTGAAGTTTGCCTAACTCGTAAACCGTAAGAGATAGACAAAAACATGCCACACAAAAAATGTATATCTTGTGGAAACACACAATTTATGTTCTTTATGTTTTTGCAGTGGAGGTAACTGTTTTGATATTAGTTTCAATTATGAAGCACTTATACTTTTCTAAGACAGGAACTGTCCGGTTTTCTTTTGTTCTACTCCTGGCCAAGGAAACAAGTGATTTGCAATGACAATCGCATAACGATAGCTTTTAAAACATTTGGCAATCACTTTAGCATAAGTTCTACTTATAAGGAACTAAGTAATAAGAACATTCTGCTAATGTTTATCTCGATTATTATTGTGTAGAAAGAAGAATAAACTTTTGTAGGAAGTTTGTAGAGCAACTAGAGAAAGTCATGTGAGTGTAACACGTCAGATTAATTTTTTCCTGGAGTTCACCGTTTTTAAGATATTCATCGTTATTGATTTTAGTTTTAAAATATTTCATAATTTTCTCATACGGGAAATTGTCAACACCTGACCCAGCAAAGAATCCGATTTCTATATCATAGAAACCACATTTAAAACATTTGACTGTCGGTTTAGGATATTGTATTCCCTTATTTCCTTTCTAACTACAAGGCAGCAAGTAATAAGAGAATTTATGCTAATATTTATCTCTAAAAAATTGTAAATTTCATTGAAATATAGAATTTATATCAATTACATTTTTATTTTCTCTAGCCCCGTATGTACAACGTACATAGGGATAGAGAAGTATTGTATTCCACCCAAAAATTCGTTGTCGAGATTTCACCGGAAATACATGTTTTAGGACCCCCTGAATCCAAAAAGAAAGCATTTCCAGAAAAAGGTCCGTGTGTGCCTGTGTGTGTGTGTGTCCTTGAACACGATAACTCAAAAACGAAAAGTAGCTAAAATACCAAACTTGGTATTTAAGTTCAATATCTTCCAGGGATGTGACACGAAGATTTTGAGAAAAATCCCCCGACCCCAAACTACCCTTTTCATGGAACTTTTTTCGAAAATGGCTCTAACGATTTCGATTAAAATATCATATATTAAAGATATTTACATGACAAATAAAATATATATCTTGAATTTTCTGGGAATAGCCTCTGAAGATTACTTTATTCTGGATGAATTTTACGGAATTTTGCATAACTGCTAAACCGTAAGAGATAGAGAAAATTTTACCCCGCAAAAATGTAGATCACCCTAAAACACACAACTTATGTCATAGACATTTTTTCGTGGGGTTGATCTTTTTTGAGATATTCATTGTTTTTGGTTTCAGGTATGAAAAACTTAGTTTTCTCATATAGGAATCTGTCAACTCCTACCCATACAAACATAGGAACTTCAGTCACACAGCAACCAGCTTTTGATTATCACTTTAATGTATGGTACTCCCTTATTTCGCTTCTACTTACAAGGAAACAAGTAATAAGACTATTTCTGCTAATTTGGTCTCGATTAGCATGAAGTAAATAGAAGCATAAGCTTTTAACAATAATTTGTTACGGACATATAGAGAAAGTCATGTGAATGGAACACATCAAGAGTTGTAAACTCCTGGCGTTACATAGAAACGGATTTCATCCATATGGCAACAGTTCTTCATTCAATTGTTATGTTCCCTCAAAAATATGTATTCTTCAGAATCTTCATTAAGCCTTTGCATCCTCAGCTCTAATATGCTTTTATGGTTTTCTCCTAGTGTATTTCCTTATTTTCTTTCTATTTACAAGGAACTAAGTAATAATACAGTTTCTGCTCATTTTTATATCGATTATCATAAAGTGAATAGAAGAATAATTTTGCTTTTTAAGAATAATTTGTTACAGCGATATAGAGAAAGTCATGTGAATGGAACGGATCAGATTTTTAGAAAAATGTCCACCTGTGTGTGTGTGTGGACAGCTCAAAAGCGAAAACTCTGATAAATACCAAACTTGGTGTTTATTTTTAGTATCTTCTAAAGATGTGACACAAAGATTTTTCCCAACTACCCTTTACATGGAAATTTTTTGAAAACTTTGATTTTATCAAAAATACGTTTTGTAGAGTTAGCAGTTCTTAAAATTTTCCACTATAGGAAACAGGACCATCAGTTGTTGCATATAGTGATGAGTTTTAAAAGATTTGACTATCGCTTTAGCCTAGCGTATTCCCTTAATTTACTTCTGCTTACAAGAAAGCAAGTAACAAGACTGATGATGTTAATGTTTATCTCGATTAGTATGAAGTAGGTAAAATTCTACAAGAGTATTTTGTGGTAGAATATGCAGAGAAAGTAATGTGAACATAATACATCAGATTTTTACTTTCTGTATAAGAACTATGTACATAGTGTATAGAGAAGGTATTCCACTTCACCCAAAAATTCGATACTGAGATTTCACCGGAAATATATATTTTAGGGTCCCCAATATCCAAAAAAAGCATTTTCACAAAAGGGTCCGTGTGTGTGTGTGTGTGTGTGTGTGTGTGTGTGTGTGTGTCCGTGTGTCTGTGCACACCATAACTCAAAACGAAAAGTCGGTAAAATAACAAACTTGGTATTTAAGTTTAGTGTCTTCCAGGGATGCGACACGAAGATTTTGAGAAAGATCTCCACATCCCTAACTACCCTTTAAATGGAACTTTTTTCGAAAATTTTGATTTTCTCAAAAATGTCTTTAACAATTTTGATTAAACGTTCGTATATTAAAGATAGTTACCTAACACATAAAATGTATATCTTGAATTTTCTGGGAATAGTCTCTGAAGAGTAGTTTATTCTGTATGAATTTTACTGAATTTTGAATAACTGCTAAACCGTAAGAGATAGACAAAAACTTACTGCACAAAATATATAGAGAACTTTAAAACACACAATTTATGTTATATACATTTTTTTCGTGGAGTTCGTCGTTTTTGAGACATTCCTTATTTTTGGTTTCTGCTATGAAAAACTTATACTTTTCTCATACAGGAACTTGTCAACTCCTGTCCATATAAACAAAGGAACTTCATTGACATAGCAACCAACTATTTCTGCTGTTTTTTCTGATTAGCATAAAGTAAATAGAAGTATAAGGTTTTTAAGAATAATTAGTTGCAGGGATATAGAGAAAGTCATGTGAATGGTACACATCAGATTTTTTGTTTGTTAAACAGCTTGGTGTTGTCTGTAGCTAAGACAAAAGACGACACGAAACTAAGTCAGGTTGGCAAGCCTGCTCATGTTCGGCCCACACAATTTCCCATCTCTGGCTTTTAGTCCTATTATCAGGAGTTATTACCACGATCACTAAGGGCTTAAGTGTGGCAGGGGACGTGCAGGGAATGTAACCCAGATCCTCACCAATTAACTATAGTGACGTGTTGGGGAAAGACGACAGCATTTTCATCGCTTCACGCTACACAAGTCCTTTATACTTAGTAAAAATCAGATCTAACAAATTATTGTTAAAAAGCTTATGCTTCTATTTACTTCCTGCTAATCGAGAAAAAATTAACAGAAATAGTATTATTACTTGCTTCCTTGTACGTAGAAGCGAAATAAGGGAGTACCATAGCTTAAACTGATAGTCAAAAAGCTGATTGCTATGTAACTGAAGTTCCTTTGTTTGTATGGACATGAGTTGACAAATTCCTGTATGTTTTTTCAAAGCTGAAACTAAAAACAGGAATATCTCAAAAACAATCAAATCCAGGAAAAATATGTATATAACATAAATTCTGTGTTTTAACGTGCTCTACAGTTTTTGTGTAGTAAGTTTTTGTCCATTTCTTACGGTTTAGCAGTTATTCGAAATTCTGTAAAATTCATCCAGACTAAACTACTCTTCAGAGGCTATTCCTAGAAAATTCAAGATATACATTTTATTTGTCAGGTAAATATGTTTAATATACGGAATTTAAATCAAAATTGTTGGAGCCATTTTTGAGAAAACAAAAATGTTCGAAAAAAGTTCCATGTAAAGGGTAGTTGGGGGTGGGGCGATTTTTCTCTCGTGTCGCATCCCTGGAAGATACTAAACTTAAATACCAAGTTTGGTATTTTACCGACTTTTCGTTTTTGAGTTATCGTGTTCACACGGACACACACAAACACACACGGACCTTTTTGTGAAAATGCTTTTTTTGGATATTGGAGACCTTAAAACATATATTTCCGGTGAAATCTCGGTATCGAATATTTGGGTGGGATGCAATACCTTCTCTATACACTATGTACATAGTTCGTATAGAGAAAGTAAAAATATGTGTTACACTCACATGACTTTCTCTAGCTGTTCTACAAATTTCAGACAAGATTATTCTTCTTTCTGCACCCTGTTAACGTGGTACTCATTAGCACAATGTTCTTATTACTTAGTTCCGTATAAGTAGGAAGAAAATAAGGGAATACACTAGGCTAAACCGATAGTCAAATGTTTTAAAAGTTGTCGTTAGGCGATTGTCATTACAAATCGCTTCTTTTCTTGGCCAGGAGTAGAACAAAAGAAAAACGGACACTCCCGTCTGAGAAAAGTATAAGTACAGGGTTACTACAAAAGACGTAGACAACTTCAACTGCCTGTAAAACAAAAACTATTAGAGATAGCAACCTAATTATTTTGGAGGTATGTTGAGAAACTTTCAAAGTTTCGTTTGTTACTATTGGTAACGCTGTAGTGTTTTGTTTGTTGTTGCAGAAGCTGAAATGGCGGAAAATCCTGTGGAAAAGGCATATTGCGTGTTGGAATTTGCTAGAACGCAATCAGCAACTGTTGTCCAACGACATTTTAGAACACGTTACCACAAAACGCCACCGACTTGACAGTCAATCTACGACTGGTGTAGAAAATTCGAGACAACGGGATGTTTGTGCAAAGGGAAGAATTCGGGAAGACCAAGAGTTTCGGAAGAAAACGTTGAACGTGTTCGTTCTGCCTACATAAGAGGCACACAGAAATCGACATCTAGGGCAAGCATGCAATTACAAATTCCACAGCAAACTGTATGGAAAATCTTGCAGAAGCGACTGCACATGATGCCTTACAGATTACAGATGTTGCAGTTTCTGAGTGAAGAAGATAAGGTCATACGGCGTGACTTTTGCATCGACATGTTGCGACATGATGAAGACGATGCTGGTTTTTGTGAGCGCATCATTTCATTTTTGTGGGTACGTGTTCTAAAATGTCGTTGGACAACAGTTGCTGATTGCGTTCTAGCAAATTCCAACACGCAATATGCCTTTTCCACAGGATTTTCCGCCATTTCAGCTTCTGCAACAACAAACAAAACACTACAGCGTTACCAATAGTAAAAAACGAAACTTTGAGAGTTTCTCAACATACCTCCAAAATAATTAGGTTGCTATGTCTAATAGGTTTTGCTTTACAGGCAGTTGAAGTTGTCTATTTCTTTTGTAGTAACCCTGTACTTCACAACAAACTAATAGCACTGAATACCTCGAAAACGGTAAGCTCCACGTGAAAAATGTATATGACATAACTTGTGTATTTTAACAAGACCTAAAGTTTTTGTATAGCAAGTTTTTGTCTATCTCTTACGGTTTAATAGTTATGCCAAATTAAGAAAATTCATCCAGAATAAACAGGTCTTTAGAAGCTATTCCCAGAAAATTCAAGCTATACATTTTATTTGTTAGGTAAATATTTTTAATATATGGTATTTTAATCAAAATCGTTACAGCCATTTTTAAGAAAATCAAAATTTACGAACAAAGTTCCATGTAAAGGGTAGTTTGGGCTGGGGGAATTTTTCTCAAAATCTTCGTGTCGCATCCCTGGAAGATACTAAACTTAAATACCAAGTTTGGTACTTTAGCTACTTTTCGCTTTTTGAGTTATCGTGTGCACAGACACACGGACACACACACACACGGACCTTTTTCTGAAAATGCTTTATTTGGATACAGGGAGTTCTAAAACATGTATTTCCGGGGAAAACTCGGTATCGAATTTTTGGGTGGAATACAATACTTCTCTATCCCTATGTACATTGTACATACGGGGCTAGAGAAAGTAAAAATCAGATGTAACAAATTATTGTTAAAAAGCTTATGCTTCTATTTACTTCATGCTAATCCAGAAAACATTAGCAGAAATAGTCTTATTACTTGCTTCCTTGTAAGTAGAAGCGAAATAAGGGAGTACCATAGGTTAAAGTGACAGTCAAAAGCTGGTTGCTATGTGACTGAAGTTCCTTTGTTTGTACGGACACGAGTTGACAAATTCCTGTATGTTTTTTCAAAGCTGAAACTAAAAACAAGGAATATCTAGAAAAAAAAAAACAACGATCAACTCCACGAAAAAAATTGTTATAACATAAATTGTGTGTTTTAATGTGCTCTACATTTTCTGTGTGGTAAGTTTTTGTCCATGTCTTACGGTTTAGCAGTTATGCAAACTTCCGTAAAATTCATCCAGAGTAAAGTAGTCTTCAGGGACTATTCCCAGAAAATTCAAGATATACATTTTATTTTTCATTTAAATATCTTTAATATACGATATTTTAATCGAAATCATTAGATCAAATTTTGGAAAACCAAAATGATCGAATTTATTTACATACAAAGGGTAGTTTGTAGTCGGAGATTTTCGTTAAATCTTGGTGTCGCATCCTTGAAAGATACTAAACCTATATACCAAGTTTGTTATTTTACCGACTTTTCGTTTTTGAGTTCACAAACAGACAGACCTTTTTCTAAAAATGCTCTTTTTGGATAAAGGGGCTCTAAAATGTCTATTTCCAGTGTAATCTCGGAATAGAATTTTTGGGTGGAATATAATACCTTCTCTATACACTACATACATAGTATATGTAGAGAAAGTAAAAATCAGATGCGTTCCAGCTCTATAACAGCTCTCTCTTCTTAATAAGCTTATTCTTCTATCCACTTCATGGTAATCGAGATAAACATTAGCAGAATTGGTCTTCGTTACAAGTAGAAGGGAAAAAATCTGAAGTGTACCATTCACATGACTTTCTCCATATCCCTGCAACAAATTATTCTTAAAAAGCTTATACTTCTATTTACTTCACGCTAATCAGCAAAAATTAGCAGAAATAGTCTTATTACTGGCTTCCTTGTAAGTAGAAGCGAAATAAGGGACAACCATAGGTTAAAGTGATAGTCAAAAGATGGTTGCTATGTCAATGAGGATCCTTTGTTTATACGGATAGGAGTTGACAAGTTCCTGTATGACAAAACAATAGGTTTTTCATAACAGAAATCAAAAATAAGGAATGTCTCAAAAACGACGAACTCCACGAAAAAAATGTATATAACTTAAATTGTGTGTTTTAATGTGCTCTACATTTTTTGTACAGCAAGTTTTTGTCCATCTCTTACGGTTTAGCAGTTATTCAAAATTCAGTAAAATTCATACAGAATAAACTACTCTTCAGAGGCTATTCCCAGAAAATTCAAGATATGCATTTTATTTGGCAGGTAAATACCTTTAATGTACGAAATTTTAATCAAAACCGTTAAGAGCCAATTTTGAAAAAACCAAAATGATCGAAATTTTTTACATATAAAGGGTAGTTTGTAGTCGGAGATTTTCTTTAAATCTTGGTGTCGCATCCTTGAAAGATACTAAACCTATAAACCAAGTTTGTTATTTGAGTTCACAGACACACGGACCTTTTTCTAAAAATGCTCTTTTTGGATACAGGGGCCCTAAAAGGTCTATTTCCAGTGAAATCTTGGAACACAATTTTTGGGTGGAATACACTAGTACATAGTATGTGTAGAGAAATTAAAAATCAAATGCGTTCCAGCTCTCTCTTCTTAATAAGCTTATTCTTCTATCCACTTCATGCTAATCGAGATAAACACTAGCAGAATTGGTCTTCGGTACAAGTAGAAGGGAAATAAGAGAATACTCTAGGCTAAACCGACAGTCACATGCTTTAAAATGTGGTTGCTATGGGATTGAAATCCGTTTCTTTTTGTGGCCAAGCGTTCTCAAGTTCCCGTATAAGACATTTTTTGTATTGTATTTATTTTTAACGGTCGTCTCCTTAGGGCGGTGGTAGCGCAGCTCCTTACCAAGCGGGAGACCTGGGTTCGATCCCCAGTACCGGCGTGGGGATTTTCCCCCGCTGGGAGACCTGGCCCGGGGTGCACTCAGCCTCGTAAGGTCCCTGGGGGGCCAATTGAGGAGCTACTTGATGGAGAGGACCATGAGGACCACATTAACCGGCCGGGAGGGACTCAAGGCGCTGACCGCGTCTCACCCTCCAATACTGCACCCCATTCATGACGTCTGTAGTGGACCGAGATTGGGGACGCAGCGGCCGGGCGGTAGGCCAAGGTTCCCCGTTAGCTGTCGTGCCAAGGAGTTATCTATTTTTAACGTAGACCATTTTTGAGAAAATTAACATTTTCAAAATTCCCTCCATGTAAAGGGTAGTTTGGGGTGAAGGAATTTTCTTGAAAAGTGTCATAACTTGGAAGCTGCTGAACTTGAACATTCTTTAATTAGTAGACATGGTGAGGCACCAACGTTTCGGGAGCATACATTGTTCCCGTCTTCAGGGTTACTGAATGAATTAAACTGATGTGTTCTTATTAATATAGAAATGTTCGTGGGATGATTTTCTTCCATCAAGACAATGGAAAGGTTCACACATGCGCAGTTTCGATGACGAAAAATTGTATAATTAAGGTTCGAATTACTATAACATCCACCGTGTTCACCAGATTTGGCCCCTAGTGACTTTTGATTCATTTCTAAACTTGAAAACGTGGCTCGACGGAAATTGATCCACGTCTCACGAAGAGGCCATCTCCCAAACAGGTGCCTATTTTGAGGATCTTCCGAAAACTTACTTTTTGGAAGGCTTAAAACAGTTGGAAATGTGTATCGAAATAAAAGGAGATTGTGTTGAAAAACAAAAAAGAATCTACCAAAACAGTTTTGTTTTTCTATCTGTTTTATAAGGACTTATTGAACGCCCCGTGGTATTAAATGTAAGAAATTATTGTCTAGACGTTTGGAAATGTGAAGATACCTCCATACTTTTAAAAGCACCAAATAATAATCGTATATGTTTTTAGATTTATGAGGGTCGCTTTTTTCACCCTCCGATAGGCTATAAGCTTCGTACACTTTTGGTTACTTTTCAACATAATCACCGAAAAGACTGAGACATTTATCGTACCTGTGCACAAGCTCTGCAATACCCGCTTCAAAAAATGTTGCCACCAATGATTTCAAAGGAGCATTGACGTTGTTTTGAAGACCTTCGTACTTTACGGCGTTTGCGGAGAGCCATTCAAAACAAACGAGGAGGAATTGTGTTGATCCATGACAACGCTCGTCCACACACAACCCATCGGCTCCTTGAACAATTTCAATGAGACATTTTCCATCATTCGCCGTACAGTCCTGACCTGGCACTCAGCGAGTTTCACCTTTTCCCTGAAATGGAGACGTGGCTAGGAGGGCAGCAATTTCAAACCAACGAAGATCTTCAAAAAAACGTCAATGCCCATTTGAAATCATTGCCGGCAATATTTTTTGAAGCGGGTATTGCAAAGCTTGTGCACAGGTACGATAAATGTCTCAATCTTTTCGGCGATTATGTTGAAAAGTAACAATAAGTGTACAAAACTTTGAATTTGTCTCTTATTTATAGCCTATTGGAGATTAAAAAAAATTGATGTGTACCATTCACATGACTTTCTCCATATCCCTGCAACAAATTATTCTTAAAAAGCTTATACTTCTATTTACTTTATGCTAATCAGAAAAAATGACCAGCAATTGTCTTATTACTTGCTACCTTGTAAGTAGAAGCGAAATAAGGGACTACCATAGGTTAAAATGATAGTCGAAAGCTGGTTGGCATGTCAATGAAGTTCCTTTGTTTATATGGATAGGAGTTGACAAGTTCCTGTATGAGAAAAGTCTTTTTCATAACAGAAACAAAAAATAAGGAATGTCTCAAAAACGACGAACTTACGTAAAAAATGTATATAACATAAATTGTGTGTTTTAACGTGCTCTATATTTTTTGTGTAGCATGCTTTTGTCCATCTCTTACGGTTTAGCAGTTATTCAAAATTTTGTAAAATTCATCCAGAATAAACTACTCTTCAGAGGCTATTCCTAGAAAATTCAAGATATACATTTTATTTGTGAGGTAAATATCTTTAATATATACAATTTTAATCAAAGTCATTAGAGCCATTTTTGAGAAAATCAAAATTTTCGAAAAAAGTTCCATGTAAAGGGTAGTTGGGGGTGGGGGGATTTTTCTCAAAATCTTCGTGTCGCATCCCTGGAAGATACTAAAATACCAAGTGTGGTATTTTACCGACTTTTCGTTTTTGAGTTATCGTGTTCATAGACACACGGACACACTGGCACACGGACCTTTTTGTGAAAATGCTTTTTTACTTTCTCTATAGGCACTATGTACATAGTGTAAAGAGAATGTATTGCACTCCACCAAACAATTCGATACCGAGATTTCACCGGAAGTATATGTTTTAGGGTCCCCTTTATCTAAAAAAAAAAGCATTTTCGGAAAAGAGTCCGTGTGTGTGTCTGTGAACACGATAACTCAAAAACGAAAAATAGGTAAAATACCAAATTTGGTATTTAAGTTAAGTATGTTCCAGAGATGCAACACGAAGATTTTGAGAAAAATCCCCCCACCTCCAACTACCCTTTGCATGGAACTTTTTTCGAAAATTTTGATTTTTTCAAAAATGGCTCTAACGATTTTGATTAAAATTTCGTATATTAAAGATATTTACCTGACAAATAAAATGTATATCTTGAATTTTCTGGGAATAGCCTCTGAAGAGTAGTTTATTCTGGATGAATTTTACTAAATTTTGAATAACTGCTAAACCGTAAGAGATGGACAAAAACTTACTACACAAAAAATGTAGAGCATGTTAAAACACACAATTTATGTTATAAGGGTTTTTTTCGTGGAGTTCTCGTTTTTGTGACATTCCTTATTTTTCGTTTCTGCTATGAAAAACTTATACATTTTTCATACAGGAATTTGTCAACTTCTGTCCATACAAACAAAGGAACTTCAGTGACATAGCAACTAGGTTTTGATTATCACTTAAACTTATGGTACTCCCTTATTTCAAGGAATCAAGTAATATGGCTATTTCTGCTAATGCTTTACTGATTAGCATGAAGTAAATAGAAGTATAAGCTTTTTAAGATATAGAGAAAGTCATGTGAATGGTACACATCAGATTTGTTTGGATATTGGGGACCCCAAAACATATATTTCCGTTGAAATCTCGGTATCGAATTTTTGGGTGGAGTGCAATACTTTCTCTATACACTATGTACATAGTGCGTGTAGAGAAAGTAAAAAAGAACAAAAAAACACCCTGGTATATGTTAGTGTGGCACACATGTACATTATAACGTTTCAATCTTCTTCGTTGAGGTTATGAGTCTCTAGTCCCCTTCATTTATTTTAAGGGTTGGAAAGTTGGGTAAGTACAGCTATGATTTCATCATTTTACGCTCACGCCTCTTGAGGATTAGTAACCCCTCATGGTCGTATACACACACTATCTCGCACAGCAATAAACCGTTAATCTGATAATCCTTCGGCAGTGCTATGGGGAATAAAACAGCTGCACTTCCTAGATGTGCATTTTCTATTTAGTTATCACATAAGATTTATTTTAATGTACAAGCTTCAGATTACCTCTGTGGTCGAGAGGTCAGTGAGCTGACTTCTCACACAGAGGTCCCGAGGTGGATTACAGGCTGGGGCGCGGAATTTTTTTTTAGCCAGAATTATTCCCTCTCTCCCACAGACTCTCGAAGTATGTGTGTGTGTGTGTGTGTGTGTGTGTGTGTGTGTGTGTGTGTGTGTGTGTTTGCGGAAAATAAAATGATTTAAACCCAATGTAAATAACCTACAGATGAGTTCTTTCTATTGCAAAGATATTAAAAGGGGCTTTATAAGTTAAACAATAAAAAAAAATCTGATGTATTCCATTCACATAACTTTCTCTACATCTGTGCAATAAATTATTGTTAAAAAGCGTATGCTTCCATTTATTTCATGTTGATCGAGAAAAAAATTAGCAGAAAGAGTCTTATTTCTTGCTTTATTGTAAGTAGAAGCGAAATAAGGGAGTACCATAGGTTAAAGTGACAGTCAAAAGCTGGTTGCTATGTGACTGAAGTTTGTTTGCACAGGAATTCACAAATTCCTGTATGAGAAAAGTATAAGTATTTTAAAGCTGAAAACCATAACAAAGAATGACTCATAAACGGCCAACTCCACTAAAAAATGTATAAAACAAAAGTTGTGTGTTTTAACGTGCTCTATATTTTTTGTGTGGTAATTTTTGTCCATGTCTTACGGTTTAGCAATTATGCAAAATTCCGTAAAATTCATCCATAGAATAAATTAGTCTTCAGAGGCTATTCTCGTAAAATTCTAGATATACATTTTATTTGTGAGGTAAATACCTTTAATATACGATATTTTAATCAAAACCTTAAGAGTCATTTTTGAGAAAATAAATATTCTCAAAAAAAGTTCCATGTAAAGGGTAGTTAGGGGTAGGGCGATTTTCTTGAATATCTTCATGAGGCATCCTTGAAAGATATCAAACTTAAATACCAAGTTTGGTATTTAACGGTCTTTTCGTTTTTGAGCTATGCTGTCCACAGACACACAGACACACACACACACGGACTTTTTCCAAAAATAATTTTTTTGGATTCAGGGGCACCCAAAACGTGTATTTCCGGTGAAATCTCGGTATCGAATTTTGGGTGCATTACAATACCTTCTCTATACACTATCTACATAGTACGTGTAGAGAAAGTAAATATGTTAAAGCCATTTTTGATAAAATCAAAATTTTCGAAACTTTTTCCATGTAAAAGGTAGTTTGGGGTGGGGAGATTTTCTTGAAAATGTTCATGTCTTATCTTTGGAAGATACCAAACTTAAATACTAAGTTTGGTATTCAACGACATTTTCGTTTTTGAGCTATGCTTTTATACTTTTTTTTTTTTTTTTGATTCAGGAGAATCCAAAACGTGTATTTCCGGTGAAATCTCGGTATTGATTTTTTGTTTGCAATACAATACCTTCCCTATTCACTATGTACATAGTACGTGCACGGAAAGTAAAAATATTACTAGTGAAAAATATAACCTACAGTTAACACTAATAACGAAGCGTTTACGTTTTAACCAACGCATAACGTTGGAAAGTCCTATAACATAGTATATGATTATATGCACGATTTCCAAATCTGCCTGGGGTTAACAGTCATCCGCATCATTCTATTAATTAGAGAGTTATCAATCCAATTAATATACAAAAACACAATCAGCATATTAAAATTAAATTGTTTCCCACAATATGTAGTGGAAAAAAATGTTGGAACACAAAATATATTGAGTTAGACCCCTTCAAATATTCTGTAATTTCCATAGCAGCAAAGCCATAACTGGATGGATAAATGAGCTAGAAAAGGTTTTCGTCTTCATAAAACACTTTATTTTAACTACCGTTTACAAAAATCAGCTAGAGGACACTTTGAATTCCATTCAAATATTCGATACCGAGTTTCCATTCAAAATACGGTTTTGGGTCGGTAACGGGGTTGCGGGTTCGTATCTCGGGTGCAGGTTTTGGCTATTAGGAATGGTGTGGATTTGTGGGTTCCCTATCTCAGGAATTTTTAACATGCAATCTCACTTCAGGTGTGGCAAGACAAGTGATTTATTCATTTAGTTCGGCCTTTTTCCGCCGTCGAACAAACACATATTCCTCCTAAATTTTCTACTGTGAAATTATACTTTACACGACTATTGTTACTTATTACTTTTGATGCAGTGATTTCGTCCGTACTCTGGTCAGTATTAAAATAAATATTTCCCTCACAACTAATGGTAGCCTGTTCGTCTCCACCTCGGACCCTAAATATCACATCTTAGCTCTGCCGATGTTCTACGCCAAGTGCCCCAAAAAGTGTTTCCTGACCAGCGAGAGCATTGTTTTCTCTTTTCCTGTTATGTTCCCCTCGTGCAGTGTACTCTCACCCCCTTCGGTTCAATGCCCTACCCTCTTAACAGTACTGCACTACCAGCTCGTGACAACTCGGCTACTTATACGTGTTTAAAATCTATCCTCCCTACCCATTTTAAACGTCTACAATGTCTAATTTATATTAGTTGCTATAATTTATATTTCCCTTTTAAATCACTCTTAACCCCGTGACAAAAGATGTACTGTTTCTGTTTGGAGATCTACGGATACAAACATTTTTAGAAAAGCCGAACTTATCTTTCCACACGCTTCATTACAAAACAGGAAATATCTGACGTTACTTTCACATAGCTTTCTCTACCCATTCTTCAACAAAGTTCAGAAAATACTTATTTCTTTCTCTAGCCCGCATTTACAATGTACTACATAGTGGATAGAGAAGGTATTGTATTCCACCAAAAAATCGATACAGCGATTTCATCGGAAATAAATATTTTCAGGTCTCCTGAGTCCGGAAAAAGCATTTTTAGAAAAAAACTGCGTGTGCGTTTGTTTCTGAACAGCACGGCTCACAAACGAAGACTGTTAAATACCAAAATTGGTATTTTAATTTCAGGATCTTTTAAGAATGTGACAAGAAGGTTTTCAAGAAAATCGTTCCCTCCCAACTATCCTATCCATTGAAACATTTTTCGAAAATTTGCTTTTCTCAAAAATAGCAATAACGATTTTGATTAAAATACCGTATATTAAAGATATTTAAATGGCAAATAAAATGTATATCTTGAATTTCTGGGAACAGCCTCTAAAGACCTCTTTATTTTGAATACGTTTTGCGTAACTGGTAAACCGTAAGAGATGTACAAAAACTTACTACACTAAAAAAATCTAGATCACATTAAAACACACAATTTATGTCATGTACGTATTTTTGTGGAATTGATCATTTCTGAGATATTCCTTGTTATTTGTTTCAGATTTAAAATGCGTAACACTTTTCTCACACGGAAAGTTGTAAACTGCACAGAAACGGATTTTAGTGCCATAGCAACCACATTTTAAAACATTTGACAGTGATTTAGCCTAATGTATTCCTTTATTTCCCTTGTACTTAAAGAAATGATGTAATAAGACCGTTTCTGCTAATGTTTCCCGGTTAGCATTAAGTAAATGAAAGAATAAGTTTTTTAACAATAATTTATTGTAGAGGTGTAGGGAAAGTCGTGCGAATGGAACACATCATATGCTTTTACACTGAACTCTCTCAAAAATACGCCAGTCACTTGAGATTTGAATTTATGCGGGAGAAACAACTACTTTACCACGACAGGAGGAGGTTTGATCGTAATAAAATCTGAGGTGTTCCATTCACATGACTTTCTCTACATCTCTGCAACAAATTATTGTTAAAAAGCTTAAGCTTTTATTTACTTCATGCTAACTGAGAAAAAAAAATTAGCAGAAATAGGCTTATTACTTGCTTCCTTGTAAGTAGATGCGAAATAAGGAAGTACCATAGGTTAAAGTGATAGTCAAAAGCTGGTTGCTATGTGACTGATGTTCCTTTGTTTTTATGGACAAGAGTTGACAAATTCTTGTATGAGAAAAGTATAAGTTTTTAGAAGCTGAAACAAAAAATAAGGAATATCTCAAAAACAATTAACTCCACCAAAAAATGTATATAACATAAATCGTGTCTTTTAATGTGCTTTACATTTTTTGTGTGCTATGTTTTTGTCTATGTCTTACTGTTTAGCAGTTATGCAAAATTCCGTAAAATTAATCCAGAATAAAGTAGTCTTCAGAGGGTATTCTCAGAAATTTCAAGATATACATTTTATTTGTCAGGTAAATATCTTTAATATACGATATTTTAATCAAAATCTTTAGAGCCATTTTTTAAAAAATAAAAAATTTCAAAAAAAACTTCCATGTAAAGGGTAGTTGGGGTGGGGGAGTTTCTTGAAAATCTTCTATGCTGTCCACAGACACACACACACACGCACACATGTACATTTTTCCAAAAATATTATGTGGTACACTCCATGACTTTCTCTAGCTGCTCTACAAACCTCCTACAAAGGATTATTCTTCTTTGTACACAATGCTATTCGAGATAAATGTTAGCAGAAATTCTTTTTACTTAGTTCCTTATAAGTAGAAGGGAATAAGCGAATGCGCTATGCTAAAGTGAAATTTTTTTCCATGTAAAGGATAGTTAATAGTTGGGGGATTTTTTTGAAAATCTTCGTGTCGCATCCTTGGAAGATACTAAACCTACTTCCAAGTTTGTTATTTAACGGTCTTTTCGTTTTGGGGCTATGCTGTCCACAGAAACACACACGGACCTTTTTTAAAAAATGCTTTTTTTCGGACTCGAGGGATCCCAAAACATATATTTCCGGTGAAATCTCGGTATGGAATTTCTGGGTGGAATGCAATAGCTTCTCTATACACTATATACATTGTAATAAAAGCTATACTAGGTACCTAATCCGGTAATGAGGGACGCTTGATGCAAGCTGGATTCAAAGTTGTATATTTTAAGTGCGGAATCACTGGCCGAGCGGATAAAACCCGCTGTTCCACTGCGGAGCCCGAACCTAGGTACCCCAATCCGCAGATAATAACCACTTCAACCACAGCATGCAATAAAGTAAACATAGTGTACGTGGTCACCGCAGTACAGCTGGACAAAGCAAAATCATTAGGTTTTTTTTTTTTTTTTAGTGGTCTCTGTTCTGTTGATGCTATACCTTTACAGGGCTTATGATTATAAAGCCTTTAGTAGGCTTAAAACCAATTCGAGACTGTTCAGAAAGGTCGCCGGTAAGTATATGCTAGCCGTGATTTGCAAGATAACTTTCAAAGTGCATTGCTTAGCGGCAAACTTAACATAAAAATCTGATGTGTTACACTCACATGACTTTCTCTACATCTCTGCAACAAATTATTGTTTAAAAGCTTATGCTTCTTTTTACTTCATGGTAATAGAGAAAAAATTAGCAGAAATAGCCTTATTACTTGTTTCCTTGTAAGTAGAAGCGAAATAAGGGAGTACTATAGGTTAAAGTGATAGTCAAAAGCTGGTTGCTATGTGACTGATGTTCTTTTGTTTGTATGGACAGGAGTTGACAAATTCCTGTATGAGAAAAGTAAGTTTTTCAAAGCTGAAACCAAAAACAAGAGATATCTCAAAAACAACTCCACTAAAAAAAAAGTATGTAACATAAATTGTGTGTTTTAACGTGCTCTACATTTTTTGTGTGGTAAGTTTTAATCCATCTCTTACGGTTTAGCAGTTATGCAAAATTCCATAAATTTCATCCAGAATAAAGTAGTCTTCAGAGGCTATTCCCAGAAAATTTAAAATATACATTTTATTTGTCAGGTAAATAACTTTAATATACGATATTTTAATAAAAATCGTTAAAGCCATTTTTTCGAAAATCAAAATATTCGAAAAAAGTTCCATGTAAAGGGTAGTTTGGGGTGGGGGGATTGTTCTGAAAATCTTTATGTCGCATCCCTGGAAGATAATAAACTTAAGTATCAAGTTTGGTATTTCACCAACTTTTCGTTATTGAGTTAGCGTGTTCACAAACACACGATCCTTTTACTCTCATAATAATGTTTTGGATACAGCGGACCCTAATACATTTATTTCCGGTTAAATAAAATTTTTGGTGGAGTGTACCACCTTCTCTTTACTCTATGTTCATAGTAAGCGTACATGTTGTAAAAATTGGTATTGATCCGGACAGACGATTGAATGATTTGTTTTCACTTGGAAGAGTTTACAATCAAACATATAAGACAAACATAACTGTATAACTCGAACGTTAACGACTTTAGCCCACGTTCTAGAGGACACAGGATTAAATCTCGCGGGTCGATCTCTCTGAAGGAGTTAACATTTTTGTTTCCCTCGGTCCGCAAGGTAAACATCGGATCCAGAAGCACGCCTTAAATCTGAAATAACAACAATCATGAAAAGAGATGGTAATAGCTCATGCCCCGCCATCTATCCACAGATAAGAAAAGCACATTCGCTGCCCGGCACGTATTAGAACGAAGACTTCTGACTAAAGGTTAGCTGTTAGATATGAACTTTTCAAATTTCAGAAATGTGACATATGGAAACTCCATACTATGTAACATATGTTATTGATATTTATACCAATTCTTGTGCACATTAAAATTGATATCTTTTCCATACAGCAAAATTCTAGCTTTCGTCGTTATTTAAATATTAAATTTTCACTGTGTAAATTCATAATATTACTAAAAATCTGATGTGTTACACACACTGACTTACTCTAGCTACTCTACGAATCTCCTACAAAAGATTCTTCTTCTTTGTACACAATGCTAATCAAGATAAATGTTAGCAGAATGTTATTAATTAGTTCCTTATAAGTAGAAGGGAATAAGGGAATGCACTATGCTAAAGTGATTGTCAAATGCTATAAAAGCTATCGTTATGCGATTGTCATTGCAAATCACTTCTTTGCTTGGCCCGGAGTAGAAAAAAAGAAAAACATAAACAAAAAAAAAAAAAAAACACGATACTTCCTGTGTGAGAAAAGTTTAAGTACTTATAACTGAAACCAAAAACAAGGAATATCTCCGAAACGGTGACCCCCACAACAAAAATGTAAGGGATATAAATTGTGTGTTTTGATCAGATCAACATTTTCTGTGCAGTAAGTTTTTCTCTATCTCTTACCGTTTAGCAGTTAAGCAAAATTCAGCAAAATTCATCCAGAATAAAGAGCTCTTCAAAGGTTATTCCCAGAAATTTCAAGATATAGATTTTATTTGGTATGTATATAGTTTTAATATACGGGATTTTAATCAAAATCATTAAGAGCATGTTTTAGAAAATAAAAATATTCGAAAATTTTTCCATGTAAAGATACCAAATCTAAATACCAAGTTTAGTATTTAACGGTCTTTTCGTTTTTGAGCTACGCTGTCCACAGACACACACACACACACACACATATACACAAGGACCTTTTTCTGAAAATACTTTTTTTTGGATTCAGGGGTCCTACAACATGTATTTCCGGTGAAATCTTTGTATCGAATTTTTGAGTGGAATACAATACTTCCTCTATACACTATGTACATAGTACGTATAGATAAAGTAAAAATGCTTTTATCGGACTCAGGGGACCCTAAAACATATATTTCCGGGGAAATCTCGCATACGAATTTTTGGGTGCATTGCAATACCTTCTCTATCACTATGTACATTGTACATATTGGGCTAGCGAAAGGAAAAATCTGTGTTCCATTCACATGACTTTCACTACATCTCTGCAACAAATTATTGTTTAAAAGCTTATGCTTCATTTTACTTCATGCTAATAGAGAAAACATTGTCAGAAATAGTCTTATTAGTTCCTTCCTTGTAAGTAGAAGCGAAATAAGGGATAGGTTAAAGTGATAGTCAAAAGCTCGTTGCTATGTGACTAAAGTTCGTTTGTGGTATGGGCAGGAGTTGACAAATTTTGTATGGGAAGAGTGTGGTTTTCAAAGCTGAAACAAATAATATGGAATATCTCAAAAACGATCAATTCCACGAAAAAAATGTGTATAGCAAATTGTGTGCTTTAACGTGCTCTACATTTTGCGTGTGTTAAGTTTTTGTTCATCCCTTACGGTTTAGTAGTTATGTAAAATTTCATAAAATGCATCCAGAATAAAGAAATCTTCACAGGCTATTCTCAGAAATTTCAAGATATACATTTTATTGGTCATGTAAATTTATTTACTATACGTTATTTTAATAAAAATAGTCATTTTAAGAAAATCAAAATGTTTCAAAATTTTTCCATTTAAAGGGTAGTTGGGGGTGCTGTGCTTTTCCTCAAAAGTTTCATGCCGTATCCTTTGAAGATACCAAACTTAAATATAAAGCTGCCCACAGACACACACACATATACACACATACAGACATTTTTCTAAAAATGTTTTCTTTCGGTTCCGGGGGTCTCAAAACATGTATTTCGTGTGAAGTCTCGGTATCGAATTTTTGGGTGAAATACAATATCTTCTCTATACACTATGTACATAGTACGTGAAAAGAAAGTAAAATCTATATAACATTAATTGTATATTTCAATGAAATCTGTATTTTTTGTGGTAGAAGTTTTTGTCTATATCTGTTGTTTTGTTTGCCAGTTATACAAAAGTCATCCAGAATGAAAAGGTCTTCTGAGAATATTGTCGCCCTCAGCGGTGTAATGTTTACCATGCTAACTTCATATACCCAAAGTCGCGGGTTCAAACCCGGCGGAGGACGATGGATTTTTCGGGCGTAAAAATCCTTAAAATGGCTTCATTTGGAAGGGAAGTAAAGCCGTTGGTCTCGTGTCGTAGATTTACGGAACGTAAAAGAACCTCAAGCCTGATTGAGAGGCCACTGAGCAAAATTAAGAGGTCTTTAACACCCAATTTAGAATGGGGCGCTGAGAACCACAATAGTTAAAGAACGTCCAGAAATAATACGCCATTTACATTTTCTGAGAATGGTCCCAGAAAATTCAATATATTCATTTCGTTTGTCTTAAACATAAGGCATTTTTATCAAAAGCATAAGAGCCATTTTTGAGAAAATCAAAATTTTCGAAAAATGTTCCATGTAAAGCGTCGTTGGGGGTTGGAGGATTTTTCTTGAAAATCTTCGTCCTTGGAAGATACTCAACTTAAATACCAAGTTCGGTATTTAACTGGCCTTTCATTTTTGAGCTTAGCTGCCCACACGCACACACACGGATCTTTTTCTAAAAAAGTTTTTATTCAGGGGATCCCAAAACATGTATTTCCGGTGAAATCTCGGTATTGAATTTTTGGTAGCATTACAATACCGTCTCTATACACTATGCATATAGAACGTGTAGAGAAAAGAAGTGGTCCACGAAAAGAATGTATACGACATAAGTTATGTGTTTAAACCAGATCTACATTTTTTGTGCAGTAAAGTTTGATCTCATTAAAACAAATAATGATAGTCATGTATGTTTTTCATTACCGTTTGTTTCAGTTTTAAACTGCGTAACTTTCCTCAAGATCGTGTCCTTAGTGCGGCGATAGCGCTAAGCGGGAGACCTGGGTTCGATTCCCGGTACCGACGGGCTCCAGGTCGAGAAGACCGCATTAACCGGCCGGGAGAGACTCGAGTCGCTGATCACGTCTCACCCTCCAGCACCGCACCCCATTCATAACGGGCCGCGCCGTGGTTAAACCACGAATAGCCGGCGTTCGATCCCAAGAGACCGCATGTTAGATTTGTGGTGGACAAAGTGGCGCTGGGGCGGGTTTTCTTCGGGTACTCCGGTTTCTCCCGCATTCCACCGGTGCTCCTCATTCATATATCATCAGTGTCACCGCCTGCGGTGCCATAAGTAGTTAAAGCGGGCGTTGCATACTACCAAACAAACAAACGCCTTCGGGTCGATATGGAGGATGCAACGGCCGGGCCAAGGTCCCATGTGGGCTGTCGTGTAAACTTTCCTCAAACGGGACCATGCAAAGCGAACCGAACCTCAATTGTTACACATAGTGACTAGCTTATAAAACATTTGTTTATCGCTTTAGCCTAATGTATTCCCTTCTACTTGCAAGTATGCAAATACTAAGAGAATTTCTGCTGTTTATCTTGATTACCATGATGCAAATAGAAATAGTCTACTATTTTACTACCACATTATTTGTTTTGGGTCGCTACTTGCTTTAACAGTACATTTTTATGTGTCAGAACTTATTGTAAGACATTTTGTACGGAACAACTAGAAAATTAGGTGCATAAGATTTTTCTTGTGAAGTACTGGTTGTGTATTCTTTTTAATATATACATTTACTTATAATTGTCTTACAGTTTAAGTGGCAAACATATAACACACACACAATTGTATAACTCGAGCGTTAATGACTTTAGCCGACGTTCTAGAGGACATGGGCTTAAATCTCGCGGGTCGATCTCTCTGACGGAGCTAAGATTTTTGTTTCCCTCGGTCCGCAAGGTAAACATCGGATCCAGAAGCACGCCTTAAATCTGAAATAACAACAATCATGAAAAGACATGGCAATAGCTCATGCCCCGCCATCTATCCACAGGTACGAAAAGCACATTCGCTGCCCGGCACGTGATAGAACGAAGACCTCTGAGATGTGACCAAGCAAAATACTGTAGTTAGCTGTTACATATGAATAAGACTATTTCTCCTAATTTTTTCTCGATTATCGTGAAGTAAATAGAAGCCCAAGTTTTTTAACAATAATTTATTGTAGATATGTAGAGAAGGCTATATGAATGGAACACATCCTCCCCGTATGTACAATGTACATAGGGCTTAGAGAAGTATTGTATTCCACCCAAAAATTCGATACCGAGATTTCGCCGGAAATATATGTTTTAGGGTCCCCTGTATCCAAAAAAAGTATTTTCAGAAAAAGGTCCGTGTGTGTGCCTGTGAACACGATAACTCAAAAACGAAAAGTTGGTAAAATACCAAATTTGGTATTTAAATTAAGTATCTTCCAGGGATGCGCCACAAAGATTTTGAGAAAAATCCCCCCACCCCAAAATACCCTTTACATGGAACTTTTTTCTAAAATTTTGATTTTCTAAAAAATAGCTCTAACGATTTTGATTAAAATATCGTATATTAAGATATTTACCTGAAAAATAGAATGTATATTTTTAATTTTCTCTGAATAGCCTCTGAAGACTACTTTATTCTGGGTCAACTTTACGGAATTTTGCATAACTGCTAAACCGAAATAGATGGACAAAAACTTACCATACAACAAATGTAGAGCACTTTAAAACACACAATTTATGTTATATTCATTTTGTTCGTGGAGTTTGTCGTTTTTGAGACATTCCTTATTTTTGGTTTCTGCTATGAAAAACGTATACCTTTCTCATGCAGGAACTTGTCAACTCCTATCCATATAAACAAAGGAACTCCAATGACATAGCAACCAGCTTTTGACTATCACTTAAACCTATGGTTGTCGCTTATTTCGCTTCTACTTACAAGGAAGCGAGTAATAAGACTATTTCTGCTAATTTTTTTCTGATTAGCATGAAGTAAATAGAAGTATATGCTTTTTAAGAATAATTTGTTACAGGAAATAGAGAAAGTCGTGTGAATGGTATACATCAGATTTTTTGTTTTAATTTTTCACAATTTTGGTCAAAAGTTGCAGTTGCATCACCTTAATGTAGAAGTGTAGTTTTTGGAGTTATTGTAAATCAACCCTGTGCTTTATTTTATGCACATTAATGATTTTTCCGCAGTAGCTTAACGTCCTTTAACTTGATTGGTCATATCGGAAATTGAATGAAATTGATGAAATGATTTTGGGGTCCATGGAGCTTAAAGTTACCCACATTCGTCTTCCAAGGAAATGAAAAGCCCGAAAAGAAACCTTAATTTAGATCATGTCCGCAGTTGTCCATAAAGCCGATGTCCCACGGTCAAAATTTGGTCCAAAAACATTTATACAATGTGAACGTTGTGTACAATTTCTCCATTACATTCCCACGGGAGTGTACATTGGTCCAAATATTGCACATGGACAGCTGATAGAAAATGGTAGAGGTTGCTGATCCACAATTATTTACGTTCGCAGTCGCAAGCTTAGTTTATGTATCCATTGCAAGAGCATATTATAATAGAAAGAAAAAATAAATAGAGAGGCATTGGTGAACTAGACCATGGCTGCAACGTAGGAATGCAGACCAAGGAAGATTTGTACTACACAGGCTCCAAAGTGAACTCGTTTCTGACTCTATTAATTATTTTAACTTCCTTAGAAAGGACGAAAATTTGTTTGGAAAGTTGCTGTCCTTAGTTGAGGCAAAAATCACTGCCAAGACACAAATATGAGGCAGCCCATACCAGCAAATCAACCGTAAGACCATGTTTTTATATTTTTGTTGAGAAAAGAAGGTTAGGTACAAATGCATCCGATAAAATACATTTGCAGGGATTATAAATACCCGAGTCACTATTTCATAAATCTCTGCCGCACAAAAAATGTGTATTTCAACAACAGCTCAGCTATTATAACTCTATTATTTAGGACAAAGTCTACAAGATACAGCCAAATTTCACACAAACAATCATATGGGCGGGAAGGAAGACCCAGCGCTAGCTGCCATATTATTACATCATTAGTTGATTTCATATGTTTGGATCAAAAAATAGAAACTGCTGTATCCTGTTGTACCAAGCTGGAATTGGACCAAAAATTAGGACGGAAATTGTACACAATGAAATTATCCGATGTCCCACGATCCAATTTGTAGTTTGAAGAGCATTGGACCAAAATAATTGACCGTGGGACATCGGCTAAACAAATTTGTTTACAAGTTCCGACCATTCATGTGCTCATGTGTACAGGCGCGTGTTTTATTGCAGTAGCATCACTTTTGCTCGCAAAAGTAGCGCTACCGTTGTTTGAGGAACTCTTCTTCTTGGGTTTAAGATCCAGTGTGTACTACTGACGATTTAATCCCCCAGGTTATTAAATCCGTTTTCTCTCGGAGCGCTGGGAGGTTATATAAGTAGCAGGCGAGGCAACACTACACTAAATCAGCAGTCTTAAGTCTGGCTGCTTCTTAAGGGTGCACTATATCACCCAGACAAGACGAGCCAGGCTCAGACTTAGTGTATACTGTCGTGTTTATGTGGATCATAAATGAAAACGAGATAAAAATCAATATTTCATTTTATTCCCGCGCGCTTGTTTAAAGGGGGGAAAACACGGTCAGATGTTGCTCTAAACAACAAGCTATGTATAATGACAACATTGTGTAACAATTTTAAACATATTTTCTGCCCTTTAGATGAAACCTAGTAATTTAAACTAAATGAGATGTACTGAATTCATTTATGAAATCCAAAAATGTTTAGTATCTGACTTCTTTTTACTTTCTCTACACGTACTATGTACATAATGCATAGCGACGGTATTGCACCCCACCCAAAAATTCGATACCAAGATTTCATCGAAAATACATGTTTTAGGACCCCCTGAATAAAAAAAATTCAGAAAAAGGTCCGTGTGTCTGTGGACAGCATAGCTCAAAAACGAAAAGGCGGTTAAATGCCAAACTTGGTATTTAGGTTTGATATCTTGCTAGGATATTACACAAGGATTTTGAAGAATATACCTCCACCCTAACTACCGTTTACATGGACAAATTTTCGAAAATTTTTGATTTTCTCAAAAATGAATAATGATTTTGATTAAAATACCACATATTAAAGCTATTTCCAGCACAAATAAAATGTTTATCTTGAATTTTCTGGAAATAGCTTCTGAAGACCTGTTTATTCTGGATTAATTTTGCTGCATTTTACATAACTAGTAAACCGTAAAATATAGACAAAAACTTACTATACAAAAAATGTAGATCTCATTAAAATACACAATTTATGTCATATACATTTTTTTTCGTGGAGTTTGCCATTTTCAAGGTATTCTTTGTTATTAGTTTCAATTGTAAAGTATTTATAGTTTTCTCAGACAAGAAGATTCCGTTTTTCCTTTGTTCTTCTCCTGGTCAAGCAAGAAGCGATTTGCAATGACAATCGCATAACGAGAGTTTTTAAAACATGTAACTATCACTTCAGTGCATTCTTTTAGTTTCCTTCTTCTTATAAGGAACTGAGTAATAAGAACATTCTGCTATTAGCATTATGTAGAAAGAAGAATAATCTTTTATAAGAACTTTGTTTGTAGGCAGCTAGAGAAAGTCATGTGAGTGTAATACATCAGATTTTTGTAGTGGTAATCATTTTCGAGTTTTTCCTTGTTATTGGTTCTAGTTTTCAAATATTAAAATGTTTCTCTAACTATAATTTGCCATTGCTTTTTCTTTTGTTTTTTTCCTACCATGAACACGAGAGTCAAATTTCAACCAAATAGCAACGAGCTCTTAAAAGGTTTGATAATCGTTTCAGCCTAGTATATTTCCTTATTTCCCTTCTACTTACAGAGAAGTAAGTAAAGAGACCATTTCTGCTAATTAGATCAGCATGATGTCATTTGTAAGAAAGGTTTCTGGAACAGCTTGCGAAAGTCATGGGAATGGAATATAATCAGATTTTTTGTCAAATTTCATAGATGAATAACTTTAATGCAAATGTTTAAGGCAAAATTGATTAGGGCTTATCTTGATTAGCAGTAGATAAAACAATCTGATGTGTTCCATTCATATGACTTTCTCTATATCTCTGTAACAAATTATTGTTAATAAACTTATTCTTGTATTTATTTCATGCTAATCGAGAAAAATTAGCAGAAATAGTCTTATTACTTGCTTCCTTGTAAGTAGAAGCAAAAGAAGGGCGTACCATAGTTAAAGTGATAGTCAAAAGCTGGTTGCTATGTGACTGAAGTTCCTTTGTTTGTATGGACAGGAGTTGACAAATTCCTGTATGAGAAAAGTATAAGTTTTTCAAAGCTGAAACCAAGAACAAGGAATATCTCAAAAACGATCAACTCCACGAAAAAAATGTATATAACGTAAATTGTGTGTTTTAACGTGCTCTACATTTTTTGTGGGTTAAGTTTTTGTCAATCTCTTACGGTTTAGTAGTTATGCAAAATTCATCCAGAATAAAGCAGTCTTCAGAGGCTATTCCCAGAAAATTCAAGATATACATTTTATTTGTCAGGTAAATATCTTTAATATACGATATTTTAATCAATATCGTTAGAGCCATTTTTAGAACATCAACATTTTTGAAAAAGGGTTCCATGTAAAGGGTAGTTGGGAGTGGGGGGATTTTGTTGGAAGCTACCAAACCTAAATACCAAGTTTCGTTTTTAACGAACTTTTCATTTTTGAGCTATGTTGCCCACAGATACACAGACAGACCGAGAGCCACACACACGGACATTTTTCTAAAAATGTTTTATTTTTTTGGATTCAGGAGGTCTCAAAACATGTATTTCCGGTGAAATCTCGGTATCGAATTTTTGAGTGCATTACAATACATTCTCTATACAGTATTATTTATTTGACTGCGTTTTACTTTTTTACTTTCTCTACACGTACTATGTACATAGTGTATACAGAAGGCATTGTAATGCACCCAAAAATTCGATACAGAGATTTCACCGGAAATATATGTTTTGAGACTTCCTGAATCCAAAAAAGGCACTTTTAGAACATTGTCCGAGTGTATCTGGCAGTCAGACAGTCAGTCAGTCAGTCTGTCTGTCTGTCTGTCTGTCTGTCTGCTTGTGTGTATGTGTGTTTGTCGATGGACAGCATAGCTCAAAAATGAAAATACTGTTGAATACCAATCTTGGTATTTAAGTTCAGTAGCTCTTTCAAGGATGCGACACGAAGATTTTCAAGAAAATTCCCCCCGCCCTTTACATGGAACTTTTTCAAAAATTTTGATTTTCTTAAAAATGGCTAACGATTTTTAATAAAATCCTTTATCTTTAACATATTTACATGCCAAATAAAATGTATATCTTGAATTTCTTGGAATAACCTCTGAAGACTAATTTATTTGGACGAATTTTACTAAATTTTGCATAACTGCTAAACTGTAAGAGATGAAGAAAAGCTTAACCATACAGAAAATATAGAGCACACTAAAACACGCAATTTATGCAATATACATTTTTTTCGTGTTTTTGAAATATTCCTAATTTTTGGTTTCAGCTTTGAAAAACGTATACTTTTCTCATACAGGAATTTGTCAACTTCTATCCATACAAACAAAGGAACTTCAGTCACATTACAATCAGCTTTTGACTATCACTTTAACCTATGGTACTCCCTTATTTCGCTTCTACTTCAAGGAAGCAAGTAATAACACAATTTCTGCTAATTTTTCTCGATTAGCATGCAGTAAATAGAAGCAAGTGAATGGAATACATCAAATATCTGCAAAATGGGAAAGAAATTGGTTATGTCAATTAAAGGAAACTGCAAGAGAAATTGGATTGGAAGAGCTAAACAATCACGGACAATAGGGGGTCAAAAACTATGAAATAAAGTGAAAGTAGGATAGGCGATACACAGAAACAAGAAATAATGGGTAGCTTAAGGGATATAAGTACTTTAATCATATATAGAATTGTTAAGAAAGAATGGAGAACAGAAAAATGAACTGATGTGTTCCATTCACATGTCTTTCTGTACATCTCTGCAACCAATTATTGTTGAAAAGCTACACTGTGTATGTGTGTTTGTATGTGTATTTGTATGTATGTATGTATGTGTGTATGTATGTAAGTGTATGTATGTATGTAAGTGTATGTATGTATGTAAGTGTATGTATGTATGTAAGTGTATGTATGCATGTAAGTGTATGTATGCATGTAAGTGTATGTATGTATGTATATATGTATGTATGCATGTGTGTATGTATGTTTGTATGTATGTATGTAAGTGTATGTAAGTGTGTGTGTGTATGTATGTATGTATGTATGTATGTATGTATGTATGTATGTATGTATGTATGTATGTGAGTGTGTGTGTGTGTATGTAAGTTAGTGAAAAGATGAAATAAACTATGTATCTATCCTGAGGAAGTGTCCAAATGTGTGTCCGTGGAAGCTCGGTGTGAGGGGAATGCAATACTTGTTGAAGTAATATGTGTAATCGTTTGTGCAGCTGACGCTGTCGCACATGTGCCGCAGTGCGAGCGGGAGTGTGAGCTCACCGGAGCCTAGCGAGGAATGCCGACGTCGGTTTGAACAGTGGTGGTCGTTACAACTGAGTTCCCACCAGCAGCAGACGCAGCAGCACCACCCCCAAGTGTCTCCCCACCGTCCTCATTCCGCCTCGCAGTACAGTCCAACAGGCGGACACCACCCGCCCCCTACCAGCAAACTCTTGGATCGCTCTCCCTCGCTACAGGAGAACGTGCATCCGGCCTTACAGGTAAGCGTCAACACGTCCTTAAGGATATCCATCTGTGAAAATTGACCAAAAAGTGCAAAAGATGAACAAAACTTTTTTTTTGTCTAATTAAATAATGTAATGCTTGTAGTTCAGTTTCCTGTTGTTTTTATTACCATGCGGCGCTTAAAACTGTATCACGTGACAATTTAAATGGATGACTAAGTGGGTGTGGTGCTTTACCCTTTTCACTGTGGTGAAAAATTGGTAAACATCCGAAATTTGGTTTTGACCAACAACATTTGGCCTTAAATGTGTCTATTTCTAGTTGAAAATACAATACCAATGTTTTGTAAACATAATCGCTTTATGGACAACTGAAGTTCGGATCTCTTTGCAAGGCAAGGAGTAAAATAAAAGAGAGATGATACGAAAGATGACTCTCCGTTTGAGAGAAGTTTAAGTAGTTTAAAATTGAAACTATTTTGAAAACGGTTAACTCTACATCATTTTTGTGGAGTAAGTCTTTGTCTATCTCTTAGGATTTACCAGTTATGTAAAATTCATCTGGAATGAAGGTCTTCAGGGGCTACTCCCAAGACATTTACCTTTAACATAGGTACGGTTTTTAATTAAAAACGTTAGTCATTTTTGAAACAAACAAAATTGCCAAAAATTGTCCAATTAAATGGTATTTTGGGGTTGGGTTCATTACAAAATTTGGTATTTAATGGGCTTTTCATTTTTCAGCCACGTTGTCCACAGAGACGTACATACACACACACAAACCTTTTGCTAAAAATATTTCGTATTCAGGGGACCTCAAAACATTTATTTCGGGTGAAATCTTGACATCAAATTTTGGGTGGAATAGAATAGTTCTTCTACGTATGCATAATACGCATAGAGAAAGTGATAAATAATAGTGCGTAGCAAAGTTCATGTGAGTGTAACGGCACATATTTTTAATTTCTCTATACGCACTATGTACATAGTGTATAGAGAAGATATTGCACTCCACCCAAAAATTCGATACCGAGATTTCACCGGAAATATATGTTTTAGGGTCCCCAATATCCAAAAAAAGTATTTTCACAAAAAGGTCCGTGTGTGTGTGTCCGTTTGTCCGTGAACACGATAACTCGAAAACGAAAAGTCGGTAAAATACCAAAATTGGTAATTAAGTTTAGTATCTCCAGGGATGCGACACGAAGATTTTGAGAAAAATCCCTCCACCCCCAACTACCCTTTACATGGAACTTTTTTCGAAAATTTTGATTTTCTCAAAAATGGCTAACGATTTTGATTAAAATTTCGTATATTAAAGATATTTACCTGACAAATAAAACGCATATCTTGAATTTTCTGGGAATAGCCTCTGAAGAGTAGTTTATTCTGGATGAATTTTACTGAATTTTGAATAACTGCTAAACCGTAAGAGATGTACTAAAACTTACTACACAAAAAATGTAGAGCACGTTGAAACACGCAATTTATGTTATATGCATTTTTTTCATGAGTTCGTCGTTTTTGAGACATTCCTTAATTTTGGTTTCTGCTATGAAAAACTTATACTTTTCTCATACAGGAACTTGTCAACTCCTATCCATATAAACAAAGGAACTTCATTGACATAGCAACCAGCTTTTGAGTATCATTTTAACCTATGGTAGTCCCTTATTTCGCTTTTTAAGAGTAATTTGTTGCAGGGATATAGAGAAAGTCATGTGAATGGTACACATCATATTTTGTTTATTTACAGACAGTGCAGAGCCAGTATCCTACACAGAAGACTAGAATGAGAACGAGTTTCGATCCAGAACTCGAGTTACCCAAATTGCAGAGATGGTTTGCTGAAAACCAACATCCAAGTCGGCAGCAGGTAAGAACTAATCTTCACTAGTGAGTTTACAATGTAGCTTCGCCAGAGAATTCTATTACATTCTTCACACAGCCTGGAAGCACAATATGTCCGTTTAAAATATTGAAATTTCAGATAGCAAAATTCTGTTAGAAATTTTATTTAATCTTGTATTGTTTTAGAGTTAAGGCAACACAAGTGCTTTTTAGCGATTTTGGTACAAAGTGTAGATTTTTGGATTTTACTTTAAAATCATATTCGAAATCCATCTTCTACATAATTGCTTCTACAAGTCTGAAACTTTTCCCCTACTTACTTCATAAGGCATGCAATAAAATTATGTATTGCAATTTTGATATTGTTCATAGTTTAGTTTTAAAAAAATAATTAACATAATCATATGATCCTTTTTCTCACCGTTTACTTTCTCTGCACGTACTATGTACGAGGGCCGTTTTTTTTTTCAACCTCCGATAGGCTATAAATAAAAGACAAGTTCATACAAAACAATTATTTTATTACTAAAATTTTTGTACACTTATAATTACTTTTCAACATAATTACCGAAAAGATTGAGACATTTATCCTACCTGTGCACAAGCTTTGCAATACCCGCTTCAAAAAATGTTGCCGGCAATGATTTCAAATGAGCATTGACGTTGTTTTGAAGATCTTTGTTGGTTGAAAATGTTGCCCTCCTAGCCACGTCTTCAGTTCAGGGAAAAGGTGAAAGTCGCTGGGTGCCAGGTCAGGACTGTACGGCGGATGATCGAAAATGTCTCATTGAAATTGGTCAAGGAGCCGATGGGTTGTGCCAGCAGTGTGTGGACGAGCGTTGTCATGGATCAACGCAATTCCTGAAGTCAGCATTCCTCTTCGTTTGTTTTGAATGGCTCTCCGCGTACGTCGTAAAGTACGAAGGTCTTCAAAACAACGTCAATGCTCATTTGAAATCATTGGCGGCAACATTTTTTGAAGCGAATATTGCAAAGCTTGTGTACAGGTGCGATACATGTCTCAATATTTTCGGTGATTATGTTGAAAAGTAACCATAAGTGTACAAAACTTTTAGTAATAAAATAATTGTTTTCTATGAACTTGTCTTTTATTTATAGCCCATTAGAAGTTGAAAAAAAACGGGCCTCGTGCATGGTATATAGAGAAAGTATTGTATTCGAACCAAAAATTCGATACCGAGATTTCACCAGAAATACATGTTTTGATGTCTCCTGAGCACATGCGGGTTACAGAAAATAAAAATACTCTATGTGATAGCCGTTTAGATAGAGCCGCTACTGACTTAAACATATGAATATCGGTTGTTGCAGATTCAGCAGTATGTGAAGGAACTCAATGGTCTGGAATCACGTCGTGGTCGTAAACCACTCGATATTAACAACGTGGTTTACTGGTTCAAGAACGCAAGAGCGGCGCAGAAGAGAGCGGAGCTCCGGAGTGTCGGTCCGGGAGGTAAGTCAGAATCATACACTTCACTTTAATTACGGAACACAACAAACTCTTCTCTTGAAAATAAATTTGCCCTTCTATAGGTTGCGGGGTTGAGGATTCTTAAGGTTATAATGTTTAACACATAACTTTTGTATTTTCTCTACTTCGTATATAGCACATAGATAGAGAAGGTAATGCATTCCATCTAAAAATTCGATTTTTTTTTTTTTAGAAAGCACTGTTTTGAGTGTGTCCGTATGTCCGTGAACATGTTAACTTAAATTTAAATACCAAACTTGAGATTTAAGTTCAGCAACTTCCAAAATATTGATTACCAAAAAAAAAAAAAAATGACTAACGATTTTGATTAAAATTATATACCTATAATACAGATACTTATATGACAAATTTATATCCCGATTTTTCTGGGAATATCCCCCGAGTCCTCTTCATTTTGAATTAACTTTGCATAACACATAAACCATAAAAGATAGACAGAAGCCTAGTACACAAAAAATCTGATGTGTTCCATTCACATGACTTTCTCTCCATCTCTGTACAAATTATTGTTAGAAGGCTTATTCTTCCATTTCTTTCTTGCTAATAGAGATTCCTTGTAAGCAGAAGCGAAATAAGGAGTACCATAGGTTAAAGTGATAGTCAAAAGCTGGTTGCTATGTGATGAATTTCCTTTGTTTGTATGGACAGGAGTTGACAAATTCCTGTATTAGAAAAGTACAAGTTTTTTAAAGCTGAAACCAAAAACAAGGAATATCTCAAAAACGATCAAATCCACCAAAAAAAAAGTTATATAACATAAATTGTGTGTTTTAACGTGCTCTACATTGCTTGTGTAGTAAATATTCCATCTCCTACAGTTTAGCACTTATGCTAAATTCCGTAAAATTCATCCAGAATAGTCTTCAGAGGCTATTCCCAGAAAATTCAACATATACATTTTATTTGTCTTGTAAATATATTTAATGCACGTTAATTTAATCAAAATCGTTAAGTGATTTTTATGAATATCAACATTTTCGAAAAATTTTCCATGTAAAGGGTAGTTTGGGGTGGAGGAATTTTTCTCAAAATCTTCGTGTCACATTCCTGGAGGACAGCAAACTTAAATACCAAGTTTGATATTTTCCCGACTTTTCGTTTTTAGTTATCGTGTTTACAAACACATGGACACACACGGATCTTTTTCCAAAAATGTTTTTTTTCGATACAGGGGATCCTAAAACGCAAATTTCCAGTGAAATCTCAGGCGTAGTGCAATACCTTCTCTATACACTATATACATAGTACATGTAAAGAAAGCAAAAAGTAGAGCTCGTTAAAACACCTATTTTGTATACAAACACACAAGTTTTGTAGAGTTAACCATTTCCATGTTTTACTTTCTCTACACATACTATGTACATATCTGTAGAGAAGATGTATTCCACCCAAAAATTCGATAACGAGATTTCAAAGGAAATACATGTTTTAAGACCCCCTGAATAAAAAAGTTAGAAAAATGTCTGTGTGTGTATGTGTATGTGTGTGTGTGTGTGTGTCGGTCTGTGGACAGCATTACTCAAAAACGAAAAGATCTTTAAATACCAAATCTGGTATTTAAGTTTTGTATCTTCCAAGGATGCGACACAAGAAAACCCCCCACCCCAAACTAACCTTTACATGGAAAAAATTTCGAAAATTTTGATTTTCTCAAAAATGGCTTTTACGATTTTGATTAAAATCTCCTAGGTATATTTAAGATATTTACATACCAAATAAAATGTATATCTTCAATTTTCTGGGAATAGCCTCTAAAGGCCTCTTTATTCTGGGCATTTTTATTGAATTTTGCATATCAGGTAAACCGTAAGAGATAGACAAAAACTTACTACACAAAAAATGTAGATCACGATAAAACACACAATTTAGGTCATACATTTCCTATTTTTTCTCAATCAGCATGAGGTAAATAGAAACATACACTTTTTAACAATAATTTATTGTAGAGATGTAGAGAAAGTCATGTGAATGGAACACATAAGATTTTTAGAAATAGTTATGTTTCTGTGTGGGTCCGTGAATATGATAAAAAACGAGAAGTCAGTTAAATACCAAACTTGAGATTTAAGTTCGGTAATAACGCAAAGTTTCATTACCACAAAAATGACAAACGATTTTGGTTAAAATGCGTATTTTAAAGATACATATATGACAACCGTTTCTGGAAATAGCCTCCTAGGTTGTCTTACAGTGAATTACTTTTGCATTACAGATAGACAAGACGTAACTACGCAAAAAATGTAGTTCTCATTAAAACATGCAATTTATGTCATATACACTTTTCTGGTAAAGTTAACCATATTCGAGATATTTCTTGTTATTAATTTTAATTTTAAAATATTTAAGTAAGCTTTACTCATGCAGGACTTTTTAAACTCCTAGCCATGTAAAGAGAACGAATTTTAATCACTTAGCAATCAGCTTTTAAAAGATTTCATTATCACCTTAGCTTAGTGAACTCCCTTATTTCCCTTCTACTTACAAGAAAGCAAGTAATAAGATTACTTCTGTTAATTTTTATCTCGATTAGTATGAAGTAGATACCAGAATAAGCTTTCCTTAAGAATAATTTATTACAGAGATGTAGAGAAAGTCATGTGTGTGCGAGTGTGTGTGAGAGAGTGTGATCAAATTTTGATATCAAATTTTTAGGTGGAATGCAGCATTTTCTGTACTTATTATGAGTAAGAGTAGAGAAAGTAGAAGTTTGTAGTTTCTGCTCTCCACCCTTTACGTTTAAAACAGGCCTGGCAGGGAAAGCGTAACAGGTGTGAACTTACCCTCCCTCTCGAGAGCACTACACTCATTCAACACTCACGTAGAGCCAAAGAAATCGGTTCATTCCGATATAAGACCCGTGGCAGTTTTATCTGTGCAATGGTGACTTACATTTGGAAAATGGGCGTATGGCGAATATTTTTGGAACTGGAAGAACTAATATTTTTTTTTTTTTTACTTCAAGAACAATCGCTACTGTTGCACACGTAACCTCTCCGCTTCTCAGGCAGGTGGAAGGAAAAAGGAAGGGGGTAGAGCATTTAACACTACGAGTGTTTATCTTACCGGCCCTGACGTAGTAACAGCCGCCACTGTTACACACGTAGCCTCTCCGCTTCTCTGCTAGATGGAAGGGGGCAGAGCATTTCACACTGCTGGTGTTTATCTTACCGGCCCTGACGTAGTAACAGCAGCCACTGTTACACACGTAGCCTCTCCGCTTCTCTGCTAGATGGAAGGAAAAAGAAAGGGGGTAGAGCGTTTCACACTGAGGGTGTTTATCTTACCGGCCCTGCTATAGTAACAACCGCCACTGTTACACACATAGCCTGTCCGCTTCTCTATCAGGTGGAAGGAAAAAGGAAGGGGGTAGAGAATTTCACACTGTGGGTGTTTATCTTACCGCCCCTGATATAGTAACAACCGCCACTGTTACACACGTAACCTCACCGCTTCTCTGTTAGGTGGAAGGAAAAAGAAAGGGGGTAGAGCATTTCACACTGAGGGTGTTTATCTTACCGGCCCTGCTATAGTAACAACCGCCACTGTTGCGCACGTAACCTCTCCGCTTCTCTGTCAGGTGGAAGGAAAAAGGAAGGGGGTAGAGCATTTCACACTGCGGGTGTTTATCTTACCGGCCCTGCTATAGTAACAACCGCCACTGTTGCGCACGCAACCTCTCCGCTTCTCTGTCAGAGAAAAAGGAAGGGGGTAAAGCATTTCACACTGCAGGTGTTTATCTTACCAACACTGACATAGATAAAAAACAAAAACTCCTTTAAATATTAAATTTGGCATTTAGAGATGCAACATGATTTTTAAAGAAATACCTCCACCCCAAACTACCCTTTACATCTCGGTATCGAATTTTTGGGTGCAATGCAATACCTTCTCTATACACTACGTACATGGCACGTGTAGAAAAAGTAAAAATGTATGTGGCAAATTTTGTGTTTTGTCGTGATATATATATATCAATAAAGAGGTCTTTAGAGGCTATTCCCAAAAAATGAAGATATACTTTTTATTTGCAATATATATCTTTAATATACGGTATTTTAATCAAAATCGTTAGCGCCATTTTTAAGAAAAACAAAATTGTCGAAATTTTTTTCATGTAAAGCGTAGTTAGGGGTGGGGGATTTTCTTGAAACCTTCTGTCGCACCCTTGGAAGTTACCAAGTTTAATATCAAGTTTGGCATTTAACGGTCTTTTCGCTTTTGAGCTATGCTGTCCACAGACGTTTTTATAAAGCATGTATTTCCGGTGAAATCTCGGCATCGAATCAACACTATGCACATAGTAAGTGTAGAGAAAGTAAAAATCGGCGATTTCACATTTATATCGCACTGTAGTATCATTTTCGCATTTTGAGTCAATTTTGCGTTTTATCGCGTTTTCAAAACACATGAAAATGTGGTTTAGAGGCCGTAAAAAATGAAAATACAAGAGTACAAGACTTTATGAAGATTTCGCATTTGCGAAAAGCCATGAGGTACTTTATGTTTGTGATTCAGGTCTGCAGTGCCACCTGTCTCTGAACGGCTACAACAGCGCGAGCCACAGCCCCTCCCACCACGTGCTGAACGACCCGCGAGTCATGGGAGGGCCAATGAAAAGTCCCCCCGTGTTCCTACATTCCGACAACTCCAACAACGGCAACAGCGACCAGGAGGACGATCTCGAGGACCTGTCCCACCAGCACCACCAGGCACAACAGCAGCAGCAGCAACTCGGGGTGAGGGGAGACCCTCGGGAAGAGATCATGAGGGCGGCGTCTGAAGGTGTGGGTGACGGGGGACCTCCTAACAGTCCTGCGAGGCCGTTGTCGTTAACCACGAGCGACAAGGACAACCGCAGCAGAAGTCACAGTCCTGCACCGCCACCCCGTGCTGCCACACCCAACACGGCCGCCTCCTCGCCAAAGTCAAACAGTAACAACAATCTGCCAGAGGTAAGTTATGCCAATAATGTACTCAACTTATCAGGAAGTTAATCTCCCGGTTACTAATTCTGCAGTATTCTAAATACAAATTACCACGCATGTTTTCATCTTGTCGATAATTGTCCTAAGAGAAGAAAATACAAGTTGTATTTCATAAGACAACTCAGCGAAATAGACTATTAATAATTTATAGAATGTAGGAAGGGAGATTTTATCAGGTTATCATTGTAATACATTAGTTCTTAGATGGTAAATGACGCATTCGACTATGTTTATTTACCGAATGTATTTTTTTTTTTTTTTTTTACTTTCTCTATGCCTACTATGTATACAGTGTATCGGTATTACATTGCACCCAAAAATTCGGTACCAAGATTTCACAGGAAATATATGTTTTGAAACCCCTGAATCCAAAAAAAAAAAAAACATTTTTAGAAACATGCCCGTGTGTGTGTCTGTCTGTATGTGTGTGTGTGTGTGTCTTTGGGCAGCATAGCTCAAAAACAAAAAGGCCGTTAAAAACCAAACTTGGTATTTAAGTTTGGTATCTTCCAAAGATGCGATACGAAGATTTTCAAGGAAATCCCCCCACCCCAAACTACCTTTACATGGAACTTTTTTCGAAAATTTTGATTTTCTAAAAAATGGCTCTAACGATTTTGATTAAAATCCCGTATATTACTGACATTTACATACCAAATAAAATGTATATCTTGAATTTTCTGGGAATAGCCTCTGAAGACCTCTTTATTCTGGATGAATGTTGCCGAATTTTGCTTTGACTGCAAAATGGTAACAGATAGACAAAAGGTTACTACACAGAAAATGTATAGCACGTTAAAACACACAATTTATGTTATATAATTTTTTTTTCGTGTAGTTATTTGTTTTTGATTTATTCATTGTTTTTGATTTCACCTTTCTAAAACTTATATTTTCTCATACAGGAATTTGTCAACTCCTGTCCATACAAACAAAGGAACATCAGTCGCACAGCTTTTGTCTATCACTTTAACCTATGGTAATCCCTTATTTCGCTTCTACTTAAAAGGAAGCACGTAATATGACTCATTTTTTGTCGATTAGCTTGAAGTAAATGGAAGCATAAACTTTTTAACAATAATATGTTGCAAAGATATAGAGAAAGTCATGTGAATGGAACACCCAATGTACGAATATGGATAGTGGCAACAGAAATAGGGAACAATGATTTTATTTTAGCTTTTAATAACTAATACTTTAAATGGAAACAAACGTTATTTTATTTGAGATTATTGCACTCATCTCATACATAAGAAATAAAAATAATGATTAAATTCACTCTTTTTTTTAACTAAATACATTATCACCTGGATAAAACTTTAAATAAACGATTGTAGAACTAACAGTTATTAAAAGTGAAGGTTAGCTGCCTGGATTGTCGCCATCTTACCAATAAGATTTCAAAGAAATGAACATCAGCTGCCATAAGATGGTTCCACAATATCCCTCCAGGCGATTGGTAGAAATTGCCTAATGTCAGCCATTCCATTGACGCTTTAATAGTGGAGCTGAATTGTCTCGTTCATTCCCTCCCTAAACATTCCGCTTAATTGTACAGAATTATTTCAATGCTCACTTCATTTGTAGATTTATAATTTTAGTTATTAAGAGTACTATGTTTTCAGGTTATTTCTATATTTTCCCAGAGAGCACGGAATGGGAGTATTGGGAGGTGTAAAATAAATATTTGTTTGATAACGACGCTGTCAATTGCCACGATCATATCAGCGTTGAGGGTGTGACGGACTTTCGTCCCACAGGAGTTGTTTACATGTTAATAAATTGGGCTGTCGCTTATAAGCACACTTAAAACCATCGGTCTGAATCAGGTTTGATTGCGTGACCTTAAGATCAAAAAGCCAGGACCTAACCAACTAAACGACCCAGACCGACAAAAGGAGGTGTAAAGCAGAGTGGGCAGACCTCGCAATAACGGATGTCGAGATTACTTACATGAAATTGATAACAAATGGAGGAATCAGTCACGGTGCTTACGTGCTCAAATAGTCATTATTTGCGTTATCGAAAATGTACATAATTTAATGTACATACTTAATATTTTAGTACTTATAATCTTAATATTGGCGGCGCCGTGGCCGAGCCCGGGTTCGATCCCAAACGCTCGTATGTGGGATTTGTGGTGGACGAAGCTGCGTCTGGGCAGGTTTTCCCGGTCCCCCCCTCCCCACTCATTATATCCATTTCGCTTGCATTTCATATAATCCACTCCTCACGCTCATGTCTGTTACGGGTCGACCACTCGTTCTAGGTCCTCTATTCTGTGGTTTCATGCCCCACAGGCTTCTGATCCCTAGGCATTCGCTTGTAAGTCCTAGGAGAGTGTCTCCTTAAATACGGGGAGGATAAGCCGATAACGAAAACAAATCTTAACGTCAAATTTTGACACTCTTTACATACAAGTAAGAACGTAAACATTAAATACCTTTAATTTGTCAATGTATCCACATTTTAATCTAAAAAATATGATGTGTTCCATTCACATGACTTTCTCTACATCTCTGTAACAAAATATTGTTAAAAAGCTTATGCTTATATTTACTTCATGCTAATCGAGAAAAAATTAGCATAAATAGTCTTATTACTTGCTTCCTTGTAAGTGGAAGCGAAATAAGGGAGAACATACGTTAAAGTGATAGTCAAAAGCGGCTTGCTATGTGACTGAAGTTCCTTTGTTTGTTTGGACAGGAGTTGACAACGTTTTTCAAAGCTGAAACAAAAAACAAGGAATACCTAAAAAACCATCAACTTCACGAAAAAAATGTATATAACATAAATTGTGTGTTTTAATATGCTCTACATTTTTTTTTTTTTTTTTTGCTAAGTTTTTGTCCATCTCTTGCGGTTTAGCAGTTATGCAAAACTTCGCAAAATTCATCCAGAATAAATTTGTCTTCAGAGGCTATTCCCAGAAAATTCAAGATATACATTTTATTTGTCAGGTAAATATCTTTAATATACGATATTTTAATCAAAATCGTTAAGAGCCATTTTTTAGAAAATCAAAGTGTACGAAAAAAGTTCCATGTAAAGCGTAGTTGGGGGTGGGGGATTTTTCTCAAAATCTTCGTGTCACATCCCTGGAAGATACTAAACTTAAATACCAAGTTTGGTATTTTACCTACTTTTTGCTTTTGACTTATCGTGTTCATACACACACGGACACACGGACACACACACACACACACACACGGACCTTTTTGTAAAAATGCTTTTTTTGGATATAAGGGACCCTAAAAAATATATTTCCGGTGAAATCTCGGTATCGAATTTTTGGGTGGAGTGCAATACCTTCTCTATACACTATGTGCATAGTACGTGTAGAGAAAGTAAAAACAACTAACACACTAAAGTGGATATATATTAAGGTACCAATTATTATCAAAACATGTGTGCCTTTACCCCCTTAACAGCCTGTAGCGATGTTGATTCAACTAGTGGCCGGCAGAGCGCAGTAGGTTATGCGAGAGATACCGAATCCTCGGGCACATTATTGAAAACGATAATAATGCAATATAGTAATAATAATGATAAATAAAATGGAACACTAACTCATGTTAAAAACCATGTTTAAAATATCCTTCAGCAGCACAATATATCGATGACATCTACGTACTGTTCACTTTTATTAAAGCCTGAGAAAGCAGAAATGTCTTATATGATTGTTGCTTTTTACATCCTCGATATACAAAGGTTGTTCATAAACTCTGTTCTTTAAATTTTCCCATAAATAAAAATCCTATTTGTTACATTCACATGACTTTCTTTAGCTACTAGTACTACAAAGGATTATTCCTTATGTATATTGTGGTAATCCAGGTAAACATAAGCAGAAATACCGTGGTCCAGTGGTCGAGTTCGATTCCCGGCTGGGGTGAGGAATTTTTCTCTAACCAGTAATATTTCCTATCCCCCACAGAGTCTGGAAGTTTGTATGTGAGTGTGTGAGTAAAACAAAATGATTTAAACCGACGTAAAAGAACCTACAGACAACGAGTTGTTTCAAGTGGAAAGCCCCCGATAAGAACTTAGATGGTTAAAAAAAAAAAAAAAAAAAAAAATTAACAGAGATGGTTTAATTAGTATAACAAATCTGGTTGCTATGTGGGTTGAAATTAGTTTCTTTGCATGGCCAGAAGTAGACTAATTCGGTATGAGAAAAATAAACCGGAAATGGTCAACTCCGAGAAAAAATTACGTACATTTAACGAGTTCTACATTTTTGTGTAGTAAGTTTTTTCTATTTTTTTTTTTTTTTTTTTTTTTTTTTTTTTTTAAAGCCATTACATACATGAAGCTATCTTCTTGTTCAAATCTGGGCATCTGTTGCCGGCACATACTAGATATGGTGTTGGTAATTTGGACGCATTTCGACAACCTTCGTTGTCATCTTTTGCAGGTTCGCATCCATGTTCTATCACACTGAGCTATTTTTCCCCATTTCTCACTAGTTATCTCATCTGTTCCTTTCAACCTTGGATCCTGTACTTCACTAGACCTAAAAGTTTTATTATTTCGGATAACGTAACCTCAACCCGTTTATCACGCCTGTAAAGACCTTTTCAAATCACAGTACCGCTTGTGGTAGTTCTATGACGAGAATAAGGGCAATGTTCACTATATATAAAAGGTAGATATTTTATTTGTATATTTATATATATACAGGGTGTTAGTGAAATATTTTCAGAGAATATGTAGATTACTTACATAAGTAATTTGAGATAGACTTATGACCTGTTTATTGAACTTTCCAAGTAACGGCTATAAGTTTCTGAAGTGCCAGTACGCCACTGGCTAATTTTTCAACCATTCGAGAACATAACACGAAAAACGAAGGGACATATTACAGCGTGCCTCTCTAGCGTAGCGGTTATGATACTGACTTTCAAGTGAAAGGTAGTTTCCGAGTTCGGGTCTCGTTCACGTATCGTGGCACTTCCACTGGAAAGAAAAAAAATTCTGATGTGTTACACTCACATGGCTTTCTCTAGCTACTCTACAAACTTCTTACGAAAGAAGTTCTTACTTCTATCAACACCATGCTAATCGAGATAACATTAGCAGAATTTTATTACTTAGTTCCTTATAAGGCTTAAGTGATAGTCAAATGTTTTAAAAGCTATCGTTATGCGATTGTCATTGCAAATCGCTTCTTTGTTTGGCCAGGAGTAGAACAAAAGAGAAACGGACACTCCTGTCGCAGAAAAGTATAAGTAGGTACTTCACAACTGAATCTAATGACAAGGAATACCTCGAAAACGGTAAGCTCTACGAAAAAAGGATATGACATAACTTGTGTATTTTAACAAGATCTACATTTTTTGTGTAGTAAGTAGGAAGAAAATAAGGGAATACACTAGGCTAAACCAATAGTCAAATGTTTTAAAAACTGTCGTTACGCGATTGTCATTACAAATCGCTTCCTTTCTTGGCCAGGAGTAGAACAAAAGAAAACCTCACACTCCCGTCTGAGAAAAGTACGAGTATAAGTATAAGTACTTCACAGCTGAAACTAATAACAATGAATACCTCGAAAACGGTAAGCTCCACGAGAAAAATGTATACGACATAACTTGTGTATTTTAACAAGACCTAAATGTTTTGTATAGTAAGTTTTTGTCTATCTCTTACGGTTTACTAGTTATGCCAAATTAAGCAAAATTCATCCAGAATAAACAGGTCTTCAGAAGCTATTCCCAGAAAATTCAAGATATGCATTTTATTTGTTATGTAAATATATTTAATGTATGATATTTTAATCAAAATCGTTAGAGCCATTTTTAAGAAAATCAAACTTTTCGAAAAAACTTCCATGTAAAGGGTAGTTTGGGGTGGGGGATTTTTCTCTAAATCTTCGTGTCGCATCCCTGGAAGATACTAAACTTAAATACCAAGTTTGGTATTTTAGCTACTTTTCGTTTTTGAGCTATCGTGTTCACAGACACACGGACACATACACGGACCTTTTTCTGAAAATGCTTTTTTTTTATACAGGGGGTTCTAAAACATGTATTTCCGGTAAGATCTCGGTATTGAATTTTTGGGTGAAATACAATACTTCTCTATCCCTATGTACATTTTACATATGGGGCTGGAGAAAGTAATAGAAAAAGTATAAACCATTTCTACACCTCTGTAAGACGCGAAAGATTTCCTAAACTCCACAATCTAGCTGCAAGAATTTTGTGCATGTTCGGGACGACCTATGTTTCTGAATCAGTTTTTCTTAATGAAGTGTACAAAGTCACGTCACAGAAGCCAATTAAGTGATGAACACTTGAAAGGGTGTTCACGATTGGGTAGCTCGCAAACAATAATCCCACGTAATGAACAGCTGGTTGAAAACAGACAACTGCAAACATCACGGCGATTGTCGGATGGCTAAGAAAGAGCAGTTTTCTTAGAGATATTTATTTGAAGAATATTATGTTTTTATTTATATTGATTGAATTGCACAGTATCACTAAGGTCTGTGTCATATTACATTATTTATTTAGTTTATTAGTTTTATAAGAGTGTTTGTATTTCGTTAATTGAATTTCCGCCAATTAGATTTTATTTTGTATTATATTAGATATCAGTATTAAAGTGTATAAAATGCTGCTATCTTTATTATGTAATTGACAGTGAAAGTGGAAGTTAATTTACATAATCGTAGCTCCGCCACTGTAGCACCTTCATTTCATGCCCGCAACCGGACGGTCAGGGCTTGAGGGCTTTTACTGCCGCCCGAGCGTGCGTTCTGTTGGGGACCCTGCTCTAAAATGCCTTCTCTCCATGTATACTTTTCGTATGTTGAACTATTTCCCCCCATTTCTCACCAGTTACCTCATCTATTCCTTTCCACATGGGTCCTGTATTTCACTAAACGGAGAGGTTTTATTATTTCGGCTAAGGTAACCTCAACTTACTTCAAATTACAATGTCCTCGTGATATTTCTAGGATGAGAACAAGAGCAATATCCGTGATATATAAAAGGTAGTAATGATTATAAATGTAAATCCTTAAGAGCACTATGTGTAACACAACCGAACTTTTGACAGTATGCAATCAAACAATCAGATTGCAAACAATTGATCAGAGAGAACGCGCGCGTAAATTTCCACTGAACCACGTAGGTGTTGCAACGCCGATGACGTCACATCTCTGGCGGTTATGTATTCTTACACTATGATTGGTCAGCAACCTGATGAGCCCCTCCAGCAGACGACACACCCCACAAGCGTCAGTCACAAGGAAATTTCTCACCGATCGTAGATATTGAAGCACATTTCGAAACGGGTATAGAGGCCACGTCTTCTCCATCACGTCATAGTTATACTCTGTGTGCACCGAACTTCAATCTGGCAATTTCGTCACCGCGTGCCGAGCTCTGGCTGTGAGTCGCACACACGCACACTCACCGAGAGAGTAGACCGGACTGAGTGTTCGTACTACAGTATAGTTGCATATTTATTACTCGAGCGCATGTGCATGTTAGCAACATTTTTCAGGAAGAAGGATTCACGCGGAAAAACTAGATGAAAATTTAGGCAGTTTTAAATTTCCTAACAGACCACTTCGGTGTATAGTTTTCTCCAAAACATGCTGACCTTCAAACGGGACCGCCCTCCCTTCCACTTGTTAATAATCATTAGCAAACAAAAGACAGCCCTGTACTAGAGGCGAGAAGCAGGTAGTAAAATCTCATTTTCCTGGAGGCTCGAAGACTCTGCTTGCAAGTCGAGATTCGCGGCTCAGTCAAGGGAACAGTAAATGTAAGACTTGGCAACTTCGAGGGTTTGTTTCCAACCGCAAACTTCTTAATCCCAATCTTTAAAGTTCTTTGCCTTTGGCAAAGTTGATGTGTTCCATTCACATCACTTTCTCTAAATCTCTGCAACAAATTATTGTCAAAAAGCTTATTCATCTATCCACTTCATGCTCATCGAGAAACAATTAGCAGAAATAGCCTTATTACTTGCTTCCTTGTAAGTAGAAGGGAAACAAGGGAGTATCATAGGTTAAAGTGACAGTCAAAACCCGGTTGCTATGGACTGAAGTTCCTTTGTTTGCATGGACAGGAGTTGCCAAATTCCTGCATAAGAAAAGTATAAGTTTTTCAAGGCTGAAACCAAAAACAATGAATATATAAAAAGCGATCAACTCCACGAAAAAAAATTATATAAAATAAATTATGTGTTTTAATGTGCTCTACGATTTTTGTGTCGTAAGTTTTTGTCTATGTCTTACGGTTTACCAGTTATACACAATTCCGTAAAACTTATCCAGAATAAAGTAGTCTTCAGAGGCTATTCTCAGAAATTTTAAGATATACATTTTACTTGTCAGGTATATATCTTTAATATACGATATTTTAATCAAAATCGTTAGAGCCATTTTTTAGAAAATCAAAACTTTTAAAAAAATGTCCATGTGAAGGGTAGTTTGTGGTGGGGAGATTTTCTTGAAAACCTTCGTGTCGCATCCTTGGAAGATACTGAACTTAAATACCAAGTTTGGTATTTACCGGTCTTTTCGTTTTTGAACTATGCTGCCCACAGACACACACCCGGACATTTTTCTAAAAATGCTTTTTTGTATTCAGGGTGTCTCAAAACATGTATTTCCGGTGAAATCTCGGTATCGAATTTTTAGGTGCATTACAATACCTTCTCTATACACTATGTACATAGTACGCGTAGAAAAAGTAAAAATACTGCACCTCGTGGATTGGTATAACGAAAACAGGTTCTGTGAATAACAAGAAAAGACAACGAACCCGTCATTTTCTTATCAAGGAAAAACTTGACGAAATCGGTGCTGCCTTGGTACGTAGCCAAAGGAAATCTTTGAGGCGTTGTAATTGGTGAGATACTGTAAATATGTAGGGCTTTTCGTTGATATAAGATGATCCTCTCGAAATTCCTGTCTACGTCCTAAACTTTTCGTTCAGTTTTTCCGCACGAATTCTCGTCCTGAAAATGTTTTTGAACGTGTATGTACATTCGCATTGTGAATGTGTAACCTTACTACAGTACGAACACGTGTAAACACACACCCACTCACTCCAAGGTCTGCTCTCTCATTGAGTGTGCGTGTGTGCAACTTATAGCCAGAGCTCGGTACGGGATGACAAAATTGCCGGACTCAGGTTCGGTGCACACACAGTATAACCATGTCGTGATGGAGTAGGCGCGATATCTACAACCCATTTCGAAACGTGTTCACATTGTTCACTGCCAAGTTTCGTTCAGTTCCTGCTAGTAGATAAACCACTGAACACTAAAGGAGTGTGCAGATTGAAACATGTCGAAAATACGTAAGGATAGGCGCTCGACATTGAACATACGTGTGATGATTCCAACATATTTTGAGTGACATGAGAGCCTTTTCTTTCGATGGTCAATGTCATTTTATGTTCAATGTCTTTTCAAAGCTCTGCAATTATCTTTTATCAGGTTTTATACTTTTATTTGTAAAAGTACAAAAAGTTTTTATTTACTAATCATATAAAATAATAGTTTTATTTTGTTACTTTATGCATATTACGTTAATGCATTCAATGAGCTACTTTTGGAACTGATTATACCTCAACGTGTGCATGTTTACGCTACAAACCCGTCCCCACTACTCTCTCTATATACCACGGTCTGTATTTGTAACTGTGTGCATTTCGTAAATACTGAGCTATACTAACATACGAAGCCGGAAATGCACGATAATTACCGATCTCTCGCGGCCACGGGACCTGGATTTGTCGCCCCGGTGGCAGTTGTCCCGTCAATGCTACCTGAGACTTACTGTAGTATGTAGATGGAAAAACAAACACACAATAGCCCTCCTGGGTCGTGAGTTCGAATCTCGCTTAGGGTGAGTTACCCGGATAAGTTTTTTTTTTTCTCGGGGTTTTCCCTTGTCCTGAGAAGACGAATGTCGAGTAACTTTGTCGCCCTCCGTGGTGAAATGGTTACCATGCTGACTTCATATACCCAAGGTCGCGGGTTCAAACCCGGCGGAGGACGATGGATTTTTTCGGGTGTAAAAATCCTTAGCATGACTTCCTTCGGAAGGGAAGTAAAGCTGTTGGTCCCGTGTCATAGATTTACGGCACGTAAAAGAACCTCAAGCCTGATAGAGAGGCCTCTGAGCAAAATTAAGTGGTCTTTCATGCCCAATTTAGAATGGGACGCTGAGAACCACAGTCGTTAAAGAGCGCCAATAAATAACATGCCATTTACATTTTTTTTTATTTCGAGTAATTTTAAGCTCCATGGACCCCGAGATCATTTCACCAATTTCATTCATCGTCCGATGTGACCAAACCAGGTTAAAGGACGTTAAAACTAAAAAACAACACAATAAGAGCAGTTGCGGTTGCAGATCCTTAGATAAATAATAGTGGTTTATTTTGAGTACAGTTTAGACTACCTAGATTATGAATAGATTACTTACAGAGGAGACTAGGCGCCGAACCGATGCAGTTTATTATACTCTAAGTGCCAAAGAAAATCGGCGGATTTTGTATTGTCTGGGATATTTTACGGCGTATCCTGCACTAGCTGATAATCATGATAAGAGGTCTGTATGACAAACTGAATGCATTCCTACCTGTTTCGCTTTTAGCCAATAGGATATTATTTAGTGTCTACGCCATTTTGTAACCTTAGTTGTGATTATCTATTTAGCAGGAGTGGCGCACCCTTGCACCATGACCTGAACCATGGCTTCGCAAGGTCACATACAACGATAAATGATGTGACGTAGAAGCGAGCTGAAGTGAGATTTTCTTTGGCGCTCTTTGTGCTTATGGCCCTCAGGGGGTACCCCCGGAAGGGAGTGATGAGACGACAGGATACATTTCCAAATTGAAGCTCCCAACAGTCGGACACAAGATCTAACGCTCCCTCCAGGAGCTGTTCTCACCCTGGCAAACAGCCGAAGTTGGGTGACAAAGAGAATCACAATAAGAATTATTTTGCCCTGCCACGCCGCACCGAGCACCAACGCACAGCCAATTCCTGCTCTAAGTCACATATCTCACTGTTATTGCTGCGTCAGGTCCAGTCAGTCAGGTGCCTCTGTCAGAGTCAACAAGGTGCGCCACTTATCTGTGGAAGAACGTGTTTATATACAAACTTTATCTTAAACTCGTATCTGCTCGCTGTGTATTCACGGAGTTAGTTGAAGTTTCCACCTCCACGCTCTTATCGGTACTTGAGTCTCGGGCGCGCGCCACTCGCCTGCTGAGATTGCAGTTCCCGCTATTGCGTCACATATGGCGTGACCTGGCCCATACCACATACACGATAAACAAAGGCAGTAGAGAATATTCTTTGATGCTTTTCAGTTGTGTGCTAGTGCAGTCATGGTCCGATATACTACAGAACAAAGTTTCCATTTGTTGCAACTTTACAGAACACGAATTTCCGTCTCAATGTCATAGAGCATTTCAGAAACGTTTGCCTGATATTGGTTCTCCTAACAGTAGCACAGTTCATAAAATAGTGAAGAAATTTAAATACAGGAGTGATAAACCGGTGAAAATATCGAAAACCACATTTTAATAGCGAAAGAGATTGATGTTATCGGTGCATTGTTATCGTTAGGACGTTGGCCAAGAAAATCTCTGTCGAAGTTAGCGCAGCAAGCAATAGTGACCTGGAGGTCAGCAGAAAAAGCGACAAAATTATAGCTTAGATAACGGCGGGGGGGGGGGGAAGTAAAGGGAGTGCGGTACCGAAGCCTCCCGCGGGCAGAAAAATAGCCCCCAAGTCTCCCGGACCCTTAGAGGTCCTTAATTACATAGCCCCGAAACCTCCCCAAAACAGGTAGCTTCCCGGTCAAAGCAGGTGATAGTTGGAGTTTGGTGTTTATAGTATTTGATTATTATGTTAGTTTTGATGGCCTTTCACGCATATCTTCCGTAGCTTTTCTCTTCAGATCACAAAGTACCTTCTGTCCCTGAATTTTGTCACTAGGTGGTGCCGAGTGGTTATGGTCCTCTTGAATATCCAAGACATCTATTTCTTCAGTGGAAAAGGTTTTAATAAAACTTTTGCAACTTTTAGCACTGCACGTTTTTCGCGTTACCCCAACATTTCTGGAATCCGAAAATATAACCGTTCCGAGGTAGTGTTTTCCTTCCTGTCCTACTCACCGAAATTTCAGTCAGTTCTGAAAACATGTTAACTGTGAACTAATTTGCCGTACACTGAAAGAATCAAGGAAAAAATTAGGCATACCCTTTTTACCCCACCTGCTGGCAATTACACCGGTTTCGCGGGAGGCTTCGGTCCTGCGCCCGTTAAAGGAGTCTTGTTGACCTCCTGTACGTCAGCCTAAAAGGCTTATTATACTACCCCATTGAAGCGGGTACTATCATTGTCTTCCAAAACCTGTTCCTGTAACAAGTTGCAGTCCCCTTCCAAATCGTTCCTGGTTGTAAACAAGGTGACTCTTCATTTCCAGGAATGGACAGTCAAACAGAATATGTGAGGCGGCTTCCTCTTCCTGTTTACACATTCAGCAGATGGGTTAATCTTTATATGTGCCCACTCTGTATAAATGTTTCCTGAAGTGACCATGCTCAGTAATCAGATCAACCACTCTTCTAATCCCCACGTTGCCCAATCTGAGCAATGATAGTTGTTTGGATCTGAAACCAGTTTCTTGGCTAGTCTTTGTCCAGAATACATTTCCCACCTAAATTGGTGTCTATCCTTAACCGAGGTTAAGGCGTATACTGACATCAACCACGGGTTCAGGGCCAACAAAGGACGTCTCTGCTCCTTTTGTAGCTAACTGATCTGCTTTCTCGTTTCCTTGATGCCGCGACACCCACCGCAATTGACAGTACGGGAAGAAAAAATAAACATATCCCAAAAATAATTACATATTTCTAACAATCTGTTAAGAAGCTGCAAATGAAATGGAGTTTTTATTTATGGACGCTCTTTAACTGCTGTGGTTCTCAGTGACCCATTCTATACTCGGCGTGAAAGACTGCTTAATTTTGCTCAGGGGCCCCCTTTATCGATGCTGTAAATCTACGGCACGGGACCAACGGCTTTACTTCACTTCCAAAGGAAGCCCCACTAAGGATTTTTACGCCCGAAAAAATACATCGTCCTCCGCCGGGTTTGAACCCGCGACCTTGGGTATATGAAGGTAGCATGGTAACCATTACACTACGGAGGGCAACGTATTAAGACGCTGCAATGCCTGACTTCGGGCACAAGGAAAACATTTGCAAAATCTTATTTGAAAAGGTAAGCAATGTAAAGGACATTCAATATTGTAATTTGTCCGTTCATCCTATTCGTTTCGATACATAAGACGGTACGTGTCGAGAGAGAAACGGCGCGCGACCAGACTCAGATGCCGTTAAAAGCAGTGGCCACTTAATCTGATGATATACTTGAGATGATGCATACAGTATTTTTCAGAACATGATAACTCTGCCCCACTCCTCTGCCAAAGGCAGCGTGTCTAAAGATTGGTATTATTTGGTTTGCGGCTGAAAACCAACCCTTGCAGTTGTCAAGTCTTCCGCTTATTGGTCCCTTAACATTAACAGTAACTCACTGGTTTTGACACGCACTAACACGAAGCTGAACTGTCTACACAGTCAACAGGTAATAGAGATTTTACTATGTTGCCTCTCACCCTTTGTTTGCTAATGGTTATTACCCAGTGGCAAGGGGGAGCGGTCCGGTTTGGGGGCTATCACGTTTTGGAGAAGCTTCAGGTTAGGTGTTAAACAAATGGCCTTCATGGAGAAAACCAGTCTTAAATTATTATCGGTGAGAAATAACCTTGTGATTGACATTCTGCTGACACGTGGCCGCCTCGGTACACTACTGCCCTGTCTACTCGCTGTCCGTCTGCAGCGACAAACATTCCACTACTTCCTCTAAAATGCCTTCTTCTCTCCATACATACCTCTCGTATGTTGAACTATTTTCCCCATTTCTCACTATTACCTCATCTATTCCTTTCCACATTTGGTCCTGTATTTCACTAAACAGAAAAGTTTTATTGTTTCGGCTAAAGTAAACTCAACTTGAAGACATTTTCAAATCACAATGTCACTCGTGGTAGTTCTAGGATGAGAACAAGAGCAATGTCCACGATATGTAAAAGGTACAAACGATTATAACGAAATCACTGTGTAGAACACAACCAAACTTTTCACAGAATGCAATCAAACAATCAGATTGCAAACAATTGATCAGTCATGCATGAGAACGCGCGCGTAAATTTCCATTGAACTACGTAGATGTTGCAACACCGATGACGTCACGTCTCTGGCGGTTATGTATTCTTACACTATGATTGGTCAGCAACCTGACGAACCCCTACCACCAGACGACGACACACCCCACAAGTGTCAATCACAAGGAAATTTCTCATCGATAATAGATGAAGTGGGTGCCAGTTTAGAACAACCACCTCCAAAATAGCTAAACAACGTAGCTGATCGAATAGATGTGTGTCCGTAGAAGTGGTAGTGTGTATAGTTAGTGACGGGCACTATCGAATAAAACTATCGAATTAATAGACAGTCGTATAACTATCGGTTATTCTATTGTTACCCGAGTATTCGGTTTTAAAATGTTACTACTAGTTACTTGGCATTCGACAGTCCCCAATCACTTTTCAACTCGTTTTCATCTATGAAGCAATGCAGTTATGATGCCAACCTCATCCCAGAGAGTATAAAGCACATTGTTTTATTTTCTTTATTTAACCGATCATAACTATTGCAACAAAGAATGCTACATACTAACTACCAAGCAAGAAATATAAATATGCAGTTGGTCGACACTAGGGCATACTGCGGGAGAAGTTACCGCTTCGTTTTCGATGTACCAATCACTCAGAGGTGGCAGCGCTTGTACTTATAAATAAAAACCAAAATGTTAATTTCCAACCTCTTGTTACCATAACAGAAGATAAGGTTGTAATAATTATGTTGCTTTACGCTTTCTAGCTGATTCACATCCACAAAAGCTCTGTTAGGTCTCCACTTATTTGTGTATTAAAATTGAGTAGCACGTGCCCACATGGAGTTTAGTACATTAGCTATGCCTTACATTCAATTCAACCCAAAATAACATGTCAAATTTAAGGTAGAGTTCCACAAATACTGAATAAAAACTAATTACTAAATAAAGATCTTCCCATATTGCGAGGAAATAATATTTGACATTCATTTTAACCTCAAATCAAATGGATACGAAATAATGAACACATAACCTCAAATTACTGAATCATAATTGCACATAATTCTGAACCAGGTACATAACCTTAAAGAAGGAAATATATTTCTTTACGTACCTATACTTAAACAATACAGAGTTTCATATCAGAGTTATACGTGCTAGTCTGTTTGAGAAATGGTATACTTTCACAATCCGATATTCATGAAATTTGTCACAAATTTAATTACTAGAGAATAACTGTAAGCACTTATGTGTTTTAATATTGCAAAATAATACGCAATAATAATAGTAACCTATCTGTGCTACTACTTCACGCATTCTGCTTGTAAACTTGAAAAACCAAATTATTTGATAGTTATGTCTCACTATCGTAATAATTTCGATTGTCGAAAACATTCGATAGTGCCCATCACAAGACACAGTGATAAGCGTACGCACGATACCGGGAGAGACATCGCTTCACGAAGGAGTAACCGCACCTTATCGGCCGCTAGTTGTATTAACAATTCTGAATATACCGGGGAAGGGAGGTCATTACGTCAATTTAAACTAGTTACACATCTCATTTTTGGAACATATTTTGCATGATACTTTTAGGTTTTTCGAGAGCATGCTGCAAATCACCGCTAGCTTGGAGCTGGGAAAGCGCTCTCCCTTACAAAGCCAGAAGTAGGCCAGCGCAAACAGGTTATGCTTTCGCCTGCTTATTTGTTTGTTTTGGGAAATGAAACCCAATTACCACTCCTCCACTTCAGGTATGCTGTTTTGCTTACGTCCGTGAGCCGGTTCTGACATATCTTGATTTAGAAACGTTGCCTATGCCTCCAACCACATTGTGTCTGCAAAACGGTGTTTGGAAAACCCTGCACAATGTCACTAGTCACTACTGAATCTAAGTCAGAAATAGATCGCTCTATTACCCACCTTATAAGTAATAAACTAGCCCCTCCATAATAAAGTTGTTAGCCAGCTGATTTTTCACCCGGTTCGATTCCTGGCCGGGAGTGGTTATTTTTCTTTAATTGGGATTATTTCCTACCTACCACAAAGTATGGAAGACTGAATTTGAAAATCAACACATGTATAAAAGACTTACACTTACTTAACCTAAAAATTCACGAGATATTCTTTCCTGAAAGGTCTTAAAATTTTCACTTTATGTTTTTAGCAAATGGAAGGCATCAAACAAGAACCTCCAGATGATGATTCTTCACCAGTATCACCTGGTAGTCACCATGCCAGTAAAATGAAAGAAAATAACAATAACCAAGAAGAAATTTCCGACGTGGAGGATGAAGAGGATGATGAGGAACCTGATGACCTAGCAAGAAGAAAAGATGATGACGAAGAAGATGAGGAGGAAATAGGTAAATCATGTTTGATTAGTTTGGTTTATCTGTAGTAAAGGAAAGATGAAATAAGATGTGCTTACACTCTTTTGGTGTGATAAGGTTGTGATTTTTTAAGTGTTGTTAGTTAAAGTTCATTTATATGTTTAACATCTGTTCTAAGATGATTCTGTTGATGGGGATGTGGTAGTGGGGTTGGTAGTGGTAGTATAGGTGATGTCAATAGAATAGATGGTACAGGTTGTAGTGGTGAAGATATGGTTGGGGTACTGTTATGGATGATGGCATGGTATGATGAGGTGTGATATTGATGATGGCAGTGGTAGTCCTGACATAGGTGATGGTAATGACTTTGATGGTATTAGTGGATGTGGTGATATGGTTTCTTTAGGCAGTGCTTAATGCCCGCTTTTACTACTTCTGGCACTGCAGGCGATGACACTGGTGATACATGGAATGAGATGCAGTGATAGGGATGGCGTTGTTCATGGTGGCAATGAGAGTTTTTGATGGTGATGATCATGTATGGGGCTTAAGGGTGCTCAACTGCATGGTTATTAGCACCCTAAAAATGCATAAGTGTGAAAGTAAAAAGATAAAAAGAAAACAGGAAATAAAATATGGCCAATGTCACAAATAACATTTCAGAGTAAATAAAAGATAGGCAATGGCCATAGAGGGTTCAAAAACTGGTTCGCACGTGCAAACAAAAAGGAAAATCCCTGTGAAAGTAAACCTCCGGTGTAAAAAGTGAGAGAGATAAAATCACTAAATATAAAATCTGCAAAACACTAAAACGATTCTAAAAATGGCACTTGGTGTAGTAAGCTATAAACCCTATCTACCGCGTGGTTGTCATCCCCGAGAACCTAAGAAAGGGAGACTGGAAGCTGATGTGTTACTCGAAGGGTGGAGTGAGCAACACACTCCAGCAGCACATGGTACACAAATGTACCTCAGACAGATAGCTACAGGTTTTTGTGTTGGCATTGTCAGTTATGGCAACTTAAGTATCTTTTAAAATCTTCCAAAGCCCCCAATTACAATCTCCTGTCTTTAATGTGATATCTCCCAGCGATGTACAATGTTGCAAACCAGCTTTATTTATAGTAACTTCATAATACACAAAATTAATTGAGAATATATTCTGGTATATTAATTGATAGTTACCTGATTTTGTGATCCAATATCAAAGTGAGAAAATGATTAAGAATCATTAAAACGTAATAAAAGTTAATATTATTTCTTAAGCTTTTATAGCACATACTTCTTTATAACATCCTAGCATTACATTTTATCTAATTCTTTTTGAAAACTTATTTCTATATTTATGTTCCTTATACATTGTATAATGTAGTTAAAAAGTAATTTTTCCCCAGGTACCATGCACCCAGCACGTATAGGTGAACTGTCACGCCAGCAACAACAACAAAGGTTTCGGAGTCCTAGCCCCAATGATCTTATAGTAGCACGCCATCCACCACCTGGAGGCCCACCAGGGGCTGGTGGAGGACCAGCTAACTTGGGTTTTCCACTTGTACCCAATTCCATGTTCTCACACAGTATTATGTACATGAGTCACTACATACCAGGGTTACACCATCATGCTTTGGGTCCTGCACCGCCTTCCTCTTCTGGTGGCTCAGGAGGGCCAGGAGGAGGCTCTCCTGTTGGGAGCACAGGGCTCAATCTCTCCGCACTAGCTGCTGCTGACGAGAGGCGCAAACGCAATCGGACATTCATAGATCCTGTAACAGAGGTAAGATATTAGATGGAGGTATACAGTCCCGTGTGCATTAATTGGAACAGAACAATAACACAGTAAGTTGCATACAATTTACACTAAATACAGTCACAGTCTTGAAGGCAGTTGTCAAGCTTCCTCATGAGCCAAAGTGCATCCGTCAGATGAACGACAAACGAATTCACAAGGGCATATCTATGCAACTATGGTTCAATGCTATAAAAGCAAATGAAGGTAATTTTCCATGTATTAATTTACAGAAAAGCAGATGGATGGGCTGTTCAAATTCAAACTAAACAATTAGTAATTTTAATGCAGCTGGAGAAGGGGTGGGAAACGGTAGTGGAGTGAGGCATGGGCAGCTTTCATTGGAACCACTTTATCCTCGTGCTTGATGTATGAAAATTTAAATGGCGTGTTATTTATGGACGATCTTTAACTGCTGTGGCATTCCATTCTATACAGGGCATGAAAGACCGCTTAATTTTGCTCAGTGACCTCTCTATCAGACTTAAGGTTCTTTTACGTGCCGTAAATCTATGACACGGGACCAACACATTTACTTCCCTTCTGAAGGAAGCCATGCTAAGGATTTTTACGCCCAAAAACATCCATCGTCCTCCGCCGGGTGTATGAATTTAGCATGGTAACCATTACACCACGGAGGTCGATGCCTGATGTAGGGGAAGTGACGTGGATGGAACACATCAGATTATTTTCTTTAATGACTATATTCTGCTATCATTTTTGGAGCCATTATATGTTACATGCAATTTTTTGCAATCAGATCATTAATTCAGCTTATAAATAAGAGCATTCTAAAAACAGCTTATTATAATTATTTTCAGTCATTGATGACTTATGGAATAAGAATAACGGGGGGGGGGGGGATAAGAATAATGGTGGGGGCAAGACAATCAACTCATTGTAAACCGCTATTCAAAGTGTATGGAATTTTGCCATTAGCCTGCGAATGTATTCTAGCCATATTGTTATTTGTAATAAAAAACCCAGTAAAGTTTACAAAAATGCAGATATGTATAACAAAGATACTAGACATAGACAGGACTTACATAAACCAACAAATAATTTACAGACATTCCAGAAAGTGGTTTACTACAATGGTATAGTTTTAATTCACATCCATCTCGTATAAAGGAATTGCATATGAACAAAACCAAGTTTAGGTCAGAATTAAAAAGATACCACATTACTCACACCTTCTATACAGAGCAGGACTTTAATTCAATCAAAAAATACTAGTAATAAGTGGTAAAGTGGTAAAAATGGTGTTTTATATTATGAGTAGGAAACTTGCAAAACGAGCAATCCTACAAACAACAAAACAATTTTAACACGTGTGTTGCACACTATTTTTAGACAGTTCTCAATATTTATTACATATTGTAATTACAAATAGATTGTTTTACCTGATTCACGGAATTCTTGCTTAATAGTGTGCAATATTCAGTTGTTGCCTTGCTTAGCATCAGTGCTGACAACAGGATGACTTACTCGTACAGAACGAAAACATTCTAGGTATACATCAAAAGTAGTGAAAATAATAAACCTATGTCATACTAATTTCTTGACTGTTTTAGTAGCAATTGTAATTTTGCTCTCTTTGCTGCTTGTATAATTTTGTTTGGTTCAGCAGATTCCATGTTCATGACATTCAAGCCATCTGCTATTTTATGGATCGACATGAGCTTTCAGAGTCGTAGCCTACTTGAAGTTGGCTACATTGGAGTGTTATAATTTTATAACACTGAGTGAGAGAATTTTCTACTTTTAACACTACTGACATCTGGTAAAAGACCTACTTATAGCATCAACTGTCTAAAAATGTAATTTCCGACTTTTTTATTTTAAATACACTGTATCCCCTATTTACATCCCCCCCTGTATGATTACTGTTTTTACTGTTCCTTTTCACAAACATGTACACATTGCACAAACATATAACACCCATGCCCAAGACGGGACTGGAACCCACGATCCCCAGTCCACGAGGCCTTAGCGAGCGTGGCCATAGGGACTGGCACTTGATCTACACTACAGTTGGACTTTGTGTTTAATCTCAATACAGGGAACCTCTGACGCACCTGGGCAGGGGGAAGGGGGAGAAAAAAAATAATAATAATAATAATAATAATTTGCTGCCCCCCTAACCTGCAATACACTAGTTTGGATACTTAAGTATGAGTGGCAAACACCATAAGCGAGTTTATTAAAATTTAAGTAGAAACATCTCAATAGAAAGAACTTACACTAAAGAGGCATCACCCCATATTAGGTGTCAAAACATATACTGTTTAAATAACAAGAGGCTTCCTCCTTGCCCTGTCATTTGCAAACAAGTTTATGAGTTCGTCATAGTCCATTCTCACTATTAAGTCAGATTCATTGCAAGAACACCAAGATAACTAAGACAATCCTTCACTTGTGAGGGTCTTAAATAATTATTTATACGTCTTAGAGCAGAAAATGATCTCTCAGTTGAGCAGTTGGAAGCAGGAGTGCTCAAGTAGATTTGTAGAGCTATGTTTAAGTTTGGGTAAACACACTCTAGACTTATCTTTTAACATCTTGCACAGTTGTGTAAGAGATTGCGACACATTTTCATTATTTTCTGTGCAGCTTTCCAGTTGCCCGGTTTGCCCTGCCGTAAATACGACCCTGAGTGTAATGTAATATGTCACTAAACTGTCTCATTTTTCCTCAGGTACCAAGACTGGAGCAGTGGTTTTCACTGAATACTCATCCTTCACACAACCTGATTCTCAAGTACACAGAAGAGCTCAATAGGATGCCCTACAGACAAAAGTTTCCTCGTCTGGAGCCAAAGAACGTGCAATTCTGGTTCAAGAACCGGCGGGCAAAGTGCAAGAGACTGAAAATGTCACTTTTTGAGACGACACCACCACCAGCGCCGCCACCCCACCACCAGCTACCACCTTATCATCATACTTCACCACCAGGTAGTGCAAGTGATCACTTACATACAAGGGACTAGTGCAAGTGAGAGAGAGAATCTATGTCAGTCAAGAAAATTTATACACTCTCAAGTACAAACTTAAATTTAAAAGAAATGCATTTTGTGTATATGCATCAACATTATTGGGGATAATGTGCTAATTTTATCAGTCATAGCGATGAATACCCTTACAGGACCACTGCATAGTTAATTCATGATTACATTAATTTAATTGTTTTCTCACACAAGGAATTGGATAGGTAGAATCAGACTGAAAAATTCAATACCTTAGCCGGGATTTCAACGATGTATCTCCTGGTATCTACTCGGTTGCTCTACCACTAAGTTACCATGGCAACATGCCGGCATAGCATTAAATTTCTCAACTGACTCGCATGCTTTCTGGTAAACCACAAAGTGATCTGAAATTATTTTGAAATGGCATACGCTAATGGTGACTTACAATGTCGTAAGTACTTAAAGGCCCAGGATTGATAGTATAGCCAACTATTATTGTCAATTAGTGTTTATTTAATTGTTTTTTCACACAAGCCATGTGTACGACATGAGTTGGATAGGTTGAGTAACACTGAAAAATTCAATGCCCTACCTGGGATTCTTAAGTACTTACAACATTGTAAGCTGTCATTGGGGTTGTCATCTCAAAGTAATTTGAGATCACCTTGTGGTTTGCTGAGAGACATGCAAGTCAGTTGAGGAATTTAAAGCCATGCAGGCTTGTGAATTCAGTGGCAGAGCAACTGGCCAGAGACTGGGAGATCTGCTGTTCAAATCGTGGCTATGACATTGAATTTTTCAGTTTCACTCTACTTATCTAATTTACGATTAATTATGCAACTTATTTCAAATGACAGTGAATGAAAACACACATATAGCTCTTCAAGAGCTAGGGTCCATCAATATGTTTATTATCGCAAAGTCTTGGAAAAGCAAATCAAGCTTAAAAATATTATATAAAAATTTTGGATAAACTCCCAACATAGGATAGCACTGGAATCACTATACTATATGTGCATGTTTTCTTGGGTGTGAATTTACAGCGAAGAAAGGGCCCAGGGGAAGAAGATGGAGCTCGCCTACCTCTTTCCGCAGTTATGTCAGCCAAAATATAGGTTATGTAATTCACCGAAAACTAGCTGAATTATTACACAAAACACAGTACATAGCATTGAACCCACTATATATCAGAGTGTACAGAGTATTTCACATCTCAATGTTGTCACTCTGCTTGGCTTCTAAAATTGTGCAACACCTATCGAAAGAAGATGCAATTGCCCAAGAAAAGCTGTGTGCATAGTATACACGACACATTCACATCTGCAATAATAGAACTAATTCATTACTACATTGCATGTTTTAATGCATTTAGAACATAACCTGTTTGCCGTTATCTGGAACAGATCCTACTCAAAGGATCATGAGAACATTATTTCTGCTGTTCTTGTTTTGCCACCATCGTCAAGCCTTAAGCTGCAAAACTTAAGAGCTCTAATTCACAAAGCATAGCTGAGGGGAATTTTAAGTCAGGAGCGAAACAGCTGCTGCCGAAGAGCAATGCAGGGCATAGCAAATCCTAATAAAGCATAATATTTAGCAATATTTTTATTAGCAATTACATTCTCTATACGTACTGTGTACATAATGTACAAAGACAGTATTGTATTGCACCCAAAAATTTGATGTCGAGATTTCACCAGAAATATATGTTTTTAGCTCACCTAAGTCTGAAAAATACATTTTTTACAAAAAGGTGTGTGTGTATGTCTGTCCCTGTGGGCAGTATAGCTCAAAAATGATAAGATCGTTAAATACCAAACTTGATATTTAAGTTCAGGATCTTCCAAGGATGCAACAGAGAATGTTTTCAGTTAACATATTCATTGATGGTGATAAGTAGGGGTGGCATCTTGGGGACCGATAGTGAGACAGAATCTAAGTTAGTGCAGCATGGTATATAGTTGTGATGTGTTGACAATGCAGTGTGAACGTAGTGGTACCAATAGAAGCAAAATGGGGCAGTGGTATACGGTGATGTTTTCACTAGCAGTGGAAGGCGATTGAGATTGATGGTTGGTAAACATAAATACCAGTGATTTACCGGGACTAACAACTATAATATTTACATACATTCAATTGCTATTGTGCAACAAGTCATCAGCATCATTATCCGTTTCATTTTCTCTCAACATCCATAGATTAAAATGCACAACAACATACATTGGTAACATCTCAAATATGAATCGTCTCCGATTGGCACATAAATAGGCTTTATATTGAGAAAAACTTTACTCTACATAACATGACATGATTGGAACAAAAGGAAATAGGACACATCATTGATTATTGAGCAACATACTTCATCAGCAATTATTTTCATAATAACGCCTCATAGCACATTTTGTATTTCACGCATTATTGAAAATACTACGTTTTTTCCAAACATTGTCTTAATTTTCTTTTTCAGAAGGTCAAAAACAGGTGTCACGGGTTTCAGATTAATTGCTTGCACCAAGTTCATTGACAGCTTGCAGGGTTCGACACATTTCAATGTTCGATGTTTCAAAATATGTGTTATTGTCGTAAATATATATGCAAAGTTCTTCTGTTTGAATTGCAAATCTTCATGCAATGCATTTGAAGCAAGAAATTTTACAATCTTGATTGAAGAGCTTGCACTATTATCCAAGACATTAATTACCTGTAAAACAGCATTGTAAAATATAGCATAGTATACTGCTGCATGGAGTCGTGTTCCCCAACACATTACTACACTTTGTTTACATGTGGCACATACAGGTACCAATGCAGGTCGGTCTCTACTCAGTATGTATGCAGTTGGTATCCTCACGTGTCCTGCTATCTTTCCCAAGTAGCCATTCTTAGTGATAAAATTTCTGAAAATGTAAAGTATAAATTTCTTGAATGCTTTGCACATTCAGTATGTTCTCATTGTGATATATGACAGATTTAATTACTAAACTCCGTAAAACCAATCTCTACATGACGCTCCAAAAAGTGGTGGGCCTAAACTTTTAACAGAGGTTAAACTGGGCAAAATTTCAGACGTAATACAAGGGTGATTCAAATATATACGATAATTTTGTTAAAAATATTTATTTATTAAATATAGACACAAGTGACTTCATCAGCATTTCTCAACATAGTCTCCTTCACACTCTATACATTTTTCCGAATGTTTTGGAAGCTTGAACATTCCTTCTTCAAAAAAAGTTTGAGTGCATGTTGCCAACCAATTGCACACATGCTTCTCGACATCCTCGTTGTTTTTGAAATGTTTCCCTGCATGTGATTCTTTCATGGGTGCAAGCAAAAAATAGTCTGGGGGGGACAAGTCTGGACTATAGGTTCAAGGGTTTCCTAGTGCATGTCTGCCATTGTGTCCATTGTCAAATTGGTGGTGTAAGGCATAGTGTTTGTTGTCTTGGAGAAGGATGACATCTCTGATGGGTATACAACATCTTTTGCTTTGGTAGGTAGCTGTTACAGACCTTATCAATTGCCAAGCTGCAGTCACTGTACATCGATCATGAAGAAAATCAACCAGCAAAACTTCTCTGTAGTTGAATAACACAGTCACAGGTGTCATCTGCAAGACATGACCTTTGTTTTCCACAACTTTTCAGCCACCCTTAAATTGTCTGGCCCAAGTAAACACTCGATTTTGCAACAGATTAGTGTCCCCAAAATGTGCCCTAAAACAAGTTAAAATCTTCGAAGGTTTAACCTCTTCCTTGGTGCAACAGATGAAGGGACTTCTTGTTCACTCATGGCTGTACTGACGCCAGAACCTAGCGAAGAGGCTAACAAAGCTAGTGCCCCATCCCTAACGCAGACCTTCAAACCCCCACTCCACCACCCTGCTCTGAACTGCTTCCTCTGTGATATGCAACAATTACCATTTATATTTGAATCACCCTCATTTTAAGAAGCCCCTCTAAATGAATGCAGAAATCAGCACAGGAAATAGCTGTTCTGTACAGCTGTTGGTAAGGAAATTGCATCCCTATAAATGTAAAGTAACCCAAAAACAAAACAAACTAAAAGAATAAATCACAGATTATGTATGCATGGTTATGTGGGAAATCCTACACAGTATCCTGAAAACAAGAGTAAAAGAGTTGATTTCCATCTACAGAGGAAATGAAATGGCCTGTTATTTATGGACACTCTTTAACAGCTTTGGTTCTCAGCATACCATTCTATATTGGGCGTGAAAGATCGCTTAATTTTGCTCAGAGGCCCTTCTTATCAGGCTTGAGGTTCTTTTACGTGCCGTAAATCTACGACACAGGATCCACAGCTTTACTTCCCTTCCAAAGGAAGCCATGCTAAGGATTTTTACGCCCGAAAAAATCTATCGTCCTCCGCTGGGTTTGAACCCGCAACCTTGGGTATATGAAGTTAGCATGGTAACCATTACACCACAGAGGGAGACAGAGGAAAGCATTTCTAACAGCTTCTGTGATAGTGGTAAATAATTATTCTTAACAGCTGATGTTCATTCCCAGCAATAATTAGAGGGATACATTGCCAACTGAAAGATCATGAGCTGAACATGCTAGTGGATTTACCTCACTGCAGAGACACATTTGAGACACCCGTTACTTTCAAAGACTTAGTGTGAAGACAAACTGAAATTCAATAATTGTCTTACTTTTTACTTTCTCCAGTCCCGTGTGTACAATGTACATAGTGGATACAGAAGGTACTGCATTTCAGCCAAAATTTGATACCAAGATTCCACAAGAAATACACGTTTTGGGACCCCCTGAATCCAAAAAAAGCATTTTCAGAAGCAGGTCCATGTGTGTGTGTGTCTGTGGACAGCATAGCTCAAAAACGAAAAGACGGTTAAATACCAAACTTGGTATTTACGTTTTCTGACTTCCAAGGATGCGACACAAAAGATTTTCAAGAAAATACCCCCACCCCTAACTACCCTTTACATGGACAAATTTTTGTGAATTTGTTTTTTTTTTTTTTAAATGGCTCTTATGATTTTGAGTACAATCTCTTATATTTAGGATATTAACTTGCCAAATAAAATGTATATTGTGAATTTTCTGGGAATAGCCTCAAAAGCCCTCTTTATTCCAGATGGTTTTTATTGCATTTTGCATAACTGGTACATCCTAAGAGATATACAAAAAATGTAGATCACGATAAAACACACACTATATGTCATATAGATTTTTTCATGGAGTTGATGGGTTTTGAGATATTCCTTGTTTTTAGTTTCAGCTTTGAAAAACTTATACTTTTCTCATACAGGAATTTGTCAGCCCCTGTCCATACAAATAAAGGAACTTCAGTCACATAGCAGCCAGCTTTTGGCTTTCACTTTAACCTATGGTACTCCCCTAATTTGCTTCTACTTACAAGGAAGCAAGTAATAAGACTATTTCTGCTAATTTTTTGTCAATTAGCATGAATTAAGTAGAAGCATAAGCTTTTTAACAATAATTTGTTGCAGAGATGTAGAGAAAGTCATGTGAATTGAACACATCAGATTTTTATGATTCTATCCCAAATATCTAATTCTGCTGTGAATTTTGCAAGTTTTATAAGTGTTATATTTTGGTTTATGTTATGGTTTGATGACCAAAAATGGTGGGCAACAGTGGATCTGTTTATGTTTAATTACCCTCATATGCTCGTTCAACCTTTTTCCAAATTACTTTTAGTCTTTGTAGAGTTTGTTGCAGTCTGTACATTCTATTTTGTAAATGCCAGATTTTTGGTTCTGGGATGGGGTCCTTTAGATTGGTGGACAGTAACTTTTGTAGTCTAAAGTTGTTTAGGGGAGTTAATGTGATTTTGAAATTTATAAAAATCTGATGTGTTCCATTCATAAAATCTTCTCTAGTTGTTACACATACAAACTATTCTTACAACGGACTCTTCTTTTATTTACGTCATGCTAATCAAGATCAACATTACCAAAAATGGTTCTTATTACTTGCTTCCTTGTAAGTAGAGGGGAAATAAAAGGATACACTGGCTTTAATGATAGTCAAATCTTTTGAAAAGCTGGTTACCATGTGATTGAAATCTGTTTCTTTGCATTGCCAGCAGTTTACAAATTTCCGCATGTGATAAGTTTTAAGAATATCTTGGAAATGGTCAACTCTACAACAAAAATGCATATGACATAAATTGTGTTTTAACAAGATCTACAGTGTTTGTAGGGTACGTTTTTGTCTATTCCTTACAGTTCGCTAGTTATACAAAATTCAGAAAAATTCATCCAGAACAAACAGGTCTTCAAAAGCTATTCCCAGAAAATTCAAGATACACATTTTATTTGTGATGTAAATATCTTTAATATATGGTACTTTAATAAACATTTTAGAGTCTTTTTGAGAAAATCAACATTTTCAAAAAATGTTCTTGTAATAGGTAGTTCGGGGTGGAGGGATTTTCTTGCAAATCTTCTTGTTGCATCCTTAGAAGAAGTAAAATACCAACTTTGGTATACAACCAACTTTTTGTTTTTGAGCTATGCTGTCACAGACACAGAGTTTTTCAGGGAACCTCAAAACATCTCGACATTGAATAAAGGCTATGTACAAGTTCGTGAACAGAAAGTTAAAATTGTTTTTAACCAGTTTAACAAGTTTTAAAATTAAACTATTGATAATGGTTCTATAATTATCCTGGAACGTAACTGGAAGAAAGATAATTTAAAGAAAGACAATACACATATTACATCATTTAGAAGGAGATGTGAATGGTTCGGAAGTGTGGAACCCACTAACCCACTGCTACAGTCTCTTTTATAGGAAAATTTGACATCACCACAACAAACTACTCATCTTGTTATTATTGTGCATGCATCGTGACAAGTGACAACCTAATGGAGGGGATGAAATCCACTAGATTAGCGAGGTTTTAACTTCTTAGAATTATTGGAGTTTAGCTCTTGGCCACGACTGCTCCAGTTTTACACTTATGTAAAACTTTTTCGGCTACACATTGTAGTTTAGAACATTGCTGTATTCTTCATTCACATATTGGCAGCTTTTGCATATTAACAACACAGATATAAAGTGTTGCTACCAACCAAACCATGAAGTTAAGTTAGGCGTAAGTGTGGAACCAAATTCAAACTGTCTAGTCCATGATCATCGAAGAATTAATTTAATAATTCAAGTGAAAGAGCTTATAATAAACTATCCCTCATTTTGATAGGCTTATAAGAAAGAACAAAGAGGCTATCTATAGAAACAAAAGCCATGTGTGTTATTTTTAAAAGTTTATGTTGCAAGTATATAAGATGGGAGGTGAATAAATGCAAGTATTGATGATATTTGCAGTTTTTTTCGCTACTTTCTAAAGTCATGTTCATGAGAAAAATTTCACTATGTTTTTAGAATGGCTCTTATTCCCTTTCAGACTTTCAATTGTTTATGTAACAGGGCACACAGTTGAACTTCTTCTCCCCTCTGCCCTGCTTAACAATAGGTGGTGTGATGCATGTAAACACATGGACTGTTCAAAACACATTAGACCCTGAAATTTGTGCTTCATTTATGGCAATGCTACTAGTAAGCAAACAAAATCAGATACCCTCATGTTATACATATTGTTGTCTACTAAATATCAAATTATTTGCACATATTGACCTTGTATCCTGTAAAGAAAGGGAAAAAGTCTTGATTTAAAGAAAAAATAAACCATGTGAAACACTCAGTTTGCCATAACTCAATCTTATTAGAAAATGTTTGTGCAAAAGGAGTACTTTTTATTCAAAAAGGAGATGAAACATATTCTTATTTAAATTTGTTAACAGAAATCACACATTCAAGAATTATAGCTTGTAAGCTGAGAGTTTTGAGGTAGAGAAGTTCATGATGAAAAGATGATAAAACTGAGAAAATAACATGTAGAGAATCTGTCAGCTTTTTACATAATATGATAATGTAGATAACACAATTCAAATTCCATCATGACATGTTGGAAATATTTGGCCATCTTATCAGTGGTCTCCTGATAAAAGGAATTTTCCACTTTGTGCACATGATGACAAAGGAACAACTTATTGCCCATAGATGGGACCATCTTTCTGTTTATAACCACTATTGTAGGTCTTAAATTTTAACCTTAGTTTTATAGCAATTTCTAAGAAATTTTAAATGTACCTATTAACAAATATTTTTCAATATTTATCAGCTGATATATTGTTCCATACTGATGAACAGGTGATGCCAGTTATCAGATATTTTGCACTAGCAAAAATGATAAAATAAGTTAAAAGAATAACAGTTTGTATGAAATTTAATCTTTTTTGTTTGATTTATTTTTGTTGAAACAGGTGTTTTAAAAACTGGATGGCATCTGGTAAATACTTTGCCCAAAGAAAGTTACCATACTCAATCTTGGAGTCAGAGCTAAAATGCTCAGCGTCACTGCCAAGCATTTCAGTGTTGAAGATTACCTACAAAGGTTTGATTCCTTGCTGCGGTACTACCAAGTCTGTGATAAAGGATGGGGTGGGCCCACGTAAAATGGTGATTGACATTCAAGATTGTTGACTGGAGTTCACTAGCACTGTTTTGGAGTTATATAAACAAAAAACATAATGTCAAGGAAGTTTTATATTTTATTTATTTTAGTCTAAACAAGCCCTTGGACTGTTCCAAATCCAAATTTGTTATCTGAAGTCCAACAACATACATAATAATGCCTTTTAGTGACAGTCTAAAAATATTTTTTTTTCTGTATAATAAACTGCCTCTGCATTATGTTCAGCTGTTACAAAATATTTTAAATGATTTTCTGCAGATAAAAACTGTAGAGTAAACCTAAAACTTGTTTATATACATATTTTTTTCAATTCTGTTAAGCCAAAATAACATAAATGTGCAAATATAGTTATCATGTCACTCTAAATGGCAAAATACACCTATGCAGACTGTTGGCAAACTGTATGTTTCATGCATATTTGGTTAGTAATATTTTAGTTCTCTTTTTATACTACTCTATGCTGTTTCAAATGTAATGGAGCTGTTTCATTTTGGCTTACCTGTGTTTCACACAGCTCTTCAGTGAATTTTAAGATCTAAAGATTCAAAAATCTTATTATCATGATAATGTAAATGTTTGATGCTATGAGCAACCATTCTTGAAGTATGGCCCATAAAAATCACAAATTGTTGCTTCAACAATGCTTTGAAAGTCATTTGACTGAGTTATTATTGCATAAACAGATGAACAGCAACCAGAAAAATATAACTGAATGATAAAAAATGAACTCTAATTAAGATAATTAACTCATCTACCTCTTAAAATGGCACAAGGTATAATACGAGGAGCTTTTGTAAGACTTAGAAAAGAATTAAGTATAAAAATGTTGAGCTTGTTGTGTACTTATTTTAAATATCTTCTCTATGAATAGTTTATGTATTTGTGTTTTGAAGAGGTTTTGGAAGAGTTAAGGATTAATTGTTGTTATGGAAACATTTTGTATTGTTAAAATACCTACATTTTCTCTCAATGAAGCTTCTTGTATTGTTCAAGAATTCATGTATTGGATTTAAATATGTAAGAAACCTATTCAGTACACTCTAAAATGTATAACTTTCCATACACATTGTTGCACATGTGCATGTATTTTTGACAATGGGCAACAATTGCTGTATTCACTATTTACAAGACTGTGAATAAGTTTAAGTCTTGGTGGCTCTTATGTTTGAGCATCATTTGTTTACAGACGATTCCATTCTGCAACATCCGACGTTGTCCCAATCCTGCGTCACCCCAAGGAGCTTCCTCTCTACCACAGCGCTCTAATAGTCATATTATGAGGACACTAAGGAATAGAATTATGTGCAACAACTAAAGAAGTGAATATAAAATTTTAAAAAAATTGTGCTATGAAATGTATGTATAAATGTTTCTTGTTGATAGCTGTTATACCAATTTGCTGTATATATGAGAATTTTGTTCTTTGTTTTTTTGTGAAATGTTCTCTACGTTTTTTTGTTTAAAGTGATAATACAAATAATCTCTGGCATAAGTCAAATCCTAGATATGGATGTAGCTAATACCAAAGAAATGTCTTTTTTTAATGGAATAGAGTATAAAAATAGATCAAATGTAAATATATGTAGATAAAATCGACAAACATATTAAAGAATGTCTTATTATAAAAAGCAATGTTATTTATCAACAAATCCTAACCTCAATCCTATTCCTTAGTAAATAAGACATGAGTAGAAAATTGAGTACCTTTTTTTATTTTGTGGCTTAATGTCCTTTAACCTGATTGGTCATATGGGATGATAAGTGACATTGGTGAAGTGATGCTCAAATGATCTTGGGCCCATGGAGCTTAAAGTTACTCAACATTTGTCATCTCAGGATAAGGGAAAACCCTGAAAAAAACATTATCCAAGTAACTCACTCTAAACAAGATTCAAACTAGCAACCTGGCTGGAAATTGGGCACTTATAATCATCTTCATAAATTTAACTTCATTAGTCATTTTGCTGCAAAACAAAATAATAAAGATGCTAAAACATAGTGTCTTTAGGAACGAAAATTTATACTAAAATAGTTTTAAAAGGAGATGTGACACCTAGACCTGATGCACCCACCTAACCTCAAATTTTGGAATTTTTCAACACCAAAACCATCTTAAAAAGAAAACAAAGTACACTCTAGCCTGTGTGGGTAACATTTCTCAGGAGGTCATGAGCTTGAATCTCCCAAAGGATCAGTTGTCTGGATAAGATTTTTTTTTGGGGGGGGTTTCCCTTATTTTAAGAAGATGAATGTTGAGTAATTTTAAGCTCCAAGGATCCCAAGATCATTTGAGCATCATTTCATGATTTTGCTCATTGTTGACATGACCAACCAGGTTAAAGGAAGCTAAGCAAAAAAAAAAATCACCTACTTCATTTTGTTACCATTTACTATGGATAGTTGGAAAAAGCTGCGAACCCAAACATATGTGTCTAATTCCATGAATAACAATGTTTAATAGTTAAGCATTTAAAACTTGTTCTGGCCTTCTTTTCTGACATCATATTAGTGTCTCTCTCTCTCTCTCTCTCTCTCTCTCTCTCTCTCTCTCTCTCTCTCTCTCTCTCTCTCTCCCACAAACACACATATGCATGCACACTCACACAAACCCAAACTTAGCCTTGGATACATTTCTTAATCACAGGAACTTATAAACTAACTAAACATCACTGCTTGACTCATATTCATTTTTTTCAGTAATTGTTTACTTTGAATATAGAATGGATTTGGTGATTTTCCAAGGTAAGGATATCAACTCAAGTTTCATCATAGCATGTTAGTGTATAGTGGGCCATGGTTTCTTGATCAAGGAATTTTTAGTTCACAAGTTTGCCACTATGTGCACATGGTGACAAGGGATCAACTCATTGCTCTCAGATGGCACCCTGAAGTAGAGAGCTAAGCCGTAAAGTGCTGGCCAGTATTTAGGGCCCTATGCTGCACGTGTGGTTTTTTACTTTCTCTACAAGTACTATATACATTGTGTATAGAGAAGGTATGACACTCCACCAAAAAATTTGATACCAAGATTTCACTGGAAATATATGTTTTAGGGTCCCCTGTATCAAAAAAAAAAAAAATTCAGAAAAAGGTCTGTGTGTGTGTCCAAGTGCCTGTGTACATGATAACTCAAAAACGAAAAGTTGGTAAATTTAGCATCCTCCAGGAATGAAGATTTTGAGAAAAATCCCCCCACCCCAAACTACCCTTTACATGGAACTTTTTTCAAAAATTTTGATTTTCTAAAAAATGGCTCCAACGATTTTAATGAAAATATTGCATATTAAAGATACTTACCTGACAAATAAAATTTATATTATGAATTTCTGGGAACAGCCTCTGAAGACTAGTTTATTCTGGGTGAATTTTATGGAATTTTGCATAACTGCTAAACCGTAAGAAATGGACAAAAACTTACCACACAAAAAATGCAGGGGATATTAAAACACACAATTTATGTTGTATACATTTGTTTTATGGAGCTGATCGTTTTTGAGATATTCCTTAAAATAAGAACTGAAACTTTCCTGGCGACGTGTTAATTCAAAATCTTCTCGGGCTTCTAGCCAGGTAAAAACTTGGCTTGACACCAACGTTTCGAAGAAGTCCATCTTCCTCGTCTTCAGGGAGTTCACCCTGAAGACGAGGAAGATGCACTTCTTCGAAACGTTGGTGTCAAGCCAAGTTTTTACCTGGCTAGAAGCCCGAGAAGATTTTGAATTGAGATATTCCTTGTTTTTTTGTTTTCAGCTTTGAAAAACTTAACTTTTCTCATACAGGACTTTATCAACTCCTGTCCATACAAATAAAGGAACTTCAGTCACATAGCAACCAGCTTTTGACCATCACTTTAACCTATGGTACTCCCTTATTTCACTTCTACTTACAAGGAAGCATGTAATAGGACTATTTCTGCTAATTTTATACTGATTAGCATGCAGTAAATAGAAGTCTAAGCTTTTTAAGAATAATTGGTTGCAGAGATGTAGAGAAAGTCAAGTGAATGGAATGCATCAGATTTTTTATAAGGCCAATGCAAATTAGGGAAAACAAAAAGAAACTCAAAATCTATTGTATAGTCAAAGTAAACTTAATCTTATTTCTTTCTCTATGTTTTTCTTTGTTCTTTTACTAATGGTGCTCTTGTATATTAATTACACCATTAATGTTTCTTGCTGTATAGTTATTATGAACACAGACCTATCTTAATAACATAATCAATCTACTATTGTTGAGCAACAAATACTTTGGCTCTTCTGAATCAACTGCACAAATTACAATAGCCACAAATTGCCTTCTACTGGTCAGACAACAAACTAAAGATTTAGGCAAGTATGTAAAAATACAGAAGAGAATATGAATAGGAACTTTTTAATTTAAAATTGGTACATTAAATTCACAGCATTTTCTCTACCAATGCCGTTTATTTTCATTGCTATTTTACAAATGGTATCTTCCTTCTTCCAGTTAAATACATTATTACATTGTCCAAATGGTTTTAATACCAGTGTTCAGAATTACACTCAAATATTTAAAAAGCAGGCCTTGATATTATATATTCTTTGCAAGCCCTCACAAGAAATAAAATAATAGACATAACCACTTCATATCTTTATTCTTAAAGCATTAGAAATTTCAGAGAAACAGTCAGAAATATCTCATAAATGGCTAAAGCTACAAAAAAACCTAATTAATTGAATATTTTGAAGAAAGCTTTACAGGTTCAAAATTACATATTATACATTTTATTAGCTATACCAATACAATCAACATATGCCATTTTGATTTTTAGCCGCATATTGAATAAAATAAAATTTTAATTAAAATATATGTATTTGAGAGAGAAAATTTGAAAAAATTGGGAGTCCTGAAAGATTTCTGACTTCAAGTATCCAATTCGGTTTCTTCTTTTGGGGTTTAGTGAAGAATGGCATAAAGGTTAATGGGTAGTTTAAATCAGGAAATTTCTTTAAAATATTTGTATAGTACAAACATATAAAAATGCTTTTCTAAATATGCACACCAAATGCAAAAATTAGTGAAATTATAATCAAATTTTTGAGTAAGATGCAAAAATATTTCCTCAGCCTACTATATCATGGTAGAAAAACTAAACATCACAAAGCAGTAATATGCTTAATACCATTATATTTCACTGTATAAGTTCTCTCATTTTTTAGGTTTTCCACTGCTTGCATATAACGCAGGAAGTATTATATTTCACCCAAAAATTGGTTACCGAAATTTCGCTGGAAATACATTTTTTTTAAGATTCCTCGAATGAATTAATAAATAAGAAAATCATATTTAGAAAACTGTCCGTCTATGCCTCCGCGCGCATGTCCATGTGTGAGCAACATAAAAAACGAAAGTTCAGATAAATAACATACTTGATAGTTAAGTTCGCAATTTTCCAAAGATCCAAGTAGCGTGTCTGCCTCACACCGAACAGGTCGCGAGGTCGAATCTCGCTTAAGATGAGTTACCCGGATAAAAGCTTTTTTGGGGTTTTCCCTTATCCTGAGAAGACTAATGCGGAGTAACTTTAAGCTCCATGGACCATGAGATCATTTGAGCACCATTTTACCAACCTTATTCATCGTCCGATATGACCAGCCAGGTAAAAAAAAAAAAAAAAAAAAAAAAAACCTTCCCGTGGGTAATTATGGATCATTTTGATTTTCGGACAAATGACTGGCGATTTTGGTAAAGTAACTAATATTAAAGATACTTACAAGACAAATGAAGGTATATATTCAATTTTCTGCTAATGGCCTGTGAAGTTCTGTTAATTTGGAAGGAATGTTCTATAATTGTGTATAAATGATACGCGTTAAGCGATAGACGGAAGCGTACTATAAAAAAAATATGTGTTCCATTCACATGACTTTCTCTACATCTCTGTAACACATTATTGTTAAAAAGCTTATTCTTCTATCTAGTTCATGCTAATCAAGATAAACATAAGCAGAATTAGACTTATTACATGCTTCCTTGTAAGTAGAAGGGAAAAAAGAAAATTCACAAGTACAGCGATGTAACATTTGACATGTTTTAAAATGTGGTTTCTGTGGCATAAAAATTCGTTTCTTTGCGTGGCCAGGAGCTGACAAGTTCCTGTATGAGAAAAGTATGAGTATTTTAAAATGTAACGACTAACAAGAAAATATCGAAAACGGCCAACTCCACGCAAAAATTATGTGTTTTAAGTAGATCTACATATTTTGTGTAGTAAGCTTTTGTCTATCTCTTACAGTTTACCTGTTATGTAAAATTCAGAAAAATTCATCGAGAATAAAGACATCTTCAGAAGCTATTCCCAGAAAATTCAAGATATACATTTTATTTGCCATGTAAATATCTCAAACATAAGAGATTTTAATCAAAATAGTAAAGAGGCATTTTTGTGAAAAAAGAAATTTTCGAAAATTTTTCCATGTAAAGGGTATTTATGTGTGGGGTGATTTTCTTGAAAATGCTCGTGTCGCATCTTTAGAACATACCATACTTAAATACCAAGTTTCGTATTTAATGGTCTTTTCGTTTTTGAACTATCCTGCCCCCCCCTCTCTCTCTCTCTCTCTCTCTCTCTCTCTCTCACACACACACAAACACACAAGGACATTTTTCTAAAAATGTTTTTTTTTGGATTCAGGGTACCCAAAACATATATTTCCGGTGAAATCTCGGTATCGAATTTCTGAGCGCAATACAATACTTTCTCTATACGAGCTGTACATAGTACGTGTAAAGAAAGTAAAAAGATCTCTTTACAACAGTTCTTAAGCATCTGGATATCGCTATTCTTTTTGTATCTAAGTATAAATATATAATGGAGAAATATCTCCATTATATATTTCTACCAAGGCTAAAATAAAATAGACGGAAAAATAAACTTTCATAACAATAATTTGCGTACCCACTAATAAACGATTAGTGGTAGAGAAAGTCATGTGAATGTAATGTGACAGATTTGCTTTAAATATAAGTTATGCTGGTCGAAGATATGTGTTAAAATAGGTTTGGATTCAAAAGAAAATGATTTACCTTTCATTTCAAACAGCAGCCAGCTATAACGTGGTTAGAATCTGGTTGAAACAAAGATAGAGTTATTAGCCATCCAGAAAATTATATAATGTTTGCGAAGTCCTGATTTCGGAATCAATAGGCTTAGTTAAACACATTCTACAAATTAACAAACATGACCCACTGGCACATTCGACTTAACACGAAAATAATGCGGCTTTAATAAAGGAAACAACTAGAAGAACCTGATAGCGTGGCGGAAGTGCACACGGAACTAAATAAAAACCAGACTTCTTCACTTATATCCATACAATTCGTCGCTTTTCTGAAGAGTGAATATTAATCATGGTGCATGGCTATATGAGAAACGTTCCACGCTCTCTGTTGGAGGCTTAGGCAGCTCTACCGTCAATTGTTAACACATGAAAACAAAACAACTGAAAGGGCACTTTTCAAGCAAAGAGTTTCACATGACAAGAGGGAACTAGCTTAGGATAGATTTGTATTATGTACTATTTCAAGCGGTTCAAGATTGTCGAATATGTTCGAATGGCTCTGGCATTTTCGTAAATTTTTACTTTCCCTACTACGTATAATAAGAAGAGGATTTACTGTTTTTCCACCAAAAATTTCAATATCAATATACGTAGTCCCAAAACATCATTTTAAAAAATCTGATGTGTTCCATTCACATAACTTTCGCTACATATCTGCAACAAATTACTGTAAAAAGCTCATTGTTCTATTTACTTAATGCTAATCGAGAAAAAAGTTAGCAGAAATAGTCTTATTACTTGCTTCCTTGTAAGTAGAAGCGAAATAAGGGAGTACCATAGGTTAAAGTGATAGTCAAAAGCTGCTTGCTATGTCACTGAAGTTCCTTTGTTTGTATGGACAGGAGTTAACAAAGTCCTGTGTGAGAAAAGTATAATTTTTTAAAGCTGAAAACAATAACAAGGAATATTGAAAAAAGATCAACTCCTCAAAAAAATGTATATGACATAAATTGCGTGTTTTATCGTCCTCTACATTTTTTGTCCAGTAAGTTTTTGTCCATCTCTTACGGTTTAGCAGTTATGCAAAATTCCGTAAAATTCATCGAGTATAAAGTAGTCTTCAGAGGTTATTCCCAGAAAATTCAAGGTATACATTTAATTGTCAGTTAAATATGTTCAATATACGATATTTTAATAAAAATCATTAGACCCATTTTAGAGAAAATCAAAATTTTCGAGAACAGTTCCATGTAAAGGGTAGTTTGGGGTGGGGGATTTTTCTCAAAATCTTCGTGTAGCATCTCTGGAAGATACTAAATTTAAATACCAAGTTTGGAATTTTACCGACTTTTCGTTTTTGAGTTATCTGTTCACACACACACACACACACACACACACACACACACACACACACACACACACACACACTCACACACGGAGGTCTTTTTGTGAAACTTTTTTTTTTGATACAGGGGACCCTAAAACATATTTCCGGTGAAATTTCGGTATCGAATTTTTGGGTGGAGTGCAATACCTTCTCTATACACTATGTACATAGTGCGTATAGAAAAAGTAAAAAAAATTTAGATGTGCAACAGCCATTTCATGAATATTCCCTGTTATTAGTGTTTTATTTTTTTACCTCCTGGCCATGCAGAGAGCACAAATTTCAATTGAACAGTGCCTGCTTTTAAAATATTTGTCTATCACTTTAACCTATGGTACACCCTTATTTCCCTTCTACTTACAAGGAAGCAAGTAATAAAACAATTTCTGCCAATGTTTATCATGATTAGAGTAAATAGAAGAATGATCTTTTGAAAGAGTAGATGGTTTGGAGAACAAGTAGAGAAAGTCATGTGAATGAAACATAAAAGTTTTTTTGTTGTGTGTTAACACTGTACGTCTTTGTATCTATTTGTTGTGCTTCACTGATGCAACAGTCTCAAATTTATTCACGAGATCTTAATTGAAGTGTTGGACTAGTTTTTACTTTCTCTACACGTACTAGCTACATAGTGTATAGAGAAGGTATTGTAAAGCATCCAAAAATTCCATACCGAGATTTCTTGGAAATGCATGTTTTGAGACCGCCTGAATCCAAACAAAAACATTTCTGGAAAAAGGTCCGTGTGTGTGCGTGGGTGTGTGTGTGTGTGTGTGTGTGTGTGTGTGGACAACATAGCTCAAAAACGAAAAGACCAAGGATGCGACACGAAGATTTTCAACTACCCTTTACATGGAAAATTTTGATTTTCTCAAAAATGGCTCTAACGATTTTGATTAAAATATCGTACATTAAAATATTTACCTGACAAATAAAATGTATACTGGTACTGCCTTATTTCACTTCTACTTACAACGAAGCAAGTAACATGAAATAAATAGAAGCAGAAACTTTTTAACAATCATTTGTTGTAGACATGTGGAGAACGTCATGTGGATGGAGCACTCAGATTTTTACTTTCTCTACCCCATATGTACAATGTACAGAAAGTATTGTAATGCACCCAAAAATTCGATACCGAGATTTCACCGGAAATACATGTTTTGGGGTCCCCTGAATCCGAAAAAAGCATTTTAAAAAAAATCCGTGTGTGTGTGTGACTGTGGACAGCATAGCCCCAAAACAAAAAGACCGTTAAATACCAAACGTGGTATTTAGGTTTAGTATCTTCCAAGGATGCGACACGAAGATTTTCAGAAAAATCCCCCCACCACAAACTACCCTTTACATGGAATAAATTTCAAAAAATTTTGATTTTCTTAAAAATGCCTTTAACGACTTTGATTAAAATCCCGTATATTAAAGCTATTTATATCCGATATAAAATGTATATCCCGAATTTTTTAGGAATAGCCTCTGAAGGTTCTTTATTCTGAATGAATTTTGCTGATTTTTGTTTAACTGCTAAACTGTAAGAGATAGAAAAAAACGTACTTAACAAAAAATTTACCTCATGACAAAACACACAATTTTTGTCCTTTACGATTTTGTTGTGGAGGTAACCGTTTCCGAGACATTCGTTGTTATTGGTTTCAATTGTGAAGTACTTAAACTTTTCTCACACAGGAAGTGTCTGTGTTTCTTTTGTTCTACTCCTGGCCAAGCAAAGAAGTAGGTTGCAATGACAATCGCATAACGATAGTTTTTAAAACATTTGACAATCACTTTAGCATAGTGCACTCCCTTATTTCCTTCTAAATATAAGGAACTAAGTAATAACATTCTGCTAACATTTATCTCGATTAGCATTGTGTACAAAGAAGAATAATCTTTTGTAGGAGTTTTGTAGAGCAGTTAGAGAAAGTCATGTGAGTGTAGCACATCAGATTTTTATTCCTGTGATGTCATGGGTCTGAATTACTTGTGTAGGTTCTGGCAGTCGATATGAACAACGATTATAAAACTGGGAATCCCAGCACTCAGACATCTACTTGATCCGTCTTTGCATCAGACAAGTAAATAAGTGACTTGAAGAGGGGAGGAAGCCCAGCATCCCTCTCTGTAATATAATCGTTAATCTTTTCCCTTCATTTCTTTAATCCCAGTTCTCATTTGATCCCGTAATTAAGATCTCCCCCGTCCGTCCTTTTCAAATAAGTTCTTTCTCTTGCCGCTGGATTGGCGCCAGTAGGAGAGCGGAGCACATTTCTGACTCCGCACGAAACAAAACACACACCACTTTCTTTATACATCTACAATTCTCCACATATCCCTGCACTAATATACATACGCCGGTTTTTCTTTAATTCAAGTTTAAAACTGGAGTTATAGTAAAAAAAAATCTGATGTGTACCATTCACATGACTTTCTCTACATCTGTGCAACAAATTATTGTTAAAATGCTTATGCCTCTATTTAGTTCATGCTAATGGACAAAAAATTAATAGTAATCGCCTTATTACTTGCTTCCTTGTAAGTAGAAGCAAAATAAGGGAGTAACCATAGGTTAAAGTGACAGTTAAAAGTATGTTTTTTAAAGCTGAAACCAAAAACAAGCAGTATTTCAAAAATGATATCCAACTCCACGAAAAAAATGTATTTAAGATAAATTGTGTATTTTAATGTGCTCTACATTCTTTTTTGTGTTGTAAGTTTTTGTCCATATCTTACGGATTTGCAGTTATGCAAAATTCCGTAAAATTCATCCAGAATAAAGTAGTCTTCAGAGGCTATTCGCAGAAAATTCAAGCTATACATTTTATTTCTCAGGCATATATCTTTAATATACGAAATTTCAATCAAAATTGTTAGCCATTTTTGAGAAAATCAAAATTTTCGAAAAAATTGCATATAAAGGGTAGTTTGGGGTGGAGGGATTTTTCTCAAAATCTTCGTGTCGCATCCCTGGAAGATACCCAACTTAAATACCAAGTTTGGTATTTTACCGATTTTTCGTCTTTGTTCACAGACACACGGACACACACATACACGGACTTTTTTCTGAACATGCCTTTTTGGTTACAGGAGAATCTAAAACATATATTTCCGGTGAAATCTCAGTATCGAATTTTTGTGTGGAGTGCAATACTTTCTCTATATACTATGTACATGGTACGTGTAGACAAAGTAAAAATATTTGGGAATAAATCTGTAAAATGATTATTTAAAATAATAGAGTAAATAAAAATGAAAGTAAATGTAGATCCTTAATTAATCTTTTTCTTCCTAATTAAATGTTTAAATTCTTTTAAACCAGTTTTCAAAATGCTGCCAAAGGCACTACCAAAAAGTAGTTCAAATGGCCATGAATGTTAGGTTATAGGTAATGGACTGGCCATCCATTCAAAGTTAAATGTTGCAAGTTTAAATCCCTGAGATTGTGGAAAAAGACGGGGAGAGCCCAAGTAAAATAATCGGTGTGTTGCTTGGAAGTTAATGGGGTTACATTTGCCTGCAGTTATTTCGGTTTTCTCTTTTATTTATTTAAAAAAAATCACTGTAATTTTAGGGCAAAAATTGTGTTTATTTTTACAGTATAAAGCAGTCTTGATTACTTGTCATTTATGGTTGAAGGTTAGTACAGCATGAAATTAATCCTAGAGTACAACCCTATTTGTATAAAAACGCTTAGAGCAAGCGGAGCTTCTATCTACTTTATGATAATCGAGGTTAACATTACCAGAAATTGTCTTAATTACTTGCTTCCTCGTAAGCAGAAGGAAAATAGGGAAATACACTAGGATAAAATATAGTCAAATATTTTAAAAGTTGGTTGCCATGTGCTTCAAATCCGTTTCTATGCATTGCCAGGAACTCACAAATCCCCGTGTGTGAAAAGTATTGAGTATTTAAAACTGAAGAAATCTGATGTGTTCTAGTCACATGACTTTCACTACATCTCTGTAACAAATTATAGTTAAAAAGTTTATTCTTCTATTTACTTCATTCTAATCGAGGAAAAATTAGCAGAAATATTCTTATTACTTGCTTCCTTGTAAGTAGAAACGAAATAAGGGAGTACCATAGGTTAAAGTGATATTCAAAAGCTGGTTGTTATGCGACTGAAGTTCCTTTGTTTGTATGGACACGAGTTGACAAATTCTTGTATGAGAAAAGTAAAAGTTTTTCAAAGCTGAAACTAAAATCAAGGAATATCTCAAAAACGATCAAGTCCACGGAAAAAATTTACTTAACATAAATTGTGTTTTAACAAGTTCTAAATGTTTGTGTGGTAAGTTTTTGTCTACCTCTTACGATTTAGCAGTTATGCAAAATTCGGTGCAATTCATCCAGAATAAAGTAGCCTTCAGAGTCTATTCCCAGAGAATTCAAGATATACATTTTATTTGTGTTAGAAATTGCTTTAATATGTGGTATTTTAATCAAAATCGTTAGAGCCATTTTTAAGAAAAACAAAATTTTCAATAATGTTTCCATGTGAAGGGTAGTTTGGATGGGAGGATTTTCTTGAAAAACTTTGTGTCGCATCCTTGGAAGATACCAAGCTTAAATACCAAGTTTGGTATTTAACGGTCTTTTCGGTTTTGGGATATACTGCCCACGGACACACTCACACACAGACAGACGGAAAGCCAGACAGACACACAGAGACATTTTACTAAAAATGTTTTTTTTTTTTTTTTTTTTTTTTTTTTTTTTTTTTTTTTTTTTTTTTTTTTTTTTTTTGCATTCAGGAGGCTTCAAAACGTTTATTTCCGGTGAAATCTCGGTATCGAATTTTTGGGTGCATTACAATACCTTCTCTATACAGTATATACATAGTACGTGTAGAGAAAGTAAAAAAGAAAAAAAAAAACAAGCAATATTTCAAAAATGTTCAGCTCTACGGAAAAATGTTAAATGACATAAGTTGTGTGCTTTAACGTGATCTCGAACTTAAACTTTTCTCATACGGGAACTTGTCAACTCTTGGCCACGCGAAAAAACGGATTTCAATCCCATAGCAACCACATTTTAAAGCATTTGACCTAGTGTATTCCCTTATTTCCCTTCTATTTATAAAGGAAATAAGTAATAAGACCGTTTCAGCTAAATTAAATAGATAGAAGAATAAGCTTATCGATAATTTGTTACACTGATGTAGAGAAAGTCATGACAATGGAGCACATCATATTTTTTACTTTCTCTGTACGCCCTATGTACATAGTGATTAGAAAAGGTATTGCACTCCACCAAAAATTTCGATACCGAGATTTCACCGGAAATATGTGTTTTAGGGTCCCCTTTAACTAAAAAAAGCATTTTCTTAAAAAGGTCCGCGTGCGTGTGTGTGTGTGTGTGTGTGTGTGTGTGTGTGTGTGTGTGTGTGTGTGTGTCTGTCCGTGCGTCAGTGAGCACGATAACTCAAAAACGAAAAGTCGGTAAAATACCAAACTTGGTATTTAAGTTTAGTATCTTCCACGGGTGCGACATGAAGATTTTGTGAAAAATCCCCCCACCCCCAACTACCCTTTACATGGAAGTTTTTTCGAAAATTTTGATTTTTACAAAAATGGCTCTAACGATTTTGATTAAAATATCGTATATTAAAGCTATTTACCTGACAAATAGAATGTATATTTCGAATTTTCTGGGAATAGCCTCTGAAGAGTACTTTATTCTGGATGAATTTTACGGAATTTTGAATAACTACTAAATCGTAAGAGATGGACAAAAACTTACTGCACGAAAAGTGTAGAGCACGTTAAAACACACAATTTATTTTATATATATTTTTTTTTTCGTGGAGCTCATCTTTTTGAGACATTTCTTGTTTTTGGTTTCTGCTTTGAAAAACTCATACAGGAATTTGTCAACTCCATACAAATAAAGGAACTTCAATGACATAGCAACCAGCTTTTCACTATTTCTTTAACCTATGGTAGTCCCTTATTTCGCTTCTACTTACAAGAAAGCGAGTAATAAGACTATTTATGCTACTTTTTTCTGAGTAGCTAAAGTAAATAGAAGTATACTCTTTTTAAGAATAATTTGTTGCAGGGACATAGAGAAAGTAATGTGAATGGTACACAACAGATTTTTTCATATGTGAAATCGTTATTAGTTTTCCCCATTCTGGTCATGTAAGGAAAACTGAATTTCAAGGACATTTTGTAGCGACTCGCTCTTAAAAGATTTGAATTTTCGTTTTAGCTTACCGTATTCTGTTATACCTACAGGGAAATATCTAATAATATGGTTTTTGATAAAATGTATTTATATTAGCACGAAATAGACATTGATTAGTTTGTTGTAAAATAGTTAAGGAAAGGCAAGAGAGGTGTAAATGATGAGTTTTATAGATAAAACCTACGTGGTTATGTTGTACGTTCGTGTTTTAATTGTGAGTGTAGAAAAACAAAAGACGGCCAATCCACCACGAAAGCAGAAGACGCCGCAAGATTAACAGAGAATCCTCTAACTGCACAAGAACTTAGTGGAAAGAGCATCTAAGGATTATGAAGTCGAAAGGGAGCAAAGAAAAGCAGCTCATAAAATCAAATCTTCATTTAGATTACTTTCCAGAACTGAATAGACATATCACTTTTGCAATTTGTCGTTAATTTTAGGGTCATCAAAAAATCTCTACATCTCTGTAACAAATTGTTGTTAAAAAGCTTAGGCTTCTATCTACTTCATGCTAATCGAGAAAAAAATTAGCAGAAATAGTCTTATTACTTGCTTCCTTGTAAGTAGAAGCGAATTAAGGGAGCACCATAGGTCAAAAGCTGGTTGCTATGGACTGAAGTTCTTTATTTGTATGGACAAAAGTTCACAAATTCTTGTATGAGAAAAGTATGTTTTTAAAGCTGAAACCATAAACAAGGAGTATCTAAAAAACGACCAACTTCATGAAAAAAATGTATATTACATAAATTGTGTGTTTTAGCTTGCTCTACATTTTTTGTGTGGCAAGTTTTTGTCTATCTCTTACGGTTTAGCAGTTATGCAAAATTAAAATTCATCCATAATAAAGTAGTCTTCACAGGCTATTCCTAGAAATTCAAGATATTCATTTTATTTGTCATATAAATATCTTTAATATACGATATTTTAATCAAAATCGTTATATCCATTTTTTAGAAAATTAAAATTTCCAAAAATTTTTTCCAAGTAAATGCTGGAAGGTTTTTCTTGAAAATCTTCGTGTTGCATCCTTGGCAGATACGGAATTTTCGTTTTTGGGCTATGCAGTCCAGAAACACTCACACAGACTTTTTTCTAGAAATGCTTCTTTTTGGGGGGGGGGATTCAGGAGGTCGAAAAACATGTATTTCCGGTGAAATCTCGGTATTAAATTTTGGTTGCATTACAATACCTTCTCTATAAACTATTTGCATAGTACGTGTAGAGAAAGTAAAATTCTAATGTGTTCCTTTCACATGATATTCTCTATGTAATCTGAAAACAAACTACTCTTAGAAAAGATTATTCTTCTATTTACATAACGCTAACCGGGATAAACTTTACCAGAAATGGTCTTATTACTGGATTCCGTCTATATAGAAGGGAAAAAAAAGGGAATATACTAGGCTAAACCGATAAGTAAAGTGTTTTAAAAGCTATCACTAAGTGAAATAATTGAAACGAAAGATGTCTTTGCGTTTGAGAAAAGTTCAAGTAGCTTAATATTGAAACCAATAACAAGAGAAATCTTGGTAAGGTTAACTCTAAAAACAAAAAACCTGATGTGTTCCATTCACTTGACTTTCTCTACATCTCTCTAACAGAGAAAAGTCCGTGTGTATGTGTGTGTCTGTGGACAGCATAGCTCAAAATCAAAAAGACCGTTACATACTAAACTTGATATTTAGATTTGGTATCTTCCAAGGAAGCGACACGAAGATTTTCAAGAAAATCTCCCCACCTCCAACTACCCTTTACATGGAAACATTTTCGAAAATTTTGATTTTCCAAAAAATGGCTCTAACGGTTTTGATTAAAATCCCGTATATTAAAGATATTTACATACCAAATAAAATGTATATCTTACATTTTCTGGGAAAAGCCTCTGAAGAGCTCTTTATTCTGGATGCAGTTTGCTAAATTTTGCTTAACTGCTACACGGTAAGAGATAGACAAAAACTTACTCACAGAAAATGTTGATCTGATCAAAACACACAATATGTGTCCTTTACATTTTTGTTGTGGAGGTAACCGTTTCCGAGATATTCCTTGTTTTAGGTTTCAGTTGTAAGTACTTAAACTTTTCTCAGACAGGAAGTGTCCGTTTTTCTTTTGTTCTACTCCTGGCCAAGCAAAGAAGCGATTTGCAATGACAATCGAATAACCACAGCTTTTAAACCATTTGACTATCGGTTTAGCCTAGTGTATTCCCTTGTTTTCTTTCTAGTTATAAGGAACTAAGTAATAAGAACATTCTGCTAATGATTATCTCGATTAGCAAAGTGCAGAAAGAAGAATAATCTTATGTAAGAAGTTTGTAGAAGAGCTAGAGAAAGTCATGTGAGTGTAACACATCAGATGTTTTTTGTCTAGTTCTTGCTAATCGAAACAAACAAAAGCACAAATGCTTTCTTGTAAGTAGAAGGGAATAAACTAGGCTAAAAGTTGGTTGTCATCTAGATGAAATCTGTTTCTCTGCATTGCCAGGGGTTTACAAATTCCTGTATGTGAAACATTAACGCATTTTAAAACTGAAACCAATAACAAGAAATATATCAAAAATGGTCAACTCCACGAAAAAAATGTATATAACATAAATTGTGTGTTTTAACGAGCTCTACATTTTCTGTGCTAGGTCTTGGTGTACCTCTTACGGCTCACCAGTTAGGCAAAATTCCGCAAAATGAATCCAGAGGCTATTCTCAGAAAATTCAAGATATGCGTTTTATTTGTCACGTAAATATCTTTAATATACTACATTTTAATCAAAATTGTTACTGCCATTTTTGAAAAAGTCAACATTTTAAAAAAAAATCCATGAAAAGGGTCGTCGGGGGTGGAGGGATTTTCTTGAAAACCTTCGTATCGCGTCCTTGGAAGATATTGAACATAAATACTTAGTATGGTATTTAACGGACTTCTCATTTTTGAGGTATGCTGCCCCACCCCACCCACACACACACACTCACGCACACACACATGTGAGCTTTTTCTAAAAATGATTTTTTAAATTCAGTGCGTCTCAAAACATTTCCGGTGAAATAACTTTAATATACAGTATTTTAATCAATATCGTTAGAGCTATTTTAGAAAAAATCGAAAATTTCGAAAAATATTCCATGTAGAAAGTAGCTTGGAATGGGACAATTTTACTGAAAATCTTCGTGTTCAATGTTTTTATTTTAATCGACGTTATGTGTTTTACTTCCTCTACACGTACTATGTACAGTGTATAGAGAAGGTACTGCATTCTATCGAAAACTTCGATACCGAAATTTCACAGGAAATAGGCGTTTTAGGATCCCCTGTATCCAAATAGAGCATTTTTAGAAAAAGTTCCGTGTTGTGTGTCCGTATGTCTGTGAACACGATAACTCAAAAACGAAAGGTTCATAAACTCCAAACTTGCTGAATAAGTTTAGTATCTTCCAAGGATGCCACATGAGGATTTTGAGGAAAATCACCCGTCACAAACTCCTCTTATATAGAAAAATTTTCGGAAATGTTGTTTTTCTCAAAAATGGCTGTAACGGATTTGATAAAAATACTGTATATTAAAGATATTTACACGGCAAATAAAATGTATATCTTGAATTTTCTGGGAATAGTCCCTGAAGACATCTTTATTCTGGATGAATTTTTCTAGATTTTGCATATCTAGTAAACCGTAAGAGATAGACCAAAACTTTCTATACAAAAAATGCAGGGCTTGTTAAAACACACAATTGATTTCATAATTTTTACTTTCTCTAAACGTACTATGTACATAGTGTATAGAGAAGGTATTGCATTGCACCCAAAAATTCGATCCCGAGATTTCACCGGAAATACAGGTTTTGAGTCTCCCTGAATATAAAAACAGCATTTTTAGAAAAATGTCCCTATGTGTGTCTGTCTGTATGTGTGTGTGTCTGTGGGCAGCATAGCTCAAAAACGTAAAGACGGTTAAATACCAAACTTGGTATTTAAGTTTGGTGTCTTCCAAGGATGCGACACGAAGATTTTCAAGAAAATTCCCCCACCCCTAACTACCCTTTACATGAAAAAATTTTCAAAAATTTTGTTTTTCTTAAAAATGGCTCTAACGATTTTGATTAAAATACCACATATTAAAGCTATTTCTATTACAAATAAAATGTATATATTGCATTTTCTTGGAGTAGCTTCTAAAGACCTGTTTATTCAGAATGAATTTTGCTTAATTTGGCATAACTAGTAAACCGTAAGAGATAGACAAAAAGAGATAGACACATGTAGATCTTGTTAAAATACACAAGTTATGTCATATTCATATGTTCACCAATCGTGTGAGAGCAGCCTGAGTATAAATACTGCCGCTATTTCAACAAGACATCACCAAAATACAACAGAATTCGTACATACCAAAAAACGAACAAACTTATTGTATCCAATTTTTTCAATAAAGAAAACCCTAACCCAAAAATCTGATGTGTTCTATTCACATGACTTTCTCTACAACTCTGCAACAAATTATTTTTAAAAAGCTAATGCTTCTATTTACTTCTTGATAATTTAGAAAAATTAGCAGAAATGGTCTTATTACTTGCTTCCTTGCAAGTAGAAGGCAAATAGGGAGTACCATAGATTAAAGTGAAAGCCAAAAACTGGTTGCTATGTGATTGATGTTCCTTTGTTTGTATGGACAAGAGTTGACAAATTCCTGTATGAGAAAAGTATAAGCTTTTCAAACCTGAAACCAAAAACAAGGAATATGTCAAAAACGATCAAATGCACGAGAAAAAAAATGTATGTAACATAACTTGTGTGTTTTAATGTGCTCTACATTTTTTTAGTGGTAAGTTTTAACCTATCTCTTACGGTTTAGCAGTTATGCAAAATTCCGTAAAATTGACCCAGAATAAAGTAGTCTTCACAGGCTATTCCCAGAAAATTCAAGATATACGTTTTATTTGTCAGGTAAGTATCCTTAATATACGATATTTTATTCAAAATCGTTAGTCATTTTTTAGAAAATGAAAAATTTCGAAAAAAGTTCCATGTAAAGGGTATTTTGGGGTGGGGGGATTTTCTCAAAATTTTCGTGTCACATCCCTGGAAGATACTAAAATTAAATACCAAGTTTGGTATTTTACCGACTTTTCGTTTTTGAGTTATCGTGTTCACAGGCACACGGACACACACACGCGGATCTTTTTCTGAAAATACTTTTTTTTGGATACAGGGGACCCTAAAACATATATTTCCCGTGAAATCTCGGTATCGAATTTTTTGGTGGAGTGCAATGCCTTCACTACATACAAAGTACGTGTAGAGAAAGTAAAAAATGCAGGATATAAATGTTATTTGTCATAATCTTTAATACACGTTATTTTTATCAAAACCTTTAGAGCCATTTTTGAGAAAATAAAAATTTTCTAAAATTGTTCCATATAAAGGATAGTTGGAGGGGGGATTTTCTTGAAAATCTTCGTGTTGCATCCTTGAAATATACGAACCTTAATTATCAAGTTTGGTATTTAGCAAACATGTACTTTTGTGTGAGCAAAGTTGTTCATACACACATCTTTTGGGTGGAATACAATACCTTATCTTCGTATTATTACATGAATGAATAACTATATTTCTTGAAATACCAGTATCATACATTGATCTTCATCAATCTCATGGGTCCACAGGCCGTACATCTCTGCGACAAATTATTGTTAAAAAGCTTATGCTTCTATCTACTTCATGCTAATCGAGAAAAAATTAGCAGAAATAGTCCTATTACTGGCCTCCATGCAAGTAGAAGCGAAATATGGGAGTAGCATAGGCTACAGTGATAGTCAAAAGCTGGTTGCTATGTGACTGAAGTTAATTTGTTTGCATGGACAAGAGTTTACAAATTCCTGTATGAGAAAAGTATAGATTTTTTAAAGCTGAAATCAATAACAACGAATATCTCAAAAACGATCAACTCCCGAAAAAAAATTTATATAACATAAAATGTGTGTTCTAATGTGCTCTACATTTTATGTCTGTTAAGTTTTTGTCCATCTCTTACAGTTTAGCAGTTATGCAGAAATCCGTGAAATTCATCCAGAATAAAGTAGTCTTCAGTGGATATTCCCAGTATATTCAAGATATACATTTTATTTGTCAAGTAAATATATTAAATAAACGAGATTGCAATAAAAGTTGTTACAGCCGTTTTTAAGAAAATAAACATTTTCGAATTTTTTTTCATGTAAAGGGTAGTTTGGGATGTTGTGATTTCTTGAAAATCATCGTGTCGCACCTTGGAATACACCAAACCTAAATACCAAGTTTGGTTTTTAGCGGACTTTTGAGACATGCTGCCCTCAGACACACACACACACACACACACACACACACACACACACACACACACACACAGACACACACAGGACATTTTTCTAAAAATGCTTTTTTTTGTATTCAGAGTGTCTTAAAACATGTGTTTCCTGAGAAATCTCGGTATCGAATTTTTGGATGCATTACAATACCATCTCTATACACTATGTACATAGTACGTATAGAGAAAGTAAAAATTTGATGTGTTCCATTCACATGACTTTCTCTACATCTCTGCAACAATTGTAGTTAAAAAGCTTATGTTTCCATTTATTTCATGCTAATTAGCAGAAATAGTCTTATTACTTGCTTCCTTGTAAGAAGAAGCGAAATAAGGGAGTACCATAGGTTAATGATGGCCAAAAGCTGGTTGCTATGTAACTGAAGTTCCTTTGTTTGTATGGACAGGAGTTAAGAAATTCCTATGTGAGAGAAGTATAAGTTTTTCAAAGCTAAAACGAGAAAGCAGGAATATCTTTAAAATTATGAACTCCACGAAAAAAGTGTATATGACATAAATTGTGTGTTTTATCGTGAGCTACATTTTTTGTGTTGCAAGTTCTTCTCCATTTCTTACGGTTTAGCAGTTATGCAAAAATACATAAAATTCATCCAGATTAAAGTAGTCTTCAGGGGCTATTCCCAAAAGATACAAGATATAAATTTTATTTGTCAGGTATGTATCTCTAATATACGATATTTTAATCAAAATCGTTAGAGCCATTTTTAAGAAATTCAAAATTTTCAAAAATTTTTCCATGTAAAGGGTAGTTTGGGGTGGGGGGATTTCCTTTAAAATATTCGTATCGCATCCTTGGAAGATACCAAATTTAAATACCAAGCTTGGGCATTAACGGTCTTTTCGTTTTTGGGCTATGCTGCCCATAGACACACACACATTGGGGCATTTTTCTAAAAATGCTTTTTTGGATTCAGGGGGTGTCAAAACATATATTTTCGGTGAAATCTCGGTATCGAATTTTGATTGCAATACAATATTTTCTCTATACACTATGTATATAGTACGTATAAAGAAAGTAAAAATTAAAAGAGTAAACGTGAAAATAAAAGGACTAAGATATTCAAATATACCAACTTAAATTTAGAACACAGAATAAACCGTATTGAGATGCATTATTAAGTATGTATATATTACACAATTACATATTAATACTACAACAAATCAATGACCAAAAAGTATAACATAGTATATATGTAAAATATTATAGTAACTTTTGTTCAATTCTACTTATAGCGTTTTCAGATTTCAACGGCCTCGCCTTAAGCAGAAATTTACCTATCCGTCCGTGTTTCTCGTGCCTGCCAGTAGCCTCCAACATGCTTCTAGCTCTACATTCGCGGTGGTAAAGAATCGCGGTAAATGTCTTTCTCTTCATTTCTCCCTTCTTATGAAAATATGGGACCACGACTCTTCCTGTTCGCAAATGGGGAAGTTTCTCATAATATTTTCGTCAGATTAAGCACTTAGTGCGTGTAGAAAAAGTAAAACATTACTTATTGGTAATGGAATAAATTTATTTTTTGAAAAGGAGCAAATATCTCATTTGAGAGAGGGAATCATAAGAGACAGCTGATGTTCAATAAATAGTGAAGAATAAGGAAGACCATTCCGCCACTGAGCCGGGGGCAAGAAGGTTGAGGGGCGGCAAAGAATCATCTCCCTTCAGCATCCGCCGGAAATGAAGCGTTTCCAGTATTAAAGAACCAGAAAGAATTAAAACCCTTGCGATTAGTGACAAGACTCCCTTGCCACTTACGTCTTACATTCAGAGCAAGAGTGACACTCGACTATCGACTTGAGAATATCGATATGACAGCTTTCTTTTGTTATTTCATTAATACTACATCCTTCACAAGCATCAAAACATAGTGTCTTGTTACTTTCTCTATACGTACTATGTACATAGTGTATAGAGGAAGTATTGTATGCCACCCAAAAATTCGATACAGAGATTTCACCGGAAATACATGTTTTAGGACCCCATGAACCTAAAATAAAGCATTTTCAGAAAAAGGTCCATGTATATCTGTCTATCTGTCTGTGTGTGTTGTTTGTGGACAGCATAGCTCAAAAACGAAAAGACCGTTAAATACTAAACTTGGTATTTAGGTTTCATATCTTCCAAGGATGCAACACGAAATTTTCAAGAAAACCCCACCACCCCCGACTACCCTTAACATGGAAACATTTTCGAAAATGTTGATTTTCTAAAAAATGGCTCCAACGATTTTGATTAAATTCCCGTATATTAAAATTAATTACATACCAAAGAAAATGTATATCTTGGATTTTCTGGGAATTGCCTCTGAAGAGCTCTTTATTCTGGATAAATTTTGCTAAATTTTGCTTAACTGGTAAACGGTAAGAGTTAGACAAAACCTTACTACACAGAATATGTTGATCTGATCAAAACACACAATTTATGTCCTTTACATTTTTGAAGCGGAGGTAGCCGTATCCAAGATATTCCTTGTTTTTGGTTTCAGTTGTGAGTACTTATATTTTTCTCTGATAATAAGTGTCCGTTTTCCTTTTGTTCTACTCCTGGTCAAACAAAGAAGCGATTTGCAATGACAATCGAATAATGACAGCTTTTAAAACATTTGACTATCGGTTTAGCCTAGTGTATTCCCTTATTTTCTTTCTACTTATAAGGAGCTAAATAATAAGAACATTCTGCTAATGTTTATCTCAATTAGCAAGGTGCAGACAGAAGAATAATCTTATATAGAAGTTTGTAGAACAGCTAGAGAAAGTCATGCGAGTGTAACACATCAGATTTTTTTTTACTTTCTCTACACATACTATGTACATATTTTATAGAGAAAGTATTGCTTTCCACCCAAAAATTCGATACCGTGATTTCATTGGAAATATATGTTTTGAGACCTCCTGAATCCAAAAAAAGGATACCGAAATTTCATCGGAAATACATGTTTTGGGATCCCCCGAGTCCGAAAAAATCATTTTTAAAAAAGGTCCGTGTGTGTGTGTGTCTATCTGTGTGGGTGTCTGTGGACAGCAGAGCATAATTTTCTCAAAAATGACCCTAACAATTTTGATTAAAATATCGCATATTAAATATATTTACCTGACAATAATATGTATGTCTTGAATTTTCTGGGAATAGCCTCTGAAGACTACGTTATTCTGAATGAATTTGACGGAATTTTGCATGACTGATAAACCGTAAGAGATGGACAAAAATTTACTCCACTAAAATGTAGATCATGTTAAAACACACAATTTATCTCATACACGTTATTTTTTTTTTTTTTTTTTTCATGGAGTGACCATTTCTGAGAGATTCCATGTTATTTGTTTCAGATTTAAAATACCTTTAACTTTTCTCTCACAGAAATCTGTAACCTCCTGATCCTGAACAGAAACGGATTTCAACACATGGCAATAAACTTGTAAAAGATTTATCTGTCGTTTTAGCCTAACATATTCTTTTATTTCCCTTCTACTTACAAGGAAGCAAGTAATAAGACAAATTTTGCTAATGTTTATCTCGATTATCACAAGGTAGATAGGACAGTATTCCTCTAATCAACAATTTGTTACAGCAATATAGAGGAACTCATGTGAATGGAACACATCAAAATTTCACTTTCTCTATACGCACTATGTATATAGTGTATAGAGAAGGTATTGCACTCCACCCAAAAGTTCGAGATTTCAACGGAAATATATGTTTTAGGGTCCCCTGTATCCAAAAAAAGCATTTTCACAAAAGGTCCGTGTGTGTGTGTGTGTGTGTGTGTGTGTGTGTGTGTGTGTGTGTGTGTGTGTCCGTGTACCTGTGAACAGGATAACCCAAAAACGAAAAGTCGGTAAAATACCAAACTTGGTATTTAAGTTTAGCATCTTCCAGGGATGTGACACGAAGATTTTGAGAAAAATCCCTCCACCCCCAACTACCCTTTATATGGAACTTTTTTCGAAAATTTTGATTTTCTCAAAAATGGCCCTACGATTTGGATTAAAAGATCGTATATTAAAGATATTTACACGACAAATAAAATGTATATCTTGAATTTTCTGGGAATAGCCTCTGAAGACTACTTTATTCTGGATGAATTTTATGTATTTTTGCATAACTGCTAAACCGTAAGAAATGGAGAAGAACTTGCAACACAAAAAATGTAGAGCACCTTAAAACGCACAATTTATCTTATATACCTTTTTTCGTGGAGGTGATCGTTGTTGAGGTACTCTTTGTTTTTTGATTTCAGCTTTAAAAAACATACTTTTCTCATACAGGAATTTAGCAATTCCAGTCCATACAAACAAAGGAAGTTCAGTCACATAGCAACCAACTTTTGGCTTTCACTTTAACCTACGGTACTCCCTTATTTCACTTCTACTTACAAGGAAGCAAGTAATAGGACTATTTCTGCTGATTTTTTCTCGATTATTATGAAGTTAACAGCAGCATAACCTTTTTAACAATAATTTGTTGCAGTGATATAGAGAAAGTCATGTGAATGGAACACATCAGATTTTTACAATATATAATCCGCTTCTTTTAATTATTAACTAGGTAAGTACCATTTCTTATATCACATTTAACTACTTTAGTTCTCTTTATGACCATAATATTATCTAAACTCATCTAATGTTCTAAATCACGTAATTTTCCTACTCTTTCTTCGACGAACCCTTTCTACAAAGCTATTGTTCTGTTTACTGCATACTGATCGAAATAAACATTAACAGAAATAGTCTTTGCTCCCTTTTAAATAGAAGATAGTAAGATGATATTATAAAAGATGTTGTTATGTGAAACAATTGAAATTCCGTTCTCTTTGCATGTCAGGAATAAACAAAAGAGAGACGTAAAGAACATGACTTCCCATTTTAGATACGTTTAAGTAGCTTAAATTTGAAGCCAAAAGCATGGAACGTCTCAGAAACATTTAATTCCACAAAAAAATCTGATGTGTTCCTTTCACATGATTTCTCTACATCTCTGCAACAAATTATGCTTAAAATGTGTATGCTTCTATTTACTTCCTGCTAATCGAGAAAAAATTACCAGTAATAGTCTTATTACTTCCTTCCTTGGAAGTAGAAGTGCATTAGGGCAATACCATGCGTTAAAGTGATAGTCAATGTGACTGAAGTTTCTTTGTTTGTATGGACAGGAATTGACAAATTCCCGTATGAGAAAAGTATGTTTTTCAAGGCTGAAACCAAAAACAAAGAAAATCTCAAAAAGGATCAACTTAACGAAAACAATGTATATAACATAAATTGTGTGTTTTAATGTGCTCTACAGTTTTTGTGTGGTAAGCTTTGTCCATCTCTTACGATTTAGCAGTTATGCAAAGTTGCTTAAAATTTATCCAGAATAAAGTAGTCTTTAGAGGCAATTCCCAGAAAATTCAAGATATACATTTTATTTGTCAAGTAAATATCTTAAATATTCGATATTTTAATCCAAATCGTTAGAACCATTTTTGAGAAAATCAACATTTTCGAAAAAGTTCCATGTAAGGGGTATTTGGGGTGGGGGGGATTTTCTTGAAAATCTTCGTGACGCATCCTTGGAAGATACCAAACTTAAATACCAAGTTTGGTATTCAACGGTCTATGCTGTCCACAGAAACATACACACACATACACACACAGACTCACAGACACGCACACATATGGACCTTTTTCCAAAAATGCTTCTACACTATGTACATAGTAGTATAGAGAAAGTAGTTTATGACATAATTTATATGTTTTAAAGAGATTCACATATTTTGTATAGTAGGTAAGTATTAATCTATATATGTATTGCTTGAATCTTCTGAGATTAGCCTGTGAAACATTCATCTGGATAGCTCTTCCATGGCTCGTAAACCACAAGATACAAACTAAATCTCTAGCATCTCTTTAAAACACACGATTTAGTTCATATACATTTTTACCTTCCCTACATATACTATATATATAGAGTGTATAGAGAAGGTATTGTAGTCCACACAAAAATAACGAGATTTCACCGGAAATATGTTTTGAGACCCCCTGAATCAAAAAAAGATAAGTTAGAAAAATGTCCATGTGTGTGTGTTTCTGTCTTTCTGTCTGTGTGTATGTATGTGTGTCCCTGTGGGCAGCATAGCTCAAAAAGGAAAAGACCGTTAAAAACCAAACTTTGTATTTAAGTTTGGTATCCTTTTAGGATGCGACACGAAGATTTTCAAGAAAATCCCCTCATTCGCAACTACCCTCTACATGGAAAAAAATTCGAAAATTTTTAGTTTCTTAAAAATGGCTCTAGCGATTTTGGTTAAAACCCCTTATATTTAAGTTATTTACTTGCAAAATAAAATGTATATCTTAACTTTTATGGGAATATTCTCTAAATACCTCTTTATTCTGGATGATTGTTATTGAATTTGGTATAAATGATAAACCGTAAGAGATAGACAAAAAGTCTCTACATAGAAAATGTAGATCAGGATAAAACAACAATTTCTGACATTTACAATTTTTTCGTGAAGCTGAACGTTTTTGAGATATTATTGTTTTTCAAAATCTTCTAATTTTCTCATACAGGAATTTTGTCAACACCTGTCCATACAAACAAAGGAACTTCAGTCACATAGCAACCAGCTTTTGACTATTACTTTAACCTATGGTACTCCCTTATTGCACTTCTACTTACAAGGAAGCAAGTAGTAAGACTATTTCTGCTATTTCTGCTAATTTTTCTCGAATAGCACGAATTAAATAGAAGCATAAGCTTTTTAACAATAATTTGTTGCAGAGATTTTGATTTTCTTACAAATGGCTCCAACGATTTTGATTAAAATATCGTGTATTAAAGATATTTATCTGACAAATAATATGTATATCTTCAATTTTCTGGGAATAGCCCCTGAACACTACTTTATTCTGGATGAATTTTACGAAATTTTGCACAACTGCTAAACCGTAAGAAATGGGCAAAAAATTTTTACACAAAAAATGTAGAACACATTAAAACACACAATTTATGTCATATACATTTTTTCTTGGAGTTGTTCGTTTTTGAGATATTCCTTGTTTTTGGTTTCAGCTTTAAAAATGTTGGACTTTTCTCATACAGTAATTTGTCAACTCGCGTCCATACAAACAAAGGAACTTCGGTCACCTAGTAACCAGCTTTTGACTTCACTTTAACCTATGATATTCCCATATTTCGCTTCTACTTTCAAGGAAAAAAATGTAAATTGCGTGTTATTTATGGACGCTCTTTAACTGCTGTGGTTCTCAGCGTCCCATTCTATATTGGGCGTGAAAGGCCATTTAATTTTGCTCAGAGGCCTCTCTATCAGGCTTGAAGTTCTTTTACGTGCCGTAAATCTACGACACGGGACCAACGGCTTTACTTCCCTTCCGAAGGAAGCCTCCGCCGGGTTTGAACCCGCGACCTTGGATATATGAAGTCAGCAGGGAGGGCGACTACTAACAAGGAAGCAAGCAATAAGACTATTTCTGCTAATTTGTCCTCGATTAGTATGAAGTAAATAGAAGAATAAGCTTTTTAACAATACTTTGTTACAGAGATGTAGAGAAAGTCACACATCAGATTTTTTATTGTTTCCTTTAACATCTAAGGTCATATCGGGGGATTTACACTTAAAACAACTCGTTGTCTGTTTTTTACAACTCTTGGTTGTAAATCATTTTTTCCCCTCAAACTCACACAAATACTTGCAGACTGTGTGGGGGATAGGGAATAATTCTGCTTAAAGAAAACTTCCCCTCCTTTGCCTCCGGGTGAGAAGTCAGCTCGCTGACCACTTGACCACGGAGGGACTTGTTTCAATTTTAAACCATCTAACTTTTCTCAAACGGGAAGTCACCTTTCGTTTCAAGTATCTTGTTTTGTTGCTGGCCATGCTAAGTGAATCGAACCTAAATTGTTTCATATACCGACCAGCTTTTTAAATATTTCCCTATTTATTTAGCCCATTTCCCTTTCATTTATGAAGAACTAAGTAAAAGGATAATTTCTGGTATAGTTTATATGAATAAGCATGATGTAGATAAAACTATCAGTTTTTGTAAGATTCGTTTCCAGAAATCACAGAAAGCCACGTAAATGGAAGACACCTGATTTGTCCCCACCCTGATCATACAAACGGAACGGAATGTAAATTTAATCACTTACCAACCAGGTCTTAAAATGTGACTGTCGCCTTAGCTTATTTCTCTTGCATCTCCGAGGAAATATGTAATAAGACCACTTCTACTAACGTTTATCTTATCATGAAGTCTGTCTGTCTGCCTGATTCTCTACAATTGAGTACTGTCCAGTGGCAGAGTTAAATGTACAAAATTCACTTACAATAATAATCTTAGGTTAAATTAGTAATAGTATTAAAACTAACATAATATATATTCATGTCTTTTACCTTCTCTAGCCCCATATGTACAATTTACATAGGGATAGAGAAGTATTGTATTCCACCCAAAAATTCGATACCGAGATTTTACCGGAAATGCATGTTTTAGGACCCCCTGTATCCAAAAAAAGCATTTTCAGAAAAAGGTCCGTGTGTGTCCGTGTGTCTGTGAACACGATAACTCAAAAACGAAAAGTAGCTAAAATACCAAACTTGGTATTTAAGTTTAGTATCTTCCACAGATGCGACACGAAGATTTTGAGAAAAATCCCCCCACCCCAAACTACCCTTTACATAGAATTTTTTTTCGAAAATTTTGATTTCTTAAAAATGGCTCTAACGATTTTCATTAAAATTTCATATATTAAAGATATTTACCTAACAAATAAAATGTATATCTTGAATTTTCTGGGAATAGCTTCAGAAGACCTGTTTGTTCCGGATGAATTTTGCTTAATTTGGCATAACTAGTAAACCGTAAGAGATAGACAAAAACTTACTGCTTAAAAAATTTAGGTCTTGTTAAAATACACAAGTTATGTCGTATACATTTTTCTCGTGGGCTTGTCGTTTTCAAGGTATTCATTGTTATTAGTTTCAGTTGTGAAGTACTTATACTTTTCTCAGAGAGGAGTGTCCGTTTTTCTTTTGTTCTACTCCTGGCCAAGAAAAGAAGCGATTTGTAATGACAATCGCATAACGACAGCTTTTAAAACATTTGACTATTGGTTTAGCCTAGTGTATTCCTTTATTTTCTTCCTACTTATAAGGAACTAAATAATAAGAACATTGTGCTAATGTGTACCTCGATTAGCAAGGTGCAGAAAGAAGAAGAATCTTATGTATGAAGTTTGTAGAACAGCTAGAGAAAGTCATGTGAGTGTAACACATCAGATATTTTTTAAATTCCTAACTACTTATAATTCAGTATAGCAATACTTATGTCAATTACCAACTAGTTTATAAACAGTTATTTTGAAGCCTCAACATTAATACTATACATTACTAATATATACATTAATAATATACAATAATACAGTTTTTAAGATCCTTACAATATTTACTCAAGTTATCTAACATTTATTCTCTTTAAGTTATTCCTAAACTTCTTTAAGGCCAGAGGGCACCTCTGAAAGGTGGCTGCAGACAATTCATTCCATTCTTCAATGGTCCTATTAACAAAAGAAAATTTTCCAATGTCAGTTCTGTACCTTCTACCCTTAATTTTATACAAATGATCGTTTCGTCCGCAGTATTCTCGGTTTTCTAACCTCTTTCTAACGTCCACCAATGCATTTAAACCAGTATAAGCTTTAACCCTTAGTTGCCTGCATTAGTATACTACATTTTCCTTAATTGAAACTTAAAACTGGAGTTCTAGTAAAAACAAAATGCATATCTTGAATTTTCTGGGAATAGCTTCTGAAGACCTGTTTATTCTGGATAAATTTTGCTGAATGTTGCATAATTAGTAAACCGTAAGAGATAGACAATAAATCACTACACAAAAATCTGAGGTGTTCCATTCACATGACTTTCTCTATATCACTGCAACAAACTATTCTATTTACTTCATCTAATGGAGCAAAAATTGCAGAAATAGTCTTATTACTTGCTTCCTTGTTAGTAGAAGCGAAATAAGGGAGTACCATAGGTTAAATTGATAGTCAAAAGCTGGTTGCTATGTGACTGAAGTTCCTTTGTTTGTATGGACACGAGTTGACAAAGTCCTGTATGAGAAAAGTATAAGTCTTTATAGCTGAAACAAAAAACAAGGAATATCTAAAAAATAATCAACTCCACGAAAAAAATGTATATAACATAAAGTGTGTGTTTTAAAGTGCTCTACATTTGTTATGTGGTAAGTTTTTGTCCATCTCTTATGGTTTAGCAGTTATGTAAAATTCCGTAAAATTGACCTAGAATGAAGTAGTCTTCAGAGGCTATTCGCAGAAAATTCAAATTTATATTTTATTTGTTAGGTAAATATCTTTAATATACGATATTTTAATCGAAATCATTAAAGCCATTTTTAGAAAATAAAATTTTCAAAAATGTTCCATGTAAAGGGTAGTTGGGGATGGGAGGACTTTTCTCAAAATCTTCGTGTCGCATCCCTGGAAAATACTAAACTTAAATACCAAGTTTGGTATTTTACCGACTTTTCGTTTTTGAGTTATCGTGTTCACAGACACACGGACACACCCGGACCTTTTTCTGAAAATAACTTTTTTGGATACAGAGGTCCCTAAATTCCGGTGAAATCTCGGTATCGAATTCTTTTGGTGGAGTGCAATACCTTCTCTATACACTATGTACAAAGTACGGATAGAGAAAGTAATAATATGGCAGTAAACCTATAAAATTATTATATAAAATAAAAGAGGAAATAGATATGAAAATAAATGTAGATAGTTTATTAATATTTTTCTTCCCAATTAAAAGTTTAAATTCTTCTAAATCTATTTTTATAATGCTGCCAAAGGTACTACCAAAAAGTAATTTAAATGGCCATGAGTGTTAGGTGATAGGTAATGGACTAGTCATCCACTCAAAGCCAAATGTTGCAAGTTCAAATAACAGTGAGTGGCAAAGGACGGGGAGAGCCCAAGTAAAATAATCGGTGTGATGCTTGGAAGCTAATGGGCTACATTTAGCTGTAGCTATGTGGGTTTTACGCTTTTATTTATTTTAAAAAATTACTGTAATTTTAGGGCAAAATTGTATATATTTTTACAGCATAAAAGTCTTGATTACTTGTCGTTTATGGTTGAAGGTTAGTATAACATGAAATGAATGCTCGAGTACAACCCTATTTGTGTAGTTACGTTTAAAACAAGCGGAACTTAAGTACCCACAGGCAACAAAGGGTTAAATAGTGCGACTAAGCTATGATTTTTACGCGGCTCCCATTTTATTCTCTTAGGCGAGTATGTAGAGAAAAGCATGTGAATGTAGCACATCAGATGATTTTTAAGTGTTTATGAATACTTTCACAGATGCCTGGGAGCTGTAGGAAAGACATAAAGCGGTAAAACAATAGGAAGAAAAGAAAAGACATTTTTCCTTTGTCACGCCGCGGAGCACTTTACAAGAGTTCATGAGCTGTTGAAATTCATGAAGCACAAAACGTTTTGCCTGTGTCATATGCCACTCTTGCAGTGAGGTCGGGGATTACGCTTGGGTTTGCTTTTGCGGCTTTCTCCCTCGGCTTCTTCTCGATTTTTCCTCCCTCTTCACCGTTTTAAGGTTAAGTTACGAACTGCCGTGATTTACAAGCCGCGGAAATGTGAACAAGTGGAAGAGACTGAGGAAAGATAAGAGAAATCAGCTTCTCTGCTTTCTCCTCCTTTTTAAGTTGTCGGAATAAGTGCTAAGAAAGCAGTGCTACTGTGCGAGAGAGAGAGAGGGAGAGAGAGAGAGAGAGAGCGATAATCTCTTCCTCAAAGCAATTTTTATTACTTTCTCTATACGTGCTATGTATATACTGTATAGAGAAGGTATTGCACTCCACCCAAAAATTCGATACTGAGATTTCACCGGAAATATATGTTTTAGGGGCCCCTATATCCAAAAAAAGCATTTTCACATAAAGGTCCATGTGTGTCTGTGTGTCTGTGAACACGATAACTCAAAAACGAAAAGTTGGTAAAATACCAAACTTGGTATTTAAGTTTAGTATCTTGCAGGGATGGGACACGAAGATTTTGAGAAAAAATCCCCCCACCCCAAACTACCCTTTACATGGAACGTTTTCGAAAATTTTGATTTTCTTAAAAATGGCTCTAACGATTTTGATTAAAATATCATATATTAAAGATATTTACCTGACAAATAAACTGTATATCTTGAATTTTCTGGGAATAGCCTCTGAAGACTACTTTATTCTGGGTCAATTTTACGGAAGTTTGCATAACTACTAAACCGTAAGAGATGGACAAAAACTTACCACACAACAAATGTAGAACACCTTAAAACACACAATTTATGTTATATAATCTTTTTTGGCAGATTTTATTGTTTTTGATATATTCTTTGTATTTTTTTCAGCTATAAAGACTTATACCTTTCTCATACATGATTTTGTGAACTCCTGTCCATATAAACAAAAGAACTTCAGTCATATAGCAACCAGCTTTTGACTATTACTTTAACCTATGATACTCCCTTATTTCGCGTCTACTTACAAGGAAATAAGTAATAAGACTATTTCCGCTAATTTTTGCTCAATTAGATGAAGTAAATAGAATAATTTGTTGCAGTGATATAGAGAAAGTCATGTGAATGGAACACAACTAGTATAACACAAATGTTCTATAACACTGGTTTCAGATCTGGGTTACTTTCTATACATCTACATCTATAAACAGAAAGGGTGACCGAGTGGTTAGACTGCTCGGCTCTTCGATCACAGCGGAACACATCTGGGCCGAATTTCTCAAGGTTCTCTTGAGGTTTACTCATGAACGACTAATTACCATCTTTACTTTCATCTACCAGGCGAGCCAACCGTATTTGAGGTCTACAGTCTATTTACATAAGTTGGGGTCTGACAAAAGCGGTGCCATCGGAAAAAATCTGATGTATTGCACTCACATGACTTTCTCTAGTTACTCTACAAATAAACTTCTTACGAAAAATAATTCTTCCTTCTACACCATACTAATCGAGATAAACATTAGCAGAATTTTATTACTTAGTTCCTAATAAGTACAATGGAACTAAGGGAATACACTAGGCTAAAGTGATATTCAAATGTTTTAAAATATGTCGTTATGCGATTGTCATTGAAACTCGCTTCTTTGCTTGGCCAGGAGTAGAACAAAAGAAAAACGGACACTTCCGTCTGAGAAAAGTATAGGAATTTCACAATTGAAATTAATAACAAAGAATACTTCGAAAATGGTAAGCTCCACGAAAAAAAAGGTATATGACATAACTTGTGTATTTTAACAAGATCTACATTTTTGTACAGTAAGTTTTTGTCTATCTCTCAAGGTTTACTAGTTATGCCAAATTAAACAAAATGCATCCAGAATAAGCAGGTCTTTAGAAGCTATTCCCAGAAAATTTAAGATATACATTTTATTTGTGATAAAAATGACTTTAATATGTGGTATTTTAATCAAAATCGTTAAAGCCATTTTTAAGAAAAACAAAAATTTCGAAAATGTTTCCATGTAAAGGGTAGTTGGAGTGGTAGATTTTCTTGAAAATCTTCGTGTCTCATCCTTGGAAGATACCAAACTTAAATATCAAGCCACAGACTGACAGACAGACACACACACACATGGACCTGTTCCTAAAGATGCTTTTTTTGGATTCAGGGTTTCATAAAACATATATTTCCAGTGAAATGTGAAAATCGAATTTTTGGGTGGAATACAATACTTCTCTATTCCTATGTACATTGTACACACGGGGCTAGAGAAAGTAAAAATCTGATGTGTTACACTCACATGACTTTCTCTAGCTGTTCTACAAACTTCATACATAAGATTCTTCTTCTTTCTGCACCTTGCTAATCGAGGTACGCATTAGCACAATGTTCTTATTTAGTTCCGATAAGTAGCAAGAAAATAAGGGAATACACTAGGCTAAACCGATAGTCAAATGTTTTAGAAGCTGCCGTTATGCGATTGTCATTAAAAATCGCTTCTTTTCTTGGCCAGGAGTAGAACAAAAGAAAAACGGACACTCCCGTCTGAGAAAAGTATAAGTACTTCACAACTGAAACTAATAACAATGAATACCTCGAAAACGGTAAGCTCCACGAGAAAAATGTATATGACATAATTCGTGTATTTTAACAAGACCTAAATTTTTTGTATAGTAAGCTTTTGTCTAACTCTTACGGTTTGCTAGTTATACCAAATTAAGCAAAATTCATCCAGAAGAAACAGGTCTTTAGAAGCTATTCCCAGAAAATTTAAGATATACATTTTATTTGTGATAAATATGGCTTTGATATGTGGTATTTTAATCAAAATCGTTAAGAAAAACAAAATTTTCGAAAATGTTTACATGTAAAGGGTAGTTGGGGTGGGAGATTTTCTTGAAAATCTTCGTGTCTCATCCTTGGAAGATACCAAACTTAAATAGCAAGACACAGACAGACACACACACACATGGACCTGTTCCTAAAGATGCTTTTTTTTTTGGATTCAGGGGGTCATAAAACATGTATTTCCGGTGAAATGTGGAAATCGAATTTTTGGGTGGAATACAATGCTTCTCTATTGCTATGTACATTTTACACACGGGGCTAGAGAAAGTAAAATGGGCGCGGAATGCCCGTTGCTATGGTAATAGCTGCTTTGTTGTCAGAGTTGCTTCTGCCAAATTACCACGTTCTCAATCCTGGCATTTCGCTTGGCTTCTGCTTATAGTTATTTGTTACTTGCTCATTTCATTGTTTGTGCGGCTGTGAAAATGACTTACCTAAGAGCTCGACCGAGATGTTGGCGATAGCTTACGTCTTTAGTGAGCACAGCGGGGTGTTGCAGAAGTGTGTATCTAGTTGATTTTGTTGGTTTATATTTCTCTTACCCACTAACTTGTTTACCTTATCATTTAATTTCTGCTTAAGATGAAAAACCCAAGGAGAGGTATAATTACTATTACCCATGGCTATTTACTCGCACCTTATTATTTGCACTCCTTGACACTTCAAAGCGCATGCAACACAGTTCAAAATAATAAAGTGGTTTTATCTTTACTTTCGCTATTTACAGTATTTCTCAAATACATTTTTGTTGAACTATTACATTTTACTTTCTCCAAATAGTACATAGAGAAGATATGGCACTCAACCCAAAAATTCGATATCAACATTTCACTGGAAATATACGTTTTAGGGTACCCTGTATACCAAAAAAATAATCAGTTTACTTTCTCTAAACTACTATGTACACAGTGTATAGAGAAGGTATTGCATTCCACCCAAAAATTCGATACCGATATTTCACCGGAAATACATGTTTTGGGACCTCCTGAATCGAAAAAAATGCTTTTAGAAAAATAGACCGTTAAATACCAAACTTGATATTTAAGTTGAGTATCTTCCAAGGTTGTGACAGGAATATAAAAAAAAAACAACAACAACCTCACACCCAACTAGACTTTACATGGAAAAATTTTCGAAAATTTTGATTTTCTAAAAAATGGCTCTAACACTGTTGATTAAAATACCGTATATTAAAGATATTTACATGACAAATCTAATATGTTCCATTTAAATGACTTTCTGGAAAATATTTGTAACAATAATATATTACGAACTAAGAACTGTAGGTTATATTTGCCAGGTTGAGAATGCATATTGGGAATACGAGACCCATAGGGCCGTATTTTCTAAAGCTTTCGAGATGTGATAACTAACTTACAGCTCGTGGTTAGTCAATTACTGTTTGAAAAACTGTACAAAGAGTATTAATAAATCAAAATTGCTTTACAACACTTTTTAAACTCCTATTTACTTTATGCTAATCAGAAAAAATTAGCAGAAATAGACTTATTACTCGCTTCCTTGTAAGTAGAAGCGAAATAAGGGACAACCGTAGGTTAAAGTGATAGTCAAAAGCTGGTTGCTATGTCAATGAAGTTCCTTTGTTCATATGGATAGGAGTTGACAAGTTCCTGTATGAGAAAAGTATACTCGATGAACTCCACGAAAAAAATGTATATAACATAAATTGTGTGTTTTAAAGTGCTCTACATTTTTGTGTAGTAAGTTTTTGTCTGTCTCTTACGGTTTAGCAGTTATTCAAAATTTAGTAAAATTCATCCAGAATAAACTACTCTTCAGAGGCTATTCCCAGAAAATTCAAGATATACATTTCATTTGTCAGGTAAATATGTTTAATATCCGAAATTTTAATCAAAATCGTTAGAGCCATTTTTGAGAAAATCAAAATGTTCGAAAAAAAGTTCCATGTAAAGGGTAGTTGGGGGTGGGGGGATTTTTCTCAAAATCTTCGTGTCGCATCCCTGGAAGATACTAAACTTAAATACCAAGTTTGTTATTTTACCGACTTTTCATTTTTGAGTTATCGTGTTCACAGACACACGGACACACACACACACACACACACACACACACACACACACACACACACACGGACCTTTCTGTGAAAATGCTTTTTTTGGATATTGGGGACCCTAAAACATATATTTCCGGTGAAATCTCGGTATCGAATTTTGGGTGGAGTGCAATACTTTCTCTATACACTATGTACATAGTGCGTATGGAGAAAGTAAAAAAGCTTATTTCTCTATCTACTTTATGATAGTCGACATAAACATTACCAGATATTTTCTTAATTGCTTACTTCCTTGTAAGTAGAAGGAAAATAGGGGAGTACACTAGGGTAAAACCATAGTCAAATCTTTTAAAAGCTGGTTGCTATGTATAAAATCCGTTCACAGGAGTTTACAACTTTCCGTGGGAGAAAAGTTTAATCATTTTAAATCTGAAAACAATAATTAGGAATACTTCAAAAGTTGTCAATTGCACCGAAAGGTGTATTATGTAAATTTTGTTTTTTAATGTGATCTAAATTTTTTATGCAGAAAGTTTCTATTTCTGACGGTGAAACAGTTACACAATTCAGGAAAATCCATTCAGAATAAAGAGGTATTTAGACGATATTCACAGAAAATTCAAAATATACATTTTATTTGCCATATGAATATCTTTAATATACCGAATTTATTGAATATCATTAAAGCCATTTTAAAAAAAAATAAAAATTTTCGAATAACGTTCCTTTACGTTCCATGTAAAGGGTAATTGGGGGTGAGGGATTTTCTTGAAAATCTTCGTGTCGCATCCTTAGAAAATACCAAACTTAAATACAAGTTTGGTTTTCAACGGTCTTTTCTTTTTTGAGCTATGCTGTCCACAGACACACACGGAACTTTTACTGAAAATGCTTTTTTTGGATTCAGGGAGATCCAAAACATGTATTTCCGGTGAAATCTCGGTATCGAATTTTTGGGTGGAATGCAATACCTTCTCTGTACACTATGTACATAGTGCGTGTAGAGAAAGTAATAAAAACATATGTGGTCCATTCACATGACTTTCTCTACATCTCTGCAACAAATTATTGTTAAACAGTTTATGCTTCTATTTACTTCATGCTAATCGACAAAAAATTAGCAGAAATAGTCTTATTACTTGCTTCCTTGTAAGTAGAAGAGAAATAAGGGAGTACCATAGGTTAAAGTGATAGTCAAAAGCTGGTTGCATTGTGACTGAAGTTCTTTTATTTGTATGGACAGCAGTTGACAAATTACTGTATGAGAAGAGATAAGTGTTCCGAACCTGAAAATAAAAAAAAAGGAATATCTAAAAAAACGACCAACTCCACGAAAAAATGTATACAACATAAATTGTGTGTTTTAATGTGCTCTACATTTTTTTGTGTGGTAAGTTTTGTCTATCTCTTACGGTTTAGCAGTTACGCAAAACTCCGTAAAATGCATCCAGAATAAAGTAGTCTTCAGAGGCTATTCCCAGAAAATTCAAAATATTAATTTTATTTGTCAGATAAATATCTTTAATATACGATATATTAATCAAAATCGTTAGCTATTTTCAGAACATCAAAATTTTTGAGAAAAGTTCCATGTAAAGGGTACGTTAGGGTGGGGGAAATGTTCTCAAAATCTTCGTGTCGCATCCCTTGAAGATACTAAACTTAAATACCAAGGTTCGTGTCGTATCCCTGGAAGAACTTAAATACCAAGGTTGGTATTTTACCGACTTTTCGTTTTTGAGTTATCGTGTTCACAGACACACAGACACACGGATACACGGATACACACGGATCTTTTTCTGAAAATGCTTTTTTTTTGAATTCAGGGAGACCCAAAACATGTATTTCCGGTGAAATCTTGGTATCGAATTTTTGAGTGGAATTCAATACCTTCACTATACACTATGTACATAGTGCGTGTAGAGAAAGTATTAAAATATTTTTAACGAAAGGTGAGTGTGTGTGTGTGTGTGTGTGTGTGTGTGTGTGTGTGTCTGTGGACAGCATAGCTCATAAAAGAAAAGACCGTTAAATTCCAAACTCGATATTTAAGTTGAGTATCTTCCAAGGATACGACACGAAGAATTAAAAAAAAAATTCCGTCACTCCCAACCACCTTTACATGGAACAATTTTCGAAAATATTTATTTCCAAAAAATAGCTCTAACGATTATTGATCAAAATACTGTATATTAAAGATATTTACACGACAAATCTAATATGTTCCATTCAAATGACTTTCTGGAAATCTTTGTAACTATAGTACGAGGTACGTCCAGAAAGTAAGTTCCGTTTCAATTTATCTCCGCTGCAGCGCTGCAATCGCAGTTCCTCACATGCGCGGTAGACGCTCTGTATCAAGGAGAAGAAACGTGCGCCATTTTGAGACCACTGTCAGCCACGTACGCTTTGTTATGCTTGTTTACAATGTCGGTGTTGATTGAAAGTCCTGCCGCTTGTGAAATCAGATCTATGATTCGTTTTGTGAATGCTAGGAAAGTGAAACCAATTGAAATTTATCGGCAAATTTGCTAAGTTTGCGGACAAAATGCGATGAGTGATTCAATAATGAGAAGATGGGTCCATCAGTTCAATGAAGGACGTAGTGAAGTGCACGATGAAGAACGAAGTGGGCGTCCATCTTTGGTTACAGAAGATCTGGTTCACGCGATTGATGGCCAGATCCAGGAAAACCGCAAGTTTACAATTAGTGCTCTCGCTATGGAATTTCCCCAAAGTTAACGATCATTAATTCATGAAATTGTTACCGAAAAACTGAAATTTCGTAAACTTTGCTCACGTTGGGTACCAAAGATTCTTATGAGCAACACAAGACAAAACGGATGGGTAGTGCACTTCCGTGTTTAACCCGTTATGATGAAGACGGCGAGGAATTTCTGACACAGATAGTCACAGGAGATGAGACTTGGGTTTCTTACGACACCCCTGAAAGTAAGCGGCAATCAATGGAATGGAGGCACACTTCATCTCCAGCAAAGGTTAAGCCGAAACAGATGTTGACACCTCGAAAAATGATGTGCACAATGTTCTGGGCCTGGAAAGACATCTTACTCATTGATTTCTTACCGCGTGGTCAAACAATCAAAGCAGATGTTTATTGCGAGACACTTAGGAAATTCCGCCGCGCAATACAGAATAAGCGCCGAGGATTGCTGTCAAAAGGTATTGTTTTTCTTCACGACAACGCACGACCACACACTGCAAATGTGACGAAAAACCTCCTACAGGGATTTGGCTGGGACGTGTTTGACCAACCTCCGTACAACTCTTAAACTACTTTTCCACACAACTGCCGAAATACCTTCTTCATAGAAGTTTGCCGTCTGTGTCTTCAAAAAGTTGGAAATATTTTCTTTCAGCTCTTCGTCATTGTTGAAGTGTTGACCGCCAAGGAAAGACTTGAGATGTAAGAACAGATGAAAGTCGCTAGGAGCGAGGTCAGGGCTGTACGGGGGTGGTCAAACACATCCCAGCCAAATCCCTGTAGGAGGTTTTTCGTCACATTTGCAGTGTCTGGTCGTGCGTTGTCGTGAAGAAAAACAACACCTTTTGACAGCAATCCTCGGCGCTTATTCTGTATTGCTCGGCGCAATTTCCTAAGTGTCTCGCAATAAACATCTGCTTTGATTGTTTGACCACGCGGTAAGAAATCAATGAGTAAGATGTCTTTCCAGGCCCAGAACACTGTGCACATCATTTTTCGAGGTGCCAAGATTTGTTTCGGCTTAACCTTTGCTGGGGATGAAGTGTGCCTCCATTCCATTCATTGCCGCTTACTTTCAGGGGTGTCGTAGGAAACCCAAGTCTCATCTCCTGTGACTATCTGTGTCAGAAATTCCTCGCCGTCTTCATCATAACGGGTTAAACACGGAAGTGCACTACCCATCCGTTTTGTTTTGAGTTGCTCAGTAAGAATCTTTGGTACCCAACGTGAGCAAAGTTTACGAAATTTCAGTTTTTCGGTAACAATTTCCTGAATTAATGATCGTGAGCTTTGGGGAAATTCCATAGCAAGAGCACTAATTGTAAACTTGCGGTTTTCCTGGATCTTGCCATCAATCGCGTGAACCAGTTTTTCTGTAACCAAAGATGGACGCCCACTTCGTTATGCATCGTGCACTTCACTACGTCCTTCATTGAACTGTCGGACCCATCTTCTCACCATTGAATCACTCATCGCATTTTGTCCGCAAACTTCGCAAATTTGCCGATAAATTTCAATTGGTTTCACTTTCCTAGCATTCAGAAAACGAATCACAGATCTGATTTCACAAGCGGCAGGACTTTCAATCAACACCGACATTGTAAACAAGCACAACAAAGCGTATGTGGCTGACAGCGATCTCAAAATTGCGCACGTTTCTTTTCCTTAATACAGAGCGTCTACCGCGCATGTGCAGAACTGCGATCGCAGCGCTGCTGCGGAGATAAATTGAAACGGAACTTACTTTCTGGACGTACCTCGTATATGACGTAAATTGTGTTTTTTAACGTGATTTAAACGTTTTGTGTAGTAAGTTTCTATCTATTACTGTGTACCAGTTACGCAAAATGCAGCAAAATTCATTCAAAAATAAAGAGTTATTTAGATGCTTTTCCCAGAAAATTCAAAGTATACATTTTATTTGCCATATAAATATCTTTTTATACGGTATTTTAATAAAAAGTTAGAACCATTTTTGAGAAAATCTAAAATTTCGAATTTTTTTCACGTAAAGGTATTTTTCTCAAAATATTCGCATCGCATCGTTGGAAGACACTAAACTTATATGCCAACTTTGGTATTTTACCGACACGGAGCTTTTTCCAAAAATGATTTTGGGTATAGTGGACCCTAAAACGTGTATTTCCGGTGAAATCTCGGTATCCAATTTTGGGTGGAATATAATACTTTCTCTATACACTATTTACATAGTACGTGTAGAGAAATTAAAAATCGGATGACTTTCTCTACATCTCCGCAACAATTGATTGTTAAAAAGCTTATGCTTCTATTTACTTCATGCTAATCGACAACAAATTAGCAGAAATAGTCTTATTAGTTGTTTCCCTGTAAGCAGGAGCGGAATAAGGGAGTACCATAGGTTAAAGTGAAAGCCAAAAGCTGGTTGCTATGTGACTGATGTTCCTTTGTTTGTGTGGACAGGAGTTGACAAATTCCTGTATGAGAAAAAGTTTTTCAAAGCTGAAATCAGAAACAAGGGATACCTAAAAACGATCAACTCCACGAAAAAAATGTATACAACATAAAGTGTGTGTTTTAATGTGCTGTACATTTTTGTGTTGTAAGTTTATGTCCCTTTCTTACGGTTTAGCAGTTATGCAAAATTCCGTAAAATTCACCCATAATAAAGTAGTCTTCAGAGCCTATTCCTAGAAAATTCAAAATATGTATTTTATTTGTCAATATGATATATTTTAATCAAAATCGTTAGAGCCACTTTTTATAAAATCAAACTTTTCGAAAAAAGTTCCATGTAAAGGGTAGTTTGGGGTTGGGCAATTTTTCTCAAAATCTTCGTGTCGTATCTCTGGAAGATCCTAAACTTCCAAGTGTGGAATTTTACCGTCTTTTCGTTTTTGAGTTATTGTGTTCACAGACACACGGACACACATGCACACACATGGACCTTTTTCTGAAAATACATTTTTTGGATATAGGGGACCCTAAAACATATATTTTCGGTGAAATTTCGGTATCGAATTTTTTGGTGGAGTGCAATACCTTCTCTATACACTATGTACATAGTGCGTATAGAGAAAGTAAAAATGTGATGTGTACCATTCACATGACTTTCTCTATATCTCTTGCCACACAAAGAAATGGGTTTCAATCCTTTAGCAACCACATTTTAAAGCATTTGACTGTCACTTTAACCTATGGTACTCCCTTATTTCGCTCCTACTTACAAGGATGCAAGTAATAAGACTACTTCTGCTAGTGTTTATCTCAATTAGCTTGAAGTAGACATAAGAATTAGCTTTTTAACAATAAGTTTTGAAATACTTGATACGGAAGTTAATCTTCCTGAACACATATTTGGTAATGCAAGCTGAGTTTACAATTCATTTATTAGTTGCCATGCCAACAAGCACTATAAGTACTTACAGTAAGAGTTTGAGAGGTCATTAATACTTAATAGTGCAATTAGGAAATGACGTAACACTCTGTAGATTACTTCATTCAGGGTGACTTTTGTATAACTGATAAACCGTAAGAGATAGAAAAAAAATTACTACACAAAAAATTAGATCCCATTATAATTCATAATCTATGTCATACACAGAGAAGATATCTTTCTTTCTGTCTCCTAACAAACAATGAGAGCAGAATTTAATTGTTTTCACTTAGGGATCGGCTTTTAAAGGATTTGACTATCACGTTAACCCAGTGTACTTTCTTATTTCTCTTCTAGTTACAAAAAATCTGATGTGTTACACTCACATGACTTTCTCTAGCTGTTCTACAAACTTCATACATAAGATTCTTCTTCTTTCTGCACCTTGCTAATCGTGGTACTCATTAGCACAATGTTCTTATTATTTAGTTCCGTATAAGTAGGAAGAAAATAAGGGAATACACTAGGCTAAACCGATAGTCAAATGTTTTAAAAGCTGTCGTTATGTGATTGTCATTACAAATCGCTTCTTTTCTTGGCCAGGGGTAGAATAAAAGAAAAACGGACACTCCCGTCTGAGAAAAGTATAAGTACTTCACAACTGAAACTAATAACAATGAATACCTCAAAAACGGTAAGTTCCACGAGAAAAATGTAGATGACATAACTTGTGTATTTTAACAAATCTAACATTTTTTGTGTAGTAAGTTTTTGTCTATCTCTTACGGTTTACTAGTTATGCTAAATTAAGCAAAATTCATTCAGAATAAACAGGTCTTCAGAAGCTATTTCGAAAAAATTCAAGATATACATTTTATTTGCTAGGTAAATATCTTTAATATATGATATTTTAATCAAAATCGTTAGAGCCATTTTTAAGAAAATGGAAATTTTCGAAAAAAGTTCCAAGTTTGGTATTTTAGCTACTTTTCGTTTTTGAGTTATCGTGTTCAAAGGCACACGGACACACGGACACTCACATGGACCTTTTTCTGAAAATGCTTTTTTTGGATACAGAGGATCCTAAAACATGTATTTCCGGTGAAATCTCGGTATCGAATTTTTGGGTGGAATACAATACTTCTCTATCCCTATATACATTGTACATATGGGGCTAGAGAAAGTAAAAAACAAATAACACCAATTCTGCAAATGCTTATCTTGATTAGCATAACGTGGATATAATTATAATAATAATAATAATAAAAAATCTGATGTGCTCCATTCACATGACTTTCTCTACATCTCTGTAACAAATTATTGTTAATAAGCTTATTCTTCTATCTACTTCATGCTAATCGAGATAAACACTAGCAGAAATTGTCTTATTACTTAGTTCCTTATAAGTAGGAGATAAATAAGGGAACACAGTAGACTAAACCGACAGTCAAATGTTTTAAAATGTGGTTGCTTTTGGGATTGGAATTCGATTCTTTGCGGCCAGGTGTTGATAAGTTCCCGTTTGAGAAAAAGTATAGGTATTTTAAAACTGAAATCAATAACAAGGAATATCTTAAAAACGTCGACCCAAGGGAAAAAAATGCATATAGCATGAATTGTTTGTTTTAACTAGCTCTACATGTTTTGTGCAGTAACTCTTTGTCCATCTCTTACGGTTTATCAGTCACGCAAAATTCATTCAGAATAAACAGGTCTTTAGAGGCTCTACCCAGAAATTTCAAGATATGCATTACGTTTTCCATATAAATAGCTTTAAATGCGGTATTTTAATCAAAATCGTTAGAGCCATTTTTGAGAAAATCAAAATTTTCGGAAATTTTTCCATGTAAAGGGTAGTTGGAGGTGGGGGGATTTTCTTGAAAATCTTCGTGTCGCAACCTTGGAAGTTACTGAACTTAAATACCAAGTTTGGTATTTTTTTCGTTTTTATTCTATGCTGCCCACAGAAATAATAATAATAATAATAATAATAATTATAATAATAAACTTTTGTAAGGAAAGTTTGTTTGTGGAACAGCGAGAGAAAGTCATGTGAATGGAACATTTCAGATTTTTAAAATTACATCATATTGGATATTATTTAAATGCCTTGAATATAAGTTAATATTAAGAAAATTGTGAATGTGTAAACGCTGCAATTTGGTATTTTGCACTGTATGTTAATACCAAGTAACTGGTAAAATTAGAAGAAAATACAGTAAATACTTCCGAGTTTTCATTTTCACAGACGCGTTCTCACAAAGAACGTTTGCTGGAAGATAGTTTGTAGGAAAATCGGATTATGGATGTTTTCTTTAACATATTTTGTTGTGTACAAATAAGAACGACCTCTGAAAAAGAATAAAAGATTCCTGTTTTTCCCCCACTTTGCTCCCCCACTTCGGATAGAGGACTGACATTTTAATGTACAGTGGTCTTACCCACGTCTTCATTTGTTTCCATAGAAATCTTCTGCTCTGCTTCCACGTCATGGCCGTTTTACAAGTTACCATAGCAACTTGATAAGCCCAGCAAGATTCTGACTCTCTTTTTCCCCTCCCAGCTGCGATTCTGGGGATTGGAAAATGCACATGGTCACTGGAATTCCACTCTAACCCGTTTTCACTTTTCGTGGTTATCCCTGGCCATACCAATGTTACGGTGTTGAGTGATAAATCCCTTGTCATAGACATAATTTATCTCAAAACTTCAGAAGGATCTCTTCGTTCTAGGCGACCTGTATACCTCGAAAGCCGCAAGAGGTACACAAAAATGTAGATTCCATTAAAACACTTTATGTCATATGCATTTCATTTGTAGAGTTAGCCGTCTCCAAGATATTCCTTGTTATTGGTTTCAATTTTAAACTATCTACTAAAACTTCCCTGAAACGGAAAGTCAACTTTCGTTTCATTTCTTTTGTTTTACCTTCTCTAGCACGTATGTACAATCTATATAGTAGGCAGATAAGGTACTGTTTTGTGCCCAAAAATTCGATACCGAGTTTCCACCAAAAATATCCATTTTGAGGTCCCGTGAATAAAAAAATTTTTACAAAAAGGCCCGCGTGTGTATGTGTGTGTTTGGTGACAGCATAACTCAAAAACGAAAATACCGTTAAAAACCAAGCTTGATTTTGTCTTCGAACGATGCGACACGAAGATTTTCAAGAAAATATCCCCACCTCCAACAACCCTTTACATGGAACTTTGTTCGAAAATTTTGATTTTCTCAAAAGTGGTTCTAATAATTTGTATTAAAATGTCATATGTTTAAGATATTTTCAAGCCAAACGAAATGTATATCTTGAATTTTCCGGGAATAGCCTCTAAAGACCTCTTCATTCTGGATGATTTTTGTATAACTGGTAAACAGTAAGAGATAGACAGGAGCTTGCCACACAGAAAATGTAGATCTCATGAAAACGCACAGTTTTTGACGTATACATTTTTTATAGTTAACCGTTTTCGAGATATTCCGAGTTATTTGTTTCAGTTTTATGGTACTTAATTTTTTTTTTTTCAAACGGGAGATCTATTATTTTCGTCTTTCCTTGTGCACTCCTAGCAAGCTAAGAGAACCGAATTTCAATTTTTCCACTTAGTGACCGGCATTTAAAACATCTGATGTGTTCCATTCACATGAAATACTCTAAACCTCTGGAACAAATTATTATTAGTAAGCTTATCTTTTATTTATTTCATGCTAATCGAGAAAAATTAGCAGAAATAGTCTTATTTCTTGCTTTATTGTAAGTAGAAGCGAAATAAGTGAGTACCATAGGTTAAAGTGAAAGCCAAAAGCTGGTTGCTATGTGACTGATGTTCCTTTGTTTGTGTGGACACGAGTTGACAAATTCCTGTTTGAGAAAAGTATACGTTTTTCAAAGCTGAAACCAAGAAAAAGGAATAGCTCAATAACGATCAACTCTAGGAAAAAAAATGTATATAACATAAATTGTGTGTTTTAATGTGCTCCTCATTTTTTGTGTGTTAACTTTTTGTCCATCTCTTACGGTTTAGTAATTATGAAAAATTCATCCAGAATAAAGTAGTCTTCCGGGCTATTCCCAGAAAATTCAAAATATACATTTTATTTGTCGGTAAATAACTTTAATGTACGATATTTTAATCAATATCGTTAGTCATTTTTTAGAAAATCAAAATTTTCGAAAAAAGTTCCATGTAAAGGGTAGTTGGGGGTGGGGGGATTTTTCTCAAAATCTTCGTGTCGCATCCCTGGAAGATACTAAACTTAAATACCAAGTTTGGTATTTTACCGACTTTTCGTTTTTGAGTTATCGTGTTCACACACGGACCTTTTTCTGAAAATACTTTTTTTTGGATACAAGGGACCCTAAAACATATATTTCCGGTGAAATATCGGTATGAAATTTTTGGGTGGAGTGCAATACCTTCTCTATACACTATGTACATAGTACGTATAGAGAAAGTAAAATGTGATTATTGTTTTATCCTAGTGTATTCCCTTATTTCTCTTCTACTTACAAAGAAGCAAGTATTAATACCAATTCTAGCAATGCTTACCCCGATTAGCATGGTGTAGATAAAAGGATAATCATTAGTAAGGAAGGTCTGTTTGTGGAATAGCTAGAGAAAGTCATGTGAATGGAAGACATCAGATTTTTATTTTCTCTAGCCCCGTATGTACAATGTACATAGGGATAGAGAAGTATTATATCCCACTCAAAAATTCTATACCGAGATTTCACCGGAAATATATGTTTTAGGGTCCCCTGTATCCAAAAAAAAAGCATTTTCACAAACAGGTCCTTGTGTGTCCGTGTGTCTGTGAACACTATAACAAAAAAACGAAAAGTATGTAAAATACCAAACTTGGTATTTAAGTTTAGTATCTTCCAGAGATGCGACACGAAGATTTTGAGAAAAATCCCCCCACCCCAAACTACCCTTTACATGGAAAAATTTTCGAAAATTTTGATTTTCTTAAAAATGGCTGTAACGATTTTTATTAAAATTTCGTATATTAAAGATATTTACCTGACAAATAAAATGTATATCTTGCATTTTCTGGAACTAGCCTCTGAAGAGTAGTTTATTCTGGATGAATTTTACTGAATTTTGAATAACTGCTAAACCGTAAGAGATGAACAAAAACTTACCACACAAAAAGTGTAGAGCACGTTAAAACACACAATTTATGTAATACAATTTTTTTTCTTGGAGTTGATTATTTTTAAGATAGTCCTTGTTTTTGGTTTCAGTTGTGAAAAACACACTTTTCTCATAAAGGAATTTGTCAGCTCCTGTCTATACAAATAAAGAAACTTCAGTCACATAGCAACCAGCATTTGACTCTCATTTTAATCTATTGTTTCCCTTATTTCGCTTCTAATTACAAGGAAGCAAGTAATAAGACAATTTCTGCTATTCTTTTCTCGATTAGCATGAAGTAAATAGAAGCATAAGGTTTTTAACAATAAGTATTTGCAGATATTTAGAGGACAACATGTGAATGGAACACATTAGATTTTTTTAAAATTCCTCTGCTGTAGAACAAAAACACAAGCAAACGAGGATGGAAGGAAGAAGAGACAGGTGGATAGAGTTAATCTTCTTAAGATTTGCTTTGTAAATTTCTAAAAGAATGTGCAATTAAATCACCAGACTTGCTTTTAATGGTGTGTACAGATAAAAGCTGTTTTCTGCATGCTTTATAATATTCTTCAGCCAGAGATTTAAAAGTTACAACCTCTAACCTCCTCCCCTTGTAGCAGGCAACCCTCTCTCATTTTCCCTGGAAAGGAGCTAAGGGTATATACATAAGACATTCTTTCTGTTCCTTTCCTTCATAAAGCCAGGGGCTTGGATAATGAGGGTAATCCGATTTTTCCAATTAAAAACGACAAAACTTAAGCGACAGACGTTATATATATAGAGATATTTTTTACTTCATCTCTGCTTCTTGAAGGCAAGATATTAAATTGAGCAGATATCCGTCTTTAATGAAGTACAAAAAAACGCGAGTATGTTTAATCCTGAAGTAGTGGATGCTGAGGAGATCATAAGAACGGAGCAGCTGCGCGGTTGGACCCCTTGCTTTGACAACTCCTGGATTTAAGCCTTTTCAAAACATATTTCTTGAGATATTGTTAGTTTTAAGTTGGCTGCTCCAGAAATCCTGTTCAAGGTTTGCCTTCAGCTAGTACAGGGACTCTGTAAAACTGTTGAAACTTCACAAGAGAATTTGTGTAATATTTACAAGACGTTTTCTATCCAGCATCCAGTACATAGAGAAGCTAAGGCATTCCACCCAAAAATTTGATACCGAAATTTCATCAGCAATAAATGTATCTTGCCTGAATAATCAAAAAATTTTAGAAAAAAATCCATTTGCGCCCCGAGTAACCCAAAATGTGTGTGTTTGTGTGTCAGCGTGAGTATTTCTGCTAATTTTTACTCGATTAGCATGAAGTAAATAGAGGCATAAGCTTTTTAACAATAATTTGTTGCAGAGATGTAGAGAAAGTCATGTGAATGGAACACATCAGATTCATACTTATTCTACCAGTAAAATGAAGATGCAACAGTACACTTCATGAAGTAAAAATCTGACGTGTTCCATTCACATGACTTTCTCTATAACTCTGCAATAAATTAGCGTAAAAAAGCTTATGCTTCAATTTACTTCCTGCTAATCGAGAAAAAATTAGCAGAAATAGTCTTATTAGTTGCTTCCTTGTAAGTAGAAGCGAAGTAGGGGAGTACCATAGGTTAAAATGATAGTCAAAACCTGGTTGCTATGTGACTGAAGTTCCGTTGTTTGTATGGACACGAGTTCACAAAGTCCTGTATGAGAAAAGTATGTTTTTTATAACTGAAACCAAAAACAATGAATATCTGAAAAGCAATCAACTCCACGAAAAAAATGTATATAACATAAATTGTGTGTTTTAAGGTGCTCTACATTTGTTGTGTGGTAAGCTTTTGTCCATCTCTTACAGTTTAGCAGTTACGCAAAATTCCATAAAATTGACCCAGAATAAAGTAGTCTTCAGAGGCCATTCCCAGAAAATTCAAAATACATATTTTGTTTGTCAAGTAAATATCTTTAATAATCGATATTTTAATCAAAATCGTTAGAACCATTTTTTAGAAAATCAAAAATTTCGAAAAAAGTTCCATGTAAAGGTTAGTTTGGTTTGGGGGGATTTTTCTCAAAACCTTCGTGTCGCATCCCTGGAAGATACTAAACTTAAATACCAAGTTTAGCATTTTACCGACATTTAGTTTTTGAGTTATCGTGTTCACAGACACACGGACACACTGCCACGCGGACACACATACACACCCGGATCTTTATCTGAAAATACTTTTTTTTTTGGATACGGGGGACCCTAAAACATATATTTCCGGTGAAATCTCGGTATCGAATTTTTTGGTGGAGTGTAATACTTTCTCTATACACTATATATAGTAAGTATAGAGAAAGTAAAAATGATGCATATTGCATAGAATTAGTAGGTACAGAGGGTAAGGCACTCCACCGAAATAATTAATATTGAGATTTCAACGGAAATATAAGTTTTAAGAACCATTTTAGAAAAGAATCCGTGTGCGTCATCATCAATAATAGCTTAAAATAAATACCAAAGCAATACGAACAGTACCTAACCTAGCTACGTCTATTACGACTCTTACCCGGCGATACCAGATGCTAGTAACTCGACTATGCATTGGTCACACTGCGCTAACCCATTCCTACCTCCTGCTCCTACATGTACTCTATGTAACTCTGCTCGCGTCTACCCAGACCCAGAGCAGATGGCAGGCTGAGGGCAGCCCGAGGTGTGTTAGACGTGTCCCTTTTTTTTTTTTTCTTCTTTTTTTTTTTGTTAAATACGGCACCGGAGTCTGATCGGGACTCCGGCACTGTATACCCTACTTTTTATTTACTTTTTTTTTACCTTCTTTACTATTATTACTGGATTGGTGTTTTCTTACTTTTACAACACACACACACACACACACACACACATAAACACAAACATATAACACCCATGCCCAAGGCGGGACTCGAACCCACGATCCCCAGCGCTACGAAGCACCAAAGCGGGACGCCTTGGCGAGCGCGGCCATGGGGACCAGCTGTTCTCGGAGCTGACAGGAGGAGGCAAGTATTGCTCCTCGACGGTTGCCTATTATGGTGCAACGGCCCTTGTGCACCGCTGGTGTGAAGTTTATTCAAAATGTTTATTTTGGGTTTTTAATTTTAATATCCAAGCAACTCTTGAAGGATTGTAAGGAGCTTAGCCGTAGCAGATGTTGGAGGTGCTCCTTCGTTACCGGGGATGCCCGCAAGCCATGCGGGGAAGCCGGTATCGCCTGAAGCGGCGGTTTGTGGGATCGTAATCCCCAAGAGACCTAACGAGGGCGCTCCGATTGAATGGTAACCCTTCGTTGAATTTTGTTGCCCGACGCCTAATCTCGTCCTCCAGGTATGGCAGACCAGAGGCTTCGTGCCGGAGTCTCGTAGGAAATAGTCGAGGCACTATTCTGTACCCGCTGAAGCAACAGTAGACTGGAATCTGCCGCCATGCCCCAGATCTCACAGGCGTAGATTAATAAGGGGACTATGAGGGCCCTCAAAAGGCGCAACTTAAGGGGAACCGGCATCGTGGACTTCAGCATCGGGTACAGTGAGGCCGCAGTCCCGTTGCCCCGACATCTCAGTTCCCTGATGTGCTCCCCAAAAGTGACGCCCCTGTCAAGCTTCACCCCCAAGTAGGTAATGGTGTTCGTCCATTGTATCCTTCGTCTCTGAATGGGGTTGAAGGCTCTGCGTGGGTGTTTGTTTGTACAGAATAACTGCACGTCATCAGCATACTGGGCTATGTTGACTTGCTGCACTATTGGTAGGTCGGCCATGTAGACGCTGAAGAGCGTAGGCCGCGCCGTGGCCGAGTGGTTAGACCACTTGCCTCTCACCTAGACGGCCGGGGTTCGATCCCAAGCGACCGCATGTGAGATTTGTGGTGGACAAAGCGGCGCTGGGGCGGGGTTTCTCCGGGTACTCCGGTTTCCCCTGCCATCGCATTCCACCGGTGCTCCATCATCATTCATGTATCACCAGTGTCACTGCCTGCGGTGTCATAAGTAGTTAAAGCGGGCGTTAAACACTACCAAAAAAAAAAAACAAAAAAAACTGAAGAGCGTGGGGGAAAGTACAGAGCCTTCGGGGACTGCTCGCGTCTGATCACAGCTTGCCCGAGATATACTGCTGAGCGACTTAACTGTGGAGTTCCTGGAAACCTACAGCTGGCCTTGGGTGATCGAGAATGTCGTAGGAAAGTCATTAACTTCAAGAAAATGTGCAAAATTACTAATATTTAAATTGTTGCCAAACTCTACAAGAAAAAACTCAAGATCCCAGATGACCTAAAGCTGTCAATGATAGGAATCGAGGTCATGTCTTAGACTGGTACAGTTTTTTAAATGCATCAAATTGTATGATAAATTATTATAAAACTGCTTCATAATGCAATCTCACTGTACAATGTATGTAATTTTGTTAAATATTTTTGCTTCGGAAATATTGTAAAGTTAATGAACTGTATAATGTTAAATGTTTATCCCATGAGTTTGTATCATGTTTTTAAAGTCGCTATAAGACCTTGCAGTTAGGCGACTTAAAATAAATTCATTAAAAAAAAGTTTGTTATTGTCAATTAACCACTGTAAGATTTAATGTAACTTTTGTAATTCTACCTAATTGTAAAACTAAGTGTTCAGTCGCAATATGACGTAATTGTTGAAGCGACTATAATAAATTAAAAAAATCTGATGTGTACCATTCACATGACTTTCTCTATATCCCTGCAACAAGTTATTCTTAAAAAGCTTATACTTCTATTTACTTCACGCTCACCAGAAAAATTTAGCAGAAATGGTCTTATTACTTGCTTCTTTGTAAGTAGAAGCAAAACAACGGACTACCATAGGTTAAAGTGATAGTCAAAAGCTGGTTGCTATGTGACTGAACTTAATTTGTTTGTATGGACACGAGTTCACAAAGTCCTATATGAGAAAAGTATGCTTTTTATAGCTGAAACCAAAAACAAGGAATATCTCAAAGACAATCAACTCCACGAAAAAAAGTTATATAACAAATTGTGTGCTTTAAAGTGCTCTACATTTGTTGTGTGGTAAGTTTTTGTCCATCTCTTACGGTTTAGCAGTTATACAAAATTCCGTAATATTGACCCAGAATAAAGTAGTCTTCAGATACTATTCCCAGAAAATTCAAAATATACATTTTATTTGTCAGGTAAATATCTTTAATATACGATATTTTAATCAAAATCGTCAGAGTCATTTTTTTTAAAAAATCAAAATTTTCGAAAAAAGTTCCATGTAAAGGGTAGTTTGGGGGGGATTTTTCTCAAAATCTTCGTGTTGCATCCCTGGAAGATACTAAACTAAACTTAAATACCATGGACACACATGGACCTTTTGCTGAAAATACTTTTTTTGGATACAGGGGACTCTAAAACATATATTTCCGGTGAAATCTCGGTATCGAAATTTTTGGTGGAGTGCAAAACTTCTCTATACACTATGTACATAGTGCGTATAGAGAAAGTAAAACAATACGATAGAGTTTACAAACAAATGCTCCAGGAAGTGCTGGAAAAATATCCAGATCACCGACAAATATACACTGACGGTTCAAAGACTAATAATGGCCGTCATTATTGACCATGAGAACAACACACTCCACAAACTGCCACAGCTATGTACAATTTTCGCATGTGAATTGTTTGCCATCAAGGAAGCTCTATCTTACATTAACGAAACGCCTTTTCTCGTGCTTTCTGATTCCAAAAGTGCACATTTAGCTATTCAAGATATCTCAAAAGTTCATCCACTAATTAATGGAATTCATCATCTCCTCAATTGTATCTTCAGGAAGAAAAAAACCACAGTATTAATCTGAATTCCTTCACACACATGGAAATGATTTAGCCGACAAAGCAGCCAAAGATGCAACAAATCTTCCAAGTGCGAAAATTCCATATCAGGACGCCAATGCTCATTTGAAAAGAACTCTCCGCGATACATGGAAAAGCTCTTGGGTTACCTCTCCCAAAACTAAACTCCACGACGCAAGAGGTAATTCTACAGCACCTTTTTCAGTCAAATTCCTAAATCGCCGTGACCAGATACTCATAACTAGAATTCGAATTGAACATACAAAACTTACACACTCCTACATCCTCTCTAAAGATGAGCCACTGCAATGCACAACCTGCAGTACAAGAAACAGCATCCAGCACATAGTCGAGAACTGCGCGTGCTACTAATTCTACAGGAAAAAAACTCAAGATTCCAGATAACCTAAAGCTGTCAATGAAAGACTCGAGCTCGTGCCTTAGACTGATAGTTTTTTTAAATGCACCAAATTGTATAATAAATTATTGTAAAACTGCTTCACAATGCAATCTCACTGTAAACAATGTATGTTTTTTTTTAATTATTCTTTATTTTAGGTCGCAGAACTACAAGGTCTTATAGCGACCACATTAAAAATCAGTTTTACATCCATTAAACAATGAAAATTTTGAACATAAGTAAATCATTATGTACTCAGGGATTAAATATACCTATAACGCTTATTGACATATTAAAACATTGACTTAAGTATAAAAAATATAACAATGCCACAATTATATTACAACAAACAGTGAAACTTAAATTAGGTATAACATGTTAGTAATTATAATTCTGAGAGTTATATACAGTTATATAGATTGATCTCTTTAAGGTATATTAACACATTGACTAAACTTTTTGTGTCTGTAAGTGTTAATGCAAAGCTTTTTGAAAGTGTGTGCTGTTTTCTGACATGACCGTATTTTGGACACTGAAATATATTATGCTTAACTGTAAGAGGACTTATACACAAATCACAATGTGGTGGTGCTTCTTTTGACAGTAAATAGGAATGTGTGTTTTGTATGACCTATTCTGTTAAATGTTTATCCCATGTGTTAAAGTTTGTATCATGTTTTTAAAGTCGCTATTAGACCTTGCAGTTGGCGACTTAAAATAAATGCATTAAAAAAAAATCTGATGTGTAACATCCACATGACTTTCTCTATATCCCTGCAACAAATTGTTCTTAAAAAGCTTATACTTCTATTCACTTTATGATAATCAGAAAAAATGAGCAGAAATGGACTTATTACTTGCTACCTTGTAAGTAGAAGCGAAATAAGGGACTACCATAGGTTAAAATTATAGTCAAAAGCTGGTTGCTATGTCGATAAAGTTCCTTTGTTTAGATGGAAAGAAGTTGAGAAGTTCCTGTATGAGAAAAATATATGTTTTTCATAGTAGAAAAAAAATAAGGAATGTCTAAAATACAACGAACTTACGAAAAAAATGTATATAACATAAATTGTGTGTCTTAACCTGCTCTACATTTTTTGTGGAGTAAGTTTTTGTCCATCTCTTACGGTTTAGCAGTTATTCAAAATTCAGTAAAATTCATCCAGAATAAACTACTCTTCAGAGGCTATTCCCAGAAAATTCAAGATATACATTTTATTTGCCAGGTAAATATGTTTAATATACGACATTTTAAACAAAATCGTTAGAGCCATTTTTTAGAAAATCAAAATTTTCGAAATAAGTTCCATGTAAAGGGTAGTTGGGGGTGGAGGAATTTTTCTCAAAATCTTTGTGTCGCATGCCTGGAAGATACTAAACTTAAATACCAAGTTTGGTACTTTAGCTACTTTTCGTTTTTGAGTTATCGTGTTCAAAGACACACTGACACACACACGGACCTTTTTCCGAAAATGCTTTTTTTAGATAAAGGGGACCCTTAAACATATATTTCCGGAAAAATCTCGGTATCAAATTTTTGGTGGAGTGCAATACATTCTTTATACACTATGTACATAGGCAGTATGGAGAAAGTAAAAATCTGTTGTGTACCATTCACATGACTTTCTCCAAATCCCTGCAACAAATAATTCTTAAAAAGCTTATACTTCTATTTACTTTATGCTAATCAGACAAAAATAGCAGAAATAGTATAATTACTCGCTTCCTTATAAGTAGAAGCGAAATAAGGGACAACTGTAGGTTAAAGTGATAGTCAAAAGCTGGTTGCTATGTCAATGAGGTTCCTTTGCCTATATGGATAGGAGTTGACAAGTTCCTGTATGAGAAAATTATACGTTTTTCATAGCAGAAACCAAAAATAAGGAATGTCACAAAAACGACGAACTCCACGAAAAAATGTATATAACATAAATTGTGTGTTTTAATGTGCACTACATTTTTTGTTTAGTAAATGTTTGTCCATCCGTTACGGTTTAGCAGTTATTCAAAATTTAGTAAAATTCATCCAGAATAAACTACTCTTCAGAGGCTATTCCCAGAAGATTCAAGATATACATTTTATTTGTCAGGTAAATATGTTTAATATACGAAATTTTAAACAAAATCGTTAGAGCCATCTTTTAGAAAATCAATATTTTCGAAATATGTTCCATGTAAAGGGTAGTTGGAGGTGGAGGAATTTTTCTCAAAATCTTCGTGTCGCATCCCGAAGATACTAATCTTAAATACCAAGTTTGGTATTTTAGCTACTTTTCGTTTTTGAGTTATCGTGTGCACTGACACACACACGCACACGGACCTTTTTCCGAAAATGCATTTTTTAGATAAAGGGGACCCTTAAACATATATTTCCGGAAAAATCTCGGTATCGAAATTTTTGAGGAGTGCAATACATTCTATGTACACTATGTACATAGGGAGTATAGAGAAAGTAAAAATAGATATATTACGAACTCTCCGGGCCCCAATCTTTCTTAGTATAATTTATAAAACGCTTTATTAATAGAAGAGAATTTGATTCACTAAGATAAACATCTGCTTTTATGAGGTAGGGGAAATATTCTTTGTATGAAATCCTATTGATGTATAATTTATAATCTACATAGCACATTACCTGGCGGATGATGATGAACTTTTTGAACTTAGTAATCCTTAGTATGGCTTTCTACGGAAACAAAATAAAGCCGTTGGTCCTGTATAATATTTATATGCTCGTAAAATAGCCCTATATTTTGAAAAAGAAGTTTCCTTATCTAAATTCTGTAATTTTTACGCCCGCATATTGTGATTTAATTGGTAGTGCCATCTATGAGCAATGAATGAGTTACTATGTTATTATGTTAAACATAAATACCAAGTTTGCTGTTTTACCGACTTTTTGTTTTTAAGTTATCGAGTTCACAGACACACACACGCACGCACGCACGCACACACACACACACACACACACACATACGAACTTTTTCCTGAAAATACCTTTTTCTTGAAAAAATCTCGGTATCTAATTTTTTGGTGGAGTCCAATGCCTTCTCTATACACCATGTACATAGAACGTGTAGAGAAAGTAAAAATCAGTTAAATTCCTTGAGTTTAGGGATGTTCCAAGGATGTCACAAAGTTTTTCATTAAAATTCCCGAATTGCAAAATACTCTATATATAAAAGTTTTCCATAAATGTGCTTTTCTAAACATGACTAAAGATTTTGATTAAAATATCACGTATTAAACCTGTTTACATGACAAATTAAATGTAAAGTATATCCTGAATTTTCTGAAGTCCTCTTCTTTTGGAGCGATTTTTGCATAACTGATAAACCATACAAGTTAAACTAAAGCTTACTCTACTAAAATGTATATTTCATTAAAACATAAAATTTATGTCATATACGTTTATTGTTGAGTTAACGATTTTTGAAATATTGCTTGTTTTTTGTTTAAATTCTGAAATACTTTTTTACTCTCTCTATACGTACTATGTACTTAGTGTATAGGGAAGGTATTGCATTGTACCCAAAAATTCGATACCAAGATTTCACCGGAAATTTTTGAGACCCTCTGAATCCAAAAAATGCATTTTTAGAAAAATGTCCGTCTGTGTGTGTGGGGGGGGGGCCAGCATAGCTCAAAGACGAAAATACCGTTAAAAACCAAACTTAGTATTTAAGTTTCGTATCTTCCAAGGATGCGACACGAAAATTTTCAAGAAAATCCCCCACCCCAAATTACCCTTTACATGGTAAAAGTTTGGAAAATTTTGATTTTCTTAAAAATGGTTCTAACGATTTTGATTAAAATCTGTTATATTTAAGACATCTACTTGCCAAATAAAATGTATATCTTGAATTTTCGGGGAATAGCCTTAAAAGGCCGCTTTATCTAACTGATTTTTATTGAATTTTGCATAACTGGTAAACCGTAAGAGATAGACAAAAACTTACTACACAAAAATGTAGAGGACAATGAATTACATAGTTTATGTCATGTAATTTTTTATTTTCTCTATACGAACTATGTACAAGTGTATAGAGAAGGTATTGCATTACACCCAAAAATTCGATACCGAGATTTCACCGGAAATACATGTTTTGAGACTCCCTAAAACCAAAAACAATTTTTTTAGAAAAATCTCTGTGTCTATCTGTGTGTATGTGTGTGCCTGTGTGTCTGTGGGCAGCATAACTCAAAAACGAAAAGACCATTAAAGCCCAAACTTGGTATTTAAGTTTGGTATCTTCCAAGGATGCGACACGAAGAATTTCAAGAAAATGCCCCACCCCAAACTACCCTTTACATGGAAAACATTTTGAAAATTTTGATTTCCTTAAAAATGGCTCTAACTATTTTGATTAAAATATCGTATATTAAAGATCTTTACCTGACAAATAAAATATATACTTTGAATTTTCTAGGAATATCCTCTGAAGACTACTTTAATCTGGATGAATTTTACGGATTTTTTGCATAACTGCTAAACCGTAAGAGATTGACAAAAACTTACCACACAAGAAATGTAGAGCACATTAAAACAAACAATCTATATTATATACATTTTCGTGGAGTTGATCGTTTTCAAGATATTCCTTGTGTTTAGTTTCAACTTGGAAAAACATACAGGAATTTATCAACTCCTGAGCATAGAAACAAAGGAACTTCAGTCACATAGCAACCAGCTTTTGGCTTTCACTTTACAAGGAAGCAAGTAATAAGACCCTTTCTGCTAATGTTTTCTCAATTGGCATGAAGTAAATAGAAGCATAAGCTCTTCAACAAAACTTTTTTGCAGAGATATAGAGAAATTCATGTGAATGGAACACATCAGATGTTTAATGAGTTTTGCAACAGATTCTTTACTTGAAGTAGCACATGTCTTGAGTGTTACGTCATGTTCTAATTATACTGTAAGTATCAATGATCTCTCAAATTCCTACTGTAAGAACTTACAGTGCTTGTTGGCATGACAATTAATGAACTAACTGTAAATTTAGCTTACATTACCAAATATGTGTTCAGAATGATTATAATTATATATTAAGTATGTATTTCAAAAACCCTTTTTACTTTTACTGTACACACTACATACATAGTGTATAGAGAAGGTATTTCACTCCACCCAAAAATTCGATACCGAGATTTTACCGGAAATATATGTTTTAGGGTCCCCTGTATCCAAAAAAAGCATTTTCACAAAAAGGTCCATGTGTGTGTGTGTGTGTCCGTGTGTCCGTGAACACGATAACTCAAAAACGAAATGTCGGTAAAATACCAAACTTGGTATTTAAGTTTAATATCTTCCAGCGATGCGACACGAAGATTTTAAGAAAACTCCCCCCACCCCCAACTACCCTTTACATGGAACTTTTTTCGAAAATTTTGATTTTCTCAAAAATGGCGCTAACGATTTTGATTAAAATTTTGTATATCAAAGATATTTACCTAACAAATAAAATGTGTATCTTGAATTTTCTGGGAATAGACTCTGAAGAGTAGTTTATTCTGGATGATTTTTACGGAATTTTGAATAATTGCTAAACCGTAAGAGATGTACAAAAACTTACTACACAAAAATGTAGAGCACATTAAAACACACAATTTATGTTATATACATTTTTTCGTGGAGTTTGTCGTTTTTGAGACATTCCTTATTTTTAATTTCTGCTATGAAAAACATACTTTTCTCATACAGGAACTTGTCAACTGCTGTCCATATAAACAAAGGAACTTCATTGACATAGCAACCAGCTTATGACTATCAAATTAACCTATGGTAGTCCCTTATTTCGCTTCTACTTACAAGGAAGCAAGTAAAAAAACTATATCTGCTAATTTGTTTTTGATTAGCATAAAGTAAATAGAAGTATAAGCTTTTCAAGAATAATTTGTTGCAGGGCTATAGAAAAAGTCATGTGAATGGTACACATCAGATTTTTTTACTTTCTCTGCAGGTACTATGCAAATAGTGTATAGCGGAAGTATTGTATTCCATCAAAAAATTTGTTACCGAGATTTCATCGGAAATACACGTTTTAGTACTCCCTGAATCCAATTTAAATACCAAACTCTGTATTTAAATTTAGTATCCTCCAAGGATTGACACGAAAATTTTCAAGAAAATCCTCCCACCCCAAACTACATTTCACATGGAAAAATTTTCAAACATTTTGATTTTCTCAAAAATGACTAATGATTTCGATTAAAATACCCCATATTAAATCCATTTCCATCACAAATAAAATTTATATTTTGAATTTTCTGGGAATGGCTTCTGTAGATGTGTTTTTCTGGATAAATTTTGCTGATTTTAGCATAACTAGTAAACCATAAGGGGCAGACAAAACCTTACTACACAAAAAATATAGATATACTTTTCTCATACGGGAACTTGTCAGCTCCTGGCCAGGTAAAGAAACGTATTTCAACTGCATAGCAACCACATTTTAAAACATTTGACTGCCGTTTTAGCCTAGTGTATTCCCTTATTTCCCTTCTACTTATAAGGAATTAAGAAATAGAACGGTTTCTGTTAATGCTTATTAGATTAGAAAAAAAAAAAAATATAAATGACGTGTTATTTATGGACGCTCTTTAACTGCTGTATTCTCAGCGTCCGTCCCATTCTACATTGGGCGTGAAATACCGCTTAAGTTTGCTCAGAGGCCTCTCTATCAGGCTTGAGGCTATTTTACGTGCCGTAAATCTACGACACAGGACCAACGGCTTTACTTCCCTTCCGAGCAAAGCCATGCTATGGATTTTTACACCTGAAAAATTCCGTCGTCCTCCTTCGGGTTTGAACCCGCGACCTTAGATACATGAAGTTAGCATAGTAACCATTACACCACGGAGGGCGACTTGTACGAACTCGGAATAAATCTCTATTAGATGTTATTCCATGGTTATGAACTAAATTGTGTTGTACGACAGCAGAATAGGGACTATAAGTTATTCCGTGATTCCTTGCGGGGATAAGCCGTTATTCCGAGAACAGAGTACAAAAAGGAAAATGGCCGCTGGTGTTCTGGACACAATTTTGACCCATTTTTGACCGATATAAACGATTAATTTCTTTATAATATGTTTTTAAGGACATATTATAGCTAAATACAATATGTTATAGAGGTAGTCCGATAATGACATTAAAATTGAGAAAGTATATCACACTGAGATAAGGCATAAGACAAGAAGTTGCATTTGTAAAACAGTAAAACCTATTGCCATCAAAATACCGCTATTTTTATGGAAGAAATTACATTTTATCCTACCCTAAATAAATATAAAATAGTATATAGCAATTCACCATTACAATGCTTAGCGTTGTAAAGATTGAGGTTATGTTTTATTGACAAAATACAAAGAATTGGCGATATGTTTCAAAACTTAACATAGGCACAAGTGTTAATATTAGCGACATTCATATTTTTGAGGTTAGGTGCAAGTTTAACAACGATAACATTACAAGCTTTTTGATAAAGGGAGGAGATGCCCAGATTAAAAGACGCCTTCAGAGCTCGCAAATATAATATATATTATTATTTTACAATATATTAATAATGTTTCGTATTATATACTGTGGGTTTAATATATTAGAAACAATTTTGATTGGATAGACGATTCCTTCCGTAAGATATGTTCTCAGTTTTATTAGTTTGGTTGAACATTTCAAACTGTTGTATTAAATATTACCATCAGCAAAGTGCGAGCTGTAATGGGAACGGTTTAATGCACTATTCAACATAGCTACTAACTTTTCTGTTGGTTAATAATACCTGTATAGCAAGTTGCTTATGTACTTGATCTTGGTGCAACGATTTTAATATACACATCTTAATTTCAGCGGCGGCTGCTGTGTAGGAGCACAAGAGCACGTGCACCTCCAATATTTTTAGTGGATCTCCTTTTTCTCTTTCAGGAAACATTTAATAAAATGCGCTATCCGGTGCCACTTTTAAATATACCGCGCTCTGCTCTTCAGATTGAACACAGCCGAGAACCTGAGTATGTGGCAACAACGCTGTAGAACAGGCCTCTTGTGCAGCGTATTACTAACGTTTAGCAGCTCTGCGCTTGCGCGAACAACAAACCAGCTCGGAATTTTACAGCCAGAAATGAGCACAGTGCGACCGTGCATATTAACACCTCCAGGGTTCTGTTTATCAGCGGGAGGTGCTGCTATCTTTGAGATTTAGTTGAAACTATCCGGAAGTGCAACTGCAGTCTTTGTGAGAGACGTTATTTTTCTTAATAATTTGCATTTTATGCGAGGGTTAAGCAGTTCAAAACAGAAAACAACATCAACGAAGCAACTAACCGAGCTACTGAAGATTATCATTACGACCATGACTACATCAGAACCAGAAATATGCTTTTCCACAATAAAAAGAATTAAAACCTTTACTAGGAGTACAAGGGTGAAGACCGACTTTCAGCACTGGCAATGCTTGCTGTTGAGAAGAAACTGGTCAACAGCATAAAATGCTTTAATCACCCAGTGATAGAAAAGTTTGCACATTTGAAAAACCGGCGCATGGAATTTCTGTACTAATAAATTTGGTGTTAATTGCGTAATTCAAACAATGTAAATATTATTCACTGGAAATATCATTCTTCACATGAACTGTATAAAAGCACTTCACCCCTTCATCACCTCATATTGCTGTTAACTCTCGGAGACTAAGAAATTCAACATCTTTACAATACTGGGTGAGTGACGATTTGTGTAACAAATTTATAATTCTTGTTATTAGGCACTATCATTGTTTCTAATATTACTAGATTTGATGTTGCGGCGACGGCGGTAGCAGTAGCGGCAGCGGCTGCGGCGGTGGTAAATTGCTGATTTTGTGAACACCTACATTTTTAATCCACGAGCCGGCACTGCTTAATTTGATAGTAGCGTTGGCAACACTAAAATTTAATTTTCAAAATTCGATTACTAAGAATTTTACTGAATACAATTACAGAATCCAGGTTAAGTACGTAAGCTGTTTTGAGCACAGAAACGGAAAGATGTCACATATCAGACAAGATACTCTTTACAATACGATAAGGTTTCATGCCCATGCTCCTAACCTATCGTAATAAGTCACAGTATATGTGTTTATGTTTTGTAAAGTATATAGCAATTCTGCATCCGAACACACTGGTGAACATTTGCAATTATTTCATAGTACCGTAAGTAGTTAAAATAAGAAATAATACATAGTTTAGGAACAGCTGATTGTGAAAACAATGCAAATTTTCAGCAAAATAAAGCAGAAATTACGAATCAAGTTGGCCATGAATGACTCGCAGTATAGCCAACATTAGTTTTAAATCTGCAAACAGTCGAATAGATATCTAAGGAAGAAAATTGCGTCGTACAACCAGTCACCATATTTATACCGGGAATAGTGTATTCCAAGAATAACTATTCCAAGATTTATTCCGAGTTCGTACAACCGGCCCTTATTCGATTAGCATGAAATAGAAGAATAAACTTATAAACAATAATTTGTTACAGAGTTGTAGACAAGTCATGTGAATGAAACATCAGTTTTATATGGAAACACTTAAAATAAGTGGGACTTGTGAATAAACAGGCAACAAAGGGTTAAAACATACATTTCCGGTGAAATACAATAACTTCTCTAGTTAGCGTGTAGAGAAATAACAAGGTGTTGTTGGAAGAGTTTGTAATATACGAGAGAAAGTAAGACATCAGACGGTGACAGTTGTGAATCACCGCGCCCAGACGGTGGTCAGTGTTTTCCTCCCCCAGTTGCAACAAAACATTCCTCCAAGATTGCAGTTGACTTTATCGCCTTCCTCACCAAGTTCGCAAGACATGGCGATGACACCCTCTGTCCAGTCCGTGTGACAACAAGTGAGAAATCTTGGGAGCGCCCGCGTCGTGATCGATTCTCTCGCTCGGAGCGCTGTTTAAAGACAGGAAGACTTTTGTCCCGAAGAAGACGCGCTGGAACAAAACTTTGGTTCGTCGTCGCAGAGGCTTCCTGGCAATATCTCTGCTGCTGCAGTTAAGTTTTACTTCGCCCCCTCCCCCTCTATGCAAGTTTTACTTTCGGCACAAACCAAAACTTGGTGTTAAGCTTGCCAAAGATAATGTTAAATTACAAGGTACACGGTTTCCGTGACGTATGCGAGATATCTGGTAGCTGTTGTTGCGCGCGAACCACCTTATCGTGTGTATGACATAGGGGAGGGAGCATTGTGGTGGCTTACGACTCAATAAGGGGAGGTTTTAGACGCCAGAGTGCGTATGTGTGTTTGAGGCGAACAAACAGCGTTCCTATGTAGCACACAGATAAACGCATCCTTGTGTATGCCGCTTTATGGCAAACATATACAGAGTCTTAATCAACTACACCGAAATATTTTCACAGAATATCTAGATTACTTAAATTAGTAACTTGAGATAGGAGACTTATGACCTCTTTATTGAAATCGACTAACGACTACACGTTTCTGAAGCGGTACTTCGTCAGGAATTAAAAAAATAATAATAAAAACATTTACTCTATGAAAAAACATTTACTCAAGAACGTAGTTAATGAATGCTCAGTGTCGCACTGTCAAGTGATTAGTTCGAGATTTTACAGAGTTTTGCGACATTAAATCTTGACAACGCTAGTAACTCGCTGCTAAAAATCGATATTTCTATACTCGGGCAACAGTTTTAAAGACATTGTAAGCCATTTTTACTTTCTCTATACGCACTATGTACATAGTGTATAGAGAAGGTATTGCACTACACCCAAAAATTCACCGAGATTTCACCGGAAATATACGTTTTAGGGTCCCCAATATCAAAAAAAAGCATTTTCACAAAAAGGTCCGTGTGTCTGTGTGTGTGAACACGATAACTCAAAAACGAAAAATCGGTAAAATACCAAACTTGGTATTTAAGTTTAGTATCTTCCAGGGATGTGACACGAAGATTATGAGAAAAATCCCCCCACCCCAAGCTACCCTTTACTTAGAACTTTTTTCGAAAATTTTGATTTTCTCAAAAATGGCTCCAACCATTTTGATTAAAATTTCGTATATTAAAGATATTTACCTGACAAATAAAATGTATATCTTGAATTTTCTGGGAATAGCCTCTAAAGAGTAGTTTATTCTGGACGAATTTTACTAAATTTTGAGTAACTGCTAAACTGTAAGAGATGGACAAAAACTTACTACACAAAAAATGTAGAGCTCATTAAAACACACAATTTATGTTGTATACATTTCATGGATTTCGTCGTTTTTGAGATATTCCTTATTTTTGGTTTCTGCTATGAAAAACGTATACTTTTCTGATACAGGAACTTGTCAACTCATATCCATATAAACAAAGGAACTTCATTGAAATAGCAACCAGCTTTTGACTATCACTTTAACCTATGGTTGTCCCTTATTTCGCTTCTACTTACAAGGAAGCGAGTAATAAGACTATTTCTGCTAATTTTTTCTGATTAGCATAAAGTAAATAGAAGTATAAGCTTTTTAAGAATAATTTGTTGCAGGGATATAGAGAAAGTCATGTGAATGGTACACATCAGATTTTTTTCAACCTGCTTTGCTTTAACACCGACTTATCAGCACCACACGTTTAACGCTATGTAGTTGCGTTATATTTATCCGGGGACCATGCATCGCCGATCTCAAATTACTTATATCAGTCACGTGCACAACCTCGCAGATTATTTCGGTGTGGTTCATTAACACGCTACACATACACAAACGAATACACAGAAGAAATTTTCAGAGAACGCCACCATATAAGAAAACTGAATGAAAATATCTTACATCCAAATTTGTTCATAACTTTGCAGCGGTGTTTTAACAAGGTGGAAGGAAATTTTATTTTATACAGTTAAACAAACTGTGGCGGCAATCCATTCCATCCGCAGCAACAATATAGCGTCTCCCTTCGACGATTTTTTACTTTCTCTAGCCCCGTATGTACAATATACATACGAATAGAGAAGTATTGTATTCCACTCAAAAATTCGATGTCGAGATTTCACCGGAAATACATCTTTTAAGATTCAGTGTCTGTGGACCGCATAGCTCAGAAACGAAAAGACCGTTAATACCAAACTTGGTATTTAAGTGTGCTATCTTCCAAGGATGCGACACGAATATTTTCAAGAAAATTCCCCCACCACTACCTACCATTTACATGGAAAAATGTTCGCAAATTTTGTTTTTCTTAAAAATGACTAACGATTTTGATTAATATACCACTTATTAAAACTATTTCTATCACAAATAATATATATATATATATATATATATATATCTTGAATTTTCTGGAAATATCTTCTAAAGACCTGTTTATCCTCGGTGGATTTTGTTTAATTTGGCATAACTAGTAAACTGTAAGAGATAGACAAAAATGACTCTACAAAAAATGTAGATCTTGTTAAAATACCCAAGTTATGTCATATACATTTTTTTCGTGGAGCTTACCATTTTCGAGGTATTCCTTGGTATTGGTTTCAATTGTGAAGTACTTATACATTTCTCATTAGGAAGTGTCCGTTTTTCTTTTGTTCCATTCCTAGCCAAGCAAAGAAGCGATTTGCAAAAACAATCGCATAACGACAGCATTTAAAACATTTGACTATCACTTTAGCCTAGTGCATTCCTTTAGTTCCAGTCTACTTATAAGGAACCAAGTAACAAAATTCTGCTAATGTTTATCTCGATTAGCATGGTGTTGAATGTAACACAACAAATTTTCTATTTCAATTATTAGGTCAGTAGAATAATAGTCAGTAAATTCTTTTACTAACATTATTTTAAGTCAATACTGACAACAAATTGAATAAACCATTAGTTATTACTTTTACTTGTTTAGTAATCACTACGTTATCCGCAAAAACACAAAATTTGTTTGAATAACATTGAGTGATTACTTGTTGAGTTAAGTGTTTGTTGAAATATTTTTAAGTGTGTTGTAGACTTGACTAGAAAGAGTAGCTGCTATTTACTAAGGCACATACACCAGGTAAAGAGCTGCAACAAGAGATCGGATATTAGTACCAGTGATTTTGAAAGCTTTCTGAGGTTTTAAAGTGAAAGTGCAAATTATTGTTAAAAAGCTTATGCTCAATTTACTTCATGTTGATCGAGAAAAAAATAGCAGAAATAGTCTTATCACTTGCTTCCTCGTAAGTAAAACCGAAATAAGGGAGTACCATAGGTTAAAGTGAAAGCCAAAAGCTGGTTGCTATGTGACTGATGTTCCTTTGTTTGTATGGACAGGAGTTGACAAATTCCTGTATGAGAAAAGTATACGTTTTTCAAAGCTGAAACCAAAAGTAAAGAACATCTCAAAAACGATCAACCCCACGAAAAAATGTACATGACACAAATTGTGTGTTTTAACGTGCTCTACAATTTTTGGGTGGTAAGCTTTTGTCCATCTCTTACGGTTTAGCAGTTATGAAAAATTCCGTTAACTGCATTCATAATAAAGTAGTCTACAGAGGCTATTCCCAGAAAATGCAAGATACATATTTTATTTGCTATGTAAATATCTTAAATATAAGAGATTTTAAACAAAATCGATAGAGGAATTTTTAAGAAAAGCAACATTTTGGAAAAAAAGTCCCATGTAAAGGGTAGTTCGGGGTGGGGGGATTTTATTGAAAATCTTTGTGGCGCATCCTTGGAAGATACCTATCTTAAATACCAAGTTTGGTACCAAGTATGTACATAGTGCATATAGAGAAATTAAAAAGTTGGAGTAAAATATTGTATTCCAACTAAAACTTAAATATCGTACAAGGTTTTACTGGAAATACACATTTTAAGATTCTGTGAATACGAAAAAGAAAAAAAAAATCTTATGTATTCTACTTTCTGTGCATATCTGTAACAAGTTATTCTTAATAAGCGTATTCTTCGATCTAGTACATACTAATTGAGATTTTTAATACCAGAATTTGTCCTATTACTTGCTTCCTTCTAAGTAAAGGGAAATAAGGAAACATCGACAGTCAAGTGTTTTAAAATGTGGTTGTTATATGGATGAAATACGTTTCTTTGCTTGGCCAGTAGTTAACAAATTCCCATAAGAGCAACGTTTTAAGTATTTTAAAACTGAAAACAATAATAAAAATATCGCGGAAATGGTCAATTGCAGGAATATACATCATAAATTGTGTGTTTTAATGTGCTCTACGTTTTTTGTGTGGTAAGTTTTGTCCCTCTCTTACGGTTTAGCAGTTATGAAAAATTCCGTTAACTTCATTCAGAACAAACTAGTCTTCAGAGGCTATTCCCAAAAAAATTCAAGATGTGCATTTTAATTTTCAGGTAAATGTTTTTAATATACGATATTTTAATCAAAATCGTTAGATCCATTTTTGAGAAAATCAAAATTTTCAAAAAAAAGTTCCATGTAAAGGGTGGTTTGGGATTGGAGGGTTCTTATCAAACTCTTCGTGTCGCGTCCCTGGACGATACTAAACTTAAATACCAAGTTTGGTATTTTATCGACCTTTCGTTTTTGAGTTATCGTGTTCACAGTCACACGGACATACACACACGGTCCTTTTTCTGAAAATTCTTTTTTTTTAAACAGGGAACCCTAAAACATATATTTCCGGTGAAATCTCGATATTGAATTTTTGGATGCAATGCAATACCTTCTCTATTCACCATGTGCATAGTACTTGTAGAGAAAGTAAAAATTGATGTTCGCTTTAGTTACCTGTATCCCCTTACAGCGGTGGTTATCTTTATTAAAATGAAGTAGACATAAAAACAATAATTCACAAGAACAGTTTATTTGAACACATTAAAACGTATAATAGTAAATACAGAAAGTTTAGAGATTTTTTTACGAAAGTGTAATTCATACCTTAATGTGGCACTGCAGGTTATGATTGGTTGACTGTGATGATCACTATCAGCGACCGGTCGACACAGAAGAGCAATTACGAGATAAAGGCCTCGGTGGCTCTGTCGGTCAGAATGCTGCACGTTTCTCTGATCCGATTAACCTCTAACGCAAGGGAAGCGATAAAAATAATAGGGCTTATAACAGTCTTCACCCCTCTCTCCCTCCAGCCCTAGATGACGCCGACGACCTGATGATTCCTGTGGTCAATTTCTTCCTCCATAACGTCTTCTGATTACGTCAGCTGGCCCGAATTATAGACTTAATCCGAGATGAAGCTTTGCTGAGGTTTCCTGCACCAAAAACGGATTTTTTCCTTCTTGAAATGCAAGAGTGTGACATCCCGCTTCCGCCACCAGCTTGGGGCAGAGGAAAGATTTGTTTTGATGCTCTTAAATATTTCATAGTTTTGGATTCTTCATGCATAGATGTGAGTCACAGATGCGTTATGTTCATTCAACGTCCTCCTTAATCTTAAAATAAATAAATAAAGTAATGATAAGGCATGATTATCTATTTACCATACAGGATCTCCCATTTAGTGGATGTTGCAACAAAAGCCTGACAATGAAGCATATTAATACCGAGTATGACCGCTATTCTAGGTAGTCAACCTCCGCACTAACCAGCATTTCATTTCATCTAACCATTAATCTCTGAGCGTGTCGCCCAGCAATGCCTCTGACACCCTCGCATGCTTACATGCCAGCACAAGTATTACGCCACTAACCGGGGTGCTCATGCGAAACCCGACACATTTTGACCTTTGTATTACTAGAAAACTTGCTGCACGAGCACCTCATACAGTGTCTAGTACTAACCAACAAGTGCGTGAAGGCGATGTAGCTTCTGCAGTTGATGGCTACCGGGGGCTTCGGGTGTGGGGCCGCCCCTGAACAAAACCTCTTAACATGTTTGAAATATTGTAATAATGATAATGCATGTTGCTACAAGACCTAGACTGTTAGATGACATTAAATAAAGATATAATAGCAATAATAATAACAACAGTAATAATAACAACAATAGAAATAACCATAATAATAATAATAATAATAATAATAATAAAGATAATATCAAATTGGATGATTTTAGGCGGAAACGTCGGAGGTCCTAGGTTCAAATCGCGTAGGCCAACAAATCTGGCTGGGGTTATTTGGTGGTTACCCTCAGTCCTTAATATAAATACCGGATTGTATATTTAATACCACTGCCCACGTTTTTAATTTCAGTATAAAAAATAATAAAAGAAAAAATAAATGTTAATTGCTATTGCGCTGACATCTATCCACAGATAATGAAAGCAGTTACACTGGGCCCATCCTAAAGCTATCTACTTGTTCTGGAGGAAAGAGATGAAACCTCAAAGGCTAGATACTCTGAGTACAGATGTTGAAAGCAGCTAGACTGTTGAGCACCCTAACGCCAACTACTTGGCGCGATGTGAAAGTGGTCTCGAGAACGAGACCTGGAAGGCTACGGTCCACCGCAAACCATTAACTAATATGCCACCTAACTTGCGTCGCGATATGATTACGTAGTTAGGGTGCCGTAAAATAAATAGAATAAGAAATCTGATGTGTTCCATTCATATGACTTTCTCTAACTGTTCCACAAACAAACTTTGCTTACAAAAGATTATTCTTTTATCTACTTCATGCTAATCGAGATAAAATGAGTAGAAATTAGCTTTTTACTTGCTTCCTTGTAAGTAGAAGGGAAATAAGGGAATACAACAGGCTAAAACGATGTGAAACAATTGAATTTGGATTCTCTTTCGCATTCCCGGGAGTAAATTAAAACTGTAAAACCAAACTTGACATTCCGCTTTAGAATAGTTTCTGTAGGTTAAAACTGAAAGCAATAACAAAGGATCTCTTGGAAACGGTTAACTCTATAAAAATGACTATGATGTAAATTGTGTTTTTAATGAGATCTGTATTTTATATATACGAGTATATAAGTTTCTCTATCTCCTATAATTTTCGAGTTATACAAAAGTCATCCGGAATGGAGAAATCTTCAGAGGACATTCCCAGAAAATTAAAGATAAACATGTTGGTGATTAAAATATCTTCAACATATAGCCTTTTAATCAAAATCACGATAGAGGCATTTTTGAGGTAATAAAAAAATCGCTAAATGTTCCATTAAAAGTGTAGTTGGGTGGGGTGATTTTTTAAAATCTTTGTATTCAATACCAAGTTTGGTATTTAACCCACTTTTCATATTTGAGCTAGGTTGTCCCTCCCCATACACGGACACTTTTCTAATAATCTTGTTTTTTTTAATTCAGTTGGCCACAAAACATGTACTTCGGGTGAAATCTTGGTATCGAATTTTTGGGTGGAATACAATACCTTATTTATCTACTGTGTAGTTTGATATTTAACAGCCTTTTCGTTTTTGAGTTTAGTATTTATGTTTGGTATCTTGCAAGGTTGCGACACGGAAGATGTTCAAGAAAATCTCCCCCCACCCCACTACTCTTTACATGGAACTTTTTTCGACAATTTTGAATTTCTCAAAAATGGCTCTAACGATTTTGATTAAAATATCGTATATTAAAGATATTTACCTGACAAATAACATGTAAATCTTGTATTTTCTGTGACTATCCTTTGAAGACTACTTAATTCTGAATGAATTTTACGGAATTACCGTAAGAGATGGACAAACACGTAACACACAAACAAAGTAGAGCACGTTAAAACACACACTTTATATATATATACATATTTTTGCGGAGTTGATCGTTTTTTATATATTCCTTGTTTTTGGTTTCAGCTTTAAAAACCTTATACTTTTCTCATACAAGAATTTATCAACTCTTGTCTATACAAACAAAGGAACTTCAGTCACATAGCAACCAGATGTTGACTATCACTTTAGCCTATGCTACTCCCTTATTTCGCTTCTACTTACAAGGGAGCAAGTAATAAGACTATTTCTGCTATTTTTTTCTCGAATAGCAAGAAGTAAATAGAAGCATAAGCTTTTTAACAACAATTTATTGCAGAATGGATAGAGAAAGCCATGTGAATGGAACACAACAGACTTGCAAGGTGTGAGCATTTTCCAAGGATGATACACCAAGATTTTCAAGAAAAGCCCCCATCCGAAACCTTGGAACATCTTTCGACAACTTTGATTTTCTCAAAAATGTTTGTCAACGATTTGGAATGAAATACCATTTATTATGGCCATTTCCACGACTAAATCTTAAATTTTTAGAGAGCAATCTCTGAAGATCTACTCATTCTGGGTGACTTTGCATAACTGGTATACCGTAAGAGATTTACAAAAATGTACAACACCAAAATATAGATCTGTTAAAACACAATGTATATGATATTTATTTATTACAATCCACAATGCCCTTGTTATTGGTTTAAATGTCCCAATATTTATATATTTCTCAAATGGTAAGCCGAAATTCACTTTTGTTTATGTATTTTTTTAATTATTAATTATAATATTGATTATTATAAAATATTTGAGGATTGCTATAGCCTAGTATGAATACATTAATTCCTTTATTTTCATTCCACTTACAAGCAAAGCTACAAAACAAAATAAAAATTAGATGGAGTAAAGAAATATATACTTGGGTATGAAACACAGGACAAGAATAGCTGGCTCAGGTTGAGAGGGTGAAAAACTCATAAGGCAGTTGGAGCTGGTAGCTTTGGCAGATCGCGTGTAGATGGAAGGTGTTAGGAAAAAATTATTGCCGAAAGTATTTTTAGCTTGAAAACAGACGGACAACATGCTGAGAGACTTGATTCTAAACAAGCAAAATTGGACAAACCTGGGCACATACTTAATGGAAGTACGTGCACTAAGAGATAAAATATTTGTGTAAATATTGTAGAGATATTTGGTGTTTGAATCATCTATATGTGCCAATTCGTGGTGTGGTTTTTCAGTGCGAGTATGTGTGAGTGTGTGTGTGTTATTTATTTTATTGGTTTGTTGCTGTGTTGTTGTAGCATGTGTGTGTATGTATTTTAGTGTTGTGAAAATATGTAAAATATAGGTAGGTAATATTTTAAATTGGTCGTCTTCTTAGCTAGGTGGTAGCGCGGCTGTTTGTCAAGCGGAAGACCTGGGTTCGATTCCCGGTACCGGCGTGGAGAATTTTCCCCTCGGTCTGGAGAGAGATTCGAGGCGCTGATCACGTCTCACCCTCCAATACTGCACTCCATTCATGACGATTTCGTGCCGAGATGGGGGATGCAGCGGCCGGGCGGTATGCCTTGGCTCCTTATGGTACTGTTGCGTAGGAGTTTAATTTTTAATATTTAAATTCAAGTATTTTTAGACAACGTATACGGTCACCCAGCCCCTGAGACTTTGCGGCGTAATTGCATTATTATTATTATTAACTTATAAACACTTTTACTACATACCTACCTACCTAGTAAGCAAGCAATAAGAATATATCTGATAATGTTCATTTCAGCATCAACTAGATTAGAATCAGCTTGTGCAAGAATAGTTTGCTGCAGTATAGCTAGAGAATGTGGAACACATCATACATTTTTGTCATTAACTTTTATGAATTATTAAAAATCCAATAAGGATTTGCAAGATTACTCTGGAAACACAGAAAATATTTCGTTGTAGGTATGTCAATTAATACAAACTCTAACCTGACTTTGGTTCGTATTTACTATTTTTAGAATTGTGACAATATTAAGGACACAAGCCACAAGATGTAAGGTTTTTATTTTGTAATTTAATTATTAACTTGAAATTTATTTGACCAAATATCTAAAAAGATACATTTAGCTGTTAATTTTTGTGTGAATTGCTGTTTCTGAATTGCTTTACTTGTGTTATTAATATATTTGGAAGACGTTCTACTGCAAAAAGCTCTAAGTAAAGGAGTTTGTAATGTGTTGGCTGGAGACGTGACCAACAATCGCAACAATGATAGAAAAAGACGGAAAGGTTTATGCGCATGTGCATTGCTAAAACTTCCATGCGTTACACGGCCTTGGAATAAACGCATGGCAACACATATTTCTGTTTATAATTGCTGTCAAAAGAAAAAGGAAGATCGTTTTTGACTTAACAAGGAGTAAAGATGTTGTATTCTGGTGAAAAAGAGTGTTATAACTTGATTCTGTGTGTGCTTATGTATCTGTAATGATTCACAACACATTCAAAAGATGAATAACAGTATTTATTTATGGTAGTTGAAAGCAAAGTACAGAATGCGTCTCGTATACCACAGCCCTGAGAAGAGATAAGAGTCTACATGGTAGAAGTATAAAATTAAGAAAATTAAATACACACGAACTAACGTTTTCGTTGCAGAATTCAGGAGTAATGTAAGTCGTTCATTTGTTTAGTGCTGCAATAGAATCGATTCAAATCTCAATGCGATATCGTCATCTGCAGTAGGATTATATTCGGTGCTTGAGTCACTTTTTCCCTGAGAAGGTGGGAGCAATTCTCAGAGATGAGGTGCAATTTTATGAAACCCCCGAAGAGAGTGCGTGTGTGTGTAGCCGAATTATCTGTAAGCCAAGAAGGAGCAGAATCCTTTCTTCGATTAAATGAAACGGGGTCTTTAATTGAAAGAGAGCCTTTTCCCTGGGAAAGCGACCTTCCCCGCTTACGTCACAATTCAGAAACAATTTAACACTTTTTAAGAAAAATGAAACACCGTTTGTGACTAAACATACTTATTTTAACACTAAAATGTCTGATGTGTTCCATTCAAGTGACTGTGTTTGTAAAACAGGTAGAGATAATATTCTTACAAAGAATTATTACATAAACATAATGATAATCGAGATAAGCATTAACAGAAATGGTCTTATTACTTGCTTCCTAGGAAAATAAGGGAGTACATTTAGCTCAAGCGATAGTCAAATATTTTAATAGCTGGTTCCTATATCATACAATTCAAATTCGATTGTCTTTCCCAGGAGTAAAACAAAAGAGATGCGAAACAAATGAGAGAAGTTTCAAAAGTGTGTAAAGTACTTTAAGATTAAAAGCAATAACAAGGAATAATGAAAACGTTCAAGTTTACAACAAAAATATATATGATATAAATTATGTATTTTAAAGAGATCTACATTTTTTGTTTAGTACATTTTCGTCTATTTTTTACGGCTTGCCAGATATGCAAAATTCATCTAGAATGATGGGGTCTTCAGAAGCTATTCCAAGAAAAATCAAGATGTACATTTTATTTGTGATGTAAACATCTTTAATATACGGTATTTTAATCAAAATCGTTAGAGCAATTTTTGAGAAAACCAAAAGCCTCTATACCTTTTCCGTGTAAAAGGTAGTTGAAGGTGGGAAGATTTTCTTGAAAATCATCGTGTCGCATCCTTGGAAAATACTGTACTTAAATATAAAGTTTGGAATTTAACGGACCTTTCGTTTTTGAGATATGCTACCCGCAGACGCAGACACACACACACACGCACACACACACACACACACACACGCACACAAACACGAAGATGTTGCTAAAAATGCTTTTTTTGGATTCAGGATGTCTCAAAACATATATTTCCGGTGAAATTTCGTTCTGGAATTTTTGGGTGCAATACAATATCTTCTCTATACACTATGTACTTAGTACGTGTAGAGAAAGTAACTAGCTGATGTGCTCCGTTCACATGACTGTATTTACAGAACAGATAGGGAAAATATTCTGAGAAAGAAGTATTCTTTTGTCTACATCATACTGATCAAGATAAAAAATCTGATGTGTTCCATTTACATGACTTTCTCTACATATCTGCAGCAAACTGTAGTTAAAAAGCATATGCTTCTATTTGCTTCTTGCTAATTAGCAGAAATAATCTTATTACTTGCTTCTTTGTAAATAGAAGCGAAATGAGGGAGTTCCATAGGTTAAAATGATAGCCAAAAGCTGGTTGCTATGTAACTGAAGTTCTTTTGTTTGTATGGACAGGAGCTAAGAAATTCCTGTATGAGAAAAGTATAAGTTTTTCAAAGCTAAAACGAAAAAACAGGAATATCTTAGAATGATCAACTCCACGAAAAAAATGTATATGACATAAATTGCCTATTTTATCGTGAGCTACATTTTCTGTGTAGTAAGTTTTTCCCCATCTCTTACGGTTTAGCAGTTATGCACAACTCTGTAAAATTCATCTAGAATAAAGTAGTCTTCAGGAGCTATTCCCAGAAAATTCAAGATATACATTTTATTTGTCAGGTAAATATATTTAATATACGATATTTTAATCAAAATCGTTAGAGCCCTTTTTAAGAAAATCAAAATTTTCAAAAATGTTTCCATGTAAAAGGTAGTTTGGGGTGGGGGGATTTTCTTGAAAATGTTCGTGTCGCATCCTTGGAAGATAGCAACTTCCAAGATCCTTGGAAGTTTGGGCTTTAACGGTCTTTTCGTTTTTGAGCTATGCTGCCCACAGACACACACATACACACAGACAGGCAGACAGACACACACACGGACATTTTTCTAAAACTGTTTTTTTTTTTTGTTTCAGGGAGTCTCAAAATAGGTAATACTTGCTTCCTTGTAAGTAAAAGGGCAATAAGGAAGTACCATAGGCTAAACTAAGCTAATCAAATATTTTAAATACTATGCGGTTGTCGATGAAATTCGGTTCTGTTTGATGTCCAGGATTTATCAAAAGAAACACCGGTGACCTTCTGTTTCAGAACATGTAAGTATTTAAAAAATGAAAACAATCACAAGAGTATCTAGGAAATGTTAGTTTCACAACTAAATGTATATGGCATAAATCCTGTGTTTTAACATCTACATTTTACTTTCTCCACACGTACTATGTATACATCGTGTATACAAAAGGTATTGCATTCCATCCAAAAATTCGATACCGAGATTTCACCGGAAATATAACTTTTAGGAACTCCTGTATCCAAACATTATTTTTCAGAAAAAGGACCGTGTGACTGTGAACACGATAACTTAAGAACGAAAAGTCGGTAAAATACCGAACTTGCCATTTAAGTTTAGTATGTTCCACGGATGCGACAAGAAGATTTTCAGAAAACTCCCCCCACGCCAAACTTCCCTTTAAGTAGAACAAATTTCGAAAATGTTGATTTTCTCAAAAATGGTTCTAACGGTTTTGATTACAATACCGTATATGAAAGATATTTATATGGCGAAGAAAATGTGTATCTTGAAATTTCTGGGAATAGCCTCTAAAGACTACATTATTCGGGATGAATTTTGCTGAATTTTGTATAACTAGTAAACCGTAAGAGATAGACAAAAAGTTACTTCACAAAATGTGTAGATCTCGTTAAAACACACAATTCATGAAATATATGTTTTTCTTCGTTGAATTGACCATTTCTGAGATATTCCTTCTTATTGGATTCAGATTGAAATAATATACCTACTTTATTTTATGGGAACTTGTCAGCTCCTGGCCACGCAAAGAAACGGATTTCAATCCCCACATTTTAAAACATTTGACTCTCGGTTTAGTCTTGTGTATTCCCTTATTTCCCTTCTACTTAAAAGAAACTAAGTAATAAGAGCGTTTCTGTTAATATTTATCTCTATTAGCAAGAAGAATAAGCTTATTAATAATACTAAGCTACAGAGAGGTAGAGAAAGTCATGTGAATGGAACACGTCAGATTTTTAATGGTAAGTTTTTGTTTATCTCTTACGGTTTACCAGTTAAACAAAATTCATCCAGAATGAAGAGGTCTTCAGAGACACATCCCAGAAAATGTAATGTATACATTTAATTTTTCATGAACTCTGTGTATTTTAATCAATATTGCTTGAGCCGTTTTTGAGATAAATGAACATTTTTCGAAAAATGTTCCATAAAGAGTATTTTTGAATGGGAGATTTTCCTGAAAACCGTCCGTGTTGCATCCTTGGAAGATGCTTAGTAATGGACCTTTAGTCTTTGAGTTATAATGTCACAGCCACCCCCCCAACACACATTTACCTTTCTTTAAAAACGTGTTTTTATTGAGGAATCCCCAAAATATGTATTTCTGGCGAAATCTAAGTATCAAAATTGTTTAGTGATATACAACACCCTATCACTATGTAGATTGAACAAACGTGCTAGAGAAATTAAAAATCTGATGTGTTATATTCCCAAGACATTCATTGTCCTCTATCGCCTTTTACTTTCTCTACACGTACTATATACATAGTGTATAGAGAAGGTACTGTATTGCAGCGAAAAATTCGATACCGAGATTTCACCAGAAATATATGTTTTAGGATCCCCTGTATCCCCCCTCCAAAAAAAGCATTTTCAGAAAAAGGTCCATGTGTGTGTGTGTGTGTGTTTGTCCCTGTGTCCGTGTGTTCGTGCGTCTGTGAACACGATAACTCAAAAACGAAAAGTTGGTAAAATATCAAACTTGATATTTAAGTGATTGGTATCTTCCAGGGATGTGACACGCAGATTTTTAGAAAACAAAACCCCAAAACTACCCTTTACATGAAACTTTTTTGGATAATTTTGATTTTCTCAAAAATGGTTCTAACAATTTTGATTAAGATATCATATATTAAATATATTTACCTGATAAGTAAAATGTATATCTTGAATTTTTGGAATAGACTCTGAAGATTACTTTATTCCGGATTAATTTTACCAAATTTTACATAACTGTTAAACCGTAAGAGATGGACAAGAACCTATCACACAAAAAATGTAGAGCACATTAAAACACACACTTTATGTTATATACATCTTTTTTCGAAGAGTTCATCTTTTTTTTTTTTTTTTTTTTTTTTTTTTAGGTATTCCTTGTTTTTGGTTTCAGCTTCGATAAAACATACTTTTCTCATACAGGATTTTGTCAACTTATTTCCATACAGACAAAGGAACTTCAGTTACATAGCAACCAGCTTTTGCCTATCACTTTAACCTATGGTACTCCCTTATTTCACTTCTACTTACAAGGAAGCAAGTAATAACGCTATTTCTGCTAATTGTTTCTCAGTTATCATGAACTAAATAGAAGCATTAGCTTTTTAACAATAATTTGTTACAGAGGTGCAAAGAAAGTCATGCGAATGGAACACATAAGAATTTTTTATTTTTTCATTTATATAGTCCATTTCAACATCTAAGGTCATATCGGAGGTTTTGTATAGCAACAACTCGCCTTTAAGTTTTTTACTCTGGGTTTAAATCGCTTTATTTTCCTCAAACACTTACACATACTTCCAGACTTGTGGGGGAAGGGAATAATTCTGGTTACAGGCAAATTCTCCACCCCAGCCAGGAATCGAACCCGGGACCTCCGGGTGATAAGTCAGCTCGCTGAACACTCGACCATAAGGGCAGTCTAATAATAAAATTCTTATTCAACCTGTCGCAATTATCGTTGGGAAAGATAGAGATGACCATGTCAGCTTTGATAAGCATAACATGAAATTAAATAATTAATCTTGGAAAGTGGAACGAATTTCGAGTTTTAAGGTAGGCAATCTTTCTCGTATTGTATCAAAGAAGGTATCTGTGCCAAGTTTGGTCGAAATAGGCGTAACGGTGTGGGAGCCTTTAAAGATCAAACATACACTGACTTTTACATATTAACAATAATATCGGCGTGTTCACATAACTTAGCAGTTCCTTAGCTAAAAATCACAGTTCAGAGAAGTGTAAGCTGCACTTATCACTTGAGGTATGTGAACTCCACTGTAGCTTCAGTCTCCGTTTAAGCCCGATTCGATGTTTAGATTTAATCCGGGCCTAGCATGTCTTATTTCTCTGCCTAAGCTTCGTCCAGGTTAACGAATCAATCATGGGTTTCGGAAAGAGTGGACACCAATCCGAGCAACTTCCGAGAGGGGTCAGTGCTCGTCTGACATGCCTCTGGTAATGTCGAAAGTGAAACGAGTCGCAAAGTTCCGAAGCGCTCTCACAACGTCAGCTGAAGGGGTCGGAATCCCTTCTAAGGAGAGCGTTCAGTGAATACTACTGCGAGGGATTAGAGCGGTCTGCGTTCGACGCCACAGCAAGTGAGGCGGAACGAATAAAATGCTGCTTTGCGAATGTTCATTACGTCGCTATGCGCGGGGAAAAGTGCAGTGAAAACTGAACTAAGTGTTAGTAAAGTGTCAGTGAAAACTGAACTAAGTGTTAGTAAAGTGTCAGTGAAAACTGAACTAAATGTTAGTAAAGTGTCAGTAAAAACTGAACTAAGTGTTAGTGAAAACTGAACTAAATGTTAGTAAAGTGTCAGTGAAAACTGAACTAAGTGTTAGTAAAGTGTCAGTTAAAACTGAACCAAGTGTTAGTAAAGTGTCAGTGAAAACTGAACTAAGTGTTAGTAAAGTGTCAGTTAAAACTGAACCAAGTGTTAGTAAAGTGTCAGTGAAAACTGAACCAAGTGTTAGTAAAGTGTCAGTGAAAACTGAACTAAGTGTTAGTAAAGTGTCAGTGAAAACTGAACTGTCATATTAGAAAAGTGTCAGTGAAAACTTATTTACATTTCATTAGTGAAGTGAAAGCGAAAACTGAACTAAATAATATTCGTGGAGTCAGTGAAAACTTATTTACATTTCATTAGTGAAGTGAAAGCGAAAACTGGACAAAATAATATTCGTGGAGTCAGTGGAAACAACTAAATAATATTGGTGAAGTGACAGTGAAAACTGAACTAAATAATATTCGTGGAGTCAACTAAATAATATTGGTGAAGTCAACTAAATAATATTGGTGAAAACTGAACTAAAACACATTAGTGATGTAGTAGTGAAAGCTGAACTAAATCACATAACAGAACTAGCATAAAAAACTGAACTAAATTACATTGATAAAATGACAGAAAAGTGAACTGAATCATATTAGTGAAGTGACAATGAGAAATTACCATATTGCAATCATACTTGTGAAATGATCGTGCAAACTGAACTAAACCGCAATAGCTGATAACTGAACTAAGATTAGTGAAGTGATAGGGAGAACTGAATCACAATAGTGAGAGAACAGTGAAAACTTCATATTAGTTAAGTAACGAATAACTGAACTAGATCACACTAGTGAAGTGATAGTGAAAACTGAACTAAATCATATTATTGAAGTGACAGTGAAAACTGCATTGAATCATATTATTGAAGTGACAGTGAAAACTGAACTGAATCATATTATTGAAGTGACAGTGAAAACTGAATTGAATCATATTAGTGAAGTGACTACGATAGCTGAACTAAATCATAGTATTGAAGTGACTGAAAATTGAACTAAATCATATTATTGAAGTGACAGGGAAAACTGAACTAAATCATATTATTGATGTGACAGGGAAAACTGAACTAAATCATATTATTGAAGTGACAGGGAAAACTGAATTGAATCATATTAGTGAAGTGACAGCGATAGCTGAACTAAATCATATTATTGAAGTGTCAATGAGAAGTAAACTGAATCACTTTCATAAAGTAACAATAAGAATTGAACACTCATAAATTGTGTTTTCCAGCTCAGACTTAGAACGTTTAGAAGGCTGCTGGTAGTGTTGCCATGACAACGTAGCGCTGATGAAGGCATTTGCTCGCACTGCTAGTTGCGTTGGGTAAGATCAAGTGAAAATTCTGGATTAGGAGAGCAGATAAGAAAACACAATTTTAAAAGCGTTCTGGAGAAAGAGGAGATAGTAAATTAAGTTTATAAAAGGAAAGGGGGGAAAAGAGCAGGAGTAAAATGAAAGAAAAAAATGTGATAGGAGTTAGAAGAGGCGGGAAGAAGAATTATCCATTACTATACATTTTTCCCCTCCCATTTCTTTACCCCAGTTTTCTTTTATAAAGAATTCTTGTGACTTTTGGTAGGCGGGGAAAGAGGAAGAAAGAGATTTGCAAAGGCAGACAAAGAGTGATTTTGTGGGATTCTCGACTGGAGTTTTCTCTTGGGGATTTACCACACCATGTGGATGACAAATAGGTTACATTACTACAAATAAAGCTCGTCTAGATAGATAACACTCGAGTTACGTGCTCGCAGGATTTCAATTAACTGCTCAGATATTCCTTCCAGCCCAGGAAAAATTACCAGTTGCCTTTCTGGAGCAAAATTCTCTACTACAATCACAGTACTTTCTCTAGCCACTACTAGGTACAGAGTGTACAGCATAGTGTACATAGTGGACAGAGAAGTAATTGTATTCCACCTAAAAAGTTGATACCGAGATTTCACCGGAAATAAATGTTTGAGACCTCCTGAATCGAAAAAAAAAAAAAAATTATAACATTTTTCAAATGGGAAGACTTCTACTCTGCAGAAAATGAGATGCTTTATCGTGTTCTGCGTTGCCAGGTCGCTATCCCCACTCTTTTAATATTTCCCTCTCACTCGCACACAGAGCATTCAAATCTGCCCGACATAATGTCTATTCATGTGTATTTTGAAAACTATTTGAGCTAAAAATATTTGGTTTTAACGGTTCTGCTACGAACATTACTCCCTATCCTCCTCGTGAATTATTTTTTGCAAAACGTGAATATGTTGTGTTAGCGCAAGTAGTATTTAAGAGAGACGGAATCAATTAGCGCGTTACTCCCCAGTTAAGCGGGAACCAATATGTCAACACAGCAGCACTACGATTGGCTGCCGGCCTGGTGGCGCTCAAGGACAAACCTCATCCCGTTTGAAAGTCATTTTATAAAACTATTCGTGTCTGTTTGTTTGTCGACACCAAAATTCAAATCTAAAAGTCGGTTAAATACCAAACTTTGTATTTATTCAATTTCTTCCAAGGATGCGACACGAAGATTTTCAAAGTAAATTCCCCCAACCCCAACTACCCTTTTAATGGTACTTTTATCGAAAATTTTGTTTTTCTTAAGAATGGTTCTAACAATTTTGATTAAAATATCCTATGTTAAAAATATTTACCTGATAAATAAAATATATATCTTGAATTTTCTGGAAATAGCCTATGAACTACTTTATTCTGCATCAATTTTGCATAGCTGCTAAAGCATAAGAGATGGACAAAAGCTTACCACACAAAAATGTAGAACACATTAAAACACACAATTTATGCTATATAATTTTTTTTTCGTAAAGTTGATCGTTTTTTAGATATTTCTTGTCTTTGGTTTCAGCTTTAAAAAACTTATACTTTTCTAATACAGGAATTTTTCAAATCCTATACATACAAACAAAAGAACTTCAGTCACATAGCAACCAGATTTTCACTATCACTTTAATCTATGGTACTCCTTTATTTCGCTTCTACTTACAAGGAAGCAAATAATAAGATTATTTCTGCTAATTGATTCGCATGAAGTAAATAGAAGCATTAGCTTTTTAATAATAATTTGTTACAGAGAGGTAGAGAAAGTCATGTGAATTGAACACATCAGATTTTTTTCAACCTCCGATAGCCTTAAATAAAAGGCAAGTTCATAGAAAACAGTTATTTTATTACTAAAAGTTTTGTACACTTATGGTTACTTTTCAACATAATCACCGAAAAGATTGAGACATTTATCGTACCTGTGCACAAGCTTTGCAACACCCGCTTCAAAAAATGTTGCAGCCAATGATTTCAAATGAGCATTGACGTTGTTTTGAAGATCTTCGTACTTTACGATGTTTGCAGAGAGCCATTCAAAACAAACGAAGAGGAATGCTGACTTCAGGAATTGTGTTGATCCATGACAACGCTCGTCCACACACTGCTGGCACAACCCATCGGCTCCTTGAACAATTTCAATGGGGCATTTTCGATCAACCGTCTGGCCCCCAGCAATTTCCACCTTTTCCCTGAACTGAAGAGGTAGCTAGGAGGGCAGCACTTTCAAACCAACGAAGATCTTCAAAACACTGTCAATGCTCATTTGAAATCATTGCCGGCAACATTTTTTGAAACGGGTATCGCAAAGCTTGTGCACAGGTATGATAAATGTTTCAATCTTTTCGGTGACTATGTTGAAAAGTAACCATAAGTTACAAAACTTTTAGTAATAAAATAATTGTTTTCTATGCACTTGCCTTTTATTTATAGCCTAACGGAGGTTGAAAAACTAACGGTCCTTATACATAGTGGATACAGATCTTGGCAAGATGTAAGGGTACGGAGGAATGGAGGGGAAAATATTTACCATCGCGAATGTAGAGCTATAAGTATGTTGGACGCTACTGGCAGGCAGGGAAGACGTCAACGGACTAGGTAAATTTATACTTAAGGCAAGACAACTGAGATCTGAGAAGGTTGCCAATAGAGAAGAGGGGGGAGGGATAAGAACAACTAAACAAAAGTGACTGCAATGTTTTACATGTATATTTTTTGCCATACTTTATGTCATTTTTGTGCTATGATTTTATATATTATGTTATATTTATAAGGGCACATTTATGCTTCTGAATAAGGTGCTCTCTGTGATGTAAATTTAAATTGCTGCATTTGAATCTCTTTGTCTTTTTATTTTTGTGTTTACTCTTTTAATTTGCTGTTGTTGTTTCAGTATTGATTTTTATTTTGTATATTACAAAAGCACGTACGGTCTGTGGACCCGTGCGATTGTTGAATTTCAATGTATGATATTGTTATATCAATAAATACACTTATTCAGTCATACATATATATTGGATACAGAAGGTATTGTTTACCACCCAAAAATTCTACACCTGAGGTCCCCTGAATCGAAACAAAAATTATAATATTTTTTATATAGGAAGACTTCCACCCTGCAGCGAATGAGATGCGTTATCGTGCTCTGCGTTGCCAGGTCGCTACCCCCACTCTTTTCATATTTCCCTCTCACTCGCACATTGAGCATGCAAATCTGCCTGACAACATAATGTTTACTCATGTGTATTATGAAAACTATCTGAGCTAAAAATATTTGGTTTTTACGTTCTGCCACGAACATTACTCCCTATCTTCCTCGTGAATTATTTGTTTGCAGAATTTGAATATTTTGTGTTAGAGCAAGTAGTGTTTATGAGAGACGGAATCACTTAGCGCGTTAGCGTGAATGTAATATATCAACACAGTAGATTGGCTGCCGGCCTGGTGGCTCTCAGGGACAAATCTCATCACATTTGAAAGTCATTTTAGAAAAATATTCGTGTGTCTGTCAGTGTGTTTCTTGGACAGCACAAACGAAGGGTTGGTTAAATACCGCACTCGGTATTTAAGTTTGCTATCTTCCAGGGATGCGACACGAAGCTTTTCAAGAAAATTCACCACCCCCAACTACCCTTTACATGGAACATTTTCACAAATTTTTATTTTCTCAAAAGACCGACTATAGCGATTTTGATTAAAATACTGTAAGCCCGCCTGGGTTGTGTGGTGGTAGCGTGTCTGCCTCATATTCAATAGTTCGAATGTCGCTTTGGGTGAGTTACCCGGCTAAAGTTTTTTTCGGGGTTTTCCCTTGTCCTGAGAAGACGAATACCGAGTAACTTTAAGCTCCATGGACCCGAGATCAGTTGAGCATCATTTCACCAATTTAATTCATCGTCCGATATAACCGACCAGGTTAAAGGACGCTTAGCAAAAAAACAAGAACTACAAAACTGTAGTTTAAAAATATTTATATGGCAAATAAAATGTATATTTTGAACTTTTTGTGGAATAGGCTCTAAAGACCTCCTTATTCTGAATTAATTTTGCTGAAGTTTGCGTAACTGGTAAACTGTAAGAAACAGACAAAAGCTTAGTACGTAAGATCTCGTTAAAACACACAATTTATGTCAAATACGGTTTTTTGTAGAACTGACCGTTCCTGAGATATCACTTGTTTTTAAAATACTTATACTTTTCTCAAACAGGACCAAACAAAGCAAACCGAGTCTCAATTTTTCTCAAAATCTTCGTGTCGCATCCCTAGAAGCTACTAAACTTAAATACCTAGTTTGGTATTTTACCGACTTTTCGTTTTTGAGTTATCGTGTTCACAGACACACGGACACACTGACACACTGACACACGGACACACACACAGACCTTTTTCTGAAAATATTTTTTTTGGATACAGGGGACCCTAAAACATATATTTGCGGTGAAATCTCGGTATCGAATTTTTTGGTGGAGTGCAATACCTTCTCTATACACTATGTACATAGTACGTGTAGAGAAAGTAAAAATGTATACGACATTTCCCTTCTTCTTAAGAAAACAAGTAATAAGATCATTTCTGGTAATGTTTATGTCGATTAGCAAGAAGTAGAGAGAAAAGTAAATTTTTAAAAACTAATTTGTTACAGAGACGTAGAAAAAGTAATGTGAATGGAACACATCAATTGTTTTTTTACTTTCTCTACACGTACTATATACATAGTGTATAGAGAAGGTATTGTATTCCACCCAAAAATTAGATACCGAGATTTCACCGGAAATACATGTTTTAGGTCCCCCTGAATCCAAAAAAGAAAAGCATTTTTGGAATAAGGTACGTGTGTTTGTCTATCTGTGTGTGTTTGTGTGTCTATGGACATCATAGCTCCTAAACGAAAAGACCGTTAAAAACCAAACTTGGTATTTAAGTTTGGTATCTTCCAAGGATGCGACACGAAGATTTTCAAAAAAGTACCCTCACCCCCAAATACCCTTTACATGTAACATTTTTCGAAAATCTTCACTTTCTCAAAAATGGCTCGAACGATTTTAATTAAAATATCGTATATTAAACATATTTATCTGACAAATAAAATGTATATTTTGAATTTTCTGGGAATCGCCTCTGAAGACTACTATATTCTGGATGAATTTTACGGAATTTTACATAACTGCTAAACCGTAAGAGATGAACAAAAACTTAACACACAAAAATTTAGAGCACGTTAAAATACAACATTAATGTTATGTATATTTTTTTCGTGGGAGTTGATCGTTTTTAAATATCCTTGTTTTTGGTTTCAGCTTTGAAAAGCTTATGCTTTTCTCATACAGAAAACTGTCAACTCCTGTCTATACAAACAAAGAAGCTTTAGACCAATACCAACCAGCTTTTGACTGTCATTTTAACCTATGGTACTCCCTTATTTCGCTTCTACTTACAAGGAAGCAAGTAATAAGGCTATTTCTGCTATTTTTTCTCGATTAGCATGAAGTAAATAGAAACATAAGCTTTTTAACGATAATTTGTTACAGAGATGTAGAGGAAGTTATGTGAATGGAATACATCAGATTTTTTTTTTTTTTTTAAATTAAGAGGACTCCAAAAGGCCGTATGAATTTTTGGACGGTAGGCAATTCGTTCTCAGTAGACTAATAGGGAAATGGAGAGCGCTAGAAAGAAGCAGGGATAACATGAGAATATGGCAGTGCTCTCGAAGTCAACTTATAAAGTTCTGGAAAGTGGTATCGGACCGAAACGAAATATCTTGCATTTTATGACAGAGGGAAGTATAAATAATTATACGGCCCTGTACTTTATTAGCAGATAAGAGGGCAGTCTTGGGGATGATGACGACCCCAAGATGGATTAATTAATAATTTGACACAAGTGGCGTTCAGGCTACTGGGGTAGAAACATTTTCCGAATTGGGTTTGTCGTTAAGATGTTGACTGTTGGCAACATTTGATGGCATTAAACAATTCAATACAATCATGTCAGTCTGGGTAGCTTAGTTGGACTTCTGTACTCAAGGTCGCGAGTTCAAACACGGCCCAGACCGGTGGTTTTATGGAGACCAAACTGTGTAAATTCAAAATTTAATGGTTCTTAAACCTATATATGGTAATAAGACAATCAATGTAGGCTTCTAATGTCGTAATACGCCAACCTTCAGCAATAAAAATCAGGCTGTTTTATACTGTAAAAATCTGATGTGTTCCATTCACATGACTTTCTCTACAACTCTGGAATAAATTATTGTTAAAAAGCTTATGCTTCTATTTTCTTCCTGCTAATCGAGAAAAAAATAACAGAAATAGTCTTATTACTTGCTTCCTTGCAAGCAGAAGCGAAATAAGGGAGTACCATAGGTTAAAGTGAAAGCCAAAAGCTGGTTGCTATGTGACTGATGTTCCTTTGTTTGTATGGACACGAGTTCACAAAGTCCTGTATGAGAAAAGTATGTCTTTTATAGCTGAAACCAAAAACAAGGAATATCTCAAAAACGATCAACTCCACTATATAACATAAATTGTGTGATTTAAAGTGCTCTACATTTGTTGAGAGGTAAGTTTTTGTCCAACGCTTACGGTTTAGCAGTTATGCAAAATTCTGTAAAACTGACCCAGAAAAAAGTAGTCTTCAGAGGCTATTCCCAGAAAGTTGTAAAATATACACTTTTATTTGTCAGGTAAATATCTTTAATATACGATATTTTAATCAAAATCTTTAGAGCCATTTTTGAGAAAATCAAAATTTTCGAAAAAAACTTCCATGTAAAGGGTAGTTTGGGGTGGGGGATTTTTCTCAAAATCTTCGTGTCGCATCCCTGGAAGATACTAAGCTTAAATACCAAGTATGGTATTTCACCGTCTTTTCGTTTTTGGGTTATCGTGTTCACAGACACACTGACACACGGACACACATACACAAGGACCTTTTTCTGAAAATACTTTTCTTGGATACAGGGGACCCTAAAACATATATTTCTGGTGAAATCTCGGTATTGAATTTTTGGGTGGAGTGCAATGCCTTCTCTATACACTATGTACATAGTATGTATAGAGAAAGTAAAAATGATACTATTTTTCTAATAAAACTGTAGTGTTTTATTTTTACCTTCTCTACACATACTGTGTACATAGTGTGTAGAGAAGGTGTAGTATTGTACCCAAAAATTTGATAACCGATATTTCACCGGAAATACGTATACTGGGTCACCCTCAATAATACTAATAAAAGAAAACATTTATAGAGAAAGCCCATGTGTGTGCCTGTGGACAGCCTAGTTCAAAAACGAAAAGACCGTTAACTACCAAACTTGACATTTAAGATATTTTCATATCTAATAAAATGTATATCTAAAATTTTTTTGGTAATAGACTCTAAAGACCTCTTTATTTTGGATCTTTTATTGAATTTTACATTACAATGTAGATCACGATAAAACATACAATTTATGTCATATACATTTTTTTTATAGACTTGACCGCTTTCGAGATATTCCTTGTTATTAGTTAGAATTTTATACTACGTCTCCTTTCAAACGGTTACCTTTCGCAACTCTGTTTTGTTGTGATTGACACTGCAAAGTGAACCGAACTTCAATTGTTCATGTATCGGACTAGCTTTTAACTATGGCTTTAGCCTAGTGTATTCTCTTATTTCTCTTCTAATTAAATGAAGCCAGTAAACACATAACTTTTGCTAATTTTTAGCTCGACTAGCATGATAAAAGTATACCTTTTGAAAATGTAAATGGATCTTTATTTATGGACGCTCTTTAACTTCTGCAATTCTCCGCGTCCCATTCCGTTTTCCTCTGCCGGGTTTGAACCTGCGACCTTGGGTATAAGAGGTTAGCATGGTAACCATTATATCACGGAGGGCGACAATTTTGTAGGAATTGTTTGTGCGCAGAAGACGTAGAGAAAGTCATATGAATGGAACACGTCAGATTTTTCAATTATCGCGTTAATACACACACACACGCGCACACACAAAAGGTTACTTGTATTTCCATTGAAATCTCGGTATCGAATTTTTTAATGTAGTACAATACTTTCTCTACGTTTGTACTACTAGGGTCGGCTGATAAGTCCCGGGCCTCAATGAAAACAGCATTTAAAATTTGTTTGCTTTATTTCTCAACATAAGCTCCAGAAAGGCAAATACATTTATCATATCGGTGTTCTAAAGGTCCTCAAAATAGCTGTTTACCGCATCAACGATCTCGTTGCTGTGAAATCTTCGTCCTCCAAGACATTTTTTGAGGTTTGTGAACAAATGGTTGTCACTGGGTGCTAGATCTGGTGAATAGGGTGGATGTTCAAGCAATTCCAACTTTAATTCGCACATTTTCCCATTGCAATGTTTGAACGATGGGTCGTGATGAAACAAGATGTTTTTTTGCCAAATAAGGTCTTTTTCTTTTCACCTCATCACTCAAACATTGCAGTAATCTTTCGTAGTAGTCACCAGTGATACTTTTACCCTTTTCCAAGTAAACAATTAAAATCATTCCCTGTGCATCCCAGAAAACACTCGCCATAACCTTGTTAGCTGACAAAATTGACTTTGGAGTTGGTTCACCTGGCGTAATCCACTGTTTTGACTGTGATTTACTTTCTGGAGTGTAGTGATGTATCCAAGTTTCATCCATGGTAAAATTCACTGGGATTTCTATAACAGAGCTCCACAATCTTTACAGAAACAGTTTCTCTTTGCAACTTTTGATCAGGTGTCAACAAACGCGGCATCCATCTTGTACAGACCTTGTGAAAGCCCAAAACCTTACTTAAAATATTACCTGCACGTTCTTTTGATATGTTTACAGCCTCTGCTATCTCAAACAACTTTCCAGTACTAAACGATGAATTTTTTCAATGATCTCTCGAGTTGTCACTTCTACAGGGCGTCCAGAGCGAGGCTCATCACTACGTCCCATTTTAAACTCTTCAACCCACCTTTTAATCACTGGATATGAAGGGGCAGAGTCTTCCAATGTACTTCCATTTCCTCTTTGATTTTTTTAAGGTGTTAAGTCTTTCAAATGGAAGTATTTAATCACTGCTCGTTTTTCCAAATCCTCCATTTTCGTGAAAACTCTTAAAGTTGTTTTGTTTAAAATGCTGTCATTCGAAAACTAAACAAGCTATTGGCATGTAACTATGGATACAAGCTAGTCTAGAGATAAACTACACGATGCTACCGTCTAACTGGCCTAGTGATGCCATATCTGTGCGAGGCCCGGGACTTATCAGCCGACTCTCGTAAATAGAGGAAGTGAAAGTATCTATATTTATCTGAGTACAGAAAATTTTGGAAAATCTTAATTGAAAATTTTAGTGCAAAAGCACATAAAAGTACCGTTCAGGTTGAACCATTTGCCAAAATTAGCAAAGTGACTAGGTCAAGAAATTATTGAGACGCTATAAAATTCTGGAACGGTGTCTTAGGCGGAACAGATATTACAATATTTTATCTCCTTTATCTGAAGGACCATTTTGGCAGAATTCTTTCTTTAACATCACCAGACTGAATTAAAATTTCTGCAGAAAACTGTTGATGTATGTTCCTCAACCCTTTAACCTATACAGTTAATGGACTCCTGAGGGACAGAGCGCTACTGGAAGGCCATAACGCCGCTTCTTCCAGTACTTTTTGTAATTCTTATTTACAAATGGCACTTTACATGCAAAAAAGGTAACACCATCTTTCAGAAAATATTCCATTTTTATGGAGCTAAACGATACAAATGGAAGCCGTTTTCAGGAATGAGTTATGCTTCGACACGCGAGCATACACGCAGACAGAATACTTACACTGGTATATCCCCCCCAATAGCTCGCCATCCGGAGAAGAAACGCAGATGGATGTCGACATACCCCACTAGAGGAAGAAAGAAAGCACAGATCTTCTTGCTGGTGTTCCATTTCGACTGGCTCTCTCTTATTATATGTTTGTATGTATGTATAGAACGTATATATAATGGTTTTATATATAATTTAGCGCGCCACCGAATGTCGGCCATTATTCGTTATCTCCTGCTAGCTGCGAAAATACAGGCAGAGCTGGTTATGGAGTTCCACATCAAGGAGATCCTGTCCTCTTGTATCCTATATACACGTGATCCAGTTACGGGAGTTTTGAAATTATTATGCTGCTCAACGGACCTCAGGAGTACACTTTTATGAAGATTACTTTTCCAGGGCGATGGTGACCAAATTTAGAAAGTAAAACGAGAAATAAGTTTAAGAAATTTTGATTGTTGTATTGATTTTCAAAATATTCCCCTTTCGATGAAAACAGTCCTTAAGCGTATGTATGACTGAAATCTCTTGAATAATCACACAAAAGTAGACTTTTATTTTAACCCCATGAAATAATTTAAACATTCCTGAATAGAAAAACAAAAATTGGCCACCATTTCATTTGAAGAGCCTCTTCGCTAATTGAAGTATCACACATTCTTAGACTGTTTTTACTTTCTCTACACGTACTATGTATAAAGTGTATAGAGAAGGAATTGCACTCCGCCTAAAATTTCGATACCGAGATTTAACCGGAAATACATGTTTAGGGTCCCTTGTATAAAAAAAACATTTTTAGAAAAAGGTCATGTACTCGCGTGTCCGTGTGTCTGTGAACACAACTCAAAAATGGAAAGACGGTAAAATACCAAACTCGGTATATAACATTTGTATCTTCCAAGATGCAACACTAAGATTTTGAGGAAAATCCCGACACTCCAAACTACCCTTTACGAGGAAAAATTTACGAAAATTTGGGGTTATCAAAAATGGCTGTAATGATTCTGATTAAAATGCCGTATATTAAAGATATTTCTGTGACAAATAAAATGTATATCTTGAATTTTCTGGGAATAGCCTCTGAAGACTACTTTATTCTGGATGAATTCTACGGAATTTTGCATTACTGCTAAACTGTAAGAGATGGACAAAAACTTACCACACAAATTTTTTTCCCATAAAAAGGGTAGTTTGGGGTGGGGGAATTTTCTTGAGAATCTCCGTGTCTCATCCTTGGAAGATACCAAACTTAAATACCAATTTTGGTTTTTAACGCTCTTTTCGTTTTTGAGCTATGTTGCCCACAGACACATACACACACGGGTATCGAAATTTGGTTGCATTGTAATAGCTTCTCTATACACTATGTATATAGTACGTGTAGAGAAAGTAAAAATGTTGAAGCCTAAAACAAAGGAGACAGGTATTGTGAACCTAGGGTTAAAATATTACACCTTTTTTTTTTATCGCAGGGGAATATTTAGTTACGTAACAAAAACATAAATTTTACCAAAACTTAATAATCATTAGAGAAATTCTTATGAGTTAAATTCACATGACTTTCTCTAATCGCTATAACCTATTGTTAAAAATTATATTCTTCTATCTACTTTATGAAATCCAGATAAACGTCAGCAAGAGATCTTTCTTGTAAGTAGAAGAAAAAAAATCCGATGTGTTACACCCACATGTCTTTCTCTAGCTGTTCTACAAACTTTACATAAGATTCTTCTTCTTTCTGCACCTTGCTAATCAAGGTATTCATTAACACAATGTTCTTATTATTTATTTCCGTATAAGTAGGAAGAAAATAAAGGAATAATGTTTTAAAAACTATCGTTATGCGATTGTCATTACAAATCGCTTCTTTTCCTGGTCAGGAGTAGAACAAAAGAAAAACGGACACTCCCATCTGAGAAAAGTATAAGTACTTCACAACTGAAACTAATAATAATGAGTACCTCGAAAACGGTAAGCTCCACGAGAAAAATGTATATGACATATCTTGTGCATTTTGTATAGTAAGTTTTTCTCTCTCTCTTACGGTTTAGTACTAGTTATGCCAAATTAAGCAAAATTCATCCAGAATCAACAGGCCTTCAGAAGCTGTTCCCAGAAAATTCAAGATATATATTTAGTTTATCAGGTAAATATCTTTAATATACGATATTTTATTCAAAATCGTTAGAGCCATTTTTAAGAAAGTCAAAATTTTCAAAAAAAGTGCCATGTAAAGGGTAGTTTGGGGGGGGGGATTTTTCTCAAAATCTTCGTGTCGCATCCCTGGAAGATACTAAACTTAAATACCAAGTTTGGTATTTTAGCTACTATTCGTTTTTGAGTTATCGTGTTCCCGGACACACAGACACACACGGACCTTTTTCTGAAAAAGCTTTTTATGGATACAGGGGGTCCTAAAACATGTATTTCCGGTGAAATCTCGGTATTGAATTTTTGGGTGGCATACAATACTTCTCTATGCCAATGTACATTGTACATACGGAGCTAGAGAATGTAATAAGGAAATACACTAGGCTAAACGATAGTCAAATGTTTTAAAAGCCGGTTACCATGTGGACGAAATTCGTTTCTATGCAGGGCCAGGAATTTAGAACTTTCCGTCGGAAAAAAATCTAAGTATTTTTAATCAGAAACAAATAACAAGGAATATTTCCGAAATAGTTAAATCAACGAAAAAAACGTATTTAACATAAATTGTGTGTTTTAACATGATCTACATTTTTAGTGTGGTAAATATTTGTGTAACTCTTGAGGTTTACCAGTTACGCAAAATTCATCCAGAATAAAGAGGTCTTTAGAGAATATTCCCAGAAAATTCAATATATACATTTTATTTTCCATAGAAATATCTTTAGCCTATCTGGGTAGTGTGGTGGTAAGTGTCTGCCTCACATTCAACAGGTCGTGAGTTCGAATCTCGCTTAGGGTGAGTTACCCGGATAAGGTTTTTTTCGGGTTTTCCCTTATCCTGAGAAGACGAATGTCGAGTAAATTTAAGCTCCATGGACCGGGAGATCATTAGACATCATTTCACCAATTTTATTCATCGTCCGATATGACCAACCAGGTTAAAGTACGTTATGCAAAATTCCGTAAAATTCATCCAGAATAAAGTAGTCTTCAGAGGCTATTACCAGAAAATTCAAGATATGCATTTTATTGGTCAGATAAATATATTTAATATACGGTATTTTATCAAAATCGCTACAGCTATTTTTGACAAAATCAAAATTTTAAATTTTTTCCATGTAAAGGATAGTTGGTGTGGGGGGATTTTTATCAAAATCTTAGTGTCGCATCCCTGTAAGATACTAAACTTAAATACCAAGTTTGTTATTTTACCGAATTTTCGTTTTTGAGTTATCGTGTTCACAGACACATGGACACACAAACAAACTGACACACGAACACACACGGACAAACCTTTTTTCAAAAATGCTTTTTTTAATACAGAGGACTGTAAAAAGTATATTTGCGGTGAAATCGCGGTATCGAATTTTTGAGTGGAATGCAATACTTTCTCTATTACTATGTACCTAACAGTATAGAGAAAGTAAAAATTGGATGTGTTGCATCACATGACTTTCTCTACTTCTCTACAAAAAATTATTGTTAGAAAGTTTATTATTCTATTTATTTCATGCTAATCGAGAAAAAATTAGCAGAAAGAGTCTTATTACTTGCTTCTTTGTATGTAGAAGAGAAATAAGGTAGTACCATAGGTTAAAGTGATAGTCAAAAGCTGGTTGCTATGTAACTGAAGTTTGTTTGTTTGTATGGACAGGAGTTGACAAACTCCTGTGTGAGAAAAGTATAATTTTTTAAAGCTGAAACCAAAAAACAAGGAATATCGCAAAAACGACAAACTCCATGAAAAAAATGCATATAACATGAATTATGTGTTTTAAAGTGCTCTACATTTTTGTGTGGTACGTTTGTTTTCCATCTCTTACGGTCTAGCAGTTATGCAAAATTCCGTAAAATTCATCCAGAATAACGTAGTTTTCAGAGGCTATTCCCAGAAAATTGAAGATATAAATTATATTTGTCAGGTAAATTTCTTTTAATATACGATATTTTAATCAACATCGTTAAAGCCATTTTTGAAAAAAGTTCCATGTAATGGATAGTTTGGGGTATGGAGATTATTCAAAAACTCTTTTTGTCACATACCTGGAAGATACTAAACTTAAATGCCAAGTTTGGTATTTTACCGACTTTTCGTTTTTGAGTTATCGTGTTCACAGACACACGGATACATACACACAGGACCTTTTTATGAAAATGCTGTTTTTGGATACAGGGGACCCTAATATTTCCGGTGAAATCTTGGTATCGAATTTTTGGGTGGAGTGCCATACCTTCTCAATACACTATGTATATAGTACGTATAGAGAAAGTGAAAAGCTGCAACTCTCATATAATAGGGGGCCCAAAATTGGGGGAAATCTGGTTTAAGATTAGTATTCGTCGTTATGCTCATGGTGTTTGAACGTCATGGCCTTAAAACTACTATATTCTCTAAAGTTTGAGCTCCTGTTCATAATGCGATACCACTAGTTCCAATTTTCACATTAAATATTATATAAAGTAATATATGTGTATATATTTATAAAATAATATATTTTTAGAATCTGGGCCAAATTTTGCCCGCCAAAATTAGCTCCAGTTGGGGGTAAAGGGTTTAATTATGTTTTATGCTGGTACTTCCTGGCTGTAATTTATCAGATAGGAATAAGAACAAGAGTTTATTACAATATGGTAATTTGAAAAGTAATATACACAAAAATTTCCAGATTTAATTCCACTACTGTATAAAAGTTAGACAAAAGTCATTCTAAATAAAGATGTCTTCATAGGCTCTCCCAGAAAATTCATTTTGTTTGTCATAAAATTATATTGATTATATTGTGTTTTATTCAAAATCGTTAGAGCGATTTTTAATAAAAACATCTACAAAAATATTTCCTTAAAAAAGGGTGGGGGTATTTCTTTTAAAATTGTCCTATTGCATCTATGGTAGATAATAAACGTAAATACCAAGTTTGGTATTTAACGGTCTTTTTGTTTTTGTGCTAGGCTGTCCACAGACACACGGATATTTTTCTCGAAATCTGTCATAACTTTCCGTAGCTATTCAAAATGCAAACTATTCTTACAAAACATTATTCTATTATCTACTTCATGCCAATCGAGACAAACATTAGCAGAATTAGCCTTATTAGGGAGTAACTAGGCTAAAGTGATAGTCAAATCGTTTAAAAGATGTTCGCTATTTGAAACAATTGAGGTTCAGTTCGCTTTGCAAGGTCCCGTTTGAGAAAAGTAGTTTAATACATGTTCCAAAACAAGAAGTATCTCAAAAACGGTCAACAAAAGGAGGTATATGACATAAATTATGTGTTTTAACCAGATCTATAAAAGTTTCGTTTATTATGTTTTTATTCTATCCCTTACAGTTTAACCATTATACAAAAATCTGAAAAACTCATCCAGAATAAAGAGGTCTTCAGAGGCTATTCCCAGAATATTCCAAATATGCATTTTATTTGTAATGAAAATATCTTTAATATATGGTATTTTAATCAAAATCGTCATAGTCATTTTAGAGAATAATAAAATTTTCAAAACATTTCTCCTCATAAAGCAGAATTTGTGGTCAGGAGATTCTTTTGAAAATCTTCGTGTGCATCCTTGGAAGATACTAAATATAAATACCTTGTTTAGTCTTTTCATGTTTGTGCTCTGCTGTCCACAGACACACAAACAGGGGTCTTTTTTTTTTTTTTTTTTTGTTTAAAGGTAAAAAAAAACTCTTTTCGGAATCAAAGGACCTCAAAAATATATTTCCGGTGAAATCTCGACATTGACTTTTTGAGTGCAAAATAATACCTTCTCTAGGTACTATTTGCACTGTATGTACATACGTGCTAGAGAGAAAAAAAACTTTTTTTTTATTCAGAGGACCCTAAAAAATGTATTTCTGGTGAAATTTCGGTATTGACATTTTATGAGGCATACATTACCTTTTCAAGTACACCCATTGCCCCCCCCCCCAAAGTCATTTCTGGAACCCCCAATTCGTCTAATTCCCTTATGGTGGAGCGCCTTGTATACACCATCCGCAATATAGTTGTGTAGCGGCAGCAACAAGTTGTCATTAGTTTCAAATCTTTATATTACTAACTCATAACCAAATACATAACTTAAGCTTATTCAACAGCAAACTATAAATACATTACGACACAAAACATATACAGATATTCTTCGTTTGTCCTATTCTATATTGCGTGTAAAAATCCACTTAATTTTGTTGAGGGGCCTCTTTTATCACGTTTGATGTTCTTTCATGTGGAGTAAATATACGATCCGGGACCAACGGCATAGTGTTAAAAGAGCACAAGATAGAATTCGGTTGCTAGGTAAGAACCATTAGCAAAGACAAGTTACGCTGTGGTGAAGCAATTAGATAGAAACAATAGTGAAGGTAATTAGGTTCCGGGAAAATCAGAAATAAAAACTCCATTAAGCTCCAGGAAAGCGTGTGGAAAGTGCCATAGACAATTTTGACTTAATACTGAGAGGTCAAAGAGAATAAAAAGCGTGTCTCAGTTATTGCCATGAAGTATAAGTTTTGTAACATATAAATTAACAACTATGGTGGGGTAGTTAGTAGTAGGCGGGGTTTGGTTTATAAAAGAGCATTCCTCGCTAAAATTTCGCTTCATGCATTTATTTACACTCTCTTGTGTTCCAAGACTCTCTTGCTATAATTTGCAAGTCTTTCTGCAATCGGTAGCGGAGTGACTTTTAGGGTGAGAACAGTGGGATTCGCCGTATATCAGGTAAATGTAAATGGTTGAATTTACTAACGAAACAAAATTTACCTACAAGATAAAGTTAGTAGATTTGTACAACGCTATTATAATGCATTGTACTTATAGTCAGAAATATTTGTGTATCCATCTTAAAACAATTGGTAACTCATTCCAAACACGTGTTCCATTAAATATTCCCATTAAATTTAACTAGTTTGTCTATTATCGCACACCATTGAGAAATACTCGCAGCCTACCACTCAAGCAACCAGATGCATACGAAATAGTTGAATACTTCATTTCCAAAAATATCACACAAGATGTATTTACATATTTAAATGACATTTATCAAATCTTACAAAATTGCAACAAACAGTGTCAAAGCTAAACTTTATTTTTTTTATATATATTAACTGAAGATTTAGGAAGGTAAAACTTTCAAATAACCCTCATGTAAGAGTGTGTGTTATTTCCTTTTTACTTTCTCTATCCCCGTATGTACAATGTACATAGGGATAGAGACGGTATTGCACTCCACCCAAAAATTCGATACCGAGATTTCACCGGAAATATATGTCTTAGGGTCCCCTGTATCCAAAAAAAGCATTTTCAGAAAAAGGTCCGTGTGTGTGTCTGTGAACACGATAACTCAAAAACGAAAAGTCGGTAAAATACAAAACTTGGTATTTAAGTTTAGTATCTTCCAGGGATGCCACACGAAGATTTTGAGAAAAATCCCCCCACCCCAAACCAAACTTTACATGGAAAAAATTACGAAAATTTTGATTTTATTAAAATGGCTCTAACGATTTTGATTAAAATATCGTATATTAAAGATATTTACCTGACAAATAAAATGTGTATCTTGAATTTTCTGGGAATGGTCTCTGAAGACTACTTTATTCTGGATGAATTTTACGGAATTGTGCATAACTGCTAAACCATATGAGATGGACAAAAGCATACCATAAAAAACATGTAGAGCTCATTAAAACACACAATTTATGTTATATACATTTTTTTCGTGTAATTGGTCGTTTTTAAGATTTTCCTTGCTTTTTGTTTAAGCTTTGAAAAACATACTTTGTTAACTCCTGCCCATGCAAAGGAACTTCAGTTACAAAACAACCAGATTTTGGCTATCATTTTAGCTATGATACTCTGTCATTTTGCTTCTACTTACAAGGAAGCAAATAATAAGACTATTTCTGCTAATGTTTCTCGATTAGCATAAAGTAAATAGAAGCATAAGCTTTTTAACAATAATTTGTTGCAGAGTTGTAGAGAAAGTCATGTGAATGAAACACATCAGATCTTTTTTTAACACAAGCGGTATGTAGGACACAAGTTGGATAGACAGAGTCAGAGTTAAAAATTCGTTACGAAAGGCGTTCAATAAGTCGTTAGAAGAAGATAGAAAAACAAATTATTTTTGGTGGATATTTTTATTTTTCAACATAATCTCCTTTTAGCTCGGTACACTTTTCCCGCGTTTCTCCAACTGTTTTAATCATTCCAAAAAGTAGAATTTCGGAAGGTCCTCAAAATAGGCATCTGTTTGGAAGATGACCCCTTCGTTAGACGTGAATCTTTTTCCGTCGTTCTAATTTTTCATGTTTGGAAATAAAAAAATCTGATGTGTACCATTCACATGACTTTCTCCATATCCCTGCAACAAATTATTCTTAAAAAGCTTTTACTTCTATTTACTTCATGCCAATCAGAAAAAAATAGCAGAAATAGTCTTATTACTCGCTTCCTTGTAAGTAGAAGCGAAATAAGGGACTACCGTAGGTTAAAGTGATAGTCAAAAGCTGCTTGCTATGTCAATGAAGTTCCTTTGTTTATATGGATAGGAGTTGACAAGTTCCTGTATGAGAAAAGTATAAGTTTTTCATAGTAGAAACCAAAAATAAGGAATGTCTCAAAACGACGAACTCCACGAAAAAAATGTATTTAACATGAATTGTGTGTTTTAACGTGCTCTACATTTTTTGTGGAGTAAGTTTTTGTCCATCTCTTACGGTTTAGCAGTTATTCAAAATTCAGTAAAATTCATCCAGAATAAACTACTCTTCAGAGGCTATTCCCATAAAATTCAAGATATACATTTTATTTGTCAGGTAAATATCTTTAATATATGATATTTTAATCAAAATCGTTAGAGCCATTTTTGAGAAAATTAAAATTTTCGAAAAAAATTCCATGTAAAGGTGGTTGGGGGTGGGGGGATTTTTCTCAAAATCTTTGTGTCGCATCCCTGGAAGATACTAAACTTAAATACCAAGGTTGGTGTTTTACCGACTTTTCGTTTTTGAGTTATCGTGTTCACAGACACACACACGGAACTTTTTCTGAAAATACTTTTTTTGGGATACAGGGGACCCTAAAACATATATTTCCGGTGAAATCTCGGTATCGACTTTTTGGGTGGAGTGCAATACCTTCTCTATACACTATGTACATAGTACGTATAGAGAAAGTAAAAATTAACGCCACAAAGTTATAGACCTTGTTAAAACGCACAATTTATGTTATACACATTTTTTCATGGAATTGACCATTTCCAAGACATTCCTTGTTATTGGTTTCGGTTTTAATATACCTTACCTTTTCCCATGTCAACTCCTTGTCATGCAAAGAAACGGATTTCAACCACATGGCAACCAGAGTTTAAAAGATTTGATTATCGCTTTAGCCTGGGGTATTCCTTTATGTCCCTTCTACTTAAAGAAACCAAGTAATAAGAGCAATTCTGCTAATATTTATCTCGATTAGCATGGAATGGATAGAAAAAAATTACAGATGTGTTACACTCACATGACTTTCTCTAGCTGTTCTACAAACTTCTTACATAAGATTATTCTTCTTTCTGCACCTGGCTAATCGAGGTACTCATTAGCACAATGTTCTTATTACTTAGTTCCTTATAAGTAGGAAGAAAACAAGGTAATACACTAGACTAAACCGATAGTCAAATGGTTTAAAAGCTGTCGTTATGCGATTTTCATTACAAATCGCTTCTTTTCTTGGCCAGGAGTAGAACAAACGAAAAACGGACACTCCCGTCTGAGAAAAGTTTAAGTACTTCACAACTGAAACTAGTTACAATGAATCCCACGATAATTGTAAGCTCCACGACAAAATGTGTATGACGTAACTTGTGTATTTTAGCAAGACCTACATATTTTGTACAGTAAGTTTTTGTCTATCTCTTACGGTTTACTAGTTATGCAAAATTAAGCAAAATTCATCCAGAATAAACAGGTCTTCAGAAGCTATTCCCAGCAAATTCAAGATATACATTTTATTTGTCAGGTAAATATCGTTAATATACAATATTTTAATCAAAATCGTTTGAGCCATTTTTAAGAAAATAAAATTTTTCGAAAACGTTCCATGTAAAGGGTAGTTTGGGGTGGGGGGATTTTTCTCAAAATATTCATGTCGCATCCCTGGAAGATACTAAACTTAAATACGAAGTTTGGTATTTTAGCTAGTTTTCGTTTTGATTTATCGTGTTCACAGACACAAGGACACACACGGATCTTTTTCTGAAAATGCTTTTTTTGGATGCAGGGGCTAAAGAAAGTAATAAGCTTTTTAACAAGTCGCTACAGAGTTGTAGAGAAAGTCATGGGAATAAAACACATCAGATTATCCCTGTCATTAGGGATAGTATCTTGGGGATCGATAGACAGAATCGATGTTAGCGTAACATGGTATATAGTTGTGATGTGTTGACAAAGCAGTGTGCACATAGTGGTACTAATAGAAGGAAAATGACAATTGAGTTTGGGTGAGTGCTAAACATTTACGAAAACTAATAATTTTAATATTTACGCACATTCAATTCCTGCTGTGTAACAAGTCATCAACATCATTATCCGTTTTATTTTCTCTCAAGATACATAGATTATAATGCACAACAACATACATTCGTAACGGCTCAAATGTGAATCGTCTCCGATTGGCACATAAACAGCTTTATATTGTGAAAAGCTTTGCTTACATTGGAGCAAAATGGAAATAGAACATATAAACTACTAGTTGTTAAGATACTCCATCAGGAATTATTTCCGCAGCAGACCATTTCGTATTTCATACATTATTAAAAATCCGACATTTTTTCCAAACAATGTCTAAAATAGTTGTCACGAGTATCTGACCAATTCCTTGCACAAGTTCTTTGACAGATTTTAGGGCTCGATGCTTTTCGATGTTTCAAAATATGTGTTATTGTCGTAAATATATATGCAAAGTTCTTCTATATGAATTGCAAATCTTCATGCAATCTATTTTGAGATAAGAGAGTTTACAGTTTTATTTAAAAGCATGCACTATCATCAAAGGCATTAATTACCTGTAAAACAGTATTGCAATATATGAATGAATGAATAAGTGTATTTATTAACATAGCAATATCATACATAGAATTTCAACAGTCGCACGGGTCCACAGACCGTACGTGCTTTTGTAATACACATTACAAGCAATATTAAAACAACAACCACAACAAAGAATTAAAAGAGTAAACACGAAAATAAAAAGACAAAGGAAATACACAGTCAAAAGCAATATTAAACAACAATAAAATTAAGAGTGAATCCGAAAATAAAGATACAAAGATATTCAAATATAGCAATTTAAATTTACAGCACAGAGTACACCTTCATAAATGCACCCTCTTATAATAGATAATTACACTTAAAAGACATATATACACATAATATATACAACCCTAGCACAACAGTGACCTAAGTATGACATAATATATATGTATGTAGAACATTGTAGTCACTTTTGTTTAGTTGATCTTATCCCCCCCCCTTCTCTATTGGCAGCCTCCTCAGATCTCAGCTGTCTTGCCTTAAGTATAAATTTACCTAGCCCGTCCATATTTTCCGTGCCTGCCAGTAGCGTCCAACATGCTTCTATCCCTACATTCGCAGTGGTAAAAAATCGCGGCAGATATTTTTCCCGCCATTCCTCCGTACCCCTACAACTTGCCAAGATGTGAGTCCACGACTCTTCCTCCTCGCAAATAGGACAGATTCTCGTACCATTCTCGTCAGAAATTTTCGTGCTCCTCCATGCTCCTAGTCTAATCCACGCGAGCCCCTCTCTAATGAGTTTGGTACCTGTTTTGATGTATTGCTCCATACCCCACTCCGATTTCAGCCCAGACTGTACTTCTAATGACACCTTCTCGGTGCATTGCGCAATTATTTGCTGTCTGTCAATATCACAGAGACGTTTCTTAATTTTTCTCCAAATACTTCGCCTGTTTTCCTGCCCCGCCATCCAAATGTCTCCCATCCCAATGGTTTCCAACCCTTTCTTTAATTTTGATGCCCACGTCAAATTACCTTCCATTCGCAACTGTTCACGGTAGCAGACTGCCCTAATTAGAGATTGGTTTCCGTGAACGATTCTCATCCAATATTTAACTGCTCTGATTTTGCACTCTATCCTTTCACTATGTTCCCCGAATTCCCTCATTATTCCGCAGTTTGCCGTACCCCACCCTACACCCAGAATTCCTTTCAAAAATTGGGTCCTCACTTGATCCAGAATCCCTGTTTGTTCCCACCCCCATATTTCTCCTCCGTATGTCATCGTGGATCTAACTGTCGCTCCGTATACAGTTTCCATTAAGGTTATGGAGATATTCGGAATTCTGCAGCGTATCCGGAGAGCTTCAATATAGCATAGTACACTGCTGTGTCGAGCTACGTTCCCCAACGCGTTACTACAGGCTGTTTACATGCGGCGCGTGCAGTCGCCAATACATGTCGCGATATTGCAGTTTTAGATTTGACTTTCCCACTGGTTGATTGACCAACATGGCGGCCCATGCACAAATAGACAGAACGAACGGAGGATTGTGCATTTCGCATTGGAAAGAAGAACCGAGTTTCAGGAAGTCCATTTTTACTTTCTCTATACGTAGTATGTACATAGTGTATAGAGAAGGTATTGTATTGCATCCAAAAATTCGATACTATGATTTCACCGGAAATATATGTTTTGAGACCCCCTGAAACCAAAAAAAAAAGCATTTTTAGAAAAATGTCCGTGTGTGTCTATGTGTATGAGTGTGAGTGTGTTTGTTTGTGTGTGTGTGTCTGGAGGCAGCATAGCTCAAAAACGAAAAGACCGTTACAAACCGTTACACACCAAACTTGTTCGGTATCTTCCAAGGTTGTGACACGGAGATTTTCAAGAAAATCCCCCCACCCTCAACTACCCTTTACATGGAAAAAATTTCGAAAATTTTGATTTTCTCAAAAATGGCTCTAACGATTCTAATTAAAATCGCTTATATATAGGATATTGATGTGACTAATAAAAAGTATATCTTGCATTTTCTGGAATTTTGCACAATTGCTAAACCGTAAGAGATAGACAAAAACTTACCACAAAAAAAATTTAAAGCACATTAAAACACACAATTTATGTTATATAATTTTTTTTCGTGGAATTGATTGTTTTTTAGATATTCCTTATTTTTGGTTTCAGCCTTGAAAAACTTATGCTTTTCTCAAACAGGAATTTGTCAACTCCTGTCCATACAAACAAAGGAACTTCAGTCACATAGCAACCAGCTTTTGACTGTCACTTTAACCTATGGTACTCCCTTATTTCGTTTCTACTTACAAAGAAGCAACTAACAAGACTATTTCTGTTATTTTTTTTTTCTCGATGAGCATGAAGTAAATAGAAGCATTAGTTTTTTAACAACAATTTGCTGCAGAGATGTAGAGAAAGTCATATGAATTGAACAAATCTGATTTTTATCCTTTATTTCGATCCAGTTCATTTACATACACCTAACCTAACATAACCTAACCTCGACGATATCTCGAAACCCGAGGTTCACCTGTCACGTAGACATATTGTCTCCATAACCAATAGGAAAGGCTCAGGAAAGAGCTTTAAGCCTATGTCTCACGGTCAACATTTGGTCCAAAATTGTTATGCAACGTGAATGTTGTGTACAATTTCTCCATTCCATTCCCACGGGAGTGTGTATTGGTCAAAATATTTCTCGCATGCACATGAACAGCTAATAGAAAATGGTGGAGGTTGCTGATCCACAATTATTTACGTTCGCAGTCGCAAGCTTAATTTATGTATCCATTGCAAGAGCATATTATAATAGAAAGAAAAAATAAATAGAGAGGCATTGGTGAACTAGACCATGGCTGCAACGTAGGAATGCAGACCAAGGAAGATTTGTACTACAAGGCTCCAAAGTGAACTCGTTTCTGACTCTATAAATTATTTTAACTTCCTTAGAAAGGACGAAAATTTGTTTGGAAAGTTGCTGTCCTTAGTTGAGGCAAAAATCACTCCCAAGACACAAATATGAGGCAGTCCATACCAGGCAAATCAAAGATAAGACTCCGTTTTTATATGTTTGTTGAGAAAAGAAGGTTAGGTACAAATGGATCCGATAAAATACATTTGCAGGGATTATAAATACCCGAGTCACCATTTCATAAATCTCTGCCGCACAAAAAGTGAGTATTTCAACAATAGCTCAGCTTCTATAACCCTATTATTTAGGACAAAGTTACAAGATACAGCAAAGTTTCACACATACAATCATATGGGCGGGAAAGAAGACCCAGCGCTAGCTGCCATCTTATTACGTCATTACCACCAGGTCGCTCATTGGTTGATTACATACGTTTGGACCAAACATTAGAAACGGCTGTATCCTGTTGTTGCAAACTGGATTTGGACCAAAAAATAGGACGGAAATTGTATACAATGCGATGTCCCACGACCCAATTTGTAGTTTGAAGAGTATTGGACCAAAATATTTAACTGTGGGACATCGGCCTTAGCCTAAATCTGTACAAGAATCTCGGTCTCTACTCGGTAGGTATGCAACTGGTATTCGCATGTGTCCTGCTATCAGTTCCTAGATGCTAATAATAATTTCATGGCTAGACAGCTTACAAGGAACCTTGGCCTACCGCCCGGCCGCTGCGACCCCCATATCGGTCCATTACAGACAGTTGGAGTGCAGTATCGGTCGGTTAATGCGGTCCTCATGGCCTGGAGCCACTACTTCTCCATCAAGTTGCTCCTCAATTGGCCCCCCAGGGACCTCACGAGGCTGAGTGCACCCCGGTCCAGGTCTCCCGCTTGGCAAGCAGCTGCGCTACCACAGCGCTATGGAGACGACCCTTCCCAGATACTATCCCCACTTATTATGTTCATAGATAAAGACGGCCTTTACCTAAAAATACTTTTTTTGATTCAGGGGACCTCAAAACATATTTGCGTTGAAATCTGGACACCGAATTTTTGGGTGGAACATAATACTTCCCCAACTACACATAGCGGATAAAGTAAATGTCAAGAAAATATTCATACATTGTTATTTTTTAGAATTTACAGATCAGATGCGCTAAGGATGATTCCGTCACCGTTCTTTCCCATCTCTGTAGTATCTTGGGATATTTTGAACGTGCTTTGCAGGTTGGTTGTACAGTGGAGTTGGTTGTTCTGATTTATTTTCAAATCGCGCGTTTTCATCTCCTGAAAATGGCGCGTTCAAATGAAGCATTGCTTCTTCCCGGCACAACACCTTAGAGCCTCCCCCCCCCGCCCCGCATCTTGGGGTAATGTTGGCGGCGCTAGGTTGGCTGCACTGTTGTGACTTTGAGACAGTAGCTAGAGAGAGGGGGGGAGTGTGTTCCTCGCTCGCCTCGCTTCTGGAAATACCGCTATAATTCATCTATCCTATAAGATTACTGATCTTTAATCCTCTGCCGACCCTCCTAAAAGTTAAGATTTACTGCCGTCTTGGAATTATATTGTTGCCTTTCGCCTTCCTCCTTGCGCGCTGCCTCCACCCCGACTTGCGGTTAAGGGAAAATTATTATGATATATCTCGACGGAATCGCTAGCCTGCAGCCCCGGCAAAGCACCCCCTCCCCCCGGCCCCCACTGCACACGAGGTGTGCCTTTTGGGTGCGTTCGTTACCTCCAGGATTCGAACCCATGCACCGTCCCCTGGCTTACAGATATTCTCGGTTGACCCTTTAGTTATCTGTATTCAAACAGGTGTTCATCCTGGATCAAGTGAAAGTACAGAAGGCACGGTTAATGGCGTGGTGTAAAACAACAGCTCGCAACTGACCTGTCCCACATGTTTAAATGTTGACAGCTGTTATTCCATGTTATAATTTATGTACAGTAGGCATGGTTAATTGTGTGATGTAAAACAATAGCTCGAAATTGACCTGTTTTACACATTTAAACACTGTATCGGGTGTTATTCCATGATATAATATATGTATAGCAGGCAAGGTTAATAGCGTGGTGTAAAACAATACAATCACAACTGACCTGTCCTGCACATTTAAATACTGCGTGAACTGTCAACAGTTGGTTTTCCATGTTGTAGCCTATGTACAGTAGGCACGATTAACAGAGGGTGCGCAAACAACTAAACTGATCTTTTCACACGTTTACATGTTGTGTGTACTGAAATAGATGCTTTAACTGTTATAGCTTATGTATATTGTCACGGTTAATAGAGTGGTACCAAACAACTCGCAACTCACCTTCCCATAGACTTAAAAACTGAGTGTAATCTAACAGGTGGCATAGCTTATGTGCAGTAGGTGCGGTTAGTAGAGAGTGGAATACAATTTATATTAATATTAGCCCATAATGTCCCCTGGGGACACGGGCCTTACTCTTTGGAGAGGTGGTTTGGTTTGTCAGTTCTGGTGGAATTCTATTCTCTTTTGATTTAACCACTCAGGTACTTCGCTCTAAATTATATGGTATTCCATAATATAAAGTACGCCATTGTTTAAGAGTTAATTTAGCACATTTTTGGTCCGTTGTAGGCACCTAAACACTTACGTCTTTAGACATTATTTATTACTTTCTCTACACGTACCATGTACATAGTGTATAGAGAAGATATTGCATTCCACCCAAAATATACTGAGATTTCACTGTAAATACATGTTTTCGGTTCACCTGAATCCAAAAAAAAAAAGCATTTTTGGAAAAAGGTCCGTGTGCCGTGTGTCTGTGGACAGCATAGCTCCAAAACGAAAATTCCGTTAAATACCAAACTTCGTATTTAAGTTTAGTATCTTCCAAGGATGAGATACAAATATTTTCATGAAAATCCCCCCTCCCAAACTACCCTTTACGTGGAAGAAAATCGAAATGTTTATTTTCTAAAAAATGGCACAAACGATTTTGATTAAAATATCATATATTAAAGATATTTACACGACAAATAAATTGTATATCTTGAATTTTCTGGGAATAGCCTCTGAAAGCTACTTTATTTTGGATGAATTTTACGGAATTTTGCATAACTGGCATTCCGTAAGAGATAGTCAAAAGCTTACTACACAAAATATGTAGATCAGGATAAAACACACAATTTATGCCATATACATTCTTTCGTGGAGTTGATCGTTTTTTAAATATTTCTTGTTTTTGGTTTCAACTTTAGAAAACTTATACTTTTCTCATACAGGAATTTGTCAACTCCTGTCCATACAAACAAAGGAACATCAGTCACATAGCAACCAGCTTTTGGCTTTCACTTTAACTTATGGTACTCTCTTATTTCGCTTCTACTTACAGGGAAGCAAGTAATAAGACTATTTATGTAAATTTGTTCTTGAGTAGCAGGAAGAATAATCTTTTTAACCAAAATGTTTGTAGAGATGTAAAGAAAGTCATGTGAACGGAACACATCATTTTTTTTTCTACTGATTAACACTGGTTATGTATTTGTGTTCCGTGTAGCAGTTTGATCTGTTTTTGAATGGGGGTTTTGGTCTAGAAACAACAGCTGGTATTTTGCTCGCTGAACTGTACGGTATCACAATGAGGGGGTGTTCAGTAGCGTGATATTAAACACACATTGCCAAATTCAAGCTTCTAGAATCTACGGGGAATAGGGTATAATCTTTGTTAATGAAAAGTTACTCGCCCCAACCTGGAGTCGAACATAGAAGGCAGAACGCTAACCACTGGACTTCAGCACTCAACCTAAATGCTGTGTAAAACTGTTCAAAGTATTTCTAAATATTGGCCATCCATTTCATATTGGTCTGTAAATTTATTTGTTATTAAATATAAAATTATATTATAAAAGGTATCCATTATAAAAGCATATGTACAATAGGCACGGTTAATAGTGTGTTGTGACAGAAATTACTCACAACTGACCTGTCACACATACTTAAATGTTGCGTGTGCAGTAACAGCTGTTCTGCAATTTTATAGTTTATGCAGTAGGCACGGTTAATAGCGTGAAGTTCAGACAACTCGCAATTTTCCTGTCAAAAAATCTTAAATATTATGTATACTGTAACATATATTCATGTTATAGCTTATGTAAAGCAGAAGTGGTTAATAGAGTGATGTGGATATAGCAATTTACAACTAAACTGTCCCACACACATGGTATAATTTTTGTACAGTAGGCACGGTTAATAGAATGATGTAAAATCAATACCGAAGAACTGACCCGTTGTGTGTATTCTAATGAGTAGTCCATCCATATATAGCTTAGTACAATAGACACGGTTAATAGCACGATGTAAAACCAATAACTTAAACTGACCACTCAAGGTACCAATCTGTGAAATTTCGAAAATCCACAGTAATATAACTTGTTGAAATTTATATAAGTTATTTTACACAATAACAGTATGCAAGCAAAAACAAAACAAAACCAATAAAACAATGATTTTACCATCTTTAAATATTCTACTTTAAATGTAGTTAATTAGATAATTTTGTGCGGTCTAAATGTATTATTCTAATACAAATGAGCCAGGCGATTCATTTTTAAAAATATTTACATAATAGAATTCAATTGTACACCAACTGAGTTCATATATAGATGTTATATTGTTTTACTATCTCTACACCGAGTATGTACAGTGTATAGAGAAGGTAATGCATTACAACCAAAAATTCGATACAGAGATGCCACAGGAAAAACATGTTTTGGGTCTCCCTGAAACCAAAACAAGCATTTTTACGTTCCCTACACGTACTATATACATAGTGTACAGAGAAGGTATTGCACTCCACCCAAAAATTCGATACCGAGATTTCACCGGAAATATATGTTTTAGGGTCCCCTGTATCCAAAAAGAGTATTTTCAGAAAAAGGTCCTTGTGTGTGTGTCCGTGTGCCTGTGAACACGATAACTCAAAAACGAAAAGTCGGTAAAATACCAAACTTGGTATTTAAGTTTACTATCTTCCAGGGATGCGACACGAAGATTTTGAGAAAAATCCCCCCTCCCCAAACTACCCTTTACATGGAACTTTTTTCGAAAATTTTGATTTTCTCAAAAATGGCTCTAACGATTTTGATTAAAATATCGTATATTAAAGATATTTACCTCGCAAACAAAATGTATATTTTTAGTTTTCTGGGAATAGGCTCTGAATACTACTTTATTCTGAGTGAATTTTACTGCATTTTACATAATTGCTAAACCCTAAGAGATAGACAAAAACTTACCACACAGAAAATGTAGAGCACATTAAAACACACAATTTATGTTGTATACATTTTTTCTTGGAGTTGATCGTTTTTTTTAGATATTCCTTGTTTTTGTTTTCAGGTACGAAAAACTTAACTTTTCTCATACAGGAATTTGTCAATTCCTGTCCATACAAACAAAGGAACTTCAGTCATATAGCAACCAGCTTTTGACTATCGCTTTAACCTATGCTACTCCCTTATTGCCCTCCTAATTACAAGGAAGCAAGTAATAAGACTATTTCTGTTAATTTTTTGTCGATTAGCATGAAGTAAATAGAAGCATAAGCTTTTAAAAACTAATATGTTGCAGAGATGTAGAGAAAGTCATGTGAATGGAACACATCAGATTTTTTGACAAAGGTCCGTCTGTATATGTGTCTGTGGAGAGCGTAGCTCAAAAACGAAAGGACCGTTAAATACCAAACTTGGAACTACCCTTTACATGGAAAAATTTCAGTAATATTGATTTTCTCAAAAATGGTTAGATCAAATTTGATTAAAATCTCTTATATTTCAATATATTTACATGCAAAATAAAATGTATAATTATCTTGAATTTTTTGGGAATAGATTTTAAAAACCTCTTTATTCTGGATGATTTTATTGATTTTATATAGCTGGTAAACCGTAAGAGATAGACAAAGCTCATAATACAAAAAATTTGAATCACGATAAAATATATATTTTTTGTCATATTCATTTTTTTTTCGCGGAATTGACCGTTTTCGAGATATTCCTTGTTATTGATTTCAGTTTTAAGATACTTAAAACTTGGCTCATACGGGAAGTTTTCAGCTCTTGGCCACGCAAAGAAACGGATTTCAATTCCAAAGAAATCACATTTTAAAACATTTGACTGTCGGTTTAGCCTTATGTATTCCCTTGCTTCCCTTCTACTTATAAGGAACTAAGAAATAAGAGCATTTCTGCTTGTGTTTATCTCGATTACAATGAAGAAGATATAAGAATAAGCTTTTTAACAATAATATGTTAGAGATATAGAGAAAGTCATGTGAAAAGAACACATCATAATTGTTTTTATATTAGCCCCATCTAGTGTAGAAAAGTTATAATATTTCGTACTCTCCAAAACGCTTGACTTTTCAAAATGTGGTAACTTATTTCCAAAAAATCTGATATGTTCCATTTACATGACTTTCTCTATCTCTCTGTAACAAATTATTGTTAATAAGCTTATCTTTTATTTATTTCATGTTAATCGAGGAAAATTAGCAGAAATAGTCTTATTCCTTGCTTTATTGTAAATACCAGGGAAACAAGGGAGTACCATAGGTTAAAGTGAAAGCCAAAAGCTGGTTGCTATGTGACTGATGTTCTTTTGTTTGTATGGACAGGAGTTGACAAATTCCTGTATGAGAAATGTATAAGTAGACTTGCCTCCGTGGTCGAGTGGTCAGCGAGCTGACTTCTCACCCTGAGGTCCCGGGTTCGATTCCCGGCTGGGAATTTTTCTTTAACCAGATTTATTCCCTATCCCCCACAGAGTCTGGAAGTATGAATGTGAGAGTGAATGTGCGTGTGTATTAGTAATATAATAATGATTAACCTAATGTTCTAACCTACAGTAATACGAGTTGTTTCACAAGTCAAAGCCCCCGATATGGCCACTGAAGTTAAAGGGGGCTGTACAAATGAAACCAAAAAAAAAAAAAAAAGTATAAGTTTTTCAAACCTGAAACCAAGAAAAAGGAATATCTCAAAAACGATCAACTCCACGAAAAAGAGGTATATAACTTAAATTGTGTGTTTTAACGAGCTCTACATTTTTTGTGTGTTAAGTTTTTGTCCATCTCCTACGGTTTAGTAGTTATGCAACATTCATCCAGAATAAAGTAGTCTTCAGAGGCTATTCCCAGAAAATTCAAAGTATACATCTTATTTGTCAGGTAAATATCTTTAATATATGGTATTTTAATCAAAATCGTTAGAGCCATTATTTAGAAAATCAAATTTTTCGAAAAAAGTTCCATGTAAAGGGTAGTTTCGAGTGGGAGGATATTTCTCAAAATCATCGTGTCACATCCCTGGAAGATACTTAACTTAAATACGAAGTTTGGTATTTTACCAACTTTTCGTTTTTGAGTTATCGTGTTCACAGACACACTGACACACGGACACACATACACACACAAACCTTTTTGTGAAAATGCGTTTTTTGAATATTGGGGGCCCTAAAACATATATTTCCGGTGAAATCTCGGTATCGAATTTTTTGGTGGAGTGCAATACTTTCTCTATTCACTATGTACATAGTGCGTATAGAGAAAGTAAAAATCTGATGTGTACCATTCACATGACTTTCTCTATATCCCTGCAACAAATTATTCTTAAAAAGCCTTATTCTTCTATTAACTTCATGCTAATCAGTAAAACATTAGCAGCAATATCCATATTACTTGCTTCCTTGTAAGTAGAGCTGAAATAAGGGAGTACCGTAGGTTAAAGTGAAAGCCAAAAGCTGGTTGCCATGTGACTAAAGTTCTTTGTTTGTATGGACTGCAGTTGACAAATTCCTGTATGAGAAATGTATAAGTTTTTTCATAGCAGAAACCAAAATTAAGGAATGTCTCAAAAACGACGAACTCCACGAAAAAAATGTATATGACATAAATTGTGAGCTTTAACGTGCTCTACATTTTTCGTGTTGTAAGTTTTTGTCCATCTCTTACGGTTTACCAGTTATTCAAAATTTAGTAAAATTCATCCAGTATAAAGTAGTCTTCAGAGCTATTCCCAGAAAATTCTAGATATACATTTTATTTGTCAGGTAAATACCTTTAATATAAGAAATTTTAATCAAAATCGTTAGAGCCATTTTTGAGAAAATCAAAATTTTCGAAAAAAGGTCCATGCAAAGGGTAGTTTGGGGTGGGGGGATTTTTCTCAAAATCTTCGTGTCGCATCCCTGGAAGGTACTATACTTAAATACCAAGTTTGGTATTTTACCTAATTTTCGTTTTTGAGTTATCGTGTTCACAGACACACGGACACACACAAACACGGACTTTTTTTTCCGAAAATCCTTTTTTTAGATAAAGGGGACCCTAAAACATATATTTCCGGTGAAATCTCGGTATCGAATTTTTGGTGGAGTGCAATACATTCTCTATACACTATGTACATAGTGCGTATAGAGAAACTATAAATGGAGCTTAATTTCTAAAAAGTATACAACCATTTTCTTTAGTTTGCTTCATAGAGGCCGTATAAATGTTTTGAAACAAATTAGTGAGAAACTGTAACGTGTGGAATATTTTAAATATAGCAAAATATGGGAAAAAATCTGATGAGCTCAAATCACATGACTTTCTCTACATCTCTGTAACAAATTATTATTAATAAGCTTACTCTTCCGTCTACTTAATGCTAATCGAGATAAACATTAGCAGAAATGGTCTTATTACTTGGTTCCTTGTAAATAGAAGAGAAATAACGCAATATACTAGGCTAAACCGACAGTCAACTCCTGTCCACACACACAAAGGAACTGCAGTCACATAGCAACCAGCTTTTAACTATCACCTTAACCTATGGTTTCCCTTATTTTGCTTCTACTTACAAGGAAGCAAGTAATGAGACTATTTCTGCTAATTTTTTCTCGATTAGCATGAAGTAGATAGAAGCATAAGCTTTTTAACACAATTTGTTACACAGATGTAAAGAAAGTCATGTGAATGGAACACATCAGATTTCAAGTATGTTTTTGTCTATCTCTTCCGTTTTACCAGTTATACACAATTCAGCAAAATCCATCCAAAATAAATATCTTCGGAAGCTATTCCCAGAAAGTTGAAGGTATACATTTTATTTATCATGTAAATATCTTAAACATAAGAGATTTTAATGAAAATCGTTAGAGCACTTTTTAAGAAAATCATAATTTTCGAAAAGTGCCCTATGTAAAGGGTAGTTGGATGTGGGTTTTTTTTTTTAAATCTTTGTGTCGCATTCTTGGATGTCGCAAACTTAAATACCAAGTTTGGTACATAACGGTCTTTTCGTTTTTACTTCCTCTATACGCACTATGTATATAGTGTATAGAGAAGGTATTGCACTCCACCAAAAAGTTCGATACCGAGATTTCACCGGAAATATATGTTTTAGGATCCCCAATATCCAAAAAAAGCATTTTCACAAAAACGTCCATGTGTGTGTGTGTGTGTGTGTGTGTGTGTCTGCCCGTGTCCATGATTACGATAAATCAAAAACGAAAAGTCGGTAAAATACCAAACTTGGTATTTAAGTTTAGTATCTTCCAGGGATACGACACGAAGATTTTGAGAAAAATCCCCCCACCCCCAACTACCCTTTACATGGAACTTTTTTCGAAAATTTTGATTTTCTCAAAAATGGCTCTAACGATTTTGATTAAAATGTTGTATACTAAAGATATTTACCTGACAAATAAAATGTATATCTTGAATTTTCTAGGAATAGCCTCTGAAGAGTAGTTGGATGAATTTAACGGAATTTTGAATAACTGCTAAACTGTAAGAGATGGACAAACACTTACTACACATAAAATGTAGAGCACGTTAAAACACGCAATTTATGTTCTATAAATTTTTTCGTGGAGTTCGTCGTTTTTGAGACATTTCTTATTTTTGGTTTCTGTTATGAAAAACTTATACTTTTCTCATACAGGAACTTGTCAACTCCTATCCATATAAACAAAGAAACTTAATTGACATAGCAACCAGCTTTTGACTATCACTTTAGCCTATGGTAGTCCCTTATTTCGCTTCTACTTACAAGGAAGCAAGTAATAAGACTATTTCTGCTAATTTTTTCTGATGAACATAAAGTAAATAGAAGTATAAGCTTTTTAAGAATAATTTATTGCAGGGATGTAGAGAAAGTGATGCGAATGGTACAATCAGATTTTTGAGCTATGCTGCCCGCAGGCAAACACAGACAGATAGACTCAGCACACACGGAAGTTTTTTGAATTTTTTTTTGATTCAGGGGGTCTCAAAACATATATTTCCGGTGAAATCTCGGTATCTAATTTTGTGTGCAATACAATTCCTTCTCTATACGCTATATACATATTACGTGAATAGAAAATAAATAGTTTACAAGAAAAAAAGGTTTAAATTTGGAAATGGTTATGAATAAGCATGCGCCTACCTATTTATACGTTCGGTTAATTAGTAGTTAATGTGCGCCAAGTGGGAACAAAAATATATTTTCTTAAATATTGAAATTCATAGTATTTTATACGAAGATAAATACTTTATCACAATATTTTTGTTAAATTCATGGATGGATCATCTTAAATATTGTCTGTATTGTAAGAAATGTTATCCATGAGTGATATGAAAACAACTTACAACTAAAATTTCCCCACAATTATAAATATAGTGTAAATATCAACAGCTTTTCATCCACGGCATAATATATGTGATCTAGGACTGCTTAATATTTTTACTTTCTCTACACGTTCTATGTACATAGTGTATAGAGAACGTACTATATAGCACTCAAAAATTCGATACCGAGATTTCACCAGAAATATATTTTTGAGACCCCCAGAATAAAAAAAAACATTTTTAGAAAAATGTCCGTGTGTGTGTGTGTCTGTCTGTGGGCAGCATAGCTCAAAAATGAAAAGAACTTGGTATTTAAGTTTGGTATCTTTCAAGGATGCGACACTAAAATTTTCAAGAAAATCCCCCCACTCCCAACTACCCTTCCATGGAAAAATTTCGAAATTTTTAGTTTTCATAAAAATAGTTTTAACGATTTTGATTCAAATCTCGTATATTTAGGCTTATTATTTGATGAATAAAATCATATCTGGAATTTTCTGGGAATAGCCTTTGAAGACTACTTTGCTCTGCATGAATTTTACGGATTTTTGCATAACTACAAAACCGCGAGGGTTGGACAAAAACTTACCGCACAAAAAACGTAGAGAACATTAAAACACACATTTAATGCTATATACATTTTTTCTTGGATTTGATCGTTTTTAAGATAATCATTGTTTTTAGTTTCAGCTTTAAAATTTATACTTTTCTCATACAGGATTTTGTCAACTCGTGTCCATACAAGCAATGGAACTTCAGTCACATAGCAACCAGCTTTTGACTGGCACTATAACCTATGGTACTCCCTTATTTCGCTTTACTTATAAAGAAGCTAGTAATAAGACTATTTCTGCTAATGTTTCCTCCATTAGCATGAAGTAAATAGAAGCCTAAGCTGTTGAGAAAGTCATGTGATTGGAGCACATCAGATTTTTGAAATTAGGTTATAGAAAATAAAGAAAAATTATGAATATGTGACTAAAAGTTGAATACTGCACACGTTTTTCCTAAAATGTGTTAAATAATTTTGCATTTTTTTAATTGGAACGGATACTGATCTTAGAAATTTTGTTGGTAGAATTAAATATGTAGAATGTGTTTTGCATAAAAATTTCAGTAAGCTCTTCTCTATTTTATGTTTATCGTTATGGAAACTAAGATTTTATCTATAAATGTTAAATTTTCTCAGGATATATTTTAATTAGAAGAATGAAATTCGGAAACATAAATTGTTTATGAGTCCAACATTTAACACAAAATTATTTTTATAAATTAATTAGAAGAGGTCTTCCCCTATTTAAATTTTGAATAAACGCAAAAATTCAGGTGAAAATATTTGAAGTTGCAACACAACATTCCAATGCGTGTTTAAGATTTCCTGAATTTCAGGTTAAATTTTCAATTATCTCTAACTTCAAGCCTCATGAAGAGGCCGCCGAGCATAAAGAGTTCTTTCACATCTAGTTTAGAATAAGATCCTGAAGATCATAGCAGTTAAAGGACGTGCTTAAATAAAACCTTATTTTCTATTCCCCTGCACTCTCTTCATACAACTCCTGTAGGCATATGTAGCACACCATACAGTACACACTCACCAGTTGCCTACATAGCACGGCGATAGGCAAGAAAACTCTATCTAACCTTTGAGGTATATGTCGGAGGCAAGAAATATCTAAATTCATTACCTGTCTCTTTAAAGCATTTAACTAGAGGAAATAAAAGACAAAACCAGATGTGTTCCATTCACATGACTTTCTCTACATCTCTGCAACAAATGATTGTTAAACAGCTAATGCTTCTATTTACTTCATGCTAATTGAGAAAGAAGTAGAAGAAATAGTTTTATTGCTTGCTTCCTTGTAAGAAGAAGCAAAATAAGGGAATACCATAGGTTAAAGTGATAATCAAAAGCTGGTTACTATGTGACTGAAGTTTCTTTGTTTGTATGGGCAGGAGTTAACAAATTCCGGTATGAAAAAAGGTAGGTTTTTCAAAGCTGAAGTAAAAAACAAGGAATAATTAAAAAACGATCACCTCCCCGAAAAAAATTACATAACATAACTTGTGTGTTTTAATGTGCTCTACATTTTCTGTGGAGCAAGTTTTTATCCATCTCTTATGGTTTAGCAGTTATTCAAAATTCCGTAAAATTCATCCAGAATAAAGTAGTCTTAAGAGGCTATTCCCATGAAAATTCAAGATATACATTTTATTTGTCAGGTAAATATTTTAATATACGATATTTTCAAAATCGTTAGCCATTCTTTTTGAAAATCAAAATTTTCGAAAAAATTTTAAATGTAAAATATTCTTTAACATCTTCGTTCGGCTTCCTTGGAAGATACCAAACCTAATTTGGTTTTTAACGGAATTTTCGTTTTTTAGCTATGCTGTCCAAAGACACAGACACACGCATAAACGGACCTTTTTCCAAAAATGCATTTTTTGGATTCAGGGGGGCCCAAACATGTATTACCGGTGAAATCTCGGTATCGAATTTTTGGGTGCAATGCAATACCTTCTCTATACACTATTACATAGTAAGTGTAGAGAGATTAAAAATAAGTATTTAAGAAAACAGTCCGTGCGTTCGCGCGTGTGGGTGTGCATGTCTGTGGACAAGATAAACCAAAAAGGAAAAGTCGGTTAAATATCAAACTTGGTGTTTAAGTTCAGTATCTTCGAATAATGCGACACGAAGATTTTCAGGAAAAACACGCATCCACAGCTATTGATTACACGAAACAGTTTTCGAAAATGCTGATTTTCGCAGGTTCAACGATTTTCATTAAAATATCGTATATAGATATTTTATACTAAATTAAATATATTTAGAATTTTCTAGCCCCTGAAGCCCTCTTTATTTTGCAGGACTGAAACTGGTTATCCATAAGAGAGAGAAAATCTTGCTACATAAGATACCTTTGTTAATTAATAGTTAGTTATGATACAAGAGTTAAAAGTGTAAGTTTTATTTTGCGGGAAGGAACGTTTACGTAAGGCTGAGTGCAGGAATCCTACGAGCAATTCGATGCCGAGATTTCATTGGAAATACATGTTTTGAGACACTTTGAATCCAAAAAAAAGCACTTCTAGAAAAATGTCCTTTTGGTATTTAAGTTTGTATCGTCCAAGGATGCGACACGAACATTCAAAAAGTCCCCGCTTCCCAACTACCTTGTACATGGAAAAAATATCGAAAATTTTTATTTTCTTAAAAGTGGCACTAACGATTTTGATTAAAATGTCGTATGTTACAGATATTTACATCAGAAATAAAATGAATTTTGAATTTTCTGGGAATATCCTCTGAAGACTACTTTATTCTGAATGAATTTTACGGAATTTTACATAAATGCTAAACCGTAAGAGATGAACGAAAACTAAAAACACAGAAAATGTAGAGCACGTTAAAACACACTATTTATATTACATAATTTTTTTTCTTGGAGTCGATCGTTTTTTAGATATTCCTTATTTTTGGTTTCGGTTTTGAAAAACATACCTTTCTCATACAGGAATTTGTTAACTCCTGTCCATACATACAAAGGAACTTCAGTCACATAGCAACCAGCTTTTGACTATCACTTTAACCTATGGTACTCCTTTATTTCGCTTCTACTTACAAAGAAGCAAGTAATAAGACTATTTCTGCTAATTTTTTCAATTAGTATTAAGTAAATAGAACAATAGGTTTTTTAACAATAATTTGTTTCAGAGATGTAGAGGAAGTCAAGTGAAAGGAACACATCAGATTTTTCTTTCTCTTGATTAAGAATAGGGAATGGAAAATGGCAATACATCACATTGCAACCAGCTCCCAAAAGAACTGACTGCCACTTTGGCCTGGAGTATTCCTTTAATTTCATCTATTTATAAGAAAGTATGTAGTCTCTCATATGGATATTTTTTCTCCTAAAATACCATCTTATTTTCTCTGCACGTACCATGTATATAGTGTAAGGAGAACGTATTTATTCCACTAAAGATTCGATACCGAGATTTCACCGGAAATACAGGTTTTGTAACTCCCTGAATCCAATTTTTTTTTTTTTTTTACTAAATGTCTATTGGTCAGTCTGTCCGTCTGTCTGTGGGCAGCATAGAGGAGAAAAAAAATTCGGGTGTTTAAGTTTAGTGTCTCCCAAGGATGCGAAAGGAAGATTTTCAGAAAAGTCCCCCACTAAAACTACCCTTTAAATGTAAAAAATTTCGATTTTGATTAGAATATCGTATATTAAAATATTTACATGACAAAAAAAATATATATCTCTTGAATTCTATGGGAATAGCCTCTGAACAATTCTTTATTATGTAACAAAAAATGTAGAGCTCTTTCACATACAAGTTACGTTAAACGCATTTTTTCGTGGAGTTGACCGTTTTTTTTGAGATATTCCTTGTTATTGATTTCAGTGTTAAAATACAAACTTTTTTGGTACAGGAATTTGTTTACTTCTGGCCATACAAACAAGGGAATTTCAATCACATAGCAACCAGCCGTTAAAAAATTTGACTATCGCTTTAACCTATGGTACTCCCTTATTTCACTTCTACTTACAAGAAAACAAACAATAAGACTATTTCTGCTAATTTTATTTCGATTATCATGAAGTAAATAGAAGCATAAGCTTTTTAACAATGTGTTAAAGAGATGAAAAGAACGTTATGTGAATGGATTTTTTTAATCAGGTGTCTACAAAATAGGTATGGAAATCTCGGTATCCAATTTTAGGATGAAATGCAGCACTTTCCATATTTAACTGACACACTAGAGAAGGAAAAATCACTGTTAATTAATATGTTGCAGAATATTTGACAATGTTGCGATCCGCATAGATGTTGCTATGTTACAAATAACAAAAGATAAGCAGCAAGCAAGCATGCGGTTTACCCTAGACTACCGGTGAAGAACAACCCCTATGGGATATGTTGGGCAAGCGTTTAGCCCTTTAGTACTTCCCCTGCTGCAGGTATCAGTCATACCAACCGCAGCAGAGCCGCAACAATAAAATCTCCGTTGCCATACAGTTACGGTGTGCCAAGCAGTTCATGTCTTCGCTACCCGGGGGGCTTATCTTGGGAACTGTGTATGCGCGCGCGCGCGGTTTACCCCTCGGTAAACGGGAGCTGCCTGGATAAAATATAGCGTCCTTTCATGAATCTTATTAAGATATCCAGAAGCGTGGTGGAAAGCAAGAAGAAAGTAGGAGACCGGGGGAACCAACAAGAAAGAGGGATGAAGGGAGGGAGGAATATAAAGTTATGAGAAAGAAGTATATATAATCCGCTACTATATATCACCAATGAACCTCAGGATCGGGCTTTCCTTACCCGCACCGGGTAAGGTAAGAGTAACCGTAGTTCGCATGCGTCCTGCACCAAGTGTAATGTACCTCATTTTACCCGTCGAACAGCTGTGTTGCAAAATTATATCACGTCAATAATTTGTTTCTTTATTTTTGTGTGTGAATACCATCATAACAGAGCTGGGAATATGAGTATCTTTCTCCTTTGTTTAAAATGTAAGTTTTATGTTTCATACCTACCCGAGTAAAATGTTATAATTTTAATGTCTTAGTTGCTTATTTTCATAATGTGTGATTTTTTATATCAAAAAAGAGTATTATACGAGGTACGTCCAGAAAGTAAGTTCGTTTGGTAATAAAATTAAATTCTGTACAGATACAGCATAATTATTTATTGCAAAAAATTCTACAACTCTTAAACTACTTTTCCACATAACTGCCGAAATTTTGCAGGCATTTGTCATAGCGTGGCACAAGTTTTTGTATACCTGCTTCATAGAAGTTTGCCGCCTGTGTCTTCAAAAAGTTGGAAACATTTTCTTTCAGCTCTTTGTCATTGTTGAAGTGTTGACCGCCAAGGAAAGACTTGAGATGTAAGAACAGATGAAAGTCGCTAGGAGCGAGGTCAGGGCTGTACGGAGGATGGTCAAACACGTCCCAGCCAAATCCCTGTAGGAGGTTTTTCGTCACATTTGCAGTGTGTGGTCGTGCATTGTCGTGAAGAAAAACACCTTTTGACAGCAATCCTCGGCGCTTATTCTGTATTGCGCGGCGCAATTTCCTAAGTGTCTCGCAATAAACATCTGCTTTGATTGTTTGACCACCCGGTAAGAAATCAATGAGTAAGATGTCTTTCCAGGCCCAGAACACTGTGCACATCATTCTTCTAGGTGTCAAAATTTGTTTCGGCTTAATCTTTGCTGGGGATGAAGTGTGCCTCCATTCCATTGATTGCCGCTTACTTTCAGGGGTGTCGTAAGAAACCCAAGTCTCATCTCCTGTGACTATCTGTGTCAGAAATTCTTCGCCGTCTTCATCATAACGGGTTAAAAACTGAAGTGCACTACCCATCCGTTTTGTTTAGTGTTGCTCAGTAAGAATCTTTGGTACCCAACGTGAGCAAAGTTTACGTAATTTCAGTTTTTCGGTAACAATTTCATGAATTAGTGATCGTGAGCTTTGGGGAAATTCCATAGCGAGAGCACTACTTGTAAACTTGTGGTTTTCCTGGATCTTGTCATCAATCGCGTGAACCGGTTCTTCTGTAACCAAAGATGGACGTCCACTTCGTTCTTCATCGTGCACTTCACTACGTCCTTCATTGAACTGTCGGACCCATCTTCTCACCATTGAATCACTCATCACATTTTTTCCGTAAACTTCGCAAATTTGCCGATAAATTTCAATTGGTTTCACTTTCCTAGCATTCAGAAAACGAATCACAGATCTGATTTCACAAGCGGCGGGATTTTCAATCAACACCGACATTGTAAACAAGCATAAAAAAGCGTATGTGGCTGACAGCGATCTCAAAATGGCGCACGTTTCTTCTCCTTGATACAGAGCGTCTACCGCGCATGTGCGGAACTGCGATCGCAGCGGAGATAAATTGAAACGGAACTTACTTTCTGGACGTACCTCGTAAATGTTTTTTTAACGAAAATCGGCGTCAAGTGTCAGCCTACTGTGTCTTTCTTTCCTTTTTTCTTTCATTCCTTCTTTTTTACTTCCTCTTTACGAACTATGTACATAGTGTATAGAGAAGGTTTTGTGTTGTACCCAAAAATTCTATACCGAGATTTCACCGGAAATACATGTTTTGAGACTCCCTGAATCCAAAAACAGCATTTTTAGAAAAATGTCTATGTGTGTGTGTGTGTGTGTGTGTGTGTGTGTGAGTGTGTGTCTGTGGGCAGCATATCGCAAAAACGAAAGAACCGTTTAAGCCCAAACCTGGTATTTAAGTTTGGTATCTTACAAGGATGCGACACGAAGATTTTCAAGAAAATTCTCCCACACCAAATTACCCTTTACATGGAAAAAGCTTCGAAAATATTTATTTTCTTAAAAATGGCTCTAACGATTTGGATTAAAATATCGTATATTAAAGATATTTACCTGACAAATAAAATGTATATCTTGAATGTTCTGGTAATAGCCTCTGAAGACTACTTTATTCTGGATGAATTTTAGGGAATTTTGCATATCTGCTAAACAGTAAGAGGTAAACAGAAACTTACCACACAAAAATGTAGAGCATATTAAAACACAAAATTAATGTTATATATATTTTTTTTTCGTAGAGTTGACCGTTTTTGAGATATTCCTTCTTTTTGGTTTTAGATCTGAAAAACTTATACTTTTCTCATACGGGAAGTTGTCAATTCCTGTCCATACAAACAAACGAACTTCAGTCACATAGCAACCAGCTTTTGGCTTCACTTTAAACTATGCTACTCCCTTATTTCGCTCCTACTTACAAGGAAAAGACAATTCCTGTTAATCTTTTGTCAATTAGCATGAAGCAAATAGAAGCATACGTTTTATAACAATAATTTGTTACACAGAATCAGAGGAAGTCATGTGAATGGAACACATCAGATTTCTGAACAGGATAAAACTTTAAATAAACATTGTAACTGAATTAATTAAAAAAGGAAATTGTAGAACTGGCAGTTGAAAGCAAAGGTTGGCTGGCTGAAGTCATCTTGGTACCAATAACCAAGACAGAAGATTAAACAAACGAACGTCAGGTGCGACTAAATTTCACAGAAATGAACACCAGTTACGATAAGATGTTTCGACAAAATCGCTCCAGTCAGATGGCCACAATGGGTAGAAATTGCGTAATCTAGACCATTCCATTGGCGCTTTAATACCTGAGCTAAATTGTCATCATAACTACAGCTGGGCATTTGAGTGGTTTCTTCTTTTGTTTAGAATCCTAGGTTTTAATTTCTTGCTTACAGGAGTAAAATATACAAATTTTAATTTCTGTAATTGCTTATTTTTATTTGAGTTATTGTGTTCTAAGATAGATAGACACATGGAGTCCTTTTTCAAAAAAGATCTTAAGTGTTCCATTTATATGACTTTCTTCACATCTCTGCAACAAATTGTTGTTAAAGAACTTAACAGAAATTGAATTATTACTTGCTTCCTTGCAAGTATAAGAGAAATATGGGAGTACACTAGACTAAAGTGATATTAAAATGTGGTTGCTAGCTATTGAAGTCCCTTTGTTTGTATGACCAAGAGTTGGCAAATACCCGTAAAATTTGTGATATACATGTTTACTTTCTCTAGCCCCGCATGTACATTGGACATAGGGATAGAGAATTATTGTAATCTACCCAAAAATTCGATGTCGAGATTTCACCGGAAATACATGTTTTAGGACCCCCTGAATAAAAAAAAAAAGCATTGCGTGCGTGTGTGTGTGTGTGTCTGTTTGTGGATAGCATAGCTCAAAAACGAAAAGATTGTTAAATACCAAACTTGGTACTTAAGTTTGGTATCTTCCAAGGATGCGACACGCAGATTTTCAAAAAAAATCCGCCCATCCCTTCCTATCCTTTACATGAAAAAAATTTCGAAAGTTTTGTTTTTCTTAAAAATTGCTTTAACGATTTTGATTAAAATACTACACATAAAAGCCATTTCTATCGCAAATAAAATGTATTTCTTCAATTTCCTGGGAATAGTTACCAAAGATCTGCTTATTCTGTATGAAGTTTTCTTAATTTGGCATAAATAGTCAAGCATTAGAGATAGACAAAAACTTACAATACAAAAAATGTAGATCTGTTAAAATACACAAGTTATGTCATATACATTTTTTTCGTGGAACTTACCGTTTTCGAGATATTCCTCTTTAGTTCCAATTGTGAAGTATCTATACTTTTCTCAGACGGAAGTGTCCGTTTTTCTTTTGTTCTACTCCTGTCTAAGCAAAGAAGCGATTTGCAATGACGATCAGATAACGATAGCTTTTAAAACATTTGAGTATCGCTTTAGCATAGTACATTCCTTTAGTTACCTTCTACTTATAAGGAACTAAGGAATAAAATTCTGCTGTTGTTTATTTCGATTAGCATTGTGTTGAAAGAAGAATTATCTTTCGTAAGAAGTTTGTTTGTAGGGTAGCTAGAGAAAGTCATATGAGTGTAACACATCAGAACAACCATTTCAGAAATATTAGCTGTTTTTTCAATTCAAACGCGAAGTCCTTGTTAGTTTCATATCTCTTTTCTTTAATTCGTGTCCATGGAAAGAGAATACAAATTTCATTAACAGTCACTGCGGCAGCTTTTAAAAGAATTGACAATCGCGTTAGCCTGGTGTACTTCCTTATTTCCTTTCTACTTACAAGGAAGTCATCATTAAGGTTATGCATTAAACAAAATAGATTAAGAAGTTATACATTTTGGTCATGTTTTTCTCGATTAGCATGAAGTGGAAGAATAAGGTTTTTAACAATAATTCCTTAAAGAGATATAGAGGAAGTCATGTGACTGGAATACAGCAGACTTCTATAGATGTCTGCTTTCTCTACACGTACTATATACATAGAGTATGGAGAAGGTATTGTGTTCCACCTAAAAGTTCAATACCGAGATTTCACCAGAAATAAAATCTTGGAAACGGTTAGCTCCATAACAAAAACGTAAATGACATAAATTGTGTGTTTTGATGAGATCTAAATTTTTGTGAAGTAAGCTTTGTCTATGTCTTACGGTTTAGCAGTTAAGCAAAATTAATCAAAATTCATTCAGAATAAAGAGATCTTCAGAGGATATTTCCAGAAAATTCAAGATATACATTTCTTTTTGGATCTTTAATATACGGCTATTTAATCAAAATCCTTAGAGCCATTTTTAAGAATAAAACATTTTGAAAGCTTTTTCATGTAAAGGGTAGTTTGTGATGGGGGGGATTTTCTTGAAAATCTTCGTGTTGCATCCTTGGAAGATACCAAACCTTAATAACAAGTTTAGTATTTAACGGTCTTTTCGTTTTTGAGCTATGCTGTCAACAGACACACACACAGACCTTTTTTCCAAAAAAAGATTTTTTTAATCAGGGAGACCCGAAACATGTATTTCCGGTGAAATAGCATAACTCAAAAACGAAAAGACCGTTGAATATCAAACTTGGTATTTAAGTTTGGTATCTTCCAAGGATGCGACACGGAGATTTTAAAGAAAATACCCCTACCCTCAACTACCCTTTAAGTGGAAAATTTTTTCGAAAATTTTTATTTTCTTAAAAATGGCACTAACGTTTTGATTAAATTATTGTATATTAAAGACATTTACCTGACAAATAAAACGCATATCTTGAATTTTCTGTAAATAGCTTCTGAAGACTGATTTATTCTGCATGAATTTTGTACATCTGCTAAACCGTAAGAGATAGACAAAAGCTTACCAATCAAAATATCTAAAGCACATTAAAACACATAATCTATGACATATACATTTTATCGTGCTGTTGATCATTGTTGAGATATTTCTGTTTTTTTTTTTTCAGTCTTGAAAAACTTATACTTTTGTCATACAGGAATTTTTCAACTCCTATCCATACAAACAAAGGAACTTCAGTCACATAGCAACCAGCTTTTGACTATCACTTTAAACCTATGATACTCCCTTATTTCGCTTTTACTTGCAAGGAAGCAAGTAATAAGACTATTTCTGCTAATTTTTTCTAGATTGGATGAAATAAATATTAGCATAAACTTTTTAACAATGGTTTATTGCAGAGACGTAGAGAAAGTCATGTGAATGGAACACATCATTTTTTTGGATTCTGGGGACCTTAAAACGTCTATTTTCGGTGCTATATCGGTATTGCATTTTTGGGTGGAATGTAAATCCTTCTCTATAAGTACATAGCACGTGTAGAAAAATTAAAAATACAATTCTTGTGTAAATTATTAACTAGTGTGGTAAAGCAATTTTACAAAACAGAGCTATAAAGACGAGTTTCTGCACTAATCTTCAACTGTTTTACTCCAGCACAACAAAGCTGCTGCCGTCTAGCAGGCAAGTTTCTCAGCAAGTCCGGGCGCTACGGGGGATGTGGAGTACACCTTATGATCGCCTTGCAAGTTTCCCCCACCTTCAGCCAAACAAAATTTACTGTAATAGTTTCTTTTAAGACGGTGTTCCGGCGTTACCGTGAAATATACTGCAAGCAACTTGTGCGAACTGGCATGCACAACAGTCACACCCGATAATCTTCACCAACGCATAAATAGTACTAAGTGCTGGGCTTAAGGGTACTTCCCCGCACGTGGGGCACATATCCCATCCTTCTCCCGAGCTCAACTTGTTTCAGGTAAATCTCCAAACTTGCCGTCCTTTGGCAACTACCCCTAACTACTTGAGTAAGTCTTGGCAATTTCATAAACTTGAGTTCTCTCAATAGCACCATTGTAAAGTAAAACCAAGAAACAGTCACATTGATACGTTTTGAGTAAAATGCAACAGGCGTTTATTTCACTTGAATTTTACAACCATTTCTACAGACTATTCTGGCAAAAAAAAAAAATATATATGGGTTCTCTTTGGTAGCCAGGAGTAAAACAAAACAGACAAAAAAGCGGCTGAAGAGTTCCGTTTGAGAAACATATAAGTATTTTAAAATTGAAACCAATAACAAGGAATATTTCAGAAAGGTGAATTCCAAAATCAAAATGTATTTGATATAAATGTGTATTTTAACGTGGTATACATTTTTTGTTTGTAAGTTTTCCTCCATCTCTTACGGTTTGTCAGTTATACAAAATTCCTTTAATTTCATTCAGCATAAAGTAGTCTTCAGAGACTACCCCCAGAAAGTACAAAATATACATCTTATTTGTTATGTAAATATCTTTAGTCCACGATATTTTAAGAAAAATCGTTAGAACCATTTTTGAGAAAATCAAAATTTTCGAATAAAGTTCCATGTAAAGGTTAGTTGGGGGTGGGGAAGACACACACACATGGATCTTTACGTAAAAACTCTTGATGCGTTGCATTCACATGTCTTTCTCTACATCTCTACAAGAAAGTACCGTTAAAAAGCTTACGCTTCTATTTACTTCATATTAATCGAGGAAAAATTAGCAGAAATAGTCTTATTACTTGCCTCCTTGTAAGTAGAAGCGAATAAGGGAGTACCATAGGTTAAAGTGATAGTCTAAAGCTGGTTGCTATGTGACTGAAGTTCCTTTGTTTGTATGGACACAACTTGACAAATTCTTGTAGGAGAATAGTACAAGTTTTCCAAAGCTGAAACCAAAAGCAAGAATATCTACAAAACGATAAACTCCACGAAAAAAATGTACATTACATACAGTGTGTTTTAATGCGTGTTTTTTGTGTGGTAAGTTTTTGTCTATATCTTACGGTTTAGCAGTTATGCAAAATCCGCAAAATTCATCCAGAATAAAGTAGTCTTCAGAGGCTATTCTCGGAAAATTCAAGATATACACTTCATTTGTCATATAGATATCTTTAATACCTGGTTTTTTTTCAAAATCGTTTAAGCCATTTTTGAAAAACCAAAATTTTCGAAATGTTTTCGATGTTAAGAGTAGTTTGGGGTTGCATTCCTGGAACATACTAAACTTAAATAACAAAGTTTGGTATTTTACCGAGTTTCGTTTTTGAGTTATCGTGTTCACAGACACATGGACACTTACACAGACACACGCGCGCGCGCGCGAGCGCGGAACTTTTTCAAAAAAACTTTTTTTGTACAGGGCACCCTAAATCGTCTATTTCAGGTGAAATCTCGGTATCGAAGTTTTGGGTGCAATACAATACCTCATCTGTACACTATGTACATAGAATGTGTAGAAAAAGTAAAAAGTTATCATATTTGGTTGGGAAGTGCTCCGCATCCTCCATACAATGCGCACATCCTGTCAAGAAAGTACCGGGAAATTATCATTTAAAAACCCTGTTTAAAAGGGGATTCGAAATTATTGTTGTCGCTAAGCTTGTACAACTTTCCTCCATACCCACGCGGAGTTTGATCGTCATCTGTCGTCTAGTTGTTTACAGTACGCCAATTTGTTAGTACATCTCAATGTCGATTTGCAATTTTACGATGGATACAAATATTGAACAAAGAATCTGTCTCAAATTTTACATTGCAAATGGTATTTCGTGTGTCGAATTGCTGAAAATGTTACAGAGGGCTTACGGTGAATCGACTTTATCAAAAACACGTGCATATGAGTGGTACCAGTGCATTCAAAAGTGGTCGAGATGTGGTGGAAGATTTGCCTCGCTCTGGTCGGCCATCAACGGTTTCAACTGAACTGAAAATCGTCATTTAGGTCTGAGAGAGATTGCCGCTGAACTTTCTGTGTCTCACGAATCGATTTGTACCATTTTAAACGATTGTTTGGGCATGACACGCGTTGCAGCTCGGTTAGTTCCGAAAGATTTGAATTTTCTACAAAAACTCAATCGCGTAAGGATTGCTGAAGACATGCTATAACGAGCCAGTTCCGACCCCACATTCATGAAACACTTTGTAACTGGTGATGAGACGTGGGTTTACGAGTTTGACACTCAAACCAGTCAACAAGCTTCCGAATGGCGCCTTCCAACTGAACCGAAACCTAAAAGGGCACGTCAAATCGATCAAAACTGAAGGTCATGTTGACAGTTTTTGTCGATTATCGCGGTGTCGTGCACTCAAGAGTTCTTGCCAGAAGGTCAGATGGTAAATAAAGACTGAGCGTTATGCGGCATTTGAGAGAACAAATACCATGAAAAAGGCCAGATTTGTTGAACGACATCTCATGGATTCTGCAACAGGATAACGCACCAGCTCACAAGGCTATTATTGTGAACGAATTTCTGGCCAAAAACTCAACAAATTTCATCAAACAACCACCGTATTCACCTGATCTGGCTCAGGCTGATTTCTTTCTCTTTCCAAAACTCAAGTTATCACTTCAAGGCACCAGTTTTCAGTCGGTAGAAGACATAAAAGAAAATTCGTGGCGACAATTGACATCGATTCCTAAAAGTGCCTACAAAATATGTTAAATGTATAATATTTGCATAAATGTATAATTTCAGAAGGGGCTTACTTTGGAGGCGATAAAATAAAATTGGATGAATAATTCATTTTTTTGTGTTTTATTGACCAATTCCCGTAACGTTCCTGACACAGTAGTATGTACGCGTATCAATTCCGAACGACTGCACCAAATTTAACAATTCTTTTTTCGTTGTGTATGTTATTGTCACGACACGGTTTGTGGAATGGAAAATGTTCAAAAATTGTACGGGAAAGTTTTTAAAGTATCATAATATTAATAATAACAGTGCCTAGGGAACGCAGATAGTCGTCAGATAACAGTGGCGCAACAGTTATTTGTTGCTAAATGTTCGTAGTACAGCTATATATTTCCCTTCCCATTCAACATTAAAGCAACGCACCAATTTATCGAGACAATGACGTAACGCAGCAGTGAAGTTTAAATACGTTTTTATGTATTAACTCTCCTTTCCTTACTCCTATCGTTTAAAATAAAGAAGCAAAGAAGCTTTCCTGGCAACGAACACCTAGAGTAAGTACATATTTATTTGCCGCCAGATGGCTGTAGTAGTATTTTTCTTCTCCATTCAATGTTAAGGTAAGTTTATTGAGATAATGACGCAACGCAGCAGTAAAATTCAAATATGTTTATGTAACTGCCCTGTCCTTACTCCTATCGATTAAAATAAAGAACCAAAGAAGCTTTCCTGGCGACAAACACCATTTATTTATTATTTACTTATTTTTTTGCCGCTAGATGGCTGGAGATCTGCTCATTTTCTCTTCCCCATTCAATGCTAAGGGAATGTACCCGGTTATGGAGTCAACGACACAAGATAACATTAAAAATCAAATATATATCTTATGTACTGTTATTTCGTTAGTCACATAAAGACGTAAGTATTTTTGTTGTATTTCTTTAAAATGAAGAAGCTATAAATTATGCACAACACCAATACTCCTTCTTTGAGTCTGAAAATGGCAGAGAAATGACGGGATCCGGATAGTAAACCATTTTCGGTTAAGTTCCTACTACAGATGTTGGTTATTTGAGGTTATGTGGTACTTGAGCTAGCTAAAGGTATTTTCATCATATTATGTAGATACCCCCGTCACCGTCACCCTGCAATTGCGGTGCTCTTAATACATTTGATCAAGTCATATTTTGGGTTAAATGGATAAAGTTAGTACCCAAAGCTGTCATCAAATGAAAATTTATCACTTGTCCAATCAGATCTACTTGCTCTTTAGTTATGTCATTGTTAGCCCTAAAATGACAGTTTTATAATCATAGGAAATTTTAAATGCGAAGAAGTGCTTATTTAAAGAATATCACCAATTTAAACCAACTTTCCTTTTGAATTTAGGCATGTTCTGCTTCCTGTGCGCCTTGCATTCGCAATGACAATAAATCCCAGGGTCAACCGTTAGAAATGTGTGAAATAAACCTTGAATTGCCGTGATTTTTGCATGGGTAGTTGTACGTTACGTGCTCGAGAGTCGGCAAACCATATGCGCTATTTATCTTCTCTCGGAAGGAAAATTGTACATTAAAATCTATAACAATAAAGTGTTGTAAAATTATTTAATTGTAATTTTATTTCATTGTATGGGCGTACTGTAAACGGAAGATTATGTCCCAATTTTTACTCTCTCTGCGCACTATGTACAGTGTATAGAGAAGGTATTGTATTGCACCCAAAAATTCGATAGCGAGATTTCAACAGAAATACATGTTTTGAGACTCCCAGAATACAAAAAAAAAAAAAACACATTTTTAGAAAAATGTCCGTGTATGTCGTCTGTTGGTGTATGTGTGTGTGTGTGTGTGTGGACAGCATAGCTCAAAAACGAAAAGACTGTTGAATACCATACTTAGTTTTTAAGCTTGGCATCTTCCAAGAATGACACACGAAGATTTTCAAGAAAATCCCCCCCCCCATTACCCTTTACATGGAACATTTTACGAAATGTTTTATTTTTTCAAAAGGGCTCTACAATTTTGATTAAAATGTCGTATATTAAAGATATTTACCTGACAAATGAAATGTATATCTTTAATTTTCTAAAGACTACCTTATTCTGGATGAATTTTACAGAATTTTGCATAGTTGCTAAACCGTAAGAGATGGACAAAAACTTACCATACAAAAACTGTAGATCACGATAAAACACTGGATTTATGCTATATACATTTTTTTGTGGAGCTGATAGTTTTTGAGATATTACTTGTTATTGGTTTCAACTTTAAAAAACCGTATACTTTTCTCATACATGGATTAGTCAACTCCTGTCCATACAAACAAAGGAACTTCAGTCACAGAGCAACCAGCTTTTGACTATCCTTTTAACGTATGATACTCCCTTAATTCGCTTCTACTTACAAAGAAGCAAGTAATAAGACTATTTATGCTAATTAGAATGAAGTAAATAGAAGCATAAGCTTTTTAACTACAATTTGTTACAGAGATGTAGAGAAAGTCATGTGAATGGAACACAAGATTTTGTTTGGGTACAGGGGACCCTACAACATATATTTCCGTTTAAATGTCTGTATCGAATTTTTGGGTGGAATGCAATACCTTCTCTAAACACTTTGTGCATAGTACGTGTAGAGAAAGTAAAAAGTGAAAACCGTGTCAGTTGTATATAAATTATCCTGTACATTAATCAATTTGTATAATATTGTATTGTTGTTTTAAGAACAAAAAAAAATTAATGCAATTTCGGTTACACGAACCTCATCAGTATCCATGCGTGCCAGCACACCGATTATTTTACGTGAGCCTCCCCCGTCTACTACAACAGGTCCACTTTACTGCGATTCAAACTCAAAATGTTTAGATTTGTTTGCGGACAGTGATTTACATATCGCTTTAACGATCGCAGCTATTCGAACGAATGCATTAAAGTACCTGATAATTGGGATATCTAAATCGGTTAATGAACTAGAAAAAATTTGATGTGTTTCACCTAAAATCCACCAACATAACTAAATAAAAAAAAATCTGATGTGTACCATTCACATGACTTTCTCCATATCCCTGCAACACATTATTCTTAAAATGCTTATACTTCTATTTACTTTATGCTAATCAGAAAAAATTAGCAGAAATAGTCTTATTACTTGCTTCCTTGTAAGTAGAAGCGAAATAAGGGACAACCATAGGTTAAAATGATAGTCAAAAGCTGGTTGCTGTGTCAATGAATTTCCTTTGTTTATATGGATCAGAGTTTATAAGTTCCTGTATGAGAAAAATATGTTTTTCATAGCAGAAACCAAAAATAAGGAATGTCTTAAAAACGACGAACTCCACGAAAAAAATGTATATAACATAAATTGTGTGTTTTAACGTGCTCTACATTTTTTGTGCAGTAAATTTTTGTCCATCTCTTACGGCTTAGCAGTTATTCAAAATTCCGTAAAATTCATCCAGATTAAACTACTCTTCAGAGGCTATTCCTAGAAAATTCAAGATATACATTTTATTTGTCAGGTAAATATGTTTAATCTACGAATTTTTAATCAAAATAGTTAAGAGCCATTTTTGAGAAAATAAAAATTTTCAAAAAAAAAAGGTTCATGTAAAGGTTAGTTGGGGGTGGGGGGATTTTTCTCAAAATCTTTGTGTCGCATCCCTGGAAGATACTAAACTTAAATACCAAGTTTGGTATTTTACAGACTTTTCGTTTTTGAGTTATCGTGTTCAAGACACACGGACACACGGACCTTTTTGTGAAAATGATATTTTTTGGATATTGGGGACACTAAAACATATATTTCCGGTGAAGTTTCGGTATCGAATTTTTGGGTGGAGTGCAATACTTCTCTATACACTATGTACATAGTGCGTATAGAGAAAGTAATAAACACCAGCGGAGCAGAGGAAAGGATGCTGCTCCTGAAAATGCAACCGCTCGAGGAGCCTACCAGCGCTACCTCCTTAAAACCAACTCTCGAAAACTCTAAAATTAAAACTTCAACCTTCACCTCATTCCTGTGGTTAAACCCTTACCAGGGTAGGTACACAGCAACAACACCTAGGCTCACCACCAGCCTACCAGACTCGCACGCACGCACTTATATGACTTTCTTTACATCTCTGTAACAAATTATTGACAAAAAGCTTATTCTACTATCTATTTCATGCTAAAACATTAGTAGAAACGATCTTATTATTTAGTTCCTTATAAATGGAAGGGAAATAAGGGAATACACTAGACTAAACCGATAATCAAATGTTTTAAAATGTGTTATACAAAAGTCTTCCAGAATGAGGTCTTCAGAAGCTATTCCCAGAAAATTCAAGAAATACATTTTATTTGCTATGTAAATATCTGAAATATAAGAGATCTTAATTAAAATCATTAGAACCAATTTTTGAGAAAATCAAAATTTTCGAAAATGTTTCCATGTGAAGGGTAGCTTGGGGTAGGGTGATTTTTCTCAAAATCTTCGTGTCGCGTTTAAGGAAGATACTGAACTTAATACCAAGTTTGGTAATACTGGACTTCTCAATTTTGAGCTATAATGTCCACAGACACATGAAAATTTTATAAAAATGCTGCCTTTTTTGGATTCAGGGGGTCTCAAAACATATACATCCTGTGAAATTTCGGTACCTAATTTTGTTTGTAATACAATGCCTTCTCTATATACTAAGTATTTAGCAGTGTAGAGAAAGTAAAAAATGTGTCATATATAAATCAACCTGTGTATTAATCTCTTTGAATAGTATTGTAGTGTTGTTTTAAGAACAAAAAGAAAAATCTGATGTGTTCCATTCACATGACTTTCTCTACATCCCTGCAACAAATTATTGTTAAAACGCTTATGCTTCTATTTACTTGCTAATCGAGAAAAAATTAGCAGAAATAGTTTTATTACTTGCTTCCTTGTAAGTAGAAGTGAAATAAGGGAGTACCATAGGTTAAAGTGATAGTCAAAAGCTGGTTCTATGTGACTGAAGTTTCTCTGTTTCTATGGATAGGAGTTGGGAAATTCCTGTATGATTTTGAAAGCTGGAACTAAAAACAAGAAATATCTTAAAAACGATCAACTCCACGACAAAAATGTATGTAACATAAATTGTGTGTTTTAAAGTGCTCTACATTTTTTGTGTGGTAAGTTTTGTCAATTTCTTACGGTTTAGCAGTTATGCAAAATTCCGTAAAATTGATCCAGAATAGTCTTCAGTGACTATTACCAGAAAATTCAAGATAAACATTTTCTTTGCCATGTAAATACCATATAAGAGATTTTAATCAAAATTGTTAGAGCTATTTTTCAGAAAATAAAATTTTTCGAAAGTTTTTCCATGTAAACGGTAGTTAGGGGTGGGGAGATTTTCTTGAAAAGCTTCGTGTCGTATTCTTGGAAGATAAAAAAATTAAATATCAGGTTAGGTATTTAATAGTCTTTTAGTTTTTGAGCTGTGCTGTCCACAGACACACACAAACAGAAACACGCATACACACGGACCTTTTTCTGAAATGCTTTTTTTATACAGGGGCCCTAAAACATATATTTCCGGTGAAATCTCGGGATCGAATTTTTGGGTTGAGTGCAATACCTTTTCTATACGCCATGTACATAGTTCGTGTAGAGAAAGTAAAAAATCTGTGCAAATTCGGTGAAATGAGCCCCATCATTATCCATGCGTGCCACCACACCGATTATTTTACGTTAGCCTCCCCGTCTTTTACTGTTTTTTGCAGGGGTTCAAACTCCCGATGTTTAGTTTTGTTTGCGGGCAGTGATTTACATATCGCTTTAACGATCGCGGCTATTCGGTCCAATGCATTAAAGTGCCTGATAATAGGGATATGTAAAAAGAGGTTTAAGACAGTGATGGCGCAGGACAATTATCATAGAGGGCGTGACCAGAGACGAGAGAGAACATTACCGCCCCACACATATTTCTTCTTCTATCTGGGTGGTTGCAAACCGTGTTATCGCGCCCGCTTTACCCCATAACCAAGGATTGTGTCTTGGAGATGCTAATAAAACATGATACACTACACTAAGATGCTGCTGCTCCAGTACTTACATTACGGTTCGGGCGGGAAAGAGACGGAGACACACTTCATAGATTACCATAATAAAGGTCTTTCCCTCTCTTTTCCTCCTCGCATTCTTTCTTGTAGTGCACACACAACCTTGCCAACTTCACTCGCCCTCGCCAACCAGGGAAAACGTGTTAATAATCTATTATAGAATATAAAAATATAACACACTTCTGATACCTTACACTCGCATGACTTTCTCTATCTAATCTACAACAAAACATTCTTAAAAAAATATATGATGTACTTGCAACTCAAGTTACTCCTTGGTCGAGTGGTCAGCGAGCTCACCTCTCACACGAGAGGTCCCGGGTTCGATTCCCGGCTGGAGTTGGGAATTTTTTTTTTAACCAGAAGTATTCCCTATCCCCCACTGAGTCTGGAAATATGAATGCGAGAGTGAAATTACTTGTGTTTAAATAAATAAATTGATAATTCTAATGTCCTAAACCTACAGTAATATAGAAGTTGTTTCCATAAGTCAAAGCCACCGATATGACCATTGAAGTTAAAAAGGGCTATATAAATGGAAAAAACTTATGTGCTCCATTCACATGACTTTCTCTACATCTCTGTAACAAATCATTGTTAAAAATCTTCTGCATCTATTCACTTTATTCTAATCGAGAAAAAATAGCAAACATATCTTATCACTTGCTTCCTTGTAAGTAGAACCGAAATAAGGGAGTACCATAGGTTAAAGTGATAGTCAAAAGCTGGTTGCTATTGACTGATGTTCCTTTGTTTGTATGGACAGGAGTTGACAAATTCCTGTATAATGAAGGTATAAGTTTTTCAAAGCTGAAACCAAAAACAAGGAATATCGCAAAAACGATCAACTTCACGAAAAAAAATGTACATTACATAAATTGTGTGTTTTAACGTCCTCTACATTTTTTGTGTGGCAAATTTTTGTCCATCAATTACGGTTTAGCAGTTATGCAAAATACCGCAAAATTCATCCAGAATAAAGTAGTCTTCAGAGGTTATTCCCAGAAAATTCAGGATATGCATTTTATTTTTAAGGTAAATATCTTTAATTTGCGATATTTTTATTCAAAATCGTTTGAGTCACTTTTAAGAAAATAAAAATTTTCGGAAAAAGTTCCATGTAAAGTATAGTTGGGGTGGGGATTTTCTTGAAAATCATCGTGTCGCATTTTTTGGAAAATATCAAACTTAAATACCAAGTTTGGTATTCAACAATCTATTCGTTTTTTGAGCTTTGCTGTCCACAGATACACAGACACTCACACACATACACGACTTTATTCTGAAATTTTTTTTTGATTCAGGGGGGCACAAAACGTGTATTTCCGGTGAAATCTCGGTAACGAATTTTTGGGTGCATTACAATACCTTCTCTATACACTATGTACATAGTACGTGTAGAGGAAGTAAAAATATGTTTGTCCTATTTATATGATTGTCTCTACATCTCGGTAAAAATTGTTAAAAGGCTTATTTTTCTATGCAATTCAAGTTATTCCGTGTTCGAGTGATTTCTCACACGAGGGTCCCGTTTTCGATTCCCGCCTGGGGTGGGATTTTTTTAACCAGAATTATTCCCTATCCCCCACGAAGTCTGGGTCACCCTCCGTGGTGTAATGGGTACCATGCTAACTTCATATACCCAAGGTCGCGGGTTCAACCCCGGCGGAGGACGATGGCTTCCTTCGGAAGGGAAGTACAACCATTGGTCCCAAGTCGTAGATTTACGGCACCTAAAAGAACCTCAAGCCTGATAGAGAGGCCTCCGAGCAAAATTAAGCGGTCTTTCACGCCCAGAATAGAATGGGACGCTGTGAACCACAGCAGCTAAACAGCGTCCATAAATAACATGCCATTTACATTTTTCAGAGCCTGGAAATATGAATGCGAGAGTGAAATTGCTTCTGTTTAAAGAAATAAAACGATTAACCTAATGTTCTAAACCTACAGTAATATAAAAGTTGTTTTCACAAGTCAAAGCCCCCGATATGACCATGTAAGTTAAAGGGGGCTATAAAAGGGGAAAAAAGGTATGCTAATCGAGATAAACATTAGCAGAAATAGTAGTTAATATTTTTTAAAAGCTGGTTGCTTTGTGACTGAAGTTCTATTGTTTGTATGTCCAGGAGAGGACAAATTTCTGTATGAGAAAAACACATTTTAAAGCTCAAACTAATATCATGGAATATCTCCAAAACAGTAAACCTGACGAAAAAATTGTATATGACATAAATTGTGTATTTTGACCAGCTCTAAGTTTTGTTAAGTTTTATCTCTCTCTTACGTGTTACTAGTTATGCATAATTCATTAATTCATCCAGAATAGAGTAGTCTTCAGAGGCTATTCCCAGAAAATTCAAGTTGTAGATTTTATTTGTCAGGTGAATATCGTTTATATACGGTATTTTAATAAAAATCTTTACAGCTAATTTTGAAAATATCAATATTTTCAAAAATTTGTCCATGTAAAGAGCAGTTGATGATGAGGGGGGATTTTGTTGAAAATTGTGTTGCATACTTGGAAATACTGAACTCATTACCAATTTTGGTATTTAACCTACTTTTCGTTTTTTTAGTTATCTCCTTCACAGACGCACGGACACACGCACCTTTTCCTAAAAATCTGGTGTGTTATATTCACCAGACTTTCTCTACATCTCTACAATAAATTATTACTATAAAGCTTATTCTTCTATTTACTTAATGTTAATCGAGATTGCAGAATAGTTTATTACTTGCTTCCTTGTGAGTAGAAGAGAAATAAGGGAGTAGCATAGGTTAAATAAACAACATCACAAAAGATGGTTGCTATGTGATTGAAGTTCCTTTGTTTATATAGACAGGAGTTAACAAATTCCCACATGAGAAATATATAAGTATTTTAAAGCTGAGGCTACTAACAAGGAATAGCTTAAAAACGGTGCATCTGACGAAAAAAAAAACATATATAACATAAATTGTGTTTTAAGGAGATCTACAGTTTTGGTAGCGTAAGTTTTGCCTATCTCTTACGGTTTACAGCTTATTAAAAGTCCTCAAAATTCACCCAGAAAATTAAAGATATATGTTTTATTTGAGATATAAATATTTTAAATAGGATATTTTAATTAAAATCTTTAGAGCTATTTTTGAAAATATAAAAAGCGTAGTTGGGGGAGGGGGAATTTTCTTGAAAATCTTCGTGTAGAATCCTTGGAAGATACCCAACTTGAATACAAAGATTGGTATATATCGTACTTTTCATTTTTGAACTATGCTGTCCATACACACATACACACACACAGCGCCGTGCCGTGACCGAGTAGTTAGATCACTCGCCTCTTACCTAGATCCCAAGCGACCGCATATGAGATTAGTCGGGTGGGTTTTCTCCGGGTTCTCCGGTTTCCCCCGCCATCGCATTCCACCTGATCTCCATCCTCATTCATGTATCATCAGAGTCACCGTCTGCGATGCCACAAGTAGTTAAAGCGGGCGTTAAACACTACCAAAAGCACACACACTGACAGAGAATCAGGCAGACAGACATACTCACGGACATTTTTCTAAAAGTGCTTTTTTTTTTTAATTCAGAGGGACCCAAAACATATATTTCCAGTAAAATCTCGGTATGGAATTTTTGGGTGCAATACAATACCTTCTCTATACACTATGTACACAATACGTCTAAGAAAGTAAAAATATTTTATGTGTACCATTCACATGACTTTCTATAGATCTCGATACAAATTTTTGTTAGTAAAATCATTCTTCTATCCAATTCATGCTAATCAAGATAAACAATAGCATAATTGGTCTTGTTATTTGCGCCCTTGTAAGAGTAGGGGAAACAAAAGAATACACTACGCTAATGCTATCGTCAAATATTATAAAAGCTTGTTGCCATGTTGTTGAAATTTGCTTCTTTGCGTTGCCAGGAGTTGACGAACGTCTATATATGAAAAGTTCAATTATTTTATAGCTAAAAATGATTACAAGAAATGTTTTAAAAATGCATATATCCAAAAAATATGATATATTATATATATTATGTGTTTTAACGAGTTCTTTGTATGCTTTTTATTTATTTTTTTTTATTTTTAGTGAGATTTTGTTTATCTCTTACGGTTTACCAATTATGAAAAAGTCATTAATTCATTTTGAATAAACAGGACTTCCAAGACATTTCCGGAGAGTTCAAGATACACACTTTATTTGTCATGTAAGTATCTTTAATATACGGTATTTAAATCTAAATCGTTAGAGCCATTTTGAGTCAATGAAAATTTTTGAAATTTTTTCCATGAAAAGATTAATTTAAGTTGGACAGATTTTCTGGAAAACTTTCTACGAATACTTTGGTTAAAACGACAGTCAAATGTTTTAAAAGCTATCTCTATGAGTTTGTAATTGAAACCCTGTTCTCTTTTCAAGGCCAGGAATAAAACAAAAGAGTTATGAAGTGAAAGATAACTTCTTACTTGAGAAAAGATTAAGTACTTTATAACTGAAGCAAATATTGGTGAATATCTCTGAATGGTTAGCTCCACAAAAAAAAAAAAAAAAAAAAAAAAAAAAAAAAAAAAAAAAAAAAATCTGATGTGTTCCATTCACATGACTTTCTCTACATCTCTACAACAAAATATTGTTAAAAAGCTTATGCTTATATTTACTTCATGCTAATCGAGAAAAAATTAGCAGAAATAGTCTTATTACTTGCTTCCTTGTAAGTAGAAGCGAAATATAGATTAAATAGTCAAAAACTGGTTGCTATGTGACTGAAGTTCCTTTGTTTGTATGGACACGAGTTGACAAATTCCTGTATGAGAAAAGTAAGTTTTTCAAAGCTGAAACCAAAAACAAGGAATATCTAAAAAACGATCAACTTCTCGAAAAAAAGATATGTATAACAAGTGTGAGTTTTAATGTGCGCTACATTTTTTTTGGTAACTTTTTGTCTATTTCTTACAGTTTAGCAGTTATGCAAAATTCCGTAAAATTCATTCATAATAAAGTAGTCTTCAGAGGCTATTCCCAGAAAAGTGCAAATATACATTTTATTTGTCAGGTAAATATCTTTAATATACGATATTTTAATCAAAATTGTTAGAGCCATTTTTAAGAAAATAAAAAATTTCGAAAAATGTTCCATGTAAAGCGTAGTTAATGGTGAGGGGACTTTTTTGAAAATCTTCGTGTCGCATCCTTGGAAGATACGAAACTTAAATATCAAGTTTGGTATTCAACGGTCTTTTCGTTTCTGAGATATGCTGTCCACAGAGACACACACACACACACACACACACACACGGACCTTTTTTGTAAAAATTCTTTTTTTGTATTCAGGGAGTCCTAAAACATGAATTTTCGGTGAAATCTCGGTATCGAATTTTTGTGTGGAATACAATACTTCCTCTATACGCTATGTACAAAGTAAGCGTAGAGAAAGTAAAAATATTCGTAAGCATGGTTTGTACAGCTACTAATAAACGAAAGACGGCAGAGAAAGTCATGTAAATGTAACACATCACACTTTTGCTTCATATTTGGTGAAATTCGTCGTTGATTCTCATCTGTTGGAAACAAGTGTATGTTGGCAAACCTGGTGATGAGCGTATTTTAAAACAGGAGATATTATTGATTAGAAAGTTTAATCATCATAAGTGAATGGTCTCACCCCACGTGTCATTTGCAATACATTTGAGTAGGGAAGGTGGTAGGTATCTCTCAGTTTCATTAGGGGTGGCGAGGTTCCTTATCAGCAGGCCGAATTACTGCTGCCTTGCAAATGTAAACCACCGCTTTTATTTCCTTTTTCCAAGGAGCGCTGCTCCACTGTTTGTGTACCTCTCTGTCGCCTCTAATTGTAATCTGCAACTGTTTCTATAAAACCACTCCTCGTATTAATGATGGGTCCCAAAACTATTAAATTAGGCAATAGTTATTAATATTATAAGTGGCTTTACTTTGTGTCTAAATGAAAACACACAAGATAATGGGGGAAGGATTAGAAGTGCTCATGTAAAATGCACCGTTAACTGGATATATTTTGGCATATTGCGTGCAGATGGAGGGTGTTAGGAAAAAATTATTGACGGAAGTATTTCTAGCTACAAGCAGATGAAGGATAGCATTCTGGGATTTTATTCTAAACTGCCAATCCTGGGCACAAACTAAACGAAAGTACGTGCACTAAGAGGTAAAATATTTGTGTAAACATTGTATAGATATAGATAAGTTGAGTCAGACTGAAAAATTCAATGCCTAAGACGAGATTTGAACCACGGATCGTTAATTAAACCAATATCAATTGACCATAATAGTTGGATGTACTATGAATCCTGGGCTTAAAGCACTTACAACATTGTAAGTCGCCATTGGGGCTGTCATCTCAAAATAACGTTTACCGGGAAACGTGCGAGTCTGTTGAGAAATTCAATGCTATGCTGGCATGTTGTTATGGTAGCTCAGTGGCAGAGCAACCGGCTAGAGATCGGGAGATCCGTGGTTCAAATCCGAGCTATTTTTCAGTCTGACTCTACCTATCCAACTCCAGAAAAAATCTGATGCGTTCCATTCATATGGCTTTCTCTACATCTCTGCAACAAATTATTCTTAAAAAGCTTATAACCCTATTTACTTCATGCTAATCAGAAAAAAATTAGCAGAAATAGTCTTATTACTTGCTTCCTTGTGAGTAGAAGCGAAATAAGGGAGTACCATAGGCTCAAGTGATGGTCAAAAGCTGGTTGCTATGTGACTAAGTTCCTTTGTTTGTATGGACAACAGTTGACAAATTCCTGTATGAGAAAGGTGCGAGTTTTTCAAAGCAGAAAACAAAAACAAGGCATGTCTCTAAAACGATGGACTCCACGAAAAAAAATCCATATAACATAAATTGTGTGTTTTACCGTGCTCTATATTTTTCGTGGAGTAAGTTTTTGTGCATCTCTTGCAGTTTAGCAGTTATTCAACATTTCGTAAAATTCATCCAGAATAAAGTACTCTTCAGAGGCTATTCCCAGAAAGTTCAAGATATACATTTTATTCGTCAGGTGAATAGGTTTAATATGCGATATTTTAATCAAAATCGTTAGAGCCATTTTTTAGAAAATCAAAATTTTCGAAAAAACTTATATGTAAAGGGTAGTTGGGGGTTGAAGGATTTTTCTCGAAATCTTCGTGTCGCATCCCTGGAAGATACTAAATTTAAATACCAAGTTTGGTATTTTACCGGTTTTTCATTTTTGAGTTATCGTGTTCACAGACACACGGACACACACGGACCTTTTTCTGAAAATACTTTTTTGGACACAGGGGGCCCTAAAATATATATTTCCGGTGAAATCTCGGTATTGATTCTTTTTGGTGGAGTGCAATACCTTCTCTATACACTATATACATAGCACGCATAGAGAAAGAAAATGGGTGTAGTTGACAGTGCAAGTTTGTGTGTATTTCTAATGCTGTTAAGATGTATAAAGTAGATATGTAGCATTTTAAATTAAAGTTGTAACAAATTAATTACGTATTCTATTGTTTAATGTATAGCAAGTTCCAGTCGGCGAGCTAGTAGAGAGTCTTTCTTCTTTAGTATTACTCACGTAGTATTCTTACGTCTCAGGTCGTGGCCTCGAGGGAAATACTTCATTCCAGTAATATAATATTTACACTGGTAAAATGTTCTTGTATATTCTTGAATATTACTTGATACAATAATTACTAAAACTGAAGGATTGCACAGATAAATGAAGATTGCATTCCACAGCACGCGTTCCCATAAGACGCTACCCTTGTGCCAAGCAATGATGAGCACATAGACTGACAAATAACGAATGCACGCAGTTGAGCGTCTATTCAGCTCTTATATAGGCTCGAAACTTATTTTACATGTTTGTCCTTATTAATCATTCTTTGAGGAAGTATACAATACAGACTTCCTTTTAATTATAAATAAATTACTTTTGATACATACAATATTTATTTCATAAGCTATTTACGCTTAGTGAATATTTAAATATGGGTATACAACGCTTGGGGATGCGGTACACTAGAAAGAACAGCTTCCTTTTTCATGCACGTAGCAATGCTAATATAATTGTTGGATTTATTAAAATAATTATTTTGATCACAAAGAAAATAATACTAAAACACACATTACATTCAATATTCTGATATTCACAGAACACTTACAGGCTAATTTCTTTCAGTAATTAATTTTTTCTTGACCACAAATCAACAAATTTATATGGCATCAATTTCCTTCCTTTAACATAAAGTAAACGCTTGATATGAAAACGCTTGGCTTCCATATATTAACGTCTCAAAATATTACTTTCTCTACACATACTATGTACATAGTATGTAGAGAAGGTATTGTATTCCACCCAAAAATGTCGATACCGAGATATTTCCGGAAATATATGTTTTAGACCTCTTGAATTGAATAAAAAAACATTTTTAGAAAAACGTCCATATGTGTGTTTGTGTGTATGCGTGTGCATGTGGGCAGCATAGCTCAAAAACAAGAAATCCGTTGAACAGCAAACTTGGTATGCGAAACGAAGATTTTCAAGAAAACCTCCCCAACTACCCTTTACGTAAAACATTTAAAAAAAATGATTTTCTCAAAAATGGCTCTAACGATTTTGATAAAACTATCGTATATTAAAGATATTTCCCTGACAAATAACATGTGCATCTTGAATTTGCTGGGAATAGCCTTTGAAGACTACTTTATTCGGAGGAATTTTACGGAATGTCGTATAACTGCTAAACTGCAAGAGATAGATGCGACACAAAACATGTACATTAATTTAAAACACACAATTTATGACATATATATGTGAGGTTGATCGTTTGAGATATTCCTTCTTATTAGTTTCAGTTTTAAAAAACTTCATACAGGAATTTGTCAGCTCCTGTCCATACAAACAAAGGAACCTCAGTCACATAGCAACCAGCTTTTGACTATCACTTTAGCCTGGGGTACTCCCTTATTTCGCTTCTACTTACTAGGAAGCAAGTAATAACACTATTTCTACTACATTTTCTCGATTAGTATTAAGTAAATAGACGCATTAAGCTTTTTAACACTTTTTTGTAGAATTTACCGTTTTCGAAATACTCCGAGTTATTGGTTTCAGTTTTGAGGTACCGTTTTCACAAACGGAAGACGTCTTTGCTTCTAGCAAACAAAGGGAACCGAATTTCAATTGTTTCACTTAGCAACCGTTTTGTAAAAGAGCTGACTATACTTTTAGCCTGGTGTATTCCTTTCTACTTACAGGGTAGCAAGTAATAAGACCAATTCTGGAAATATTTATCTTGATTAGTATGAAGTAGATAGAAGAAGAATATTTTTAAGGAATGTTTGTTTGTGAAAGAGCTATGTAAATCGAACACATCAGATTTTTACTTTCTCTACACGTGCTATGTACATAGCGTATAGAGAAGGTATTGTAACGCATCCAAAAATTCGATACAGGGATTTCCCGGAAATACATGTTTTAGGATCCTGAATCCAAGAAATTCAGGAAAAGGTCCGTGTGTCTGTGTGGGAATATCTGTATGTTTTGTGTTGGTCTGTCTGTGTGTGTGTGTGTGTGTGTGTGTGTGTGTGTGTGTGTGTGGACAGCATAGCTCAAAAACGAAAAGACGGTTATATACCAAACTTGGTATTTAAGTTTGGTATCTTCCAAGGATGCCACACGAAGATTTTCAAGAAAATCCTCCCACCCCTAACCACCCTTTACATGGAAACATTTTCGAAAATGTTGTTTTTCTTAAAAATGGCTCTAACGATTTTAGTTAAAATACCACATATTAAAGCCATCTCTATCACAAATAAAATGTATATCTTGAATTTTCTGAGAATAGCTTCTAAATATCTGTTTATTCTGGGTGTATTTTGCTTAATTTGACAAAATTAGCAAACCGTAAGAGATAGACAAAAACTTGATGTACAAAAAATGTAGATATTGTTAAGATACACAAGTTAGGTCATATACATTTTTCTCGCAGAGCTTACCGTTTTCGAGGAATTCCTTGTTGTTAGTTTCAGTTGTGAAGTGATTACCATTTTCTCAGACGGGAGAGTCCGTATTTCTTTTGTTCTACTCCTGGCCAAGCAAAGTAGCGATTAGCAATGAAAATCGCATAACAACAGCTTTTAAAACATTTGACTATCACTTTAGTCTAATGGATTCCCTTAGTTCCGTTCTACTGATAAGGAACTAAGCAATAAAATTCTGCTAATGTTTATCTTGATTAGCGTGGTGTTGAAAGAAGGGTTATCTTTCATAAGAAGCTTGTATGTAGAGTAGCTAGGGAAAGTCATGTGAGTGTAACACATCTGATTTTTAGGGTTATGTTCTGGAAACATATTTTCTAGCGTTGCAGCACTAAGGGCCTCTGGCGGCAGCAATCGAAGACCTAACTGCACATCATATGCTAGGAAGGGTTCAGTTACGTAATGGCTTTTGGCTGGCGCGTTACTGCTTTTCTTTAACTGCCAATTTAAATTGTTCGCCGCGAACCGCCGAAATAAGACGGGAAAGAGGAGATACTGAGAAGACGGCTTTTTAATTTCCTCCTTCTCCTTCTTCTTAAAAGTGTTGTGGGAGGCGATAACAGGTTTTAGTGTGGCTGCGCGAGCGGTTATTGTTTTTGAAAACTGATAAAGGAGAATAGTTTTCTGATTGACGTGTTAGAATGAAGCGGAGCAGAGGCAGATAAGACGCCACCAGCATTTCCGCCACTCTTCTTTCGAGAGGGTGGTTACTGACAATATGGTGTCACACCCCGCTCCCCCCGCTTCCCTATAACAATGATAACAACTTTTAATGCTCAGGGGTGACGTCACACCTTCTGGGTCACAATTATTTACTTAGCCTTCCGCCAGAGTGCCTTTAGGTACAGCCAACATCTAGCATTAATTAATAATAATAATAATAATAATAATAATAATAATAACAACAATAATAATAATAACGATAACAATAATAGCAATAGTAATGATAATATTAGTAACAACAATAATAATAGTAATAACAGTAATTACAACAATAATAACAATATTAGTAACAACAATAATAACAATATTAGTAACAACAATAATAACAATATTAGTAACAACAATAATAACAATATTAGTAACAACAATAATAATAGTAAGAGTAATTACAACAATAATAACAGCAATAATAACCGTAATAATAATAAAAATAGTGATAACAATAACAATAATAACCATAACAATGACAATAACAATAGTGATAACAATAACAATAATAACAATAATAAAATAATAATAGTTACAACAATAATAACTATAAGAATAATAACAGTAACAACAATAATAGCTATAAGAATAATAACAGCAACAACAATAATAGCTATAATAATAATAATAATAATAACCATAATAATGACAATAACAATACTAATAACAATAATAGCTATAAGAATAATAACAGCAACAACAATAATAGCTATAAGAATAATAATAACAATAATAATAACAAACAATAATAACAATAATAATAACAGTAACAACAATAGTAGCTATAATAACCATAATAATAACAATAATAATAACAATAATAACAATAATAGCTATAAGAATAATAACAGCAACAACAACAATAATAATAATAATAACCATAATAATGACAATAATAACAATACTAATAACAATAATAGCTATAAGAATAATAACAGTAACAATAATAATAGCTATAAGAATAATAATAACAATAATAACAATAATAGCTATAAGAATAATAATGACAATAATAATAACAAACAATAACAATAATAATAACAACAACAATAGCTATAAGAATAATAACAGCAACAACAATAATAGCTATAATAATAATAATAATAATAATAATAATAATAATAATAACCATAATAATGACAATAACAATACTAATAACAATAATAGCTATAAGAATAACAACAGTAGCAATAATAATAGCTATAAGAATAATAACAACAATAATAACAATACTAATAACAATAATAGCTATAAGAATAACAACAGCAACAATAATAATAGCTATAAGAATAACAATAATAATGACAATAATAACAATACTAATAACAATAATAGCTATAAGAATAACAATAATAATGACAATAATAACAATACTAATAACAATAATAGCTATAAGAATAACAACAGCAACAATAATAATAGCTATAAGAATAACAATAATAATGACAATAATAACAATACTAATAACAATAAAAGCTATAAGAATAATAACAGTAACAATAATAATAGCTATAATAATAATAATAATAATAATAATAACAACAACACTAATAACAATAATAGCTATAAGAACAATAACAGCAACAATAATAATAGCTATAATAATAATAATAATAATAATAGTAGTAGTAATAATAATAATAATAATAATAATAATAATAACAATAACAACAACAACAACAACAACAACAACAACAACAACAACAACAACTCAAAGTGACAGCGCGCATTAACCCAATACGTCTAATCCACTAGGACTTGTCTGTAGCGTACTTGCCAAGTTACAGTTCACAACTTCTACAAGATTCCCAGCCGAAACCAAATCCAGCACCACGACTTGCAATGCCAATCCATACATAAGATACAAGACTCACTTAAACGACTCATTTTCCTCATTAATATTCCGTCCCAAATTTTAGGAAGCTTTTATAAATAGCATTCACTAACTGTGTATGATATCATTTATATGTAGTCAGGAACTGCTTGTCACTTCGATACTATCATCATTGTAGAGAAGGCATTCCATTCCATCCAAAAGTTCGATGCCGAGATTTCAGCGGAAATACACGATTTAGTTTACCGTCTAATCAAAAAGAGCATTTTTGGAAAAAAGATTCGTATGTGTGTGTGCGTGTGTGCGCGTGTGTGTGCGCGTGTGTGTGCGCGTGTGTCTGTGAACACGATAACTCAAAAACGAAAAGTCGGTAAAATACCACTTGGTATTTAGCTTAGTATCTTCCTGGAATGCGACACGAAGATTTTGAGAAAAATCCCCCCACCCCAAACTACCCTTTACATGGAAAAAAGTTCGAATTTTTTTACTTTCTCAAAACTGGCTCTTAACGATTTGATTTAGTCTTATTACAATTATTAATATAAATAATGTTAATTTTCATAACTCGGCTATTTAATTAATATTTCATGTCAAGGTGCAGTTATATATAAGTTGAATAATGGATTGCAATAAATTTTATTTATAATATGGATTATTATTGAAAGTATAATTTGAAGGTGGATTTAATTGTAATTTTATGAAGATTAATAAAATGATTATAGCTCTATAATGAACTGCAGCTGCTACAATAAATGCGGTTCATTATATATTTTAATAAAAATTATTGGGTAAAAGATTTAATGTTAATCTACTTTGTAAATTTTCATATAAATTTATAGAATAATCTATATTGATATAATAGATTCTAAGGAAGGAGAGCATAGAGCATCGTTACGACGTTTCCGTGATGGAATTTTTAATTCCTAATTCCTGAGTTCGCCGCTATGGAGACATCAGCTTTCTCGCCCAAAGACTTGCGGACGAGAAATGCTGGCATTTTACCCAGGAATATTATTCTTTCAAAGTTTGGAGTCATGTTACGCGCAAATAAACATTACATAGGATCACCGAAGGAAGCCATGCTAAGGATTTTTTGCGTCCGAAAAAAAAATCCATCAATCCGGGTTTGAACATGGGTTTTAGAGGCTAGCAGAGTAACCACTACACCACCGAGGGCGACAAAAACAACCACAACACAATAATAATAATAATAATAATAATAATAATAATAATAATAATAATAATAATAATAATGGTTAGACCATTCGCCTCCCACCTAGACGGCCTAGGTTCGATCCCAAGGGAGCGCATGTGAGATTTGTGGCGGACAAAGCGGCGCCGGGGCAGGTTCTCCGGTTTGCCCCGCCATCATATTCCACCGGGGCTGTGTCATCGCCTGTGGTGCGGTGCCATTGCAGTAACAGCGGGCGTTAAACAATATAATAAAAAAACAAGTCCATTCGGTTTTCCATTAGACTGTACCTACTTTATAAACCGGCTCCCCTTGCTCCAGCCAGGTAATGGATACAGACTTCAACCCCGTACGGGGATGACGAGTAACTATGTACTAAGCTCTCAATGTGTACTAAACCCGAGGACATCATGTACCCAATCTCCCATGGATTTCGGGAATCACTACCCGCCGAGTCCAACCCAATCTGAACAGCTCCCTTAAGGATGGGGCTTAGATCTTTGGCCAGAAATAGCTCGTATGCTTCGGGGCCTGCAGCGCTCGCACTACAACAGCTTAGGAGGTCAGAGATTCATCCTACAGTAAAAATCTGACGTGTTCCATTCACATGACTTTCTCTACATCTCTGCAACAATAACAGCCAATGCTTCTATTTACTTCATGCTAATCCAGAAAAAAAAGCAATTATGCAAAATTCCGTAAAATTTATCTAGAATAAAGTAGTCTTCATAGGCTATTCCCAAAAAATTCAAGAAATACATTTTATTTGTCAGGTAAATATCTTTAATTTACGACATTTTAATCAAAATCTTTATAGCCATTTTTGAAAAAATAAAAATTTTCGAAAAAAGTTCAATGTAAAGGGTAGTTGGGAGATTTTCTTGAAAATCTTCGTGTCACTTCCTTGGAAGACACCAAACTTAAATACCAAATTTTGTTTTTAATGGACTTTTCGTTTTTCAGCTATGTTGCCCACAGACACACAGACGCACGGACTTTTTTTCTAAAAATGCGTTTTACTTTCTCTATACGTGCTAAGTACATTGTGTATAGAGAAGGCATTGTAATGCACCCAAAAATTCGATACCGAGATTTCATCGGAAATACATGTTTTGAGATCTCCTGAATCCAAAAAATGCATTTTTAGAAAAATGTCCGTGTGTGTGTCTTGTCTTATCTGTGTGTGTCTGTGTGTATGTGTGTATGTCTGTGGGCAGCATAACTCAAAAACGAAAAGTCCGTTAAAAACCAAACTTGGTATTTAGGTTTTTTATCTTCCAAGGATACGACACGAAGATTTTCAAGAAAATCCCCCCACTCCCAACTACCCTTTACATGGAACGTTTTTCGAAAATTTTGATTTTCTAAAAAATGGCTCTAACGATTTTGATTAAAATATCGCATATTAAAGATATTTACCTGACAAGTAAAGTGTATATGTTGAATTTTCTGGGAATAGCCTGTGAAGACTTCTTTATTCTGGATGAATTTTACATAACTACTAAACCGTAAGAGATGGACAAAAACTTAACACACTAAAAATGTAGAGCACGTTAAAACACACAATTTATGTTATATACATTTTTTCGTAGAGTTGATCACATTTTATATATTCCTTGTTTTTGGTTTCAGCATAGAAAGACTTAATTTTCTCATACAGGAATTTGCCAACTTGTGTCCATACTAACAAACGAACTTCAGTCACATAGCAACCAGCTTTTGGCTTTCACTTTAATCTATGGTACTCCCTTATTTCGCTTCTACTGACAATAAAGCAAGAAATAAGACTATTTCTGCTAATTTAAATAAAAGAATAAGCTTACTAACAATAATTTGTTATAAAGATATAGAGAAAGTCATGCGAATGGAACACATCAGATTTTTTTTTTTTTATTCAGGGTGTCTCAAAACATATATTTCCGGTGAAATCTCGGTTTTGAATTTTTGGGTGCAATACAATACCTTTTCTATACACTATGTATATATTACGTATAGAGAAAGTAAAAAGAATAATCTTTTGTACAATTTTGTAGAATAGATAACGTCATGTGAAAGGTTCACATAAGATTTATTTATAGTGTTGATTATGTTTGTTCGAATCACAATGCTTCCTCTACCTAAGTGTCTGAGTATCAGTGTTATTGTATACATAATTCTAGGATTTTCAGTTTTAGCAAGCTCAAAAATGCACCCTACCCAAAGACATTTGCTACGGTATTTAGAGAAAAGCAGAGAAGTGTCGAAAAAAGAAGGCTTATCAATTTCTCTCTTTCTCCTCTCTTCTTCCCTTCTGTTTGCTTCCATTTTTGAAACTTAATTTCCTGAGTATTCTTCAAAGAAAAATAATGATAATAATAAAAACGACGGCTGTGGCGCGTTTGCAGTAAGACATGCTGTGAAAGGTTGCCGAACGGTTCCGGAAGTTGAGCAGGGCTGCCAACATCTCTCTCTCGATAATACACAAGAGGCGAGTCATTGTTTCTTTTCACATGGCGGCGCTAGAAGCCCTCCTGGAACCCAGATGCGTTCGACCTGTCTGTTTAGTAACACCTCAAAACATTCAACATAGTTCCAATTAAAATTACATTTCGTTTAACCTAAAAAATACATTTTTGGTGTGTAGCTAATATGTGATTCATTTTCAGTAATCGATTCATACGATTCGTTCATACAATATGAATTGATTCATACGATTCGTTCACGGTTCATTAATCGTCGCCATGCCTTCTCTGTTTGTCTTACATTATACTCAGGGATGATACTCAAATGGTAGTTCTTTTAACAAAAAAAAAAATCTGATGTGTTACATTCACATGACTTTCTCTAGCCGTTCTACAAACTTCTTACATAAGATTCTTCTTCTTTCTGTACTTGTTAATCGAGGTATTCAGCACGATGTTCTTATTGCTTAGTTCCCTATAAGTAGGAAGAAAATAAGGGAATGCACTAGGCTAAATCCATAGTCAAATGTTTTAACACCTGTCGTTATGCGATTGTCATTACAAATCGCTTCTTTTCTTGGCCAGGAGTAGAACAAAAGAAAAACGGACACTCCCGTCTGAGAAAAGTCTAAGTACTTCACAACTGAAACTAATAACAATGAATACCTCGAAAACGGTAAGCTCCAAGAAAAAAATGTATACGAGGTAAATTGTGTATTTTAACAAGGCCTACATTTTTTGTATAGTAAGTTTTTGTCTATCGCTTACGGTTTATTAGTTATGCCAAATTAAGCAAAATTCATCCAGAATAAACAGGTCTTTAGAAGCTATTTCCAAAAAATTCAAGATGTACATTTTAGTTGTCAGGTAAATATCTTTAATATACCATATTTTAATCAAAATCGTTAAGGCCATTTTTAAGAAAATCAAAATTTTCGGAAAAAGTTGCATGTAAAGGGTAGTTTGGGGTGGGGGGATTTTTCTCAAAATCTTCGTACGCATCCCTGGAAAATACTGAACTTAAATACCACGTTTGGTATTTTAGGTACATTTCGTTTTTGAGTTATCGTATTCACAGACACACGGACACACACACACACACACATACACACGGACCTTTTTCTGGAAATGCTTTTTTTGGATTCAGGTGGTCCTAAAACCTGTATTTCCGGTGAAATCTCGACATCGAATTTTTGGGTGGAATGCAATACTTCTCTATCCTTATGTACATTGTACATATGGGGCTAGAGAAAGTAAAAACAGTCATTTATATAAAAACGTCCTACTATTTTCTATCTATTGCAAACATATTTGGTAAAAATTTCCTCCATTATTCGAAAACAGAAACAACTAACAAGTTTAAATATAAAATTGACTGCGTGGGCGTATTTATATAATGTTAATACACACAGTAATTATTAATCACTGCCGCGGCTGCGCGCCAGTGAGTCATGTAATTTTACTTTTTCTACAGGCATTATAAACATAGTGTATAGAGAAGGTATTGCATTCCACCCAAAAATTCTTTACCGAGATTTCACCGGAAATACATATTTTGGAAAAAGGTCCGTGTGTGTCTGTGGACAGCATAGCTCAAAAATGAAAACACCGTGAAATACCAAACTTGGTATTTAAGTTTGGTACCTTCCAAGGATGCGAAGGAAGATTCTCAATAAAAGCCCCCTACCCCCAACTACCCATTACGTGGAACTTTTTTCGAAAAATTGGATATTCTCAAAAATGGCTAACGATTTTATTTAAAATATCGTATATATGATGTTTACCTGACAAATAAAATGTATATCTTGAATTATCTGGGATTAGCCTCTTGAAGACTACTTTATTCTGGGTGAATTTTGCGGAAGTTTGCATAACTTAAACCGTAAGTGATGGACAAAAGCTTATTACACAGAAAATGTAGAGCACGTTAAACACACAAATTATGTTATATACCTTTTTAGTGGATTTTATCGTTTTTAAAATATTTCTTTTTTTAGTTTCAGCTTTGAAAATCTTATATTTTTCTCATATGGGAATTTGTCAACTCCTGTCCATACTAACAAAGGAACGTCAGTCACATAGCAACCAGCTTTTGACTATCACTTTAACCTATGGTACTCCCTTATTTCGTTTCTACTTACAAGGAAGCAAGTGATAAAACTATTTTTGCTAATTTTTTCTCGATTAGCATGAAGTAAATAGAAGCATAGGCTTTTTATCTATAATTTGTTTAGAGATGTAGAGAAAGTCATGTGAATGGAACACATCAGATTTTATAAATACGTTATTATATGGTAACACAGGATAATTATTATTTTCTTCAGGAATATTCAAGGTAATTTTAATGTATTAGAGTATGTTCCTATACTAATCTATTATTTTGAAGCATAATTGCTTTATTTGTCGTAAAACTTTGTTTCTGAAGTTATATGTCTTATTAATGCAGTGATGTCTTATTAATGCATAACTGCTAAACCGTAAGAGATAAACAAAAACTTATACAAAAAATGTAGAGCACGTTAAAATACACAATTTTTGTTATATATGTTTTTTCGTGGAGTTGATCGTTTTTTTTTTTTTTAGATATTCCTTGATTTCCCAGCTTTGAGAAACTTATACTTTTCTCATACAGGAATTTGTCAACTGCTGTCCATACAAACAAAGGAACATCAGTCACATAGCAACCAGCTTTTGGCTTTCACTTTAACCTATGGTTAAACTGATTTCGTTTCTACTTACAAGGAAGCAAGTGATAAGACCATTTCTGCTATTTTTTCTGATTAGCATGAAGTAAATAGAAGCACAACCTGTTTAACAATAATTTGTTTGCCCGCCTGGGTAGTGTTGTGGTAGCGTGTCTAACTCACATTCAAAGGGTCCTGAGTTCGAATCTCGCTTAGGTTTTTGTTCGGGGCTTTGCTTTATCATGAGATGATGAATGTCGAGTAACTATAAGCTCCATGGACCCTGAGATGATTTGAGCAGAATTTCACCAATTTCGTTCATCGTCCGATATGACCAACCAGGTTAAAGAACGTTAAACTTAAAAAAAATGCAGAGATGTAGAGAAAGTCGTGTGAATGAAACACATTTGATTTTTTTTAAAGAATAGTTGCTTGCATAACGGGTAGAGATAATCATGTGAATAGAACACACTTGATTTCTTAGAAATCATTTCCCGAAATACAAATTTAATTGGTGATATAGGCTATTTGAGGTATAAAACACTGCATATGAACTTTTAGCTATGGCTGCCTTTACCAGGTGGTTGTTTTTATGAATCGCTAGAAAGGCTAAGTGAAGACTAGATCCAAACGTACAGTAACACCCTTCTGTTCCAAAGGGTAAGCGGTGTTACCAGCAGAAGCACTTTCCAGAAGAGAAAAGTCAATTCACCTGCTCGGCTTGGAGTCGAGGTTTCCGAATACTCTGGGGAACAAAGGCGAAATCTCTCGCACGGTGTAGTTTATAACTGGATGATCCGTGAGAGGGCGCGGTTTTCTGTCAAGTGTGGGGGCGAGGCGACAGACAAGTGGATTTGCTCAGCATACGTGCAACTTCACTCAGACCTGCTGCCTCATCTGGACCAGGAAGACTATTCTCAGTGGCAGCTGGATCTCCTGCCTTCAAAACTTGTTTCCAACTCACATACTGGTCTTTCAAAAGTCACTTACAATTTTAAACTGTTATAAATTGTATAATATTTGGATTACGAAAAAAAAAATCTCTGCAACAAATTATTGTTAAAAAGCTTATGCTAATATTTACTTCAAGCCAATCGAGAAAAAATGCTGGTTGCTATGTGACTGAAGTTCCTTTGTATGCACAGGAGTTGACAAATACCTGTATGAGAAAAGTATAAGTTTTTTAAAGCTGAATCCAAAAACAAGGAATGTCTCAAAAGCGATCAACACCACGAAAAAAATGTATATGACATAAATTGTGTATTTTAACGAGATCTACAGTTCTTGTGTACTTAGTTTCTGTCTACTTTTTACGGTTTAGCATTTATGCAAAATTCCGTAAAATTCATCCAGAATAAAGATGTCTTCAGAGGCTATTCCCAGAAAATTCAAGACATACATTTTATTTGTCGTGGAAATTGTTTTAATATATGGTATTTTAATCAAAATCGTTAAAGCCATTTTCAAGAAAATCAGAATTTTCGAAAAAGGTTCCATGTAAAAGTTAGTTTACGGTCACCAACTTTGGTATTAAACGGTTTTTTCGTTTTTGAGCTACACTGTCCACAGACACACACACGTACACATGCGCACACACACGGACTTTTTTCCAAACTTTTTTTTTGTATCGAATTTCATGGTGTATTACAATACATTCTCTATACACCATGTACGTATAGAGAAAGTAAAAACTTCTTATGTGTTCCATTCGTTTGTCTGTCTCTAGATGTTCCACAAAAATGTTCTTATAAAAGATTATTCTTTTATCTGCATTATACAAATCAAGATAAATATTAGCAGAAATTGTAAACTCTTGGCGCTCCATAGAAATGGATGTCAATCACATGGCAACCAGCTTTTAAAAGATTTGACTATCGTTTTAACCTAGCGTATTCCCTATTTTACTTCTACTTACAAGAAAGAAAAGTCGGCTAAAGTTTGTCTCGATTAGCTTGGAGTAGATAGAAGAATATGCTTTTTAACAATAATTTGTTACAGCTGAACGAAACACATCAGATTTTTTTTATTAACTACTAGCCAAAACTGAGAAAAAATCTACTGTTTACAGTACGATCATACAATGAAATGTCTTTTAATGTAAAATATTTTTCGTTTTTCCTTCCGGAGAGATGATAAATAGCACCGATGGTTTGCCGACTCTCGAGCATGCAACGAACAACTGCCCATGCCAAAAACAGGGCAATTCAAGGTTTATTCCATACACTTCTAAAGATTGAGCTTGGGATTTATTGTCATTGTGAAAGCACGGTGCAACGGAAACTGAACGCGCGTAATTTCAAAAGGAAGGTTGGTTGGCAATAGTGGTATTCTTGTACTCTCGCCTTTGAACTTTGATTATAGAAGCTTCAATGAATTTCTTCATAATTTTTACTATCTCTACACTTACATAATGTATAGGAAAGGTATTGTAATGCACCCTGAAATTCGACAACGAGATTTCACTGGAAATACATGTTTTAGGACCCCTTGGTTCCAAAAAAAAAAAAAAAAAAAACAGTTTCAGAAACAGGTGTGTGTGTGTGTGTGTGTGTGTGTGTGTGTGTGTGTGTGGACAGCATAGCTCAAAAACGAAAAGACGGTTAAATACCAACCTTAGTGTTTAAGTTGGTATCTTCGAAGGATGCGACACGAAGATTTCCAAGAAAATCCCCCCACCCCTAACTGCCCTTTACAAGGAAAATATTTCGAAAATTTTGTTTTTCTTGAAAATGGCTCTAACGATTTTGATTAAAATACCACATATTAAAGCCATTTCCATCACAAATAAAATGTATTACTTGAATTTTCTGGGAATAGCTTCGAAAGACCTGTTTATTCTGGATGGATTTTGCTTAATTAGGCATAACTAGTAAAGCGTAAGAGATAGACAGATACATGATATACAAAAAAATGTAGATCTTGTAAAAGTACACAGGTTATGTCATTATATTTTCTTCGTAGACCTTACTGTTTTCGATGTATTCCTTGTTATTAGTTTCAATCGTGAAGTACTTATACTTTTCTCAGACAAAAGTGTCCGTTTTTCTTTTGTTCTATTCCTGGCCATGCAAAGGAGCGATTTGCAATGACAATCGTATAACGACAGCCTTTTAAAACATTTGACTCTCACTTTAGCCTAGTGCATTCCCTTAGCTCCATTCTACTTATAAGGAACTAAGTAATACAATTCTGGTAATGCTTATTTCGATTAGCATGGTGTTGAAAGAAGAATTATCCTTTATAAGAAGTTTGTAGAGTAGCTCGAGAAAGTCATGTGAGTGAAACATATTAGATTTTTTTATCAGCGAGTTCTTGTTCCTTTGCACAATTTTGGCTGATTCTGATTACGTAGCATAATTTTTACCGTGTCAACCTTGAGCTATAAATTGTGTGGTGGTAATCCTGGCAAATGCAATGAACTTAGGAATTCAGTTAGATAATTGACGACTTCATTTCTATCGGCAATGGAATCGATCGACTTAAATGAATGCATTTGTTCATCAATTTTCTCTGCATTTTTATATCCAAATCATCTACACCCTTATTAGTTGCCACTAACAAAATCTGATGTACTCCATTCACATGACTTCCTCTACATCTCCGTGACAAATTATTGTTATGCTTCTACTTATTTCATGCTAATCGAGAAAAAATTAGCAGAAATAGTCTTATTACTTGTTTCCTTGTAAGTAGAAGAGAAATAAGGGAGTACCGTAGGTTAAACTGATTGTCAAAAGCTGGTTGCTATGTGACTGATGCTCCTTTGTTTGTATGGACAAGAGTTGACAAATTCCTGTATGAGAAAAGTACAAGTTGTTAAAGCTGAAACCAAAAACAACGAATATCTCAAAAACGATCAACTCCACGAAAAAAAATGATTTAACATAAATTGAGTGTTTTAATGTGCTCTACATTTTTATGTGGTAAGTGGTAAGTTTTTAATCAAAGTCGTTAGACCCAATTTTGAGAATATAAAAGTTTTTAAAAAAAGTTCCAGGTAAAGGGTGGTTGGAGTCGGGGCTTTTCTTGAAAATCTTCGTGTCGCATCCTTGCAAGATACCAAACTTAAATATCAACAGACTCACACGCACGCACAAACGGAGCTTTTTCTAGAAATGCTTTTTGTTTTGGATTCGGGGGGACCCAAAACATGTATTTCCGGCGAAATCTCGGTATTGAATTTTTGCATAAATTACAATACCCTCTCTATACACCATGTTCATAGTAAGAGTAGAGAAAGTACAAATATTGTGCGTTACTGTACGATCTACCCTCGTAGCTATGAGACGTCATCTATATTTGGTTCACACAATGAAATGCAGAATAAGAGAGGCGGGAAGTACAGTTTTGTTAGGTTGCACATTGTGCCATAAACAACTCTGTCCAGTGCATGACATCCCCGTCAACCTGGATTATTATTTATCTGCGGACTATACGTGTTGCTGGCTACATACTCCAGGCTTTCGGGCGCAAAGCCTGAATTACGGTTCCTCCCGACGGATCAGTCGATAACGTGTTACTCTGCGTTGCCTTCAGATCGCGTTTTATCAGCTGTTATGTTGCATAAGAGGCATTTCAAAAAACAATGCTGCCATATCATGAGATAGTTCGCTGATGAAATAAGAATATAGTTAAAAATCTGATATACTCCATTCACATGACTTTCTCTACATCTCTGCAACAAATTATTGTTAAAAAGCTCATGCTTCAATTTACTTCATGCTAATCGAGAAAAGATTAGCAGAAATTTTCTTTTCCTTGTAAGTAGGAGCTAAATAAGAGAGTAACATAGGTTAAAGTAATAGTCAAAAGCTGGTTGCTGTGTGACTGAAGTTCCTTTGTTTGTATGGACACGAGTTGACAAATTCCTGTATGAGGAACGTAAAGTTTTAATAAACCTGAAACTAAAGACAAGGAATATATAAAAAACGATCAACTCCACAAAACAATTGTATATAACATAAATTGTGTGCTTTAACGTGCTCTACATTTCTGTGTGATAAGTTTTCTCCATCCTTACTGTTTAGCAGTTATGCAAAATTTCGCAAAATTCATCCAGAATAAAGTAGTCTTCAGAGGCTACTCCCAGAAAATTCAAGATATATGTTTTACTGTCAGGTAAATATCTTTAATATATGATATTTTAATCAAAAAAGTTAGTCACTTTTTTATAAATCTAAATTTTCGAAAAAAATCCATGTAAAGGGTAGTTTGGGGTGGGGCGTTTTTCCTCAAAATCTTCGTGTCGCATCCCTGGAAGATACTAAAAAATACCAAGTTTGGTATTTTACCGACTTTTCATTTCTGAGTTATCGTGTTTACAGACACACGGACACACACACACGCGCGCGCGCGCACACACACACACACACACACACGGGCCTTTGTCTGAAAATTCTTTTTTGGATACAGGGGACTAGACATGAGGCGATTCATGAACGAATCGTTCATTTGAACGAGTACAAGAAAAGAATCGTATGAATCGTGTCAACCTTAGCATGAATCGTCGTTCAAAAAAATCGTAAGAATCTGCTAGTCTTAACATGAATCGTTGTTCAAAAGAATTGTGTGAATCGAAAAGAATCGCATGAATTGAAAAAAATCGTACGAGTTGAAAAGAATTGTATGAATCGTTTCAACCACAGTAGGTATCGTCGTTCAAAAAGAATCGTAGATTTGAAGAATCGTGATCAGCCATTGTTATTCTTTTGCTGCGACCTTTCCGAGCACCAAACGGAGTTTCGACGGAAACTGCCGAGTGAGCACGATGTGTTAACCATCTATTTTAATGTGAAAACCCTACAGCGCTGAAGCCACAAGGCTAAAGAAGAAAATGTATGTATAAGAAAAGGAACACTACCGATCATTGCCGAAGCCACCACGAGCGTCTTTATTTTAGATGACTTATTGTACGGGTTAAAGTAAGTTTATAATTTACAACTATATATATATATATACATATATATATATATATATATATATATATATATATATATATATATTTGCAGAATCTTAAATGTAACATATGCACAGGTAAATCGTCAGTACGTTAGCAAGATATATGACTTCAGAAACTAATTTTACGTAAAAAAAGGAAAGCAAATGCTCCAACATATTACAAATAACTTTTATGTAGTGTTGCCAAAGCAGTAACCTTTTTTGTTCTCTTTGTTTGACCAGCATAAAGAAAAACGAATAACGACTTTCCAATTGAGAAAAGTATAAATATGGAAAGACTGAAAAAATAACAGAAAATATGTAGGAAATTGTTAACTCTGCTATATATGGTGGCGCATGGTAGGTAGATGCAGAACTTAAATATCAACTTTGGCATTTACCTAACGGACTTTTCGTCTTTGAGTTATTCTGTTCATTCACAGCTACATAAACACACACGCATGCACACATAGTCCTTTTTCTGAAAATGTCTTTTTGGATTCGGGGGATCTCAAAACATAGTTTCCGATGTAATATCAACATGAAATTTTTAGCTGGAAAACGATAGTTCTCCGTGACACATACAGAATAGAGAACGTTAATAATAGAAAACAAGTTTTTGTCAGGTTTGTGAGGTACCATTAAGTTGATTATTCAAGGAGTATGAAGGAATTTTCTCTAAAAGTTAAGCTTCACGTTCCTGATCATTTACCAACTTGTGAATTCCTCCGACAGCTTCTCAATATGAGATAATCTACCATCATGTAGTGCAATTAATATTACATTAATAATTCTTTTGAAATTAGATGCCCTTACAATCCAACATGCTGTATGTTGAATGCAAACATGAAATGCATACACAAATTTGTTTGTGGTCTAATCGGTAAAATCTATGAAATGAAATTGAAGTCTGGTATGCAATGTAAGGGGTAACTCATGCCTCGCAATTTTATAACCTGCCTCTTTCACGACACGTTTTAGTAATTGATGATTTGCTAGGTGATTTTCTTGAAATTCATGACGCCTCTTTGGAAAATAAGAGAATTTAAACACCAAGTTTGCTATTTGACTTTCCATTTGTTAATTATGCAGTTTAAAGGCCCCCCCCCCCACACAAACACAAATACGCGCGCGTGCAGTCTTTTTCCATTTTAATTAACGGGCTTCAAAAGATATTCCCGGTGAAATCTCAATTTCCAATTTTTAGGTGGGTTGTAAAACATTCTCTTCTAATGTGTACGAGTATATGGTTGAGAAAGTAAAGAGGAACACAATATAAATAATTATTTATAATAAATTCCTGGAATTTGATGAAAGGAAATCGATACAATACTCTGTTCTAACATGATCTTATAAACAGGTGTTAAATAATAATAATAATAATAATAATAATAATAATAATAATAATAATACATTTATATACTTTGTAATATATCTCGTGTAACACAACTAAAGTGGAATTTCACAGAGCGATTTTATTGTAAAATTCAGAAAACTCCAGAATAATGGGGAAAGAATACGTTCAGTTTTACATTGTTTTTCTTTTATGCCAAAAAAGCTCCTAGCCCCTATCGTAACAACAAAGTCGGGATTGCAAGGTTGGCTGCAAAGCAAGAAGATTCATGTAAGAATCGTGCACCTGGGCAGGCTTAAAGACAAGGGGACGATTCATGAACGAATTGTGAATCGTGCACCTGGGCAGGCTTAAAGACAAGGAGACGATTCATGAACGAATTGTGAATCATGCACCTGGGCAGGCTAAAAGACAAGGAGACGATTCATGAACGAATTGTGAATCATGCACCTGGGCAGGCTTAAAAACAAGGGGACGATTCATGAACGAATTGTGAATCGTGCACCTGTGCAGGCTAAAAGACAAGGAGACGATTCATGAACGAATTGTGAATCATGCACCTGGGCAGGCTTAAAGACAAGGGGACGATTCATGAACGAATTGTGAATCGTGCACCTGGGCAGGCTTAAAGACAAGGGGACGATTCATGAACGAATTGTGAATCATGCACCTGGGCAGGCTTAAAGACAAGGGGACGATTCATGAACGAATTGTGAATCGTGCACCTGGGCAGGCTAAAAGACAAGGAGACGATTCATGAACGAATTGTGAATCATGCACCTGGGCAGGCTTAAAGACAAGGGGACGATTCATGAACGAATTGTGAATCGTGCACCTGGGCAGGCTAAAAGACAAGGCGACGATTCATGAACGAATCGTGAATCGCGCACCAGGGCAGGCAGGCTAAAAGACGGGACGATTCATGAACGAACTGCTTAGCCAAGTGAGATGTTGCCAAGCCGAGTGTGGCCGAATACTGCCGAGCACGGTCGACATTCCGTGATTGCCGTGCCGAGTGAGTACTGAAAATTACCATGGATTCTGATGTTCTATCATCTGTCTGGCTCCGGTTAGCGAAAACAGAAAACCACTGCCATTAAATAGAATATTGTTGAGTTCTGACGATATGGAGTTAACGATGATGGTTAATTTTTTAAAAACAATAGCGTATAATCGAAAGAGCAGTAAATCGAATCGTAAACATTTCCATTGAAACTACAGCACCGCATATAAGGAAAGGATTAATGTTCAGTAATTATTAAATATCTAATACATTGCATTGTATTGTGTGACTGTATGTAGTAGATATACCAGAATTGTTAATGGAGGGAAAAACAGAAGCTTTAGAATTCCTGAATTAAATAAATTAATAGCTACGTTTAAATTATAACGACATTGATTTATATACTATAACCTACACTAAACGCAGGTATAGCAACATCTTACCTCTAGATTAAAATTACCTCGGAAGAAAATAATAATTATCCTGGGTACTATAATGATGTATTTTTAAAAATTATACGACTTACTTGCGTGCAACTGCGGCAATGTTAATTAATCTGCGTATTAACATTACACAAATACCGCCAGGCGCTATGCTGTCGAAGTTTAGGTGTCAATTTTAGATTTAAACAAACTGTTATGTGGTTTTTCTTTTTTCGTTTAATGGAGGACATTTTATCAAATGTCTACAAAAGAGAACAGCGTTTTATATAAGTTATAGTTTTTATGCTATAGGAGCTGCCATATGACTACCATCCCCGTGTAAAACGAAACAGCTTAACATGAACACACAGAAGGCATGGTGATGATTAATGAATCGTGAACGAATCGTATAAATCGATTCATATTGCGTGAACGAATCGTATGAATCGGTTATTGAAAATGAATCGCTCGACAAAAATCTACAGGGGACCCTAAAACATATATTTCCGGTGAGGTCTCGGTATTGATTTTTTGGGAGGAGCGCAATACCTTCTCTGTACACTATGTACATAGTACGTATAGAGAAAGTAAAAAAGCACAGGTGCGGTATATACACATGACTTTCTCTACATCTCTGTAACAAATTACTGTTAAAAAGCTTATCCTTCTATCTATTTCATGCTAATCGATTTAAACATTAGCAGAAATGGTCTAAAGCGATAGACGCTGTGCGATTGTCATTGAAATTCGCTCTCATTGCATGGCCAGGATTAAAATAAAAGGAACACGGAGTATAAGTATTCTTAAAATGTTCGCTGGCATAGTGGTTCGTATAATAGCCTTTAACACCTAAGATTGCTATTTCATTCGTGGCAGAGAGTGCTGGATTTTTTTGGACGCGAGGTCTCCTTCACAAGGGAGGTAAAGCCGGTGGTCCCCGAGCAATGTTTATTTGCAAGTAAAATAATCCCATACCTTGAAAGAAAGTTTGTGGACAAAATTTCGCCATTTCTTGGCCGTAAATCATGATTTCGACCTATAGTGTCATCTGTGGGTGACGATTCGAACCCTCGCAACCATGGCGCGTAGTGGCGAACTCAGGAACTAGAAATCCAAATCCAATCAAGGAAACACTATAATGATGACCTGTGCTCCAATTAGAGCTACATGAATTAACTATGGTTTTAAAACTAAAGCCAAGACGAGGAAAATCTCTGAAACGGTTAGCTCTACAGAAAAAAAAAAAAATCTGATGTGTTCCATTCACATGACTTTCTCTACATTTCTGCAACAAATGACTGTTAAAAAGCTTATGCTTCTATTTACTTCATTTTAATCAAGAAAAAAATAGCCGAAATAGTCTTATTACTTGCCTCCTTGTAAGTAAAAGATAAATAAGGGAGTACCATAGGTTAAAGTGATAACCATCAGCTGGTTGCTATGTGACTGTAGTTCCTTTGTTTGTATGGACAGGAATTTGTATGAGAAAAGTATCATTTTTTCAAAGCTGAAACAAAAAACAAGGAATATCTCAAAAACCATCAACCCCACGAAAAAAATGTACGTGACATAAATTGTGGGTTTTAAGGTGTTTTTGTCCATCTCTTACGGTTTAGCAGTTATGAAAATTTTCGTAAAATTCATGCAGAATAAAGTAGTCTTCAGAGGCTATTCCCAGAAAATTCAAGATATAATCTTATTTGTCATATACATATCTTTAATGTGTCAATTTTAATTAAAATCGTTAGAGCCATTTTGAGAAAATCAGAATTTTCTAAATTTTTCCATGTAAAGTGTAATTTGGAGTGGGGGAATTTTCTTGTAAATCTTTGTGCGCATCTTTGGCAGGTATTAAATTTCGATACCAAATTTTGTATTTAATGGTCTTTTCGTTTTTGAGTTATGATGCACAAACTCGGAGACACACACCGACCTTCTTGAAAAATGCATTCAAGGTTCCTCAAAACATGTATTTTCGTTGAAATCTAGTATTGAATTTTTGGGTCGAACAAAATATCTTCTATACCTACTATGTAGATAGAACATACGTGCTAGAGAAAGTAAAAACTAATGATCTCTCTATGTTCTATCGTTTATTAATAGGTATACAAGCCATAATAACTTAAGTTGGCATTTCTGATTACTTCATTTTAATCGAGATAAAGTTTCGCAGGAATATTAACAGATGTTTAACAACCAGACGTTATTTATACTGGGCCTTTAAATTCCATACTGTTTCCATGCTATCGCGAGAAACACTTGAACATCCAAAAGACTTTAAAAGTATGAAAAATTCGGAACGGGCTGACCCACAGATGCATTCAGATATTTTCTGTTATTAGTTTAAAGTTTTATAAACTTACACTATTGTCAAATAGCAAGTAATTATTCGTTTATTTTTCTCTATACGCACTATGTACATAGCGTATAGAGAAGGTATTGTAATGCACCCAAAAATTCGATTCCGAGATTTCACTGGAAATACATATTTTGAGCCCACCTGAATAAAAAAAAAAGCATGTTTAGAAAAATGTGCGTGTGTGTCTGTCGTTTGTGTGTATGTGTATGTGTGTGTGTGTGTGTCTGTCTGTCTGTGGGCAGCATAGCTAAAAAACGAAAAGTCCGTTAAAAATCCAACCTGGTATTTAGGTTTAGTAGAGCACGTTTAAACACATAATTTATGTCATATAATTTTTTTTTTTCTTGGAGCTGATCGTTTTTAGATATAGCTTGTTTTTGGTTTCAGCTTTGAAAAACATACCTTTCTCATAAAGGAATTTGTCACTCCTGTCCATACAAACAAAGGAACTTCAGTCACATAGCAAACAGATTTTGACTATCACTTTAACCTATGGTACGCCCTTATTTCGCTTCTGCTTACAAAAGCAATAAATAAGACTATTTCTCCTAATTTTTCTTGATTAGCATGAAATAAGTAAAAGAATAAGCTTATTAACAATAATTTGATACAGAGATATAGAGAAAGTCATGTGAATGGAATACATCAGATTTTTTTACTTTCTCTACAAGTACTATGTACATAGTATATAGAGAAGGTATTGTATTCCATCCAAAAATTCGATACCGAGATTTTATCGGAAATATATTTTTTAGGGTCCTCTGTATCCAAAAAATAGTATCTTTAAAAAAAAGTCCGCACGCGCGCGTGTGTATCACTATGTCCGCATTTCCGTGAAAACTTTTTAACGAAAAGTGGGTAAAATACCAAACTTGATATTTAAGTTAAGTAAATTCCAAGGATGTAATGCGAAGACTTTCAAGAAAATCCCCCTACCTCCAACTACCCTTTACATGGAAAAAAATTCGAAATTCATTTTCTCAAAAATGACTAACGATTTTGGATAAAATACCATAGGTACGTTAAAAATATTAAAATGATAAATAACATATATATATCTTTAATTTTATGGGAACAGCTTCTGCAGACCTCTTTATTCTAGATGAATTTTGCTTAACTGGTAAACTGTAAGAGATAAACAAAAACTTACTACACAAAAATGTAGGGCTCGTTAAAAATGCTTTCAAATGTTTTTTGTGAAGTGACCATTTTTGAGATATTTCTCATTATTGGCTTCAATTTTAAAATACTTGAAACTTTTCTCATACTTTTCTCAAAGAAAGGAACTCAAACCTATATCAACCACATTTTAAAACATTTGACTGTCGGTTTAATCTAGTTTATTCGCTTATTTCTCTTCTACTTATAAGGAACTAAGTAGTAAAACTGTTTCTGCTAATGTATATTTTGATTAATCATGAATTAGAAACATAAGCTGATTAATAATAATTTGTTACAGAGATGTAGAGAAGTCATGTGAATGGAACGAATCAAAACTTTTTTTCGTATTCAGGGGGTCTCAAAAAATCTATTTCCGGTGAGTTATTAGTATAGAAATTTTGGGTGGAATACAATAAATACTCCATCCACTATGAACATTGTACATACGGACTAGAGAAAGTAAAAGTAGAAAGTTTATACTTCATTGACAGAGTCCTTTAAGCTGTTGTAAGAATACTTTGTTGCAGAATAGGTAGAGAAGCTTATGTGAAAGGAACACATCAGATTTTTACTTTCTCTTTACGTACTGTGTACATAGTGTATAGAGAAGGTATTGCACTCTACCCAAAAATTCTATACCGAGCTTTCACCGGAAATATATGTTTTAGGGTCCCCTTTATCTAAAAAGAGGCATTTTCGGAAAAAGGTCAGTGTGTGTGTGTGTGTGTGTGTGTGTGTGTGTATGTGTGTCTGTGAACACGATAACTCAAAAACAAAAAGTCGGTAAAATACCAAACTTGGTATTTAAGTTTGGTATTTTCGAAGGATGCAAACGAAGATTTTCAAGAAAATCCCCCACCCCAACTACCCTTTACATGGAATTTTTTTTGGAAATTTTTGATTTTCTCAAAAATGGCTCTAAAGATTTTGATTAAAATATCGTATATTAAAGATATTTATCTGACAAATATAATGTATATCTTGAATTTTCTGGGAATAGCCTCTGAAGATTACTTTATTCTGGATGAATATTGCGAAATTTTGCATAACTGCTAAACCGTAAGAAATGGACAAAAACTTACCACACAAAAAATATAGAGCACATTAAAACACACAATTTATGTTGTATAAATTCCTTTCGAGGAGTTGATCGTTTTTGAGATATTCCTTGTTTTTGGTTTCAGCTTTGAAAAAGTTGTACTTTTCTCATACAGGAATTTGTCAACTGTCCATACATACAAAGGAACTTCAGTCACATAGCAACCAGCTTTTAACAAATGATAGTCCCGTATGTCGCTTCTACTTACAAGGAGGCAAGAAATAAGACTATCTCTGCTAATTTTTTCTCTATTAGCTTGAAGTAAATAGAAGAATAAGCTTATTAACAATAATTTGTTACACAGAAGTAGAGAAGGTCATGCGAATGGAACGCTTCAGAACTTTTACATTGTTCTGTGAGGGATATCGGTGTTTTTGGGTTAGCAGCGTGTACATATACTGCTCTCATTTCCACCCTTAATATAAATGTTGAAGGGGATGAAATACAGTACATTACCCAAGATGAAAGGAGAGAGTGTGCTATATAAACCACAGCAGAGTTGTCTGTTTCATTCTCGCTGACTGTAATGGGGCGCACAGTGGAGGGTGAAAGGGATAATAAAGGAAATTTGGTGGCTAGGGTTGAGATGAGCCGCCAGATTTCCACCCTTCTCTTCCATAAAGTAAATCTGCCACCTGTTGCTTCCCTCGCCCCCAAACGTGGTGGCGTATTAGCAGCCGCTTAGCTAGCTCTACCCTCCCTTAATTTGTGGGGTGGATAAAACTCGGAAAAAACGGACACGGCGTGCCTCAAAGCGGACACCGCCTAGCACACAAACGTCATTCACGTGTTTCATTTATTCCAGTACAGCAATTGTTTTTAGGAGCTGCTTTAAGCACGAGCTTTATGCATTTTTACTTTCTCCATACGCACTATGTGCATAGTGAATAGAGAAAGTATTGCACTCCACCAAAAAATTCGATACCGAGATTTCACCGGAAATATATGTTTTAGGGTCCCCAATATCCAAAAAAAACATTTTCACAAACAGGTGCGTGTGTGTGTGTATGTGTGTGTGTGTGTGTGTGTGTGTGTGTGTGTGTCCGTGAGTCCGTGTGTCCGTGAACACGATAACTCAAAAACGAAAAGCCGGTAAAATACCAAACTTGGTATTTGAGTTTAGTATCTTCCAGGGATGCGACACGAAGATTTTGAGAAAAATACCCCCACCCCCAACTACCCTTTACATGGAACTTTTTTCGAAAATTTTGATTTTCTCAAAAATGGATCTAACGATTTTGATTCAAATTTCGTATATTAAACATATTTACTTGATAAATAAAATGTATATCTTGAATTTTCTGGGAATAGCCTCTGAGGAGTAGTTTATTCTGAATGAATTTTACTAAATTTTGAATAACTGCTAAACCGTAAGAGATGGACAAAAACTTACCACACAAAAAATGTAGAGCACATTCAAACACACAATTTATGTTATATACATTTTTTTAGTGGAGTTCGTCGTTTTTGTGACATTCCTTATTTTTGGTTTCTAATATGAAAAACGTATAATTTTCTCATACAGGAACTTGTCAACTCCTATCCATATAGACAAAGGAACTTCGTTGACATAGCAACCAGCTTTTAACTATCACTTTGACCTACAGTGGTCCCTTATTTCGCTTCTACTTACAAGGAAGCGAGTAATTAGACTATTTCTGTTATTTTTTTCTGATTAGCATAAAGTAAATAAAAGTATAAGCTTTTTAAGAATAATTTGTTGCAGGGATATGGAGAAAGTCATGTGAATGGTACACATCAGATTTTTTACTTTCTCTATAGGCACTATGTACATAGTGTATAGAGAAACTATTGTACTCCACCAAAAAATTCCCCCACCCTCAACTACGCTTTACATGGAACTTTTTCCGAAAATTTTGATTTCCTCAAAAATGGCTGTTAACGATTTTGATTAAAATTTCGAATATTAAAGATATTTACCTGAAAAATAAAAAGTATATCTTGAATTTTCTGGGAATAGCCTCTGAAGAGTAGTTTATTCTGGATGAATTTTACTAAATTTTGAATAACTGCTAAACCGTAAGAGATGGACAAAAACTTACTTCACGACAAATGTAGAGCACGTTAAAACACACAATTTATATTATATACATTTTTTTCGTGGAGTTCGTCGTTTTTGTGACATTCCTTATTTTTTGGTTTCTGCTATGAAAAACGTTACATTTCTCATACAGAAATGTGTCAACTACTGTCCATACAAACACAGGAACTTCAGTGACATAGCAACCAGCTTTTGATTATTCCTTTAACCTATGGTACGCCCTTATTTCACCTCTACTTACAAGGAAGCAAGTAATATGGCTATTTCTGCTAATGTTTTACTGATTAGCATGAAGTTAATAGAAGTATAAGCTTTTTAAGAATAATTTGTTGCAGGGATATAGAGAAAGTCATGTGAATGGTACACATCAGATTTTTTCCATTGTATATAAACATATGTATACATGTATATACCTTGACAAGTTCTATGTTCAGTGGCTTCCTGGCCTAAACGAACCTACAGAATGCTTTCTAATCTAATCTAATCCCATTTATGGTGTGAGGCGAGACAGAAAAGCATTCAGTTGCGCAGAAGCAACTATTTACCTGAAGAACTGATGGTGGGAGAAGTGGTGCCAAGAAGTTTGCGCAGAAGTCATTAAGTTTCTGTCCACGAAGAAGTAAAATACATTGGCGCTAGATTTAATGCGGAGTTCTTTACTTTCTCTACACATACTATGTACATAGTGTGTAGAGAAGGCATTATATTTCACCCAAAAATTCCATACCGAAATTTCACCGGAAATACATGTTTTGGGTCCCCCTGAATCCAAAAAAGCATTTTTAGGAAAAGGTCTGTCGGTGTGCGTGTATGTGTTTCCTGTGGACAGCATAGCTCAATAACGAAAAGACCGTTAACTACCAAACTTTTATTTTCTCAAAAATAGCTCTAACGATTTTGATTAAAATGTCAAATATTAAAACTATTTACTTGACAAAATGTATATCTTGAATTTTCTGGGAATAGCCTCTGAACACTACTTTATTCTGGATGAACTTTACGGAATTTTATATAACTGCTAAACCATAAGAGATGGACAAAAAGTTACCGCACAAAAAATGTAGAGCACATTAAAACACACAATTTATGCTATATACATTTTTTTCGTGGAGTTGATCGTTTTTAAGATATCCCTTGTTTTTCGTTTCAGCTTTGAAAAACTTTCTTTTCTCATACAGGAATTTGTCAACTCTTGTCCATACAAATAAAGGAACTTCAGTCACTTAGCAACCAGCTTTTGACTATCATTTTAACCTATGGTACTGCCTTATTTCGCTTCTATTTACAAGGAATCAAGTAATAAGACTATATCTGCTAATTTTTTCTGGATTAGCGTGAAGTAAATAGAATCATAAGCTTATTAACAATAATTTGTTATAAAGATGTACAGAAAGGCATGTGAATGGAACACATCAGATTTTTTGTTAGATTTTATGCTTGAAAATAATTTCTGAAGTAAAGTTTTCTATGCAAATGCCCTATTATCTCAGAAACTAATTGACACAAAGAGCTGAAAATTTTACCACACATTTGTATCTAAATAGGTTTTATTTCAACAGGAAAAATTTTATTTATGAGAATTAGTAATTTTTTAAAATTTAAAAATCATAATTTTTAAATAAAAATGTAAAAGCTATATTATAATAAAGTATATCTTTCCTTCTCATAAGCAGATGCATTCTATTTTTACTTTCTCTATACGCACTATGTACATAGTGTATAGAGAAGGTACTGCACTCCACCAAAAAATTCGATACCGAGATTTCACCGAAAATACATGTTTTAGGGTCCCCAATATCAAAAAAAGCATTTTCACAAAAAGGTCCGTGTGTATGTGTGTGTGTGTGTGTGTGTGTGTGTGTGTGTGCCTGTGAACACGATAACTCAAAAACGAAAAGTTGGTAAAATACCAAACTTGGTATTTAAGTTTAGTATCTTCCAGGGACGCGACACGAAGATTTTGAGAAAAATCCCCCCACCCACAATTACCCTTTACATGGAAAATTTTTCGAAAATTTTGATTTTCTCAAAAATGGCTCTAACGATTTTGATTAAAATTTCGTATATTAAAGATATTTACCTGACAAATAATCTTGAATTTTCTAGGAATAGCCTCTGAAGAGTAGTTTATTCTGAATGAATTTTACGGAATTTTGAATAACTGCTAAACCGTAAGAGATGCACAAAAACTTACTCCACAAAAAATGTAGAGCACGTTAAAACACACAATTTATGTTATATAAGTTATTTTCGTTGTGTTCGTCGTTTTTGAGACATTCCTTATTTTTGGTTTCTGCTATGAAAAACTTATGTTTTTCTCATACAGAAACTTGTAAACTCCGATCCATATAAACAAAGGAACTTCATTGACATAGAAACCAGCTTTTGACTATCACTTTAACCTATGGTAGTCCCTTATTTCGCTTCTACTTACAAGGATGCAAGTAATAAGACTATTTCTGCTAATTTTTTCTGATTAGTATAAAGTAAATAGACGTATAAGCTTTTTAAGAATAATTTGTTGCAGGGATATAGAGAAAGTCATGTGAATGGTATACATCAGATTTTTCATCAATCAACAATAAAATTATTGGTGAATATACCTTGAAAAAGTTAGCTCACTATTTTAAATGGTTGCCGAGTTACTGGGTCAAAGTTTAACATTGGCAAGTAGGGCATTCCGACCGCCCTTAAATCATTTTATATTCCTCAAACACACGCGCATTCACTCTCACATACATACTTTCAGACTCTGTGGGGGATCGGGAACGATTCTGGTTAAAGAAAAATTTCTCGCATCTTCTGGGAATCGAACCCGGGACCTCCGGGTGACAAGTAAAGTTGTATAATTAATATGATGTAAATATATGTTTACGTCTTGCTGTATTAAGACATACGAAAGACACGATAAACACGCCCTTGGTGTTGCCAGCTCTTCTCGTATGAAAACTTAGAAAATCGCTCCACAAACACCTACAGATAGAAAAGCTGTGTTTATAAAGACATAAATCAGAATACAGTGTGCGGCAACACGCTCCATTTTAACTTCCTTCCGGTTCCTAAGATACTGGCAAACAATAGAGCAGCTAGCAAGAAAACATATGACTATCAGGTGTTACGCTGAGGCAGGAAAGGTGAATTTATTGGCTAGGTTTTAAAATATGATTCCTCCTGGTTGCTGGAAAATGGTTTATGGCATCTTGTTGCTTCGAGAACAAGCTTCTGGGCTTTCACTTGCAGTCAGACTTTTGGCATTATGTTTACAAAAGGCACGTTGTTCCAAAATCTCTACGAATTCTTTGTTTTCGACTGAATGTTTATATTATTTAATGTAATGTAATTATTTAACTTACATATAAGTGTACCTATATTTGAAAATATGATATTAATATGAATAATAATTTTAAAAAATGTGATGTGTTTCATTTATATGACTTTCTCTACATCTCTGCAAGAAATTATTGTTAAAAACCGTATTTTTCTATTTAGTTTATGCTAATAGAGAACAAATTAGCAGAAATAGTCTTATTACTTGCTTCCTTGTAAGTAGAAGCGAAATAAGGGAGTACCATAGGTTAAAGTGATAGTCAAAGCTGGTTGCTATGTGACTGATGTTCCTTTTCTTGTATGGACAGGAGTTGACAAATTTCTGTGTGAGAAAAGTACGAATACGTTTTATAAAGCTAAAACCAAAAACAAGGAGTATCTCAAAGACGAAAAAAAGTTTATATTAAATAAAGCGTGTGTTTTGAGGTGGTCTACATATTTTGTGTGATAAGCTTTTGTCCGTCTCTTACGGTTTAGCAGTTATGCAAAACTCCGTAAAATTCATCCAGTAGTCTTCAAAAGCTATTCCCAGAAAATTCAAGATATACATTTTATTTGTCAGGTAAATCTCTTTTATATATGTACGATATTTTAATCAAAATTGTTAGAGCCGTATTTGAGAAAACTAAAATTTTCAAAAAAACTTCCATTTAAAGGTAGTTGTGGGTGGCAGGGGATTTTCTTGAAAATCTTTGTGACGCATCCTTTCAAGATACCAAACGTAAATACCAAGTTGGGTATTTAACGGTCTTTTCGTTTTTGAGCTATGCTGTCCACAGACACACTCACGCACGCAAGCGCGCGCGCGCGCGCACACACACACACACACATACACACATGTAGAGTTTTCTAAAAATGTTTTTTTTTTTTATTATTCTGGTGGACCCAAAATATGTATTTCCGGTGAAATCTCGGTATCGAATTTTTGGGTGCATTACAATACGTTCTCTATATCCATGTAGATAGTACGTGTAGAGAAAGTAATACGGAAAGGGTTAGCCGACTTGTAGAGTTCCCTGATATTTATTGTTATGGTTTTCAGTTTTAAACTAAATTTTCTCAAATGGCACTGCGCAAAGCGAACCAAACCTGAATTGTTTCACATAAGGACAGCTGTTAAAAGACTTGACTATCGGTTTAGCCTAGTGTATTCCCTTATTTCCCTTCTACTTATAAGGAACTAGGTCATAAGACGTTTCTGCTGGTGTTGATCATGAGTAGCATGGCGTAGAAGAATAGTTTGTTTATACAACAATTAGAGAAGATCATGTGAATGTAACACATTTTGATTTCTTTTTTTTTTTCTTTTGGTTGTTTTGTTTGTTTGTTTCACATGGCGATTGCTTTTAAAGATTTCACTATCGCTTTAGCCTTGTATATTACCTTATTTCCCTTCTGCTTTCAAAGAAACAAGTAATAAAATTTATTTCTGCTAATGTTTGTTTCCATTATCTTGATTTAGCTATAAGAATAATATTTTGTAAGAATATGTATTTTAAAGAGCTTACAGAGAAAGTCATATGAATGGATCACAACTTTTTTTTTTTTATTTTAGCCTAACGGATTCCCTTTTTACTTTCTCTACGCGTATTATGTTTATAATGTACAGAGAAGGTATTGTATTGTACCCAAAATTCGATACCGAGATTTCACCAGAAATAGACGTTTTATGGTCCCTTGTAACCAAAAAAGGTATTTTCAGAAATAGGTCTGTCTGTGTGTGTGTGTGTCCGTGTGTCTGTGAACACTATAACTCAAAAACGAAAAGTTGGTAAAATACCAAACTGGGTATTTAAATTTAGTATCTTCCAGGGATACAACATGAAGATTTTGAGAATAATCCCCCCCACCACAACTACTCTTTACATGGAACTTTTTTCGAAAATTTTAATTTCCTCAAAAATGGCTCTAACAATTTTGATTAAGATATCGTATATTAAATATATTTACCTGACAAATAATATGCATATCTTGAATTTACTGGGAATAGCCTCTGAAGACTACTTTATTCTAGATGAATTTTATGGAATTTTGCATAACTACTAAACCGTAAGAGATAAGACGAAATCTTACCACAAAAAAATGTGGAGTACATTAAAACACACAATATATGCTATATACGTTTTTTCGTGGAGTTGGTGGTTTTTGAGATATTCCTTGTTTTGGTTTCAGCTTTAAAAAGCATACTTTTCTCATACAGGAATTTGTCAACTCGTGTCCATACAAACAAAGGAACTTCAGTCACATAGCAACCAGCTTTTGGCTTTCACTTTAACCTATGGTACTCCCTTATTTCGCTTCTACTTACAAGAAAGTAAGTAATAAGACTATTTTTTCTCGATTAACGTGAAGTAAATAGAAGAATAAGCTTCTTAACAATAGTTTGTTTCAGAGATGTAGAGAAAGTCATGTGAATGTAACACATCAGATTTTTTATTATAAAAGTAATTTATATTTTGTAACGTATGCTTGAAGTGATGTGGCAATTCGTGCCTTACTCCCAAGACTTTTGTCTGCAAGGAGTTACCCAGGATGTAGGAAAGCCTGGTACACACACGAGCGCTGAATGCCCCAAATTGTGGAAGCTTGGAGCTCCCCCATCTCAAGGCATAAGCCGCTTGTGACTGATAAGCTGTTGTCCGTCCACTTGGACGATACAAAGTCAAACGTGGGAGGGGACTAAGCTTAAGAATTATAGCCCAAAGGTTGGAAAAGTTCAGACTTTGCAAAATAACCTCGAAAAACGGTCAATATAGATTTTCTGCATCATTTATATACGATATGTAGGGTACCTCCGTAACATCAAACCAGTAGTATTCCTCTTATAGTCATTCCCAAAAACAACTGTATACTTTTTAAGAATTCCTGCAAACATTTATCTTCAATTCACATGACATTCTCTATTCAGATAAACTTAGCAGAAATGACCTTAATATTTGCTTCCTTGACTGAAGATTATTTTATACGAATTTCAGTTAAGGTGATGGATATGTAGAATTTGGAAAATCCTTATTATATAACATACATTTTTAAATTCATACCATTTTTACTTTCTTTATACGTACTATGCTCGTAGTGTATAGAGAAGGTATTGTATTGCACCCAAAAATTCGATACCGAGATTTCACCGGAAATACATGTTTTAGGACCCCCAGTATCCAAAAAAAAGCATTTTCAGAAAAAGGTCCATGTGTGTGTGTCTGTGAACACGATAACTCAAAAACGAAAAGTAGCTAAAATACCAAACTTGGTATTTAAGTTTAGTATCCTCCAGGGATGCGACACGAAGATTTTGAGAAAAATCCCCTCACCCCAAACTACCCTTTATATGGAACTTATTTCGACAATTTTAATTTATTTTAAAAATGCCTCTAACGATTTTGATTAAAATATCGTATATTAAACATATTTACCTGACAAATAAAAGATATATCTTGAATTTTCTCGGAATAGCTTCTAAAGACCTGTTTATTCTGGATGAATTTTGTTTAATTTGGCATATCTAGTAAATCATAAGAGATAGACAAAAACTTATTATACAAAAAATGTAGGTCTTGTAACAATACACAAGTTATTTCATACACATTTTTTTCGTGGAGCTTATCGTTTTCGAGGTATTCATTGTTATTAGTTTCAGTTGTGAAGTACTTATACTTTTCTCAGACGGGAGTGTCCGTTTTTCTTTTGTTCTACTCCTGGCAAAGCAAAGAAGCGTTTTGTAATGACAATCGTATAACCACAGCTTTTAAAACATTGGACTATCGATTTAGTCTAGTGTATTCCCTTATTTTTTCCTACTTATAAGGAACTAAGTAATAAGAACATTGTGCTGAATACCTCGATTAACAAGGTGCAGAAAGAAGAATGATCGTATGTAAGAACTTTGTAGAACAGATAAAGTCATGTGAGTGTATCAGATTTTTATTACTTTCTCTACACGTACTATGTACATAGTGTATAGAGGAAGTATTGTATTCCACCCAAAAATTTGACACCGAGATTTCATCGGAAATACATGTTTTAGGGTCCCCTTGAATCCAAGAAAAAAGCATTTTTAGAAAAATGTAGTTGTGTTTATGTGTGTGTGTATGTGTCTGTGAACATGATAACAAAAACCATAAGTCGGTAAAATACCAAACTTTGTATTTAAGTTTAGTATCTTCCAGGGATGCGACACGAAACTTTTGAGAATAATCTGGTTTTCTTGAAAATGGCTGTATCGATTTTAAGAAAAAATATGTCTTCCCGAAAAGTTTAAGTGGCTTAAAATTGAAATTCTGAATCTGAAATATCTCGAAAACGATTAACTGTACAAAAAATGCCCATAGCATAAACGGAATATTTTACTGGGATCTACATTTTTGTGTAGGTTTGTATATCTCTTACTGTTTGCCAGTTATACAAAAGTGATTCAGAATGAAGAGGTCTTCAAAGGCTTTTCCCAGAAAATTTTAGATATACATTGTGTTTGTCAAAAAAGTACGCTAAACATACGGTATTTTAATCAAAATCATTAGAGTCATTTTTGAGAAAATAAAAATGTTTGAAAAGTGTTCCATATAAAGGGTGGTGGAGGGTTTTCTTGAAAATCTTCATGTCGCATCCTTGGAAGATACCAAACTTAAATACCAAGATTGGTATTTAACGGTCTTTTTTTTTTTTGAGTTATGCTGCCCACAGCCACACACACACACACAGACGTTTTTCTAAAACTATTTTTTACTTTCTCCGTACGCACTATGTACATAGTGTATAGGGAAAAGTGTATTACACCCAAAAATTCGATACCGAGATTTCACCGCGAATGTTTTGAGACCACCTGAATCCAAGTAAAGCATTTTTAGAAGCATGTCCTTGTGTGTGTGTGTCTGTAGACAGCATAGCTCAAAAACGAAAAGACCGTTAAATACCAAACTTGGTATTTAAGTTTGGTATCTTCCAGGGATAAAACACGAAGAATTTCATAAAAATACACCTACCCCATGTAACTTTTTTCGAAAATGTTTATTTTCTCAAAAATGTCTCTAAGGATTTTGATTAAAATATCGTATATTAAAGATATTTACCTGACAAATAAAATTTATATCTTGAATATTCTGGAAATAGCCTCTGAAGACTACTTTATTCTGGATGAATTTTACAGAATTTTGCGTAACTGCTAAACCTTAGGCGATGGATAAAAAGTTACCACACAGAAAATGTAAAGCACGTTAAAACACACAATTTATGTCATATGCACTTTTTCTTGGAATTGGTTGTGTTTTAGATATTCCTTGTTATTGGTTATTCGTCAGCTCCTGTCCATACACACAAAGGAACTTTAGTCACATAGCAACCAGCTTTTGGTACTCCCTTATTTCGCTTCTACTTACAAGGAAGCAAATAATAAGACTATTTCTGCTATTTTTTTCTCGATTAGCATGAAGTAAATAGAAGTATAAGCTTTCTAACAATAAGTTGTTGCAGAGAAGTAGAGAAAGTCATGTGATTGGAACACATCAGATTTTTTTGGATTCAGGGAGACGGAAAACATGTATTTGCGTTGAAATCTCAATACCTTGTCTGTACACTATGTGTATAGTATGTGTAGAGAAAGTAAAAATATGGCAATGAGATATCAAGTTATGTGGAGAGTAACCATAGTGGCTGACTATTACTGAATCGTGAACAACATGCGAGAAGGTCAAAGAGCAGAAAAATTGAAATGCAGTATTGAGGTAAGGTAATGAATGTACTTATAATTGTTAAGTAATTAATTGGTCTCAAATAACAAATCCTGGCCAAGTTTTTTTTACACAAAGTTATTGTTGAAAGTATTTTTATCACGTTTCACAAAGCTATAATTTCATTTCTAGTTATTGAATAATATTTTGAAAACCTGGCGAGATGGGAGAAAATGGGGATCATTTTCGAATTCTGTACAAAAGATATGATATGTTCAAATTACATGACTTTCTCTACATCTCTGCAACAAATTATTGTTAAAAACCTTATGCTTCTGTTTACTTCAATGCTAATCGAGAAAAATTAGCAGAAATATTTTTATTACTTGCTTCGTTGTAAGTAGAAACTAAATAAGGGAGTACCATAGGTTAAAGTGATAGTCTGCTATGTGACTGAAGTTCCTTTGTTTGTATGAACAGAAGTTGACAAATTCGGGTATGAGAAATTTATGTTTTTCAAAGCTGAAACCAAAAACAAGGAGTACCTCAAAACAATCATCTCAATGAAAAAATGTATATAATATAATTTGTGTTTTAACTTGCTCTACATTTTTGTGGGGTAAGTTTGTGTCCATCTCTTACAGTTTAGCAGTTATGCAAAATTTCGTAATATTCATCCAGAATAAAGAGGTCTTCAGAGGATATTCCCAGTAAGTTCAAGATATATACTTTATTTGGAAAGTAAATATCTTAAATACAACAAATTTTAGTCAAAATCGTTAGAGAAATTCTTGAGAAAATCAAGGTTATCAAAATGTTTTCCATGTGAAGAGAAGTTTGAAAATTTTCATGTAGCATTCTTGGAAGATACTGAACTTAAATACCAAGTTTGGTATTTAACGGGCTTTTCGTTTTTGAGCTTCGGGCTTTTTTGTGACTGGCCAAAGTCACACACGAACCTATTTCCAAAAATGCTTTTTCTGTAATCAGGGGGATCCAAAACATGTATTTCCTGTGAAATCTCGGTATCGAATTTTGGGTGCAATTCAATACCTTCTCTGTACACTATGTACATAATACGTGTAGAGAAAGTCCGTATAGAATCGTATATCAGATTTAAAAAAAAAAAAAGTAAAAAGAAGGGTTGAAATGCAGATCTGTGTTACGTATTTTCCAAGAATGCTTGTAACCATATAAAAACTTATGTGTTTCATTCGCATGACTTTCTATACCTATTCTGCAAACAAACCGTTCTTAAAAAAGTTTATTTTTTTATCTACATCATGCATAACAAAATAAGCATTAGCAGAAATGGTATTATATCTTATTTCCTTATAAGTAGATTGTTTTATTCCTGGAATACAAAAGATAACCGGATTTGAACTGTTTCACATAGGAACAAGCTTTTCAAAAAGTTGACTATCGCTTTAACCTATTTCCCTTATTTCTACTTACAAGGAAGCAAGTAAAGAGCATTTCTGCTAATGTTCATCTCGATTAGCATGAAGTAGATAGAAGAATAATTCTTTGTAAGAATGGTTTTATGCAGAACACATAGAAAAAGTAACGTGAATGGGACAGAGTTCTTTTTTACTTTCTCTATACGTGCTATGTATATAGAGTATAGAGAAGGTGTTGCACTCCACCAAAAAATTCGATACCGAGATTTCACAGGAAATATATGTTTTAGGGCCCGCTGTATCCAAAAAAAAAATATTTTCAGAAAAAGGTCCGTGTGTGTCCGTGTGACTGTGAACACGATAACTCAAAAACGAAAAGTCGGTAAAATACCATACTCGGTATTTAAGTTTAGTATCTTCCAGGGATACGACACGAAGATTTTGAGAAAAATTCTCCCACCCCAAACTACCCTTTACATTGAACTTTTTTCGAAAATTTTGATTTTCTAAAAAATGGCTCTAATGATTTTGATTAAAATATCGTATACTAGAGATATTTACATGACAAATAAAATGTATATTTTGAATTTTCTGGAAATAACCTCTGTAGACTACTTTATTCTGGGTCAATTTTATGGAATTTTGCATAACTGCTAAACCGTAAGAAATGGACAAAAACTTACCACACAACAAATGTAGAGCACCTTAAAACACACAATTTGTTATATACATTTTTTCGTGGAGTTGATTGTTTTTCTTTTTCAGCTATAAATACTTATACTTTTCTCATACAGAACTTTGTGAACTCGTGTCCATTCAAACAAAGGAACTTCAGTCGCAGAGCAACCAGCTTTTGACTATCACTTTAACCTATGGTACCCTGTTTTTTCGCTTCTACTAACAAGGAAGCAAGTAATAAGACTATTTCTGCTAATTTTGCTCCATTAGATGAAGTAAATAGAATAATTTGTTGCAGTGATATAGAGAAAGTCATGGGAATGGAAAACATCAGATTTTTTCTAATTGGTTCACTTTAATGTTTATAAAACATTTAAAGAAATAGGTACATTAGACAGGTTACTTTCCTTACGTATATATGTTCAATATATAGTGTATAGAGAAGGTATTGTATTTCACCCAAAAATTCGATAGGGATATTTCACCGCAAATATATATTTTGAGACCCCCTTTAATCTAAAAAGTATTTTTAGAAAAATTGTGTGTGTGTATGTGTGTGTGTTTTCCAAACATTCAGCACGACTTCCAAAAACATTTCTTCACCCCAAACTACCCTTTACATGGAACTTTTTTTAAAAAATGTTTGTATTTCTCAATACAGCCCTGAGAGTGTATTTAAAATGGCATTTGCTTAATATATTTTCGCGACAAACGAAATATATATCTTGAATTTTCTGGGAATAGCCTCTGTAGACCTCTTAATTCTGGATGACTTTTGTATAATTCGTGAACTATAGGAGATAGACAAACTTGCTACACAAAAACATTGATCTCAATACGACACACAATTTATGATTTTTTTTAAGATATCCGTTTCCGCGATATTCCTTGATATTGGTTTCAATTTTAAACCACTTAAACTCTTGTCATGCATGAAGTGAACTGTCGTTTCATCTGTAATAAGCAGCATAGAATTTTTTTTCTATATTTCGTTTAGTTTAACCTGGTAGGTCATATCGGATATGAGCTCGGGGTTTATCAAACAGTAAGTTATTGGCTATTCCATTCTTCTCACGATAAGGGAAAATACAGAAAAAAATCTTATCAGGGTAAGTCGTCCTAACCGAATTTATAAGTCGGGACACGCTACCGCCACACAACAGAAAAGGCTGAATGGGCTTAAAAGCGACGAAGAATTCAATTCATTAATAATAGACTATCTCGGAAATGTCTTATGCTAAAACAAAATATAAATATTTAAATAAATTATATATTTTAAACAGATCTACACTTTTTCTGTGGTACATATTTTTCTATTGTTTGACGCTTGCCAATTATCCAAGATTATACTAAATTCCATCGGAATAAATAGGGATTAAAAAATAACATTTGTTATTTTTGTTTGTTTATACATTTTTTGTCTTACGTGAATATTGTTACATGTACTATGTTAATAGAGAAGGTATTCGATACCGAGATTTCATCGGAAATACATGTTGAAACCCCTTGAATCCAAAAAACTTTTTCTTAGAAAAACGTCTGTGTGTGTATGTGTGTGTGTGTGTGTCTGTAGGCATCATAGCTCAAAAACAAAAAGATCCCTAAATACCAAACTTGGTATTTAAGTTTGATATTTTCCAAGGATACGACATGAAGATTTTCAAGTAAATTCCCCCACCTCAAACTACCCTATATATAGGAAAAAATTCAAAAATGGCTCTAATGATTTTGATTAAAATCTTTTATATTTATGATATTTACATGTCAAATAAAATGTATATCTTTAATTTTCTGGGAATAACCTCTGAAGACATGTTTATTCTGGGTGAATTTTCCGGAATTTTGCAGAACTGGTAAACCGTAAGAGATAGACTGTAGAGCTCGTTAAAACACACAATTTATTTTATTTACATGTTTTCTCGAGTAGCATAAAGTAAACAGAAGAATAAGCTTTTTAACAATAATTTATTGGTCGTCTCTTTAGCGCGGTGGTAGCGCAGCTGCCTACCAAGCGGGAGACCTGGGTTCGATCCCCAGTACCGGCGTGGGGATTTTTCCCCCGCTGGGAGACCTGGACCGGGGTGCACTCAGCCTCGTGAGGTCCCTGGGGGGCCAATTGAGGAGCTACTTGATGGAGAAGTAGCGGCTCCAGGTCCTGAGGACCGCATTAACCGGCCGGGAAGTTATAATTGGGAAAGAAGGCTGATGAGTGAGAGGAAGTTAAGGGTGAAAAGAAAGGGAAAAGTGAGGGGAGGAGGGCAGATAAAAAGAAGAGTCGAAGAGAAGTGCGGTGTAGATAAAGAAAGGGATTGAGCTGAGAGAAAAGCAGGACTAAGACAGATACTAGAACAGATGGCAAAGGGAGGAGAGTAGAAAATAGATCAAAGGAGGTAATGGAGGAGTAAAGAAAAGAAGAGAATGGAGAACAAAAGGGAAGGGTGGAAAATAGAGGAGTGCAAAGAAAAGATTTGAGAAAAGAGGGGAGAGAATTGAAGAGAAAAGAAGGGGAGAAGAGAGGAAAGAAGAGATGATAATGTAAGAAGGAGGAGAAGAGAGGCAAGAAAAGAAGGGGACAATAGGGAAAAGAGATGAGATGAAAAAATAAGCAAACAGAAGAGAGAATGGAGAACAGAAGACTAGAATAAAAAGGAATGAGGCGACAGGAGAAAACAAGAACAAAGAAAGAAGAGAAAAGAAAAGATGAAAGAAGAGGCAAAAGAGTTGAAAAGAGGAGAGGGGAGAAGAGCAGATGAGAACTGGTGAGAAAAGAAGAAGAAAGAAGAAAAGACTGGAGAAAATATGAAAAATGAGAGAAGAAAGAGAAAAGAGAGGGGTGGGGGAGGAAAAGAGAAGAGGAGAGAATATAAGAACAGAAGGGGAAGAGAGCAGATAAGAACAGATGAGAAAAGAAGAAGAAAGAAGAGAATAAAAATGAAAGAAGAAAGAGAAAACATAAGGGAGGGGAGAGGGCAAGAGAAGAGGAGACCAGATAAGAACAGAAGGGGAAGAGAGCAGATAAGAACAGGCAAGAAAGGGACAGAAAAGAGAAGGGATAAGAGAAGACTAGATATAATTTGGGAGATGAAAGAAGAAAACGAAAAGAAAACGGAGGCAAAAGGAGAAGAGAAGGCTAGAAAAAAAAAAAAAAAGAAAGATAAGAGAAGAGATTGCAGATATTCGACGCACGCTATATATTTCATCATCTGTCAAGAAAAAGAATGAAAAGGAAGGAAGGTATTATATTTTAAAACACTGGCCTAAGACTGCCCGCGCCCTGGGAATCCCTGGACGTAGCCTCAAGGGATGGAAGAGTCGATCTGTTGTCAGCACTGCACTCGAAGCGGCCAATCCCTCTCTTATGCAGAGACCACTGTTGGGATTACGTATTCCTTTCAGAGAACAACCTAAGCTCGTCATGTTGGCAGGCCTTTCCTAGCAAACTCAAGAGCAGCTTTAATGCAAAACGAATGGAGGAGATTTGTTGAAAATCTGCAGAAATTGACGTAGTAATACCTCTCAATATACCAGATAATATCAAGTTTTACTATTCTTCGTGACCCTTGCCATAGCCGAGCTATATAACATCGACCAACTTCCTTCTTTTCATTCCGACTAAAGCCGTCCTTCTCTTCTATGGCAAATATCTGCTCCATGAAAGCTTACAACAAATTTCTCATAGCTGTATTCATATGCATGCGTCACGCGTATCAGAAAAATCTGATGTTATTTACGTGACTTTCTTTACATCTCTGCAGTAAATTATTGTTAACAGGCTTATGCTTCTATTTACCTCATACTAATCGAGAAAAAAATGAGCGTAAATAGCCTTATTACTTGCTTCCTTGTAAGTAGGAGAGAAACAAGGGAGTAGCATAGGTTAAAGTGAAGTCAAAAGCTGGTTATTAGGTGAGTGAAGTTCCTTTGTTTGTATGGACATGAGTTGACAAATATCGATATGAGAAAAGTATACGTTTTAAAGTAGAGACCAAAAACAAGGAATATCTCAGAAACGTTCAACTCCACGAAAAAATGTATATAACATAAATTGTATGTTTTAACGTGCTCTACATATTTTATGTGACAAGTTATTGTCCATCTCTTACGGTTTAGCAGTTATGCAAAATTTCGTAAAATTCATGGAGAATAAAGTAGTCTTCAGAGGCTATTCCCAGAAATTTCAAGATATACATTTTATTTGTGAGGTAATTAAGTTTAATATACAATATTTTAACCAAAATTGTTACAGCCAATTTTTTTATAAAATCATATTTTCGATAGCTTGGGTTGGGGGGATTTTTCTGAAACTCTTCGTGTAGCATCCCTGGAAGATACTAAACTTAAATACCAAGTTTGGTATTTATCGACTGTTTGTTTTTCAGTTATCCTGTTCACAGACACACGAACACACACGGACCTTTTTCTGAAAATACTTTATTTGGATACAGGAGACCCAAAAACTGTACATTTCCGGTTAAATTTTGGTATCGAATTTTTGGCTGCAATAGAATACTTTCTCTATACACCAGTAATAGTAGAGAAAGTAAAGAGTAAAAATCTGATGTTTCATTCAACATAAAATGTCAAAGAATGCAAAATTAAACACATCAAGTATACATTTATTGTTCTCGCGTTACAACTAATAATAAATATATTTAACTTATAATATAATTTTACCTTTATTTGCTTATGTCATTTTACGTTCCATTCCAAATAAATGAAAAGGTGTAATTTCCCCTTATGTCACTATTCAGTGCTTACATAGGTTGGATAGCTAAAGTCATACTGAAAAATTCAATTCCGGGATATGAACCACGGATCTCCCGATCTCTAGCCGGTTGCTATGCCACTGAGCTAACATGGCAGCATTCCGGCACGGCATTGAATTTCTCAACTGACTCGCATGTTTCCCGGTGAACCACACTGTGATCTCAAATTATTTTGAGATGACAAACTCAATGGCGACTTACAATGTTATAAGTACTTTAAGTCCCAGGATTCATAGTTTAGCCAGCTATTATGGTCAATTGGTATTGGATTAATTGTTTTTTGTTGTTTTTTTTTCACATGAGCCGTGTATAGGACAGGAGTTGGATAGGTAGAGTCAGACTGACAAATTCAATCCATAGCCGGGATTTGAACCACGTTTCTCCCGATCTCAGCCAGTTGAGATCCTCTTGTGGTTCACCGGGAAACATGGGAGTCAGTTAAGAAATTCAATGCTATGCCGGCATGTTGCCATGGTAGCTCAGTGAGTTTTTCTCCATCTCTTACAGTTTAGCAGTTATGTAAAATTCCGTAAAATTCATCCAGAATTAAGTAGTTTTGAGAGGATATTCCCAGAAAATTTAAGATATACATTTTATCTATCAGGTAAATATTTTAAATATAGGATTTTTTTGTTTCTTTGTTGTTTTCTTTTTTTTTTTTCTTTTTTTGTAGTTTAACGTCCTTTATCATGGTTGGTCATATCGGACGATGAAAGAAATTGGTGAAATGATGCTCAAATGATCTCGGTGACCATGGAGCTTAAAGTTACTCGATATTCGTCTTCTAAGAATAAGGGAAAAACCCAAAAAAAACCTTATCCGGGTAACTCACCCTAAGCGAGATTCGAACTCACGACCTGTTGAATGTAAAGCAGGCATGCTACCACCACACTACCAAGGTGGGCAGGATATTTGAATCAAAACCTTTAGAGCCATTTTTGAGAAAATCAAAATATTCGAAAAATTTTCCATGCAAAGGGTAGTTTGTGGTGGGGAGATTTTTCTCAAAATCTTCGTGCCGCATCCCTGGAAGATATTAAACTTAAATACCAAGTTTAGTATGTTACAGGCTTTTCGTTTTAGAGTTATCGTGTCCATAGACACACGGACACACTCACACACTCGGACCTTTTACTAAAAATATTTTTATTTGATACAGGTGACCCCAAAACATATATTTCCGGTGAAATCTGGGTATTCAATTTTTGGGTGGAGTGCAATACCTTCTCTATTCACTATGTACATTGTGCGTATAGGGAAAGTGAAAATGTGTGAATTAAAGTTGGAATTGCCTATTCGCCTCATCTGGTACCCAGTGACCGCCTGTTCTCAAACCTCAAAAAACGTCCTGGAGGACGAAGATTTCACAGCATCGAGGAGGTCATTGATGCGGTAAACAGCTATTTTGAGGGCCTTGTTAAATCACACTACAGAGATGGTTTAATTAAATTAGAACACCGATATGACAAATGTATTAGCCTTTCTGGAGATTATGTTGAGAAATAGAGCAACTTTTTACTTTTTCTATACGAACTATGTACATAGTCTATAGAGAAGCTATTGCACTCCACTAAAAATTCGATACCGAGATTTCACCGGAAATATATGTTTTAGGGTCCCCTGTATCCAAAAAAAGTATTTTCAGAAAAAGGTCCGCGTGTGTGTCCGTGTGACTGTGAACACGATAACTCAAAAACGAAAAGTCGGGAAAATACCAAACTTCGTATTTTAGTTTAGTGTCTTCCAGGGATGCGACACGAAGATTTTGAGAAAATTTCCCCCACCCCAAACTACCCTTTACATGGAACTTTTTTAAAAAATTTTGATTTTATAAAAAATGGCTGTAACGATTTTGATTAAAATATCTAATATTAAAAGATATTTACCTGAAAAATAAAAAATATATTTTGAATTTTCTGGGTATAGCCTCTGAAGGCTACTTTATTATGGGTAAATTTTACGGAATTTCGCATAACTGCTAAACCGTAAGCGATGGACAAAAACTTACCATACAACAAATGTAGAGCACCTTAAAACACACAATTAATGTTATATACATATTTTTCGTGGAGTTGATGGTTTTTGAGATATTCCTTGTTTTTGGTTTCAGCTATAAAACACTTTTCTCATACAGGACTTTGTGAACTCGTGTCCATAAAAACAAAGGAACTTCAGTCACATAGCAACCAGCTTTTGACTATCACTTTAACCTATGGTACGCCCTTATTTCGCTTCTACTTACAAGGAAGCAAGAAATAAGGCTATTTCTGCTAATTTTTCGTCGATTAGCAGGTAGTAAATAGAAGCATAACCTTTTTAAAAATAACTTATTGCAGAGATATAGAGAAAGTCATGTGAATGGAACACATCAGATTTTTAAATGCTGTTTTCATTAAAGAAGATATGCTATAAATACCTTACACGAGGTACTTGTTCCTACGAGAGAAGAAGGTGAAAGTGTCCAAGACACATATTCGCCCTGGCAGAGAAGCAAGTTGATATTTGCTATCATCCTGAGACTTAGAGCAAAGTGGCACTGTCATGACAGACGTTAATTAGGTAGTGGTTATGGCCAAAGAATGAAATGATCCCTCTATTTGCTACCACACAGGAGTGTCAATAGCAAGAAGATGATACAACAGAATGCGCAATTTGCGCAAATTAGTTAAAGTGAGAGCGGCAACATGCCTCCTTTGAACAAACTGTCCTGTACCCATTAGCTGCCTAGTCCGGCAGAAAGCTTCCTTGCAAGTCAACCCAAGATGCCTTTTCATCCTCCTGGGGACAAGAACGTGCCAAGTCCAACACATACTCTTGACGTGCACCATCCCAGGTGTATCATATTACTCCCTCTGCTTCATACATACCCTTAGTAGATACCTAGAGAAAATATTGTGGTCGTCTCCTGGTAGCGCAGCTGCGGGAGACCTTGGTTCGATTCCCGGTACCGCCCTGGGAATATTTCCCTCGCTGGGAGACCTGGAACGGGGTACACTCAGCCTCGTGAGGTCCCTAGGAGGCCAATTGAGGAGGTACTTGATGGAGAAATAGAGGCTCCAGGTCATGAGGATCGCTCAACCCCCGGGGAGCGGGGGTTCGAGTTGGGGTTCGCAGCAGCCGGGCGATAGGCCTAGGTTCCTTCTGAGCTGTCGTGCCATGGCGTTATCATAGAGAAAATATTGCATTCCACCAGAAAATTTCGCTATGAATATTTCACACAAATTGCACGTTTTAGGACACAAAATCTTAAAAAAAAAAAAAAAAAAAATTCTGATGTGTTACACTCACATGACTTTCTCTAGATGTTCTACAAACGTCATACATAAGATTCTTCTCCTTTCTGCACCTTGCTAATCGTGGCACTCATTAGTACAATGTTCTTATTATTTAGTTCCGTATAAGTAGGAAGAAAATAAGGGAATACACTAGGCTAAACCGATAGTCAAATGTTTTAAAAGCTGTTGTTATGCGATTGTCACAAATCGCTTCTTTTCTTGACCAGGAGTAGAACAAAAGAAAAACTGACACACCCCGTCTGAGAAAATTACAAGTACTTCACAGCTGAAACTAATAACAATGAATACCTCGAAAGCGGTAAGCTCCACGAGAAAAATGTATATGACATAACTTGTGTATTTTAACAAGACTTAGATTTTTTGTATAGTAAGTTTTTGTCTATTTCTTACGGTTTACTAGTTATGCCAAATTAATCAACATTCATCCAGGAATAAACAGGTCTTCAGAAGCTATTCACAGAAAATTCAAGATATGCATTTTATTTGTTAGGTAAATATCTTTAATATATGATATTTTAATCAAAATCGTTAGAGCCATTTTTAAGAAAATCAAAGTTTTCTAAAAAAGTTCCATGTAAAGGGTAGTTTGGGGGTGAGGGGATTTTTCTCAAAATCTTCGTGTCGCATCCGTGGAAGATACTAAACTTAAATACCAAGTTTGGTATTTTAGCTACTTTTCGTTTTTGAGTTATCGTGTTCACAGACACCCGGACACACACACACACACACGGACCTTTTTCTCAAAATGCTTTTTTTGGATACAAGGGGTCCTAAAACATGTATTTCCGGTGAAATCTCGGTATCGAATTTCGGGTGGAATACAATAATTCTCTATCCCTATGTACATTGTACATATGGGGCTAGAGAAAGTAAAAATCTGATGTGTTACTCTCGCATGACCTTTCATATATGTTCCACAAGCAAACTATTAGTTTATCTCCGTTATATTAATCTAAATAAACATTACCAGAAATTGTCTTATTACTTGCTTCCGTGTAACTAAAAAGTATGTAAGGGAATAAACTACGCTAAAGTGATAATGACATGCTTTAAAAATCTGATGTGTTCCATTCACATGACTTTCTCTACTTCTTTGTAAAAAAGTTATTGTTAATAAGCTTATTCTTCTATTTACTTCATGCTAATCGAGCACACATTAGCAGAAACAGTTTTATTACTTGCTTCCTTGTAAGTAGAAGCAAAATAAGGGAGTACCATAGGTTAAACTGAAGTCAAAAGCTGGTTGTTATGTGACTGATGTTCCTTTGTTTGTATGGACACGAGTTGACACATTCCCGTATGAGAAAAATGCACGTCTTTAAACCTGAAACCAAAAACAAGCAATAACTAAAAAACGATGAACTCCCCGAATAAAATTTAATAATATAAATTCTGTGATTTAATGTGCTCTATATTTTGCGTGTGGTAAGTTTTGTCCATTTCTTACGGTTTAGCAGTTATGCAAAATTCCGTAAAATTCCTCCAGAATAAAGTAGTCTTCAGAGGCTATTCCTAGAAAATTCTAGATATACATTTTATTTATGAAGTAAATATCTTAAATATACGAGCTTTTAATTAAAACCGTTAGAGCCATTTTTAAGAAAATTAAAATTTTCGAAATTTTTTCCATGTAAAGTGCAGTTTGGTGTGGTTGGATTTTCTTGAAAATCTTCGTGTCGCATCCTTTGAAGATACCAAACTTAAATAACAAGTTTGGTTTTTAACGATCTTTTCATTTTTTAGCTATGCTGCCCACAGACACACACACATAGACAGACAGACAGACAAACTGACACACACACACACACACACGGACATTTTTATAAAAATGCTGTTTCGATTCAGCGGGTCTCAAATATATATTTCCGGTTAAATCTCGTGTTGAATTTTTGGGTACAATACAATACCTTCTCTATAGACTATGCACGTTTAGAGCAAGTAAAAAAGCATTGCTAAGCGAAACAATCAAAATTCGGTTCTCTTTGCGTGGCTAAGAGTAAAGCAAAAGAGGTGTAAAATATGACTTCCGTTTGAGAAAAGTTCAGTTGTTTACAGTTGGAACCAATAACATTGAATCTCGGAAAAGGTTAACTATGAAAATAACTATACCACATAAATTGTGTGTTTTAACGAAATCTACAGGATGTTTAAAAAATACGGGGCACAATTTCAGATATGTATTTCCCACATGAAGACAATCAAAATAGTTCATTATAACATGTGTCCGGAAATGCTTCATTTCCGAGTTATGGCCTTTACAACATTGAAAGTCCCACCTGGAGACAATCAAAATAGTTCATGTCCGGAAATGCTTCATTTCCGAGTTATGGCCTTCACAACATTGAAAGTCCCACCTGGAGACAATCAAAATAGTTCATGTCCGGAAATGCTTCATTTCCGAGTTATGGCCTTTACAACATTGAAAGTCCCACCAGTAGACAATCAAAATAGTTCATGTCCGGAAATGCTTCATTTCCGAGTTATGGCCTTCACAACATTGGAATTCACTGGAACGTTTTTCTTTCCGCAGGTCTTTGCCGTCAAAGGAGACATTAGGAGGGCGCTCTGATAGTTCATTCTGAGGAAGGTTACATTCAGTGTTCTTTAGACGTTAAGACTGTGCGACATGTATTCAAATCAAGAGCTGGCAGAGATACACTTCATCTCGTCGTTTGTACCAGGAGATGTACCCACAGCGACATTGTCCAGATCGGAAGACATTTGTACGTCTCCATTCCCGTCTGTGCGAGTATGGAACATTCACCTCTCCTTGTTTGGGAAGGGGACGACCAAGATCTACAACTCCAGAAGTGCAGGAGGAGATTCTGGAGGCTGTGGACAGGACTCCTTCTATCAGCACACGACGGTTAGCGTTGCAAGTCAATGTTCCTCATACGACTGTCTGGAGACTGTTGAACGAGTATCAATTGTATCCTTATCATTTGCAACGTGTACAGGCCCTGACACCAGCAGATTACCCTGCACGAGTTAGGTTCTGTCAGTGGTTCTTGCAGCAGTGTGGTGTAAATCCGAACTTTTCTGCCGGCGTATTACTTACAGATGAAGCACAGTTCACAAGAGATGGCATAACAAATTTCCACAATCAGCATGTATGGTCGCATGAAAACCCATGTGCAACTGTTGTATCTCATCACCAGGTGCGGTTCTCCCTCAACATGTGGGCCGGTATCATTGGTGATCGATTAGTTGGACCCCATGTACTTGTAAACAGACTTACGGGGCAGGCGTACACAAACTTCCTGGAAAACACCATACCTGACGTTTTCGAAGACACTCCACTGATCAATCATCAACACATTCACTTCTTGCATGATGGCGCTCTTACGGCTCGCCGGTACTTGGATCGAAGGTTTCCTGATCGATGGATAGGTAGAGGTGGCCCAATTGCTTGGCCTCCACGCCCACCTGATCTGAACCCTCTCGATTTCTACTTGTGGGGCCATTTCAAATCATTGGTTTATTCGTCTTTGGTGCCGGATTTGGAATCCCTTCGGAATCGAATTGTGGCAAGTTGTGAGGACATACGCAATACTCCTGGAGTTTGGGATCATGTTCGCAGGTCAATGAGACATCGATGTGAGGTCTGTATTCAAGCAGGAGGTGGACATTTTGAACATCTTCTGTAATGACAACAACCTGCGGAAAGAAAAGCGTTCCAGTGAATTTCAATGTTGTGAAGGCCATAACTCGGAAATGAAGCATTTCTGGACACATGTTATAATGAACTAACTTGACTGTCTATATGTGGGAAATACATACCTGAAATTGTGCCCCGTATTTTTGAAACACACTGTATATTTTGTATGTAGTAAGTTTTTTTTTTATTATTATTATTATTATTATTTTATATATATATATATATATATATATTCCTTAGGCTTTACCAGTTACACAAAATTATCCAGATTCTGTTTGAGAAAATTTTAAGTAGTTTAAAACGTAAACCAGTAATTCGGAATATCTCGAAAACGGTCAACTTCACGAAAAAATGTATATGACATAAATTGCCTACTTTATCGAGATCTAAATTTTTTGTACAGTAAGATTTTCTCTCTGTTTTACGCTTTACCAGTTATGCAATATTCAATTAATATCATCAAGAATGAAGAGGTCTTTAGAGACTATTACCAGAAAATTCAAGATATACATTTCGTTTGTCATGTAAATATCTTAAACAAAATCGATAGAGCTATTTTAAGAAAATCAACATTTTCGAGAAAAAATCATGTAAAGAGTGGTTAGTGGTGGGGGAACGTTCTTGAAAGTCTTCGTGTCGCATCCTTGGAGGATACCAAACTTAAATACCAAGTTTGATATTGAATGGTCTTTTCGTTTTTAAGCTATGCTGCCCAAAGACACACACGCGGGACATTTTTCTAAAAATGCTTTTGTTTTTGGATTTAGGGTGACCCACAGCATGTATTTCCGGAGAAATCTCGGAATCGAATTTTTGGGTTGAATACAATACCTTCTCTATACACTTCATACATAGTACGTGAGGAGAAAGTAAAATTTTCTATTAAAATTTAACAATATATGCATATTTTAGGCTATTAAATCTCACCAATCTGAAGTGTTGAATTCAGATAACTTTTCATACCTATTCTGCAACAAACTATTCCTATTCTTCTGTCTAATTTATAGTTTAGTCTACTCTTGGAGATTTAACGTCAACAAAAATGGGCTATTTACGTTTTTCCTTGTAGGTACAACGAAAGTAAGCTAATATATTTAGCTAATGTTTACATAGGAGATGAACTGCACCAGTATTCGCTTACTGACCCGGGAAAACCATGAAAAAACCAAGGTCAGAGAGAGGATCGCTGAGCATGGCAGGCTATAAAACAATATGGCCAGCAATTACGAAGACATTAAGGATGCGTGTTGAGGGGTTGTTCCACTGCATGTCGTCTCATTAAAGCAGTGCTAATGAGCAGATACATATCGGACGTGTACAAGATCAACACACGCGGACCTTTGACAGCAGCATCTCTCTGTGGTCTCTTATTAAGCTGATTGCTGCTATTTGTTTGTGTAGAGCAACCACGGGAGAACTTTCTTCAAGTCAAACTCCTTGTTTGATTATATTTTACTGAGGGTAAGACTTCACCAGGAGCTTTAATGTGTTGGGTCACTTAGCAACTAGTATAGACATATATAGTCTTCTATAGGACGTTGTAGAGATCTTGCAACAGTGTCTATCTGTTCTCCAAACAAACTACACCCATAAAACAGTTTCCTTCAATCCTACATTTTACTTTCTCTACACGTACTATGTACATAGTGTATAGAGAAGGTATTGCACTCCACCAAAAAATGCGATACCGAGATTTCACCGGAAATATATGTTTTGGGGTCCCTTGAGTCCGAGAAAACATCTTAAGAAATATCTGATGCGTTCCATTCACATGACTTTCTCTACATCTCTGCGACAAGTTATTCTTCTATTTACTTCAGGCTAAACGAGAAAAAAATAAGCAGAAATAGTCTTATTACTTGCTTCCTTGAAGGCAGAAGTGAAATAAGGGAGTGCTATAACTTAAAGAATGTCGTGTTATTTATAGACCCTCTTTAACTGCTGTGGTTCTATATCAGGCTTCAGCTTCTTTTACGTGCCGTAAATCTACGACAAGGGGACCACCGGCGTTACTTCCCTTCCGAAGGAAGTCATGCTAAGGATTTTTGCACCCGAAAAAATCCATCGTCCTCCATCGGGTTAGAACCCGCGACCTTGGGTATATAAAGTCAGCATGGTAACCATTACACCACGGATAGTTTAAAGTGATAGTGAAAAGCTGGTTACTATGTGACTGAAGTTCTTTTGTTTGTATGGTCACGAGAGGAAAAATTCCTGTATGAGAAAGGTATACATTTTTCAAAGCTGAAACCAAAAATAAAGGAATATCTCAAAAACTATCAACTTAACGAAAAAAAAATGTATATAAAAGTGTGTTTTAAAGTGCTTTACATTTTCTCTCTTAAGATTTTGTCCATCTCTTACGGGTTAGCAGTTATGGAAAATTCCATAAAATTCATCCAGAATAAAGTAGTCTTCAGGGGCTATTCCCAGAAAGTTCAAGATATACATTTTATGTGTCAGGTAAATATCTTTAATATACGATATTATAAATAAAATAGTTAGAACCATTTTTAAGAAAAACAAAATTTCCGAAAAAAGTTCCTTGTAATGGGTAGTTGGGGTGGGGGGATTTTCTTGAAAATCTTCGTGTCGCATCCTTGGAAGATACCAAACTTAAATACCATGTTGGGTATTCAACGGTCCTTTCGTTTTTGAGCTATGCTGTCCACAAACACGGACCTTTTTCTGAAAATACTTTTATTGGGTACAGGGGACCCTAAGACAATATATTTCCGGTGAAATCTCGGTATCGAATTTTTTGGTGGAACATAGTACATATAGAGAAAGTAAAAATGTGCTAAATTAACTCTTAAAACAATGGCGTACTTTATAATGGGAATCCATATTATTTAGAGCAAAGTGCCCGAGTGGTTAAGAACAAAAGGAGAATTCTTTCTGGAATGACTAACTAGACTGCCAAGGGAATTGCTTCAGAAGACGATATAGGCAATACCTTCTCTATACACTATGTCCATAGTACGTGTACAGAAACTAATAAAATCTATAGAAATTTTTGTCACGTCCAAAGTAATGATCGGAATTTTAAAAGTTTTTCAAAGAAATTGAAGCACATTCAACAGGTAATGAGTTCGAATCTCGCTTAGGGCGAGTTACACGGATAAGGTTTTTTTCGGGGTTTTCCCTTATCCTGAGAAGACGAATGTTGAGTAACTTTAAGCTCTATGGAGGCCAAGATCATTTGAGCATCATTTCACCAATTTCATTCATTCACCGTCCGATTTGACCAACCAAGTTAAGGATGTCAAGGCCAAAAAAAAAAAAAAAAAATCTGATGTGTTCCATTCACATGACCTTCTCTACATCTCTACAACAAATTATAGTTAAAAAGCTTATTCTTCTATTTACTTCTTGCTAATTTACAAAAGTTAGCAGAAATTGTCTTATTACTTGCTTCCTTGCAAGTAGAAGGCAAATAAGGGAGTAGCATAAATTAAAGTAACAGTCAAAAGCTGGTTGCTATGTGACTAAAGTTCCTTTGTATGGACAGGAGTTGACAATTTCCCGTATGAGAAAAGTATGTTTTTCAAAGTTGAAACCAAAAACAAGAAATATCTAAAAAAAACTATCAACTCTACGTAAAAAATGTATATCATATAAACTGTATGTTTTAGTGTGCTCTATATTTTGTGTGTTAAGTTTTTGTCCATCTCTTACGGTTTAGCAGTTATGCAAAATTTCGTAAAATTAATAAAGTAGTCTTCAGAGGCTATCCCCAGAAAATTCAAAATATACTTTTTATTTGTCATGTAAATATCTTCAATGTCTGACATTTTAATCAAAAGCTTTAGAGCCATTTTTAAGAAAATCAAAATTTTCGAAAAATGTTCCACGTAAAGTGTAGTTGGTGGTGGGGGGATTTTCTTGAAAATCTTCGTGTCGCATCCTTGGAATTTGCCAAACTTAAATACCAAGTTTGGTACTTAACTGTCTTTTTGCTTTTGAGCTACGTTGTCCACACACACACACACACATTGACATTTTTCCAAAAATGCTTTTTTTGCATTCAGGGGGACGCAAAACATTATTTCTAGTGAAAACTGGGAATCGAATTTGGGTGGAATATCTAGAAATGTAGAGCACTTTAAAACAATTAATTTATGTTATATGCATTTTTTTCGTGGAGTTATTCGTTTTTGAGATATTCCTTGTTTTTTGTTTCACCTTTGAAAAACTTATACTTTTCTCATACAGGAATTTGTCAACTGCTGTCCATACAAACAAAGGAACTTCAGTCACATAGCAACCAACTATTGACTATCACTTTAACCTAGTCCCTTATTTCGCTTCTACTTACTAGGAAGCAAGTAATAAGACTATTTCTGCTAGTTTTTTCTCGATTAGCATGAAGTAAATAGAAGAATAAGCTTTTTAACAATTTGTTGCAGAGATGTAGAGAAAGTCATGTGAATGGAACATATCAGATTTTTTTTTCAAAGAATCTGAATGGAATCTGGTTGGCAACATTGATCAAGCCTCCTCGGCCTTAAACCGCAGACTTCGGGAACACTGTCCTGCTCGATATATCTCGATTACATTTTGTAGCTGCAGAGGGTGACGTTGTAAATCACTGGGTTAAGCACCTTCCAAGCGATTATGATGGCGTTTATAGTGTTGCTGCTTCTTTGGCTTACCGTCTAACTCCCTGCAGGCGGCCTGTTCTCTTCCGTTCTGATAAACACTGCGCCAAAAAAGTGTAAAAATAAACCATCAGGTTCTTGCTAGCGGAATGGACCAACCAGTTTTGCACTCCAGTCATCTGTTTTCTTCTTGTTTTTATCTTGATGCCTATGTTAGCATCAGTTGGCCTAGTCACTGTGTTATGTGTAGGTCATTGTGGGCGGAGAACATACCGAGTAGCGTCGGGGGAAGGAAAAACTCTCAGGTACAGTAAACAAATTTAATATACAGAGAAAACAGGACTATTTTTACTCTATACATAGTGTATAGAGAAGGTATTGCACTCCACCAAAACATTCCATACCGAGATTTCACCGGAAATATATGTTTTAGGGTCCCCAATATCCAAAACAGCATTTTCACAAAAAGGTCCGTGTGTGTGTCCGTGTGCCTGTGAACACGATAACTCAAAATCAAAAAGTCGGTAAAATACCAAACTTGGTATTTAGGTTTAGTATCTTCCAGGGATGGGACAGGAACGTTTTGAGAAAAATCCCCCCAACCCCAACTACCCTTTACATGGAATTTTTTTCGAAAATTTTGATTTTCTCAAAAATGGCTCTAACGATTTTGATTAAAATTTCGTATATTAAGGATATTTACCTGACAAATAAAATGTATATCTTGAATTTTCTGGGAATAGCCTCTGAAGCGTAGTTATTCTGGATGAATTTTACTGAATTTTGAATAGCCGCTAAACCGTAAAAGATGGACAAAAACTTAGTACATAAAAATGTAGAGCACATTAAAACACACAATTTATGTTATATAGATTTTTTTCGTGGAGTTTGTCGTTTTTAAGACATTCCTTATTTTTTGTTTCTGCTATGAAAAACGTATACTTTTCTCATACAGAAACTTGTCAACTCCTATCCATACAAACAAAGGAACATCAGTCACATAGCAACCAGCTTTTGACTATGACTTTGACCTATGGTAGTCCCTTATTTCACTTCTACTTACGAGCAAGCAAGTAATAAAACTATTTCTGCTAATTTTTTCTGATTAGCATAAAGTAAAAAGAAGTATAAGCTTTTTAAGAATAATTTGTTGCAGGGATATAGAGAAAGTCATGTGAATAGTACACATCAGAATTTTACTTTATCTAGCGCATATGTATAACGAACTTAATAAGACAAAGTATTGTATTCCACTCAAAAATTCGATGGCGAGAATCTACCGAAAATATACATTTTGACACCCTGAAATAAAAAGCAGTAAGTTTTCGAAAAAGGTTAGTGTGTCTTTGGACAACACAATTTAAAAACAAAAAATCCGTTAAATACCCAACTTGATATTTAAATTCAGTATCTTCCAAGAATACCACACCCCCCCCCTAAAAAAACTATCCTTTACATGGAAAAATATACGAAAACGTTGCTAATATGATTTTGATTAAAATGTCGTATATTAAGGATATTTACATGACAAAATGTAAATCTTGGATTTTCTAGAGAAAGCCTCTGAAGACCTCTTCATGAAATTTATTGAATTTTGCGTAACTGGTAAACCGTAAGAAATATACAAAAACGTATTACACAGAAAATGATGATCTCATTAAAAAACGTACTCTACGCCATATACATTGACCATTTTCGAGATATTCCTTGTTATTGGTTTCAGATTTAAAATACTTAAACTTTTCTCGTACGGAAACTTGTCAACTGCTCACGCAGAGAAACGGGTTTCAATCCCATAGGAATCACATTTTAAAACAAACAAAAAATAAAAATACAAACTATCAGGTAGAGTACGTTAATTTAATGTACTTATATAGAGAAAACAGGAGTATTTTTACTTTCCCTAGTGATTATGTGTAACGTACATAATAAGACACAGAAAGTACTGCATTCGACTCAAAAATTTGATGGCAAGATTTCATCGGTAATATGTTTTGATACCCCTGAATCACAACAAATCTGATATGCTACATTCACAGAAATTTCTCTAGTAATATTATTATTTCATCTACATCATGCTAATCGAGATAAATATTACCATAAATGATCTAATTACTAGCTTTCTTGCAAGTAGAAGGAAAATAAGGGAATGCATTAGGCTAAAGTGATAGCCAAACTCTTTATAACCCGGTCACCATGTGAAACAATTGAGGTTCGGTTCACTTTGCATGCCTTATGAGAAAAGGTGTGTAATTTAAAATTAAAACCAATAACAAAGAATATTTCGAAAACAATTAATTCTACAAAAAAAAAAAAAAAGTAATGAAACAAATTGTGTCCTTTTTTGAGGTCTAAATTTTTACTTTCTCTATAAGTACTATGCACATGATGTATACAGAAGGTATTGTATTCTACCCAAACATTTGATACCGACATTTCACCGGAAATATGTTTTGAGACTTCCTGAATTCAAAAAAAGCATTTCTAGAAAAATGGTATTTAAGTTTGGTATCGTCCAAGGATGCAACACGAAGATTTTCAAAAAAATCTCCCCACTGCAATCTACCATGGAAAAAAATCGAAAATTTTGATTTTCTTAAAAATTACTAACGATTTTGATTGAAATGTCGTATATTAAAGATATTTACCTGACAAATAAAATGTATATCTTGAATTTTCTAGTAATAGCCTCTGAAGAATACTTTATTCTGAAAGAATTTTACGGAGTTTTGCTTAACTGCTAAACCGTAAGAGATGGACCAAAACTTAGAAGATAAAAAATGTAGAGTACATTAAAACACACAGTTTATGTTTTATATATATTTTTTCTTGGAGTTGATCGTTATTGAGATATTTCTTGTTTTTGGTTACAGCTTTGAAAAAACATACTATTCTCATACAAGAATATGTCCACTCCTGTCCATACAAACAAAGGAACATCAGTCACATAGCAACCAGCTTTTGACTGTCACTTTAATCTATGGTACTCCCTTATTTCTCTTCTACTTACCAGGAAGCAAGTAATAAGACTATTTTTGCTAATTTTTTTCTGTATTAGCATGAAGTAAATAGAAGCATAAGCCTTTTAACAATAATTTGTTGCAGAGATGTAGAGAAAGTCATGTGAATGGAACACATCAAATTTTTTCTTTGATAAATTCTTGTCTATCTCTTCCGTGTTGCCAGTTATGCAAAATTCACTGAAATTCATTAAAAATGAAAAGGACTTCAGAGGTCATTCCCAAAAAGTTCAAGATTTACATTTTCTTTGGAATGTAAATATCTTTAATAAGCGGTGTTTTAATCTAAATCGTTAAGAGACATTTGGGAAAATAATTTTCGAAATTTTTCCATGTAAAGAGCAGGTTAGGGTGTGTGGATTTTCTACAAAAGCCTCGTGTTGCATGATGTGCTAAACTTAAATATCAAATTTGGTATTTTACGGACTCTTTGTTATTGAGTTATCGTGTTCAGAGATACGCGGACATACACAGACACACGTGGACCTTTTTCCAAAAACGTTTTTTGATACAAGGGACTCTAAAATGTGTATTTTTTTGTGAAATCTCGGTAATGAATTTTTGGTTGCAATGCAATACCTTCTCCTTTATACATAGTACGTGTAGAGAAAGTAAAAACAAAATGTCAGTCAAATACCAAACTTGATATTTAAGTTCAGCATCTTCGAAACATGCGACAAGAAGAGTTTCAAGAAAATTCCCCACCCCAAACAACCGTTTAGATGGGAAAATGTTCGAAAATTTTAATTTTTTCAGTAATTGCTCTAAATATGAATGTCTTTTTTTCAATCTCCGATGGGCTATAATTAAAAGACATGTCCATAGAAAAAAATTAGTTTATTACTAAAAGTTTTGTACACTTATGGTCAGTTTTCAACATAATCACCGAAAAGATTGAGACATTTATCGTACCTGTGCACAAGCTTTACAAAATGTTGCATTGACGTTGTTTTCGTACTTTACGACGTTTGCGGAGAGCCATTCAAAACAAACGAAGAGGAATGCTGACTTCAGGAATTGTGTTGATCCATGACAACACTCGTCCAGACACTGTTGGCACAACCCATCGGCTCCTTGATAAATTTCAATGGGACATTTTCGATCATCAGTCGTACAGTCCTGACCTGGCACCCAGCGATTTTCACCTTTTCCCTGAGTGGCTAGGAGGCAGCACTTTCAAACCAACGAAGATTTTCAAACAACGTCAATGCTCATTTGAAATCATTGGCGGCAACATTTTTTGAAGCGGGTATTGCAAAGCTTGTGCACAGGTACGATAAATGTCTCAATCTTTTCGGTGATTATGTTGAAAAGTAACCTTAAGTGTACAAAAATTTTAGTAATAAAATAATTGTTTTCTATGAACTTGTCTTTTATTTATAGCTTATCGGAGGTTGAAAAAAAAAAGACCCTCGTATTTTGATTCAAATACCGGATGTTGTAGCTATTTACATGTCAAATAAAATGTTTATTTTAAATTTTCTGAAAATAGCCTCTGACGACTTTTTTATTCTCGATGAATTTTGTTGAAATTTGTAACTGGTAAACCGTAAGAGATAGACTAAAACTTACTGCCCAAAAATATAGAGCACCTTAAAGCAAATAAATTATGTTAATTTTTGTTTCCTGGAGTTGATGGTTTCCTTCTTATTGTTTTAAAATTCCTAAAACTTTTCTCACACAGGGATTTTTCAATTTCTGACCACGCAAAGAAACGGATTTCAGTCCCATAGCAACCACATTTTAAAACATTTGACTGTTGGTTTAGTCTAGTGTATTCCCTTATATCCCTTCTACTTCCCTTCAAAAGCTGGTTACTATGTGACTGAAGTTCCTTTGTTTGTATGGACACGAGTTGACAAAATCCTGTATGAGAAAAGTATGTTTTTTTAAAGCTTAAACCAATAACAAGTAACATTTCAAAAACGATCCACTCCATGAAAAAAATTTATATAATATAAATTGTGTGTTTTAACGTGCTCTACATTTTTTGTGCTTTAATTTTTGTCTACCTCCTACGGTTTACCAGTTATGCAAAATGCCGTAAAATGCATCCTGAATAAAGTAGTCTAGAAGCTATCCCCAGAAAATTCAAGATTTACGGTTTATTTTTAGGTAAATATTCGTTAGAAGTATTTTTGAGAAAATCAAAATTTTCGAAAAAAGTTCCATGTAAAGGTAGTTAGGGGCGGGGGATTTTCTTGAAACTCTTCGTTTGGCAAACTTGAAAGATACCAAACTTAAATACCAAGTTTGGTATCCCTCCGGAAGAGCACGCCGCTCTGCCGGTAACTACTCCAACGGAAGGGCCAGCACCTCCAACCGCAGCAGAATCCCGGCAGCTGCTAGTGCAACTGCCGACACAGCAACCCACCGCCGCGGACGCCGCCATCTCCCGGCAGATGCCACTGCAACTGCCGGCAAAGCAACAGGCTGACGACGCTGACGTTGCCGTCTTCCGACAGTTCCGAACACCATCTCCGGCAACTCATCACCACTCCACCGCCGACATATGCCGACAACTGTTCGAGGAACTACCGACACCTCACTCACCGCCTCCTGTATATTTTGCCACAGCCACCCAGACATCGCCGCAGACACCGCGCCTCATATCAGATCTCTGGGCCAATACATCTGGGCCTCAACCACTGACACAGCCGCCGCAGACCGCCACCATGCCAAATTTGCAGCGCATGAGCGTGGTCATCAGGGGAGTCCCCCGTGACCTACCGATGCGCCTGCTAGCCACCGCTGCTCGTCTTTGCTGGCCTTCAGTCATGAGGGCTACAAGAATACAATCCGGGAGAGGCCCGTCTTGAAATCGCCGACGTTGGAGACTACAATGCGGCCCTGCGCGACGGCCTGCTCATTTTTGGGCGCCGCCTTAGCGCTGAGGCCAGCCGAGGGTCGCAAACACGCCCATGTCGCCGCTGCTGTGCATTCGGCCACCATGAGTCAACCTGCGCAGCCGAACCACGCTGCCATTATTGTGGCGCGTCTTCATTAACTGCCGAATGCACAGCACATATCCTGACGAGCCGCCGCAGATACTGCGCCACCTGTAGAGGCTTCGGCCACTTTACAGGCCAGGCGCAGTGTCCAAAATACCCACGCAGCAGATATCTACAGCCGTCAGCCGCACCAGTCAACACCGCCTACTCAACAGCAACATTCACACCAGCCATCTCCACCACAACCAGCACTACCACGCCTCCACTGAACCGTTGCAACCGCGATGTACCGACCAAAGTACCAACCTCAGCAGCACCACAAAAGAAGACTTTACCGTCCACCACCACACACCAACCAAGGGAGACTGCAGCCACAAAAAACGTCGCCACACGGGATGCCGTTCAGGACCTGCACTGCGAGGTCCTGAACATTAGCACCCGTTTGACGGCATTGGAGGAAGCAGTAGCTGCCATCGCCGCCCCTGCGACCAAAACCCTTCACCAAAAACTCCAGACAATTGAGGCCGGAATCCAGGATTTGCAACAGATCACAGCCGCCACAGAAAGGGCGTAAGATACAGCACCGCCGAAATTCACAAGACCCTGGATGAAGGCCTCAGCCGGCTGACGCCACCGCACAGACAAACACATCACACAGACACAGACGCAACTTCAGAAACTTCGACACAGACAGCAACTACTCCACGAAGGCACACACCTCCGCCCTCTTCCTCGACTGAAATACACCGACCACTGACATCTCAAAGCGTTAAAAGAAGAAGGCGCAATCTGGCCCTCTTCGAAGGCATCAACTACAGCAACCACGCTGTGACGTACTAACGACACACCAATCGACCTCCCCCAAACACATACCAAGCCTCAGCCATTCTTAAGGCAGGGCGAAACTAACAAAGACTATTCACCAGACAACGCAGTCCAACCAAAGCTGCACCAACCAGAACTACACCAGCAACACGACTCTAGTGACTTCAGCCTCGACACAACCAATCTCCAGACAGATGAACACCCAAACTACCCGAATACCAGGGCTCACACACCACGTACTGAAGAGACCACCACTAAGCAAACGCACCACTCACGTGCTCCCAGGAGCAGCATCAACACCAAGACTTTCCCAGCTTACCGTCTCCACAGGGAGAGAGAGGCACTCTCCCTGCACTCCATTCCACACACACACCCCAACTCCAACCAACACCCACACCTTCCACTCCGCAGGGGGCCGGCTGGGCTTTGGTCAAGCCGGTCTCCTCGCCGCACTCCCTCAATCCCACTGGACCCTATGTGGACCAGTGAAGCGCTACCTTTAGTTACGCGGGTGCAACAGCGGGACCGCACAATTCTTTCTATACTTCCGGTGGAGGGGTTTTTTAGCCAGCCCGGGTTAGTCCTTAAGGTGGATTTTTTCCCCTCCACTTGAAAAAAAAAAAAAAAATACTGCAGCCTTAAAAGGCTCCCTAATTATTTTGAAAAACCATTTATACTCAATACACTAATAATTCTTCTTAAATAATTTTAACCTGTGGATCAGTTGTCCATTTTAGTGATTCAATTTATATTATTGATTTTTATTTTACTAACTGATTTGTTGTTACGCATTATTCACATTTTGGTATATATGTCACAATCTCCCCAACTAAAGGAAGCTTATGACATCGATTTAGATTTGATTACACGTGATACACTTAATTCTAATAGGCTGTTTAGGTTATATGAGTAAGCAAGTATCATATGCTTTTGAGTACATAATATATTGTAGCGTAGCAAAAGTATAATTTCGATACCCATAGGTTGCATAGCAAAGATAATTAAAATAAGCAAATATTTCTTCTAAGTCCCCAGAAAATATTTGTTCTTTACTCTGAAACTACCCCACGTTAAACTGTTGCTCAACTTCTGTAAATCCTGCAAACAAATGCGAAATGTCTCACTTTCCGCCACATAGAGCTATCTAGCGGTGGAGATAGAAAGCTAAAGCTAAGATATCTGCTACGGTCGGCAAAGCAGGAGGCTTTTAAATCTACAGTGTCACATAGCGGTGGTTGCAAGAAGTTCCAATGTAGTGATTCCACAGAATAGGAAACGAGTTAAAATGCTATGGAGAATGGAAAAAGTGTGTTATAACGTGATCTATGACTGAAAGTTTCAACCTCGAAACTTTTCAAGTATGAATACTAAATCACATATTATGCAAGAGATCTCATTGTTCAAAATTTCAATAATTTAGGACAATTTGTTCCAAATCATAGCTTTTTTACTTTCTCTACACGTACTATGTACATAGTGTATAGAGAAGGTAATGTATTGCACCAAAAATTTTGATGCCGTGTATTTATCGGAAATACACGTTTTAAGGTCCCTGTGTCCAAAAAAATCATTTTTTGAAAAATATCCCTATCTGTCCCTGTGTCAAACTTGGTATTTAAGTTTAGTGTTCTCCAGGAATGCAACAGGAAGATTTTTGGAAAAATCCCCCCACCCTAAACTACCCTTTACATGGAAAAAATGTCTAAAATTTTTAGTTTCTCAAAAATAGCTCAAACGATTTTGATTAAAATACTGTATATTAAAGATATTTATTTGGCAAATAAAATGTGTATCTTGAATTTTTTGGGGATAGCCTCTAAAGATCTCTTTATTCTGAATGAACTTTGCTGAATTTTGCGAAACTGATAAGGTGTAAGAGAGAGACACAAACTTATCATTACACAAAAAATGTAGAGTACGTTAAAACACAATTTATGTCATACTTTTTTTTTTCGTTGAAGTGACCATTTCTGAGATATTCTTTGTTATTTGTTTCAGATTTTAAATACCTAAATTTCTTACACATGGAAAATTGTAAACGGATTTCATCCACATGGCAATTGACTTTAAAAAGATTTGACTATCGCTTTAGTCTAGTGTATTCCCTTAAGTAAGCAAGTAATTAAGAAAATATCAGCTAATATTTATATCGATTACCATAAAGTAGATAGACTTTTTAATAGTAGTTTGTTACAGCGATGTAGAGAACGTTATGTGAATGGAACACATCACATTTTTGTTTCCAGAGCCCTGCAAGATGATCTTCATAGGTGTATAATCCAATATAGTCTGTGTTTTTACTTTCTCTACACGCAATGTACATGGGCAGAGAAAGTATTATATTTCATTCAAAACTGTTATATCAAAGTTTCACCAGAAATATGTGTTTTGAGACCTCCTGACTAATAAAACATTTGTGGAAAAAGGTCAGCGCGCGAGCGTGGTTGAGCACAATATCTGATGTGTTTCATTAACATCACTTTATATCTCTGTGCCAAACTATTGTTAACAATCTCATTCCTAAGTATTCTTTTATGATAATCGAGATAAACATTAGTGGAAATTGTCTTCACTACTTGCTTCCTCGTAAGTAGGAGGGAAATAAGGGAATATATTAGGCTAAAATGATAGTCAAATCTTTTAAAAGCTGGTCGCCATGTTGTTGAAATCCGTTTCTATGTGGGGTCAAAGTTTACAACTTTCCGTGTTTAAGTATTTTAAATCTGAAACAAGTAACATGGAATTTCTCAGAAATGGCGAATTTAACGAAATACAGACACCCACCACCACTAAAAGATTTGTACACTTATGGTTACTTTTCAACATAATCACCGAAAAGATTAAGACATTTATCGCACCTGTGCACAAGCTTTGCAATACCCGCTTCAAAAAATGTTGCCGCCAATGGTTTCAAATGAACATTATCGTTGTTTTGAATGTTCTGGGAATAGTCTCTGAAGACTACTTTATTTTGGGTGAAGTTTACGGAATTTTGCATAACTGCTAAAGCGTAAGAGATGGACAATAACTTACCTCACAAAAAATGTAGAGCACATTAAAACACACGTTTTATGTTATATACATTTTTTTCGTGGAGTTCATCGTTTTTGAGATATTCCTTGTTTTTGGTTTTAGCTTTGAAAAGCTTAACTTTTCTCATACAGGAATTTGTCAACTCCGGTCCATACAAACAAAGGAACTTCAGTCACTCTGCAACCAGCTTTTGACTATCACTTTAACCTACGGTACTCCCATATTTGTTTTCTACTTACAAGGAAGCAAGTAATAAGAACACTTCTGCCAATTGTTTCTTGATTAGCATGAAATAAGTAGAAGCATAAGCTTTTTAACAACAATTTGTTGCAGAGATATAGAGAGAGTCATGTGAATTGAACACATCAAATTTTTATGTATGGGCTATCGTTCCCTTCGTCACATCGTTTAAATGAAGAAATAAAACCGTTCTTGTTTCACGTTTAAGTATTAATGGTACATAACCTTAAATTTCATCAGAAAATTAAGGTACACTTATCACCGTCACACTGCAATTGCGGTGCTCTTAATACACTTGATCAAGTAGTATTTTCGGTTAAATGGAGAAATGAAATACACAAAGCTACTATCAAATAAAAACGTGTCATTTATTTTCTTTTTAACGGAAACATAGCAGCATTGGTAGTAAATTAAAATAGTAATAATAATATATAATATTATATAAACTTATTATTATTATTATTATTATTATTATTATTATTATTATTTGCATATTTAATCATTTCTGGGCCTGCTATAGGTGTGCTACCTTCGCGTCAGTTTTTACCTTCCTAATTTCTCCTTAATGACTTCATTTGTCATCCCCTATTTCAGCGTTTTCCCGCAATACTATGGAAGCGCTGCCATTACTGTTATGCCAACAGCATCTTGCTTTCCCACACTGTTAATTGCTTATTTCGTCTTTTCCACACCACCCTATGGATGCGCTGTCTTCGCTCCTTATATTTATTTACATTGCGCGTTTCAGATGCAAAATTTGGCTGCCTGACGTTACGCGACCAACAGACCCCTAGTCGGCAACATTACCTAGAATTCTTCCTCTTTGCACGCAACGAAAGATCAAGTTTGGAGTTTGCAAACTCTTGCATTGCATAGCGTCTTGCGTATTTCTATGTGAATACTGACGTTAAATAACATGAGTGCAAACTCTTGCGCTTATGTTACATCTGCGCTATATTTCATTGTGAATGTGGCATTAAGCCATCTCTAATTTCCCTAAAGAGGCTATGACAGTCTCCTTGCGAATCTTTCTTTGATTTAATGGATGTAACTATCATCCCTTTCTTGATTTCTTGGTTCTCATAAATCGAAGACGCAGAGATAATTCTTAGTCCATTAAATGTGTAGTTTTATCACTTTCTGAAGTCTCTATGCTTGTACTATTTTTTATAATTTTAAATAAACACTGTGACGTCACTACCGCGAGCGTCAGTTGTTAGTATGTAATTTTATAACATATTCATTTGTAAAACATTGAGTGAATTTTCTTATGTGGTCATGTTATTCAGTTTGTAACTTGCGGAGCGCTTGGAAGATATTTGCATGTAACTTACAGATCTAGAAACCCGTGACAGCTTATTGCTTTGCGCTTACGATTGCATTGTGAATAGTGTCTGCTTGCGTCTATAGTGCGTTACGTCTGCGCTTGCATCTCATTATAAATGTAGCATTACAGTTAAAAACCTCTGGCCACCTAACAGATTCGTTAAGAAATGACGTTGCGGTGGAGAGCTGCCAATCACGTCATTCAAGATAAATCTCGTATAAGCGTGCGCGGGAAGTTTTTGCTTAGTCACACAAGGTCGCCGATTACGCGAACCACGGTCAACCTCCCGCCTGCCTAGCTGCTTCTTGGCTACCATCTGTGTGTTCTGGCCGCAACACCTCTTGGAAAACATCCTACGTAACCTGTCAGCTATTTTAGCATCACAAGATTTACCTTCTCGGCAGTTACTCCAAGGAACATTCAGGTAAGCAACATCATATACACAAATTTACCGTAATAATGCAAAATGGAACATTTTTCTGTGAAATGTTGGCAGCAATGATGTCGTAAACGTGATCATGGTTTAAACAGGCCGTAATATTCTTTTTACTTTCTCTACACGTACTATGTATATAGTGTATAGAGAATGTATTGCATTGCACCAAAAAATTCGATACCGAGATTTCACAGAAAATACATGTTTTGTGTCCCCCTGAATAAAAAAAAAAGTATTTTTACAAAAAGGTCAGTGAGTGTACGCCTGTGTGTGTGTGTGTGTGTGTGTGTCTGTGGACAGCATAGCACAAAAACGAAAAGTCCGTTAAAAACCAAACTTGGTATTTAGGTTTGGTATCTTCCAAGGATACGACACGAAGATTTTCATGAAGATCCCCCCAGCCCCAACTAACCTTTACACGGAACTTTGTTCGAAAATTTTGATTTTCTCAAATGTGGCTCTAACGATTTTGATTAAAATTGCTTATATTTAAGATATTTATATGACAAATGATTACTTTTCTCATACAGGAATTTGTCAACTCCTGTCCATACAAACAAAGAACTTTCAGTACATAGCAACCAGCTTTTGTATCACTTTAACCTATAGTATTCCCTTATTTCACTTCTACTTACAAGGAAGCAAGTAATAAGACAATTTCTGCTAACTTTTTCTCGATTAGCATGAATTAAAAGGAAGCATAAACTTTGTTACAGAGATGTAGAGAAAGTGGTATGAATGGAACACATATTTTATATAAGTGTTGGCAGAAATTATATCACTATTCTAAAAATCACATGACTTTCTCTACATCTCCGCAAAAAAACTATTGTTAAAAACGTCTTTTTCCTTCATCCTAATCGTGTTTTAAAGTGCTCTACATTTTTTGTATGGTAAGTTTTTGTTCATCTCTTACAGTTCAGCAGTTATGCAAAATTCCGTAAAATTTATCCAGAATAAAGTAGTCTTCTGAGGCTATTCTCAGAAAATTCAAGATTTACATTTTATTTGACAGATAAACATCTTTAATATACGATATTTTAATCAAAAGCGTTTGAGACATTTTTGAGAAAATAAAACTTTTCGGAAAAAGTTCCATGTAAAGGGTAGTTTGGGGTGGGGGGATTTTTCTCAAAATCTTCGTGTCGCGCCCCAAGTTTTGTATTTTACCGACTTTTCCCTTTTGAGTTATCGTGTTCACAGACACACGGACACACACACACGCGGACCTTTTTCTGATTTTTTTTGTTACAGGGAACCCTAAAACGTATATTTCCGGTAAAATCTCAGTATCGAATTTCTTCTTAATACCTTCTCTATACACTATGTACATAGTGCGTATAGAGAAAGTAATAAAAATGGTGTTTAACACATTTATGAATTTAGTAATTTCAAAATAAGCATTTCCAATGAAACCTCTTGTCGAGGTTTATGTAATATCGTTAACTATTCATTTAAAATATTTAATTAATTTCATCTGACAGTAAACCAGATTTGGATGTTTTAATCTTTTCCGAGTAGACGTAAGATTTTTATCTGTAACTTGCGTATGTTGTTTGATTACAAGCTTTTATCAAACCAAATAAAAGGAAAGAGATAATTTTCTGTCTTCCTGGTAGTATTTCGTAACATAGATTAGACCGGTCATATAATTCCGTTGAGTGTAATGCTCTTTCTATAAAAAAAAAAAAAAAAGGCTGATGTGTTACACTCACATAACTTTCTCTAGTTGCTCTACAAACAAAATTCTTACAAAAGATTCTTCTATGTTCTACACAATGCTAATCGAGATAAACATTAGCAGAATGTTCTTATTATTTAGTTCCTTATAAGAAGAAGGGAACTAAAGGAATTCACTATGCTAAAGCGATAGTCAAAAGCTGGTTGCCATGTGACTGAAGTTTCTTTGTTTGTATGGACAGAAGTTGACAAATTCCTGTATGAGAAAAGTATGTTTCTCATAGCTGAAACCAAAAACAAGGGATATCTCAAAAACGATCAACTCCACGAAAAGCATATATAACATAAATTGTGTGTCTTAAAGTGCTCTATATTTTTTGGTGTTTTAAGTTTACGTCCATATCTTACGGTTAAGCAGTTATGCAAAATTCCATAAAATTGATCCAGAATAAACTAGTCTTCAGAGGCCATTCCCAGAAAATTCAAGATATACATTGTATTTGTCAGGTAAATATTTTAATATACGATATTTTAATCAAAATCGTTACAGCCATTTTTTTAGAAATTCAAAATTTTCGAAAGTTTTTCCTTGTAAGGGAAGTTTGGGGTGGGTTTTTTTGTTTTTTTTTTTTTTTTTAAATATTCGTGTCGCAACTTTGGACAATATCAACCTTATATACTAAGTTTGGTATTTAACGGTCTTTTCGTTTTTGGGCTATGCTGCCCACAGACACACACACTGACAGACAGACACAAACACGCGGGTTTTTTCTAAAAATGCTTTTTTTGTATTCAGGGGGTCTCAAAACATATATTTCCGGTGAAATCTTGGTATCTAATTATTGGGTGCAATACAATACCTTCTCTATACACTATGTACATAGTGCGTATAGAGAAAGTAAAAAGCTGAAGTGTTACACTCACATAACCTTCTCTAGTTGCTCTAAAAAACAAACTTCTTACAAAACGTTCTTCTTCTTTCTACACCATGCTATTCGAGAAAAACATCAGCAGAATGTTCTTATTACTTGGTTCCTTATAAGTAGAAGGGAACTAAAGGAATACACTATGCTAAAGTGACAGTCAAATGTTTTAAAAGCGGATGCGTTCCATTCGCATGACTTTCTCTATATCTCTGTAACAAATTATTGTTAAAAAGCTTATTCTTAAATTTACTTCATGCTAATGGAGAAAAAAAATGGCAGAAATAGCTTTATTACTTGCTTTCTGGCAAGTAAAACCGAAATAAGGGAGTATCATAGATTAAAGTGATTAGTCCAGAACTGGTTGCTATGTGACAGAAGTTTCTTTGTTTGTATGAACAGGAATTGACAATTTCTTGTATGAGAAAAGTATTTTAGAAAGACGAAACTAATAACAAGGAACTCCACGAAAAAAAATGCATATAACATATATTGTGTGTTTTAATGTAATTACTTTTTTTGTATGGTAAGTTTTTGTCTATCTCTTACGGTTTCGAAGTTATGCAAAATTCCATAAAATTCATCCAGAATAAAGTAGTCTTCAGAGGCTATTCTCAGAAAATTCAAGATATAGATTCTATTCGTTTGTTAAATATCTTTAATATACGGCATTTTAATCAAAATTCTCAAAGACATTTTCGAGAAAATCAACATTTTCGAAAATCTTTTCATGTAAGTGGTAGTCTGTGGCGGAGGAGATTTCCTCAAAATCTTCGTGTCACATCCTTGAAAGATACTAAACTTATGTACCAAGTTTGGTATTTACCGACTTTTCGTTTTTGAGTTATCGTGTTCACAAACACAGGAACCTTTTTCTAAAAGTGTCCTTTTAGATACAAGGGACTCTAAAACATATATTTCCGGTGAAATATCTGTATCGAATTTTGTGCTATGCGAATAATACTTGCAGAGAAAGTAGTTTGCATATATATATATACCTCAATTTTAGAAAAGTGGATATTTTGTATAAGTGCGTGGTGCAAGAAACAGACGAAAATGTGGAATGGTGTGAACCGAGCTTGTATACATGTGTTTGGGGCAGATGTTACCTTCAGCAGTATAATTACTTTAACCTCTACTGACCTTTGTTATTGTGCTTGAGCTGTCATAATCTCATATCCTGAATTACGCTCTCTTAATGTCCAAGGGCAAAAGGACTAACGTGTGAGACAACATAAATAGGCCAGTCATGTGACCACAAAATTTCGCTCCATGTGGCGATTATTATTATTATTATTATTATTATTATTATTATTATTATTATTATTATTATTATTATCATTATTTTTACTTTATACGTGCTATGCATATAGTGTATGGAGAAGGTAGATATTGCACTCCACCAAAAAATTCGATACCGAGATTTCACCGGAAATATATGTTTTAGGGTCCCCTGTATCCAAAAAAAGTATTTTCAGAAAAAGGTCCGTGTGTCCGTGTGTCCGTGTGACCGTGTGTGCCTGTGAACACGATAACTCAAAACGAAAAGTCGGTAAAATACCAAACTTGGTATTTCAGTTTAGCATTTTCCAGGAACGCGACACGAAGGTTTTGAGAAAAATTCCCCCACCCCAAACTACCCTTTACATGGAACTTTTTTCGAAAATTTTGATTTCCTAAAAAATGGCTCTAACGATTTTGATTAAAATATCGTATATCAAAGATATTTACATGACAAATATAATGTATATTTTGAATTTCCTGGGAATAGCCTCTGTAGAGTACTTTATTCTCAAGCAATTTTACGTAATTTTGCATAACTGCTAAACCGTAAGAGATGAGCAAAACTTACCACACAGCAAATGTAGAGCACGTTAAAACACGCAATTTATGTTATATGCATTTTTTTCGTGGAGTTGATCGTTTTTGAGATATTCCTTGTTTTTTTTTCAGCTATAAAGACATACTTTTCTCATACAGGACTCGTGAACTCGTGTCCATACAAACAAAGGAACTTCAGTCGCAGAGCAACCAGCTTTTGACTATCACTTTAACCTATGGTACCCCCTTATTTCGCTTCTACTAACAAGGAAGCAAGTAATAAGATTATTCCTGCTAATTTTTGCTCCATTAGATGAAGTAAATAAAATAATTTGTTGCAGTGAAATAGAGAAAGTCGTTTGGGTGGAATAAATCAGGTTTTTTTGTAATCGGCTTCCCTCCCTGTATTTAGAACTTACAAGCGGATGCCTAAAAGTCTGTCAGAGAGCCAACGGCATGAAACCACAGAATTGAGAACCTGGAACGAGTGGTTGACCCGTGAGGAAGTTGATATGAAATACAAGCGAAATGGATGATTGGGCTATTAGTGAAATGATTAGTGAGGAAAACCGGAGAAAACCCGCCCAGATGCTGCTTCGTCCACCACAAATCCCACATGTGGACACTTGGGGTCAAGCCCCGGTCGCCCAGGTGGGAGGCGAGCGGTCTAGGCACTCGGCCACGACAGCCTATTATCATTTTTATTGTTTCTTTCCTCAGTTTGATGATTCCTGCTTTTGATGGTACACGTTACCGAGGAAAGCGCATCTACCGTAAATTTTTTAGGGGAAAATTAAATTGTTCACCTGGAAAAAAAATCTGATTGTGTTACACTCACATGACTTTCTCTAGCCACTCAACAAACAAACTTCTTACAAAAGATTATTCTTCTTTCTCCACCTTGCTAATCCAGATAAACATTAGCAGAATGTTCTTATTACTTAGTTCCTTATAAGTAGAAGAGAACTAAAGGAATGCGCTATCCTAAGGTGATAGTCAAATGTTTTAAACGCTGTCGTAATGCGATTGTCAGTGCAAATCGCTTCTATGCTTAGCCAGGAGTAGAACAAAAGAAAAACGGAGTCTTCCGTTTGAGGGAAGTATAAGTACTTCACAATAGAAACTAATAACAAGGAATACCTCGAAAACGGTAAGCTCTTCGAAAAAAAAGTTTATGGTATAACTTGTGTATTTTAACAAGATCTACATTTTTTGTACAGTACGTTTTTCTCTATCTCCTACGGTTTACTAGTTATGCCAAATTAAGAAAACTTCATTCAGAATAAACAGGTCTTTAGAAGCTATTCCCAGAAAATTCAACATATACATTTTATTTGTGATATAAATGGCTTTAATATTTGGTATTTTAATCAAAATCATTATAGCCATTCTTTAAAAAAACAAAACTTTCGAATTTTTTTTCCATGTAAAGGGTAGTTAGGGTTGGGAGGATTTTCTTGAAAATTTTCGAGTCGCATCCTTGGGAGATGCCAAACTTAAATACCAAGTTTGGTATTTAACCGTCTTTCCGTTTTTGAGCTATGCTATCCACAGACACACACGCACACACACACACACACACACACACACACACACACACACAAACACACATACGGACTTGTTTCTGAAAATGCTTCTTTTGGACTAAGGGAGTGCTAAAACATGTTTTTTCGGTGAAATCTTGACATCGAATTTTTTGGGTGGAATACAATACTATGTACATTGCAAATACTGGCCCAGAGAAAGTATAAAAGAAGCAAAATTACATTTAGCTTGATTTATATTAATTGATAACTGCTTCAATAACTTTTGTGATGTTCATAATTTTTGTGATGTTATTTTAAATGTTTTGTGATAACCTTAGGCATTGTCTTCTATATTGTGTTATACATTCCGAAACCTTGTAATCAGGAATAAATGTATGCTAGATGTACCAATTAATAAATAAATATATATACACACATGATGCATTTCAAATAATGTTTTCTGTAGCATTTGCCATTTCCGAGATATCCGTTATTACTGATTACATTTTTCAATTATTTTCAGATTTTACTTGTTTAGCACGTATGTACATAGATAGAGAAGGTGTACGAGTATCCATTGTGACAGTGCCGTTTTCTTCAACAGTCACTTTCAGGTTCACCTAGGTATTTGCGTAATCGCAGCGTAAACAAGAACAGGAAGAGCGGTGCGATGTAACCTTTGGAATGCGAGACGTGATTTTTTCGATTTTCGAGATGTTTCACCAAGTTTCGGCTTCCAGAAGCTTACAGGAAGTTCTGTGGGTTACTTTGTAACTAATAAAGGAGAAAGGATTGCAGTGCAGTGTTGTAATGTTGTGAAAAATGACTGAGTGCTAGCGTGCAGCTGTCAACTCTCTAACATCCAGTGAATTATATTAGTGAATTAAAGATTTTAATTGTACAGAATATTTGAGTAAACAAAGATATTTGTGCATTATTGTATTCAACCCAAAATTTTGAATCTAATATTTCCGGAAAAAATATGTTTTGTGACCCCCTCCATAAAAAAAGTATATTTTAGAATCATGTCCATGTGAGACAATGTGTATGGTGGGGAGCAGCATAATTAAAAAATCTTATGTGTTCCATTCACATGACTTTCTCTACTTCTGTATAACCAATTATTGTTAATAAGCTTTTTCTTCTATTTACTTCATGACAATCGAGAAAAAATTAGCAGAAATAGTCTTATTACTTGCTTCCTTGTAAGTAAAAGCAAAATAAGGGAGTACCAAGGTTAAAGTGAAGTCAAAAGCTGGTTGCTATGTGACTGAAGTTCCTTTGTTTGTATGGAAAGGAGTTGACAAATTCCTGTATGAGAAAAGTTTCAAAGCTGAAACAAAAAACAAGGAATCTCTCAAAAACGATCAACTCCTCGAAAAAAAATTATATAACATAAATTGTGTGTTAAGTTTTTGTCTATTCCTTACGGTTTAGCTGTTATGCAAAATTCTTCCTGAATAAAGTAGTCTTCAGAGACTATTCCCAGAAAATTCAAGATATACATTTTATTTGTCAGGTAAATGTCTTTAATGTACGATATTTTAATCAAAATTGTTACAGTCATTTTTGAGAAAATCGAAATTTTCGAAAAAAGTTCCATGTAAAGGGTAGTTTGGGGTGGGGGGATTTTTCTCAAAATATTTGTGTTGCCTCCCTGGAAGATTCTAAACTTAAATACCAAGTTTGGTATTTTACAAACTTTTCGTTTTTGAGTTATCGTGTTCACAGACAGACACGCACACGGACCTTTTTGTGAAACTGCTTTTTTTGGATATTGGGGACCCTAAAACATATACTTCCGGTGAAATCTCGGTATCGAATTTTTGCTATACATTATGTACGTAGTACGCATAGAGAAAGTAAAATCCATTAAACATTAAACTTCGTATTTCAGTTAAGTATCTGCCGAGAATGTGGTAGGAAGATTTTCAGGAAAAGCTCTGCAATACCAATTGCCCTTTACATGGAAAAATTAAAAAAAAAAAAAAATCTGATGTGTTCCAGTCACATGACTTTCCCTACACCTCTGCGACAAATTATTGATAAAAAGCTTATGCTTCTAATTACTTCACGCTAATTGAGAAAAAATTAGCAGAAATAGTTTTATTACTTGCTTCCTTGTAAGTAGAAGCGAAATAAGGGAGTACCATAGGTTAAAGTGATAGTCAATAGCTGATTATTATGTGACTGAAGCTCCTTTGTTTGTATGGACAAAAAATGACAAATTCCTGTGTGAGAAAAGTAAGTTTTTCAAAGCTGAAACCAAAAACATGGAATATCTCCAAAACGATCAACTCCACGAAAAAAAGGTATATAACATAGATTGTATGTATTAATGCGCTCTACATTTTTTGTGTTGTAAGTTTTTGTCCATCTCTTACGGTTTAGCAGTTATGGTAAATTCCGTAAAATTCATCCAGAATAAAGTAGTCTTCAGAGGATATTCCCAGAAGATTCGAGATATACATCTTATTTTTGAGATAAGTATCTTAAATATACGATATTTTAATCAAAATTGTTAGATCAATTTTTTATAAAATCAAACTTTTCGAAAAAAGTTCCATACAAAATGTAAATGGCGTGTTATTTATGGACACTCTTTAACTGCTATGTTCCATTCTAAATTGGGCGTGAAAGACCGCTTATTTTTGCTCAGAGGCCTCTCTATCAGGCTTGAGGTTCTTTTACGTGCCGTAAATCTACGACACGGGACCAACGGTTTTACTTCCCTTCCGAAGGAAGCCATGCTAAGGATTTTTACACCCGAAAAAATCCATCGTCCTTCGCTGGGTTTGAACCCGCGACCTTGGGTATGGTAACCATTACACCACGGAGGGCGACAAAAAAGTTCCATATAAAGGGTAGTTAGGGGTGTGAGGATTTTCTTGAAAATCTACTTGTCGCATCCCAGGAAGTTACTAAACTTAAATACCAAGTTTGGTATTTTATCTACTTTTAGTTTTTGAGTTATCGTGTCCACAGACACACGGACACACACACCGACCTTTTTGTGGTTACGGGGGACCCTAAAACTTGTATTTCGGGTGAAATCTCGGTATTGAATTTTTGGGTGGAGTGCAAAACCTTCTTTATATATATGTACATAGTATGTATAGAGAAAGTAAAAATTACGAATAATGTATTAAAAAGTCATGTGGATATAACATAAATATGTTTTGCTTTGTTTCAGAGTGATCCTATGAAGGATGGATCATGAACTCTCGGAAAGAAAAGAGAAAGGGGTCAGCGATGAAACAAAACTTGAGTCTAAAGAGGAAATCGATAACAGGGGCTACGAGTCAGACCAAGTTTCAGGCGCCAAATTACAAAGAGTTTTCAAAAAGGAGGAAGATATGCTTCCAGGACTTTTCAGATTGGCTGAAAATGAGATGCTTAGCGATGAAGAAGCGGTGATGAAGCATGACCAAAATATGGCAGATGAGGTAAATAAGTGTTTCTTTGTTTTAGTTTCTGTACTATTTACCTAAGTAGAGTATGATGAATGTGTAAACAGGGTGATTAAAAAACTGCCATAAAATCACCATTGATTAGGCAGTCATACATAATCAAACAAGTGCCTGGCCAACTACAAGAGAGATGCCGGTTGGTAGCGAAGGTCCCAGTCACGTGGTGTAGGTTTGGTTTCATAGACACGCCGGCGCGGCACAAGTCACTTTAGTAATGGAAAACGAAGCATGTGGGTTTTGATATGTGTTTTGTATAACACGTTTACGTGGCGTATTACAACCGTTGTTTCTTTGCTGTCTAATCCCGAATGTTTGCGATTTTTAAACACACACAAAACCTTATATAAAAGAGTTTGAAAGTTACGATATCAAGTTTCGGACAGCCAAAGTTTAAGCTAATTGACTGTTATCTTCGTTTGGTGTCGTTTTGAAACAGTGTTCCATTCACATGACTTTCTCTATATCTCTGCAACAAATTATTGTTAAAAAGCTTATGCTTCTGTTTACTTCATGCTTATTAGAAATAATTAGCAGAAATAGTCTTATTACTTAGTTCCTTGTATGTAGAAGCGAAATAAGGGAGTACCATAGGTTAAAGTGATAGTCAAAAGCTCGTTGATATGTGATTCCAGTTCCTTTGTTTGTATGGACAGGAGTTGACAAAGACCTGTATGAGAAAAGTATAAGTTTTTTAAAGATGAAACCAAAAACAAGATATATCTAAAAAACGATCAACTCTTAAAAAAAAAAAAAAAAAAGGCATATAACATGAATTGTGTGTTTTAAAGTGATCTACAATTCCTGTGTGCTAAGTGTTTTTCCATCTCTTACGGTTTAACCGTTGTGCAAAATTTTCTAAAATTAATCCAGAATGAATTAGTCTTCAGAGGTTATTCCCAGAAAATTCAAGATACACATTTTATTTTTCAGGTAAATATCTTTAATATACGATATTTTAATCAAAATTGTTAGAGCCATTTTAGAGAAAATCAAAATTTTTGGAACATTTTCCACATAAAGGGTAGTTTTGGGTGAGGGGATTTTTCTCAAAGTCTTCTTGTCGCATCCTTGGAAGATACTGAACTTGAATACAAAATTTGGTAGGTAACGGTCTTTTCGTTTTTGAGGTATCGTGTTCGATGACACACGGACACACACGGAGCTTTTTCTAAAAATGTTTTTCTTTTTGGATACAGGGAACCCTAAAACACGTGTTTACGATGGTTTTTTTGGGTGGAATACAGTCCCTTCTCTAACTACTATGTGCATAGAACGTGTAGAGAAAGCAAAAATGAATCCTTTTAACAATGTCCAAAGAGACTAAAAGCTAAGCTGGCAATGAATCTCAATTTATGAAGCTTGTCAACCGCACGCGGATACACGCACTGATAGGGAAAATATCACCTCAAGGTGAATACATGAGTAATTACAGGAAGTCCGGTACATGCTTCATTCCACAACACCCGCCGCGCATGCGCAATAGTCATCAAGCGTTCGTTTTAGAACCCAGAACGTGGTTTAGCTAATAGTAGTGGTATTTATTAAGTTTACAGAAATACAATATTTGCGTCACACAGTCGTAGAATCTTAAGTGCTCCATTCACATGTCTTTCTCTACATCTCTGTAACAAATTATTGTTAAAAAGCTTATTCTTCTATTTCATACTAAAACATTAGCAAAAACGGCCTTCTTAATTACTTCCTTCATTAGTATAAGAGAAATAAGGGAATATAATAGGCTAAATCGGCAGTCAAATATTTTAAAATGTGGTTGCTATGGGATTGAAATCTAGTTGCCGTATGAGAAATTAATAACAAGGAATATCTCCAAAACGATCAATACCACGAAAAAAATGTATCTAATATAAATTGTGTGTTTTAACGTACCCTACATTTTTTGTGTGGTAAGTTTTGACCCATCTCTTACGGTTTAACAGTTATAGAAAATTACTTAAAATGTATCCAGAATAAAGTAGCCTTCAGAGGCTATTCCCAGAAGATTAAAGATATACATTTTATATGTCAGGTAAATATCTTTAATATACAATATTTTAATCAAAATCGTTAGAGCCATTTTTTAGAAAATCAAAAAATTTTAAAATAGTTCCATGTAAAGGGTAGTCTGTGATCGGGGGATGTTCTTGAAAATTTTCGTGTCGCATCCTTGGAAGATACCAAACTTAAATACCAAGTTTGGTATTTAACGGTCTTTTCGTTTTTGAGCTATGCTTCCCAGAGGCACACACACGGATATTTTTCAGATTTTTTTTTTGATTCAGGGGGTCTCAAAACATGCATTTTAGGTGAATCTCGGTATCGAATTTTTGGTTGCATTATACCTTCTTCATATACTATGTACTTAGCACATGTAAAAGTAAAACTTCTGATGTGCTCCACCCACATGACTTTCTCTACATCTGTAACAAATTTTGCTAATAACTTTATTCTTCTACCTATTTCATACTAAAACATTAGCAAAGACGGTCTTATTAGTAAGTAGAAAGGAATAAGGGAATACACTAGGCTAAATCGACGGTCAAATGTTGTAAAATGTGGTTGCTATAGAATTGAAATCCGTTCCTTTGCGTGGCCAAGCGTCGACAAGGTCCCATATGAGAAACATTTTAAGTATTTTAAATCTGAAGTCAGTAACAAGGAATATCTCGAAAGCAGCCAACTCCACGAAAAAAAAAAGTATATGACATAAATTTTGTATTTTATCGTGATCTCCATTTTTGTGTAGTAAGTTTTTGTCTATCTCTTACGTTTTACCAGTTACGCAAAATCCAGTAAAGCTCATTCAGAATAAGGAGGTCTTTAGAGGTTATTCCCATAAAATTCAAGATATACATTTAATTTATACATAAATATCTTTAATATACGGTATGTTAATCAAAATCGTTAGAGAAATTTTTCAGAAAATCAAAATTTTCTATTTTTTTCCATGTAAACGGTATTTTGGGGTGGGAGGATTTTTCTAAAATACTCCGTGTCGCATCTCTAGGTGATACTTAGCTTAAATACCAAGTTTGGTATTTTCGTTTTAGAACTATGCTGCCCACAGGCGCGCGCGCACGGGCACGCGCTCACGCACACACACTCACACACAGACACGGACATTTTTATAAAAATGCGTTTTTTGGATTCAGGGAGTCTCAAAACATATATTTCCAGTGAATACTTGCTGTCGAATTTTTGGGTGCATTGCAATACCCTCTCTATACACTATGTACATGCTTCATTTGTGTAGAGAAAGTAAAAATGCTGCGAGAAAACAAGGAAAGATTTGAATGCATATGCTAACATTAAAATCCACCAGATGGTGCGTGAGACCCTCAGCTTTGCTTTTCCTGTCCTTTTCTTCTTACATTGCTGTTTTTGTTATACCTACATAACTTCGTTTGTTACTTTGCTCAGTGCGCAAAGGATCTCGTCGAACAGACCTTTTTCCTGCCGAGTCCAGTAGGTACAGTTTCACATCAACTCCAGTGAGTTAAGGCATTTAAAAATGGCGTCTGGTGGCCAATTATACCTTTTTTTGTATTCCTGAATGTTTAAATTATTTTGCGGTATTAACAACAAAAAAATCGGGGGTTTTGTGACCTTTCATGAAATTCTAATGATACACATGTTTAACTCATAAACGAAATATTGGATAAATAGCAAACTTGGTATTAAGATCTTCTTTTAGATCTTAATATCAGGATCTTCCAAGAATGCAACATACACATACTACATTTAAAAAGTCCCCGGAATGTGTAAATTGCTGCCTTCGTGGTGAATTGATCAGCAAGTTGACTTCTCGCCCGGAGGTCCCGGGTTCGATTTCTTTAATCAGAAGTATTCCCTAGCCCCCACAGATTCTGGAGGTATGTAGTGAATGTGTGCGTGTTTGAGAAAAATTAAAAACATTTAAAACCAATGTAAAGAACCAACAGACAAGTTGTTTCTAATGCAAAAAAAAAAAAAAAAAAAAAGCCCCCGATATGACTTTATATGTTAAAGGGGGCTATGCAAATTAAACAAATAAAATGTGTGTAAACAACACTGAAACAAGTTGCACAATATTTTCTTCAAAATAGTTCCCTTCCGAGTGACCCACTTCTGCCACCGCGGGTAAAGCCATTTTACTTTCCCTATATGTACTATGTACATGGTGCTTAGAGAAGGTATTGTATTGCACCCAAAAATTCCATACCGATATTTCACCGGAAATATATATTTTGAGACCGCCTGAATAAAAAAAAATTAGAAAAAGGTTTATGTGTGTGTGTTTCTGCGGGCAGCGTAGTTCAAAAACGAAAATTCCGTTAAATACCAAACTTGATATTTAAGTTCAGTATCTTCCAAGGATACGACACAAAGATTTTCAAGAAAATCCCAACTCCCATTACATGGAAAAAATATCTAAAATTTTGATTTTCTCAAAAACAGCTAATTATTTTGATTAAAATCTCATATCTTAATTTCTATGAATATAAACTGTGTAATTTGAATTTTCTGGAAACAGCTTCTAAAACGTCTTTATTTGGGATGAATTTTGTGTAACTGGTACACCCTAAGGAATAGACAAATACTATTGTAATATATATTCGTTTTTCGTAAAGTTGACCGTTTGCGAGATATGTTTGTTATTAGTTTCATTTTCTCATACAGGAACATTTGTGTCAACATCGGCGTTTAGGACGATTGATGATCCAGTATTTACAGTTTTTACCTTATTTTCTAAAGATATGTTCGTGAGGAAAGCTTCCTGATGCTTTAGGATGCCTATTATTCCCCATCTCGATGTTCGGTTCTTTACGCAACAACTCACAATTGACCCGCCTCTGCACTTTGACATAGGTGGAGTGAGGTTTGTAAACACAGCAGAAACATAACGCAGAGACTCTGAAAACACATTAGACACATTGTGCTTTATTTCCGAGAGTTCTATTAATAGGTGGACAAACTGGGGTACGTTTATGTTATGTGCGTTGTTCATATCAAATATAAAATTATATGTATTTATTCACCTCCCACCTGTAAAGGTACGATATAAACCCAATTAGAAAACCAATATTATTTACGAGACAACGTAATATTAAAGCGTTAAGCTGAACGTGCTCTCATTTCCGGTAATTTCGTAGATTTATTTTGGATAAAATGTTCCTGATCATTCTAATCATAAATTTAGATTAAGTTTGTAACCATACTTTCGTTTCTTCCTGGAAAATATCCATCGGGTAAGATGAGGGGATTGCAATGTGTAATTTATAAATAATATTTCTCTCAATTAACAAGAAATACGAGGGATACTCAGAAACTAAGGTTGCAAAGCCTGCGGTGAAACGAGTATATCTTATTTCGTACAACCAATACAGCCATCTGATGATATGTTTTGCCACACAGTCTCCGTATCTGTTGAGGCTCTTGTCGCTTCGTGGGATGAGCTTGAATATTCTGCGCTCCTTCACAGCTGAAGCGAATCGTCGGCCTCCATGTGCGGAATCAGGTAAAAGTAGCTTTGAGCGAGATTCGGGTTGTAGGGAGTGTGGGCGATGATATCCAATGAAACTGCTTCAGCGGCGTTGTGATCTTCAAGGCTGTACAAGATCCCGCGTTGTCGTGAAGGAAGATGAAACCCTCGGTGAGGAGTCCTGACTGTTTCGTTCTGATTGCTCGTGATCTCGCAGTATCGGTCAGCGGTCACTGTATGCCTTCTTTCCAAAAACTCCACAAGTATGACATCCGCGCTCTCCCAAAACACTGTGGTCATCACCTTCCCGGCAGATGGCACCACCTTGGAGAACAACTGTGTTTCCACTCCATTGAGGACTTCTTACAGTTGGGACCATAGTGGTGGATCCATGTTTCGTCAACCGTGATAATACGGTGAAGCAAATTGTTCCCTTCTGTGGAGCACCATTGCAAAGGTTGCCCGACATGCGCTTGTCCTTGTGTTGGTTGGAAAGATTTCATGGAACACATTGGGAACAAATTTTCCGGTATTGCAGAATATCTGAACAACATAATGAATGCTTCCAAAAGACATTCCCAGTGCTACCGTCATTCTCTTGTCCTGAATCAGCTCCACCACGCAAGTTGTGGTCAAATCTGTGGATGCTGTGTTGGGTCGGCCACTGCGATCCTCGTCGGTGGCGTTCTTTTGCCGGCTGCAAACTTTCAACACCACTATACGACATGCTAAGAGACATTATACCAGCGGCGGCTGCTGTGTAGGAGCACAAGAGCACGTGAACCTCCAAGATTTCTTAGTGGATCTCCTTTTCTCTTACAGGAAACATTTAATGAAATGCGCTATCCGGGGCCACTTGTTTAAGTATACCGTGCTCTGCTCTTCAGATTGAACACAGCCGAGAACCTGAGTATGTGACAACAACGCTTGTAGCACAGACCTCGTGTGCTAGCGTATAGCTAGCGTTTAGCAGCTCTGCGCTTGCGCGGGTAACAAAGCAGCTCGGAATTTTACAACCAGAAATGAGCACAGTGTGACCGTGCACTTTCGTTCTCATTAACACCTCTAGGGTTCTGTTTATCAGCGGGAGGTGCTGCTATCTTTTGAGATTTAGTTGAAACTATCCGGAAGTGCAACTGCAGTCTTTGTGAAACGCGCTATTTTTCTTAGTAATTTGCATTTTATGCGAGAGTTAAGCAGTTCAAAACAGAAAACAACTTCAACGAAGAAACTTTTCCGCAACTAACCGAGCTACTGAAGATTGTTATTACGACCATGACTACATCAGAACCAGAAATATGCTTTTCCGCAATAGAAAGAATTAAAACCTTTACTAGGAATACGATGGGTGAAGATCGACTTTCAGCAATGCGTGCTATTGAGAAGAAACTGGTCAACAGCATAAAATGCTTTAATCACCGAGTGATAGAAAATTTTGCACATATGGAAAACCGGCGCGTGGAATTCTGTACAAATAAATTTGGTGTTAATTGCGTAATTCAAACAATGTAAATATTATTCACTGTAAATACCATTCTTCACATGAACTGTATAAAAGGACTTCACCCCTTCATCCCCTCATATTGCTGTTAACTCTCGGAGACTAAGAAATTTAACATCTTTACAATACTGGATGGGTGATCATTTGTGTAACAATTTTATAATTCTTGTTATTAGGCACTGTAATTGTTTCTAATATTACTGGATTTGATGCTGTGGCAACGGCGGTAGCAGTAGTGGCTGCGGTGGTGGTAAATTGCTGATTTTGTGAACACCTACATTTTTAATCCACGAGCCGCCACTGCATTATAGTCTCTCCATAAACCTCTTCCAGCTGTCGGTGAATGTTACATATCTCGACCCACAGAAATTGAAAAACCGACTCTTTTTTCGAAGAGTCACTGGTGTTTACCTTGCAATAGCGCTCTAGGTGACAGTTGACTGAAATTCTGCAGTTACCAACCACATATATTAGAATTACCGCCGCTACTAAATTCACTGGGAAAGACGAACCGTCTTGTAACCTCAGTTTCTGTTCATCCCTCGTAGATAGAATACTTTTCGGTAAAGACATGTGTAGAATAGTGATTAGATAAAGCTATATTAATACAAAATATGAGGTGCTCTTTTCAGTTTGATGAAAAGGAAACAATATGTGGCATTGGTTCTTTTCACCCGCCTTGGCTACAGAGGTTTGCCAGCAAGAAAACCTATGTGTGTCTTTATGGCTTGATCGGCATGATGGACTCCGCCACAGGTTCTCATCTCATCGCCAGCATCAGCACGTTGGAGAAGCGCTTCAAGATTTCCAGCCGCACATCAGGTATTTATAAAACATCTGGTGTACCATACACATGACTTTCTCTACATCTCTGCAACAAATTATTGTTAAAAAGCTTATACTTATAGTCAAAAGCTGCTTGCTATGTCGCTGAAGTTCCTTTGATTGTATGGACACAACTTGACAAATTCCCGTAAGAGAAAAGTATAAGTTTTTCAAAGCGGAAACAAAAACCAGGAATACCTGAAAAACGATGAAAGTCACGAAAAAATGTATGTAACATAAATTGTGTGTTTTAGCGTGCTCTACATTTTTCGTGCAGAAAATTTTTGTCTATCTCTTACGGTTTAGCAGTTATTCAAAATTCCGTAAAATTCATCCAGAATACTCTTCAGAGACTATTCCCAAAAGATTCAAGGTATACATTTTATTTGTCGTATAAATATCGTTAATATACGGTATTTTAATCAAAACTTTTACAACCATTTTGAGAAAATCAAAATTTTCAAAAAAAGTTCCACGGACCTTTTCCGAAAATGCTTTTTTTAAAATAAAGGGGACCCTAAAACGTATTTTCCGGTGAAATCTCAGTATCGAATTTTTGGGTGGAGTGCAATACTTTCTCTATATACTATGTACATAATACGTATAGAGAAAGTAAAATTAAAAGACAGCAGAACATCACAACCGATCATGGTTGAATCATCGGGGCGGATCATAGGGAATTCGTGGTATTGGCGATTGTTGAATTGCAACTCTGGTTAACAAAGAAAAGTAACCACAGACGCAGCATAAATGGAAGACTTTGCACCCATTTTATTTAATGGAAGAAGTCATATTAAGGTGACATCGGAGTGCTAAAAGTATTTTATAAAGTACCAAACATTACTGGTAAGTAAAAGGTTTGTTTTTCCTGTTGCAGGTATAATAGCGTCCGGGTGGGACATAGGCGGACTGCTATGTAATCTCACGTTTGCCTACATTGGCGGACGAGGACACAAAACGCGATATGTGTCTGCTGGTGTTCTTCTTATATCGCTGTCCTCCTTCATGTTGTACCTGATGCACGTGGTGTATGGCCCTGGTCAGGATGCTCTGCAACTCACTATGGAGTATGGGGCATCACTCAACAGTTCCAATTATTCAGTCCGTCCAGGTTTGTAAACTGTCTCTTACCTCACTAGGAGATTACACCAGCAATTTTTCTCATTCTCTAATGGTTTTGGAATTATATAACATTAAGTCCGAACAAAGGTTACCTTAGAGGCCATTCGCAATAATTCAGGACATGCATTTGATTCGAATAGCTCGTGCAATTGTACTTATACATCGACACAGATAGGTGTAAGCTTTGTTGCGAGTCACTTCCTGTCCAACAGCAACCTAATCTCTTTCACTCGCTTATTTAACGTCTCTATACAGTCACTACCAAATTAAATCCTATTGTTCCAGTAATAATTTAAATTCCCCATAATGCTATTGTTGAATAAGACAGCAAATTATCAACTTTTGTAGACCTCTGAAGAGAACACATGGTATTGTGTTCTCTGGAGGTGTGAGGGAGGACAGAGCCCCAAAAAAGCTCACGATGATATTATAAATTAAATTTATTTCAACTTAATAATACAATAGCTTTCTGTAATGCTACCTTACGTCACTACCAGAGTTTTGAGATACATAACAACTATAACAAATAAAATCAGTCTGACTGGAGCAGTTTTTCACCACCACTTTATGCACTTTCTCATTTTCTCAGACCCCTTTTGAAAGCACTTCTGCACTCAATTTCATGCTGGTGTAAAAGCTTACTTCCATATTGTGCTATCGTTTCTTCAGGAGTCGAAAATCTTTTTCCACGCATACGATTTTGCACTAAGGGGAACAAAAAAGTCACTTAGCCAAATCAGAACTGCAGGGTGTTGAGTCATCAGCTTCACCTCTGTGAACTCCAGATCGTTGCATTGGCTCTGTGCACACGCTTCTAAACACGTGTGGTAAGCAAACTGTTGTGTACTAGTTCGCAGTAACTGTCCTTTGTTTCACGTGACGAGATTTAGAGAAGAAAATGGCCACACACATAAGTCTTCTTAAGAGAAATACAATTTTTGACAACATTTTGCTTATTTCCATCGTGTGGAATTTCCAGGAAAGCTTCTTGTCCAACCATATTTTGAGAAGTTTAACTTTTTGCTCTCTACTTGTTTATCTTTTTTCTTTATTCATATACAAGCCATTTGCTCCAAACAAATCAGACATTTGATCTAAAATGTTCGATCAATCAAAACTACTTGCAGAAAGAATATTAGGCACAGATGTCAGAAACCCGCCAAGAATTGCCTCCATCGAGTCCAGGCACAATTTCTACACAAATATCAACATGGAAGCGCGTTTGCAGATCATTTAAATGGTGGGGCACCGAACTTAATTGCACTTTCCTCACGTCAAGATAAACATGCAATATTTTGGAAACTGCTAGCGATAAAATCTCTATAGTTGCCAAAATGTCCTTAAATGTCACACAATTGTTTTTTGGATCATTATTTCTGCAGCAGCTATGTTTTCTCCAGTCACTGCCGCATATAGAGGACCACACTTAACCTCGTTTTTAAATTCGAAACCGAAATTTCACCGAAAATATACGTTTTAGGGTTCCCTGTATCCAAAAAAATTATTTTCAGAAAAAGGTCCGTGTATATGTCTGTCAGCGTTCCGTGTGTCCGTGAACACGATAACTCAAAAACGAAAAGTCGGTAAAATACCAAACTTTGTATTTAAGTTTAGTATCTTCCAAGGATGCGACACGAAGATTTTCAACAAAATCCCTCCGCTCCCAACTACCCTTTACATGGAAATGTTTTCGAAAATTTTGATTTTCACAAAAATGTCTATATTAAAGATATTTACCTGACAAATAAAATGTATATCTTGAATTTTCTGGGAATAGCCTCTGAAGACTACTTTATTCTGGATGAATTTTGCAGCATTTTCCATAACTACTAAGCCATAAGAGACGGACAAACTTACCACACAAAAAATGTAGAGCACATTAAAACACATAATTTATGTTATACACATTTTGCTCGTGGAGTTGATCGTTTTAAAGATATTCCTTGTTTTTTGTTTTAGCTTTGAAAAACTTATACTTTTCTTATACAGGAATTTGTCAACTCGTGGCCATACAAACAAAGGAACTTCAGTCACATAGCAACCAGCTTTTGACTATCACTTTAACCTATGCTACTCCCTTGTACTTATACGGAAGCAAGTAATAAGTCTATTTCTGCTATTTTTTTCTCGATTAGCTAAATAGAAGCATAAGCCTTTTAACAATAATTTGTTGTAGAGATTTAGAGAAAGTTATGTGAATGGAACACAGATTTTTTAATGAAGCTCAGATGCTTTCACACTCTTGAAACCACTTGGCACAGAAAGGAACACTGTCCTCAAAAGGCTTTTGTATGTGTTCAAGACTTTGGGTCCAATTTTAGAAGAATCATATAATAGCACTGTACGGAAGTCCTTTCTTTTCACCTCCATTTGGAAAACCAGTTGTCACCACACTAGAGATTAAAAATCTTACGCTATAACTGTACGGGAGCGGGGAAAGTGATACAAACTGACCTTTGTACTCGCAAAAAATGTGGCTATCCGTTTATATTATCAACTTTAGTTTACTCATATATCAAAACTTTCGCAGTGACCAACGATTTTACAATCACTTGACTATATGTAGAGAAAGCACTAAAAGCGAGTGATTCCTGTGTAACCATGTGGTTTCAACCTTGTGGTTATTCAACTATCTGACCAACTTACCTGTATAAGAGATCTCCATCTCTATTCACATCAAATTATGTTTCTAGTTAGTATAGTTCTGCATTTTTTGTTTATTTTCTCTACACGAACCATATACATAGTGTATAGAGAAAGTATTGCAGTCTATCCAAAAATTCAATACCGAGATTTCACTAGAAATATATGTTTTAGGGTCCCCTATGTGTCCGTGTGTCTGTTAACACAACTCTAAAACGAAAAGTCGGTATAATAACAAACTTGTTATTTAAGTTAAGCATCTTCCAAGGATGCCGCTCCCAACTACCCTTTATATGGAACTTTTTTTCGAAAATTTTGATTTTCACAAAAATGTCTAACGATTTTGATTAAAATATCATATATTAAAGATCTTTACCTGACAAATAAAATGTATATCTTGAATTTTCTGGGAATAGCCTCTGAAGACCACTTTATTTTGGATGAATTTCACCGAAAAAAAAAATGGCGTGTTATTTATGGACGCTCTTTAACTGCTGTGGTTCTCAGCGTCCCATTCTATATTGGGCGTGAAACACCGCTTAATTTTGCTCAGAGGCCTCTCTATCAGGCTTGAGGTTCTTTTACGTGCCGTAAATCTACGACACGGGACCAACGGCTTTACTTCCCTTCCGAAGGAAGCCATGCTAGGGATTTTTACACCCGAAAACATGTAGAGTACATTAAAACACACAATTAATGTTATATACAGTTTTTTCGTAGAGTTGATCGTTTTTCAGATATTCCTTTTTTTTTTCCGTTTCAGCTATAAAAACCTACTTTTCTAATACAGGAATTTGTCAACTCCTGTCCATACAAACAAAGGAACTTCAGTGACATAGCAACCAGCTTTTGACTATCACTTCAACTTATGGTACTCCCTTATTTCGCTCCTACTATTTTTTTTTTTTTTCTGGATTAGCATGAAGTAACAATAATTTGTTGTAGAGAAAGTCATGTGAATGGAACACATCAGTTATTTTTCTTCAAACATTTTCTTTTAATCTTGCTTAGATAATCACCAATCTCTTAAAGATTTCCTGTGATGCTCTGCCACAATGTCTAGGGAACCCATTCGTGAGTCGAGTTAATCTAATCGCAGCCTATGCTCTGAAGGATGTGTGTTGAACGTCAAGTAGACTATTTAAAAAACAAATATAATGTGTTCCTTTCACATCAGCTTCTCTACTTCTCTGTAAAAAATTATTGTTAAAAACATTATTCTTCTGGCTACTCCATGCTAATCAAGATAAACATTAGCAGAAATTGTCTTATTGCTTTCTTGTAAGTAGAAGGAAATTAAGGGAATAAACCACGTTAAAGTGATGATAAAATCCTTTAAGAACTGGTTGTTATGTGGTTGAAATACGTTTTTTTCTTTTCCATTGCCAAGAGTTGATAAATTCCCGTATTAAAAAAGGTTAGGTATTCTAAAAATAATACCAAAAACAAGAAATATTTGGGAAATGGTCAACTGCATGGAAAAAAAAAACTGATGTGTTCCATTCACATGACTTTCTCTACATCTCTGCAACAAATTATTGTCAAAGAGCTTATGCTTCCATTTATTCCATGCTAATCAAGAAAAAAATAGCAGAAATAGTCTTATTACTTGATTCCTTGTAAGTAGAAGCGAAAAAAGGGAGTAACATAGGTTAAAGTGATAGTCAAAAGCTGGCTGCTATGTGACTGAAGTTCCTTTGTTTGTAAGGACAGGAGTTGACATATTCCTGTATGAGAAAAGTATAAGTTTTTCAAGGCTGAAACCAAAACAAGGAATATCTAAAAAAGGATCAATTCTATAAAAAAATGTATATAACATAAATTATATGTTTTAATGTGATATACATTTTTTGTGGGTTTTTGTCTATCTCTTACGGTTTACCAGTTACACAAAATTCCGAAAAATTCATGCAGAATAAAGTAGTCTTCAGAGGCTAATCCCAGAAAATTCAAGACATACATATTATTTGTCAGGTAAATATCTTTAATATACGATATTTTAATCAAAATCGTTACAGCCATTTTTTAGAAAAACAAAATTTTCGAACATTTTTTCATCTGAAGGGTAGTTGGGGGTGGGCGGATTTTCTTGAAAAATCTTCGTGTCGCATCCTTAGAAGATATTGTACTTAAATACCAAGTTTGGTATTTTACGGTCTTTTTGGTCTATTTTTTTCTAAAAATGTTTTTTTTTGGAATCAGTTGGTCTCAAAACATGCATTTCCGATGAAATCTCGGTATCGAATTTTTAGGTGCAATGCAATACCTTCTCTATACACTATGTACAGAGTATGTAAAGAGAAAGTAATAAATACATATGTCATAAATTGTGTGTTTTAAGGAGATCCATATTTTTGTATATTAAGTTTTTGTCTAACTCTTATGACTTACCAGTTATGCAAAAGTCATCCAGAATGAAGAGGTCAGGATAGCTTTGCATAACTGATAAACCGTAAGAGTTAAGACAAAAACTTACTACTCAATCTCGTCAAAAAACATACAATTTGTATCACATTCATATTTGCTGTGGAGCTAACCGTTTCCGAGATATTCCTTTTTACTGGTTTCAATTTTAAAATACTTATAGCCCTCTCAAATCGTTGTGATTCACGTTTCTTTTGTTTAACCCTACGTATCAAAGAGACTCGACAGATTTTAAAAGTTTGCATATTACATTAGTATTTCCTTATTTCTCTTCTACTTACAAAGAACTAAGTAATAAGACAATTTCTGCTAATGTTTATCTTGATTAGCATGTAGTAGATAAAAGAGTTATATTTTGTAAGAAGTTTATTTGTAGAAGAGGTTGAGAAATCCATGTGAATTGAACATCAGATCTTTTAGATATGTTGTGTGTACACACGTTTTCTGTCTTGATAACCAAATTACAGCTTATTATTGCTTGTGTTTATAACAGAAGATGGAGCAGCAGTACACCTGTGTGGCAAGGAGTATGAAACGGTGGAAGACTGCACAGATAACAGCGACACGTCGCTGCTACCCTCCATCATATTAATACTTAGCCAGGTTATTCCTGGGGCTGGACTTTCCATGTACTACACCCTTGGATTTGCCTACCTCGATGACAACTGCAAGAAAGATAAGACACCATTTCTGCTGGGTAAGTGGAGAAAAGCTGAAACCAAAATCAAGGAATATCTAAAAAACGATCAACTCCACGAAAAAATATGTATAACATAAATTGTGTGTTTTAATGTGTTCTACATTCTTGTGTGGTAAGTTTTTGTCTAGCTCTTACGGTTTAGCAGTTATGTAAAATTTCGTAAAATTCATTCAGAATAAAGTAGTCTTCAGATGCTATTCCCAGAAAATTCAAGATATACAAATTATTTGTCAGGTAAATATCTTTAATATATGACATTTTAATCAAAATTGTTACAGCCATTTTTGAGAAAGTCAGAATGTTCGAAATTGTTTCCATGTAAAGGGTAGCTAAGGGTGGGAGGATTTTCTTGAAAATCTTTGTGTCGCATCCTTGGAGGATACCAAACTTAAATACCAAGTTTTGTATTTAGCGGTTTTTTCGTTTTTGAGCTATGCTGTCCACAGGCACACACCCAGACCTTTTTCCAAAAATGTTTTTTTTTTTTTTATTCAGGAGTACCCAAAGCATGTATTTCCGATGAAATCTTGGTATCGAAGTTTTGGGTGGAATACAATACTTTCTATATACACTATGTACATAGTACGTGTAGAGAAAGTAAACAAAAATCTGATGTGTTACACTCTAAAACGTGCGTACATGTTTTAAAAGCTATCGTTATTCGACTGTCATTGCAGGAGTAGAAGAAAAGTATTTCACAATTGAAACCAATAACGAGGAATATCTCGGAAACAGTTATCTCCACAATAAAAACGTAGAGGACATAAATTATGTGTTTTGACGAGATCTACACTTTTTGTGTAGTACTTTTTGCTTTCTTTAACCGGCCGGGAGGGGCTCGAGGCGCTGACCACGTCTCACCCTCCAATACTGCACCCCATCCATGACGTCTGTAGTGGACCGAGATGGGGGACGCAGCGGCCGGGCGGTAGGCCAAGGCTCCCCGTGAGCTGTCGTGCCATGGAGTTATTACTTTTTGCTTTCTCCATACGCACTATGTACACAGTGTATAGAGAAAGTATTGCACTCCACCAAAAAATTCGATACCGAGATTTCACCGGAAATATATGTTTTAGGGCCCCCAATATCCAAATAAAGCATTTTCACAAAAAGGTCCGTGTGTGTGTGTCGGTGTGTCTGTGAACACGATAACTCAAAAACGAAAAGTCGGTAAAATACCAAACTTGGTATTTAAGTTAAGTATCTTCCAGGGATGCTACACGAAGATTTTGAGAAAAATCCCCTCACACCCAACTACCATTTACATGGAACTTTTTGATTTTCTCAAAAATGGCTCAAACGATTTTGATTAAAATTTCGGATACTAAACACATTTACCTGACAAATGAAATGTATATCTTGAATTTTCTGGGAATATCCTCTGAAAAGTAGTTTATTCTGGATGAATTTTACTAAATTTTGAATGACTGCTAAACCGTGAAAGATGGACAAAAACTTACGACACAAAAAATGTAGAGCACTTTAAAACACACAATTTATGTTATATACATTTTTTTTCGTGGATTTCGTAGTTTTTCCGACATTCCTTATTTTTGGTGTCTGCTATGAAAAACGTATACTTTTCTCATATAGGAACTTTCAACTCCTATCCATATAAACAAAGGAACTTCATTGACATAGCATCCAGCTTTTGACTATCACTTTAACCTACGGTTGTCCCTTATTTCGCTTCTACTTACAAGGAAGCGAGTAATAAGACTATTTCTGCTAATTTTTTCTGATTAGCATAAAGTAAATAGAAGTATAAGCTTTTTAAGAATTATTTGTTGCAGGGATATGGAGAAAGTCATGTGAATGGTACACATCAGATTTTTTTCTATCGCTTACGGTTTACCAGTTACTCAAAATTGATTCAGAATAAAGCGGTCTTCGGATGCTATTCCCAGAAAATTCAAGATATACATTTTATTTGGGATGTAAATAGCTTTCATATACGGGATTTTAATCAAAATCGTTAAAGCCATTTTTAAGAAAATCAAAAATTTCTAACATGTTTCCATGTATTTGAGGTGATATTTTCTTGAAAATCTGCGTATCGTATCCTTGGAAGATACTAATTTGAAATACCAAGTTTGGTATTTAACGGACTTTTTGTTTTTGAGCTATGATGTTCACAGACACACACTTACCTTTTTCTAAAATTCCATGAAAGGTGGGTAATGAATTTTGGGTGTGAAACAATGGTTGCTCCAAGTAATATGCACATAGTACATGTAGATAAAGTAATAAATATCTTACAGAAGCCTTCAATATCAGTGTAGATATTTCACTATTTGGTAATGTATAATTCACAGCTGAGCGCCAAAGATCTAACCTACGAATAGTGCACTCAAAGACATTAAGAATAAACCTGAAAATACCTATCGTATTCGCTGAATCCATCGATCTATCTGCTATGCTCTTAAAAGCATATTGCACAGGCCAGATTACTGGAGGGGAGGAGATGGACATGAAACGTAACTAGCGACAAATAAAGTTATGAGTTACGAATTGATTCCTAAACCTTTTGGTTTGACATTATTGCACTCCCCGGGAGATGCAACATTAGGTTAATCTGTTCTCTTCGCTACAAACTGAAGTTCTAATGCCAAGGTAATTCGCGCACGTAGTGGACTAAATGAATACACTACATACACAAGTCAACCTGTTCTGAGGGAGCGTCGAGCGGGAATGATGAATGAAATGGGGTAGAACGCGAGTCCCCGTCAAATGTTCACATTTTCAGGCGCATTTTTATTGTCTTTGAGTGTACATATGGCAACAGTATGCTCCACTTAACATGTCTTCTAGGGTTGAGACGCGCTATTAAACGAGAATAGTGTTTAAATCATCTGTTTTGTTTGTTACAGCGGTGATGCAGTTCATTAAGCTCTTGGGTCCTACAGCAGGATTCATGCTTGGATCCTATGGCCTCAATTTATACGTAGATCCTACACTGCATCCTGTAATTACTCCGGAAGACCCTCGCTGGATTGGAGCTTGGTGGTTTGGTTAGTTTCCTTATATAAGTCACTTAAAATGTTTGCTTTTTCTTTTGGCTTTGCAGATTCTTACATAAGATGGTGGAAATTGTATTTTATTTATTTTATTTTTATTATTTTTTCTTGTTTACGAGCATTACTTTAGAGCAAATTATTTTGCAATATTAAAACACACAATTGCTTGCAGTTATTCTCTAGTAAATAAACCGATAATTTATGTCATGTATTTTGTGTGGATTGTAAAACCATACGGTTTCTCAATTACTCCAAAATAGAACTTCGTATTTTTAAATAAAGATATATAAAGGAATATATTCCTTTCAGAAATATATGCGGTTTTATTTCGGTAATTTGAGGTAATGGTATACAAATGATGCTATATTTGAGGTAATGTGGTCCAAAGGATGATCAGAAACTGAGGTTACAAGGTCTATATCCTTGGTTTCGTATTTCACAGCGACTTTAATAGTGTGCGGTAATTCAAATACTTACGGTTGGTAACTGTGCAAAGCTTCAGCCAACTGCCACCTGCAGCGTTACTGCAAGGTAAACACAAATGGCGAAGACTCAATTCGACTTTTATGGAGAGACGCCTTCCAGGTTGTCGCAGAATTGTGTCAAACGCTAGCGACTGTGATCGCAGCAACTGACCTAGATTTGAACAGAGCTCGCGTGGAGGAGTTCATTCAGGACAACAGGAGGATCACGTTACGACATATGACGGTAGAACTGGACATATCTTTTGAAGCATTCATTCGGATATTCTGCAGTACCGGAAAGTTTGGTCCCAAGGGGCTCCACGAAATCTGACCAACCAACACAAGGGGTGGTATGAATAAAAATGAGACGCGTCTTGACACGCGTCTCGCTGATTTCGTGTGAATAAAAATTTCCCCTCCGAAGTGAGACGCGCTAAACAGGTCAACAATGTATTGTTGCATGAAGGGAAAGGGTTTATTTATGAATCAACTTATATGAGTTATAACGTCAAAATAGAGAAGGAAACTAATAAATTCATAATTAGAAAATTGCCGTGGCCGGAATTAAATAAGATTCAGGAGAAGTTCTAGATAGGAATGAAAACGAAATTTATTTGTTTGGAAAAATAAGCAATGTTAAGAGCAGAATAAAACAAACAAAAATTTGATGTGTTTCACTCACATGACTTCTTCTAGCCGTTCCATATACAAACTATTCTTACAAAACGTTGATATTTTATCCACATTACACCCATTAGTAGAATTGTTCTTATTGCTTGCTTCTTTGTTTGTAGAAGGGGTAAGGCTGAAGTGATACTTAAATATTTTAAAAGCTGATCATTATGTGAAACAGAAGTACGGTGCCCAGAATTAACTGGATTATTCTTTTGTAGCTCGTATAGGTTTAGTAATTGGAGGATTAATAACATTAAATATCTGAGGATTTTTTATAACTTTTGTTTTAATAATTGCTCATAGATTATGTTCTTCAGGTTTATTTTGTTTAGCTATGTTCCCTCACAATATGGGAAGACTTTGATTCATTACTTGTTATTCTATATTTTCGATACTTGATCCAATTAGGCTAAAAAATATTTTGGGTTGAATTAAATGTAAGACAGAGCTAATATTCTAAGCTCCATGTGGGCATGTGGTTCTCGATTTTAACACCCTTAGCATGTGGGGAGCTATAATAGATTCTATGGCTGTAAACCAGCTAGGAAACAAACAACAGTAGCATTATTATTACGTTAGCTTCTGTTATACAAAATATCTGATGTGTTCCATTCACATGACTTTCCCTATTTCTCTGTAACAAATTATTGTTAATAAGCTTATCTTTTATTTATTTCATGCTAATCGAGGAAAATTAGCAGAAATAGTCTTATTCCTTGCTTTATTGTAAATACAAGCGAAACAAGGGAGTACCATAGGTTAAAGTGAAAGCCAAAAGCTGGTTGCTATGTAATTGATGTTCCTTTGTATTGACAGGAGTTGACAAATTCCTGTATGAGAAAAGTATAAGTTTTTCAAAGCTGAAACCAAGAAAAAGGAATATCTCAAAAACGATCAACTCCACGAAAAAAATGTATATAACATAAATTGTGTGTTTTAACGTGCTCTACATTTTTTGTACAGTAAGTTTTTGTCCATTATTTTACGGTTTAGTAGTTATGCAAAATTCATCCAGAATAAAGTAGTCTTCAGAGGCTATTCCCAGAAAATTCAAAATATACATTATATTTTTCAGGTAAATATATTTAATATATGATATTTTAATCAAAATCGTTAGAGCCACTTTTTAGAAAATCACAATTTTCGAAAAAAGTTTCATGTAAAGGGTAGTTTGGGGTGGGGGGATTTTTCTCAAAATCTTCGTGTCGCATCCCTGGAAGATACTAAATTTAAATACAAAGTTTGGTATTACACCGACTTTTCGTTTTTGAGTTATCGTGTTCACAGATACACGGACCTGTTTCCGAAAATGTTTTTTTTAGATAAAGGGGACCCTAAAACATATATTTCCGGTGAAATCTCGGTATCGAATTTTTCGATGGAGTGCAATACATTCTCTATACACTATGTACATAGTGCCTATAGAGAAAGTAAAAATTAGCAGAAATAGTCTTATTGCTTGCTACGTAGAAGGAAATAAGGCTAAGCTGGTTGCCATGTGGATGAAGTTAATTTCTTTGCATGGGCAGGAGTTGACAAATTCCATATAAGAAAAGTTTTAAAACTTAAAGCAATAGCAATGATACTTAAAATGCTCAATTCAACTACAAAAACTCTAGAACATAAATTCTGCGTTTTAACGAGATCTAGTTCTGTTTTCTCTTACGGTTTACCAGTTATGCAGAATTCATCCAGAATAAAGACGTATTCAGGTACTACACATAAAAAATCAAGATGTACATTTTATTTGACATGTAAATATCTTTAGTAAACGTGGTTTTATCAAAAGTTTTATAAGCATTTTTGATAAAATCAAAATGTTTGAAATTTTGTCCATGTAAAGGGCAGTTTGGGGGAGATTTTTCAAAAATCCTCGTGTCGCGTTCTTCTAAGATAGTAAATTTAAATACAAAGTTTGGTATTACACCGACTTTTCGTTTTTGAGTTATTGTGTTCACAGACACACACACATGGACCTTTTTCTAAAAATGATTTTTTTTTATACAGGGGACCTTAAAAGTATATTTCCGATGAAATTGTTGTATCGAATTTTTGGGTAGAATACAATACCTTCTCTATACACAGTGTGCATAATACGTGTAGAGAAAGTAAACATGTAGTTTCGGTTAAAGTACACTGTTTATGTCCCATATATTTTATTTATTTATTATTTACTTATTTTGAATTTTCCGAAATATTTCTTCTTGTTTATTTAAATGTCCAATACTTACATTTCTCAAATGTAAAGCAGTCATTCTTTTTCTGTTCTTTCTTTCATTTTTCCCCATCCTGATCTTGCAAGCAAAATGGAATTTCAACATTATTACCTAGAGAGCCCCTCTTAAAAGATTTGATAATCGCTTTAGCCTAGTCTATTCCCTTATTCCCCTTGTATGTTAAATACATGCGTTTTAAGTCTGTTTCTGTTAATATTTATCTACTTTAGCATGAAACAGACAGAAGGATAAGCTTTTCAATGAATGCTTTGAATTTTACACAAGATATTCTGCAATATATTTTAACAAAACGCGTTTCTAATATAAAACTTAGTTTCTGTTTTGTTTACAGGTTGGATTCCAATTGGAGTTATGACGTTATTTCTATCCATTGCACTGGCGCTGTTCCCTAAAACATTACCTCGAGCAGCGAAGAGGATGCAGGAGAAAGGACAAAACCCAAAGCGAGCCCCAAATGTGATATCATTTTCAGGTAATAATGTGTTAAACATAGAACAGTATCTTCGGTATAAAAGCTGACTACTTGAACGGTGTTGTACACTCCAAGACAATAAAAATAGCCTGCCGCCGTTATTTTGCTGAACCTGTGAACATTTGAGGGGTGTCGGGTCTTGCCACGATTATAATTGGCACCATTTTGGTACAATACATCACGCGAGTAAGAAAAGGCAAAACATATTGGGCAATTCACTCCTCCTTTTCTCAACACCGCTCGACGCTTCCTCAGACACGTTGACAAGCAGTGTGTTAATTTTGTCCACCACGTGCGCGAATTACCTTGATCTCCTTCCCTTCGGTAACGTGGCCTGCCCAATACGCTTTCAAGGGCAAACAAGTGTAAGACATTGGTGGAAAAGTCCCCGTTTTAAGATAAGATTTGTAGGCGTGTTTTTAATGCCTTTGAGTGTACGTCATAGCCAATGCCACTCCTCACTCTCCACCACATGCACTCATGACGTACGTTCTGTCCAGTTAGCTCATTGTCATCAGCGTCAGTAATTCAGTTTCATTTGCGAAGATGGGTGGGCAGATCTTTGTTTATTTATTTATATGTAAGTGTTCTTTTAAATACTGGTACGATTACAATTTGGCATTTATACTTTACCCATAATAAAATTTAATTTTCTCTTAGCAAAATTTCATTGCAAGTAAACCTGAGACACCGAAATACGACTTCCGTTATCGGCCAGATGCTAAGTCAGGTGTTTGCTACGGGCCTGGTGTAGCTTGTCAAGGTACCAGGGTCAGCCAATAAGTAATGCCTCCTATTTTTTTTTTCTGCTGAACTAAGTAAGTTATGTGAACAATTTAAGTTTTGCACAATTTCTCAAACCTTCTTCTTCAGTCCACTGCAATAGCAACTTCATACGTCTACCAGTGGCAGCACTGCTTCCTGTTGCAAAATGGCAGGCATTGATGTTCGTATTAGACAGCATTCTGTCATTGAATTCTTGAATGTGGGAAGTGAAACGCCCATTCACATTCATGAAAGGCTCACAAAGGTGTATGGTGATGCAACAGTGGATGTCAGATGATGGGTTCGTCATTGTAACGAAGCTGAAGGGCCAACATGCTGGCTGATGTAGACCGGTGACTGCAGTGCTCTACACAACATTGAGCGAGTGGATGAGATCATCCAAACTCACCAGCGGATAGCAACGGATGAATTGTGTTGCATTACGTCTCTCAGTAAAGGCAGTGTAATGATAATTATTCAAGAACTGGGGTATTCAAAAGTGTGTTAACCGAGCAGAACAAGGAGACACGATAAACAAGAGCCTCGGAACATTTGAAGTGCTTCAATTTGGAGGGATAGGGAAGCTCATTGCAGGATTCACTCTCCAGATGCAGAAGCCATGAAAAATTCTGTTCGTCAAAGACTTTGAAAGCATTTTACCACACAGGAGTGCATGTCCTTGTTGGACCAAAACTGTGAAAAAGGATGGGAATTACTTTGAAAAGTGACAATTTAATGTTGTGGCTTTCATGCTATATAATCAATGCTTAATTGTCTTGCAAATTAAAAGAGAAACACATAGAATGCATTAATTATTGACTGGCTATTGTCATATTTCAGTCCGCTCAGCTCTTCCCAGTTTGGCCGACCGCTTTCGAAAACGGTGGGGATGGAGGGAGAGTTTGCCATAACTGCTATATCATTGTTACAATACGCGCTTACATGGCTGAATGTAGGAGAAGAACAAGTAAATGGAAACATTGTAAACAAACTCCAAAACCGGTCCTCTAAGGGACTTACCAGAGGAGAATTGTGGTGCTGAAGGTCAAGACATTACTGTTAATAATTCTCAGCATCTTGGGAACCGATAGCATCACAGTATCGAAGTCAGCGCAGCAAGGTATATAGTTGTGATGTGTTGACCGTGCAGTGTGTACGTACTGGTACTAATAGAAAGAAAATGGGGCAGTGGTAGACTGTGATGTTTTCTCTATACCCCCGCCGCTGAATCCTTGCACTTGACACGAGTTAAGTTGGTACATCCACAGAAAACAGATGAAAAACTTTACCCGTTTGACTTTCTGAACCCATCACAAAGCAGCATTCCGGTCGGTCGGTCAGAGAAATGTATCTAGATGCCGCACCGTTGCAATATCTGGCTATTTCCAACCACGTGCTCCCTTTGTGAACACCTAACATGTGCGTTGAGCTGTTCTGTGCAAGCTACGTATTATTCGATGTTATTTATATTTGTTGATAGTGTTGTTGGTGTTTGTTTGTACGTGAGGGAATATAACAAGACTTTCACAATTATTGTGGTGGATAGACGTTGACGGGAAGGTGTGGCGAGGGTGGACGCGGCTTCATGGAAGAAGGTGAAATGTGCATAAAATAATACGAAAAGCACAGAAATTAGACGGAATCATCAGTGAATGTGAACCACTAATGATATGTCTTGATGACGGCGATATTGATGATGATGCTTCCAAGAATGATGATGACGGAGACTTGGATGGAATTGAGCCAATAAAATTCTAAATCGGCGAAAATTACTTTGTTATACCTTTCTCTCATTGTAACAAGCTATTTTGCATTTTTGTTCAATATTGTCGTAAATACTTATGTTACATGCGTATTAATAGTATAATTGTTATTTTCAATTAACAAAGGCAGTATAGCCAACCTTACGCGAAACTGTCAAGTGCATGGATTCAGCGGCAGGGGTATAGCAGTGGAAGGCGATTGAGGTGGTCAACTAACTAACAATAAACTATTTACATATATGCAATTGCTGTTGTGCAACCCTGAAGAAATTACTGTACATATGCTAAAGGCACTACGACAGGTAACTGAACATGACTGCCAGTCTCTTTACACACGGTGGCAGAGGTGGGTCAATGCGGAGGGAAACTATTTTAAAGCAAATGTGTAGATTGGTTTATGGTTACTCCATCTCTATTATTTACACATTCCTGGAACTTTTTTAATGTGTCATGTTAATGAATACTTGGTTCTATTTCAGATTTCAAGGAGGTAATGCAGCGATTGTTTAAGAACAAAGTATTGATTTTGAACACTCTTTCATCTGTTTGTTTCACTTTTGGGCTCGTGGGTTATTGGACTTTCACACCCAAATATATGGAGACAGTTTTCCAGCAGACGGCCTCAGACTCAAGCTTCATTACAGGTTTGTGAATTATCGGATTATATGTATACTAATATTAAAACATATTGCATTCATATGACTTTCTCTACTATCCTGCAAACAAACCTCTTACCAAAGAATTGTTACTTTCTCTATACGTACTATGTACATAGTGTATAGAGAAGGTATTGTATTGCACCCAAAACTTTGATACCCAGATTTCACCGGAAATATATGCTTTGAGACCCCCTGAATAAAAAAAAAAAGCACTTTTAGAAAAATGTCCGTGTGTGTACGCCTGTGGGCAGCATAGCTCAAAAATGAAAAGACCGTTAAAAACCAAATTTGGTATTTAAGTTTGGTATCTTCCAAGGATGCGACACGAAGAGTTTCAAGAAAATCTCCCACCCCAAACTACCCTTTACATGGAAAAAATTTAGAAAATTTTGATTTTCTTAAAAATGGCTGTAACGATTTTGATTAAAATATCGTATATTTAAGACATTTACTTGACAAATAAAATGTATATCTTGAATTTTCTGGGAATAGCCTCTGAAGACTATTTTATTCTGGATGAATTTTACGGATTTTTGCCTATCTGCTAAACCGTAACAGATGGACAAAAATTACCACACAGAAAATGAAGAGCGCATTAAAACACACAATTTATGTTATATACATTTTTTCGTGTAGTTGATCGTTTTTAAGATATTCCTTGTTTATAGGTTCAGCTTCGAAAAGCATACCTTTCTTATACAGGAATTTGTCAACTGCTGTCCATACAAACAACGCAACTTCAGTCACGTAGCAACCAGCTTTTGACTATCACTTTAACCTATGGTACTCCCTTATTACGCTTCTACTTACAAGGAAGTAAGTAATAAGCCCATTTCTGCCATTTTTTTTTTTTTCTCGATTAGCATGAAGTAAATAGAAGCATACGTTTTTTTAACAATAATTTGTTGCAGAGATGTAGAGAAAGTCATGTGAATGGAACACTTAGATTTTTTTCTACTCCATACTGACCGAGATAAGCGGTAGCAGAATGTTATTACTTAGTTACTTATATATACACGGGAATACACTATGCTAAAGCGATAGTGAATTTTTTTTTTTAAATTTATCGCTATACGATTGTCATTGAAATTTGATTCTTTGCACCGCCAAGAGTAAAACGAAAGAAATACGGATGACTTCAAGTTTGAGTAAATAATACGTATTTTAAAATTATAACCAATAACAAGGAATATCTTGGAAGTGATTAATTCTACAACAGAAACTAATAGACATAAATTGTGCGTTTTGAGATGTATATCTTTGGTCAGTAAAATTTTATCTGTCTCTTAGTGTTACCAGTTATGCAAAAGTCATTTAGAATGGAGAGGTTCTTCCCAGAAAATTCAAGATATACATTTGATTTTCATGAAAATATCGCTAGAGCTATTTTTGGTAAAATAAAAATTTTAGAAAATTTGTCGTCTATGGACATCCATTATAGACACCTTCTTTGCTTGAATGTTGATAGGATGCGTTTCGACAAGTAGTCCTCTAACCGTTCAGCGGGCGTCTGAGGTGCTGTCCTTCCTCGACACCGTGATTGTGATGCCATTTGGCGGTAGCGGTTGGACCTCTGTCTTTTCCCGGCGAGACTTAGGCGACCTCTTGTTAGACATGCTTGCTAGTTTAAAGTCTTTAGCTAAAGTTTAAGACTGCATAAGAAGCAAGATAACATCAGCTGGGCGTATTTCAAAATTGAAAACATTGCCTTTATTACCATGGAACAGGCCTGGCAAACACTACTCCCAAAATGTAAACACAGTTCTTCCTCGCCTGTAGTGGCGACTGACACACGCGCCAGGTGGAACCGGTTTTCTCTATACCCCTGCCGCTGAATCCTTGCACTTGACACGAGTTAAGTTGGTACACCCACAGGAAACAGATGAAAAGCGTTACCCGTTTCACTTTCTGAACAATCACAAAGAAGCATTCCGGTCTGTCAGTCAGACAACGAAAACGCATCTAGATGCCGCACTGTTACAATATCTGGCTATTTCCAACCACATGCTCAGTTTGTTAACTCCTAACATGTGCGTTGAGCTGTTCTGTGCAAGCTACGTATTATTCGTTGTTATTTATATTTGTTGATAGTGTTTTAGTGTTTGTTTGCACGTGAGGGAATATAACGAGACTTTTGTGGGAAGGTGTGGCGAGGGGGGACGCGGCAAAATGGAAGAAGAAAGTGAATCATCTTCACAAAATAATACGATAAACACAGGAATTGGACAGAATCATCAGTGAATGTGAACCACTAATGATATGTATTGCTGATGATGACAATGACCATGATCCTTTCCAGAATGATTGGATGGAATTGAGCTATTAATATTCTAAACTGGTGAAATCATTTTCTTATACCGTTCTCTCATTGTAGCGAGCTATTTTGCATTAATTTGTTCTATATTGTCGTAAATACCTAATGTATACACACGTTACACGCAGTGTTTCCCAACCTTTTGAAGTTCACGGCACCCTTGGGAATAACATTAAACACCAGGGGCACCCTTCCTTGAATTAAAAGAAAATTAAGCTTAATATGTTAATTTATTGAAATATTATATAATAATAACGTACACCATAACATAATACAGTAAACTTGACTACAATCACTGAGTAAAAATACATCAATAAATTTTGTTCGATTAAGGATTAATGTGAAACTTGTGATTGATGCTTAGAGCACAGATATAGGAATATTTAAGTTAATATTAGGATAGGAGAAAACGTTATATATTACACGTGGCTTATTAGACTAATATTTGCTCATAGGATATGAGCACACTCACAAATAATAGTCTATTTAAGCCACTTACGTATAATAAAAATCTGATGTGTTCCATTCTCATTACCTTCTCTACGTCTCTGCAACAAGTTATTGTTAAAAAGCTTATTGTTCTATTTTTCTTAATGCTAAACAAAAAAAAATAGCAGAAATAGTTCTTAAAGTGATAGTCAAAAGCTGGTTGCTATGTGACTGAGGTTCATTTGTTTGTATGGACAGGAGTTGACAAAGTCCTGTGTGAGAAAATTATAATTTTTTTAAAGCTGAAACCAAAAAGAAGGAATATCTCAAAAACGATCAACTCCATGAAAAAAATGCATATAAAATAAAAGGTGTGTTTTAATACTCTACATTTTTTGTGGTGTAAGTTTTTTTCCATCTCTTACGGTTTAGCATTTATGCAGCATTCCATAAAATTCATCCAGAATAAAGTAGTCTTCATAGGCTATTCCCAGAAAATTCAAGATATACATTTTATTTGTCTGGTAAATATCTTTGGTGTATGATATTTTAATCAAAATCGTTAGAGCCATTTTTGAGAAAATCAAAATTTTCGAAAAAAGTCCCATTAAAGGGCAGTTTGGGGTGGGTGGAATTTTCTAAAATCTTCGTGTCGCATCCCTGGAAGATACCAAACTTAAATACCAAGTTTGGTATTTTACCGACTCTTTTTGTTTGACACACACACACACACATACACACACGGGCCTTTTTGTGAAAATGCTTCTTTTGGATACAGGGGACCCTAAAACATGTATTTCCGGTGAAATCTCGGTATCGAATTTTTGGGTGGAGTGCAATACCTTCTCTAATCACTATGTACATAGTTTGTGTAGAGAAAGTAAAAGTAACTATTGTTGTCCACGAATTTTACACAGGTGCAATAGGGCTGACATGCTCAGCGTTGGGTATCATTACGTCTGGAGCAGTGATAACCATGTTCAAACCCCGGCCGAGGTATCTCGCCATGTGGAATGTCATCGCTGAGTTTCTAGAGTGCCTGGGTTATCTTTCATATGGCTTCATCACGTGTGGCACTGACAACGTCCACGGTAAACCAGGAGTCGACAACAGGTAAACAAAATATATTTTATATTCCTTTGACTTACGTACTGTATGAAACTGCATGCTATTTCTAAATTAGAAATATTTGAAATTCATAATCTATACAATTTTAAAAGAGCCACATTTATTAATTTCTCTATACGCACTATGTGCATAGTGTATAGAGAAGGTATTGCACTCCACCAAAAAATTCGATACCGAGATTTCACCGGAAATATATGTTTTAGGGTCCCCTGTATTCAAAAAAAGTATTTTCAAAAAAAGGTCCGTGTGTGTGTCCGTGTGTCTGTGAACACGATAACTCAAAAACGAAAAGTCGGTAAAATACCAAACTTGGTATTTAAGTTTAATATCTTCCAGGGATGCGACAAGAAGTTTTTGAGAAAAATCCCCGCACCCCAAACTACCCTTTTCATGGAACTTTTTCCGAAATTTTTGATATTCTCAAAAATGACTTAACGATTATGATTAAAATATCGTATATTAAAGATATTTATTTGACAAATAAAATGTATATTTAGAATTTTCTGGGAATAGCCTCTGAAGACTACTTTATTCTTAAAATAAGAACTAAAGCTTTCCTGGCGACGTGTTAATTCAAAATCTTCTCGGGCTTCTAGCCAGGTAAAAACCTGGCTAGAAGCCCGAGAAGATTTTGAATTACTTTATTCTTGGTCAATTTTACGGAATTTTGCATAACTGCTAAACCGTAAGAGATGGACAAAAATTTACCACACAACAAATGTAGAGCACTTTAAAACACACAATTTATGTTATATACATTTTTTTCGTGGAGTTGATTGTTTTAGACATATTACTTGTTTTTGGTTTCAGCTATAAAAAACATACTTTTCTCATACAGGGCTTTGTGAACTCCTGTCCATACAAACAAAGGAACTTAAGTCACATAGCAACCAGCTTTTGACCATCACTTTAACCTATGGTATTCCATTATTTCGCTTCTACTTACAAGGAAGCAAGTAATAAGACTATTTCCGCAATTTGTTCTCGATTGGCAGGAGGCAAATAGAAGCATAAGCTTTTTAACAATAATTTATTGCAGAGCTATAGAGAAATCATGTGAATGGAACACATCAGACTTTTTTAGTCCATTTGTGAGTCGTTAAAGTGTTATCCAGACTGCAACGTTTATAATATGTTGTACATACAATCAGTTAGGGAATAAATATAAAGATATATTGTAATGCAGTGAAAATGACATTAACTAACAATTATTGTTAGCATAAGTTGCAACAAACACAAGAAGTTTATGATAGTAATATCTCGGGGTTCATGGAGTTTAAAATTAGTCAACATTTGTCTCCCAGTAAAACCTCATCCGGGTAAGTCACCCTGAGCGAAGTTCGAACTTGTGACCTCTTGAATGTGAGGCAGATACACTATCTTCACAGCACCGCGTGTTATTTAAGGACGCTCTTTAACGCATGTAGTTCTCAGCGTCCCTTACTAAATTGAACGACCGCTTAATTTTACTCAGAGGCCTCTTTATCAGGCTTGAGGTTCTTTTACGTGCTGTAAATCTACGACACGGGACCAACGGCTTTACGAGGTCTTCTGAATCCATTAAAATCTTTATTTAAAAATCCGATACTTGGTGTTTAATTTCAATATCTTCTATACATGCAACATAAACATATTTAACAAACTCTCACACTCTCAATTATCTTTACATGGATATTTTTCCTAATATTTTGAATCTGTGGAAAATTGCTCTAAAAATTGAAATAAAAACATTTATTTTACATATGCAGGACAAATAAAATGTTACTTTATTTTTCGCAAATAGATTGTGAAGATCTCTTCACTTTGAATAATAGATTTTGTAATAAACCAGGTGGCCCAAGTTCCCCGTATTGGCGTGTATAGACAGACATCCCTTTGTGCGCTAAAAGAGTTGAACTCAACGGGGGCTATGTCAAGTTAAAATGTGCCAGTGGAGTTACTAGCGTCTGCAACTGTTTTAACGCACAAAGGGATGTCTATACACGCCAAATACGGGGGAGGGGGGACTTGGGTAATTTCTTAAGTTAACTTACATACAGATCCCCTGTAACACATTGTATCAAATATTTGTTTATGAAATTAGCCACTCGTTTGTTTTACTGGATAAATTAAAACTTACTGCATGGCACAGCGGTCCGCAAGGGAGCAAGGCCTACCACCCGGCCTCTGCATCCCCCATCTCAGGCCAAGGCATAGGGTGAGCTGGAGGGTGAGACATGATCAGCGCCTCGAGTCCCTCACTGGTTGAATTACCAATACTAAATAATTCTAAGAGTTGCTTTAATTACTTTATTCTCCTGTAGCCCTCACATACAACTAAATGGTAATAAGGCTTATTTCAGTAAATGTTTAACTTATTTAACAAGTACAAGAAAAATTATTATCCGGGCTTGTAGGCCGTGTTCTACTGGGCTGCTCCTTCTTCATCTTCCCAGACGTTTCGTCTGCGGCTGCGGCAGTCATCTTCAGTGGCAATGAGATCGAAGTGTCCTGGTGGAGGTCTCAACAGCGACTGTGCTGTTAGTTTTTTTTTTTTTTTTTTTATTTTATTTTTTTTAGTTTCCAGTGGAGGGGAAAAATCCACCTTATGGACTAACCCGGGCAAGCCCGGAGTGTTGGGGTCTCCCATGTGGGCATACCAACTAAAAAACCCCTCCACCGGTATTAGAAGGAAGAAAGGAGAGGCGGTACCGCATGATTGCATCCGCGGATTCAAGGCGATAATTTAACTGACTGCAGGGTGTAGTCAGAGGGGTGAAATGAGGACCGGGAGACAGACTTGACCGAGGCCCAGACTGCCACCGCGGAGTATTCGGTGAGAGGAATGAAGGAATTCTAGGGTGAAGGATGGAGTTAGTGCTGGTTGACTCTGTTGAGGCAGTCGTCGTATCCTGGGACGTTTTCGAGCCTAAGGCCTTGGCGTCTACTTTGGATGTTGAACTTGGAAGTTTTAGGTGCAGACTTCTCCAGTAGAGCTCTCACCTCCTCCCTGAAGATGAGTCGGATGTCGGTGACTGCTGTTGCTATTGCTTGGTGAAGTTCTGGATGTCAAGTGGTGCTGTCCTGTTCCTGAAGCCTGTCCTCCAAGGCCGTCAGCTTAGCCGTAAGAATCAGGACCTCCGCGTGGAGGTCCTGAATGGCCTCACTTAGGCCCTGGATTTCGTTCTGCAGGTTGGTCGGTGTTGGTTGTTCAGTCTGCGGAGATGGCTGTGTAGATGATGGTGTCCGGGCTGGTTTAGGCGATGAGTGCCTGCTCTTTGGGTAGCTGGGGCACTGGGCTTGCCCGGTGAAATGTCCCGTACCACCACAGGTGGCACAGAACCGGCGACGGCGGCGGAGGTCGTGCCCAGTGCACTCCGAAGTGAATGCGTTGGTGCCACAGTAGTGGCACTTCGGCGGCGAAGAGTAGTTTTCTTGGCTGTGCCCGTAGGCACAGCAGCGACGGCAGGGCCGGTGTCTTTCCTGTCTGCTTGCCTCAACATGCAGAAGTCGCCCTAATAAGGGCAACCCTGACGCCAAGGCAGCCTCCAGGTCTGATCGGTCCTGTGGCTCCACCCTTACTAGTGGTGTCGGGCCCCGGTCACAGATAATTCTAGTGGCCCTCGAACATGAAGGCCATCTAGATTATGCAGCGGCGAGGAGGTGCCGGGTGGAGAGATCCCGAGGGACCCCCCTAACCACGGCACTGTACCGGGGCGGCGTCGGCGTGGAGCTCAGCGGTGGCGGTGATGAATTGTTGGCTGCCGGTGAAGCAGCGGCGGTCGGCGGCGGTGGTGATGGTGAGCGCGGCAAAGGTACAGCGCTCACTGCCGGTGTAACGGCAGGTGGCGGAGATGCCGGCGAGCACTTCCTACCGGCGGATGCCGAAGAAGCGGTGGCTGCTGTAGGAGCTGCTGGTCTGCGTTGTTGCTTCCTCTTCGGCATCTCGAAAAAACCTGTTCCATGGGTTGCGGTATATATACCGGTGGCTGGCCGGAGAGCTGGCTGTGATTGGTTCGGGTTGATGGTGGGCTGCACCTGACAGCGGGCGGTGCTTCGTTCTGCTAACGTATGATTGGTGCGGGAGGAATCCTTGGTTTTGACCTTTGTCAATGCTGTTCTCCATGTTGTTGAAGATGTCTGCCGCAGCTGCAGACGAAACGTCTGGGAAGATGAAGAAGGAGGAGCCCAGTAGACCACGGCCTACAAGCCCGGATAATAATTTTTCTTGTACTGACACCGGCCGCGAAAGCCTACACATTTCAATTATTTAACAAAATCTAAAAAGAAGAATAGTTTTTGTGAGGATAGTGATGTGACATTTTCAGCTGGAACTTGACAGCTAGCTGTAACGAGGACTGTTTCTGTGGAGCGACAGTGAACTACTCTCCGGTGTGTGCGCTGGGAACCAACATGACGTTCTTTTCTCCTTGTCATGCGGGTTGCACTACTCTGGATGTAGTCAACGGTACAAAAGTAAGTTTATACTGTCCCTTTATCACTGTTGCTTCATTAATAAAATCCAGTTCAATTTTCGCTCTAACTTCAGTTACAACTTGCTCTAGCTATCACTTCATAAATGTGATCTAGTTCAATTATCACTATCACTTCACTTAATTCTCACTGTTACTTCACTAGTGTATTCCGGTTTAACTTTCATTCTCATTTCAGTTACAATTTGTTCTTGCTGTCATTTCATAACTGTGTACCAGCTCAATTTTACCACCTTCTGTTTACTTAATTCTGTTACTTCAATATAAACTAGTTCAATTTGCACACTCAGTTCACTTACAATTAGTTCTCGCTGTTAATTCACTAATGTGATCCAGTTGAATTATCACTATCACATCACTTATTTCTCGCTATCACTTCGCAACTGTAATCCACTTCACTTTAGTTACAATTAGTTCTCCCTATCACTTTAGAAATGTGATCTAGCTCAATTATCACTATCACTTCACGTAATTCTGACTGTTACTTCACTAGTGTAATCCAGTTCAATTTTCACCTTCAGTTCACTTAATTCTCAGTTACTTCATTAGTGTAATCCAGTTCAATTTTCACCTTCAGTTCACTTAATTCTCACTATTACTTCACTAGTTTAATCCAGTTCAATTTTCACCTTCAGTTCACTTAATTCTCACTGTTCCTTCACTAGTGTAATCCAGTTCAATTTTCACCTTCAGTTCACTTAATTCTCACTGTTACTTCACTAATGTAATCCAGTTCAATTTTCACCTTCAGTTCACTTAATTCTCACTGTTACTTCACTAGTGTAATCCAGTTCAATTTTCACCTTCAGTTCACTTAATTCTCACTGTTACTTCACTAGTGTAATCCAGTTCAATTTTCACCTTCAGTTCACTTAAATCTCACTGTTACTTCACTAGTGTAATCCAGTTCAATTTTCACTTTCAGTTCACTTAGTTCTCAGTGTTACTTCACCAATATAATCCAATTTAGTTTCCACTCTCATTTCACTTACAATTAGTTCTCAGTATCACTTCACTAACGTGATCTGGCACAAGCATCTCTATCACTTTACTTAATACTCACTGTTACTTCACTATTTAATTTATTTCAATAAATTCTCGGGTCACTTCATCAATGTGATGTATTTCAAGATTAACTGACACTTCACAAAGATCTGCTACCACTTCATTAACACAATCATTTCAATATTAACCCTCACTTCACTTGTTACTCGCGGCCACTTAATTAATATGAAGAGTTTGCAGTTCACTGTCACTCCATTTCCTAACCTCTTTTTTCACTTCTTTCATGTGATGTGTTTCAGTATGTCTATTTATATATACTATCTAAGTAGTTCCAGTCTTAAAACATGTGATATTAATAACAGTGTTACACTTTACTAAAACAAAATATTTATAGAAAGATTACGTTTAAAGATATACCTAAAAGTTATTTATTAAGAAGTATGAGCTGTTTATAAGAGCATTGTCACGCTGACAAAACCTATTGTGTAAGACTAATTTTGATAATAAGTTATCATTATTATTGTGTTGTTTTAGTTTTTTTTAGTGAAAAACAGTTGACAATAGATTATAGATATTTGCTATAAAGTTAAAACAAAGTGAAAGTGCTTAGAAGGATATTCATTCAGAAATCAACAGGAAGTTAGTGTTTTACTCGCAGGGCTTAAATGTGAATGAAGTGTATCTGGCAAATGTCATTACCTCCATATTTTGAATATGATGTGCAGATGTTTGGAAACTGCAGTTGCATTGGCGATGGCACAGGATGGGCAATGGACGGAGAATGTCTTGTGGATTGTAGCAGAAACTTTATTCTCTTCATAGTAATCCAGAGCATCCTGAGATTTCTCTCAGCTTCAGGAAGAGCCGGCAACACCATAATATCCTTCAGGTTAGTGTCAAACATAACACTTTCTCTACACATACTATGTACACTCAAGGACAATAAAAATATGCCTGGTACTATGATTTTGCGGAAAATGTGAACGCTTGATGGGGACTCGGGTATTACGACGATTTTTACTAATGCCATTCTGGCACAACATGGCAGGCGAGTAAGAAAAGCCAAAGCAGATTGGACAATCCAACTCTTCATTCTTCAACCCCGCTCGACGCTCCCTCAGAATAGGTTGACTTGTATAAGTAGTGTGTTAATTTTCTCCACCTTGGCATTACATCAGCATGTAGCGCAGAGAAAAGATTAACCTAATATTGTAACACCCAGTGAGAGAGATGGCTTATTGTCCAACCAGAGAATTTGAGGACCATAAGTTCGCACCTCAGAAGTTCATTTGTCGCAAGTTCGTTTCATGTGCACCCCCTCTTCACCCTTCGGTAACGTCGCTTGTCCAAAACGGCTTAAGAGTAAGGCTATATGAAGGTCGCTCTTGGAACAGAAGGTGGCATAGCGCCCAAACTGGTGAAAGACATTACTGGAGACAACGAAAAGACCCGTCTTACAATAAGTATTTATAGGCGTATTTTTAATGCCTTTGAGTGTACCTAGTGTATAGAGAAGGCACCCAAAAATTCGGTACCGAGATTTCACCAGAAATACGTTTTGAGACTCAATGATCACCAAAAAATTATTTTGACAAAAAAAGTGTGTGTGTGTGTGAGACACCATAGCACAAAAGCTAAAAGACCGCTAAATTCCAAAGTTGGTATTTAAGTTTATTATCTTTCAAGGATGCGACACGAAAATTTTCAAGAAAATAACCCCATCCCAAACTACACTTTACATGGAAAATTTTTTGAAAATGTTTTTCTCAAAAATGGCTGTAATGATAATATTAAAATGTCCTATACTTAAGTTATCCATGACACAAACAAAATATTTATTTTGGATGATTTTTTTTTCTTTAATTTTGCATAACTAGTAAACCGTAAGAGATAGATAAAAACTTACTGCACAAAAAATGTAGAGCTTCTAAAAACACACAGTTGATGTTATATACATTTTTTCCTGAACTTGACCGTTTTCGGCATATTGCTTGTTATTGGTTTCACTTTTTTAAAATGCACATTTCTCATTCGGGGATTGTCAACTCCTGGCCACGCAACGAAACAGATTTCAATCACATAGCAACCATATTTTGAAACATTTGACTGTCGGTGTAGCCTAGTGTGTTCCCTTTTCTCTTCTACCTGTAAGGAACTAAGTAATAAGACTATTTCTGCTAATGTTTATCTCGATTACATGAAGTGGGTAGAAGAATAAGCTTTTTAACAATAATTTGTTACAGACTTGTTTGTTTGTTTTTTGTAACCGTTGCTTCTAAATATAAAAGTAAGGCACCAAATTAAATCTCTCTGTTTCAGATGCGTAGATCAGGATGACAAATCTGTATCCATGGGCTTCACTCTGATGCTTTTGTGTGTATTATCTCTTATTCCGGGGCCCATTTTCTATGGGGTTCTACTAGGTGAGATATACTCTTTTCATTTTGAATTATTTATTTTATTACTTCATCTGCACGAACTGTAATACTATTACTAATTGCTTTTTGCTCATCGGTTTGGTGACAATTTATTACAAATATTTCGGTAGGCTAATTGAGATCCTTTTTTACTTTCTCTACACGTACTAAGTACATAGTGTATAGAGAAGGTATTGTATTGCACCCAAAAATTCGAACTCGAGATTTCACCGGAAATATATGTTTTGAGACCTCCTGAATCCAAAAAAAAAAAAAAATTTCAGAAAAATGTCCGTGTGTGTCTGTGTATGTATATGTGTCTGTGGGCAGCATAGCTCAAAAACAAGAAGTCCATTAAGAACCAAACTTGGTATTTAGGTTTGGTATCTTTCAAGGATGCGACACAAAGATTTTCAAGAAAATCCCCCCATCCCAAACTACCCTTTACATGGAACGTTTTTCGAAAATGTTGATTTTCGAAAAAATTGCTCTAACTATTTTGATTAAAATATCGTATATTAAACATATTTACCTGAAAAACAAAATGTATATCTTGAATTTTCTGGGAATATCCTCTGAAGACTACTTTATTCTGGATCAATTTTACGGAATTTTGCATAACTGCTACACCCTAAGAGATGGACAAAAACTTACCAAAAATGTAGGGCACGTTAAAATAAATGTAAATAGCGTGTTATTTACGGACGCTCTTTAACCGCTGTGGTTCTCAGCGCCCCATTCTATACTGGGCGTGAAAGACCGCTTAATTTTGCTCAGAGGCCTCTCTATCAGGCTTAAGGTTCTTTTACGTGCCGTAAATCTACGACACGGGACCAACGGCTTTACTTCCCTTCCGAAGGAAGCCATGCTAAGGATCTCCATTGTCCTCCGCCGGGTTTGAACCCTCGACCTTGCGTATATGAAGTTAGCATGGTAACCACTACACCACGGAGGGCGACGTTAAAGCACACAAGTTATGTCATATACATTTTTTTTCATGGAGTTGATCGTTTTTTAGATATTCCTTGTTATCAGTTTCAGCTTTGAAAAACTTATACTTTCCTCATGCAGGAATCTGTCAACTTCTGTCCATACAAACAAAGGAATTTCATCACAAAGTAACCAGCTTTTGACTATCACTTTAACCTATGGTACTCCCTTGTTTCGCTTCTACTTACAAGGAAGCAAGTAATAAGACTATTTCTGCTAATTTTTTCTCGATTAGCCGGAAGTAAATAGAAATATAAGCTTTTTAATATTTGTTTGCAGAGATGTAGAGAAAGTCATGTGAATGGAACACATCAGATTTTTAGTATTGCTCTCTGTGATATTACGCCTGAGGATCGTGGCCGTGAGGGAGATATTGCATTACAGGTAATATAATACTTGTAAATGATACACTGGTTTCACTAGTAAAATGTTGTATATTCTTCAATATCTATGGATACAATAATTATTAACACTGTAGGATGGCATAGATAAGATTGCATTCCACTAGTGTGGTAACAGCGCGCGTTTCCGCCAATTGCACAGGACGCTACCCTTGTGCCGAGCAACGATGACCTATTTCCCTTCTATTTGCATGTAAGCAACCAATAAGACCATTTCTGTTAATTTTTTCTGGATTAGCATGAAGTAAAGGTGAGCATAAGCTTTTTAACTATAACTTCTTGTAGAGATGTATAGAAAGTCATGTGAATGGAGCACATCAGATTTGTTTATTAATGTTTGCAGTCACCGCCATAATGAATAATACAGACAGAAACAATGAAAACCTTGTAAACAATTACATGAGCGCTCCTAACGACGAATAATATACTACGAAGTCTGGATCCCCAAAGGAATACCTATAGACAGAGTTATAAATTGTTCAACACCGTTTGGGAGTGACCATTTAGGCTAGTATTGTGAATGACGCCCTCGTAAGGCCCTATTTACTACCGCCACGTTTGACGGGCCACATTTACATACTGTGTTTACAGCATGCCTGGCCAGAAATGTTGGAAGATGTCCCTTTAGGAACACGTCAGTTAATGTGGTTCCAAGGCGATGTGGCACCTGCGCATTATTTCGGTGATGCAAGGCCTGTGGGTAACGTATTCTAATCGCTGAATTGATAGAGAAGCACCAATACCACGGCCATCACGTTCATCAGATCTAGCTCCTTTGGATTATTTCCTACAGGGACATACATTCTGTCAAGAAAGTACCCGGAATTGATCATTCAAAATTTCTGTTTAAAAGGGGATTCGAAAGTATTGTTGTCGCTAAGTTGGCACAACTTTCCTCTATACTCACGGGGAGTTAGATCGTCATCTGTCATCTAGTTTGTTTACAGTGCGCCATTTTGTTAGTTCATCTCAAAGGTGATTTTGCGATTTTACGATGGATACAAATATTGAACAAAGAATCTGTCTCAAATTTTGCATTGCAAATGGTATTTCGTGTACCGAATCGCTGAAAATGTTACAGAGGGCTTACGGTGAATCAACTTTATCAAAAACACGTGCATATGAGTGGTACAGTGCATTCAAAAGTGGTCGAGATGTGGTGGAAGATTTGCCTCGCTCTGGTCGGCCATCAACAGTTTCAACTGAACTGAACCTCGCTAAATTAAAGAAAATGGTGTCTGAAAATTGTCAAGGTCTGAGAGAGATTGCCACTGAACTTTCTGTGTCTCACGAATCGATTCGTACCATTTTAAACGATTGTTTGGGCATGACACGCGTTGCAGCTTGGTTAGTTCCGAAAGACTTGAATTTTCTACAAAAACTCAATCGCGTAAGGATTGCTGAAGACTTGCTAGAACGAGCCAGTTCCTACCCCACATTCATGAAACGCTTTGTAACTGGTGATGAGACGTGGGTTTACGAGTTTGGCACTCAAACCAGTCAACAAGCTTCCGAATGCCGCCTTCCAACTGAACCGAAACCTAAAAGGGCACGTCAGACTCGATCAAATCTGATGGTCATGTTGACAGTTTTTTTTTCGATTATCGCGGTCTCGTGCACTCAGAGTTCTTGCCAGAAGGCCAGATTCTAAATAAAAACTATTATCCGAGCGTTATGCGACGTTTGAGAGAACAAATATTGCGAAAAAGGCCAGATTTGTGGAACGACAACTCATGGATTCTGCACCACGATAACGCACCAGCTCACAAGGTTATTATTGTGAACGAATTTCTGGCCAAAAACTCAACAAATTTCATGAACAACCACCGTATTCACCTGATCTGGCTCCTGCTGATTTAATAAAGAAAAATTCGCGGCGACAATTGACATCGATTCCTAAAAGTGCCTACAAAAAATGTTTCGATGATTGGATTATTCGTTGGCATAAATGTATAATTTCAGAAGGAGCCTGCTTTGAAGGCGATAAAATAAAATTGGATAAATAATTCATTTTTTGTGTTTTATATGCAAATTCCCAGAAGTTTCTTGACACAGTAGTATCCATACGAAGAGCTCATACCTGCTACGCGCCGGTTGATAGTGAAGAGGCCAGGCAGGATCTTTGCAACATTTGAAGCAGCTCGTGATATGCCAGGTGTTTGGGTAACAACTCGACATTCATTACTACGATGCTATCAACTATGCTCCGAAGCCCAAGGTGGGCATTTTCAACATCCTTTATAACATGTATGCATTTGTTCAATTCTTGTTACTTTTTCTACACTTACTATATATGGAGTACAGGGAACGTATTGGATTCCACCCAGAAATTCAATATCGAGGTTTCACCAGAAATACATGTTTTAGGGTCCCCTATATCCAAAAAGCTTTTTTTGGAAAGAGGTGCATGTGTGTACGTGTGTCTGTGAACACGATAACTCAAAAACCAAAAGTCGGTAAAATACCAAACTTGGTATATAAGTTGAGTATCTTCCAGGGATGCGACACGATGATTTTTAGAAAATTCTCCCCACACCGCAAACTACGCTTTACATGGAAAAAATTTCAAACCTTTTGAGTTTTTCAAAAATGGTTCTAACGATTTTGATTAAAATACAGCAAATTAAAGATATTTATATGAAAAATAAAATGTATATCTTGAATTTTCTCGGAATAGCCTCTAAAGACCTCTTCATTCTGAAAGAATGTTGTGTAACTGGTGAAGCGTAAGAGATAGACAAAAATTTATTGCACAAAAAATGTAGATCATGTTAAAACACACTATTTATATCATAAACGTTTTTTTTTTCGTGGAATTCGCCATTTCTAAGATATCCCTTGTTATTTGTAACCAGATTGAATATACTTAAATTTTTCTCACAAGGAAAGCTATAAACTCCTGGATAGAAACGTATTTCATCCACAAGGCAACCGAGTTTTGAAATATTTGACAATCGTTTTAGCCTAGAGTTTTCCATTATTTTCCTTCTACTTAGAAGGAAGCAAGTAATTAAAGACAATTTCGGACAATATTTATATCGATTACCATAAAGTAGATGTAAGAATATGCTTTTTAGCAATATTTGTTATAGCGATGTAGAGAAAGTCACGTAGATGGAACATAAAGGTTTTTTTTATTCTTATTTTAACTATGTTTGAAGTATTTTAAAAGCATATTTTTATTTGTATCATTTAACATTATTTTAACTTTTTGAAATAATTCGTATCTATAAAGGTGGAGAAAATTAGACCAACAATAGTAGTATTTGCATAAGCTATTGACAATAATATGCATTGTAAATCTATTAAATGGTTTGACCTATTTCAGAGCACATGAATTTAGTTTCATATTATTAAAACAAATTTACAAGATTTTATTATTTTTTTTTTTTTAGTTTAACGTCCTTTAACCTGGTTGGTCGTATCTGACGATGAATGAAATTGGTGAAATGATGCTGAAATAATCTCGGAGCTTAAAGTTACTCGACTTTCGTCTTCTCAGGATAAGGGAAAACCCAGAAAAAGCCTTATCCGTGTAACTCACCCTAAGCGAGATTCGAACTCACGACCTGTTGACTATGAGGCAGACCCTACCACCACACTACCCAGGCGGGTAGTTTTATATTATTGTATTGTTTAAGATTAAAGATATCAGCTAATCTTATTTCAGAACTCTCATAATGCTGCGTAGCAAAAATGTGTAGCATGGGCGGATTTTCATCTAACCCGACTCGGTGTTTCAAAAACTTTAATCCCGGGTTCGATTCCCGGCTGGGGCGTGGAATTTTTCTTTAGCCAGAATTATTCCCTATCCCCCACAGAGTCTGGAAGTATGTATGTGAGAGTGTATGTGTGTGTTTGAGAAAAATAAAATGATTTAAACGAAACGTAAAAGAACTACAGACAAGGAGTTGTTTCAAGTGCAAAGACCCCGATATGACCTTAGATGTAGGGTTGTTTTATTGAAACAATAAAAAAACAAAATACAAAACTTTAATGCTCTCTAGCTACGTAACCAGATATTTACGGACATAAATTCCGGGAAAGAAAATATGAATTATAACCCCTGAATCTCGACTTAAAATAATTTTGTTTAGCTTAACGTCGTTTTACTTGGTTAGTCACAACAGACGATGAATGGTATTGGTGAAATGATGCTCAAATGATCTCGGGCTCCATGGAGCTTAAAGTTACTTGAGATTCGTCTTCTCAGGATAAGGGAAAACGCAGAAAAAAACCTTATCCGAGCAACTCACCCTAAGCGAGATTCGAACTCGCGACCTTTTGAATGTGAAGCAGACGCGCTACCACCACACTACCCAGGTGGGCGTCGTTACTTTTACTTGCCCGTATAATTTAGAGAGAATTTACTAAAGTATTGCTGACTAATCCATTATTTAATGTATCCAGTATGTAATATTTATTCGTCCGATAAAATCTTACTTTGAACACTTGAATATAAATAGTTATTAATTCTAGAAATTAACATAAATAAATTTAATTGTATATTCCTATATTTTCAGATATGACATGTATAGTTTGGGGCGAAGTATGTGGCATGGCTGGAAACTGCTGGTTGTATGATGTACAATATATGCGCTTTCTCATGAATTTTACTTCCTCAGGTAAGATATAAGATTCTGTTCGCCTTGATGATTATGAAAAGTTAAGTGTGTTTACCTCAATATTGCATAAATTATAGACTTAAAAACTTATAACTATTTTGGAAAATATTTAATAGACTATCTCATGGTCAAATTGCTAGTTTCTGACTTATCAACCCAGAGGTCCAGGGGTTGATTCCTGCCTGGAACACGAAATTTTAATTTTCTCTGCTGCTTAGCTATTCTTCGTCCATCTTTATTTAACCTGTAATGAAAACAAAAGCAACAGGATGCAATGGCTATGATTAGATGCTGAACGTTTTATTGCTCTTCTCCATCACAAAATAGTTCCTCTTAAATTGCCATGTGAGCACAGAAATATCGTACGACACTATGCAATATTGTCTAAATATTGTGTAGAACGATGTTCATCATTTGTGGATGTACAGCCAGGTTATCCAATTGTAAATTGTTGCAAACGCAGGAGCAGCAGTGCCTTGAATTTCATCCAACTCGACTTTTGTCTCTTTCGGTGTTAGGCCTTTTAAATAGAAGTTTTTAATCACCGCTCGAAGCTCTTTTTTACTTTCTCTAGCCCCGTATGTACAATGTACATAGGGCTAGAGAAGTATTGTATTCCACCCAAAAATTCGATACCGAGATTTCACCGAAAATATATGTTTTAGGGTCCCCAATGTCCAAAAAAAAAAAGCATTTTCACAAAAATGTCCGTGTGTGTGTGTGTGTGTGTGTGTGTGTGTGTGTGTGTGTGTGTGTGTGTGTGTGTCAGTGTGTCCGTGAACACGATAACTCAAAAACGAAAAGTCGGTAAAATATCAAACTTGGTATTTAAGTTGAGTATCTTACAGGGATGCGACACGAAGATTTTGAGAAAAATCCCCCCACTCCAACTACCCTTTACATGGAACTTTTTTCGAATATTTTGATCTCAAAAACGGCTCAAACGATTTTGATTAAAATTTCGTATATTAAAGATACTTACCTGACAAATAAAATGTATATCTTGAATTTTCTGGGAATAGCCTCTGAAGAGTAGTTTATTCTGGATGAATTTTACTGAATTTTGAGTAACTGCTAAACTGTAAGAGATGGACAAAAATTTACTACACAAAAAATGTAGAGCACATTAAAGCACACAATCTATGTTATATAATTTTTTTCGTGGAGTTCGTCGTTTTTAGACATTCCTTATTTTTGGTTTCTGCTATGCAAAACGTATACTTTTCTCATACAGGAACTTGTCAACTCCTATCCATATAAACAAAGGAACTTCATTGACATAGGAACCAGCTTTTGACTATCACTTTAACCTATGGTTGTCGCTTATTTCGCTTCTACTTACAAGGAAGCAAGTAATAAGACTACTTCTGCTATTTTTTTCTGATTAGCATAAAGTAAATAGAAGTATATGCTTTTTAAGAATTATTTGTTGCAGGGATATGGAGAAAGTCATGTGAATGGTACACATCAGATTTTTGGACTTTCTAAGAGCTTATTGAACACCCCTAGTAACTATGGATTTAGCCTAGTGTGTTTCCTTATTTCCCTCCTACTTTTAAGGAACTAAGCAATAAGACGGTCTCTGGTTTTAGGTTTATGTATAAGTGTTTACAGTGTATATTAACACACTTTTCTTTCTTTCTCTTTATTATCAGCATTTTTACTTGGAGGAACGCTGTTTGACGTCGGTGTTTGGTATTACGTCAAAGGTTTGCAAATGTACGAAGATCCTTAGAGAGAGAATTGCAAGAAAACAGCAGCTGTGAATGTGTTTATTTTAAGTGTATCTACCTCATCATTCAAGGCGTTTTATTTATTCAGATTTTTATATCTCTTTATGTGTTGTTCTAGAAATCTCATTATCTTATAGTACAGAAAAGCCATAAATGTTGGACATAAGCATATAAAAAGTGTACAATTTAATAAAAATATATACTTTATACCATATATATTGTTTTTATTCAATATCTCAGAAATACTCAGTGCTTTTCGTTGGGTTTTTCTCACATTTTGAAACATTAACTGTACAATATTTATAGTGAATAGGGAGGGTATTGTATTCCATCCTAAACTTTTATACCGAGATTTAAATGGAAATACAGGTTTTGAGGTCCCCTGAGTAAAAAAATTAGAAAAATTCCGAGTGTGTGTGTACCTATGGACAGCATAGCTCAAAAACGAAAAGTCGGTTAAATACCAAACTTGGTATTTAAGTTCAGTATCTTCCAAGGAGCGACACGAAGATTTTCAAGAAAATCCCCGCAATCCAACTACCCATCAGATTGAGAAATTTTCAAAAATTTTGATTTTCACAAAACTGGCTCTAATGATTTTGTATAAAATATCGTATATTAATGACATAAGCATCACAAATAATGTGTATATCTTGAATTCTGGGAACAGCCTCTGAGGCCTCTTAATTGTGGATGAATTATGCTAACTTTGCATAACTAGTAAGCCATAAGAGAGAGACAAAACCCTATCACACAAAAAGTGTAGATCTGGTTAAAACACAAATTTATGTCATAAACTTTGTTTTGGTAGAACTGACCGTTTCCGAGGTATTCCTTGTTATTTTTTCAGTTTTAAAATACCTATACTTTTCTAAAACAGGGCCATACAAAGCGAACCGAACCTCAGTTGTTTCACATAGCGACGCCTTTTTAAAGGATTTGACTATCGCTTTAACCTAATGTGTTCCCCTATCTCCCTTTTACTTACAATGATGTAGTTTAACTATTTCTGCTAACGTTTATCTCGATTAGCATGACGTGGATAGATGAACAAGCTTCTTAATAATAATAATAATAATAATAATAATAATAATAATAATAATTTGTTACTGAGAAGTAGAAAAACTCATATGAATGGAACACATTTTACTTTTTCCTCCGCTTTTACTTTCTCTGCATACTACTTGGCACGTAGGTGAGAAGGTGTTGCACTCCACCCGAAAATTCGATACTGAGAAAAATTCACGTTTATAGGTGTGTGTGTGTGTGTGTGTGTGTGTGTGTGTGTGTGTATGTGTCTGTGTGGACAGCATAGCTCAAAAACGAAAACACCGCTAAGTACCAAACTTGGTACCTAATTAAGTTTGGTGTCTTCCAAGGACACGATAAAAAGATTTTCAAGAACATCCTCCATCCCAAACTACCCTTTACACGGACTATTTTTCGAAAATCTTAATTTTTTCAAAATAATAGTTCTAACGCTCTGATTAAAATACCTTATGTACAAGATAATTTTATGATAAACGAAATGTATAACCCGAATTTTCTGTGAAGATCTCTTCTTTCTGTATGACTTTTATATAACTGGTAAACCGTAAGAGATATGCAAGAACTTACTGCACAAAAAAATGTAAATCTCATTAAAACACACAACTTTTTATATACTTTTTTTGTAGAATTAACCGTTTTCGAGATATTTCGAACTATTGCTTTCAATTTTAAGCTATTTAGGTTTTTCACAAAAAAGAGATCTTCCTTTTCGTTTCTCTTTTGTTTAATCGTAGCAAGCAAAGAGAATCAAATAAGACCAATTCTGGTTATGATTAGATTAGATTAGAAAGCATTCTGTAGGTTCGTTTAGGCCAGGAAGCCACTGAACATAGAACTTGTCAAGGCATATACATGTATACATATGTTTATATACTACGGGAAAAAAACAATGTATAAAGCTCTAGTGCTAAAAGCATGGGTTGCAAAAACAACAGAATACTTAATGTGCTCTATAAAAGCATATGTACTGCCTGTTTTTTACTTTCTCTATACGAACTATGTACATAGTGTATAGAGAAGGTATTGCATTGTACCCAAAAAGTCGATACCGAGATTTCACCGGAAAAACATGTTTTGAGACTCCCTGAATATAAAAAAAACATTTTTAGAAAAAGTGTGTGTATGTGTGGGGGTGTGTGGGTGTGGGTGTGTGGGGGGAGGGGGAAACAAGAGCGTTAAAGCCCAAGCTTGGTATTTAAGTTTGGTATCTTCCAAGGATGCGACCCGAAGATTTTCAAGAAAATCCCCCCACCCCAAACTACCCTTTACAGGGAAAAAATTTTGAAAATTTTGATTTTTTCTTAAAAATGGCTCTAACGATTTTCATTAAAACATCGTATATTAAAAGATCCTTATGACAAAAAAAAATGTATATCTTAAATTTTCTGAAATAGCCTCTCAAGACTACTTTTTTCTGGATGAATTTTACGAAATTGTGGATAACTAATAAACCGTAAGAGATGGGGGAAAACTTACTGCGCAGAAAATGTAGCTAACGATAAAACACACAATTTATGTCATACACCTTTTTCGTGGAGTTCATCATTTTTAAGATATTCCTGGTTTTTCGTTTTAGCTTTGAAAAACATATTTTTTCTCATACAGGAATTTCTTAACTCCTGTCCATACAAACAAAGGAACTTCAGTGACATAGCAACCAGCTTTTGACTGTCACTTTAACCAATGGAACTCTATCATTTCGCTTCTACTTACAAGGAAGCAAGTAGTAAGACTATTTGTGCTAATTATCATGAAGTAAATAGAAGCATAAGCTTATTAACTACAATTTGTTGCAGAGATGTAGAGAAAGTCATTTGAGTGGAACACATCAGATTTTGCTTCTTCTTTTGAAGACACATTAAAACAAAGAATATCAAAAATTAGTGTTAAAATGTATAAATAAATATAGGTAATTTCATTATATGCAACACTGGTGTAATGTCAGATGATAGTTTTCTAATTATCGACATAATAGTTACTACTAGTAATTATATAAAACTAAAATATGAGTATTGTATTATGTTTATCTTGATTAGCATCATAAAGATATATATAGGAGACGTTCGTGGAATTTGGACCACTTAGCTTTAAGTGCCAATATCTGGACGTGTTAATGGGATGAACTTATACCACAATGAGAGTTTATAAATTTAGCCCCAGCTACTTAATTTGCAAATTATAACTATAGTTTTTTTTTTTTTTCTAAAGCGTGTATTTTGGATCAGAGGCGTGTAATTTGGTCTGAGAAGGTGTGTAAATCAGGGCACTATATAACACGTATATAATTGATTCGTGTATCTTTATACTCACTTTTAATACACAATAACACTTAATTTAGACCTGGGATAGTTATCATGTATATCATTATTATCATCCAAAATATCCGAATGAAGCAGATTAACTTTGACAACATTTATATCACCTTACATCAATTTCATCCAAATTTCAAGCTTTTGTTCGAAATTAAAGGAGGATTGCATTGTTCACTCTACAATGGACCTGTCGCAAAAGTAATAAACTGAATCATTTATATCAACACAGTCTTCATGAGTCCATCCTTTGCATTAATTACACTATATCCAGTCTTCCTCGTCAGATTGCCCACGTGCAACACCAAAAGTCTCTTCTGAGTTTTTATTTTCATATTTACCAAAAGTGATTTTCTTTTTATCCTTGACTCTAGAGGTCAGAGGCTGCCACTAACATTTCCTTATGAGGTGTTCCTGTCAAGACCAACGCCTGAAGCTGAAGTTCTTTTTCTTCTCCTCTTTGAAGAGTCTCCTGATGCGGACGGAAGAGGACACATCTGCATCACACAAATGTTCCTGTTTAAAAAGGTTCTTCTGAATGTGGACGGAAGGAGTCTTAGCTGCCGCACAGAAATAGGATCAGCAGATCAGATTTGGTCCGGACCAAATTACACTTCACCTTCAGTCCAAATTACACGACACAACTTTATTTAATTTTATTGTTGCAGATCAGCATTTATGCTCTACAGACCTTAGATAACAAAATTAAATATATTAACATTTGAGGTTGACCATGTTGGCTCCTCTAACATAAACAAAAAAAAAGTTATTAATACAGAAATGATAATATAACTTTACAAATAATGCTACAATTGAATGAAAGCAAAAGTAATAACAATAATAAATTACAAAAATCTTATGTTACACTCACAGGACTTTCTCTAGCTGTTCTACAAACTTCTTACATAAGATTCTTCTTCTTTCTGCACCTTGCTAATCGAGGTACTCATTAACACAATGTTCTTATTACCTAGTTCCTTATAAGTAGGAAGAAAATAAGGGAATACACTAGGCTAAACTGATAGTCAAATGTTTTAAAAGATGTCGTTATGCGATTGTCATTACAAATCGCTTCTTTTCTTGGCCAGGAGTAGAACAAAAGAAAAACGGACATTCCCGCCTGAGAAAAGTATAAGTACTTCACACCTGAAACTAATAACAATGAATACCACGAAAACGTTCATCTCCATGAAAAAAATGTATATGACGTAAGTTGTGTATTTTAACAAGGCCTACATTTTTGGTACAGTAAGTTTTTGTGTATCTCTTACGGTTTAGTAGTTATGCCAAATTAAGCAAAATTCATCAAGAATAAATAGACCTTTAGAAGCTTTCCCAGAAAATTCAAGATATACATTTTATTTGTCTGGTAAATATCTTTAATATACGATATTTTAATCAAAATCGTTAGAGCCATTTTTAAGAAAATCAAGAAAAAAGTTCCATGTAAAGGGTAGTTTGGGGTGGGGGGACTTTTCTCAAAATCTTCGTGTCGCATCCCTGGAAGATACTGAACTTATATACCAAGTTTGGTATTTTAGCTACTTTTCGTTTTTGAGTTATCGTGTTCACAGACACACGGACACGCACACACACACGGACTTTTTTCTGGAAATGCTTTTTTTGGATTCAGGGGATCCTAAAACATGTATTTCCGGTGAAATCTCGACATCGAATTTTTGGGTGGAATACAACACTGCTCTATCCCTATGTACATTGTACATATTGGGCTAGAGAAAGTAAAAATGAAACTACATGATTATGAAATTTATGAATAATTATTAACAGGAGTCCTCTGTGTCACTGGTTAAGAAATGTTATTGTAGTTTTCTTTTCAGCCTTTTGTGTTGAGTTTTGATATGCAGGTTAAATGCTTGAGCACCAGTAAGGTTGCTTGATTTGTTGAAGAATGTCTTGGAGAGGTTCGTGTTGAAACTGCGTATATCTTAATGGTGCGTTTGTAGCTCTGCGGAGAAACTTATTTTGTAAAACTTGCAGTTTATGAATATTAGTTTTATTTGTTGTGAGCCATATAGGAGCTGCAGAAGAGAGAAGAGGTCGAATTAAAGATTTGTAAAGCAGAATGGAACAGTCGAGGCCAATCTTGGAGCGTTTATTAATTAATGGATAAAGTTTGATGAGCCTTGAGTTAGCAAGTGTTATAATCTGATCATTCCATGTCATTTTTGTGTCCAGTAGAATATTTAACTGAAGTCTGAGATGGCAACCAGGTTAGTTGCTTATTCTGTAAATGTAAATAATCAAGGTTTTGACAAGGTCTTAGAGAAAATGTTTTTGCTTCAGTCTTGTTGATGTAAAGTGAAATGCGCCATACTGTAAGCCATTCAGCTAAGAGTGAAAGAGACGCTTGCAGGCGTCTAGTTGATGTATTTAGTGTGGAGAGTGAATAAAAAAGACGTGCATGGCGATGGAAGCTGGTTGTAGATCAGGAACATCAGATGCTTGCAGATGTCTAGTTGCTGTATTTAGTGTGGAGAGTGAATAAAAAAGACGTACATGGCGATGGAAGCTGGTTGTAGATCAGGAACATCAGATGTTTGCAGGCGTCTAGTTGCTGTATTTAGTGTGGAGAGTGAATAAAAAAGACGTACATGGCGATGGAAGCTGGTTGTAGATCAGGAACATCAGATGCTTGCAGATGTCTAGTTGCTGTATTTAGTGTGGAGAGTGAATAAAAAAGACGTACATGGCGATGGAAGCTGGTTGTAGATCAGGAACATCAGAGTGAAAGAGATGCTTGCAGGCGTCTAGTTGGTGTATTTAGTGTGGACAGTGAATATAAAAGGCGTACATGGCGATGGAAGCTGGTTGTAGATCAGGAACATCAGACGCTTGCAGATGTCTAGTTGCTGTATTTAGTGTGGAGAGTGAATAAAAAAGACGTACATGGCGATGGAAGCTGGTTGTAGATCAGGAACATCAGAGTGAATATATTAAACAGTAGCGGTGCGAGAACTGATCCTTGTGGTACTCCTGCGGCGATTGCAGCTAACAATGGAAGAGACGCTTGCAGATGTCTAGTTGGTGTATTTAGTGTGGACAGTGAATATAAAAGGGGTACATGGCGATGGAAGCTGGTTGTAGATCAGGAACATCAGATGCTTGCAGGCGTCTAGTTGGTGTATTTAGTGTGGAGAGTGAATAAAAAAGACGTACATGGCGATGGAAGCTGGTTGTAGATCAGGAACATCAGATGCTTGCAGGCGTCTAGTTGGTGTATTTAGTGTGGAGAGTGAATAAAAAAGACGTACATGGCGATGGAAGCTGGTTGTAGATCAGGAACATCAGATGCTTGCAGGCGTCTAGTTGGTGTATTTAGTGTGGAGAGTGAATAAAAAAGACGTACATGGCGATGGAAGCTGGTTGTAGATCAGGAACATCAGATGCTTGCAGGCGTCTAGTTGGTGTATTTAGTGTGGAGAGTGAATAAAAAAGACGTACATGGCGATGGAAGCTGGTTGTAGATCAGGAACATCAGAGTGAATATATTAAACAGTAGCGGTGCGAGAACTGATCCTTGTGGTACTCCTGCGGCGATTGTTCCTATAGTTGATTTGAAGACATCTATGTGTACTACAAATTGCCGTCCTGTTAAAAAACTCCTTATTATCTGCATAAGATAATCTGGTATTTCTACTCTATACAATTTTACTAGTAGGCCTTCGTGCCATACTGACACAATTTTATGAGTATGGCATTTCTTATAATCCTAAACAGAATTAATGAAATAAACCTACATCACACTAACCTTGATATATTGAATGTTTCGTCGTTTTAGTTTGGTTTCCAAAGAAAGTTCTTTGTTGGAAGAAAACACGGTACTAAAAGCGAGACAAAATTACAACGAAAACGCTCTCAACAAAGATCACAACTTCCCTCCAAGGTTATTGACAACTGAAGGGAACGCTTACAACAAACGCTGCTCAAGATACCCGCATTGTTGGTGCTCCCAAGCAGTGGCGGCTGGTGGATTAAAAATGTAGGTGTTCACAAAATTAGCATTTACCACCGCCGCAGCCGCTACTGCTACCGCCGGCGCGGCTACATCAAATCCAGTAATATTAGAAACAATGATAGTACCTAATAACAAGAATTATAAATTTGTTACACAAATCATCACCCACCCAGTATTGTAAAGATGTTGAATTTCTTAATTTTCGAGAGTTAACAGCAACATGAGCAGATGAAGGGGTGAAGTCCTTTTATACAGTTCATGTGAAGAATGGTATTTACAGTGAATAATACTTATATTGTTTAAATTACGCAATTAACACCAAATTTATTTGTACAGAAATTCCACGCGCCGGTTTTTCAATTGTGCAAACTTTTCTATCACTCGGTGATTAAAGCATTTTATGCTGTTGACCAGTTTCTTCTCAATAGCACGCAGTGCTGAAAGTCGGTCTTCACCCATCATACTCCTAGTAAAGGTTTTAATTCTTTTATTGTGGAAAAGCATATGTGTGGTTCTGATGTAGTCATGGTCGTAATAACAATCTACAGTAGCTCGGTTAGTTGAGGTTGTTTTCTGTTTTGAACTGCTTAACTCTCTCTTAAGCTTAACTCCCGCATAAAATGCAGTTGCACTTCCGGATAGTTTCAACTAAATCTCAAAGATAGCAGCACCTCCCGCTGATAAACAGAACCCTGGAGGTGCACGGTCACACTGTGCTCATTTCTGGCTGTAAAATTCCGAGCTGATTTGTTGGCCGCGCAAGCGCAGAGCTGCTAAACGTTAGTTATACGCTAGGACACGAGGCCTGTGCTACAAGCATTGTTATCACATACTCAGGTTTGTGGCTGTGTTCAGTCTGAAGAGCAGAGCGCGGTATATTTAAACAAGAAGCACCGGATAGCGCATTTTATTAAATGTTTCCTGAAAGAGAAAAGGAGATCCACTAAGAAATATTGGAGGTTCACGTGCTCTTGTGCTCCTACACAGCAGCCGCCGCTGCTCCCAACGTTACCCATTTTCCTAAAGTGATATCGGTCCAAATTACTCGGTCTTCCCCTAGATAAAAGAATCATCTTCTGTGTGGAAAGTTTGTTTGTGAAATTGATATTCATGTGAATGAAAGACTGATATTTTTTATTTAGTCACCAGCCGCCACTATCAATGCTACGACTTATTAATTTTCATTATTAAGTTCAGCTGTTGCAGAAAATCTCCTTATAGCAGTATACGAAAATGAGAAACTTTTCTACTTGAAAAACAAGAGAGAATAAGTTGGCAGGACCTGCCGCACCAGCTGGAGGCTGTATACATGGACCATTAATCTATTTAAAACCCTCTCCTACTCTCTGTTTATGCTGGTAGTGGGAGAGATCTGCGAACCTTAACAAACCACGTGAAGACCTTGGCCTGTGTGAACGTTCTTTTGTCCATCTGCTGCAGCATTTCCGTCAGGATATCATGTAAGTTCGCTTTTTCTTTGTAAGGGGGCAATACTGTTGCTGCCTTTAGTTTTACTGTTTTATCATATATAATATAACGTGAGCTCCACATTATATCGATAAATTTATCTACAGAAAAGTTGTAGCTCGAGTGTATTTAGTTAAACTATTTCGTGAATAAAATAACAATGATTAGTCTATATGGACACGAAGAATAATATTGCTAAAATCTCATTTGTCTTTATGTACATTTGCACCGAAATCACTGCACCTTCATGTCTGTTCCATAAGTCATGGCCTGGTTTCTAATAGTCATCTTTCTCAGCGTGGTTCCCATTCTAAATTGGACGTTAAAAACTGCTTAATTTAGCTCAGAGGCCTCTCTATCAGGTGTGAGGTTCTTTTACGTGCCGTAAATCTACAAGGAACCAACGGCTTTACTTCCCTTCCGAAGTAAGCCATGCTAAGGATTTTTACACCCGAAAAAATCCATCGTCCTCCACCAGGTTTGAACCCGCAACCTTGGTATATGAAGTTAGCATGGTCATCATTATTGCTGGTCCCCATGGCCGCCTTCGCTCTAGCGCCTCGCTTTGGTGCTTCGTGGCGCACGGGACTGTGGGTTCGAGTCCCGCCTTAGGCATGTGTGTTCTTGTATTTGTGAATGTGTATATGTCTGCGTATGTATATGTAAAAGGCAAATGTTAAACATTAATAGGTCAACCAAGGAAATGTAGGAAAGAGGTAAAAGGGAATACAGTGCCGGAGTCCTGACAACCCTCCAGAACTGTATTTGTCTGTTAAAAAAAAAAAATTACACCACGGAGGGCGACACGTTGCTTATAGAATTCGTTGAACTGGTTCCACACACTCTCTCTGTTGTTTTTAGTATTCTGTGACTTTGAGTTTCCAATTAATATGTCTATTTCAGCGATAGACCTTTCCCCAAAACGTTTTGGAACTTCCGCCATTATGTACGGGAATATCACTGCACACTGATAATATTAGTTCAGAGAGAAAACAAAGGTACATGGGTGCTATAAATTTAGAAAAACAATGGCACGTTGTTGTGATAAAAACTATTAAAATGCAGAGATAATGAGTTCTGATTGGTTGGAATTTTACGCGCTAATGTACTGGATTGACCACTTCCTGGATCACGTGTCATGAACGAAATAGTCACATTAAATAACCATCATTTATACAAAAGCTTTGAAGCTGGACACGTCGCCACTTAAAGCCGGTCCCCATGGCCACGCTCGCTAAGGCGTCTCGCTTTGGTGCTTCGTGGGCAAGGGGTCGCGGGTTCGAGTCTCGCCTTGGGCATGGATGTTATACATTTGTACAATGTGTATATGTTTGTGTACAGGAACAGTAAAAACCAGTAATCAAACAGGGGGGGGAATGTAAATTAGAGAATACAGCGCCGGAGTCCTGACCAGATTCCGGTACTGTTTAAAAAAAATGGTTTTACCAGTTTAGTTTTATCGTTTTATTCAATCTCCTCGATTTTATTTTTGTCCCCTAATTTGTATTAATTTCTACTCCTCAATTAAATAAATGAGCAAAATGGCTCTATGGCAACTGTGAAACTCGCGTGCGGAGGTCCCGGGTTTGATTTCATTGTGTGTTTCGCACGGGTGGATTGCTGGGATGTCAATTTAGGGTTTTCACCCAAGGCTGCTTCAGGAAAATTTCCGTCTACAGCCGCGTGAGTTATTTCGTTAATATTTTGATTTTGTGGGCGGCTCATGTGTTCGGACTGACACGCAACTTTTTTATTTTTTTCTTTTGTTTATAAAAGAAGTAGAATTTGTTTGGGACACGATTCTTTTTTTTTTATTTTATTTTAATCCCATTCTTGCATTTCTTTCATTTTTACTTTCTCTACACGTACTATGTACAAAGTGTTTAGAGAAGCTATTGTATTATACCCAAAAATTCGATACCGAAATTTCACCGGGCATATGTTTTGAGACCACTTGAATCCAAAATCTGATACGTTCCATTCTCTACATCTCTGCTACAAATTATTGTTAAAAAGCATATGCTTCTATTTACTTTATGCTAAACGAGAAAAAATTAGCAGAAATAGTCTTATTGTTAAGGCCATTTTTAGGAAAACCAAAATTTTCGAAAAAAAATTCCATGTAATGGATATTTGGGGGTGGGGGAATTTTCTTGAAAATCTTCGTGTCGCATCCTTGGAAGATGCCAAACTTATATACCAAATTAGGTATTTAACGGTTTTTCGTTTTTGAGCTATGCTGTCCACAGACACACATACAGACACAGACACACACACGGACCTTTTTCTGAAAATGCTAATTCTTAGATTCAAAGGGACCCAAAACATGTATTTCCGGTGAAATCTCGGTATCGAATTTTTTTGGTGAAATGCAATACCTTCTCTATACACTATGTACATAGTATGTGTAGAGAAAGTAAAAAGAAGCATTGTGTGGACAGCATAGCTTCAAATTAAATATCCGTTATGTACCAAATTTGGTGTTTAAAGTTACCTTCCAAGGATGTGAAACAATTATTTTCAAGAAAAACCCCCAGCCCCTAACTATCCTTTAAAAGGAAAATATTTTAAAATTTTGATTAAAATATCGCATATTAAAGATATTTACATGACAAATAAAATGTATATCTTGAATTTTCAGGGAATAGCCTCTGAAGACATCTTTATTCTTTATGAATTTTGTGGAATTTTGAATAACAGGTAAACCGTATGAGATAGACAATAACTAACTTAAAAAAGATATATAGCCCGTTAAAGCTCACAATTTATATTATATACATTTTTTCGTCGGTTTGACCATTTTTGAGACATTCCTAATTATTGGTTTTAGTTTTTTAATGCTTATATTTCTCTCATACAGAAATTTGTCAATTCCGTCCATACAAACAAAGGAACATCAGTCACATAGCAACTAGCTTTTGACTATCACTTTAACCTATAGTACTCCCTTATTTCTCTTCTTCTTACAAGGAAGTAAAGTAATAAGACTATTTCTGATACTTTTTCTCAATTAGCATGAAGTAAATAGAACCATAAGCTTTCAAACAATAATTTATTGCAAAGATGTAGAGAAAGTCATGTGAGTGAAACACATCAGAATTTTACTTTCTTTACACGTACTATTAACATAGTGTATAGAGAAGGTATTGCACTCCACCCAAAAATTCTATACCGAAATTTCACCGGAAATACATGTTTTGGGTCCTCCTGAATCCAAAAAAGCATTTTCAGAAAAAGGTACGTATGTGCGTGTGTGTGTCTGTATGTGTGTCTGTGGACAGCATAGCTCAAAAACGAAAAGACCGTTAAATACCAAACTTGGTATTTAAGTTTGATATCTTCCAAGGATGCGACGCGAAGATTTTCAAGAAAATCCCCTACCCTCAACTACCCTTTACATGGAACTTTTTTCGAAAATTTTGATTTTCTCAAAAATGGCTGTAACGATTTTGATTAAAATATTGTATATTAAAGATATTTACCTGACAAGTAAAATGTATATCTTGAATTTTCTGGGAATATCCTCTGAAGACTACTTTATTCTGGATGAATTTTACGGAATTTTACATAACTGCTAAACCGTAACAGATGGACAAAAACTTACCACACAAAAAAATGTAGAGCACATTAAAATACACAATTTATGTTATTTACATTATTTTCGAGGAGTTGATCGTTTTTAGATATTCTTGTTTTAGGTTTCAGGTTTAAAAAACTTGTACTTTTCTCATACAGGAATTCATCAACTCGTGTCCATACAAACAAAGGAACTTCAGTCACATAGTAATCAGCTTTTGACTATCACTTTAGCCTATAGTACTCCCTTATTTCTCTTCTACTTACAAGGAAGCAAGTAATAAGACTATTTCTGCTAATTTTTTTCTCGATTAACATGAAGTAGATAGAAGAATAAGCTGATTAACAACAATTTGTTACACAGAAGTAGAGAAAGTCATGTGAATGGAACACATCAGATTTTTTTTATTTATTTTCATTACAAATAGTTCAAATTCTTGTGAAATCTTCGAGGAACCATCAAAATGTGGAAAACTGCCAGAGATGTTCCACGAAGAGGTTTTTGGTCAAGGTCGTGATTAAATGGGCACAGGAAATAAAACTTGACACGTTATTCCTCCGTGTAAACTGACTGTAGGTGGCAGAACAAAGTAGCAGCTCACAAACTTGACGAAACAATGACAGAGCCCTCTGTCCTGTCCCTAACAAAGATCGCCAAGTATACACGCGAGACTAAACAGATATTTACTTGGTCATCTCCATACAGCCCCGTCTTTATCAAACTGGTATACATATTATATTTGAGATAACAAAGAAACAAAATAAGTGTATAATGGGCAAGCAACGGAATTTTCTTTTATTATTCGTTTTTTTTTTTTTTTTTTTTTTTTTTTACTTTATCTAGCCCACATGTACAATGATGTACATAGTGGATAGAGAAGATTTTGTATTGTACCTAAAAATTTGATGTCGAGATTTCACGGGAAATGCATGTTTTGTGATCCCGTGCGTTTGAGTTTGCGGGTGTGGGTGTTCATGTCTGTCTGTGGACATCATAACTCAAAAACGGAAAAATCTTTAAACACAAAACTTGGTACTTATGTTCAGTATCTTCCAGGAATACGACACGAAAATTTTGAAAGAAAAAAGCTTCCCCCACCACAAACTATACTTTACATGGAAAAATGTTCGAAAATTCTGATTTTCTTAAAAATGACTAACGATGTTGATTAAAATGCGTACATCAATGCTATTTACATCGCAAATATAATGTATATCTTGAATTTTCTGAAAATAGCCTCTGAAGACTACTTTATTCTGGATGAATTATGCCAAATTTTTCTTCACTGCTAAAAGATAGACGGAAACTCACTACACAACAAAATGTAGATCTTGTGAAAACACACAATTTATGTCCTTTACGTTTTTGTTGTGGATGCAACCGTTCCCGAGGTATTTCTTGTTACTTTTTACTTTCTCTATAGGCACTATGTACATAGTGTATAGAGAATGTATTGCACTCCACCAAAAAAATTCGATACCGAGATTTGACCGGAAATATGTGTTTTATAGTCCCCTTTATCTAAAAAAACCATTTTCGGAAAAAGGTCCGTGTGTGTGTCTGTGTGTCCGTGTGTCTGTGAACACGATAAGTCAAAAAGGAAAAGTAGGTAAAATACCAAACTTGGTATTTATGTTTGATATCTTCCAGGGATGCGACACGAAGATTTTGAGAAAAATCCCCCCACCCCCAACTATCTTTTACGTGGAACTTTTTTCAAACATATTGATTTTCTCAAAAATGACTAACGATTTTGATTAAAATTTCGTATATTAAAGATATTTACCTGACAAATAAAATGTATATCTTGAATTTTCTGGGAATAGCCTCTGAAGAGTAGTTTATTCTGGATGAATTTTACCAAAGTTTGAATAACTGCTAAACCGTAAGAGATGGACAAAAACATACTACACAAAGAATGTAGATCACGTTAAAACACACAATTTATGTTATATACATTTTTTCGTGGAGTTCGTCGTTTTTGTGACATTCCTTATTTTTGGTTTCTGCTATGAAAAACTTATACATTTCTCATACAGGAATTTGTCAACTGCTGTCCATACAAATAAAGGAACAGTGGCATAGCAACACACTTTTGATTATCACTTTAACCTATGGTAGTCCCTTATTTCACCTCTACTTACAAGGAAGCAAGTAATATGGCTATTTCTGCTAATGTTTTACTGATTAGCATGAAGTTAATACAAGTATAAGCTTTTTAAGAATAATTTGTTGCAGGGATATAGAGAAAAGCATGTGAATAGTACACATCAGATTTTTTCAATTGTAAAGTACTTATACCTTTCTCAGATAGGAAGTGTCCGTTCTTCTCTTGTTCTACTCTTAGCTAAGCAAAGAGGCGATTTGTAATGACAATCGCATAACAACTGCTTTTAAAATATTTGACTCTCAATTTATCCTAATACATTCCTTAATTTACCTTCTACTTATAAGTAACTAAGAAATAGGAACATTCTGTTAATGTTTATCTCGATTAACATGGTGTATAACGAAGATTAATCTTCTGTAAGAAGTTTGTAGAGCAGCTAGAGAAAGTCATGTGAGTGTAACACTTCAGATTGTTTTTCCCCAATTCACAGTTACTATAGGTACAGTTTTGTTGAACAAAACATTAGTAATTTTATTTAGATTGCTATAAGAAATGTGTAAATCACAAATCATGGATCTATCTTTAAATGATACAATACACCTTGTTCAATGTTGTTATTTCCAATTGTTGTATAACATAAATTGTGTGTTTTAATGTGCTTTACATTTTTGTGTGGTAAGTTTTTGCCTATCACTTACGGTTTAGCAGTTATGCAAGTTTCCGTAAAATTCACTCAGAATAAAGTAGTCTTCAGAGGCTATTCACAGAAAATTCAAAATTTGCATTTTATTTGTGAGGTAAATATCTTTATTTTAATCAATATTTTAGAGCTATTATTGAGAAACTCAAAATGTTCGAAAAAAATTCCATGTAAAGAGTAGTTTGGGATGAGGGAATTTGCGTATGTCATCCCGGGAAGCTACTAAACTTAAATACCAAGTTTGGTATTTTACCAACTTTTCGTTTTTGAGTATCGTGTTCACAGACACACGGACACACACACGCGGACATTTTTCTGAAAATGCTTTTTTTGATGCAGAGGACGCTAAAGCATGTATTTCCGGTGAATTCTCGGTATCGAATTTTTGGGTGGAGTGCAATACCTTCTCTATACACTGTGTACATAGCACGAATAGATAAAGTAAAAATTGGTTAAGCAATGCTCTTTCATATACAACTAAATGATGTTGTAAAAACAAATATTTTATATATTTTTTTTAGCTTAGTGCATTGATGTATTCCCTTATTTTCCGTCTAATTTTAAGGAATTAAGTAATAAGACAATATCTGCTGGTATTTAGCTTATGTAGATAAAATAATTGTTTATTTGCAGAACAATTGAAGAATTTCATATGAATGAATCAGATCAGACTTTTACTTTCTCTACACGTAATATGCACACAGAGTATAGAGAAGGTATTACATTCCATCCAAAAATTCGATACGTAGTTTTCACCGAAAATACATGTTTTGGGTACCCTGAATCGAAAAAAAGAGCATTTTTACAAAAGGGTCCGTGTGTATGTGTGTGTGTTTGTGGACAGCATAGCTCAAAATCGAGAAGTCCGTTAAATACCAAACTTAGTATTTAGGTTTGGTATCCTACGAGGATACGACACGAAGATCTTCAAGAAAATACCCCCACCCCAACTACCCTATGCATGGAACTTTTTTCGAAAAATTTAATTTTCTTAAAAATGGCTCTAACGATTTTGATTAAAATACCGTATATTAAAGATATTTACCTACAAATAAAATGTATATCCTGAATTTTCTGGGAATAGCCTCTGAAGACTACTTTATTCTGGATAAATTTTACGGAATTTTGTATAACTGCTAAACTGTAAGAGATGGACAAAAACTTACCTAACAAAAAATGACGAGCACATTAAAGCACACAATTTATGTAATATACATTTTTTTTCGTGGAGTTGATCGTTTTTTTAGATATTCCTTGTTTTTGGTTTCAGCTTTGAAAAACTTGTATTTTTCTCATACAGGAATTTGTCAATTTCTGTCCATACAAACAAAGGAACTTCAGTCACATGCAACCAGCTTTTGACTATCTCTTTAACCTATGGTTGTCCCTTATTTCGCTTCTACTTAGAAGAACAAGTAATAAGACTATTTCTGAAGTTTTTCTCGATTAGTATGAAGTAAATAGAAGTATAAGCTTTTAACCAATAATTTGTTACGGAGATATAGAGAAAGTCATGTGAATGGAGCACATCAGATTTTTTCTAAGCATTTTAAACGTAATGCACAATCACTTGAAACTTTGCGTGGTAGTAATGAACATTAAGTTTCAGAAGTGAATAAGGCGGGAAAATCCGAGCTATTTCATTCAGCTACCGGACATCTGAAGGTTAATGGCTGTTGTATCTTGACTTGTCATTGTTATAAACACTTCTCGAAGCAAGAGAGTGTGGGAAGGAATCGCTGTGTGTTGAGTTTTCATGCTTCTTTATCTGATTGATCTGAAATGTCTAGCATAAGGAGTGAAATATTGTAACACTAACTGTGACTCCTATGGGAGGGACGGATGAAGAGAAGGAACCGGAGGAGGTCGGAAGATCACAGGTCACAGGGATCCATTTCCAGGTATCAACACCAAGTATCGTTAGCGAGGAATCACAGGAGGGCGGCGCAGCGATCCTAGCCACGGGACAGCTAAGAAATACGCTACATCCGGTGGGCTTTCTAAAAGGATTCTACTAAAAATATAGACCAACTCGCTGTAAAGTGTTCTATAAAGTTTTCTGAGGGATTATTGCTCAAATTTAACTACAACTCAGTACATTTTTACATTCTCTAATTCGTAAATAGGTAGAAAAGGTTTTGCATTCAACCGAAAAACTCGATACCGACTTTTCACTGGAAATGCACGTTTTATGGTCCTCTGTATGCAAAGAAAGTATTTTTAGAAAAACGCCCATGTGTGAATGTGAGCGTGTGTGCGCGTGTCCGTGAGTACATGAACACGATAACTCAAAAACGAAAAGTCGGTAAAAAAACAACCTGGGTATTTAAGTTTAGTATCTTCCAGGGATGCGACACGAAGATCTTGAGAAAAATCCACCCACCCTAAACTACCCTTTACATGGAACTTTTTTCGAAATTTTTTATTTTCTCAAAAACGGATCTAACGATTTTGATTAAAATATCGTATATTAAACATATTTCCCTGACAAATAAAATGTATATCTTGAATTTCTTGGGAATAGCCTCTAAAGACTACTTTATTCTGGATGAATTTTGCGTAACTGCTAAACCGTAAGAGATGGACAAAAAGTTAGCCCATAAAAATAAAAAAAAAACGTTAAAACACACAATTCATGTTGTACACCTCTCTTTTTTTTTTTTCTTTTTTTTTGTTTGTTTGTTTTGTTTTGGTGAAGTTGATAATTTTTTTAGATATTCCATGTTTTTGGTTTCAGCGTTGAAAAACTTGTACTTTTCTTATACAGATATTTGTCAACTCGTGTTCATACAAATAAAGGAACTTCTGTGGCATAGCAACCAGTTTTTGACTATCACTTTAATCTGTGGTACTCACTTATTTCACTTCTACTAGCAAGGAAGCAAGTAATAAGACTATTTCTGCTATTTTTTTCTCGATTAGTATGAAGTGAATAGAAGCATAAGGTTTTTAACAATAATTTGTTGCAGAGATGTAGAGAAAGTCATGAGAATGGAACACATCAGATTTTTAGAAAAACGACCACGTGTGTTTGAGAGAGAGAGAACACGTTAACTCAAAAACGGCAGGTCCCTTATATAACAAGCTCTATATTTAAGTTCAGCATCTTCCAAAGATAGGACTCGAAAATTTAAGAAAATCTTCTCCTCAAACTACTATTTTCATGGAAAAATGTTTTTAATTATCGATTTTCTCAAAAATGACTAACGATTTGACTGAAGTATCGTATATTAAAAATGTTTACATGAAAAATACAATTACATCTTGAATTTTCTGGAATAGCCTCTGAAGCCCTCTTCATTGCGAATATATTTTACACAACTGGTAGCTGTAACAGATAGACAAACGTTTACTGCACAAAAAAACGAGATATCGTTAGAAGAAACAATTTGTCTATTGTTGTAGAATTAACAGTTTCCAATATCTTCCTTTTTATTGGTTTCAGTTTAGAAATACGTATTTTTTCTCAAACGAGAGTTTATAACCTTTTTTTTTCTATTTCTTTCTCTATACGAACTATGTACATAGTGTATAGAGAAGGTATTGCACTCCACCCAAAAATTCGATACCGAGATTTCACCTGAAATATATCTTTTAGCGTCCCCGTATGCAAAAAAGGTATTTTCACAAAAAGATCCGTGTGTGTGTGTGTGTGTGTGTGTGTGTGTGTGTGTGTGTGTGTGTGTTTCCGATAACTCAAAAACGAAAAGTCGGTAAATACCAAACTTGGTATTTAAGTTTTATATCTTCCAGGGATGCGACGGCCGCGCCGTGGCCGAGTGCTTAACCCACTAGCCTCTCACCTAGACGGCCGGGGTTCGATCCCAAGCGACCACATGTGAGATTTGTGATGGACAAAGCTGCGCTGGGGCGGCTTTTCTCCGGGTACTCCGGTTTCACCCGCCATCGCATTCCACCGGTGCTCCATCATCATTCATGTATCTTCAGTGTCACCGCCTGCGGTGCCTTCAGTAGTTAAAGCGGGCGTTAAACACTACCCAAAAAAAAAAAAAAAAAGGATACATGAAGATTTTTGAGAAAAGTCCTCCCACTCCAAACTACCCTTTACATGGAATTTGTTTCGATATTTTTGATTTTCTTAAAAATGGCTAACGATTTTGATTAAAATATATATTAAAGATATTTACCTGACAAATAAAATATATGTCCTGAATTTTCTGGGAATAACCTCTGAAGACTACTTTATTCTGGATGAAATTTACGGAATTTTGCATAACTGCTAAACCGTAAGAGATAGATAAAAACTTATTACACAAAAAATGTAGAGCACCTTAAGACACACAATTTATATTATATAAATTTTTTTCGTTGAGTCGATCGTTTTTTAAACGTTCCTTGTATTTTGTTTCAGCGTTAATAAACATACTTTTCTCATACTGGAATTTGTCAACTCCTGCCCTTACAAACAAAGGAAATTCAGTCACATAGCAACCAGCTTTTGACTATCACTTTAACCTATGGTACACCATTATTTCACTTCTACTTTCAAGGAAGCTAATTTTTCTCGATTAGCATGAAGTAAATAGAAGCATAAGCTTTCTAACAATAATTTATTGCAGAATTTAGAGAAAGTCATGTGAATGGAACGCATTAGACTTTTTTTATTCCTAGCTTTGCAAAGAGAATATATTTCAATCACAAAGCGACCAGCTTTTAAAAATTTGACTATCGCTTTAGCCTATGCGACTCCCTTATTTCCCTCCTACTTGCAAGTAATAAGACCAATATTTATCTTGATTAGCATGAAACAGAAAATAAATTTGATGTGTTACACTCACATGACTTTCTCTAGCCGTTCTACAAACTTCTTACATAAGAGTATTCTTCTTTCTGCACCTTATTAATCGAGGTATTCAGTACAATGTTCTTATTACTTAGTTCCGTATAAGTAGGAAGAAAATAAGGGAATACACTAGGCTAAACCGATAGTCAAATGTTTTAAAAGCTGTCGTTATGCGATTGTCATTACAAATCGCTTCTTTTCTTGGCCATGAGTAGAACAAAAGAAAAACGGACACTCCCGTCTGAGAGAAGTATAAGTGCTTCACAACTGAAGCTAATAACAATGAATACCTCGAAAACGGTAAGCTCTTCGAAAAAAATGTATATGACGTAAATTGTGTATTTTAACAAGGCCTACATTTGTTGAAAAGTAAGTTTTGTCTATCTCTTACAGTTTATTAGTTATGCCAAATTAAGCAAAATTCATCCAGAATAAACAGGTCTTTAGAAGCTATTCCCAGAAAATTCAAGATATACATTTTATTTTTCAGGTAAATATCTTTAATATACGATATTTTAATCAAAATCGTTAGAGCCATTTTTAAGAAAATCAAAATTTTCAAAAAAAGTTCCATGTAAAGGGTAGTTTGGGGTGGGGGGATTTTTTTTCAAAATCTTCGTTTCGCATCCCTGGAAGATACTGAACTTAAATATCAGGTTTGGTATTTTAGCTACTTTTCATTTTTGAGTTATCGTGTTCACAGACATACGGACCTTTTTCTGGAAATGCTTTTTTTGGATACAGGGGGTCCTAAAACATGTATTTCCGGTGAAATCTCGACATCGAATTTTTGGATGGAATGCAATACTTCTCTATCCCTATGTACATTGTACATACGGGGCTAGAGAAAGTAATAAGCTGTTGTAAGGATAATTTGTTGCAGAACAGGAAGAGAAAATAATGTGAATGGAATACATCATATGAACTACAACCGCATGGTAAACGCCACACTCATTCTGTAGCAAATGTACAAAGTTTTTGAACAGATCCTCTACAGAATTTCATGTGAGAGAAGTAGTAAATACTTCCATTTATTATATTGACAGTAATTATCTCTTATGTAGACTCCTTGCATAAAAAAACATAAATGAGTGTATTCGGTGAAGGTCAAAACCCAAATGCTGGGGTCTGCCAAATAAGCTGTGAAGACCGGATAGTAGTATTTTTCTTAAGGTTGTGTATATTGAGAAAAAATCACAAGACCAATGTATTTCCTAATGGAGTTGTGTGAATTCTAAATTATGTTTCCCACTTTAACCGCCAAATAATGAAGCTATAAGTGCGCCTGCACAAGCGAATTAAAATCCCAACAACCGCAGTCAAATGTGTCTATGTAAAAGGATGGGGAGTGCCCATGTAAAACAATCGGTGTGATGGCATGCGTGAATGGCGGAGTACGCTTGATTGCAGTTGTATGGAATTTGCTTTTTATTTACCCAAAAACACTGCAATATAATGAAAGAAATTAAGGATCTGAAGATGCTTTTATTTATTGTTTAAATTTAGTGTAAATAAAAGTATTAAAATATTCTAAAACATTACTTAAAATCACTGCGCATATTTGCAAAGCAGCGTATTTAAGGATTAAAGCTTGTACTCCATACGTTGTAATTATTTTTACTTTTTTTTTCTCAAAAATACATAAATAAAGAAAAGGTTCATATATTTTTTCGAAATTATACTCCATTTATGAGAAATAAATTATTAAATGTCAAAAATCAAGTGTATTGAGAGTACAAAAGGTAAAAAAAATCTATAATAGGGTTAATGTCTTTAAAAATGCATTATTTTAGTCATTTTTATTTGAGAAATAAACTTACAAAATAAATAGCTATTATTTAAGTAGCTATGGAAGTTAAAATGTTGATACGTGACAAAAATATCACTATTATTATTTATAATAACTGCTACAAATTTGTACAAGAGATCTTAGGTAATGAGGATTTTCCAAAATTCACAGATACATTGTCTTAATTGTGGTTAATGAAATATTCAATATGAAGACTAACTCCATTGAGGAAACAGAAGTTGATGGAACTCCATTCCCACCGACGACGGGAACACAAGAGAATCAAGAAGTTGGTGATGAAGGACAGCATTTAAAATTAGACAAGTTGGATTTGGAAGATCCCAAGGAGATTGATGAGGTATGTAGCTATTTTCTAAGTAAACGCATTAAACAATTTGTAGCTTTTTACTTTCTCTACACGTACTATGTACATAGTGTATAGAACAGGTATTTTATTGCACCCAAAAATTCGATATCGGAGATATATGTTTTAGGGTCCCCTGAATCAAAACAATAAAAAGAGGCCTACTTGTGTGCGCATGTCTGTGTCAAAACTAAAAGACAGTTAAATACAAAAGTTGGTATTTAAGTTCCAAGGATGCGATATCTACCCGTACTACACGAAGACTGTCAAGAAAATCTTCCACCGCAAACTAGTTTTTACATGGAAAACTTGCATTTTCTCAAAAATGAATAACGATTTCCATTAATATATCGTATATTAAATATATGACAAAAAATGTATTTCTTGAATTTTCTGGAATGCCTCTTTATTATAAATGATTTTTCTGAATTTTGCATAGCTGGTAAACCATAAGAAATAGACAAAAACTTAAAACACAAAAAAACGTAGATCTCGTAAAAGCTATATATATATATATTTATATATCTATGTATTAAATGTGTTAACTCCTGGCCAAACAAACAAAGGAATTTCAATCACACAGCTACCAGCTTTAGAATTTTTTTTTTTTTTAATTGCTTCATTTGTATAGCCCCCTTTAACATCAATGGTCATATCGGGGGCTTTCACTTGTGAAACTGTAGGTTCAGAACATTAGGTTAAACTTTGTATTACTAAACACACGCACATTCACTCTCACATTCATACTGCCAGACTCTATGGGGGATAGGAAATAATTCCGGTTAAAGAAAAATTCCCCGCCCCAGCCGAGAATCGAACCAGGGACCTCCGGGTGAAAAGTCAGCTCGCTGACCACTCGACCACTCCTAGAAAAATTTGATCATCTCTTATATCCCTTCTACTTGTAGGGACGCAAGTAATAAGGCTATTTATGCTAATTTTATCTCGACTAGAATGATGTAAATAGAAGAATAAGCTTGTTAGGTCTATTACTTTCTCTACATGAAATATGTAAATAGTGTATAGAAAAGGTATTCCATTACACTCAAAACTTCGATACCGAGATTTCACCAGAAATACATGTTTTTGGTCCCCCTGATTCCCCCCCCCCAAAAAAAAAACATTTTTAGCAAAAGGTCTGTGTATGTGCGTGTGTATGTGTCTTTGGACAGCATAGCTCAAAATCGAAAATATCGTTGAATACCAAACTTGGTGTTTAAGTTTAGTATCTTCCAAGGATGCGACACGAAGATTTTCAAGAAAATCCCCCACCTCCAACTACCTATACATGGAACTTTTTCGAAAATTTTGATTAAAATATATATTAAAGATATTTGCCTGACAAATAAAATGTATATATTGAATTTTCTGGGAATAGCCTCTGAAGACTACCTTATTTCGGATGAATTTTACGGATTTTTTCATAAATACTACACCGTAAGAGATGGAAAAAAACTTGCCACAAAAAAATGTAGAGCACGTTAAAGCACACAATTTATGTTATACACATTTTTCGTGGATTTGATCGTTTTTCAGATATTGCTTGTTTTTGGTTTTAGCTTTGTAAAACTTATACTTTTCTTATACAGGAATTTGTCAACTCCTGTCCATACAAAGGAACTTCAGTCACATAGCAACCAGCTTTTGACTATCACTTTAACGTATGGTACTTCCTTATTTCGGTTCTACTTACAACGAAGCAAGTATTTCTGCTCAATGATTTCTCGATTAGCATGAAGTAAATAGAAGCATAAACTTGTTAACAATAATTTGTTGCAGAGATGTAGAGAAAGTCATATGAATGGAACACATAGTATTTTTAATCTAGGCCATATCGCTTTCAGGACTATCCCAGTACCATATGAGTTTCGCTAAATGTCATATAGCTGGCGTTAGGGTGCCACAGCCTAGCTGCTTTTAGCTTCTACAGCCAGGCCTCTAGTCTAGCTGCCACCACCATCACTTTTTAGATGGTAAAACTCAGCCAGGTCTTTGAACCCACATCCCCAAAACCATACTACTTTCTTCTGTGACAAGCAGATGGTTCTAAGGTCCTGTTAATATTTCTGCCTTAATTATGGGTAAATGTCAGCGCAGTTACTAATGCCATCTATTTTCAGTTTTGCTATATAGAAGATGAAACTTTTGGTCATGGTATCATTATAAAATCCTGTATTCACCTTGATGACTGAGGAAAACCAGAAAATACAGTCATATTGGTTGGCCAGAGGTATGAACCCGGAACCTCTGCAATGCGGGGCAGAAACGTTACACCTGAGTGACTCTGCTCGGTAGTATAGAAATATTGGTATGGTATCTGTCAAATTTAAAGAACAATTTTAAAGTTTTTGGTCTAAGAAGTTTATTGATCCGTAACACAGAAACAAGTAAGCATCGTCGAGCATTACAACCTTGGGAACTGTGGGCTGCCAGTCGCGTTATACAAGATAAACGCAGTAAAGAAGTTGTGATATTTTTCACCAAATTGTTTTTTAAGCATTTATTTCAAGCCCTTTAGCATTTCTCTTCAGAATTTGAAAGCATTTTAAAGTTTCTGAACGTTTTACATAATTCAGTTTTGTGATATCTATATTAAAGGTACGTAAGTGTTTTTATCCGTAAAACTATGGCACTATTGCTCAACAAAGGGACTAACCTTCAACCATAAACAGTAATCCAGACTGTAAAAATATATACAATTTTTGCCTTAAAACTGCAGTGATTTTTTTTAAATAATACATACATAACTACAGTCAAATGTAACCCCATTTACTTTCAAACATCACACCGATTATTTTACTTGGGCTCTCCCCGTCCTTTACCACAGTCACTGGGATTTGAACTTGCAACGTTTGGCTTTGAATGGATGGCCAGTCCATTACCAATCATTTAACACTTATGGCCATTTCAACTACTTTTTTGGAAGTTCCTTTGGCAGGATTATGAAAATTGGTTTAGAAGAATTTAAACTTTTAGTTGTGAAGAAATAGACTAATAAAGGATCTACATATATTTTCATTTCTATTATTTTTTCTATTATTTTATATAATAATGTTATAGGTTTATTCCCACATATTTTTACTAGAACTCCAGTTTTAAACTTGAATTAAAGGAAAAACGGCATATGTAGTATACTAATGCAGGTAACTAAGAGTTAATTGGAAACGGGTTGGATCTGACTCAGCTGTAAGTGTTTAAATGGGAGTCTCCATAAAGTCAGATGGGATAAAGATTTCAACTCGTCAAGATGTGGGCTGTATGCTCTGAACTGGAGAGGTAAAGATAGGCTCAGAGGTTCAATGCCTTAACCAGGATTTGAACGCAGATCTCCTGGTCTCTGTACCGAACCAGGTAGCTCAGTGGTATTCGGGAGGTCAAATTTGATTCCCATGGCCGACTTCTCTGACTCATGGGTTGTTTCGGGAGGTTAGGCGAACACTGAGGTTTCTTCATCTCCCCGAACTTCCTGTCCCTTCATTTCATTTCCATTGTATTTCATCTGACCTCTTTAAGGCAAAGGCAAAGAAAGTGTCGGCAAAGACTTCGGTGGTGGTGCTTTTCTGTGGTGTCAATGAACTTTGGAAATATAACTCTCGGCGGCAGAGTGGCTTTGGAGTTGTCTGTGACACCAAGGATGTTCGGTCAGTACGGGTTCTCAGAACTCCCTGAGTCGAGATGAAGAATAGCTTGAACTTTGTTAGGGACACTCCATGGTGCCTCTCCCCCCGCGATCCGATTTCGGCCACCCGTCGATAATCCTCTCATATCACCCTATCCGCCTGGGGGTCTGACCCACAATAAGATCTCAGATGCCGGCAGCTGGAACCCTCTCCGATCGTAGCAATCAACGAACCAGACCCACCAGGCAGAGGAACCGGACGGAGACAGTGAAATCTGTGGTTCAAATCCAGGTCATGGCATTGCATTTTTCAGCTTTACCCTACCTTTTCAACTCCCTGACCTATACAGAGCTTATGCGTTATCTCAAACGCAATTAGTATTAGACCATAGCATCCCCTGGTGATACGGGCCTCTCTCCTTGGAGAGGTAGCTTCGTTTGGCAGTCCTGGTTAGTTATTTCAGGAAGGATCGTTCTTTTGATCTTAACCGCTCATACAAGTTGTTCTAAATAGCATGTCATTCCCTATTATAAGGTAAGCTATTGTTTTAAGAGTTAATTTAGCACATGTTTGGTGCGTTGTTGCACTTAAACACTTCGGTCTTTAGACGATATTTATTTTCACTTTCTCTATACGTACTATGCACATAGTGTATAGAGAAGATATTGTATTGCACCCAAAAATTCGATACCGAGATTTCACCGGAAATATATGTTTTGAGACCCCTCAATCCAAAAAAAGAATTGTTAGAAAAATGTCCGTATGTGTCTGTCTGTGTGTGTGCCTTTGGGCAGCATAGCTCAAAAACGAAAAGTCCGCTAAATACCAAGTTTGGTATTTAAGTTCAGTATCTTCCAAGGATGCGACACGAAGATTTTGAAGAAAATCCCCCCAACCCTTTACATGGAACTTTTTTCAAAAATTTTGATATTCTAAAAAATGGCTTTAACGATTTAGATTAAAATAGCGTTTATTAAAGATATTTACCTGACAAATAAAATGTATATTTTGAATTTTCTGGGAATAGCCTCTAAAGACCTCTTTATTCTGGATAAATTTTACGGAATTTTGCATAACTCCTAAACCGTAAGAGTTGGACAATAACCTACCCACAAAAATTGTAGACCACATTAAAATACACAATTCAGGTTATATACATTTTTTTCGTGGAGTTGATCGTTTTTAAAATATTCCTTGTTTTTTGTTTCAGCTTTAAAAAATATACGTTTCCCATACGGAAATTTGTCAGCTCATGTGGAACTTCAGTCACATAGCAACCAGCTTTTGACTATGACTTTTAACTTATTCTTCTCCCATGTTTCGCTTCTACTTACAAAGAAGCAAGTAATAAGACTATTTGTACTATTTTTTTCTGGATTAGCATGAAGTAGATAGAAGTATAAGCTTTATAACATTAATTTGTTACAGAGATGTAGAGAAAGTCACGTGAAGGGAACGCATCAGATTTCTTTTGATATTCAGTTATTTCTAGGTCCACGAGGAAGACACAAGATGCGGCTGGGGAAGCTGTCAGCCCTCCTGGTTGCAAATGATGGCCAGCAAGAAGACGTACGTGTTTGTCTACAGCGTCATTGGTTTAATGGATACAGCCATAGGTGCTTATAGTGGTGCAGTTATCAGCACCCTGGAGAAACGCTTCAAAATACCAAGTCGTACTTCAGGTAAACATTGCATATGAATTTGTGGCAATATCCGTAGAAAGAACAAATTTAAATAATATGGTTATTGTCTTCGTTAATTTTGTAACCGTTAATAGGATAACTAGTTACAGTTTTCGTTTTTACTTTCTCTACACGTACTATGTACATAGTGTATAGAGAAGGTATTGCACTCCACCAAAAAATTCGATACCGAGATTTCACCGGAAATATATGTTATAGGGCCCCCAATATCCAAAAAAAGCATTTTCACAGAAAGGTCCGTGTGTGTGTGTGTGTGTGTGTGTGTGTGTGTGTGTGTGTGTCCGTGTGTCTGTGAACACGATAACTCAAAAACGAATAGTCTGTAAAATACCAAACTTGATATTTAAGTTTAATATCTTCCAGGTATGCGACACGAAGATTTTGAGAAAAATCCTCCCACCCCCAACTACCCTTTACATGGAACTTTTTTGGAAAGTTTGATTTTCTCAAAAATGGCTGTAACGATTTTGATTAAAATTACGTATATTAAAGATATTTACCTGGCAAATAAAATGTATATCTTGAATTTTATGGGAATAGCCTCTGAAGAGTAGTTTATACTGGATGAATTTTACTGAATTTTGAATAACTGCTAAACTGTTAGAGATGGACAAAAACTTAATATACAAAAAATGTAGAGCACATTAAAACACACAATTTATGTTATATACATTTTTTCATGGAGTTCGTCGTTTTTGAGACATTCCTTATTTTTGGTTTCAGCTTTGAAAAACTTACACTTTTCTCATACAGGAACTTGTCAACTCCTATCCATATACAAAGGAACTTCATTGACATAGCAACCAGATTTTGTCTATCACTTTAACCTATGGTAGTCACTTATTTCGCTTCTACTTACAAGGAAGCAAGTAATAAGACTATTTCTGCTAATTTTTTTCTGATTAGCATAAAGTAAATAGAAGTATAAGCTTTTTAAGAATAATTTGTTGCAGGGATATAGAGAAAATCTGTGAATGGTACACATCAGATTTTTTGTAGCCGTAAACAGGATAACTAGTTACCATATTTGTTAATTTGTAACTAGGATAAACTAGCTATTCTGTATTCGTTACTTCTGTAATCGTTAATAGGATAATTGGTTAGTCTTCGTAACTTTGTAGTCGTTATTGCGTAACTACATTGCCGTTTGTGAAAATAGCAGCACCAAGAGCGATTCTCCCGAATAACTCCTAACTTGGTGAAATGTATTTTTTGTAGTGTTTAACGCCCGCTTTTATTACTTGTGGCACCGGAGGCGACGATACTGGTCATGCATGGAATAAAGACGGAGCACCGGTGGAAAGCGATGGCGAAGGAAACCGGAGAAAACCCATCACCGCTTTGTTCACCATAAATCTCACATGCGGTCACTTGGGATCGCACCCGGGACGATGAGACACGAATGGTCTAACCACTCGGCCACGGCGCGGCCCTGGTGAAGTGTAGAAGAGTGTGCAAGCAATAAGTGATTAGGTTTGCAGAGAGATGGGGTACACGTAGGCTGAGCGCAGAGGGCCACATTTCGTTTCTTACAGGGTATGCTGCTATGACAGTGATGTGAGTTTGGAAGCAGTGGATAGATGAAGGTCGTACGCAGCGAAGAGTGAGTCCTGGACCACAGCAAATGACCAAAGCACGGATGACTGCCATCTTGTCCGCATGGCTATAACGAATAATTCAGCTTCATCCACAGAGTTGGCTCGACGCTGGAGCAATGCAATAGTAATTGTGAACTTGTCTGCATCAACGGTTCGTCTGCTTAAGGTTGCACACTTTCAATTACGTTGGCTTTCATTGTCCAAGAAACCACAACCTCCTCCGACTACAATGGGCACGTGAACACCGTTATTTTGTATTCGTTACTTTTGTGATCATTAATACGTAAGCAATCGTTGTTTGTCTCCATTACTTCAGTAACAGTTACATTAAGGTAACCGTTATTGTAACGCTACTATAATTTCTGCCCATTCCTAATTTACATTCTGTATTACCATCAATCAGCTCTCTCATAATTAATGCAACTAAATTTAATTAAAAAAGATGTAAATAATAATATTTTTTTTTCTCACAGAAACCGTGTGGAGGACAGGAGTTGGATAGGTAGAGTCAGACTGAAAAATGCAATGCCATAGCCGGAATTTGAAGCACGGATCTCCTGGTCTGTAGCCGGTTGCTCTACCACTGAGCTACCATGGCAATATACCGGCGTGGCATTGAATTTCTCAACTAACTCGCATGTTTCCCGATAAACTACAAGGCAATCTCAAATTATTTTGAGATGACAGCCCCAATGGTGACTTACAATGTTGCAAGTACTTTAAGTCCCAGGATACATAGTTATGGTAAATTGTGGCAATTTTAATTGTTTTCTCACAGAAACCGTGTGTAGTACAGGAGCTGGATAGGTAAAGTCACCTTGTGGCTTACCGGGAAACATGCGGTCAGTTGAGAAATTCAATGCTACGCCGGTATATTGCCATGGTAGCTCAGTGGTAGAGCAACTGCCTAGTGATCGGGAAATCCGTAGTTCAAATCCCGGCTATGGCGTTGAATTTTTCAGTCTGACTCTACCTATCCCAGATTTAAATCATTTGTTTGGGTTAAAACCCTTTATTAACATTATTTTTCATAACTAAAGCTTAAAAAAGTAATTTTGGATAAAAAATAAAGACTGTTGTTAACAGGTTTAATCGGCTCTGCAGTGGATATTGGTTTTCTGTGTTGCTGTATTTGGATGGCATATATAGGCAGTCGTGGACACAAGACCAGATGGGTATCTGTTGGTATCTTTATGATAGCAGGATCATGCTTTCTGCGGTATCTCCCTCACCTCATCTTCGGCCCTGGCAGAGACGCTCTCAGCCTCACGCTGGACCACGGCGCTGCTCTTCACTCTAGTGGCAATTCCTCAAACTATGACATTTTCTCAGGTATTTATGACGTTTATTTTCGTAGCGACAGTGGTCAAAATTATGATGAACATTTTGTGTACCTGCTTTCTCATTCAGTTGCGTGATGAACAATACATTGGTGAAAATATTCAGTAAAGATAAAATTGAAACTGCTACAGGCAACCCACACGATTTATTCACACTTTAAAAATGTACTATATTCATTATAAGCAGTTTTGTTCTTTCTGTATTGACTTTTTACCATAAATATTTGTCTTCAAATTATTCCAAAATAAGTAATATATTTTTACTTTCTCTACAAATACTTGTAAATAGTGTATAGAGAATGTATTATAATGCACCCAAAAGTTCAATACGATATTTCACCGGAAATACATGTTTTGGGTCCCCCTGAATCCAAAAAAGCATTTCTAGAAAAAGGTCTGTGTGTGCGTGTGCGTGTGCGTGTGTGTGTGTGTGTGTGTGTGTGGACAGCATAGCTCGATAGGACCGTTAAATACCAAACCGCCCCTAGCTATCCGCTGCTACCATTTACATGGAAATTTTTTCGAAAGTTTTGATTTTCTCAAAAACGGTTTTAACGATTTTGATTAAAATATCGTATATTAAATATATTTACCTGAAAATAATATGTATATCTTGAATTTTCTGGGAATAGCATCTGAAGACTACTTTATTCTGGACGAGTTTTACGGAATTTTGTATAACTGCTAAACCGTAAGAGATAGACAAAAACTTGCCACACAAAAATGTAGAGCACATTAAAACACATAATTTATATTATATACATTTTTTTTCGTGGAGTTGGTCGTTTTTAAGATATTTCTTGTTTCTGGTTTCAGCTTTGAAAAGCTCATACTTTTCTCATAAAGGAATTTGTCAACTCCTGTCCATATAAACAAAGGAACTTCAGTCACATAGCAACCAGCTTTTGACTATTACTTTAACCTGTAGTACTCCCTTATTTCGCTTCTACTTACAAGGAAACAAGCTATTTAACAATAATTTGTAGCAGAGATGTAGAGAAAGTCATGTGAAAGGAACACACCAGAATTATTTTTTTTTTTTTTTTTTTTTTAAGTTTATGGGCCGAGAACTGTCATTCTCTGAGTGCACGAAACCGATCCCACCTTTGCTTACCAAAACGGTTAGCTTCCGCTGACAAACTCTACTTTAGCAACAGACATACATAAACTGGTGGAAAGCAGGTGGTGTCACAAGTGGATATTATATTAAATCAAAGGTATGTTTTTCTTAAATATTTATAAGTATTTTGAGAAGAACAGTTATATGGATATTTACTCTTGTGAATTACATTATAATTGTTTTCAAGTAAACACACTTTTGAGTTCCAAGGTGTAAGATATGGGGAAGATCAGTTATATTGATTTCATTAAATATTATTAACTGAATCTTATTTACCAGAAACAATAGTCACCATAGAGTTAAATACCAAACTTGATGTTTAAGTACATCATCTTCCAAAGCTATGACACCAAGATTTTCAAGGAAATCTCCAAAGTACCTTTTAGGTGGAAAAATTCTGAAAAACTTTGATTTTCTCAAAAAACGCTGTGACAAATAAAATGCATATCTTGAATTTCCTGGGAATAGCCAATGAAGTCATCTCCATTTTGAATGACTTTTGCAAAACTGGTAAACCATAAGAGATAGACAAAAACTTACCTCCCAAGAAATGTAGAGCTCGTTCAAACACATTTTTGTTGCAGAGCTAACCATTTTCCCCATATTATTGGTTTCAATTTTATAACTCCTATAATTTTCTAAAATAGGAAATAGTAGCGAAAAGTATTTAAAAAATGTCGCTTTAACGTGGTGTATTCCTTTATTTCCCTTCAACTAACAAGGAAGCAAGTGATAAGACCAATCTGGTAATGTTTACTTTGATTATCAGGAACTAGAAAAAAGAATAATCTTTTGTAATAAGTTTGTTTGCAGAGCATGTAGAGAAAGTCATGTGAATGGGAGACGGATTTTTTTTTAAAATCTTTTCAACTCAAAGTTTTTATTGTTATGATTATTATTTATTATTACTATTCGGCAGCACTGGTTAGACCGTTCGCCGTCCACCTAGACGTCCAGGGTTCGTCCCAAGCGCCCGCATGTGGGCTCTTGGTGGACGGAGCGGCATCATGGCGGGTTTCCTCCACCACTTGCTCCATTAACACGTTTCCTATCATCCACTTCCTCACGCTCATGCCTGGCTACAGTTTGACCACTCGTACCAGGTACTCCATTCTGTAGTTTCGTGCCGTTGGCTCCCTGACAGGCTTCTGACCTCTAGGCATCCGCTTGTAAGTTCTAGGGGAGTGTCAGTCCTAAAATATGTGGAGGGTAAGCTATTATTATTATTATTATTATTTGGCGGCGCTGAGACTGAGTGGTTAGACCACTCGCCTCCCTCCTAGGCGGCCAGGGTTCGATCTCAAGCGATTGCATATGGGATCTGCGCTTGAGGAAGCGTCGTCTGGACGGGTTTTCTCCAGTTCATTCGGTTTCCCCCGCCACTCATTTCACCAATTGTTATATCATCACTTTCCTATCATCCATTTCGCAAGTATTACATATCATCCACTTCCTCACGCTCATGCCTGGCTATGGGCCGATCACTCGTCTAAGTTCTCCATTAAGTTGATTCATGCCATTGGCTCCCTGACTGGCTTCTGACCCTTATCACTCGCTTGCAAGTCCTAGGGGGATATCAGTCCTAAAACACGGGGAGGATAGGCAGATTACGAAACAATATTTTTATAGTTGTTATTGTTAAGCATTGATGTTTTCTGAAATTTGAATGATTTGTGTGTACAGAGGCAGGGGATTCGACGAGAGGTTTCCTGTGCAAGAGCGACTTGCAGCTCGAAGAGGATTGCTCGTTGAGCAGCACATCAGGTTTACCAGTGACTCTGCTGTTCCTGGCAAGTGCAGTGTTTGGAGCAGGCACTTCCATGTACCACACCCTCGGCATCGCTTACCTTGACGACAATGTTAGCAAAAATAAGACACCGTTTCTTATTGGTAAGTGTGTTCATCGCCCCAGTTACACTGCTGTCCCACCTGACGTATAGATAGCGTTGTTCTTTCAAACAACAATGGTAAAAAGCACCAACCTTAGATATCTTAAGTTTGAAGTTCGACGATCTTATATTGTTTAGCATTTAACAGTCATCATTAGTGAATGCTCTCAGGGAATTTGTAAACATGGTTAAACTGGTAATCGCTATGTGATACAGTACTTTCATTTGAAAGGTCTTAGTGCAACTAATATTAAAGCTGAGCTTGATTCTACTTAGGGGAAGTCTGCTCCTTCGTTTACAGCAGTGAAATATTGGGAGGCAGAGTTTAAACGCGGCCGTACGAGCTGCCGAGACGAACATCGTAGTGTTCGACCAAATGAGAACGTTACCAGTACAGAAATTGTAAAGAAAATCCACAAAATGGTATTGATGACCGTCGACTGAAAGTACGTGAGCTAGTAGATATTGCAGGCATTTCTAAAAGTTCTGTATTTCGCATACTGACTGAAAATTTGGAAAATGGAAAAAATGATGTATTATTTATTGGACGCATTTTAACTACTGCGGTTATCAGCATCCCATTCTATACTGAGCGTGAAAGACAGTTTTTTTTTATTTTGCTCAGAGGCCTCTTTATCAGGCTTGAGGTTCTTTTACGAGCCGTAAATCTACGACACGGGACCAACAGCTTTATTTCCCTTCTGAAGGGAGCCATGCTAAGAAGTTTTACACCCGAAAAAATCCATGGTCCTCCGCTGGGTTTGAACCCACGACCTTGGGTATATTGAAAATTTGGATATCAGAAAGCTGTGTACATGGTGTGTGCTACGTTTGCTCACAACAGAACCAAAACAGCGTCGTGAGGATGTTTCAGTCGAGTGTTTGTCAATGTTTCGCTGCAATAAAGCAGAGTTTTTGCGTCGATTCATAACAATGGATGAAACCTGGCTTAGCACTTCACACCTGAGACGAAGGAACAATCAAAACAGTGAATTGGAAGGGGATAATCGGTTCTTCATCTGCAGGCGTCAGTTTTCTGGGACGCACGTGACATAATTTTCATTGATTATCTCAAAAAAATGAAAAGTAGTCAATAGCGGATATTATGCAAACTTGGTGCAGCGTTTGAGAGATGAAATGGAGCAAAAACGGCCCGCATTTAACAAAAAGGAAAGTTTTGTTTCATCCAGACAATGCACCAGTTCACACGTCCATTATCGCCATTGCAAAAATCAATGAGTTAAAGTTCGAATTGCTTCCTCATGCACCCAATTCGTCAGATTTAGCCCCTCTAATTATTTTCTGTTTCCAAACTTGAAGAAATGGATTGGTGGTAGAAGAGTTGCCAACAATGAAGGGGTGGAGTCTGCAGTTGATTGTTATTTTGCAAACCTCGATAGTTCTCACTATAAACGGTGTATCAAAGCTATTGGAAATCGCTGGGGAAAGTGTATCGAGCTGAAAGAAGACTATACAGAGAAATAAAGATGTTTTTCCCCAAAATTGTTGTGCTTTCTTTGTTAGGTTGGGTACTTCTAGTTCAGCCCTCGTATGTACATACATGTGTAATTACACATCAATGGAATGTAAACGGTACTAAAAGAATTATTACATTTATTAAACTTAGCAAGCTGTTAAAGTCGACAGAGCGAACACACTCTTGTCAGCTGTAGAATGCTGCGTCAGCATGCATGTTTATGTCTCGAAATCAGGGCTCGTGTTAATTTAAACCTAGTCCAGTCAGTTTTCAGTTGCAGTTTAGTCAGGAATAGAGCAAGTGCAATGGCTTTTAATGCTGAATTTAGTGGCAGATATTGCTTAGCCAGGCTCGAAGTATATTTTTAGGGTCTACACGTTTTTTTAAAAAATGCAGCAATGACGAATTATTGTCTCTTGACGTAACTGATGACAGCGATATAAATGTAAATGGCGTGTTATTTATGTACGCTCTTTAACTACTGTGGTTCTCAGCATCCCATTCTAAATTGGGCGTGAAACACCGCTTAATTTTGCTCAGAGGCTTGAGGTTCATTTACGTGCCTAAATATACCAACGGCTTTACTTCCCTTCCTAAGGAAGCCATGCTAAGGATTTTTACACCCGAAAAAATCCATCGTCCTCCGCCGGGTTTGAACCCGCAACCTTGGATATATGAAGTTAGCATGGTAAACATTACACCACCGAGGGCGACTGATATGGAGGAGTCACTGGCAGTTCAATTGGATTAAAAGAGCACGTAATTCATAAACTATAATAATATAACGTTTAAGGAAACGTGTACATAATATGCAAATATGCATGTTCAAGTTTTAAATTTAAAAAACTGCAAAGTTATAGAAGTTTAGAAAAAAAGTTAGGGTTTACTTACGTCGACCATTATCTCCAGGCAGATTTGCATGCTCAGTGTGCGAGAGAAATATGAAAGGGTGTGGATAGCGACCTGGCAACACAGAGCGCGACAACGCATCTCATTCTCTGCAGAGTAGAACTCTTCCCATTTCAGAAACATTATAGATGGGAGTTTAAGTTTTCAGCTATATCCATCACATATTGAGTTTGTGAGTTGTCTTTCAAAATAATAATCGAATGAGTAACTGATTGAAAAGTGTTTTCTGTTACAGCAATTGTTCAGTGTGTCCGGATGGTGGGACCCACAGTGGGTTTTATGTTGGGATCCTACGCCCTTCAACTCTATGTGGAGCCAGGCCTACACCCAACAATCTCTGACGAGGATCCACGTTGGATCGGAGCTTGGTGGTTTGGTTTGTTACACTTTTTAGCAATACTTATTATTACTACATAGTATTATTGTTATTATATTACTTTATTATATAGCATTATTGTTGTAAGAAAATTATTTCGATGCTTTCGCAACAAATCTTACTTTCGCTAGCACGTATGAACATACAAGAAGCTATTGTATGCCACTCAAAAAAAATTATGTGGGTATTTCACCGGAAATATGTTTTAAGGTTTGCTAATCCCAAACAAAACGTTTTTAGAAAAAGGTCTGTGTATGTTTTAAAGTGTATATCTTGAAGTTTGTGGGAATAACCTCTGAAGCCTCTCCATTCTAAATGACTTCTGTATAACTAGTAAACCACAAGAGACAGACAAAAACTTACTGCACAAAAAATGTAGATCTCGTTAAAACACACAATTTATATACTTATTTTAATGCTTTTAAGATATTTCGAGTTATTTGTTTCAGTTTTAAGCTACTTAAACTTCTCTCAAACAGAAAGTCATCCTTCTTTACGTCTCTCTTTTTACTCCTAGCAAGCAAATAGAACCGAATTTCAGTTGTTTCTCATAGAGACTAACTTTTAAAAGATTTGACTATCGCTTTAGGCTATGCAATCCCTTATTTCACTTTTACTTACAAAGAATTCTGCTAATGTTTATCATGATGTAAATGAAACAATTTTTGTAAGGAAATTTTGTTTCCGGAACAAACTAGAGAAAGTCATGTAAATGGAACACATTCGATATTTTCTATTGTCGTTTCGACAATTCTTTTCTCGTCCCTTCGACGCAACTGCTGTGAACCCTTTTAAGTGGAAATGACTAGCCTGGCTTCCAGCTTTTTCGTGTAGCTGTCGATGACGTCAACAGAAACTTTCATTAAAAGCGAGTACCCTCACAATATTCATCGTACCCAGACGTTCAATTTCCAATGATTTAGAATAGTGCGGCTGCTTAAAAGGAGCCGACCGAACACGTGCAACAATAAGCAGTAGTAGTATTTTATTCAGTTTACAATAATACAATATTTGTGTCACACAGTCGCATGGGTCGAGTGACCATACATGCTGTCGAAAAATACTTTAGTATAAAATATTACCTATATGTATATTTTATATCTCTTAACAACATTGGAAACACACACACACACACACTAAACCACGTGTTATACACCAAATAAATCTATACAATATTTGTACAAATATTTTATCTTTTAGTGCACGAACTTCCATTAACTATATGCCCAGGCTTGGCCAGTTTTGGCTGTTTAGAATCAAATCCCAGAAAGCTGTCCTTCTTCTGTTTGAAGCTAAAAATACTTTCGGCAATAATTTTTTCCTAGCATCCTCCATCTGCACGCAATCTGCCAACATATGCGTCCAGTCTTCCTGATCCCCGCATAATGGGCAAACCCGCCTACCAGCTTCATCAACTACCTTACGGGTTTTCCACCCTCCCAACCTGAGCCACGCTATTCCCGATCTTTGTTTCATACCCAAATTTAAAACATATGTTTCTTTACCCCACTCAATTTTTATTTCGTTCTGCAAACGCAGTGACGATTTGTTTCTACATTCAGATTCTATTTCCTGCCTATTTATATCGCATAGTCGTATTTTTACTTTATTCACAACATTATATCTATTTTTGCTACCCCTTTGCCAAATATCATTTAAGCCAATCTTTGATAATCGCCGTTGTAGCCCCACCGTCCACCATTTTGGATGCTCTATGTTATTTAGCTGTTGCCGATAACATATTGCTCTTAGAGTTGTTTGATCACCTTTAATTATTCGCAGCCAGTAATTAATTTAGCATATACAGCATCTTCCCAGCATACCATCTCACGACATGCAACAATAAGCTATAAGTTTTCCAAAGTAAACCTCTGACACAGGTGCGGCGGTTACGGGCCGGCAAGGCATAGTCATATAATGATAAAAATGTATTATTGTTGTTGTTTTTATAAGTAAATTGGTGTTTGAGTACAAAAATGGGGATGGAATATAATATTAAGAAAACTGCATACTTAAGTCAAACACAGAGTGAAGAGAAAACAGGAATTGAAATAAATAAATAAATTCAAATATCTAGGATTAATTTAGACTTTTCGTTTTTGAGTTACACTGTCCACATACACACACATATTTCTAAAAATGTTTATCTTTGGATTCAGAGCACCCTAAAGCATATATATTCGGTGAAATCTCGGTATTGAATTTTGGATGGAATATAACACCTCTATCTACTATGTACATTGTCATACGTGCTAGAGACTGTAAAAATACTTCAAGCAGATATTTTATTATCCGTTTAGTTAGGGGGAAAATTTACTATTATTATACAAGAAACGTTTCGATAACTTTATGAAGCTACTCAAATATGCTGATAAATAAAGACATTTCAGAAAAATCACTTCGTTGTTTCATTTACACTTTATAGATTTTTCTTAAAAATTTGAAGCAATTTAAGTAAAAATTGCATTATGTAAGGAACTTTATTTCAAAAAAAAAATGCAGAGAAAACAGAAAACTAGTAAAATCAGCTTTGAATATTTAGGACTGTTTGTCCACGTGCACATTGACCTTTGAAAACGTCACCTGGCACCATATTTACGCATCACCGGGTAATTAACAGACAGATTCAAAACTGAAGATTCTAGATAATTATAAGATAAAATAAATTATTAATGCTGGTTAATTTTCACCTACGATTACTCTTTACTGAATTAATTTGGTAATTATAATATGTCAATTTTAAAACGTGTATTTTCCAATGAACCTATTATTTTCTTTCAGGATGGATGCCAATGGGTTTCGTCGTTTTGATTTTGGCAATGTTTTTATCAATGTTCCCCAAAAAACTCCCTCAAGCAGCAAAGAGAAATCAAATGGACAGTATTCTTCCTGAGCCGTCTCTTTCAGGTGAGTAACTCTTCAGCTATGTCTATCACTAGAATAGTGATGATTAGACCTGCGTTTTGGGTTCCGAGGCGGTATGAAGAGAGGGTAATGTGGAGGAGTTTGTAGCGTTAACATGCACACGTCCAGATATAATCAAACCCACTCAGAATTCATTGCAGTGAATTACAAGACGAAAGAAAAGGCTCTCCTCCTGTCACTCAAAATATGTTTGAACCATCCACAAGTTTGTTCAGTGTCGATCGCCTGCACTTTCGTATTTTCAACATTTTTACTTTCCCCATACGCACTATGTACATAGTGTATAGAGAAAGTATTGCACTCCACCCAAAAATTCGATACCGGAGATTTCACCGGAAATATATCCAATAAAGCATTTTCACAAAAAGGTCCGTGTGTGTGTGTCCGTGTGTCTGTGAACACGATAACTCAAAAACAAAAAGTCGGTAAAATACCAAACTTGGTATTTAATTTTAGTATCTTCCAGGGATGCGACGCGAAGATTTTGAGAAAAATCCCCCCACCCCCAACTACCCTTTACATGGAACTTTTTTCGATAATTTTGATTTTCTCAAAAATGGCTCTAACTATTTTGATTAAAATTTCGGATATTAAACATATTTACCTGACAAATAAAATGTATATCTTGAATTTTCTGGGAATAGCCTCTCAAGAGTACTTTATTCTGGATGAATTTGAATAACTGCTAAACCGTAAGAGATGGACAAAAACTTACACACAAAAAATGTAGAGCACATTAAAACACACAATTTATGTTATATACATTTTTTTCGTGGAGTTCGTCCTTTTTGTGACATTCCTTATTTTTGGTTTCTGCTATGAAAAATGTATACTTTTCTCATACAGAAACTTGTCAACTCCTATCCATATAAACAAAGGAACTTCATTGCCATAGCAACCAGCTTTTGACTATCACTTTAACCTACGGTTGTCCATTTATTCGCTTCAACTTACAAGGAAGCGAGTAATAAGACTATTTCTGCTAATTTTTTTTCTGATTAGCATAAAGTAAATAGAAGCTTAAGCTTTTTAAGAATTATTTGTTGCAGGGATATGGAGAAAGTCATGTGAATGGTACACATCAGATTTTTCAGTCAGCGTTCTCTTTCGTGTTCACTGGTTTATCTACTAGCAGGAACTGAAGCCAGGCAGTGAGCAATGCTACAAGATAGTGCAACACAGTTTATAGAGACCACGCCTACTCCATCACGGCACAGTTATACTCAGTGTGCACCGAAGCTCAATACGCCAATTTCGTGAATCTCAACCGAGCTCTAATTAATTATTTATTATTATTTATTATTATTATTATTATTATTATTATTATTATTATTATTATTATTATTATTATTATTATTATTATTATTATTATACAGTGAAACATAACGTGCTGTCGTATTTGCACATTTTACGTTATGAGCTTTCATATTTCTTGACTTTAACGCAGAGGTTAGTCATTAAACAGTTGGCTCACAATAATGGAATATTTCCATTGTTTTTGTTTTGTATTTGTATTTTTTCTCCTCGAAGTAAGCCAAGAGTGAACTTTCAGTAAAGTTATTTTGAACATGTTTCGCCTTACTCTAGACAGTGAAGCTATTAAACGCTATTCAAAATTGATTTCTAGATATTTGCTAGTAGTTATAGCTTTATTCTTTTGCGGATTGTATGACCTCATTTTCTACTAAATGCATGTTTCCCGCCATTTCTACTAAATACCAGAATAAAGCTTTAGATGACAGCATGTAGAAGGCTGACAATACTGTTGCATCCACCATACGAGGGATACCCAGAGACTGAGGTTACAAAGCCTGCAGTGAAACGAGTATATACAACCATCTGACAGTGCACATATTAGCCCATGTTTCCACATAGTTTCTCTATTGGTTGAGGCACATGTTGCTTTAAATATTCCTCATCTGGAGCGAATCGTTGGCCTCTTGGGTGTTCCTTCAAGTCAGGAAAAAGGTGAAAGTCGCTTGAAGCGAGATCTGGGGATGGTTGATTAATATCAGCGAAATTGCTTCAAAAGCATCGTGGTGATGTCGCGCATTGTGAAGGAAGATGATACCCTCGGTGAGGAGTTTGTCTTTGTCTTTGGAGAAGATGGGTGTTTCCACTCTACTGATGACCGCTTACTGGGGGTATAGTGCTGGATCCATGTTTCGTTACCCGGTGAAGAAAACTTGTGGAAAACCGTTGCAAAAGTTGCAGACTTTTCTCAATGCGGTTCTTCTTGTTGGTTGGACAGATTTCGTGGAACAACCTTTGCAGTACTGCAGAATATTGTGAACAACATGAGTGCTTCCAAAAGACATTCCCAGTTCTACTGTCATATGCCGTAACGTGATCCTCCTGTTGCCCTGAATCAGCTCACCTCCACGCGAGCGGTGTGGATGCCGTGCTGGGTCGGCCACTGCGATCCTCGTCGGTGACGTTTTCTCTACCGGCACAAACACCATTCTGTGACATGCTGGTGAGACATTACAGTTTCTCTGAATGTTAGTCGCGGTTACATGTTTTGCCCACAGAAAATAAATAACTGAGCGGATTTCTTCCAGAGACCAATTTTCCAAACGTCATCATTTGTATTTACCTTGCAGTAGTGTTATAGACGGCAGTTGGCTGAAACTCTGCACAGTTGCCGACCTAATATATTAGAATTACCCGCCACTACTAAGTTCGTTGTGAAAGTCGAAATACCAACCTTGTAACCTTAGTTTCTGATCATCCCTCGTACATATAAATATATTATTTCTGCGCTTCCATTGTACATTCATCGTAAAGGGGGTCGCTTAGATTTGCTCAGAGACCTCTTTATGATGCTTGAGATTCTTTTAAGTGCCATAATGTGCCGGGACTAATTGCTCTACTTCCTTCCAGAATTTTTACGTCCGAAACAGTCCATCGTCGTCCTCAGGATTTGAACACAAGACCATGGGAACCAGAGGCTGGCATAATAGCCCTAGATATCGAAGGACGACTTTTGTATGTAAAGCAGTGTATGCAAACAGATATAAGTATTTCAAACAACTTTACAGCCACTTCGTTTGTTTCAGATTTCAAGAATGTGATGAACCGTCTGATCCAGAACAAAGTCTTGGTTCTGAACTCCTTTTCTTCAGTGTTCTTCATGTTTGGAATGAGTGGGTTCTGGACCTTCATGCCCAAGTACATGGAGACTCAGTTCCGGCAGTCTGCCTCTCAGTCCAGCCTTGTTACAGGTACAGATGTGTTCATGCCTTAACGTCCTTTCCGAATTCCACTACCTTCAGGCTAATTTCACATCTCTTGTTTCGGTGTGTTTTTTCGGAGCTTAACGTCCTTTAACCGGGTTGGTCTAATCCCAGATTTTCAGTTTGGTTTTCGCGCTAAACATTCCACTGCACATCCGCTATTAAGGGTCACAAATGCTATAGCAACAGGATTTGAAGAAAGAGTTTAATGCTGCAAACTTCCTTGACGTTGCTCAAGCCTTCAATAGAGTATGGCACGGAGGCCTACAAGTAAAATTATATAGAGTAGGAATACCAGATTTTCTTATATAGATAATAAGGAGTTTTTTAACAGCACGGCAATTTCTGGTCCGCATTGATGTGTTCAAATCAACTATAGGAACAATCGCCGCAGGAGTACCACAAGGATCAGTTCTCGCACCGCTACTGTTTAATATATTCACTCTGATGTTCCTGATCTACAACCAGCTTCCATCGCCATGCACGTCTTTTTTATTCACTCTCCACACTAAATTCAGCAACTAGACATCTGCAAGCAGCTGATGTTCCTGATCTACAACCAGCTTCCATCGCCATGTACGTCTTTTTTATTCACTCTCCACACTAAATACAGCAACTAGACGCCTGCAAGCATCTGATGTTCCTGATCTACAACCAGCCTCCATCGCCATGTACGTAGATGACACTGTCCTTTTTTATTCACTCTCCACACTAAATACAGCAACTAGACGCCTGCAAGCATCTGATGTTCCTGATCTACAACCAGCTTCCATCGCCATGCACGTCTTTTTTATTCACTCTCCACACTAAATACAGCAACTAGACGCCTGCAAGCGTCTGATGTTCCTGATCTACAACCAGCTTCCATCGCCATGTACGTCTTTTTTATTCACTCTCCACACTAAATACAGCAACTAGACGCCTGCAAGCGTCTGATGTTCCTGATCTACAACCAGCTTCCATCGCCATGTACGTCTTTTTTATTCGCTCTCCACACTAAATACAGCAACTAGACAACTGCAAGCATCTGATGTTCCTGATCTACAACCAGCTTCCATCGCCATGTACGTCTTTTTTATTCACTCTCCACACTAAATACAGCAACTAGACAACTGCAAGCGTCTGATGTTCCTGATCTACAACCAGCTTCCATCGCCATGTACGTCTTTTTTATTCACTCTCCACACTAAATACAGCAACTAGACGCCTGCAAGCGTCTGATGTTCCTGATCTACAACCAGCTTCCATCGCCATCTACGTCTTTTTTATTCACTCTCCACACTAAATACAGCAACTAGACAACTGCAAGCGTCTGATGTTCCTGATCTACAACCAGCTTCCATCGCCATGTACGTCTTTTTTATTCACTCTCCACACTAAATACAGCAACTAGACAACTGCAAGCATCTGATGTTCCTGATCTACAACCAGCTTCCATCGCCATGTACGTCTTTTTTATTCACTCTCCACACTAAATACAGCAACTAGACGCCTGCAAGCATCTGATGTTCCTGATCTACAACCAGCTTCCATCGCCATGTACGTCTTTTTTATTCACTCTCCACACTAAATACAGCAAGTAGACAACTGCAAGCATCTGATGTTCCTGATCTACAACCAGCTTCCATCGCCATGTACCCCTTTTTTATTCACTCTCCACACTAAATACAGCAACTAGACGCCTGCAAGCGTCTGATGTTCCTGATCTACAACCAGCTTCCATCGCCATGTACGTCTTTTTTATTCACTCTCCACACTAAATACAGCAACTAGACGCCTGCAAGCATCTGATGTTCCTGATCTACAACCAGCTTCCATCGCCATGTACGTCTTTTTTATTCACTCTCCACACTAAATACAGCAACTAGACATCTGCAAGCAGCTGATGTTCCTGATCTACAACCAGCTTCCATCGCCATGTACGTCTTTTTTATTCACTCTCCACACTAAATACAGCAACTAGACGTCTGCAAGCGTCTGATGTTCCTGATCTACAACCAGCTTCCATCGCCATGTACGTCTGTTTTATTCACTCTCCACACTAAATACAGCAACTAGACGCCTGCAAGCGTCTGATGTTCCTGATCTACAACCAGCTTCCATCGCCATGTACGTCTTTTTTATTCGCTCTCCACACTAAATACAGCAACTAGACAACTGCAAGCATCTGATGTTCCTGATCTACAACCAGCTTCCATCGCCATGTACGTCTTTTTTATTCACTCTCCACACTAAATACAGCAACTAGACAACTGCAAGCGTCTGATGTTCCTGATCTACAACCAGCTTCCATCGCCATGTACGTCTTTTTTATTCACTGTCCACACTAAATACAGCAACTAGACGCCTGCAAGCATCTGATGTTCCTGATCTACAACCAGCTTCCATCGCCATGTACGTCTGTTTTATTCACTCTCCACACTAAATACAGCAACTAGACATCTGCAAGCAGCTGATGTTCCTGATCTACAACCAGCTTCCATCGCCATGTACGTCTTTTTTATTCACTCTCCACACTAAATACAGCAACTAGACGCCTGCAAGCGTCTGATGTTCCTGATCTACAACCAGCTTCCATCGCCATGTACCCCTTTTTTATTCAATCTCCACACTAAATACAGCAACTAGACGCCTGCAAGCATCTGATGTTCCTGATCTACAACCAGCTTCCATCGCCATGTACCCCTTTTTTATTCACTCTCCACACTAAATACAGCAACTAGACGCCTGCAAGCGTCTGATGTTCCTGATCTACAACCAGCTTCCATCGCCATGTACCCCTTTTTTATTCACTCTCCACACTAAATACAGCAACTAGACGCCTGCAAGCATCTGATGTTCCTGATCTACAACCAGCTTCCATCGCCATGTACGTCTGTTTTATTCACTCTCCACACTAAATACAGCAACTAGACATCTGCAAGCAGCTGATGTTCCTGATCTACAACCAGCTTCCATCGCCATGTACGTCTTTTTTATTCACTCTCCACACTAAATACATCAACTAGACGCCTGCAAGCGTCTCTTTCACTGCTAGCTGAATGGCTTACAGTATGGCGCATTTCACTTAACATCAACAAGACTGAAGCAAACATATTTTCTCTAAGACCTTGTCAAAACCTTGATTATTTACATTTACAGAATAAACAACTAACCTGGTTGCCCTCTCAGACCTCAGTTAAATATTCTACTGGACACAAAAATGACATGGAATGATCACATTACAACACTTGCTAACTCAAGGCTCATCAAACTTTATCCATTAATTAATAAACCTCCAAGATTGGCCTCGACTGTTCCATTCTGCTTTACAAATCTTTAATTCGGCCTCTTCTCTCTTCTGCAGCTCCTATATGGTCCACAGCAAATAAAACTAATATTCATAAACTGCAAGTTGGACAAAATAAGTTTCTCCGCAGAGCTACAAACGCACCAGGTTTGTAAGAAATACGCAGTTTCAACACGAACCTCTCCAAGACATTCTTCAACAAATCAAGCAACCTTACTGGTGCTCAAGCATTTAACCTGCATATCAAAACTCCACACAAAAGACTGAAAAGAAAACTACCACAGCATTTCTTAACCAGTGACACAGAGGACTCCTCTTAATAATTATTCACAAATTCATAATCATGTAGTTTCATTTTTTTAGTTTATTATTGTTATTACTTTTACTTTCATTCAATTGTAACATTTATTTGTAAAGTTATATTATCATTTCTGTATTAATAACTATTTTTGTTTATGTTAGACAAGTCAAAATAGTCAACCTCGAATATTAATGTATTTAATGTTTTTATATTTTAATTATCTATGGTCTGTATGGCATAAATGCTGATCTGCCAACAATAAAATTAAAAAAAAAAAAAAAAAAACTGGTTGGTCATATTGGACAATGAATGAAATTAGTGAAATGGTGCTCAAATGATCTCGGGGTCCATAGAGCTTAAAGTTACTCGACATTCGTCTCCTCAGGATAAGGGAAAACATCGAAGGAAAACCCCCTTGCTCGGGTAACTCAACCTAAGCGAATTGGAACTGGCGACCTGTTGAATGCGAGGCTACCACCACACCTCCCAGACGGGCTACTCAACTACTATCTATTTGCTGTTAGCTGAAAGTAATATAGTATTCACCTGTTTCAGTCTTGAGTTCCGTCCCCCACACGTTTTTGGTATACTCGCTTCCTTGTAAGTAGAAGCGAAATAAGGGATAACCGTAGGTTAAAGTGATAGTCAAAAGCTGGTTGCTATGTCAATGAAGTTCCTTTGTTTACATGGATAGGAGTTGACAAGTTCCTGTATGAGAAAAGTATACGTTTTTCATAGCAGAAACCAAAAATAAGGAATGTCACAAAAACGACGAACTCCACGAAAAAAATGTATATAACATAAATTGTCTGTTTAAATGTGCTCTACATTTTTTGTGTAGTAAGTTTTTGTCCATCTCTTACGGTTTAGCAGTTATTCAAAATTTAGTAAAATTCATTCAGAATAAAGTACTCTTCAGAAGCTATTCCCAGAAAATTCAAGATATGCATTTTATTTGTCAGGTAAATATGTTTAATATACGACATTTTAATCAAAATAGTTAGAGCCATTTTTGAGAAAATCAAAATTTTCGAAAAAAGTTCCATGTAAAGGGTAGTTGGGGGTGGGGGGATTTTTTTCAAAATCTTCGTGTCGCATCCCTGGAAGATACTTAACTTAAATACCAAGTTTGGTATTTTACCAACTTTTCGTTTTTGAGTTATCGTGCTCACAGACACGGACACACACACAAACACACACACACACACACACACACGGACCTTTTTGTGAAAATGCTTTTTTTGGATCCTGGGGACCCTAAAACATATATTTCCGGTGAAATCTCGGTATCGAATTTTTGGGTGGAGTGCAATACCTTCTCTATACACTATGTACATAGTGCGTGTAGAGAAAGTAAAAATTTAAGTACAAGGGGCGTTCAATAAGTCTTTAGATAAAAATAGAAAAACAAATTATTTTTGGAAGATTTTTTTTTATTTTTCAACATAATCTGCTTTTAAACTGTTTTAAGCCTTCCAAAAGTAGGATTTCGGAACTTGCTTATAATACGCAATAATGGAAGATTACCTCTTCGATAGGAACCTTTGAAGCGTTTTCTGCCGAGACACTATTTGAAGTTTACAAAAGAAGTTGACTGGGGAAAAATCTTGTGAATACCATCTATTTTATCGTAATTCGAGCCATAATTCTACAATTTCGCCATTGAAACTGCGCAGTCGTGCTCCCTTGCATTGTCTTGATGGAAGAGAATATTTTCTTTGTCAGTTGAGGGTGTTTTTCCTTGATTTCTCCATTCGACCGGTGCAGTAACGATGCATAATATTCTGCATTTATCATACTTCTTTCTGTAAGTAATCAATGTAGGTGATTTCGCGTGCATTCCAAAAAAACCGAGGCCATAAGCTTGTCTGCAGATTTCACCTCCTTTGCCTTCTGTGGAACCAGTTCGCCTTTAAAACCCAACTGTTTCGACTGTACTTTTGTCTCTGGAGTGTAGTAGTGTATCCATCCACAGTTATGTATCGACGCAGAAACTCCTGCAACGGAACTGTGCCAAACCAGCTTCCGAATCGATTGCGTTTATTCTCCATTGAGAGCAAACGCGGCACCCATCTTGCTGAAAACTTTGTCAGACCTAATTTTGGTGCAAAATTGAGAACACTGTACCTTGTGATATGTCTGTGGTCTCTAATATTTCGCGAACTTTGGTTCGTCGATCATTCAAAACCATCCTGGATTTTGTCAAACATTTCTGAGGAACTCGTAAATTATTCACCATTTCCGCACTGAAGACTCGTTCACTGCATTATTACTATACACTTGCGTTATTTGCCTATAAAATTCGATTGACCGAACATTTTGTGCATTCAAAGAAAAACGAATAAGGTTTTTGGCGGTAGAAAAATATAACGTCGGTATTGAAAAAATCTGTATGTGCTCCATTCATTTGACTTTCTCTACATCTCTGCAACAAATTATTGTTAAAAATCTCATGCTTCTATTTACTTCATGCTAATCGAGAAAAAATTAGCAAAAATAGTTTTATTACTTGCTTCCTTGTAAGTAGAAGCGAAATAAGGGAGCACCATAGGATAAAGTGAAGTCAAAAGGGGGTTGCTATGTGACTGAAGTTCATTTATTTATATGGACAGGAGTTGAAAAATTTCTGTATGAGAAAAGTTAAGTTTTCCAAAGCTGAAACCAAAAATCAGGAATATCTCAAAAACCATCACCTCCACGAAAAAAATAAATATACAACATAAATTGTGTGTTTTTAAGGTGCTCTACATTTTGTGTTGTAAGTTTTTGTCCATTTCTTACGGTTTAGCAGTTATGCAAAATTCCATAAAATTCTCTCAGAATAAAGTAGTCTTCAGAGGCTATTCCCAGAAAATTTAAAATATACATTTTACTTGTCAGATAAATATCTTTAATATGCGATTTTTAATCAAAATTGTTAGAGCCATTTTTTAGAAATTCATAATTTTCGAAAAAAAGGTCCATGTAAAGGGTAGTTTGGGGTGGGGGGATTTTTCTGAAAATCTTCGGATCGCATCCCTGGAAGATACAACACTTAAATGCCAAGTTTGGTATTTTACCGACTTTTCTTTTTTGAGTTATCATGTTTACAGTCACAAGGACAAACACGGACCTTTTTCTGAAAATGTTTTTTTTTATTAAGGGGACTCAAACATATATTTCCGGTGAAATCTTGGTGTTGAATTTTTTGGTGGAGTGCAATACCTTCTCTATACACTATTCACATAATACGTGTAGAGAAAGTAAAAATAGTAACACGTGACATTAAATGTCTTAACAGAATGGAGATTACATTGAGAAAGAGAGTCAGGTACTGCAACTTTATAAATAATTTTGTGCTGATGTCTTTCGTTATTATTTAGTTATGCCAAATCGTCTGTCACTTTCTGGATGGCCTTCGAATAGTTATTCGGCGCCATCAACCTCTCAGCGTTGCCACAACACGTTTCAAATTGTACCAGTCTTTTAAGTTAACCATAGCGTATATTAATTTGTAGGAATGCTTTGTTGGATAGAGGAAGCCATGAGAATGTAACATCAGTTTTATTGTATTGCAGGTTCGGTTGGTATAATTTTCTCGGCTCTTGGGATCTTGGCATCAGGTATAGTGATATCCGTGTTGAAACCCAGTCCTCGAAACGTTGCTGCCTGGAATGTTATTGTTGAAGGTTTGGAAGCGGCCAGCCACATCCTCTACGCCTTCCTGGGCTGTGCTGTTCAAGACCTACAAGGCAGTCGCTCACCAGATGGCAGGTAAACTTCAAGTTCTTAATCTCAATATACCTAAGGTAGCAAATAGATTCCATTCTATCCAGATTTGATTTTCGCACCAAATAAAATTGTGAAGTTTGTCTGCCGTATGAAATATGTTGAATATGCTAAATTTGTAAAAACCGACAGCGGGAAAGAATTTTGTTAAAGCTATAGAGCCAGAAAATAAGTATAACTTCAAAATGTAATTAGCAAAGAAAATTGAGGTTCGCAGAAATGGCTGGATTCTCAGTATTAACAGTGAGTATACTATTCAACAAATGAAAACTTCCTGTTGTAGCACCTATAATGTATTTATTATGAAATTTGTTGTGAATAATAATAATAATAATAATAATAATAATAATAATAATAATAATAATAATAATCACTCCATGGCACGACAGCTGACAAGGTACCTTAGCCTACTGCCCGGCCGCTGCGACCCCCATCTCGGTCAAAGATAGACGTCATGGATGGGGTGCAGTAGGTATTGGGGGGGGGGGGGTGAGACGTGGTCAGCACCTCGAACCCCCCGGCCGGTTAATGCGGTCCTCATGACCTGGAGCCGCTACTTCTCCATCAAGTAGCTCCTCAATTGGCCCCCAGTGACCTCATGACGCTGAGTGCACCCCGGTCCAGGTCTCCCAGCGGGGGAAACATCCCCACGCCGGTCCTGGGGATCGAACCCGGGTCTCCCGCTTGGCAAGCAGCAACGCGCTAAGGAGATGACCACAATAATAGTAACAACTACAATAATAATAAAATAATAATAACATTTACAATAATATAGTTTTGAGTTGTCCGGTTTTGGCTCTAGTTAAACTTGACAACCCTACTCTGGATAAGTATCTGGCCTGTTGCACTCTATATCAGGGCCGGTAAGATAAACACTCGCAGTGTGAAATGCTCTACCCCCTTCCTTTTTCCTTCCTCCTGACAGAGAAGCGGAGAGGTTACGTGTGTAACAGTGGCGGTTGTTACTATGTCAGGGGCGGTAAGATAAACACTCGCAGTGTGAAATGCTCTACCCGCTTCCTTTTTCCTTCCACCTGACAGAGAAGCGGAGAGGTTACGTGTGTAACAGTGGCGGTTGTTACTATGTCAGGGGCGGTAAGATAAACACTCGCAGTGTGAAATGCTCTACCCCCTTCCTTTTTCTTTCCACCTGACAGAGAAGCGGAGAGGTTACGTGTGTAACAGTGGCGGTTGTTACTATGTCAGGGGCGGTAAGATAAACACTCGCAGTGTGAAATGCTCTACCCGCTTCCTTTTTCCTTCCACCTGACAGAGAAGCGGAGAGGTTACGTGTGCAACAGTGGCGGTTGTTGCCATATCAGGGCCGGTAAGATAAACACCCACAGTGTGAAATGCTCTACCCCCTTCCTTTTTCCTTCCATCTGACAGAGAAGCGGAGAGGTTACGTGTGCAACAGATGTTCTTGAACAACAAAATACTTGTTCTCCCAGTCCTGATTAAATATTCGCCTTTCACGCATATTGCACATGTATTGCACTGAATTAACCGGTTTCTTTGGATCTACGTGGATGTTGAAAGAGAGTAGAGCGAGGGTAAATTCACACCTCTTGCGCTTTCCTTGCGCTTTAATAAATGGCAGGAAAGGTGATTGTGGAGCAATTGGTGGAATGAATGGAGGAGGAAACTGAGAAATCTGGAAAAAACCGACCAGACATCGGTTCGTCCATCACAAATACAAAATGTGATCCTCTGGGATCAAACCCAGGCTACCTAGTTGAGAGACAAGTTGTTAGACCATTCGCCGGTTTCCCCCGCCATCGCATTCCACCGCTGCTCCACCTTCATTCCATGTATAACCAGTGTCATCGCTTGAGGTACCGTGGTAGTAAAAGTGGGCGTTAAACAGTATCAAACAAAACTTGGACAAAGTAAATAAACAATCTTTTTGGATAAAAGTAAAACAGTGCCCATAGAAATATACATCAACATTCTGTAAAAGGTTCAGCCTCATAGTTTATGTAATTTTATTTTCTCTATCACGTATGTACAAGGTAGACTCAGAATGTATTTTATATCGCCTACAAATTCGATACCGCGGTTCTCCGGAAATACAAGATTTAAGTTCCATAATCCCCCACCCCTAAAAAAAATGTTTATAAAACTGCCCATATGTGTGTGTGTGTGTGTTGGTATTTAAGCTCAGTGTCTTCAAAAGAAAATCCCCCGATCCGAAACCACCCTCTACATGAACATGTTTTTTAGAAAATCTTGATATTCTGAAAAATCGCTCTGAAGATTTTCATTAAAATACCGAATATTTAAGACATTTTCATCGCAAACGAAATGTATATCTTGAATTTTATGGGAATAGCCTTTGAAGACTTCATTCTGGATGATTTAGTCTGAGTGGTGAACTGTAAGAGATAGACTCTTACTACACAAAAATATGCATTTCGTTAAAACGCAATTTAATTTATTTTCTTGTAGAAATGACTGTTTCCTAGATATTCCCTGTTACTGGTTTCAATTTCAAACTATTAAAATTTTCTCAAGCAGAAGTCAAATTTCGTTTCATTTCTTTTGTTTTACTCCCGAAAATGCAAAAGAGAACCGAATTTAAATTGTTTCACATAGCGATCAGCTTTTAAAATATTTGAATATCGTTATAGCCTAGTGTATTCACTTATTTCCCTTCAACTTGCAAGTAATTAAGACAATTTCTTGCTATGTTTATCTCACTAAGCATTATGTAGATAACAGAATAATATTTAGCAAGGAAAGTTTGTTTGTGGAACAGCTAGAGAAAGACTTCAGATGTTACTTCCTCTAGCACGTATGTATTATGTACATAGTGGATGGAGAAGGTATTGTATTCCACCCAAAAATTCGATCTACATATTTCAGCGGAATTTCATATTTTGAGGTCTCTGATTCATAAAGCATTTTAAGAAACACAGTCCCGTGTGTGTGTGCACGCGTGTGGAGAGCATAGCTCAAAACGAAAAGTTCGTAAAATACCAAACTTGGTATTTGTATTTATTATCTCCCATAGATGTGACACGTAGATTAAAAACACCCCAAAGAGCCTTTTGCTTGGCAAACGTTTAAAAAATGCTGATTTTTATAAAAATGGCACTAACAATTTTCCTTAAAATCTCTTGTATTTAAGATATTTGCATGCCAAATAAAATGTACATCTTGAAATTTCTGAGAATAGCCTCTAAAGACTTCTTTACTCTGAATGACTTTTATTGAATTTCGCATAACTGATGAACCATAAGAGATGGAGAAAACCTTACTACAAAAAATGTAGATCACGATAAAACACACAATTTATGTCATATACACATTTTCATGGAGTTGGCTGTTTTCGAGATATTAGTTGTTATTGATTTCAGTTTTAAAATTCCTAAACTTTTATCATACGGGAGCTTATCAACGCTTGGCCACGCAAGGAAACAAATTTCAATTCTATAGCAACCACATTTTAAAACATTTGACTGTCGATTTATCCTATTGTATTCTCTTATTTCCCTTCTACTTATAAGGAACTAAGAAACAAGACCGTTTCTGCTCGTATTTTATCATGAAATTGCTAGAAGAATAGGCTTTTTAACAATAATTTGTTGCAGAGATGTAGAGAAAGTCATTTGAATGAAGCACATCAGATTTGTTTGTCTGTAATGAGCTTAAAAATATGTGCAAGGATGTGACAATCTTTTGACCCATTACAGCTGGGATCTGACATCCGCCTGCAACGCCCATTGCGACTGCGGACCAGATATGAAGTACTTTCCTGTGTGTTCACCAGAGAACAAAGTAACATATTTCTCTCCGTGCCATGCCGGATGTACCTCCATCGAGATTGTAAACGGCACAAAGGTAAGTCATATCAGCATTCACCTTCTTCTATAGTTAACTTTTACTTTTTATACAACAATGTACCTACATAATAGATAAGGTATTGCATTTCACCCAAAAATTCGAGATCGAGGTTTCACCAGAAATACATATAGTGTATAGAGAAGGTAATTGCATTGCACCCAAAAATTCGATACCGAAATTTCACCGGAAAAACATTTTAGGTCCCGCTGAATCCAAATATCTTCCAAGGATACGACACGAAGATTTTCAAGAAAATTCCACACCCCAAACTACCCTTTACATGGAACTTTTTTTCGAAAATTTTGATTTTCTCAAAAATGGCTCTACTGCTTTTGATTAAAATATCATATATTAAAGATATGCATCTGACAAATAAAATGTATATTTTGAATTTTTCGGGAATAGTCTCTGAAGACTATTTTATTCTGGATGAATTTTACGGAAATGCGTAACTACTAAACCGTAAGAGATGGAGAAAAACTTACCGCACGAAAAATATAGAGCACTTTAAAACACACAATTTATGTTATATGCAATTTTTTTCGTGGAGTTGATCGCTTTCAAGATATTCCTTGTTTTTGATTTCAGCTTTAAATAACAAAATTTTCTCATAAAGGAATTTGTCAACTCCTGTCCATACAAACAACGGAACTTCAGTTGTATAGCAACCAGCTTTTGACTATCACTTTAACCTATGATACTCTCTTATTTCGCTTCTACTTATAAGTAATAAGACTATTTCTGCTGATTTGTTCTCAATTAGCATGAAGTAAATAGAAGCATAAGCTTTTTAACAATAATTTTCTGCAGCGATGTAGAGAAAGTCATGTGAATGGAACACGTCAGATTTTTACTTTATCTACCATATACATTATATCTACATAGTAAGTAGGTAAAGTGTAGCATTTCACCCAAAAGCTCGATCCCGGAAATACATGCTTCCAGAGCTCCTATATCAAAAACTAATAATAAAAAAATTCATGTGTTCCATATACATGACTTTCTGTACACCTCTGCTACTTCTATTTACTTCATGCTAATCGAGACAAAATATCAGCAATAGTCTTATTACTTGCTTCCTTGTAGGTAGAAGCGGAATAAAGGAGTACCATTGGTTAAAGTGATCGTCAAAAGCTGGTTGCTATGCGACTGAATTTCCATTGTTTACATGGACAGAAATTGGCAAATTCCTGTATGATAAAAGTATGTTGTTTTCTTTAGCTGAAACCAATAACAAGAAATATCTCAAAAATGATAAAGAAGTATATATCACATAAATTGTGTGTTTTAACGAGATCTACATTTTCTTTTACATAAGTTTTCGCGTATCTCTTAAGGTTTACCAGTTATGCAAAATTCCGCAAAAGTTATCCAGAATAAACCTGTCTTCAGAGGCTATTCTCAGAAAATACAAGGTATGCATTTTATTTGTGATAGAAATTACCTTAATATGTGGTATTTTAATCAAAATCGTTAGAGCCATTTTTAAGAAAAACAAAAGTTTTGGAAATTCTTGCCATGTAAAGGGTAGTTAATGGTGGGGGGATTTTCTTCAAAATCTTCATATAGTATCCTTGGAAGATTCCAAACTTAAATACCAAGTTTGGCATTTAATCGTCTTTTCGTTTCTGAGCTATGCTGTCCACATAATATAGATAGACACAGACAGATAGACGGACCTTTTTCTGAAAAAGTTTTTTTTTTTATTTTTTCTTATTCAGGGCGTCCTAAAACATGTATTTCCGGTGAAATCTCAGTATAGAATTTTTGGGTGCTATACAGTACAATACTTTCTCTAACCGCTACGTATATTGTATATACGGGGCTAGAGAAAGTAAAAAACTGTGTACAACCTGTGTATCTGTAGCATAAATCAAAGACAAAAGGTTGGTTATGCATCAAACTTGGAATTTGAGTTCAGCATTTTCCAAGGATACGACACGAATATTTTCCGGAATACTGTTTACGGAATTTTCAATTTTCTTAAAACTGGATAACGATTTTGATTTAAGAACCATATACTAAATATATTTATATGATAAAGAAACACATAATATCTTAGCTTCTGATGTCTCATCATTTGAAATGCTTGATAAATCGTAAAAGATGGATAAAAACCTAGAACACAAAAAATTCAGATCCCGTCAAAGACAAAATGAATGTAAATACAATTATATTTTTGTTGTAGAGTTAACCATTTCCGAGCTACTGCTTGTTATAGATTAAATTTTCCAGTACTTATACTTTTCTCAAATGGTAAGTCTTTATTCATACTTTTTTCATCCTGTTTAGCAAAGAAAAGGTAATTTCAATATTACTACATATTGACCGGATTTTAAAATATTTGACTATCATTTTATCTTATTATATTTTCTTATCCCCTTTATAATATTGTAAATAAACATTTAGGCTATTGTATATCTTTATAAGCATTAATTGGATCGAATAATAAGCTTTCGAAGAATAGTTTGATGCAATATGAGTAGAAAAGTTTATATGAACATAGTGCAGGAGATTTTTGTTGGATTAACTATTTCGGAAGCATTCCTCTCTATTGGTTTCAATTTTCCTCTACTCATATTTTTACTTTCTCTACACGTACTACACGTATAGAGAAGGCATTGTATTACGCCAAAAATTCGATACCAAGATTTCACCGGAAATACACGTTTTGGGTCCCCCTGAATCCAAAAAAAAAACATTTTTGGAAAAAGGTCCGTGTGTGTGCGTGTGTATGTGTGTCCGTGGACAGCATAGCTCAAAAACGAAAAGACCGATTTTCTCAAAAATGGCTGAAACAATTTTGAATAAAATATCGTATATTAAAGATATTTACCTGATAAATAATATGTATATCTTGAATTTTTTGGGAATAGCCTCTGAAGACTACTTTATTCTGAAAGAATTTTGCATAACTGCTAAACCGTAAGAAATGGACAAAAACTTACTATACAAAAAATGTAGAGCACATTAAAATACATAATTTATATTGCATGATTTTTTTTCGAGGAGTTGATCGTTTTTGAGATATTCCTTGTGTTTGGTTTCAGCTTTGAAAAACTTATACCTTTCTCATACAAAAATTTGTCAATTCGTGTCCATACAAACAAAGGAATTTTAGTCACCTAGTAACCAGCTTTTGGCTATCACTTTAACCTATGGTGGTCACTTATTTCGCTTCTACTTACAAGGAAGCAATTAATAAGACTATTTCTGCTATTTTTTCTCGATTAGCTTGAAATAAATAGAAGAAAAAGCTTATTAACAATAATTTGTTACACAGAAGTAGAGAAAGTCATGTGAATGGAACACATCAGATTTTTCTAAATGGGAAGCCGTCAATCGAGAATGAATTTCAATGCTAACACTTAGCAACTTTCTATTAAAAGATGTTGCTATCCTTTATTTTAAAATGTTGTCTTATTTATTTATATTTATATTATTTGTTTTTTACCTAAAAGAAAATAAAGTAATAAGACATTTCGTTAATGTTTACCTCAATTAGCATAAAGTAGATAAAAAATAAGCGTTTGTAAGGATAATTTGTTGCAGAATAGGTAGAAAAAGGTACGTGAATGTAATACATTAGAATCTTCTATCTTAAGAGAACAGTATAGTGAAGTTATTAACGGAAATGTTTAAAATATATTCGCCAAATGTTGAACGTTTAAGTGTTTCAGACTCGTAGTGAGCCTAGAAAAAGTTGCTGTGTACTTAACTCTGTAGGGGATGTGTTGAGGTTTGGTTTAGTGCAGTTTAGATTGATGCTCTTAAGAAGGTAGCGCTAAAGATAGGCTTCCCTACGGTTGCTTTGTCCGGAACAGCATCCTTGCCGCTGCTCAAGTTGATTTTAATTTTCATGACCACGCCCATAAGGAAGAGTACTTAGTTCAGTTTGGAACTTTCGTTACCGAGGATGCCCAAAAGCCATGAGGGGATACAGAACTGCCTACATAAGGCGATGGATTCTTTCGGGCGTAAAAATCCTTAGTGTGGCTTCCTTCGGAAGGGAAGTAAAACCATAGGTCCCGTGTCGTAGATTTACGGCACGTAAAAGAACCTCACGCCTAATAAAAGAGGCCTCTGAGTAAAATTAAATGGTCTTTTACGCAGTATAGAATGGGACGCTGAGATCCACAGTAGTTATAAATCGTCCATAAATAAAACGCCATTTCCATTTCATAGAGCATCAAAGGAACTATGAGCGCCTTGAAAAAGCGTAGCTTTAAGTTAACAGGCATTTGGTAGACCACAGGTTATAGGGGTTCCACCGCCCCCTAACTCTATTCGTCGCTCCCTGCAGATTTCTACGGAAAGTTAGAACCTTTCTGGGGTGATGCTTAGATAGCGGAATTTTCACATTATATCCTTTGGTCCTGATAGAAGTTGGGTATCTGAGCAACGGAAATGGTTCTCCTGGTGAACAGAAAAGCATGACTTTTGCTCGGATTGATGGACATCCGGCACTGTCTGCACTAGTCCAGGACTCGATGGAGGTGTGTCTGTAGGGGGTTGAAGGGTCTGCGAAGGTTTCTATCTGTATGGTAGAACAGGACGTTATCAGCAAACTGGGTCATGTAGACACCCTGCACTATAGGAAAGTATGCCATGAAAAGCTAAACAAAGTGGGTGATAAAACAGAGCCTTCGGGGACTCCGCCTCGTAGAAATACACAAAAACTATGATAATACCGGATTTATCTTGAATGGTGCGATTGACAGTCCATGGTTCCAAAGGCACCGCTCTATGAATCCGTCTGTGAGACAGCAGAGGACCGGCTTGCCGTTTCTCCCATGGATAATTGAGAAACAATACGGGTATGCTACATTATTTTTGGAGACTGAAATTATACCCCTTTACATGTATACAAGCTGGACACCTGTTGATCGCGTTATTGAACTCTCGTGTAGCAGAAATATTGTAATACACCCGCCAAATACTATTATCCAATTATCCATCGAGTAGTTGAAAATTTGTTACATAAGGATTATCTTTAAGCATAAAAACCCACAGAACGGCCGGTATATTTTACCATATTGTAAAAGCTGTTGGTATAATCATTCCATAAAACTATTTTTTTAGAAAAAAACTGTCAATATTTTAACTGTGATTTCGCTAGATAACATTTATAAAACTGTTCATCAATAATTCCTGTCATATCAGTTTGGAAATTGTACTGCGTCATCTTTTCGCATTCATGTACTGCGTTTCTGCACGATGCAAACATTTGAAAATCCATGTTAGAGAGGGCATTTTCTCCGACACAGAATATCCACCTCCAGGTTCACATAGATTCCCCCAAAGACGTCTGAGAAAATCTTCCACAAAAACCACCAACGTCATCTCACCACACAGGCAAAGCCCTGAAGATTCAACAAAGTATTCTGGAAATAAAATGAAGGGAAAAAATCATGGAGGTGTAAGAACTAAGGAAAAGAAAAAGAAAAGTCTCAGGTCAAGTTAATCGGTTTTTGGAACTCCACCGAGGACTTCCCGATTGCCTGAGTTGCCTCATCTCTGCAAAAGGCCCAATATAACTTTAAAGGTAAAAACATAAACTTAAACTGTTTGTAAAAAAAAACAGGTTTGGTCTTAGTGCCACAGTAAACAAAATAAAATTGCTTGCAGATGTTTGGAAACTGCAGCTGTGTTGCTGGTGAGGATGGGATGGTCATTGATGGAGTGTGTCCGGTGGATTGCGCAGCTCAGTTTGTCGTTTTCCTCGCCATCCGTTCATTCATGACTTTCCTTTCATCTTCAGGCAGAGCAGGAAACATGATAGTACAGTTCAGGTAAATTAGAATGAACATTTAGATCAGAAAATCTCAAACAAGGTTTCTAAATTGCAAGGGTAACACTATTCTTTCAACTAATACAGATGGCACTGTTCAATTTCTGACTCGGAGAGATCTTCCACTGTATAGCCCAGAGCTTATCCGTTTCTCTTCATCCACGTATAAAGAGCATTCATTTGGATGCGTGGCCGTAATTTCTTGCCCTGCACTGCGCTGTTTCTTACTGGTTTTGTTCCCTCTCCCCGAGCATTTGACGAAAAGATTTTGTACAGAGGCTGTTACGTCTGTTGCAGTGTTATGTGTGCTATTATGTTTTGTCAAGTAATAAATGGTCTTAACCAGTCATATCCTCGCTGCATTCTTTAGTTAAATAGTATGCATTACAGCTTTGAGTGAAGTAATTAAAATAGATGACTGAAGTAATGCACGCACGCGGAAAACGTTTCATAGCTTCAGAAAAACTAGAAGTAACTTTGTAAAGAGAGATCACTCATTTTTACTTTCTCTATATGCACCATGTACATAGTGTATAGAGAAGGTATTGCACCCAAAAATTCGATACCGAATATATATGTTTTGGTACCCGCTGAATCAAAAAAAAAACTTGGTATTTAAGTTCAGTATCTTCCTAGGATGCGACACGAAGATTTTCGATAAAAAATCTCCACTTCCAAGTACCTTTACGTTTAAAATATTTCGAAAATTTTGATTTTTTCAAAAATGGTTCTAACGATTTTTATTTAAATGTCTTATATTTAAGATATTTAATGATAAATAAAATACATATCTTAAATTTTTTGGGAATAGACTCTGAAGACCTCTTTATTGAGGATTAATTTTTCTGAATTTTGAATAACTGTTTAACCGTAAAAACTTACTACACAAAAAAGTAGACTTCCTTAAAACACAAATTAATGTAATACACATTATTTTTGTGGAGTTTACCGTTTTAGAGATATTCTTCCTTGTTATTGGTTTTAGTTTTAGAATACTTAATACTTTTCTCATATGGAAACCTGTCATCGCTTGGCCACGAAAAGCAACGGATTTCAAGGACATAGCAACCACATTTTAAAACATTTGACTGTCGGTTTAACCTATTGTATTTCCTTATTTATCTTCTGCTTACAAGGAACTAAATAACAAGACCGTTTCTGCTAGTGTTTATCTAGATTAGCATGAAGTGGATAGAAGAATAAGCTTATTAACAATAATTTCCTACAGAGAAGTAGAGAAAGTACTGTGAATGGATTTTTGTGCATATTGGTGAAAATCCCATGCTTCCAATATAACCAGTTCTATTTCTGTGAGCGCTTTTAATTTTATTTCATATGGTAGAGAAATGTATAAACTTCATAGTACTCTAAACGATGAGCCTACCTGTAGCAAAATATTTAAACACCGCCTCGATGGTATGGTGGTAGCATGTCTGCCTCACATTCAAGGTTGTGAGTTGAAATCTCGCTTAGGGTGAGTTACCCACATAAGGTTTTCTTCGGCATTTTTTCCTTTTCCTGAAAAGACGAATGTCGAGTATATTTAAGCTCCATGGACCCTGAGATCATTTGAGCATTATTTCATCGATTTCATTAATCCGAAATGACCGAACACGTTAAAATACGTTAAGTGTTTTATATATGTATATAGGCTGTTTCAAAACGACACCAAACGAAGAAAGCAGAGGATTAGCTTACACTTTGACTTGTCCGAAACTTGATGTCGCAACTTTCAAATCCTTCTATTTAAAGTTGTGTGTGTGTTTAAAAATCGCACACATTTGGGATTAGGCAGCGAGGGAACAACGGTTGTCATACGCCACGTAAACAGCCTCAGAACGTGTTATACGAAACACACAACAAAACCTACATGCTACGTTTTCTATTACTAAGGTGACCTGTGCCGCGCCGGCGTGTCTATTAAACCACCCCTTCACCACGCGACTGGGACCTTCGCTACCAACCGGCATATCTCATGGAGTGGACCAGGCATTGTCATTTGGTTATATAGGACTGCCTTAATCCATGGTGATTTTCTGGCAGCTTTTGTATGTGCCGAATTTAGAGCAGAAAATTATATTCACGTATCACACACGGTATTGACCGACAAGGTCCACATCTTCGTTTGGTGTTGTTTTGAAACACCCTGTACATAGGCATGAATTCTTAATATTATCATTTAGAAATAATTAAAATTGAATACTATTGGAAGTTTATTATCCTATGTAAGTCAGAAAAATTGCTGTATAAATATTTGTTTCATATTTTGCTTATGCCTGGAAAATGTCCGCATCAGAATGTTTACTTCTTTATGTAATCCTCATGAAGCAGAAACAATTATGGCAAAATCTTGGTTAAATCAGATACAGTATGAAGGAGAGTTGTTTTCATGTGTAAACACGCCCAAAAAGAAGCATAATTATGTTGAAAATTATAGTCGGAATAATGTTATGTATACATTTGTAAGTGAACTGGTATTCATCCGCCAAAAGGATTCATAAGAGCAGACAAGAGAAATCAGCTTTCATTGTATAAGCGATGAACTTTTGTTTTTATGTTTGTAATCTAAAAAGTTAGTCAGATTTATTCAACTTACGAAAAAGTCGCGCTAAGAGGTAGTTACCGTTGGATAGTGTGATATAAAACCGATGTTACATTATATTACGTCGCAAAAAGATAATTATATAACAAAGTATGGGTACATTGTAATTCTACAACATATGTAATGATCTTCACGTAAGTAATAGAGAAAGTGTAAAATACAACGAAAATAAACCTTGCTTTAAAATGTGATAAAGCCATTTTGCGTTCGCATCAAACTGAAACGAAATAAATAAATTTGAAAACAAATCTTACCTTAAACCTCAGTAGAATGGCTATCCCGTTACTGCACGATCTTTTAAGAAATCTCTTGCGGCACAAATAAAATTAATAATCTTCATACAGCTACCCTAAACGACACCAAACGAAGATAGCATCGATTAGCTTAAACTTTGACTTGTCCGAAACTTGATGTCGCAACTTTCAAACTCTTCTATTTAAAGTTTCGTGTAGGCTTAAAAATCGCACACATTTGAGATTAGGCAGTGAAGGAACAATGGTTGTCATAAGCCATACCCGCATGCTACGTTTTCCATTACCAAGGTGACCTGTGCCGCGCCGGCGTATTTATCAAACCACGCCTACACCACGCGACTGGGACCTTCGCTACCAACCGGCATCTCCCTTGGAGTGGTCCAGGCATGTGTCATCTGGTTATTTAGGACTGTCTAATCCATTGTGATTTTATGGCAGGTTTTGTAAGTGCCGAATTTAGAGCTGAAAATGATATTCACGTATCACGAAGGGTATGACCAACAAGGTCCACATCATCGTTTGGTGTCGTTTTGAAAAACCCTGTATATATAAATCTGGTGTGTTTCATTCACATGACTATCTCTAGCTGTACCATTTGTAAATTATTCTATTGTTTTAGCCTAGTGTACTCTCATATTTCCCTTCCCTACTTACAAGAAAGCAAGTGATAAGACCATTTCTCGTATTTTTTATCTTATTAGCATTATAAAAATAATATTTTGTAAGAATGGTTTGTTTGCAGAACAGATAAAGAAAGTAATGTGAATGGAACAAATCAGGCTTTTTCTGATGTAACCTACTGGGCGTCAACAAGAGATGACTTAGTACAAAAGGCACAAAAAGAAACCAGCACTCTCTTGTTCCGTACCGTTTGTGGGGTACTTTATTACGTCATGTTTTTATTTTATTAGCTGATACTGTCACCTTGAGGTGAGTGTTCTATATCGAACCAATAGAGTATACCTATACTGGGTTTGTCAACTCATTCGCCCTAAACTGGAAGTGAGATTAGGTAACGTGACTACAACAGTATGCTACAACCCCTCCTCCTTCCCCAATTAGAGTGACGGAGCGGCCAGCGTATATCAGAAGACACGCCCTATAAATGCCCCTACAGACAGTCAGAAATTCGATATCTATTACTATTTGTGCTCTGTGTACAAGAACAGAAAACACACACCAAACATTCATGGCTTTGCGGGATTAGAACCCGCGTTCCTCTCACGGCTAAAGGTCTACGCCAAACGCGCCAACGACCACGGCTGCCAGCAGGAAGTTAAAATTTTACAAAGAGTATTCAGAAGTTCATTACATACCAGATAATGGAAGGAGGTGCTGAAAACGTCCGTCTTCATTCTTTCACACTTGGCACTCTTAGTAATCAGTGTATTGTAGAAACACTGCGAATTTTACTCAGTGAATTATTCAAAGTGTGAGCAGCGGCAAGAATCTGTAGAAAAAACATAGTTATATTCACATGGCATTCTCCACCCACTCCTCTACAAACACTTCTTACCTAAGTGTTAATCCTACAATGTATATCGTTGCCATTTGGTAACAAACATGATTAGTCGAAGTTTTAATATATCTAAGTGTGTTTTGTAGTTAGTTTCATATTATAGTGGTATTTAACAATAAAATAAAACAATATGTAACTGTTTTATACAATATATTCAATAGCTTTCTCTACAACTCTTTAACAAAATATTGTTAAAAAGCCTATGATTCTATTTACTTCATGCTAATCGAGAAAAAAATAGCAGAAATAGTCTTATTACTTGCTTCCTTGTAAGTAAAAGCGAAATAAGGGAGTACCATAGGTTAAAGTGGTAATCAAAAGTTCCTTTGTTTATATGGAGGAGTTAATACATTCCTGTATGAGAAAAGTATAACTTTTTCAAAGCTGAAACCAAAAACAAGGAATATCTAAAAAACGATCAAATCCGCGAAAAAAAAGTATATAACATAAATTGTGTGTTTTAAAGTGCTCTACATTTTCTGTTTTTGTCCATCTCTTACGGTTTAGCAGCTATACAAAATTCCGTAATATTGATCCAGAATAAAGAAGTCTTCAGTGGATATTCCTAGAAAATTCAAGATATATATTTTATTTGTCAGGTATATATCTTAAATATACGATATTTATATCAAAATCGTTGGAGCTATTTTTAAGAAAATCAAAATTTTCGAAAAAAGTTCAATGTAAAGGGTAGTTGAAGATCAGCCCGAAATCTTCGTATCGTATCCTTGGAAGATACCAATCTTAAATACCAAGTTTTCTTTTTAACGGTCTTTTCGTTTTCGAGCTATGCAGACAGATATACACACACGGACCTTTTTCTGAAAATACCTTTTTTTGGATTCAGGGAGACCCAAAACATGTATTTCTGGTTAAATCTCGGTATCGAATTTTTGGGTGGAATGGAACACCTTGTCTATACACTATGTACATAGTGCGTGTAGAGAAAGTTAAAACACTCTAGTGCATGGTGTTGCCATATAGTAACAAAGATGATTAGTCAAAGTTTGAAAATATCTAAGTGTGTTTTGGTGTTATTTTCGTATTATAGTGGCATTTAACAATGAAATAGAATTTGCAACTGTTTTATACAATAAATATATTCATTTATTTAAATCTTATTATAGTATTTTAACAACAAAAAGCAAAATGTGTGTAGCCCCTCATCATACAGGGTGTCATCACACCGGCTATTTTGTGTGGATGCTCCCCTTCCTTTGCCAGAGACACATATGAGTGCATATACCGGGATTCAAATTCCAGACGTGTGATTGCGGGTTTTGGGTATTTGAAATGGTGCCCTTTCTCAGGATTTTTACTAGCATGAAACTCTTTTCAGGGTGTGGTACGACACAAGCACTTTATTCAATCAGTTCGACCTTTACACGCCGTCGAACACAGACGCCTTCCTCTTAATTTTCTACTGTTAAACTATACTTTACGCGACCACGACTATTCTTACTTATTAATTTTGATGTAGTGATATAGTCCGTATTCTGATCTGTATTACAATAACTATTTCCCGCACAACTAAAGGTAGCCTGTTCGGCTCCACCACGGACCCTAAATATCACATCTTGGTTCTGCCGATGCTCTACGCCAAGTGCCTCAAAAAGTGTCGCAAGACCGGCGGTAGCATCTTTTTTCGTTTATGTTCCCCTCGGGCAATGTCCTCTCGCCCCCTTCGGTTCAATGCCCTACCCTCTAACGGTATACGGTGCTACCAGCTAGTCACAACTCGGCTACTTAAACGTGTTCATTTTCAATGTACATTTATATTTCCCTTCTTGGTATAATTTATATTATTAGCTATGGTTTATCTTTCGCTTCTGAATAACGCTTTGCCAAAGGACAAGGATACTGAAACCAACAACAAGGGACATCTCGGAATTGATTAACTCCGCAACAAAATGACATCGGACATAAACTGTGTGTTTTGACGAGATCTACATTTTTCCCCAATTCTATTTTCTTTTACGTTGCTTTAACAGCTCGGTCACTTGCGACGGAATATTCGATGTGGTTCCTTGTTTACGGTATGTGATGGACAGTGGACAGCCCATGGGATTTGAACTCAGGACCTCCCGAATGCGAGCCGCAGCCGTCTCGCTCCCAGTACTTTCTTTTTTTGAGCAGTCTACGGTTTAGCAGTTACACAAAAGTCATACAGAATGAAGACTACTTCAGAGATTATTCCCAGTAAATTAAAGAAATACATTTTATTTGACATGTAAGTATTTAATTATCTTGACTGACTCAAAAATTGGTCACAAATAATTCATTCGACACGCAGGCAGTTGACGTACTTCTCCTCACGTCACTGCACGGTAACACTCCAGTTGAAGACTGCCTCACTACTCAACTAAACTTCTTCCTTCCTTGTATAGCTATAAATGACGTCACAGAACTTTCTGGAACATTGACGTTGCCACTAGAAGAATCTGGCGTGTGCCAAACTATCGCTTTTCAAAATCTCCGGTTACCGGCTCTTCGCACTTCCCCTATTTACGTATTCCAAGATCTCCAACTCCCCCAACTTTCATATAAGGGAATGTGAGCGTGGCCGAACATGGTTGGCACTGTCAAAAGGTATTTTTATCAAAATCGTTAAGAGCAATTTCGCAGAAAATCAAAATTTTCGAAAAATGTTCCATATAAAGTGTATTTTGGTATGGGGAAATTTTCCTGAAAATCTTCGTGTCACAGCCTTGTGAGATACTTAACCTAAATAACAAGTTTGGTATTCAAGGGACTTTTCGTTTTTGAATTAAGCTGATCCCCACTCACAGACAGACCTTTTTCTAAAAATACTTTTTAATTCAGAGGATCTGAAAACTCATATTTTGGTGAAATTTAGTTTTTATATAGTTAGAATACATAATAAAGTAATAATAGCGACAGTACTTGAAAAAGGGAAGTGTTTTCAAGTTATCTTTATGACTTCTAGGATTATTTTTGAATAAATTGTAATCCACCAAATGTTTGTTACAGATGCGTGGATCAGGAAGATAAGTCGATATCCATTGGTTTCACTGAAGTATTGCTCTGTGTGCTAGCTTACATTCCAGCTCCAATAGCGTATGGAATACTGTTAGGTAAGTGCAGATCATGTTCTCATAAACATAGAAAGTGTATATTAAAAATCGAAAGTCTTGTATTCGACTCAAAAATTCAGTACCAAGATAAAACTGTTTTGTGGCTGCTTATAAGTAGAAGGGAAATAAGGGAATGCACTAGGCTAAACCGACAGTCAAATGTTTTAAAATGTGGTTGCTATGGGATTTTCAATAAAATTCGGTTCTGGCCAGGAGCAAAACAAACGAAATACGCATGGCTACTGTTTGAGAGAAGTACTTTAAAATTGAAACCGTTAGTTCCATAATAAAATCTGATGTGCTCCATTCACATGACTTTCTCTATATCTCTGTAACAAATTATTGTTAATAAGCTTATCTTTTATTTATTTCATGCTAATCGAGAAAAATTAGCAGAAATAGTCTTATTTCTTGCTTCATTGTAAGTAGAAGCGAAATAAGGAAGTACCATAGGTTAAAGGGAAAGCCAAAAGCTGGTTGCTATGTGACTGATGTTCCTTTGTTTGTATGGACAGGAGTTGACAAATTCCTGTATGAGAAAAGTATGTTTTTCAAAGCTGAAACCAAGAAAAAGGAATATCTCAAACACGATCAACTCCACGAAAAAAATGTATATAACATAAATTGTGTGTTTTAACGTGATCTACATTTTTTGTGCGTTAAGTTTCTGTCCATCTCTTACGGTTTAGTAGTTATGCAAAATTCATCCAGATTAAAGTAGTCTTTAGAGGCTATTCCCATGAAATTCAAAATATACATTTTATTTGTCGTAAATATCTTTAATATATGATGTTTTAATCAAAATCGTTAGAGCCATTTTTTAGAAAATCAAAATTTTCGAAAAAAGTTCCATGTAAAGGGTAGTTTCGGGTGGGGGGATTTTTCTCAAAATCTTCGTGTCGCATCCCTGGAAGATACCAAACTTAAATACCAAGTTTGGTATTTTACCGACTTTTCGTATTTGAGTTATCGTGTTCACAGGCACACGGACACACACTCACACACTCACACACACACGGACCTTTTTCTGAAAATACTTTTTTTGGATACAGGTGACCCTAAAACACATATTTCCCGTGAAATCTCGGTATCGAATTTTTTGGTGGAGTGCAATACACTCTCTATACACTATGTACATAGTGCGTATAGAGAAAGTAAAAAGGGGGGATTTTTCTCAAAATCTTCGTGTCGATTCCCTGGCTTGAATACCAAATTTGGTATTTTACCGATTTTTCGTTTTTGAGCTATTGTGTTCACAGACACAGGGTCACACACACGGACCTTTTTCTGAAAATGCTTTTTTACTTTCTCCATACGCACTATGTACATAGTGTATAGGGAAAATATTGCACTCCACCCAAAAATTCGATTCCGAGATTTCACCGGAAATATATTTTTCAAGGTCCCCAATATCCAAAAAAAGCATTTTCACAAAAAGGTCCGTGTGTGTGTGTGTGTGTCCGTGTGTCCGTGAACGCGGTAACTCAAAAACGAAAAGTCGGTAAAATACCAAACTTGGTATTTAAGTTTAGCATCTTCCAGGGATGCGACACGAAGATTTTGACAAAAATCCCCACACCCCCAACTACGCTTTACATGGAACTTTTTTTCAATATTTTTGATTTTCTCAAAAACTGCTCTAACGATTTTTATTAAAATTTCGTATATCAAACATATTTACCTGACAAATAAAATGTATATCTTGAATTTTCTGGGAATAGCCTCTGAAGAGTAGTTTATTCTGGATGAATTTTACTAAATTTTGAATAACTGCTAAACCGTAAGAGATGGACAAAAACTTACTACACAAAAAATGTAGAACACATTAAAGCACACAATTTATGTTATATACATTTTTTTTTCGTGGAGTTTGTCGTTTTTGTGCCATTCCTTATTTTTGGCTTCTGCTATGAAAAACGTATACTTTTCTCATACTGGAACTTGTCAACACCTATCCATATAAACAAAGGAACTTCATTGACATAGCAACCAGCTTTTGACTATCACTTTAACCTACGCTTGTCCCTTATTTCGCCTCTACTTACAAGGAAGCGAGTAATAAGACTATTTCCGCTAATTTTTTCTGATTAGCATAAAGTAAATAGAAGTATAAGCTTTTTAAGAATTATTTGTTTGCAGGGATATGGAGAAAGTCATGTGAATGGTACACATCAGATTTTTTTATACAGGGGACCCTAAAACATATATTTCCGGTGAAATCGCGGTATCGAATTTTTGGGTGGAGAGCAATACCTTCTCTATACACTATGTACATAATACGTGTAGAGAAAGTAAAAAAGAAAGTTGGTTAAATACTAAACTTGAAATTTTCCCCGCCTCTTTAGTATGATGAGTGCGCCTCTTACTCAAGAGGTCACGAGTTTGAATCCCGGCTTGAGTGAGTTAGTCCCAAAAGGTTTTCCTTAATCCTGAGAAGACGCATGTTGGGTAAGTTTTAAGCCATGTGGACCTCTGGTACATTTCAGCATCACTTTACACATTCTATCCGTTCATCGTCCAATATGACCTCCCAGGTTAAAGGACGTCAAAAATCTGATGTGTTCCATTCACAGGACTTTCTCTACATCTCTGCAACAAATTATTCTTAAAAACTTTATGCTTGTATTTACTTCATGCTACTCGAGAAAAATGAACAGAAATAGTCTTATTACTTGCTTCCTTGTAAGTAGAAGCGAAATAAGGGAGTACCATAGGTCAAAGTGACAGTCAAAAGCTGGTTGCTATGTGACTGAAGTACCTTAGTTTGTATGGATAGGAGTCGACAAAGTCCTGTGTGAGAAAAGTATAAGTTTTTTATAGCTGAAACCAAAAACAAGGAATATCATAAAAACGATCAACTTTACGAACAAATACATATAACATAAATTCTGTGTTTTAATGTGCCCTAAATTTTTTGTGTGGTAAATTTTTGTACATCTCTTACAGTTTAGCAGTTATGCAAAATTCCGTAAAATGCATCCAGAATAAAGTAGTCTTCAGAGGCTATTCCCAGAAAATTTAAGATATACATATTATTTGTTAGGTAAATATGTTTAATATACGAAATTTTAATCAAAATCCTTAGAGCCATTTTTGCGAAAATTAAAATTTTCGAAAAAAGTTCTATGTAAAGGGTACTTTGGTGTGGGGGGGGGGGATTTCTTAAAAATATTCGTGTCGCATCCTTGGAAGATACCAAAGTTAAATACCAAGTTTGATATTTAATGGTCTTTTCGTTTTTGAGCTATGCTGCCCACAGACACACACACGGACATTTTTCTAAAAATGTTTTTTTTTGGATTCAGGAGGACCCTAAGCGTGTGTTTCCGGTGAAATCTCGGTATCGAATTTTTGGGTGCAATACAATGCCTTCTCTATGCACTATTACATAGTACTAGAACATTTCTGTATCCTAAACTACCCCATATAACGAATACTTCCTATAGCACTTGTCATGGTATGTAGCAGAGAAAGTAAATAGCATTATTTGAATGTTGTGATGTTTATTACAGATTCTGCTTGCAAGGTGTGGGGACAGACTTGTGAACAGACTGGAAACTGCTGGTGGTATGATGGACAGAAAATGGCTTTTCTCCTCAACTTCACAGCATCTGGTGAGTGTTTATACATATGACAGTATACCAAATAAAGTAAAGTAGTTCGTGAAAAACATCTGATGTATTCCATTGACATCGTTTATCTGCTCTGCAAGCAATCTTTTCTTACAAAAGATGGATCTTTCATCTACACCATACGAGAGATGGTCAGAACCTAAGGCTACAAAGCCTGCAGTCAAACAAATATACTTTAACCAACACAGTCATCTAATAATAGAAACATTAAGTTATTTTACTTTCTCTACATGTACTATATACGAGGGCTGTAAAGAAAGTAGTGGCAACATGGTCCCCACATTCACAGGAGAGCCAATAGGATATAGGAGCGATCAGGTGACTAGTGTCGATGTGTGGTCCTGCTGCCAGTTGAGAGTGTGTTGTTGCTGTGTAGCGTGTCAAGTGCGCGGTGCATGTTTACCAAAGGCGATCAGCGTTCGTGGATTAAAATCGAGGGTGCCCGTGGCAAAAATGCATCAGCATGTTATCGAGGATTACGTGAAGCCTGTGACGGGAATGCATTGCCGTACAGGTCGGTTGCACGATGGGTCAAGGCGTTTCGTGCAGGTCGGACTAAGCCTGCGGATTTGCACCGCACAGGTCGGCCGTCCATTCCCCCAAGATCAGATTGACATCGTGAGTGGTCTCGTTGCCATGGACCATCGATGGACTATCCAGGAGTTATCCGTAGAGGTTGGTCTCAGTCATCAAACTGTGTGGTACACCCTGACGAAATGTCTTCACGTGAGGAAAATTGCGTCCCGTTGGATTCCACATCGACTCCCTGAGGTACAGAAACGGCACCGGTGTGCACTGGCTGACATCCACCTGGACAAATAACGAAGGACACGCATTTCTGCAGCGTATTGTCGCCATTGATGAGACGTGGGTACGAGCCTATGAGCCGGAATTGAAACGTCAGTCGACTAAATGGCATCACCCACGTCCACAGAAAGTTCGACGGGAACCCAGTCGGGTGAAGCTGATGCTCATTATGGCATACGATTACAGGGGGTTATTCTACGCATGCTGTGCCTGAGGGACAAACCGTCAACAGCGACTACTATTGCCGATTTCTTTAGCGACATCTTCGTGCGGCGCAAACGTCCACGTTTATTGCGAGACCTTCAACCCAGTGCTGCTTGACAACGCATGAAGGAACACCTTCGAGGCCGCAGATTTCCTGACGTGGCATCTGTAGTCCGCGCAATAGGGCGCTCCGTCGCAGTCATCAACAGAGATCGCCTTGCCAACGGTCCCCAACAGCTGCCCTACGTTTGGCAAAAGGTCAGGGACTTTGAGGGTGACTACATTGAAGGAATGTAATGCAATTGTACTTGTGAGTTCAATAAATATTGTGTTCTATCAATGTTGCCACTACTTTATTTACAGCCCTCGTACATAGTATATAGAGAAGGTATTGTAACGCACCCAAAAATTCCATTCCGAGACTTCACCGGAAATACAGTGTTGGGTCCCCTGAATACAAAAAAAAATAATTTTTTTAAAAAATGTCCGTGTCTGTCTGTGTGTGTACGTGAGCAGCATAGCTCAAAAACGACAAGATCATTAAATACCAAACTTTGTATTTAAGTTGGAAAAAATGGAAAAAATGTCGAAATTTTTTACTTTTTCAAAAATGACTAACGATTTTGATTAAAAGCCCGTATATTTAAGATATTTACTTGACAAATAAAATGTATATTTTGAATTTTCTGGGAACAGCCTCTGAAGTCTACTTTATTCTGGATGAATTTTAAGGAAGTTTGCATAACTGCTAAACTGTAAGAGATGAAAAAAAAAACTACCACACAAAAATTGTGAAGCACATTAAAACGCAGAATTTATGTTATATAAATTTGTTTCGCGGAGTTAATCCTTTTTTTTAGATATTCCTTGTTTCTAGTTTCAGCTTTAAAAAAACTTATACTATTCTCATACAGGAATTTGTCAACTCCTGTCCATACTAACAAAGGAACTTCAGTTACATAGCAGCCAGCTTCTGACTATCACTTTAACCTATGATACTCCCTTATTTCACTTCTTCTTACAAGGAAGTAAGTAATAAGACTATTTCTGCTAATTTTTTATCGATTAGCATGAAGTAAATAGAAGCATAATCTTTTTAACAATAATTTGTTGCACAGATGTAGAGAAAGTAATGTGAATGGAAAACATCAGATTTTTTTTCACATAGTCTCCATATCGGTTGAGGCACTTGTCTCTTTGTAAGGAGAGTCTGAAAATTCCCTCCTGGTAAGAATCATGTGCTTGTGTGTTCAACTCTTTATTGTGAAGTCATTATCTGAATCGAATCGTTGGTCTCCTAAGTGTTCCTTCAAGTGAGGAAAATGATAAAAGTTGCTTGATGCGAGATCTAGGCTGTAGGGAGGGTGGTCGATGATAAACCAGCGAAAATGCTTCAATTGAAAACTACGTGATGGTCTTTTGAGTTGTACGAGGTCGCGGTATGAGGAAGTAAGATAATAGTGCCCTTTTCCTTCTGATTGCTTTTCACAATCGTATTATGGTCACGCAGTATCGGTTAGCGCTATACCAAAACACTGTGGTCATTACCTTCCCGCCACCTTAAATGCTTTGTCTTGGAGAAGACGAAGTTTCCATTCCATTGACGACCACTTACTGCTAGGGGTATAGTAGTTCGTCACCCATGTGAAGAAAATTGTCCCCTTCCGTGGAGAACCGTTGCACGTTTGCCCGCATACGCTTCTGTTGGTTGGAGAGATTTCGTGGAACGCATCAGAAACAAACTTTCCGGTACTGCAGAATATCGTGAGAGATGTGATGAAAGCTTTCAAAAGACATTCCCAGTTCTACCGCCAAAGTGATCCTCCTGTTGCCCTGAATTAGCTCCTCCACGTGGGATGTATTCAAGTCTGTGAATGCTGTTGGTGTAATCACTCTTTAAACGGAAAAAGAGGACTTTTTTTTTTTATATTCTCAAAAATGGTACTAAAGACTTTGATTAAAATAATGTACTTTTTTAATTGAAGTTATACTTTTCTTGTGATGCTGTATGCTTTCATTAACGCGAGAAACAGATTTCTGATCGGTAGCTTTTGCTGCCGACTTCACATTTCCCGCGGTGAAATATATTATTTCTGTTTGTCTCAGCTCGGGTTTTTCAGCGCGATGATGACGTAACGTTGAGGTTACTTTCGCAAATCACATAAAAACCTCGGAATTTTGTATTGCGATGCTTTTGGACATTAGTGCTGCCAGAATCCATAACCTTCAGATCTTCAAAGGGAACGAGCGTCGCACTCCGAAGAAGGTGAGGTGAAAACATCGAAACTATTTATTTTCAACATGCTCATCGTCATCTCTTTGTAACATAATGTAAACACAACTTAGCTATCACCTAGGCGTACCTCTCTCGTAGTGTCTAACTTCAAGCAGTGTATTAACCTTTCACCACACCTGATCCTGTTTCCTACTTTTAGGTTAAGTGTGGATAATTGTAACCCCGATATCTCTGTCTACGGCCATTCCTTTAGTATCCGTTCCCCCAATTCCGTAACGTAAAACTTTAACGTTACACTTGAGGTCGATGGCGGGTTTAGGGTGGCAACCCCTAACGTGAACGTTACACTTCTCTCCCTTTCTGTAACGCTACAACATATTAATAACCCTTACATGACAAATAAAATGTATGTCTCCAATTTTTACTTTCTCTTGTCCCGTATGTACAATGTACATAGGGATAGAGAAGTATTGCATTCCACCCAAAAATTGGATGTCGAGATTTCACCGGAAATATATGTTTTAGGACCCCCTGAATCCAAAAAAAGCATTTCCAGAAAAAGGTCCGTTTGTGTGTGTGTGTCCGTGTGTCTGTGAACACGATAACTCAAAAACGAAAAGTAGCTAAACTGCCAAACTTGGTATTTAAGTTCAGTATCTTCCAGGGATGCGACATGGAGATTTTGAGAAAAATCCCCCACCCCAAACTACCCTTTACCTGGAACTTTTTTCGAAAATTTTGATTTTCTTAAAAATGGCTCTAACGGTTTTGATTAAAATATCGTATATTAAAGATATTTACCTGACAAATAAAATGTATATCTTGAACTTTCTGGGAATAGCCTCTGAAGAGTAGTTTATTCTGGATGAATTTTACTAAATTTTGAATAACTGCTAAACCGTAAGAGATGGCCAAAAACTTACTATACAAAAAATGCAGAGCACGTTAAAACACACAATTTATTTTATATCCATTTTTTCGTGGAGTTGGTCGTTTTCGAGGAATTCGTTGTTATTAGTTTCAGTTGTGAAGTATTTATACTTTTCTCAGACGGGAATGTCCGTTTTTCTTTTGTTCTACTCCTGGCCAAGAAAAGAAGCGATTTGTAATGACAATCGCATAACGACAGTTTTTAAAACATTTGACTATCGATTTAGCCTAGTGTATTCCCTTATTTTCTTCCTACTTATAAGGAACTAAATAATAAGAACATTGTGCTGAATACCTCGATTAACAAGGTGGAGAAAGAAGAATAATCTTATGTAAGAAGTTTGTAGAACGGCTAGAGAAAGTCATGTGAGTGTAACACATCAGATTCTTTGTCAGTAGCTTCTGAAGTCCTCTTCAAACTGTATGGCTTTTATATAATGGTAAATTTATATAATTACTAAACGTAAGATATAGACCAAAATCACTATACAAAAAGTGTAGATCTCAGTAAAACACACAGTTAATGTCATATACATTTTGTTATAGCATTTCTGAAATATTTCTTATTTGTTTCAATTTTAAAACGCTTATACTTCTCTGAAACAGGAATTGAATTTCAAAGTCAATCGCATAGCAACAGATTTTAAAATATCTGACTTTCGGTTTAGCCTAGTGTACTCTTATTTCCCTTCTCCTTATAAGCCACTATGAAATAAGATCATGTATACTAAAGTTTATCTCGAAGTAGATAGAAAAATAATCTTTTTAGACAGCTGATGCTAAAAGTAGGTCTTTTACCAAATGTCAGTAATGTCAAAAGTACAAAATTCTGGCTAACTTTGGTTTGAGATATTCCTTGTTATTGGTGTCAACTTTAAAAAATGTGATGTGTTCTATTCACATGGCTTTCTCTACATCTCTGCAACAAATTATTTTTAAAACGCTTATGCTTCCACTTACTTCATGCTAATCGAGAAAAAAATGAGCAGAAATAGTCGTATTACTTGCTTCCTTGTGAGTAAAACGAAATAAGGTAGTACAATAGGTTAAAGTACTGAAAAGCTGATTGCTATGTCACTGAAGTTCCTTTATTTATATGGATAGAAGTTGACAAATTCCTGTATGAGAAAAGTAGGTTTTTCAAAGCATATAAAATGCATATAACATAAATTGTGTGTTTTAAAGTGCTCTACGTTTTTTTATGTGGCAAGTTTTTGTCCATCTCTTACGGTTACATATCTTTAATATACGATATTTTAATCAAAATTGTTAGAGTGATTTTTGAGAAAATAAGAAGTTTCGAAAAAGTTCCATGTACAGGGTAGTTGGGGGTGGGGGGATTGTTTTAAATCTTCCTGTGGCATCCCTGGAAGATATTAAACCTAAATACCAAGTTTGGTGTTTTATCGACTTTTCGTTTTTGATTTATCGTAATCACAGACACACGGACACGCACACACTCGGACCTTTTTCTGAAGATGATTTTTTTTTTGGATACAGGGGACCCTAAAACATATATTTCCGGTGTTCAAATTTTTGGGTGGAGTGCAATACCTTCTCTATACACTATGTACATGGTACGTATAGAGAAAGTAAAAACTTATACTTTTCTCATATAGAGATTTGTCAACTCTTGCCCATACAAACAAAGGAACGTCAGTCACATAGCAACCAGCTTTTGACTATCACTTTAACCTATGGTACTCCCTTATTTCGCTTCTACTTACAAGGAAGCAAGTAATAAGATTATTTCTGCTGATTTTTTCTCGATTAGCATGAAGTAAATAGAAGTATTTGCTTCTTAACAATAATTTGTTACAGAGATGTAGAGAAAGTCATGTGAATGAAACACATCAGATTTTTGTACGGTATTATTAATATTAGAATCGTCTTCATTTTAGGTTTTCTTTTGGTGGGAACCCTGCTGGATGTGGGAGTGTGGTATTACGTCAGAGATCTCCAGATGTACGACGCAGAGGACGAGACAAAGCAGAAAAACAATACATCAAACCCTGCAATACTGCAGTAGGTGTGAGCGCCACGGTCAAATATTTATTCTTCCGTTTTCCTTTCCACTCTGGGCACAAAGGGTGATAAACTACTGTGGAAAAGAGCTTTGAAAGATATGCTCAACAAATAGTGCATTTCTTGTCTGTAAGTCGTGTCCAGATGCTTAAAGATGACTACCAACAGAACAACACCAAGTCTGCTAATTGCAGTCTGTGGCTTGTGCTCGAAAGGTGTAGGCTCAAATCCTGGTATCGTCGCTTTTCACTGGCGTTTTGTGGCTCTCATCAGTTGGTAGGTAAATTCTTGACACTTACTCAGCACCGTTTCCACAGTACACAAATACGTATTTTAAATAAAATTAGAGGGTGCCAACATTTGAGTATGTCATCTATCAAGAAAGTGCACAAACAGGTGATGTGTGTGAGAGAGAGTGTGTGTGTGAGAGAGAGAGTGTGTGTGTGAGAGAGAGAGTGTGTGTGTGAGAGAGAGAGTGTGTGTGTGAGAGAGAGAGTGTGTGTGTGAGAGAGAGTGTGTGTGAGAGAGAGAGAGTGTGTATGTGAGAGAGAGAGTGTGTATGTGAGAGAGTGTGTGTGAGAGAGAGAGTGTGTGTGTGAGAGAGAGAGTGTGTGTGTGTGAGAGAGAGTGTGTATGTGAGAGAGAGAGTGTGTATGTGAGAGAGAGTGTGTATGTGAGAGAGTGTGAGTGCGTCAGAGTGTGTATATGAAAGTGTGTGTGTGTGTGTGAGGGAGTGTGTGTAGCGTGAGAGAGTGTGTAGTGAGAGAGAGTATATGTATGAGAGAGAGTGAGGTTTGTGAGAGAGTGTGTGTGCGTCAGAGTGTGTATATGAAAGTGTGTGTGTGTGAGAGAGTGTGTGTAGCGTGAGAGAGTGTGTAGTGAGAGAGTGTGTAGTGAGAGAGAGTATATGTATGAGAGAGAGTGTGTATGTGAGAGAGTGTGTGTGCGTCAGAGTGTGTATATGAGAGAGTGTGTATGTGAGAGAGTGTGTATGTGAGAGAGAGTGTGTATGTGAGAGAGAGTGTGTATGTGAGAGAGTGTGTGTATGTGAGAGAGTGTGTGTATATGAGAGAGTGTGTGTATATGAGAGAGAGTGTGTATGTGAGAGAGTGTGTATGTGAGAGAGAGTGTATGTGAGAGAGTGTGTGTATGTGAGAGAGTGTGTGTATGTGAGAGAGTGTGTGTATGAGAGAGAGTGTGCATGTGAGAGAGTGTGTATGTGAGAGAGAGTGTGTGTATGTGAGAGAGAGTGTGTATGTGAGAGAGTGTGTATGTGAGAGAGTGTGTATGTGAGAGAGTGTGTGTATGTGAGAGAGAGTGTGTATGTGAGAGAGTGTGTATGTGAGAGAGTGTGTATGTGAGAGAGTGTGTATGTGAGAGAGTGTGTATGTGAGAGAGTGTGTATGTGAGAGAGTGTGTGTATGTGAGAGAGTGTGTATGTGAGAGAGAGTGTGTATGTGAGAGAGAGTGTGTGTGTGAGAGATTGTGTGTATGAGAGAGAGAGAGTGTGTGTATGTGAGAGAGAGTGTGTGTATGTGTTATTCCACATTGCAGCCATCGTGTGCTTAATAAACGACCCCAGGAACATAGGATGATGAGACTATTATCGATAGGTGGATCAAACCGTAACCTTGACGAAAGAGCCACCGAAAAGGGTCCCTAACATTGTCTACGCAGTCATGACGGGGAGGGGGTGCTAGAAGCCTTCGCTCCAGGTGTAACAGAACTCCCTGTGTGCTATAGGCGACACCAACGCCATCCCGCAGTTGAGAGCTGTATTACCAAAACGCAGTCAACACCATGGAAGGACCTCCCTTATGTCAGTCTCAGATAGAACGCCCTTGCTCGGTTCAAACAAGTGATGCAAGATGGCGACTATGCAAGTACGGCAATCTGCCCTGATTTGCGCTGAATTATATCTACTTCCCATAGAAAGACGTTCAGAAAAAATGTCCACCTTCCGAATACATCAAGCGCAAAACACTAGACGGTGATAATGCAACTGACCCCTATCTATTAGCAAGCTACTTAAGAATTTGATACTATTATACAATCTATCCGGCATCTAAATCACACGTATGAAAGAATCAACCAAGAAACCAACAAGATATAACGTAAAAGTTTAGGGCACCTTTAAGGCAACCGGAGGTGAACATTCTAAAATTCTGAAATTCTATTTAACTATTTTGAAATGTACACAGCACAGTGTTCATTTGTGACTAATTTTTTGTGTCAAAGTGGTTTTTATTAATAAAGTAATTATTTTTTTACTATTTGGGAATTATATTTTTAAAACCCTTCACTTAGAAGATACATAGAATTTTAATATATATATATATATATATATATATATATATATATAGTTGAAGAGAGTATGTACAAATACAACTTTGCATTTTTAAGAGTAGCTTTTATAAGAATGAGTAGAGAAAGCCATTCGAATGCAACACATAAGATTTTCTTTATTTCTCTAGCACGTGTGCACATAGTAGTGAGAGCTGGATATGTATTCCACCCAAAAATTTGATGTCGAGATTTCACCGTATATATATTTAGAAAAACGTCTTGTGTGTGTCTGTGCAGCATAGCTCAGAAACAAAAACTCAGTTAAATACCAAACTTGGTATTTAAGCTCAGTTTCTTTCAAGTATGCAGCATGAAGATTTTTAAGAAAATTCCCCACCCCCAACTACTTTCACATGGAAACAATTTCGAAAGTTTTAAATTTCTCAAAAATAGCTCCAACGATTTTGATTAAAATTCCATAGATCAAAGATACTTACATGATATATAAAATGTATACCTTGAACTTTCTATGAATAGTCTTTATTTTGGATGATCTTTGCCTAACTGGTAAACCGTAACAGATAGACAAAAGATCTCGTTAAAACACCCAACTTATGTCATATACATTTTTATAAAATTAATCATTTCCGAGTTATTCCTTGCCATTAGTTTTATTTTAAAGCTACTTGAATGTTTCTCAAACAGGAAGTCATCTTTCGTTTCGTGTGCCTTTTGTTTTACTTTTGGTCATGTATCGTGAACACAATTTCAAATGTTTCACACATGACCAGCTTTTAGATTATCTGAGTATCGGTTTAGCGTAGTGTGTTACCATATTTCCCTGCTACTTAGAAGTAAACAAGTAATAAGACCGTTTCTGCTTTATATTTATCTTGACTAGCACAATGTAGATAAACGAATAATCTTGTATTCTTAGTCTAAGCCAAGTGAAAGGAACACAGATTTTGTTTTACTTTCTCTACACGTACTACATACGTAGTGTATAGAGAAGATATTGTACTGCTCCCAAAAGTTCTATACCGAGACTTTACAGGAAATACATGTTTTGAGACCTCTGAATGCAGAAAAAAAAAAAAGAATTTGTCCGTGTGTGTGTGTGCGCGCGTCTTGTGTGTGCGCATGTGCGTGTGTCTGTGGGCAGCATAGCTCAAAAACTAAAAGTCTGTTAAAAACCAAACTTGGTACATTGGTTTGGTATCTTCCAAGAATGCAACACGAAGATTTTCAAGAAAATCTCCTCACCCCAAACTACCCCTTACATTGAAATTTTTCCGAGCATTTTGATTTGCTTAAAAATGGTTTTAATTATTTTCATTAAAATGTCATATATTAAAGATATTTACAGGACAAATAAAATATATCTTGAATTTTATGGGAAGAGCCTCTAAAACTACTTATTTGTTATGGATGCATAACTGCTAAACCGTAAGAAATTGAAAAAAACTTACCACACAGAAAATGTAGACCACCTTAAAACACAAAATATCTGTTATATAAATGTTTTTCTTGGAATTGATCGTTTTTGAGATATTCTTTGTTTTTTGGTTTCAGCTTTGAAAAACTTATACTTCTCATACAGGAATTTGTCAACTCCTGTCCATACAAACAAAGCAACTTCAGTCACATAGCAACCAGCTTTTGACTATCACTTTAACCTATTCCTTATTCAGCTTCTATTTACAAGGAAGAAAATGATTTCTGTTAATTTTTTCTCAATTAGCAGCAAAGAAATAGAAGCATAAGCTTTTTAATATTAATTTGTTGCACAGAAGTAGAGAAGGTCATGTGAATGGAACACATCAGATTTTTTTGTTGTTGTTTTACTTTCTCTACACGTACTAAAATAAAATAAAAATAAAATCTATATACTATACCCTGGTAACTAATTGCTTACACCGGGGGGCAAATATCTCAAACTATATTTCATTTATTAACAAATATTTTTATTTTGAATTTTACAAAATAAAATAAATATACAATTGTTAGATTAATAACTTAACTTAATTAACTTAAATTAAATTATACATATGAACCTATTTATTTATGAAAATTAAACTTAGTATTTAAATGTTTAATTGTTATATTATTAACTACCTAAACATTTAAAATTATATATGTATTTAAAATTTAGGTTATTATACTACAGTATTATTAATAATGAATATCAATTATCACTTAATTATTATATAATAAATATATTTAACTATTTATTATCATCATTTTATAAATTTGATTTTTATTCATTATATTTATATACTTTAACCATTATTTATTATGATTTATTGTATTATTTATTATTTTAAATATATAGAAAATTCTTTAATATATATTCTAATTATACCATTACTATTTATTTTATATTACAATTATTATATTTAAATATTTTATTACTTAATCCCACATTCTTATTACTATATTTCTATAGTTACATAATGTGAAATAAACATCAAAATATTATTAAAATTACAAATTTAAAATATTACTGGTAACCAGTTATTATAATTTAAATTAATAATGTACACGTACTACATACATAGTGTATAGAGAAGATATTGTATTGCTCTCAAAAATTCTATACCGAGACTTCACCGGAAATACGTGATTTGAGATACCCTGAATCAAAAAAAATCCCTTTTAGAGAAAGGTCACAGTATATGTGGGTGTGGGTGTGTGTGTAAGTGTGCCTGTGGACAGCATAGCTCCAAAACAAAATGTCCATTAAATACCACACGTGTCATTAAAGTTCAGCATCTTCCAAGGATGCAGCACGCAGATTTTCAGAAAAATCCCCCCACACCATCAACCCTATTCACGGAAAATGTTTGTTTTATCAAAAATACGACGAACGTCCAGAAAGTAAGTTCCGTTTGGTAATAAAATTAAATTGTGTACAGATACAGAATAATTATTTATTGCACAAAATTCTACAACTCTTCAACTTCTTTTCCACATAACTGCCGAAATTTTGCAGGCATTTGTCATAGCGTGGCACAAGGTTTTGTATACCTTCTTCATAGAAGTTTGCCGCCTGTGTCTTCAAAAAGTTGGAAACATTTTCTTTCAGCTCTTCGTCATTGCTGAAATGTTGACCGCCAAGGAAAGACTTGAGATGTAAGAGCAGATGAAAGTCGCTAGGAGCGAGGTCAGGGCTGTACGGAGGGTGGTCAAACACGTCCCAGCCAAATCCCTGTAGGATGTTTTTCGTCACATTTGCAGTGTGTGGTTATGCACTGTCGTGAAGAAAAACAAAACTTTTTGACAGCAATCTTCGGCGCTTATTCTGTGTTGCGCGGCGCAATTTCCTAAGTGTCTCGCAATAAACATCTGCTTTGATTGTTTGACCACGCGGTAAGAAATCAATGAGTAAGATGTCTTTCCATTCCCAGAACACTGTGCACATCATTTTTCGAGGTGTCAAGATTTGTTTCGGCTTAACCTTTGCTGGAGATGAAGTGTACCTCCATTTCATTGATTGCCGCTTACTTTCAGGGGTGTCGTAAGAAACCCAAGTCTCATCTCCTGTGACTATCTGTGTCAGAAATTCTTCGCCGTCTTCATCATAACGGGTTAAAAACTGAAGTGCACTACCCATTCGTTTTATTTTGTGTTGCTCAGTAAGAATCTTTGGTACCCAACGTGAGCAAAGTTTACGTAATTTCAGTTTTTCGGTAACAATTTCATGAATTAGTGATCGTGAGCTTTGGGGAAATTCCATAGCGAGAGCACTAATTGTAAACTTGCGGTTTTCCTGGATCTTGTCATCAATCCCGTGAACCGGTTCTTCTGCAACCAAAGATGGACGTCCACTTCGTTTTTCATCGTGCACTTCACTACATCCTTTATTGAACTGTCGGACCCATCTTCTCACCATTGAATCACTCATCGCATTTTGTCCGTAAACTTCGCAAATTTGCCGATAACTTTCAATTGGTTTCACTTTCCTAGCATTCAGAAAACGAATCACAGATCTGATTTCACAAGCGGCGGGATTTTCGATCAACACCGACATTGTAAACAAGCCAACACAGCGTATGTGGTTGACAGCGATCTCAAAATGGCGCACGTTTCTTCTCCTTGATACAGAGCGTCTACCGCGCATGTGCGGAATTGCGATCGCAGCGCTACAGCGGAGATAAATTGAAACGGAACTTACTTTCTGGACGTACCTTGTAACTAACGATTTTGATTAAAATAGCGTATGTTTAAGTTATTTTATAAACAAAATGTATAATTTGAATTTTCTGTGAATAGCCTGTAATCATCTTGATGCATTTGTATAACTGGGAACCCTTGTTTTACTTCCGGCTAGATAAAGAGAGTCTAATTTCAAATGTTTCACATATCGACCAGCTTTTAAAATATCTTGAGTATCGCTTTTGCCTAGTGTGTTCCCTTCTACTTATAAGGAAGCAAGTAATGAAATAATTTCTCCTTATGTTTATCTTGATTAGCTTGACGTGGATAAAAGAACAGTCTTTGCAAAACAGAGAAAGTAATGTGAATGTAAAACTTCAGAGTTTTACTTTCTCTACACGTACTATGTTCATAGTGTATAGAGAAGGTGTTGTATTGCATCCAAAAATTCGATACAGAGATTTCACCGGAAATACATGCTTTGAGATTCCTGAATAAAAATATCCCTCTTAGAGAAAGGTCAGTGAGTGTGCGTGTGTGTGTGTGTGTGTGTGTGTGTGTGTAGGTGGAGGTATTTAAGTTTAGCATCTTCCAAGGATGCCACCTGAAGATTTTCAGAAAAATCCCTCACACCGAACTACCCTATATATGGAAAAGTTTTTGAAAATGTTTATTTTATCAAAAATGACTAAGGATTTTATTAAAATACCGTATGTTTTAAGATATTTTATAAACAAAATCTATGTCTTTAATTTTCTGTGAATAACCTCTGAAGATCTCTTCATTCTTGGCGACTTACAATGTCGTAAGTACTTTTAAGTCCCAGGCTTCAAGTCGCCATTGTGATATATCATCTCAAATTAATTTTGAGATCACCTTGTGGTTTACCGGAAACATGCAAGTCTGATGAGAAATATAATGCGTGTCGGCATTTTATCATAGTGGCTCAGTGGTTAGAGACACCGGCTAGAGATCGGGAATGGTTCAAATCCCGGAAATGGTACTGCATTTTTAAGTTTAACTCTACTTAACCAAATTTTATAAGAATAGTATATTTGCATCGACACAGACAAAGTAATGCGAATGCAACGTATCAGATTTTTACTTTTTCTATATATACTATGTATATTGAACCCAAAAATTCGATACATAGATTTCACCGGAAATACATGTTTTGGGACTCTTTGGATCCTAGAAGACATTTTTAGAAAAATGCCCAAGTGTGTTTGTATATGTAGGCAGCATAGCTCATAAACGAAAAATCAGTGAAATACCCTTCCTGGGATTTAAGTTAAGTATCCTCGAAGGATGCGACTCGAAGATTTTCAGGAAACCTCCCCCCCCCCCCAACCCACTTCAACGACTCTTTCAGCAGAAAAACTTTCGAAAACTTTTATTTTCTCAAAATTGGCTCTAACGACTGCGATTAAAATACCATATGTTTAAGATACCTTTATAATATACAAAACAAAATGTATGAAATTAATTTTCTTGGAATAGCCTCTGAAGATCTCTTTTATTCTTGATGACTTTTGTGTAACTGGAAAAAAAAGTTAGTACACAAAAAACATATCTCGTAAAAACATACAATTTACATACTTTTACTCTCTCTATACGCACCATCCATAGTGTATAGAGAAAGTATTGCACTCCACACAAAAATTCGATACCGGGATTTCACCGGAAATATATATTTTAGGGTACCCTGTATAAAAAAAAAAAAAAAAAGCATTTTCACAAAAAGGTCCGTGTGTGTGTGTGTGTGTGTGTGTGTGTGTGTGTGTGTGTGTATCTGTGAACACGATAACTCAAAACCGAAAAGTCGGTGAAATACCAATCTTGGTATTTAAGTATAGTATCTTCCAGGGACGCGACACGAAAATTTTGAGAAAAATACCCCCAACACCAACTACGCTTTCCATGGAACTTTTTTCGAAAATTTTGACCTTCTCAAAAATAGCTCTAACGATTTTGATTAAAAATTCGTATATTAAAGATATTTTACCTGACAATTAAAATGTATACCTTTAATTTTCTGGGAATAGCCTCTGAAGAGTAGTTTATTCTGGATGAATTTTACTGAATTTTGAATAACTGCTAAACCGTAAGAGATAGACAAAAACTTACTGTACAAAAAATATAGACCACGTTAAAACACACAATTTATGTTCTATACATTTTTTTCGTGAGTTCGTCGTTTTTGAGACATTCCTTATTTTTGGTTTCAGCTATGAAAAACTTATACTTTTCTCATACAGGAACTTGTCAACTCCTATCCATATAAACAAAGGAACTTCATTGACATAGCAACCAGCTTTTGACTATCACTTTAACCTATAGTACTCCCTTATTTCGCTTCTACTTACAAGGAAGCAAGTAATAAGATTATTTCTGCTCATTTTTTACTTTCTCTATACGCACTATGTACATAGTGTATAGAGAAAGTATTGCACTCCACCAAAAATTCGATACCGAGATTTCACCGGAAATATATGTTTTAGGGTCCCCAATATCCAAAAAAAGCATTTTCACAAAAATGTCCGTGTGGGTGTGTGTGGGTGTGTGTGTGTGTGTGTGTGTGTGTGTGTGTGTGTGTCCGTGTGTCTGTGAGCACGATAACTCAAAAACGAAAAGTCGGTAAAATACCAAACTTGGTATTTAAGTTTAGTATCTTCCAGGGATGCGACACGAAGATTTTGAGAAAACTCCCCCCACCCCCTACTACCCTTTACATGGAACTTTTATCGTAAATTTTGATTTTCTCAAAAATGGCTCTAACGATTTTGATTAAAACTTCGGATATTAAACATATTTGACTGACAAATGAAATGTATATCTTGAATATTCTGGGAATAGCCTCTGAAGAGTAGTTTATTCTGGATGAATTTTACTAAATTTTGAATGACTGCTAAACCGTAAGAGATGGACAAAAACTTACTGCACAAAAAATGTAGAGCACTTTAAAACACACAATTTATGTGTTATACATTTTTTTCGTGGAGTTCGTCGTTTTTGTGACATCACTTATTTTTGGTTTCTGCTATGAAAAACTTATACTTTTCTCATACAGGAACTTGTCAACTCCTATCCATATAAACAAAGAAACTTCATTGACATGGCAAGCAGCTTTTGGCTATCACTTTAACCTACGGTTGTCCCTTATTTCGCTTCTACTTACAAGGAAGCGAGTAATAAGACTATTTCTGCTAATTTTTTCTGGTTAGCATAAAGTAATTAGAAGTATAAGCTTTTTAAGAATTACTTGTTGCAGGAATATGGAGAAAGTCATGTGATTGGTACACATCCGATTTTTACTTTCTCTATACGTACTATGTACATAGTGTATAGAGAACGTATTGCACTTCAATAAAGAATTCGATACCGAGATTTCACCGGAAATATATGTTTTAGGGTCCCCTGTATCCAAAAAAAGTGTTTTCAGAAAAAGGTCCGTCTGAGTGTGTCCATGTGTCCGTGTGTCTGTGAAAACGATAACTCAAAAACGAAAAGTTGGTAAAATATCAAAATTGGTATTTAAGTTTATATCTTCCAGGGATGCGACACGATGATTTTGAGAAAAATCCCCCCACCCCAAACTACCCTTTACATGGAACATTTTTCGAAAATTTCGATTTTCTAAAAAATAGCTCTAACAATTTTGATTAAAATAAAATATATAAAAGGTATTTACCTGACAAATAAAATGTATATTTTGATTTTTCTGGGAATAACCTCTGAAGACTACTTTATTCTGGGTCAATTTTATGAAATGTTGCATAACGCTAAACCGTAAGCGATGGACAAAAACTTACCGCACATCAAATGTAGAGAACTTTAAAACGCACAATTTATGTTGTATACACGTTTTTGTGGAGTTGATTGTTTTTGAGATATTTTTTTGTTTTGGTTTCAGCTATAAAAAACATACTTTTGTCATACAGTACTCGTATCCATACTAACAAAGGAATTTCAGTCACATAGCAACCAGATTTTGACTATCACTTTAACTTATGTTACCCCCTTATTTGGCTTCTACTAATAAGGAATCAAGTAATACGATTATTTCTGCTAATTTTTTCTCGAATAGATGAAGTAAATAGAATAATTTGTTACAAAGATGTAGAGAAAGAAATGTGAATGGAACACAATTTTTTTTATTATTGCTATTATATTATTATTTTATTATTATTATTTAAAATATAGAACTAAAAGGATATAGGTCTTATAAAACTGCCGTTTCAATTCGTTATCTACATTTAAGTTAGATTACACGATCTTATTTTTTCTAAAATATGTAGTAAAATAGTAAAGTATGTAAAACTAAATCTATTCTTCAAAAAAAGTATTTTTTGTTTTCATGGTTTTTTCAAAACATGTATTTCCTGTGAAATTTAGGTATCTCATTTTTGGGTGCTATACAAAACAGGCAGAGAAAGTCATGTGAATTGAGCACATCACGATTTTTACTTTCTTTACACGTACCATGTACATAGTGTATAGAGAAGGTATTGCACTCCACCCAAAAATTTGATACCGAGATTTCACCGGAAACATATGTTATAGGGTTTCCTGTGTCCAAAAAAAAAGCAATTTCAGAAAAAGGTGTATATGTGTGTGTCTGTGAACACGATAATCAGAAACGAAAAGTCAGTAAAATACAAAACTTGGTATTTAAGTTTAGTATCTACCAGGGATGCGATACGAAGATTTTGAGAAAGATCCCCCCCCCATCCGAAATTACCTTTTACATGGAATATTTTTGGAAATTTTTGATTTTCTCAAAAATGGCTAACGATTTTGATTAAGATATTTTATATCAAAGATATTTACCTGACAAGTAAAACGTATATCTTCAATTTTCTGGGAATGGCCTCTAAAGACTACTTTATTCTGGATGAAATTTACGGAATTTTCCATAACTGCTAAACCGTAAGATATAAACACTTACTACACATAAAATATAGAGCACGTTAAATCACAAAATTAACGTTATGTATATTTTTTTCGTGAACTTGATCGTTTTTTAGATATTACTTTTTTTATAATTTTCTCAAACAGGAATTTGTCAACTCCTGTCCATACAAACAAACAAAGGAACTTCAGTCACCTAGCAACCAGCTTTTGACTGTCCCTTTAACCTATGGTACTCCCTTATTTCGCTTCTACTTACAAGGAAGCAAGTAATAAGACTATTTCTGCTGATTTGTTCTCGATTAGCTTGACGTAAATAGAAGTATGAGCTTTTTATTAATAATTTGTTGCAGAGTTGTAGGGAAAGTCGTGTGAATGGATCACATTTTTTTTTAAATGCTAGTAGAATTTTCTAGGTGTTGAAATGAAGACTTTACACGATAGACTGAAGCATGAATGGCAATTTTTCTGGTTTATAAATCTGTTGGTTAGATAAGCTGGGAATATACGACAGGGTTGACAACATAAGCAACAACTAATACCAGATATTACCTCACTCGTGATCTTTTTCTTCCTTTGCTCCAAATGTTAGGTATGATCAAGTAAACCTTTGGTAAATACAATTGGTAGCGTCAAAACTGATAAGAACACAATAACATATTTACTTGGCGATATCATATGACTTTTGAGCGCAAGGAATGTTCTCCCACCATACCACGGTTTTATTCCATTTCTCGTAATTTACATCGATTATCGTGTGAAATACAGACACACCAAGTGCTCGATACGTTGATATACAAATCTAGGGCATAGAGAAGAAGAAGAAGCATGGTAGCATTCAACTTGTGAATATTCACCCCTTTTTCTTGGTGAGTAATTTTAAAATTGGGGTTGTCATCTCAAAATAATTTCAGATCACCTTGTGGTTTACCGGGAAACATACGAATCAGTTCAGAAATTTAATGCTAAGCCGGCATGTTGCCATGTTAGCTCGGTGGTAGAGCAACCGGCTAGAGACCGGGAGATCTGTGGTTCAAATCCCGGCTATGGCATTGAATTTTTCAGTCTGACTCTACCTATCCAACTCCTGTCCTACGCACGGCTTGTGTGAAAAATAAAATATCCAATACCAATTGACCCTAATAGTTGGCTATACTATGAATCCTGGGTCTATAGTACTTATAGCATTGTAAGTCGCCATTGGGGTTATCTCAAAATAAATTTTTCAGTCTGACTCTATCTGCCTAATATTAAAATGTTTGATAACTATAACCATTCTTCTTTCCTCTTCATTTCGACATAATTCTTTCTCTATACGTACTATATACATAATCAATAGAGAAGGTATTGTATTGCATCTAAAATTTCCATACCGAGATTTCACCGGAAGTATAGGTTTTTGAAATAATTGATATGTAAGTTAACCATTCTGAACACATATTTTGTAATGTAAGCTAAATTTACAATTCAATTATTAATTGCCATGCCAACAAGCACTGTAAATACTTACAGTAAGAGTTTGAGAAGTCATTAATATTTAAGCAGATATCCCGCGGTCAAAATTTGGTCCAAAAATGTTTATGCAATGTGAACGTTGTGTACAATTTCTCCATTCCATTCTCACGGGAGTGTGTATTGGTCCAAATATTTCTCGCATGCACATGAACAGCTAATAGAAAATGGTGGAGGTTGCTGATCCACAATTATTTACGTTCGCAGTCGCAAGCTTAGTTTATGTATCCATTGCAAGAGCATATTATAATAGAAGAAAAAATTAAGACTAGACCATGGCTGGAACGTAGGAATGCAGGCCAAGGAAGAGGTGTACTACACAGACTCCAAAGTGAACTCGTTTCTGATCCTATAAATTATTTTAACTTCCTTAGAATGGAAGAAAATTTGTATGGAAAGTTTCTGTTCTTAGTTGAGGCAAAAATCACTCGCCAAGACGACACAAATATGAGGCAGTCCTTACCAGCAAATCAAAGATAAGACCACGTTTTTATATTTTTGTTGAGAAAAGAAGGTTAGGTACAAATGGATCCGATAAAATATATTTGCAGGGTTCTTTATTTCATAAACCTCTGCCGCACAAAACAATGAGTATTTCAACAATAGCTCAGCTACTATAATCCTATTATTTAGAACAAAATCTACAAGATACAGCAAAGTTTCACGCAAACACATGGGCGGAAAGGAAGACCCAGCGCTACCTGCCATCTTACTACGTCATTACCACCAGGTCGCTCATTGGTTGATTTCATACGTTTGGACCAAAAATTAGAAACCGCTGTATCCTATTGTAGCAAACTGGAATTGGACCAAAAACTAGGGCGGAAATTGTATACAATGAAATTATCCGATGTCCCACGATCCAATTTGTGGTTTGAAGAGTATTGGACCAAAATATTTGACCGTGGGACATCGGCTTTATAGTACAATTAGGGAATGACCTAACACTCAAGACATGTGCCACTTCAAGTAAATAATCTATTGCAAAATCCATTAATAAGAGAGTGTATAAGAAGGCTTTGTCCATATAATTTAGATGTAGCCTTTCATTTGTTCACATTGAGAAGTAATTTTTTCTTAACGTCCAATAAAATTCTGGAAAGAAATTTTGATTTATTATTGGTTTTTTTTACAGTTTTTTTCAAATATTTTAAAAAGTAATTGGCTAACCACGAACTGTAAGTTACTTATCAGATCTCGAATACTTGGGGCCTCGTATTCCCAACATGCATTCTCGACCTGATAAATATAACTGACAGTTCTTATTACGTAATATATTATTTGAACTCCCTAAATCCAAAAAGAAAGCATTTTTAGAAAACTACCCGTATGTGTGTCTCTATATGTCTGTGGTCTGAATAACTTAAAAACCAGAAGACCGTTAAATATCAAATTTGGATTTAAGTTCAGTATCTTCCAAGGATGCGACACGAAGATTTTCAAGAAAATCCCCCCCACCACCAACTACACTTTACACATTTTCATTTTCTTAAAAATGATTATAACGATTTTTATTAAAATGTATATGTTTAAGATAACTTCATGACAAACTAAATGTTTATCTTGAAATTTCTGGGAATAGCCAGGAAGATTAATTCTCGATTTCTCTTGAAAATCTCCGAATCGCATCCTTGAAAGATACTAAACATAAATACCAAGTTTGATATTTAACGTACTTTAGTTTTTGAGCTATGCAGTTCACAGACACACACCATTTTTCTAAAAATGTTTTTTCGAACCAGGGGACTTCAAAACATATATTTATGTTGAAATCTCGGTACCGAATTTTGCGTGTAACACCACACATTCTCCATACATTATATATAGTACGTGTAGAGAAAGTAATATATAATTTAAAGAGCATAATTTCTTCATACAAACAAAACTGGTCCGGTCATATAGAACAGACACACAGAAGACACCTTTTTTCTCGTTTCTCGTTTTTTTTTTTTACGCCTGGCAAGCAAAGAGATTGATTGGAGTTTCAATTGTTTCACATGAAGACTGGCTTTTAAATGACGAAACTATCGTTTTAGCCTGTGCATTTTCTTATTTCCCTTCTACTTACAAGGAGGCTAGTAATAAGACTAATTCTGCTTATTTACTTTCTCTATATGCACTATGTACATAGTGTATAGAGAAGATATTGCAGTCCACCCAAAAATTCGATACCAAGATTTCACCGGAAATATATGTTTTAGGGTCCCCAATATCCAAGAAAAGCATTTTCACAAAAAGGGCTTTGTGTGTGTCCGTGTGTCAGGTGTCCGTGAACACGATAACTCAAAAACGAAAAGTCGGTAAAATACTAAACTTGGTATTTAAGTTTAGTATCTTCCAGGGATGCGACACGAAGATTTTGAGAAAAATCCCCCCACCCCCAACTACCCTTTACATGGAACTTTTTTCAAAAATTTTGATTTTCTCAAAAATTGCTCTAACGATTTTGATTAAAATTTCGTATATTAAATATATTTACCTGACAAATAAAATGCATATCTTGAATTTTCTGGGAATAGCCTCTGAAGAGTAGTTTATTCTAGATGAATTTTACTGAATTTTGAATAACTGCTAAACCGTAAGAGATGGACAAAAACTTACTAGACAAAAAATGTAGAGCACGTTAAAACACACAATTATGTTATATACATTTTTTTCGTGAGTTCGTTGGTTTCTGCTATGAAAACATACTTTTCTCATATAGGAACTTGTCAACTCCTATCCATATAAACAAAGGAACTTCATTGACATAGCAACCAGCTTTTGACTATTATTTTAACCTATAGTAGTCCCTTACTTCGCTTCTACTTACAAGGAAGCAAGTAATAAGACTATTTCTGCTCATTTTTTCTGATTAGCATAAAGTAAATAGAAATATAAGCAAGTCATGTGAATGGAGCACTTCAGATTTTTTTTCATTTCGCTTAAAATTAAGTAAACAGAAAATAAACTTCCATAGGAATACTTTCCATGCCCACCAATAAACCACAGAGGGTAGAGAAAGTCCTGTGAATGTAACACAGTTTTTACTTTCTCTAGCACGTATGTACAGCCGTGGACACAAGAAATGACTCGTTCTCAAATTCTATGTTGCATCGAAGAGCTTCGTGTATCTTCGTAAAACCTGTGTTCACATTGCGCACGTAAAAAGTGTACAATGGTCTACGATTGACCGCGCAATGGTTTACTTATGTGTACTGGAAAGAGATTACAGAAAAACATTACGGTGGCCGAGAGGCTAAGAATGCCTTACTTCCACTCGTAAGTTCCTACGTTCTTGCACTGTTTGTGTTCTTTTTTTTACTTTCTCTACACGTACTGTGTACATGGTGTATAGAGAAGGTATTGTAATGCACCCAAATATTCTATACCGAGATTTCACCGGAAATATATGTTTTGGGTCCCCCTGAATCCAAAAAAAGCATTTTTGGAAAAAGGTCCGTGTGTTTGCGTGTGTGTGTCTGTGGACAACGTAGCTCAAAAAGAAAAAGACCGTTGAATACCAAACTAGGTATTAAGTTTGGTATCTTCCAAGGATGCGACACGATGATTTTCAAGAAAATTCCCCCACCCCCTACGACCCTTTACATGGAAAAATTTTCGAAATTTTTGTTTTTCTTAAAAATGGCTTTAAAAATTTTGATTAAAATACCACATATTAAAGCTATTTATATCACAAATAAAATGTATATCTTGAATTTTCTGTAAATAGCTTCTAAAGACCTGTTTATTCCGGATGAATTTGACTGAACTTGGTATAACTAGTAAACTGTAAGAGATAGACAAAAGCTTACTATACAACAAATGTAGATCTTGTTAAAATACACAAGTTATGTCATATACATTTTTTTTTCGTGGAGCTTACCGTTTTCGAGGTATTCCTTGTTATTGGTTTCAGTTGTGAAGTACTTATACTTTTCTCAGACGGGAGCTCCGTTTTTCTTTTGTTCTACTCTTGGCCAAGCAAAGAAGCGATTTCCAATGACAGTCGCATAACGACAGTTTTTAAAACATTTGATTGTCACTTTAGCCTAGTGTATTCCCTTAGGTCCAGTCTACTTATAAGGAACTAAGTAATAAAATTCTGCTAATGTTTATCTCGATTAGCATGGTGTTGAAAGGAGAATTATCTTTCGTAAGAAGTTTGTTTGTAGAGTAGCTAGAGAAAGTCATTTGAGTGTAACACATCAGATTTTTTGTATTAATTTTATGACTGGGTATGTAGATCATAATATTGCATTAATATAACTTTGGCATTTGAAGTTATGGGCCTATCTATGCTCACAAAAACATAATCCTACTAACATTTCTGTTAAATATATATAAAAAAACTGTACAAAATATTATCTTCTAAAACACAAAAAACAAACATAATATGTATCGGGGGTATAAACGCACAGCCCTCAATTTTCGGAGCATAGACAAAATTAAATACCTGCAGCAATATGGAGAGAACCTACAAGATCCCCCAGGCTTCTTGAATTTGTGCCCAGAAGCCATCTTTCGCCCATCTACAGATAAACATACACATACTCAATAGGATTCAAATCTGGTAAACAGTGAGGCCAGTCTAGCACTCCGATAAACTGCCTTCAGAAAACCAATTTGAAACCTTTCGAGAGGTGTGGACAGGATGATAACCCTGTGCAAACTTATAATTGTATCAGGATAACTCGTCTTTACAGAGTGAATCAAAATATTATCGAATATTACCGTGTACTGCACACCGTTCAGTATATCATCAAAGTGCCACAAAACACCTAAACCGACCCTCCTCCCAGATCCAACAGGATAGAGATACGCGACCATGATGGAATTGTAAAGTCACGTATTTTGCATCGTATCCGGACCTCATTAGACGATAGACAATCAATTAATTATCTTAACCCTATGAATAGGAAAACTGTCTGAGAAATCACGTTAATCCAGTTAGAATTGGCATTTTCCTCTTGGATCAATGTGCGAAGCGTAAGTTGAGTGTAAAAAAAAAAAAAAAAAACTACCTTTCAAAAAATTAAATTTACACAAAATTGGATTCCAAATAAATATTATAAAATATTGGTTTTGTTAACAATACTTTTACTATTTTTTCATACTAAATAGATTCTATTTTTTTTTTTTTCATTGAGAGAGAACTTTTTCACCTGATGCGTTTGGGCACCATTCTGCGCACCACATGTTTTCGTAGAATAAACATCATAATAACTACCATATTATTAGCTCTACTGAATGTCGTGCACGAAATAAGAATCTACAAAATAAATAGCAGCTCGGCGTTGATTCAACATCATTAAGAGAAGCAAAATCAAACAAATATTTGCTACATGCGAGAAGCGAAATTCCCACCCTCACTACAGGTTTAACCGAAGTTTTACCGCACGGTGAACACACACGGAAGGTGTGTCATTAATACTATTTTCTCTACACGTAGTATATAGGAAGGTATTGTATTGCACCCAAAAATTTGATACCGAGATTTTACCGGAAATACATGTTTAGAGACCCCCCTGAATCCAAAAAAAAATATTTTTAGAAAAATATCTGTGTGTGGAAGCCAGTCTGTTTGCCTGTGTGTGTGCGTGCGCGTGGAAATGTTTTCGAAAATAAACACTGAATTTTTCAAAAATGATTTACATTAAAATATCGTATATTAAAGACCTGACAAATAAAAATGTATATCTTGAATTTTCTGAGAATAGCCTCCAAGACCTCTTTATTCTGGATGAATTTTGTAAACATTTTCGAAAAATTTGATTTTCTAAAACATAGCTGTAAGGATTTTGATTAAAATACCGTATATTAAAAATATTTAAATGAAAAATAAAACATTTTAGGATCAGCCTCTGATAATCTCTTCGTTCTAGATTACTTCTGTATAACTTGTTTTTACTTTCTCTATACGCACTATGTACATAGTATATAGAGAAGGTATTGTACTCCACCCATAAAATTCGATTGCGAGATTTCACCGAAAATATATATAATAGGGTACCCTTTATCCAAAAAAGCATTTTTGGATGTCCGTGTGTCCGTGAACACCATAACTCAAAAACGAAATGTCGGTAAAATACCGAACTTGGTATTTAAGTTTAGTATCTTCCAGGTATGCGACACGAAGATTTTGAGAAAAATCCCCCACCCCCCAACTGCTCTTTACATAGAACTTTTTTCCAAAATTTTGATTTTTTTAAAAAATGGCTCTAACGATTTTGATTAAAAGTTCGTATATTAAACATATTTACCTGACATATAAAATGTATATCTTGAATTTTCTGGGACTAACCTCCGAAGAGTACTTTATTCTGGATGAATTTTACGGAATTTTGAATACCTGCTTAACGGTAAGAGATGTACAAAAACTTACTACACGAAAAATGTAGAGCACGTTAAAACACACAATGTATGTTATATACATTTTGTTCGTGGAGTTCTTCGTTTTTGAGACATTCCTTGTGTTTTTGGTTTCTGTTTTGAAAAACTTATATTTCTCTCATACAGAAATTTGTCAACTGCTGTGCATACAAACAAAGAAACTTCAGACACATAGCAAAGAGCTTTTGACTATCAGTTGAATCCATGCTACTGCCTTATTTCAATTCTACATAAGAGGAATAAAGTAATAAGACTATTTCTACTATTTTTTTCATTTTTCCATGAAGTAAATGAAAGTATAAGCTTTTTAAGAATAATTTGTTGCAGAGATGTAGAGAAAGTCATATGAATGCTACACATCAGACTTTTACTTTCTCTATACGTGCTATGTACGTATAGAGAAAAATTCGATACCGAGATTTCACCGGAAATATATGTTTTAGGGTCCCCAATATCCAAAAAAGCATTTTCGTAAAAAGGTCCGTGTGTGTGTACTTATTATTTTAGTATTTATTTGTTTAGTCATTAGGTACATTAGTACAATAGACATAGTCAAAGTAATATATACAAGTAAGAGTCAGTCATATAACAATTCTAGTATTAAAAATCTGATGTGTTCCATTCACATGACTTTCTCTATATCTCTGTAAATTATTATTGTTAGTAAGCTTATCTTTTATTTATTTCATGCTAATCGAGAAAAATTAACAGAAATAGTCTTATTTCTTGCTTTATTGTAAGTAGAAGCGAAATAAGGGAGTACCATAGGTTAAAGTGAAGTCAAAAGCTGGTTGCTATGTGACTGATGTTCCTTTGTTTGTATGGACAGGAGTTGACAAATTCCTGTATGAGAAAAGTATAAGTTTTTCAAAGCTGAAACCAAGAAAAAGGAATATCTCAAATACGATCAACTCCACGAAAAAAATGTATATAACATAAATTGTGTGGTTTAACGTGCTCTACATTTTTTGTGGATTAAGTTTTTGTCCATCTCTTCCGGTTTAGTAGTTATGAAAAAGTCATCCAAAATAAAGTAGTCTTCAAAGGCTATTCCCAGAAAATTCAAGATATACATTTCATTTGTCATGTAAATATGTTTAATATCCCAAATTTAATCAAAATCGTTAGAGTCATTTTTGAGAAAATCAAAATTTTCGAAAAAAGTTCCATGTAAAGGGTAGTTGGGTGTGGGGGGATTTTTCTCAAAATCCTCCTGTCGCATCCCTGGAAGATACTAAACTTAAATACCAAGTTTGGTATTTTACCGACTTTTCGTTTTTGAATTATCGTGTTCACAGACACACGGACACACACACACACACACACACACACACACGGACCTTTTTCTGAAAATGCTTTTTTTGGATATTGGGGACCCTAAAACATCTATTTCAGGTGAAATCTCAGTATCGAATTTTTGGTGGAGTGCAATACTTTCTCTATACACTATGTACATAGTGCGTATGGAGAAAGTAAAAAATGCATCCAAATTATAAAATACATTGTCCATCAACCATTTTTACTTTATCCATACGCACTAGGTACATAGTGTATAGAGAAAGTATTGCACTCCACCAAAAATTCGATACCGAGATTTCACCGGAAATATATGTTTTAGGGTCCCCAATATCCAAAAAAAAGTATTTTAACAGAAAGGTCTGTTTGTGTGTGTGTGTGTGTGTGTGTGTGTGTGTCCGTGTGTCTGTGAACACGATAACTCAAAAACGAAAAGTCGGTACAATACCAAACTTGGTATTTAAATTTAGTATCTTCCAGAGATGCGACACGAAGATTTTGAGAAAAATCCCCCCACCACCAACCCTTTACAGGGAACTCTTTCCGAAAATTTTGACTTTCTCAAAAATGGCTCTAACGATTTGGATTAAGATTTCGTATATTAAAGACATTAGCTGACAAATAAAAGGTATATTTTGAATTTTCTGGAAATAGCCTCTGAAGAGTAGTTTATTCTAGATGAATTTTACTGAATTCTGAATAACTGCTAAACCGTAAGAGATGAACAAAAACTTACAACACAAAAAATGTAGAGCACGTTAAGACATACAAATTATGTTATATACATTTTTTTCGTGACTTGGTCGTTTTTGAGACATTCCTTATTTTTGGTTTCTGCTATGAAAAACATACTTTTCTCATTCAGGAACTTGTCAATTCCTATTCATATAAACAAAGGAACTTCATTGACATTGCAACCAGCCTTTGACTATCACTTTAACCTATGGTGGTCCCTTATTTCGCTTCTACTTACAAGGAAACAAGTAATAAGACTAGTTCTACTCATTTTTTTCTGATTAGCATAAAGTAAATAGAAGCATAAGCTTTTTAAGAATAATTTGTTGCAGGGATATAGAGAAAGTCATGTGAATGGTACACATCAGACTTTTTATAAGTAGTAGATAAAAACTTGCTGCACAGTAAACGAGAACTTTTTATTGGAGAGTTGTCGTTTTCGAGATATTCCAGTTATTGCTTTCAATTTTATGGAACTTAAAGCTGTTTTACAAACTGGAAGCATATTTCTTATCGTCTCTTTTTTGTTTACTCCTAGCAAGCTAAGAGAACTTAATTTCAATTGTTTCACATAGCGATAATATAAAACACATATTAAAATACTTATAAATAAAATACTGGAATATTCTCTTGAAAAATCTGATGTGTTCCATTTACATGACTTTCCTTACATCTCTACAATAATTTATTGTTAAAAACCTTATGCTTCTATTTACTTCCTGCTAATCGAGAAAAAATCAGCAGAAATAGTCTTATTACTTGCTTCCTTGTAAGTAGAAGCGAAATAAGGGAGTATCATAGGTTAAAGTGAAGATCAAAAGCTGGTTGCTATGTGACAAGTTCCATTGTATGGACAGGAGTTGACAAATTCCTGAATGGGAAGAGAATTAAGTTTTTCAAAGCTGAGACCAAAAACAAAAAATACCTCTAAACGATCAACTCCATGAAATAATGTATATAGCATAAATTGTGTGTTTTAATGTGCTCTACTTTTTTGTGTAGAAAGCTTTGTCCATCTCTTACGGTTTAGCAGTTATGCAAAATTCTGTAAAATTCATCCAGAATAAAGTAGTCTTCAGAGTCTACTCCCAGAAAATTCAAGATATACATTATATTTGGCATGTAAATATCATAAAATTTAAAAGATTTTAATCAAAATCGTTAGAGGCATATTTGAAAGAATCAAGGTTTTCGAAAAAATGTCCATGTAAAGGGTAGTTGGAGTGTGGGGAGTTTCTTGAAAATCTTCGTGTCGCATGTTTGGAAGATACCTAACTTAAACACAAAGTTTGGTATTTAACGGACTTTTCGTTTTCGGGCTATTCTCTCCACAAACACACACATACGCACGCAGGGGAAACATGTATTTCCGGTAAAATCTCGGTATCGAATTTCTGGGTGGAATACAATAACTTCTATATACACTATGTAATAATACGTGTAGAGAAAGTAAAAAAATCACTGATTCTAAAAGATTGTATTATCGCTTCAGCCTAGTGTATTCTTTATTTGCCTTGTACTTACACAGACGGAAGTAATACGAAAGTTCTCCTAATGTTGATCATGATATACCTAAAAGAAAAGTATGCTTGCAGAACAGCTAGAGAAAGTCATGTGAATGTCGTTGTAGTGCACATTTCTGTAACAATGCCACCAGTAAATCTTTGTGTTCAAATGGGAACATCTTGAGATACGTAATTGTGATTTATGCTTAATCAACATAGAATAGTAAACAAAGCTGTGTGTTCTTAACCTAAAAGAACTTTTCTGTGTGCGGTTCTGTTGTGATCCTAGCACAATGTTATCGTGAAGCTGGACTAACAATATTATTTACATACCCCCTCCAGCATGTCTGTCACTTCTCCTCCAAGGCGGGAGACATTATGTGAACCTTCTCTCAAACAGTTCGTTGCTTGTCATGTGAACGAGAGCAGGTTTCATCCGAGGGCATCAAGTAAGATAACTTTTATATGTTTTATTTCTTAGTGCTCACTTCCAGGAAACATGCCGAAGTATCTCTCTTTGTTTTTGTATGTAAAACAAGCTAAAGCAAAGAGACTAAAAAAGCGAAACTCTCAATCTGTTTCTTTTTGAGGCGGCAAAAGCCAGAACTAGTAGCGCTTACATCGCTCTGACTTGACTATATATAAACCCGCGTAAGAATTATGCAGAGGATCTTCCTTTTTATTTTCTCTATATACGTACTATGTACATAGTGTATAGAGAAGGTATTGCACTCCACCAAAAATTTGATACAGAGATTTCACCGGAAATATATGTTGAGTGTCTGTGAGCACGATAACTCAAAAACGAAAAGTCGGTAAAATACCAACTTGGTATTCTAGTTTAGTATCTTCCAGGGATGTGACACATAGATTGAGAAAAATCCCCCCACCCCAAACTACCCTTTACATGGAACTTTTTTCGAAAATTTAGATTTTCTAAAATACGGCTAACGATTTTGATTTAAATATCGTATATTAAAGATATTTACCTGACAAATAAAATGTATATGTTGAATTTTCTGGAAATAGCCTCTGAAGACTAGTTTATTGTGTCAATTTTACGGAAGTCTGCATAACCTCTAAACCGTAAGAGATGGACAAAATCTTACCACGCAACATATGTAGAGCACTTTAAAACACACAATTCTTGTTATATACACTTTTTTCGTGGAGCTGATTGTTTTTGAGATATTCCTTGTTTTTGGTTTCAGCTATAAAAAACACACTTTTCTCATACAGGATTTTGTGAACTCGTGTCCATACAAACAAAGGAACTTCAGTCACATAGCAACCAGCTTTTGACTATCACTTTAACCTATGGAACTCCTCTATTTTGCTTCAACTTACAAGGAAGCAAGTAATAACACTATTTCTGTTATTTTTTTTTCTCGATTAGCAAGAAGTAAATAGAAGCATACGCGTTTTAACAATAATTTGTTGCAGAGATGTAGAGAAAGTCGTGTGAATGGAACACATCAGATTTTTACTTTCGCTACGTAGGGAGAGTATTTATTTTACAAAAAAATTCGATGTCGCGTTTTCACCTGAATTATATGTTTTGAAGCACCTTGACTATTGTAAACAAACAGTTCTACTTTCTCTAGCACGTACGTATATATCATGAACACACTAACTAGAAAAGTAAATATATTTTTTGTGATCCTTTGAGTCCGAAAGAAGCATTTTTAAGAAAAGATCAATCTGTGTGTGTGTGTGTGTGCCCGTGTGTGTGTCTACCTATTGACAGCATACCTCAATAAGGAAAAGATGTTAAATACCAATCAAGAAAATTCCCCCACCCCAAACTTCCCTCTACATGGAAAAAATTTCGAAAGTTTTGATTTTCTCAAAAATATCTATAACGATTTGGATTAAAATCTCTTATATTTAAGATATTTTCATGCCAAATAAAATTTATATCTTGAAATCTCTGGAATTAACCTCCAAAAACCTCTTTATTCTGGATGAAGCTTATTGAATTTAGCATAGCTGTTAAACCGCAAGCAATAGACAAATCTTTACTATACAAAAATGTAGATTACGATATTGTCATATTCATTTTTTTCGTGGAGTTGGCCGTTTTCGAGATATTCCGTGTTACTGATTTCAGTTTTAAAATACTTAAACTTTTCGCACACGGGGATTTGTGAACTCTTAGCAGTGTATAGAAACGGATTTCATCCACACGACAACCAGCTTTTAATGTCCTTTTAGCCTAGTGTATTCCCTTATTTATTTTCTGCTTACAAGAATGTATTTCTGCTAATATTTATCTCTATTTGCATGAAGTACAAGGAAGCTTCACTTTTTAACAATAATTTGCTACAGAGATGTAGAGAACGTCATGTGAATGGAACATCGGATTTTTTATTTTCGCTACGTAGGGAGAGTCTAGTATTTCCCCAAAAATTCCATGTGTTTTCATCGCAAGTATATGTTTTGAAGCACCCTGAATACTGTAAAAATACAGGTTTACTTTCTCTAGCACGTATGTACAATAATGTACATAGCGGAAAACTAAATATGTGTTTTGAAATCCTCCGATTTCGAAAAAAAAAAAGAAGCATTTTCAGAAAAAGGTCCATGTGGGTGTGCCAATTGCCAGTATGCCTCAAAAACGAAGACCGTTAAAATTGGTATTTAAGTTTAGTATCTTCCAAGGATGTGACATGAAGATTTTCAAGAAAATCCCTCTTTTACAAACTACTCTTTACATGCAAAAAATTCCAAAATTTTGACTTTTCAAAAATGTCATATCTTTACGATATTTTAATAACAGGCGAATTGTACATGTTGAATTTCCGGGGAATAGCCCCTGTAGACCTCTTTATTCTGGATGATTTTGAAGAATTTTGTATAACTATTAAACCCTAAGATATAGACAAAAGCTTACTACACAAAATGTAGATTCCTATGAAATACACAGTTTATAACCTCTGCGGTTATTTTTTTTTTTCGTAGAGTTGGCTGTTTCCGAGATATTCCGTATAATTGGTTACTTTTCTCAGACACGAGTTCACCCGTGTTTCTTTAGTTTTATTTCTGGCCAACAAATAAGCGAATTGCAATAACAATAGCATAGAGACAGCTTTTAAAGCATTTGACTATCGATTTAGCCTAGTGTATTCCTTTATTCCCTTCTGCTTATAAGGAACTAAGTAATAATTCTTCTGCTAATGCTAATTCGATTCACATGGTTCAGACAGAAAAACAAAATGTTGTAAGAACTTGGTTTATAGAATACCTAGACAAAATCATGTGAGTGTAAAATATCAGATGTTTTCTTTCGTTACGTAGGGAAAGTATTATATTTCACCCAAATATTCGATGTTGTCTTTTCACCGAAATTATATGTTTTGTAGCGCTCTAAATATTTTAAAAAAAAACTTAAATTTTTCTCATGACTTTCTCTAGCTGTCCCGCAAATGAACTTTTCTTACAAAAGAATATTATTTTTCTACAACATGATCAACATTACCAGAATTGTCTAATTGCTTGCTTCTTTGTAAGTACAAGGGAAATAAGGAAATGAACAAGCTAAAGTGAAACACAGAGATTTTACAAGCCTTTCGCTATAAGTAACTAAAATTCAGTTCATTTAGCTTGCTAGAAGTAAACAAAACAGAGACAACAAGAGAATTACGTTGAAAAAAAAATCTTATATGTTATATTCACATGACTTTCTGTACAACTCTGTAACAAATTGTTAAAAAGCTTATGCTTCTATTTACTTCATGCTAATCGAAAACAATCAACAGGAATAGTCTTTATTACTTGCTTCCTTGTAAGTAGAAGCGAAATAAGGGACTACCATAGGTTAAAGTGATAGTCAAAAGCTGGTTGCTATGTGACTGAAGTTCCTTTGTTTGTATGTATGGACAGGAGTTGACAAATTCCTATATGAGAAAAGTATAAGTTTTTAAAGCTGAAAAAAAAACAAGGAATTACTAAAAACAATCAACTCCATGAAAAAAATGACTAACATAAATTGTGTGTTTTAAAGTGCTCTATATGTTTTGTGTGGTAAGATTTTTTCCATCTCTTACGGTTTAGTAGTTAATGCAAAATTCCGTAAAATTACTCCAGAATAAAGTAGTCTTCAGAGGATATTCCCAGAAAATTCAAGATATACATTTTATTTGTCAGGTAAATATCTTTAATATATGATATTCTAATCAAAATCGTTAGAGCCATTTTTGAGAAAATCAAAATTTTCGAAAAAGGTTCCATGTAAACAGTAGTTTGGAGTGGGGGAATTTTTCTCAAAATCTTCGAGTCACATCGCGTCCCTGGAGGATACTAAACTTAATACAAAGTTTGGTATTTTACTGACTTTTCGTTTTTAAGTTATCGTGTTCACAGACACACGGACCCACATGGACCTTTTTGTGAAAATGCTTTTTTTTGGGTACAGGGAACCCTAAAACATATATTTCCGGTGATATCTCGATATCGAATTTTTGGATGGAGTGCAATACTTTCTCTATACTCTATGTACATAGTACGTGTAGAGAAAGTAAAATTCCTAGCCATTTTTTTAGAAAATCAAAATCTTCGAAAACATTTTCCATTTAAAAGGTGGTTTGGAGTGGGGAATGTTCTTGAAAATATTCGAGTTGCATCCTTGAATCATACTGAAGTTTAGTATCGAGTTTGATATTAAAGCGACTTTTCGTTTTTGAGCAAAGCTGCCCACAGGCACACACACACACACGGACATGTTTCTAAAATGTAATTTTTGTACTCAGCGAGTTGCAAAACATGTATTTCCGGTGAAAGCTTTACTACAAACTTTTGGGTGGAATACAATACCTCTTCTATTCAATATTTACATTGTACATACGGCGCAGAGAAAGTAAAATTATCCTTTTTGGACTCAGAGAACACAAAACATGCGTTTCCGACGAAATCTTGATATCAAACATTCGGGTGGAAAACAATTCCTTGTCTATTCACTATTTACTTTGTGCAAACGTTTTAGAGAAAGTAAAAGAAGAAAAGAATATACACAGATATATAAAATAATTATCTCAGCATGTCATTAAATAAGGAGGAAGAGACATGAGTTTGCGTAGTGTTAAATTAAACTTTTTCTTTAATTTTTAATTGTACTTTCCCTATCTACTATATGTATTGTATGTATATTTATTTTATGTATATAGAGATGGTATTCCACACAAAAGTTCGATGTCGAGATTATTTTGAGGCCCCCTAAGTCCGAAGAAAAAGATTTTAGAAAAAGGTCCGTGTGTTTGCATGTGTGTCTGGACAGTACAGCTCAAAAACTAAAAGGCGTAAATTAAAATATCAAACTTGGCATTTAAGTTTAGTATCTTCCAAGACTGCAACACGAACATTTTGGGTAAAACATCCCCCTATTCCAAAGTGTGCTTTATATGGAAAACTTTTTGATTTTCTCAAAAATTACTGAAACGATTTTATTAAGATTTTATATGTATATTAACATATTTACACCACGAGTAATTTTGTAAGAATAGCTTTTGAAGACCTGTTTATCCTGTATAAATTTTGCCGAAATTTTCTTACCTGATAAGCCTTAAGCAATTGACAAAAACTTACTACACAAAAATGTAGATCTCGTTAAAACAGAATTTATGTCACATGCAGTTTTGCTGTAGAGGTGATCGTTTTCGAGATGTTCCTTGTTATTGCTTTTAATTTTAAGCTACCTAACTTTTCATAAAACTAGACAGAACTGGAATTGTTTCACATAGCAACCAGGTTTTAAAAGATTTGAATATTGCTTTAGCATAATGTATACCCTTATTTCCCTTCTACTTATAAAGATTCAAGTCATAAGAAAAATTCTGCTAGTTTTTATCTCGATTGGCTTAATTGTTTGTTTTTTATTCACACAAGCCGTGTGTAGGACAAGAGTTGTATAGGTAGAGTCAGGCAGAAAAATTCAATGCCATGGTCTGGATTTGAACCAAGGATCTCCCGATCTCTAGCCAGTTGCTCTACCACTGAGCTGCCATGGCAAGATGCTGGCATAGCATTGAATTCCTCAACTAACTCGCATGTTTCCCGGTAAATCACAAGGTGATTTTGAGCCGACAACCCCAATGGCCACTTACAATGCTGTTACTTCAAATACAAGGATTCACAGTACAGCCAACTATCATGGTCAAATTAGTATTGATTTAATTGTTTTTTCACACAAGCCGTGTGTAGGACAGGAGTTGGATAGGTAGAGTCCGATTGAAAATTGCAATGCCATAGCCGGGATTTGTAACACGGTCTCTAACCGGTCGCTCTACCATTGAGCTACCATGTAATATGCCGGCAAAGCACTGAATTTCTCAACTGTCTTGCATGAGGTAAATAAAGAATAATCTGTTGTAAGATACATTTTTTTTTTAACTGTCTCATTTTCCCCCTTTAACATCTAAGGTCATATCGCGGGGCTTTGCACTTGAAACAACTCGTTGTCTCTAGGTTTAAATCATTTTATTATATGCTTCCAGACTCTGTGGGGGATAGGGAATAATTCTGGCTAAAATAAAATTCCCCGCCCCAGCCGGGAATCAAACCCGGGACCTCCGAGTGAGAAGTCAGCTCGCTGACCACTCGACCACGGAGACAGTCTAAAATACGTTTGTTTGTGGAACAGCTAGAAAAAGTTACGCTGTTATTATTAAACCAGAAAACCCTTGAGATTTAAGTTGCAGAGAGGAAGGAGAAGAGTGGAGGGGAAGAGTTGGAAAGTAACACAAATGGTAAAGAGAAGAAAATACAGGTAAAGCGGGAGAAAGTGAGAGCAACGATGAGAAATGGGAAAGAATGCAGTAAACAGAATCAATTCTTAATGATTTTTTGCAAGTTTTATCCAAATATCCTAGTTCGTTTTATATCAAGATCTTGAAAGTAAATTTCCCTAGCAGCGTCTTGGAGATGTTTTCCAGCTCGTTTCAAGTGCAGTTCCTGATGGCTGAAGCTAAAAAAAACAGTTATTTTTTGCTTCATTTAGCACTGCAGCTTCAAACTACATAACCATCCACATATGCTAACAGTTAACAAACGCCACTGCACTGTGCTGCCAAGCATAGTAGGTAGGCGAAATATTGGTTTTCTTACAAAGTAACAAATTATTGTTAAAAAGCTTATCCTTCCATCCACTTCATCCTAATCGAGAAAAATATTAGCAGTCTTATTACTTGCTTCCTTGTAAGTAGAAGGGAAGTAAGGGAATACACTAGGCTAAACCGATAATCAAATATTTTAAAAGCTGGATAGGTAGAGTCAGACTGAAAAATTCAATGCCATGGCCGGGATTTGAACCACGGATCTCCCGATCTCTAGCCGGTTGCTCTGCCACTGAGCTACCCCGGCAAAGCATTGAATTTCTCAACTGACTCGTATGTTTTCACGGTAAACCACTGGGTGATTTCAAATGACAACCCCAATGGCGACTTACAATGCTGCAAGAACTTTAGACCCGGGATTCATAGTATGGCCAACTATTATAGTCATTTTGTATGGAATAATTGTTTTTTCACACAAGCCGAGTGTAGGACAGGAGTTGGATAGGTAGAGTCAGATTGAGAAAGTCAATGCTATGCTGGCATATTGCCATGGTAGCTCAGTGGCAGAGCAACCGGCTCGGGATCCGCGGTTCAAATCCCGGCTATGGCATTGCAATTTTTCAGTCTGACTCTACCTATCCAACTCCTGTCCTACACACGGCTCGTGTGAAAAAACAATTATTCAATACTTTTAAAAGCTGGTTGCCATGTGGTTGAAATCCGTTTCTTTGCATTGCCAGGGTAACGTTTAAAACTGAAAGGAATAACAGGATATAAATTGTGTGTTTAAATGAGATATACATCTTTGTGTAGTAAGTTATTTTCTCTCTCCTAAAGTTTACCAGTTATGCAAAATTCAACAAAATGTATGAAGAATAAAGAGGTATTCAGAGACTATTCCTAGAAAATTCACCAGATACATTTTATTTGTTTGTAAATGTATTTAATATACGGTTTTTTAATCAAAATTGTGGTGTCATTTTTGGGAAAATTAAAAGCTTCGATTTTTTTTTGAGGGGGGGGATTTTCCTCTAAATGTTCTTGTTGCATCCTTGGAAGATACTAAATTTAAATAACAGTTTGATACATTATTAACTTTTAATTTTTGTGTTATCGCGCTCAGCGACACACGCTAACATACACGGACCTTTTTCTGTTTTTAACAGGGAATCCTAAAACTTGTATTTCCGATGAAATCTCGGCATAGAGCTTTTGGTTGGAATACAATACACTCTCTATACACTTCTACATAGTACGTGTAAAAGTAAGAAATCTGATGTATTCCATTCACATGTCTTTCTCTACAACTTTGCAATACAGTTTTGTTAAAAAGCTTATGCTTCTATTTACTTACTGCTAATCCGAGAAAAAATTAGCAGAAATAGTCTTATTACTTGCTTCCTTGTAAGTAGAAGCGAAATAAGGGAGTACCATAGGTTAAAGTGCTGTTCAAAAGCTGGTTACTATGTGACTGAAGTTTTTTTTTTTTTTTTTTTTTTTCTTTTTGCATGGACACGAGTTCACAAAGTCCTGTAAGAGAAAAGAATGCTTTTTATAGCTGAAACCAAAAACAAGGAATATCTCAAAAACATTCAACTCCACGACAAAAATGTATAACATGAATTGTGTGTTTTAAAGTGCTCTACATTTGTTGTGTGGTAAGCTTTTGTCCATCTCTTACGGTTTAGCAGTTATACAAAATTCCGTAAAATTGACCCAGAATAAAGAAGTCTTCAGAGGTTATTCCCAGAAAATTCAAGATATACATTTTATTTGTCAGGTAAATATTTTTAATATACCATATTTTAATCCAAATCGTTAGAGCCATATTTTTAGAAAATCAAAATTTTCGAAAAAAGTTCCATGTAAAGGGTAGTTTCGGAGGGGAGGATTTTCTCAAAAGCTTCGTGTCGTATCCCCGGAAAATACTAAACCTAAATACCAAGTTTGGTATTTTACCGACTTTTCGTTTTTGAATTATCGTGTTCACGGACACACGGACGCACACACGGACCTTTTCTGAAAATACTTTTTTTTGGATACAGGGGACCCTAAAACATATATTTCCGGTGAAATCTCGGTATCCAATTTTTTGGTGAAGTGCAATACATTCTCTATGCACTATGTACATAGTGCGTATAGAGAAAGTAAAAATGTATTAACCTTTCTGGAGATTATGTTGAGAAATAAAGCAATTTTTACTTTCTCTATACGCACCATATACATAGTGTACAGAGAAAGTATTGCACTCCACCCAAAAATTCGATACTGAGATTTCACCGGAAATATATGTTTTAGGGTCCCCAATATCCAAAAAAAGCATTTTCACAAAAGGTCCGTGTGTGTGTGTGTGCGTGTGTGTGTCCGTGTGTGCGTGTGTCCGTGTGTCTGTGTGTCTCTGAACACATTAACTCAAAAACGAAAAGTCGGTAAAATACCAAACTTGGTATTTAGGTTTAGTATCTTCCAGGGATGCGATACGAAGATTTTCAGAAAAATCGCCCCACCTCCAACTACCCTTTACATGGAACTTTTTTCGAAATTTTTTATTTTCTCAAAAATGGCTCTAATGATGTTGATTAAAATTTCGTATATTAAACATATTTACCTGAAAAATAAGATGTATATCTTGAATTTTCTGGGAATAGCCTCTGAGGAGTAGTTTATTCTGGATGAATTTTACTAAATTTTGAATAACTGCTAAACCGTAAGAGATGGACAAACACTTACTCCACAAAAAATGTAGAGCACATTAAAACACACAATTTATGTTATATACATTTTTTCATGGAGTTCGTCGTTTTTGTGACATTCCTTATTTTTGGTTTCTGCTATGAAAAACGTATACTTTTCTCATACAGGAACTTGTCAACTCCTATCCATATAAACAAAGGAACTTCATTGACATAGCAAGCAGCTTTTGACTATCACTTTAACCTACGGTTGTCCCTTATTTCGCTTCTACTTACAAGGAAGTGAGTAATTAGACTATTTTTGCTATTTTTTTCTGATTAGCATAAAGTAAATAGAAGTTTAAGCTTTTTAAGAATTATTTGTTGCAGGGATATGGAGAAAATCATGTGAATGGTACACATCAGATTTTTACTTTCTCTATACGCACTATGTACATGTGTATAGAAAAGGTAGTGCACACCACTCAAAAATTCGATACCGAGATTTCACCGAAAATATATGTTTTAGGGTCCCCAATATCCCCCCCCCAAAAAAAAAGCATTTTCATAAAAAGGTCCATCTGTGTGTGTGTGTGTGTGTGTGTGTGTGTGTGTCCGTGTGTCTGTGAACACGATAACTCAAAACCGAAAACTAGCTAAAGTACCAAACTCGGTATTTAAGTTTGGTATGTTCCAGGGATGTGACAAAGATTTGGAGAAAAATCTTCCCACCCCTAACTACCCTTTACATGGAACTTTTTTCGAAAAGTTTGATTTTCTCAAAAATGACTAACGATTTTGATTAAAATGTCGTATATTAAAGATATTTACCTGACAAATGAAATGTATCTCTTGAATTTTCTGGGAATAGCCTTTGAAGAGTAGTTTATTCTGGATGAATTTTACTGAATTTTGAATAACTGCTAAACCGCAAGGGATGGACAAAAACTTACTAACAAAAAATGTAGAGCACGTTAAAACACACGATTTATGTTATGTACATTTTTTCGTGGAGTTCGTCGTTTTTGAGACATTCCTTGTTTTTTATTTCTGCTATGAAAAACATACTTTTCTCATACGGGAATTTGTGAACTGCTGTCCATACAAACAAAGGAACTTCAGTGACAGCATACAGCTTTTGATTATCACTTTAATCTATTGCACTCCCTTGTTTCGCTTCTATTTACAAGGAAGCAAGTAATATGGCTATTTTATACTAATTAGCATGAAGTAAATAGAAGCATAAGCTTTTTAAGAGTAATTTGTTGCAGAGATGTAGAGAAAGTCATGTGAATGGAACACATCAGATTTTTTTTTCTATATTTTTCTAAGGACGTATTGAACGCACCTCTAATAGCGTTTTTCTTTTTATTTCAGTCAGCTGACTTCTAAGCAATGGCCCAGGACTCAGTGGTACATAAGGAAGGTGATGCAGGGGATGCTGGAGAGCAATTGCTACAGAACGGCAATGCCAGGCTTACAGAGACCAATGAGGAAACTGTTCCAGAAGAATCAGAAGAACAAACCACACCACACACCGACCACACACACTCAGAAGGAGAGAGGCTAAGGGCAGCAGAGGAAGAAGAAGATAAAGGACAGGATGCGAATGCCACCGACAATGAACCAGACTCCACAGAGGTACCAACCAACCACATCTTTACTTTCTCTATGTAGTTGAGAGGGGTTCATTACAGTGATAGATCGCCGTATTTGGAACACATTTTGTATCTTACATTTTTGTCTCTGACCACTTCCTAGTTTTGGTCTCCTCCTTAGCTGCTTGCCAAGCGGAAGACCTGAGTCCGATTCCCAGTACCGGCATGGGGATTTTCCCCCCGCTGGGAGACCTGGACCGGGGCCAATTTAGGAGCTAATTCATAAAAAGTCTGTAAATTTCTGCAACAAATTATTCTTAAAAAGCTTATGCTTCTATTTACTTTATGCTAATCGAGAAAAAATTAGCAAAACAAGTCTTATTACTTGCTTCCTTATAAGTAGAAGCGAAATAAGGGAATACCATAGGTTAAAGAGGTAGTCAAAAGTGGATTGCTATGTGACTGAAGTTACTTTGTTTGTATGGACAGGAACTGTTAAATTCTACTCTACGAAAAAAATGTATAGATTAACGTGTGTGTTTTAATTTGTTCTACATTTTTTGTGTTGTAAGTTTTTGTCCATTTCTTACGGTTTAGCAGTTATGCAAAATTCCGTAAAATTCATCCAGAATAAAGTAGTCTTCAGAGGCTATTCCCAGAAAAGTCAAAATGTATGTTTTATTTGTGAGGTAAATATCTTTAATATCAGAAATTTTAATCAAAATTGTTAGAACCATGTTTAGGGAAATCAAAATTTTCGAAAAAAGGTCCATGTAAAGGGTAGTCTCGGGTGGGAGATTTTTCTCAAAATCTTCGTTTCGCATCCCTGGAAGACTCTAAACTTAAATACCAACAGACATACATTTCTGAAAATGCTTTTTTTGGATACAGGTGACTCTAAAAGATATATTTCCGGTGAAATCTCGGTATCGAAATTTTGATTGGAGTGCAATACTTTCTCTGTACACTATGTACATACTACGTATAGAGAAAGTAAAAATGTAAAGATAAATGGCGTGTTATTTATGGATGCTCTTTAACTGCTGTGGTTCTCAGCGTCTATTCTGGGCGTGAAAGACCGCTTAATTTTGCTCAGAGGCCTCTCTTTCAGACTTGAGGTTCTTTTGCGTGCCATAAATCTACGACATGGGACCAACGGCTATTTAGACAACATAATATAATATATCGTAGGTTTTTACCTAATTTGATAGTGTGTAGATAGTGTGGTACACAATCAAATGTTATGTACATGGAGTAGAGAGAAAGTATTGTATTTCACCGGTTTCTCCCTTTTTTAGGGTCCCCTAAGTAAAAAAAAAATCTGATGTGTTCCATTCACATGACTTTCTCTATATCTCCGCATCAAATTATTGTTAAAAAGCTTATGCTTCTATTCACTTTATGCTAATCCAGAAAAAAAAATGTCAGAAATAGTCTTATTACTTGCTTCCTTTTAAGTAGAAGTGAAATAAGGGAGTACCACAGGTTAAAGTGATAGTCAATGGCTGGTTGCTATGTGACGGAAGTTCCTTTGTTTGCGTGGACAGGATTTGACAAATTCCTGTATGAGAAAAATATAAGTTTTTCATAGCAGAAACCAAAAATAAGGAATGTCTCAAAAGCGAGGAACTCCACGAAAAAAAAATTATATAACATAAATGGTGTGTTTTTGTCAGTTAAATATGTTTAATATACGAAATGTTAATCAAAATCGTTAGAGTCATTTTTGAGAAAATCAAAATTTTCGAAAAAAGATCCATGTAAAGGGTAGTTAGGGTGGAGGGATTTTTCGCAAAACCTTCGTGTCGCTTCCCTGGAAGATGCTAAACTTAAATACCAAGTTTAATATCTTACCGATTTTTCGTTTTTGAATTACCGTGTTCACAGGCACACGGACACACTGACACACGGACCTTTTTGTGGAAATGCTTTTTTGGATACTGGGGACCCTAAGACATATATTTCCGGTGAAATCTCGGTATCGAATTTTTGGGTGCAGAGCAATACCTTCTCTATACACTATGTACATAGTGCGTATAGAGAAAGTAAAAACGATCAACTCCACGAAAAAAATGTGTATAACATAAATTGTGTGTTTTAACGTGCTCTACATTTTCTGTGTAGTAAGCTTTTGTCTATCTCTTACCGTTCAGCAGTTAAGCAAAATTCGGCAAAATTTATTCAGAATAAAGTAGTCTTCAGGGGCTATTCCCAGAAAATTCAAGATATACATTTGTTTGTCAGGTTAATATCTTTAATATACGATATTTTAATCAAAATCGTTAGTCATTTTTTATAAAATCAAAATTTTCGAAAAAAGTTCCATGTAGAGGGTAGTTTAGGGGGGATTTTTCTCAAAATCTTCGTGTCGCATCCCTGGAATATACCAAATTTGAATACCAAGTTAACGGTCTTTTCGTTTTTGAACTATGATGCCCACACATACACACACGGACATTTTTTAAAAAAGTTTTTTAGATTCCGGGGGTCTCTAAACGTATATTTCCGGTGAAATCTAATTTTTGGAGTGCAATACCTTCTCTATATACTATGTACATAGCACCTTTAGAGAAACTAATAAATAAAGTACTTTTTTGAAAGTGTATCTATTTGATACTATACTACCATATCCATATTAATAAATAATAATAAAATCAGTACAGTTTTTTGCAACGTAATCGTTTAGGAAGAGCTGTGGTTGAAATTAATATTTTGTTTTGAAATTTGTTATAGATTGAGGACAAAGACACGCTGTGTGGCATAGGCGGTTACCAACCATCTTGGTTACAATGGTTGGCCAGCAAAAAGACGTATGTGGTTGTGTTTGGTCTCATCGGAATGATGCAAATAGCAATTGGGACTTATTTTATATCCACCATCAGTACTCTGGAAAAACGCTTCAAAATTCCCAGTCGTACATCAGGTAATGAAACCATGTTTTATAAAAGTTTTAAATTCAACTTAACCCTTGGTTGCCTGCATTAGTTTATTGCTTATGTCGTTTTTCCTTTAATTCAAGTTAAAAACTGGGGTTCTGTTAAAAATATATGGGAATAAACCTATAAAATTAGTATATAAATTAATAGAAAAAATAATAGAAATGAAAATATATGTAGATCTTTTATTAATCTTTTCTTCCCAATTGAAAGTTAAAATATTGCTAAACCAGTTTTCATAATGCTGCCAAAGGTACTACCAAAACACTCTGATGTATTCCAATCACATGAATTTCTCTACATCTTTGCAACAAATTATTGCTAAAAAACTTATGTTTCTATTTACGTCATGCCAATCGAGAAATAAATAGCAGAAATAGTCTTATTACTTGCTTCCACGCAAGTAGAACCGAAATAAGGAAGTACCATAGGTTAAAGTGAAAGCCAAAAGCCGGTTGTTATGTCACTGAAGTTCCTTTGTTTTTATGGACCGCAGTTGACAAATACCTGTATGAGAAAGGTATAAGTTTTTCATAGCAGAAACTAAAAATAAAGAATATCTCAAAAACGACGAACTCCACGAAAAAAATGTATATAACAGAAAGTGTGTGTTTTAACGTGTTCTACATTTTTTGTGCAGTAAATTTTTGTCCATCTCTTACGGTTTAGTAGTTATGCAAAATTACGTAAAATTCATTCGGAATAAAGTAGTCTTCAGAGGCTATTCCCAGAAATATCAAAATATACATTTTATTTGTCAGGTAAATATCTTTAATATACGAAAATGTATTCAAAATCGTAAGAGCCATTTTTAAGAAAATAAAAATTTTCGAAACTTTTTTCATGTAAAGGATAATTTAGGGTGGGGGGATTTTTCTGAAAATCTTCGTGTCGAATCCCTGGAAGATACTAAACTTAAATAACAAGTTTGGTATTTTACCGATTTTTCGTTTTTGATTTATCGTGTTCACAGGCCAACGGACACACACACACGGAACTTTTTTCTGAAAATACCTTCTTTTGGATACAGGGAACACTAAAACGTATATTTCCGGTGAAATCTCGATATCGAATTTTTGGTGAAGTGCAATACCTTATCTATACACTATGTACATAGTTCGAATAGAGAAAGTAAAAGTAATTCAAATGGCCATGAGTGTTAGGTGATAGGTAATGGACTGGCCATCCATTCAAAGCCAAATGTTGCAAGTTCAAATCCCAGAGACTGTGGTAAAAGATGGGGAGGGCGCAAGGAAAATAATCGGTGTGATGTCTGGAAGCTATTGGGGTTACATTTGACTGTAGTTATGTCGATTTTACTATTTTATTTCTTTAAAAAAATTCACTGTAATTTTAGGACAAAAATTGTATATATTTTTACTTTCTCTATACGTGCTATGTACATAGTGTATAGAGAAGGTATTGCACTCCACCCAAAGATTCGATACCGAGATTTAACCGGAAATATGTTTTAGGGTCCCCTGCATCCAAAAAAAGTATTTTCAGAAAAAGGTACGTGTGTGTCAGTGATGCCGTGTGTCTGTGAATACGATAACTCAATAACGAAAAGTCGGTAAAATACCAAACTTGGCATTTAAGTTTAGTGTCTTCCAGGGATACGACACGAAGATTTTGAGAAAAATCCCCCACCCCCAACTACCCTATACATGGAACTTTTTTCGAAAAATTTGATTTTCTAAAAAATGGCTCTTAACTGTTTTGATTAAAATATCATATATTAAAAGGTATTTACCTGACAAATAAAATGTATATTTTGAGTCTTCTGGAAATAGCCTCTAAAGACTGCTTTATACTGGGTCAATTTCACGGAATTTGCATAACTGCTAAACCGTAAGAGATGGACAAAAACTTACCACACAACAAATGTAGAGCACCTTAAAACACACAATTTATGTTCCATACATTTTTTCGTGGAGTTGATTGTTTTGAGATATTCCCTGTTTTTGGTTTCAGCTATAAAAACTTATACTTTTCTCATACAGGACTTTTGTGAACTCGTGTCCATACAAACAAAGGAACTTCAGTCACATAGCAACCAGCTTTTGACTATCACTTTAACCTATGGTACTCCCTTATTTCACTTCTACTGACAAGGAAGCAAATAATAAGACTATTTCTGCTAATTTTTGCTCCATTAGATGAAGTAAATAGAATAATTTGTTGCAGTGATATAGAGAAAGTCACGTGAATGGAACACCTGAGTTTTTACAGTATAAAACAGTCTTGATTACTTTTCGTTTATGGTTGAAGGTTAGTATAACATGTAATTAATCCTAGAGTATAACCCGATTAAAACAAGCGGAACTTATATTTACCGACAGGCAACAAAGGGTTAATACTGCAATATACTAATTAAATAATAATATAAAATCTTCATAAATAAGAACTTCGTAACACAAACTAATGCTTCTACGCATAAACATTTCATGTGTTAAATTCACAAGACTTTCTCTACGCAATATATCTTCTACAAACTATACGGGTAATCAGTTACGCAATATTCGGTAAAATTCATCCTAAATAAAGAGCTTTTTAGAGGCTATTATCTAGAAAATACAATATATACATTTCGTTTATCATAAAAATATCTAAAATATAAGTTATTTTAATCAAAATCGTTTGAGCCTTTTCTGAGAAAATCAAAATTTTCGAAAAATGTCCCATGCAAAGTGTAGTTTGCGGTGAGGGGATTTTCTTGAAAATCTTGGGGTCGCATCCCTGGAAGATACCAAACTTAAATACCAAGTCTTGTATTTAACGGCCTGCCCCCCACCCCCAACACACACAACAATGGACCTTTTTTCTAAAAATCTGATGTGTTCCATTAACATTGCTTTCTCCATATTTCTGCCACAAATTGTTAAAAAGCTTATGCTTTTATATTCACTTCCTGCTAATCGAGAAAACATTAGCAGAAATAGTCTTATTACTTGCTTCCTTGTAAGTAGAAGCGAAATAAGGGAGTGCCATAGGTTAAAGTGATAGTCAAAAGCTGGTTGCTATGTGACTGATGTTCCTTTGTTTGTATGGACACGAGTTGACAAATTCCTGTATGAGAAAAGTAAAGGTGAAATCAAAAATAACGAATAATTCAAAAACGATCAACTCCACGAAAAAAATGTATAGGTATTACGTAAATTGTGTGTTTCAGCGTGCTCTACATTTTTTGTATGGTAAGTTTTTGTCCATCTCTTACGGTTTAGCAGTTATGCAAAATTCCGTAAAATTCATCCAGAATAAAGTAGACTTTAGGGGCTATTCCCAGAAAATTGAAGATATACATTTTATTGGTCAGGTAAATATATTTAATATACGATATTTTAAACAAAATCGTTAGAGCCATGTAAAGGGTAGTTTGGGATGGGGAGATTTTCTTGAAAATCTTCGTGGTGCATCATTGGAAGATACCAAACTTAAATACCAAGTTTTGTATTTAACGGTCTGTCTACTTACATATACAACCTTTTTTTTGAAAGTTATTTTTTTTGATTCAGGGGGACCCACAATCTGTATTTCTTGTGAAATCTCGGTATCGAATTTTTGCGTTTATTACTATACCTTCTCTATACATTATTTGCTAGTACGTGTGGAGAATGTAAAAGTACACAAACAATATTTGAAACAATAACTGGATTTGTTAGGTGGAGTCAGACTCAAAAATTGAATGCCATAGCCGGGATTTGAACCACGGATCTCCCTATCTCTAGAAGGTTGCTCTACCATTGAGCTACCATGGCAAGGTGCCAGCATAGCATTATCAACTGACTCGCATGTTTCTCGGTAAACCACAAGGTGTTCTCAAATTGTTGCAAGTACTTTAGGTCCCAGGATGTACAGTATAGGCAACTGTTAACTGGATTGTTGTGTTTCAGGAGTTATCATGGGAGCATGGGACATCGGAGGACTGGCGTCATCTCTGTTGCTGTCATATCTGGGAAGTCGTGGCCACAAAACAAGATGGGTGGCTGCGGGATCGTTTCTGGCAGCCACAACATGTTTCATCAGATATCTGCCACACATGATCTTCGGGCCTGGTCAGGACGCCCTGGACCTTAGTCAGGAGTATGGAGGCGACTTTGAGATGGCCAGGAACTTCACCACCACTCCAGGTATGTCCTACGCCTCATTGTTGAGACAATATTGTCGCGAACGAGGTTCTGCGACATGGGGGATAGTTATTGAGGGTGATGAGAGGAAGACGGATGGTAACAATAAAGCGAATATATTGGGAAAGATTAAGTAATTTGTTAGTTGGAAATGTTTGGTTTACAAAGGTGGGGAAATAAGAAATGTGTTATAGTGTGTCTGGGCGAGGTGGTTGAGCCCGGAGCGCCGCCCCAAGACGCGCGAACGAAGCAGAGGTTCCCCCACGGTCAAGCTAAAACCTGATGGTCGGGTCTGCAGTCCCTTAGATAGCTTTAGCGGCATCCCGGAAAGGCATTCCAAAATGGCGGCCCGGAGAATGGGTAAATTAGCCAATCTACATCGAATGTGGCCGCACCGTGGCCGAGTGGTCAGACCTCTCGCCTCAACTAGACGGCCCGGATTCGATCCCCAGCGACCGCATGTGAGCTTTGTGGGGGACAAAGCGGTGCAGGGGCGGGTTTTCTCCGGGTTCTCCGGATTATCCGGTTTCCTCCATTACATTCCACCGGGGCTCTGTATCATCTGTGTTAACGCCTGTGGTGCCAGAGCAGTAAAAGCGGGCGTTATACCAAAAAACAATTAGGTGAATGTTTAAATATTCTAGAATATCCGGTGTGACGTAGCCCAACGGAAGTTGGTGGCATCGAAAAGTCCACTAGGAGTGACATCTGTTACTTAATCAGGCTTATAACGAAACTTGTGTTTTTTCAAGAGTATGTAAGAATCAAATCCCCAAAAAATCAGATTAATTAATTCTTAATTAATAAAACATTACTAACACAATATAAATTAAACTCCCGCCAGTGACACATGTGAGAATCTTATATTTGTTAAGCAGAAACAAACGTGCCCTTTTAGCCGTTATGGTAAAAAAACCTGATGTGTTCCATTCAAATTACTTTCTCTACATTTCTGCAACAGAGTATTGTTAAAAAGCTTATGCTTCTATTTACTTCATGCTAATTGAGAACAAATTAGCAGAAATAGTCTTATTACTTGCTTCCTTGTAAGTAGAAGCGAAATATGGGAGTATCATAGGTTAAAATGATAGTCAAAAGCTGGTTGCTGGTAGCTAAAGTACCAAACTTGGTATTTAAGTTTAGTATCTTCCAGGGATGAGACCCACGATTTTGAGAAAAATCCTCCACCCTAAACTACCCTTTACATGGAACTTTTTTCGAAAATTTTGATTTTCTTAAAAATGGCTCTAACGATTTTGATTAATATATAGTATATTAAAAATATTTACCTGAATAATAAAATGTATATCTTGAATTTTCTGGGAATAGCTTCTGAGGATCTGTTTATTCTGAATTAAATTTGCTTAATTTGGCATTAGTAAACCGTAAGAGATAGACAAAAACTTATTATACAAAAAATTTAGGTCTTGTTAAAATACACAAGTTATACCATATACATTTTTCTCGTGGAGCTTACCGTTTTCGACGTATTCATTGTTATTAGTTTCAGTAGTGAAGAACTTCTACTTTTCTCGGACGAGAGTGCCCGTTTTTCTTTTGTTCTACTCCTGGCCAAGAAAAGAAGCGATTTGTAATGTCAATCACATAACGACAGCTTTTAAAACATTTGACTATCAGTTTAGCCTAGTGTATTCCCTTATTTTCTTCCTACTTATACGGAACTAAGTAATAAGAACATTGTGCTGAGTACTTCGATTAGCAAAGTGCAGAAAGAAGAAGAATCTTATATATGAAGTTTGTAGAACAGCTAGAGAAAGTTATGTGAGTGCAACACATCAGATTTTTTTTTTTTTTTTGTGATAAAGTCTATTTTGAATGTGAGGTCCTCAGTTCATCTTCTTCCTCTGTTGCCATAAGCTCTGTGCTCATAGTGGTGAACTTACGAACCAGAAATATCCTGATCAGAAACCACCTTTAAGGTGGCTCAACATATGCCGTCTAGCGTGATGGAAATTGAACTGAAATTATTGAATACCTATTGTTATCTAACGAAGGTAAATTTACTCCCTAATCAGGCGATTCTTCGAAGGCCTTCCTCTGCCGCAGCGAATATGAGAATCTGGAGGACTGTTCCATCAGCAGCACATCTACAATACCTACATTAATTTTGATTGTTGCCCATGTGCTGCTTGGGGTGGGCTGCTCCATGTACTACACCCTTGGAGTGGCCTACATGGACGACAACGTGCGCAAGAATAAGACGCCTTTCCTGCTTGGTAAGTAGAACGTCTATTTGGTAATGTGAACATTCACAACAAACTTTTTGATGAAGGCTGAACGAGCCGGACTCAACTTAGTATGTAAGATCGCCACTTGAGGGCGCTGTATGCAAATAGTTATAAGGAATAAAGAGGGATGGCGCCACCAGTACTTTTTTTTTGAAAGGGGAGACAGTAAGAGAATTGGAAGGTAGAAAGAATGGATTATCTCGCCATTGGGTGAAGTGGGGGGTTGGGAAGGGAAGTGTCGGATTCGAAGGAGATATCTAGAGTTAGGGAGGTTCCGCTGAGCACCCTCGTTAGTACGGCGGTTACTGCTGGCCGAATTGGCGGCTCAGCAGAAGGTAGCGGTAGTTCCGGCTGACAGTCATGACCGAGGCCCTGAGTGCCACCCGGGGAGTTAAGGAGGGTTCTGGAAGGAGTCTAGGGTTTCTTTATTATCAATATCTTCTCGGATATTGCCTGGGATCAGGTCTCAGAGGGGGAAAACTCTCATTTAGTCTTTGGGGTGAGCCGTGTTGTTGGAGTAGCTGTGTCAATGTGGGTGTTATGAAGGCAGCCAAAGTGATGGTTGTGTTCGATTTGCTGCTGAAGAGTAGTCTCAATCCGGGCTAGTTTCCGGTAAACACTGTGTATAAATTCGGTGTGGTTAGGTGGTTGTCTGTCAGTCATGTGCGTGGTCAGTTGAAGGCCTTCTTCCAAGGTCGTCTGCCTCTCAGCGGTGGTGGTGTGTAGCTGCGAAGTGCAGCTGGGGAAGAACGTTTCCAGAGTAGCTGCGGTGGCTTCCTGTAAGTCGTGGATTTTGGTCTCTAGGCTGTGGAGGCGACGTATGGACGCGTCCTGGGCGGTGGTAGTGATGGTCGATAAGGTGTCCTCGATCAAGGTCATTCTAGAGCTGATTTCCCTGATTTGCATTTGCAGTTCCTTGATGGCATCCATAATGATGTTGCCTGCTGCGGCATTTTGTACTAGAGGCGGAGTAGAGGTGATGATGGTGGAGAAATTTGGAGTTGGTGCTGTGGTGGCGGCTAGAGGTGCTGGCTTAGCTGGCAGTTGTACTTGTCGGCTGCGTGGGTATTCGGGACACTGCGCCTGACCCGTGAAGTGGCCAGAGCCTCTATAGGTGGCACAATATCGGCGGTGATTCGTCACCACGTGAGCTGTGCATTCGGTGGTTAGAGAGGACGCACCACAGTATTGGCAGCGTGGTTTTGCTGCGCAGGTTTCTTCTTGGTGGCCGAATGCACAGAAGCGGCGGCAGGGGCGATGCCGGGACCCTTGGATTGCCTCAGCGTTCAGGCGGCGCCCAAAAATGTACAGGCCGTCGCGCAAGGCTGCTTCGTAGTCTTGGACGTCAAGTTCAAGCCGGACTAGTGGAGAGGAGCCTCTTCCCGAATGAATTCTGGTGGCCCTCAGTACTGAAGGCCAGTAGAGGCCAGCGGCGGTGGCTAGCAGGCGCATCGTGAGGTCACGAGGGACTCCCCTGATAACCACGCTCAGACGCTGGAAGTTCAACGAGGTGGCAGTCTGCGGCGGTAGGTTTGGAGGATAAGTCCCTAATGGGTTGGTCTGGATGTCGGTTGTGAAGCTTGTCAGCATCGGCGTCTGGTGGAGGTGTGCTGCAGTGCCGGCAGTTACGGCTGCAACTGCCGGGAGGCGGTGGTGGCGGCGGCGGAGGTGTGTTGCGGTGTCGTTGGTTGCGGCAGCATCTGCTGGTAGGCAGCTACGTCAGCGGTAGTGGCGTATTGAAGCACCGGCAGTTGCGAGGGCAAATGCCGAGAGTTGGCAGCGTCAACGGCGCAGCCACGTCCGTTGCTGGAGGTTCCGACAGCACGCTGCTGTTCTCTTGCTAGCCGGCAGTGCTGGCTGCGGCGGCGGCTGCCCTTGCGGCGTGATTCTTCTTCTTCGTCATCCTGCTAACCTTGCTGCATTGTCTTCAGTCTACCTCCGACCACTGAGACCAAGTATGGAGAGTAGAACGCAACAGAAGCGAGTAAAAGGGAGAGCAGATCGTTAGAAGTCATCCACGTCACAGTCGTGGGAAAACATCTTCACGTCGACCAGTAAGAGGCGGAGTTCCAGAAGGCTCTGTACTATCCCCGACCCTCTTCAACATCTACATGGCAGACTTTCCAACGCAGCAGTCCGATCGACACTTACTCAGAGCCGTCAACCCCATACAACAACACCTCCGCCTCATCCAAGGATGGTGCCAGCGTTGGCGAATGTCCGTGAATGTGGACAAGAGCCACGCCATTGTACTTACAAAGCGCCGCATCCCAGCAGACTGTCCCACACTCTCTTATCAGGGCCAAAGAACAGAGTGGCAAAACTCCATAACCTACCCGGAGGTTAAACTGGATGAGGGTCTAACTTTTAGCGAATACATCCGGGACGTCTCGAACAATGCACAGGGGGCAATTGCCTCCCTGTAACCCATGCTGAAGTCTGGGATGCCGGTTCGCTTGAAGTTACACCTTTTCCGGGCACTAATAGTCCCCCCTCATGCTCTACGTCTGTGAGGTCTGGTGCATGGCCGCAGACACCTGGCTGCTCCTGCTCCAACAAGCACAGAATAGAGGACTCCGGTCCATCTATTCTGTGAGCCGTGCGTTTCCTGTGAGGCTGCTGCACGAGGCTTCCTCGCTACCCTATGTGGAGGACGAAATTAGATGCCGGGCCACAAAATTCTACGACCATTTAAATCGTTAGAGCGTCTTGGTGATTACACGCCGCTTTAGGCGTTATCGGGTTCCCCGCATGGCTTGCGGGCATACCAGATAACACTGGAGCAACTCCACCAGCAGTAAAAGCTGAGCTCCATTACCACTTCACCAGGAGGTGACTAGCTTCCAAATTTTAAACCTACAACATTTTAAAACATTGTTATTATTACAAAATTGTGAAACTCCATACACCAGAGGTGCAGAAGGGTCACTGCATCCAAAGAACATTTGTTGGGGAGCAACATGTTACCTCCTTACTTCCACACCCATCCCAAACCTGAAAAGCCATCCTTAAAACTCCATTCCGAAATAAAACCCCTTCGGTAAAACCCTGTTGAGGGTGGGTTCGCAGCAAAAGCACTCAAGCTGAAACTCAACCAGCCAGTAACATCGCTCGCTTGAGAGGTCAGTCAGTTTCCAGCCACCAGAGCGTTAACAACACTGCAAGTGGCACGGTGGCGCGACTCAGTTCTACCTTGACACCAGTATTCTTTATTGATGTTCCTGTTCCTCTGATCCTGCCTCAGGGTAACTCTTACCAAAGTCGACGCTCCCGTTTTACATTTAATCTCTTTACGGTAACACGTGATTGCGTACCTTGATGTAGTTCTGCGGAGCCTACTGGGTGAAAAGAGCCCCATCTACTCGCTATGAACTTTTCGTAAGTGGTAGAATCCACCGTGCAGCCACACACTGACACGGTGCACACAACAGTGATTATTAATGATTTCTTCTACGGATGGCGGCCAGGTAAGTGTTGGCTTAGTTCCCTAGCTTTCAACGACGTACTCTGTCGCCATCATCAGGGAACTGGAGGCAAGCTGTCTCTGCAACGCTGGACTTTGGAGGGATGCATACCGCCCTCCGTCTTATTCCAGGTCAGGGCTTGGACCTCTACTGGAGGTGTGGTATTTTTGACTGAGCCAGACATTACCACAGCCGGAATATGAGCCGCGGACCTCCGGGTCTCTAGCTGGTTGCTCTACCACTGAGCTACCATAACAACATGCCCATACGGCATTAAATCTCTCGCATGTTTCCCGATAAACCATAAGGTGATCTCAAATTATTTTGAGATGGCATACCCCAATAGCGATTTACAATGCCGTAAGTACTCTAAGTCCCAGGATTCATAGTATGGATAACTATTATGGTCAATTTGTGTTGATTTAATTTTTTTTTTCCATACAAGCCGTGTGTAGGACAGGAGTTGCATAGGTAGAGTCAAGACTGAAAAATTCAATGCCACAGCCCGGATATGAACCACGGATCCCCGGTCTCTAGCCGGCTTCTCTACTTCTGAGTTCCATGGCAACATGCCGGCACATTAAATCTCTCAGGGTATTTTTGTTTTTCTGTATTTTTGGGAATAGCAATAGAAGGTTATGGTGGTGGATGTTCCATGAGGGAAAGGGAGTTTAGGAATGTGATGTATGGTGTTATGGTGGTGTCGAGGAGTCCGGGACGCTTGTAGTGCTCTCCTGAGGCGATGTCACACTCACCTTGACCACGGATCACGGCGTTAAGGTTCTTTGGGAGATATTGGTAGATGGAACGGGATAGGTGCTCAAATCCTAATAGTAGAGTTGTTTCAATTCCACCATTAAATTCATATTTTAGTTTCTACGTTTCAAAGCTTGCATTATATAATTACTTTCTCTACACGTACAATGTACATAGTGTATAGAGAAGGTATTGTAATGCACCCAAAAATTCCATACCGAGATTTCACCGGAAATACATGTTTTGAGACTCCCTGAGTAAAAAAAAACATTTTTAGAAAAATGTCCATATGTGTGCGTATCTGTGGACAGCATAGCTCAAAGACGAAAAAGTCCGTCACCATGGAACGACAGATTACCTTCTTCCACATTTCGTGAAATACGTATTTACATTACATTTTTATATACTCATAATAATTAAAATTAATACCTTTGTTTCATTTACATGAAAAATGCTCTTATAAATAGCTGGCATTTCTAAATAAATTTTATTTACTCTGTTCTTATGCTTTGTTACCGATATAAACCATTAACATCATCCGGTATCTCGTTCACTTTTATTAATTATTATTATTATTATTATTATTATTATTATTATTATTATTATTATTATTATTATTATTATCATCATCATCATCATCATCATCTCGTATTACTACTTTAATTATGTTTTATTATTAATATGCTTTTGTATTTGTTACATAACCTTGGCTATGTTATTTTTGTAAAAGCGCGCCATTTTAGGCTATTTTCGTGCGTATCGTGAGGCGATGACGTCACGCTGCCATTTTTATACATACAATTCTTTGATTTACATTGTAAAACAGTACGTTTTATTATTTTATAACATTATTTTAGAGCAGTATTGTTTCATTTTCTCTTGACTTGATTTATTTAAAATTAAATCCTGTTTACCTTATGTTTGGTATTACGAGTGGAGAGATTATAAGTTTTGTCCCCTCCTTTCGTGTTGAGACATTGTACGGCAGTGTTACCAACGTTATCTTTGTTTCAGCTGTGTGGCAGTGCATCCGGATGTTGGGACCCACGTGTGGATTTATATTAGGATCTTATGTGCTGCGATTTTACGTGGATCCTTCTTTGCATCCGACTATTACTGTCGACGATCCTCGATGGATTGGAGCCTGGTGGCTTGGCAAGTTCCAATTCTTACTTTCTCTACAAGTTCTATGTACATAGTACATATAGGAAGTATTGTTTTGCATCCAAAAATTCGATACCGAGATTTCATCAGATATTATATAGGTTTTGAGGTACCCAAAAAAAGCATTTTGTGTGTGTCTCTGGACAGCATAGCTCAAAAATTATTTAATTTTGGTATCTTCCAATGATGCCACATGAAAATTTTCAAGAAAATCTCCCCACCCCAAACTACACTTTACATGGAAAATTTCCTGAAAATTTTGTTTTTCTCAAAATCGGCACTGACGATTTTGATTGAAATACCACATATTAAAGATATTAAAATCACAAATAAAATGTTTATTTTTAAATTTCCGGGAATATCTTCTGAAGTCCTGTTTGTTCTGAATAAATGTTACTGAAAGTTGCATAACTGGTAAACTGCACTCGACTATTACTGTCGACAATCCTCCAGAGCCTGGTGGCTTGGTAAGTTCCAATTTTACTTTCTCTACAGATACATAGTGTACACAGGAAATATTGTATTCCGCACAGAAATTCGATACCGAGATTTCACCAGAAATATATCTTTATAGGTCCCCCGAGTCCAAATTTGCATTTTTAGAAAAAAAAGCCCGTGTGTGTGTGTGTGTGTGTGTGTGTGTGGACAAAATAGCTCAAAAACTAAATGGCCGATAAATACCAACCTTGGCATTTAAGTTTGGTGTCTTCCAATGATGATACACGAAGATTTTTCAAAAAAATTCCCCCAAATAAAACTACGTTATACATGTAAACATTTCTAAAAAATTTGTTTTTCTCAAAAATGCCTCTAACAATTTTGATTAAAATACCGCATATTAAAGATATTTACATCTCAAATAAAATGTATATCTTGAATTTTCAAGGAATAGCTTATGAAGATCTGTTCGTTCTGGATACATTTTTCTGAATTTGCATAAACTCTAAGTAATAAACAAAAACTTACAACTATGTACATTCCGTTAAAATATACAATTTATGTCATATGAATTTTTGCTATAGAGTTGGATGTTTCCAAGATATTCCTTGTTATTGGTTTCAATTTTTAAATGCTTATACTTGTCTCAGACAGTAAGTGTCCGTTTTCTTTTGTTCTACTCCTGGCCAAGCAAAGCAGCTAATTTCAATGACAGTCGCTTAAAGATTACTTTTAAAATATTTGACTGTCGCTTTAGCATAGCGAATTGTTTTATTTCCCTTCTACTTATAAGGAACTAACCTTCTGCTGATGTTTGTTTCTATTAGTCTGGTGTATGGGGAACAATCCTTTGCAAGAAGTTTGTTCATAGAACAGTTAGAGAAAGCTATGTATATGGAACACATCAGATTTTTCACACTTTTGTTGCAGGTTGGGTACCTCTGGGAGTTATTTTGGCGATGCTATCTCTCATGCTGGCTCTGTTTCCCAGGAGACTTCCCCGCGCAGCAAGAAGAAGTAAGATGAGAAGGGAAGCACCTTCAACAACAACCAAGTCTTTCTCAGGTGAAGGATAAACACCTCCTCTATTGTAAAAACGGAACTGAACTCTGTCTATCTTTACTTCACTGGCAATGTAAACAAATCAGAATGTATTCTTCCGCGAACGCACATGCATACACCATGTGGTGCTAAGTTGGTCCATCTGCCATACAATTGTAAAACAGCCGTGCCTACGTTTGGCAGGAAAAGATATAGGTAGCTATTTTGACTGTTCATTGATAATGGTTAACTCTATTAAATGTATAATAAATAAAACAACAAAACAGGTAGGTGAGTCGTTATACACTATGTACCAAAAAGTAATTGGGCACCTATGGTTGTAGTTCATTTAGCATGTCATTTTACTGTTGTGGCCTCTATGTGTTACAGTAAGCAGTGAGCAAGAGAATCAGTTGAGACCGAGATGGCACGTGGTGCTGACATTGAAAATTGGGGCTGCCACCTCAGTGGGCTGTCTAGCAGGACAATAGTCGCTAAGATAAACAGGCCCAAATCAGCAGTAACATTCGTCCTACGTAAGTGGAAGGTGTGTATACTGTGGCAATGGTGAACATTCTGACCAAGATCGCAGAACCCTAAAACGTGAAATTGTCAAGAACAAGGCACAACCGATGACTGCCATCAAACAGGAGTTTCAAGTAGCGACAAACGTGTCTGTTTCCATTGGGAACATTGCCAACAGAGGCCCACAAACTCGGATATTCCCTAAGAGCAGCCTCACACAAGCCGCTTATCACGAAGACGAATAAAGCTCAAGAAACTCACGTGGTGTCTGCACCATCGCAACTGGACACTAGAGCAGTGGAAATTGGTTCTTTCGAGTGACGAGTCTAGTTTCACATTATTTCGATCTGATGGACGTGTATGGTGTGGCGGCTACCCGGGCTTCGTTTTTGCCAGAATGTATAGTGCTTACCGGGAAACGTGGTGATATTGGGGGTGTTTCTCGTACTATGGTGTGGGACCACTGGTGGTTGTTCGTGGAACACTAAACTCAGAGGCATACTGTACAATTCTGGACATCGAAATGCTCCCTACAACGTGGCGTTTTTATGGAATGGACCATTGTTTCTTCCAGGGTGACAATGCCAAGTGCCATGTTTCGGCGGCTACGGTGCAGTGGTATGCAGACAATAAAGTTCAACGGTTGGACTGGCCTGCACAGAGTCCTGACCTAAATCCCATTGAGCACTTCGAGACGAATTGGACCGGCGAGTGAGATCGGGAGATGTGGCCAACTGACATGTTGCACGAGGAATGGCGGTGCATCCCAGAGAAGTCTTACACAAACTATTATCGGTGAGAAATCTCCTTGTGACTGACACTTGTCGTCTGCTGGAGGGGCTCGTCAGGTTGCTGACCAATCATAGTGTAGGAATACATAACCGCCAGAGACGTGACTTCATCGGCGTTGCAACACCTACGTGGTTCAGTGGAAATTTAAGCGCACGTTCTCACGCATGACTGACGAATTGTTTGCAATCTGATTCTTTGATTGCATTTTATGAAAAGTTGGGTTATGTTGCACATAGTGCTCGTAAGGATTTACATTTATAATCGTTACTAGTACCTTTTATATATCACGGACATTGCTCTTGTTCTCATCTTTGAAATATCACGAGTGACATTGTGATTTGAAAATGTCTTACGTCCGTGTTAAGTAAGTTGAGCTTACCTTAGCCGAAATAATAACACTTTTCCGTTTTGTGAAATACAGGACCCAATGTATGAGAAATGGGGGGAAATAGTTCAACTACGAGATGTATGCATGGAGAGAAAGCATTTTAGAGGAAGTAGTCGAACGTTTGTCGCTGCAGACGGACAGCGAGTAAATAGGGTAACAGGGCACCGAGGCGGCCACGTGTCAGCAGAATGTCAATCACAAGGTAATTCCTCACCGATAATAGTGGAGAGTATACCGGATAGGGTGGCAGCTGCTATAGGTGGTTCCACGAGGGTCTGAAGGGGCAAAAAATAGCCACACAAACATTACATCCCAGTGCCAAATTACTTTTTGGTAGATGATGCATATTCAGTACGAAATGTAAAATGTTAAAATTCAGACATGTTGTTTTGAAAGTTTGCTGAAGTATTTACATATGCACCTCACTCCAACAGTTTGGTTTTTTTTCCGAATTTTAGCATTCACATGTGCACAACCATACAGCGCAGAATTCTTTAATATACTGTTAAATGCAATGACTAATCTGAAGATGGAACTCCTTCAAGATACGAGTCATTTGTTACAGTTGTAATCGAATTGTCTGAATCAAAGAGACTGATAAATAGTGGGTCAACGACAGTGTCACCATTCCCTCCAAATCTTACTTTATTTACTCTTCCCGAACAATGTGTGATACACATCCTACATTTTCGGCGGCTGTCACTTGAAAGTCTCTAGCACAAGATTTCTCACCTCAGCTAATTTAAAACTTGTGCTAACAACATTGTTTAACAAAGAGCAAGATATTTTTCACAAAACTTATTATACATACCTACACTATGAATAATTCTCCCCTTGCTTATGTTTCACTACACGATTCCGCCATTACTTGCCGACTAGAAGCAACCGTTAGAAACGAACTGCATAATGAATACACATTATTACATAAAGAAGTAATGATTAAATGATCAGCAAATTGTGTTCCTTAATCATTCATACGACATTATTTAAACAACATTGCATAGTGTCATACGACATTTCTGGGCTCACAGGGCAATTTAAGAGGAACTATTTTGTGATGCAGCAAAGTCGTAAAACGTTCAGAAACCATTCCAACCTGCTTATAGCATTTATTTTATTATTCTGTGGTACTACTTTCTCGGGAAACCCTTCACATAACACACTAAATTTGGAAATAACTTTTTATAAGATTTTGTATGTATTCTGGTTTATTGCAGATTTTAAAAAGGTGATGAAGCGACTGCTCAGGAATAAAATTCTCCTTTTCAATTCATTTTCGTCTGTGTGCTTCATGTTTGGCTACATTGGCTACTGGACCTTCATGCCCAAATACATGGAGACGCAGTTCAGGCAGTCGGCATCTACTTCGAGTCTCATCACAGGTACAGTTGCTAGTAATTATAACGAGTTTAGTCAGAACCTTTACAAGGTATTTTATTCCAAAGCTGTTGTAAATCATTATTATAAAACTGACACATTTCTTTCTTTAATTATTCCGTTGGAAATTCATTCAATATCCCAATTTTAGCACAAAATTAAGCATAATGTTCTGGAGTTTCGATTCCTTGTCACTAGATGCGCAGATGTTTATGTTTTATTCCTAATTGCATTATTGACAGCTGTTTCGACATTTTGTTCTTGTAGTCAACGTGAAAATGCAGCACGATGTACAGCTGAGTCTAGAATATTTTCAGCAAGATGATATACATAAACGAATCCATGAACCTAATTGCAAGTTTCTTTGACAACTGGATAATTTCCAGGAACCTGTGCCCACCGAAATCTCCGGATTTGACGTCGCTGGACTTCTTTCTATTGGGTTACTTAAAAGACAGGGTTTATGCCACACGTCCCCAGACATTGGACGATCTGAAACACATCATCACAAAGGATATTCAAGCTATTGACAACAGCGTCCTCCAACGAGTGGCCAGTAACATGAAACGACGTGTTGAGCTGTGCCTTATGCAGGACATTTTCAACATTTGCTATACAGGCAAATATTCTCACAAAATTCCTCTATAATTTAGGTATTATAAGTTGTCGCTAGCATAACACGTTTTGAAACAATTAATGAAAGAAGTGTGTCAGTTCTATATAAATCATCCTGTATATTACATATAGAGGGGCGTTTAATAAGTCCTTAGAAAATTCAAGAAATTACATTCGCAGCATCAACAAAAGTCTATATTAATAACCGTCATTTCTTACTAGATGGCAGTTAAAGTTTCAGCTATATCCATCACGTGGTTTCGTTGCCATTGACGAGTGAATCAAAACACTTAACATCGAAAGAGATAAAAGCGGAGTTGGATGAAGTTCATTACACTTCTGCTCCTGCGTTTGTAACAATTTACAATTGGATAATCGTACATCCACAAACATAAACTTCCTCCGAAATGATTGATAAAATCTAGGATATGGTTTTGAGTGATCAACGAATCAAAGTTTGCGAAATAGTAGAGGCCACAGACTTATCACAAGGTAGAGTGTTCTCATTGCACCAAAAATTAAGTCTGACAAAGATCACAGCAAAATGCGTACCTCGTTTGTTCTCAATGGAGAATAAACGCAATCGAGTGAATGGTTCGGAAGCTAATTTTGCGCTTTTTCGTCGCAATTCTGACGAGTTTCCGCGTCGATACATAACTGTGGATTAAACATGGATACATTACTATACTCCAGAGACAAAAGTATAGTCTAAACAGTAGGTTTTAAAAGGCGAACCAGCTCCGAAGATGGCAAAAGTGGTGAAATCTGCAGACAAGATCTGATTACTAAGTAAAGATATTCGTTAGCTTGCACTCTAGCCTTGCGCTTGCTACACCATCTGCATGGACTTAGATTGAATGTTAAGCTGGCTTTTTGAGCAACTGCAGACACTTGATGCATGCCAATAATTGTGTCTTGGAAGTCCTGAAGGTGATTAAGCTCATCTTCGTGCAGGTCTCTTCTTGAGTGAATGATACATATGGTGCCTTGTTGATCTAAAGTCTAGGTGTAGTTTCCAGCCTAGCAATGTTCCCGAATCGGGCACTGTCCATAGTTTAATGCAGTGGTATCGATCAGTTTGCAAATTGTTCTCAATTGCATGAGTAATGGTGTCAATATTGCGTCGTCTGTTGTAGTAACGTCATTGTAGCAGGAATGATTTTTGGGATGCACGCGGAATCATCTACAATGACTACTTGCAGGAAGGAAGAACGATAAATGGAGAGTATTATGCTGCGTCACTGCACCGGTCAACGGAGAAATGAAGAAAACACGCCCTCATCTGGCATAGAAAACCGTTCTCTCGCAATAAGGCACTGCAAGGGCGCACATCTGCGCAGTTTCGATGCGAAAATTGTAGAATTAAAGTTCGAATTACTACAACATCCATCGTATTCACCAGATTTACTCACCAGTGATTTTTTTTATCTCCAAACTTCAAAAATTAGCTCGGGGGAAAACGATTCATACCTAACGAAAAGGTCATCTCTCCCAAAGAGATGCCTATTTTGAGGACGTTCCAAAATCCTACTCCAGTTGGAGGAGCGTTGAGAAAGTGTATCGAGCTAAAATAAGATTATGTTTAAAAATAAAAAAATAAAAATAAAAACACTACCAAAAATATTTTCTCTACCCTTTCTAAGGATTTATTGAACGCCGCTCGTTATAAGTAAAGGGAAATAATTTTATTACACTCAATATCGAGATTTCACCGAAAATACACGGGCCGCGCCGTGACCGAGTGGTTAAACCACTCGCCTCTCACCGGGGTTCGATCCCAAGCGACCGCATGTGAGATTTGTGGTGGACAAGGCGGCGCTGGGGCGGGTTTTCTCCGGGTACTCCTGTTTCCCCCGCCATCGCATTCCACCGATGCTCCATCATCATTCATTTATCATCAGTGTCACCACCTGCGGTGCCATAAGTAGTTAAAGCGGGCGTTAAACACTACCAAAAACCGAAAATACACGTTTTGATGCTGCCTTAATATATATGTTTATTTAGCAAAATCTTAACTCAAAAACGAAATGTCGATAAACACAAAATTGGCATTTAAGCTCGGCATCATCCAAGGAGGCTACTCAAATATGAAGAAGAAAAACACGCCACCAACTACCTTTACATGGCAACTCAATTATTTTACTTTTTCTATTTAATAAATAATATGAATGCATTCTACCCAAAAATTCGATACCGGGATTTCACCAAAAATGCACATTTTAAGGTACCATGTAAAGGCATGTTACGAAAATTGTCCGCGCATTTGTGCGCCTGACCGTGTGTCCGTGAATATAAATGAGAAACGAAAAGCCAGTTAAATACAAAAGTTGGTATTTAATCTTAGCGACTTCCAAGGATGCGACATGAAGATATTTATATGGCAAGTGAAAAGTATATCCAATACCTGGGTACACTGCAGCTCGGGGCTTGAAGTACTTAAGGCATTGTAAGTCGCCATTGGGGTTGTCATCTCAAAATAAGATCACCTTGTGGTACCAGGAAACATGCGAGTCAGGCATGTTGCCATGGTAGCTCAGTGGTAGAGCAACCGGCTAGAGATCTGTGGTTCAAATCTTGGCTATGGTATTGAATGTTTTAATCTGATTGGCTTATGTGAAAAAACAATTAATTGCTGTTTCTGACAATGTTTATCTCGATTAGCAGGAAGTAGAGAGAAGAATAACAAGATGTAAATTTTATTTGTGATATAAATATTCTTAATATACTTTATTTTAATCAAAATCGTTACAGGCATTTTGAGAAAAACACAATTTTCCAAATTGTTTCCATGTAAAGGGTAGTTTGTGATTGGGGGATGTTTTTTTAAATCTCCTTATCGCATCCTTGAAAGATACTTAACATAAATACCAAGTTCGGTTTTTAACGGTCTTTTCGTTTTTAAACTATGCTGTCATCAGACACACGCGCGCACGCACATCTTTTTCTAAAAATGCTTTTTTTTCGGATATAGGTGGTCTCAAAACGTATTTCCTGTGAAATCTCGACATCAAAATTTTGGGTGGAATGCAATACCTCCTCTAGCTATTGTGTAGATTGTATGTAGTTACATGTATGTTTTGTGCAGGTTCCGTGGGCCTCATTTTCTCCGCCCTTGGTATTCTGGCTGCTGGAACTGTAATATCGGTCTTCAAACCCCGTGCTCGGCTTCTCGCTGGATGGAACGTTATTGTTGAAACTCTTGACGTCGTGGGACATTTCTCGTACAGCTTCCTCAACTGTGCTATCGATGATCTCCACGGCAGCCGCGGATCCGACAATAGGTGAGCAATTACTCTATTTACAGGGGACCTCAAAACACTTTTCTGGTGCAATACAATATCTACTCTATACAAGGAAATGACACGAAGATTTTCAAGAAATCCCCCCCAACTACCCTTTACATGGAACTTTCTTCGAATTTTTTTATTTTCTTAAAAATGCCTAACGATTTTGATTACAATATCGTATATTAAAGATATTTACCTAACAAATAAAATGTATATCTTGAATTTTCTGGGAAAATAGCCTCTGAAGACTATTTTGGATGAATTTTACGGAGTTTTGCATAATTGCTAAACCGAAAGAGATGCACAAAAACTTATCACACACAAAATGTAGAGCACGATAAAACACACAATTTATGTTATATACATTTTTTTTCTTGGAGTTGATCGTTTTTAGTTATTCCTTGTTTTTGTTTTCACCTTTAAAAAACTTGTTTCTCATACAGGAATTAGTCAACTCCTGCCCATACTAACAGAGGAATTTCAGTCACATAGCAACCAGCTTTTCGCTTCTACTTACAAGGAAACAGTAAAAAGACTATTTCTTCATTATTTTTTTTTCTCATTTAGCATGAAGTAAATAGAAGCATAAGCTTTTTAACAATACTTTGTTGCACAGATGTAGAGAAATTCATGTGAATGGAGCACATCACATTTTTATTATACTGTTTTATATTTCAGTTGGGATCTAATAGCTACCTGCAATGCCGACTGTGACTGCGGACCCATGGTAAAATACTCCCCAGTTTGCTCGTCAGAGGGCAATACTACATTCTATTCTCCTTGTCACGCCGGTTGCACTACAATGGACCTTATCAATGGCACAAAGGTAAGCTTCACGTCTTTAACATTTATCTATTAGGATTAGAAATCTGATGTGTTCCATTCACATGACTTTTTCTAGTTGTTATACAAACAACTTTCCTTACAAAAGATTATTTTTTTTATCTACGACATGCTAATCGAGATAAACATAAGCAGAAATAGTCTTATTACTTGCTTCCTTGTAAGTAGGAGGAAAATAAGGGAGTACATTAGGCTAAATCAATAGGCAAATCTTTTAAAAGCTGGTCCGATGTAAAACAACGGAGGCTCGATTCGCTTTGCATACTCCGGTTCGAGAAAAGTTAGGAAGTATTTAAAAATGAAACCAAATGAATACCAAAGAATATCTCAGAAACGGCCAGCTCCACATAAAAAATATAAATACATAACAAAATATGTATGTATATATATATATATATATCTATATATATATATAGATATATATATATGACGTAAACCTGTATTATAACTATGTCTACATTTTTTGTGGAGTAAGGTTTTGTCTATCCCTTACGGTTTAACTATTACGCAAAATTTTGCAAAAGTCATCCAGAATAAAGGTGTCTTCAGAGGTTATTTCCAGAAAATTCAAAATATAAAGATTGTTTGTAATGTGTATATCTTTAATATACGATATTTTAATCAAAACAGTTAGAGCCATTTTTGAGAAAAATAAACTTTTCAAAAGTGTTTCCGTTTAAAGGGTAGTTTGGCAGGGGAAATTTTTCACAAAGTTTTCCTGTTGTATCCCTGGAAGATACTAAACATAAATATCAAGTTTGGTATTTTACTGACTTTTTGTTTTTGAATGATCGTGTTCACGGACACACACATGCACCTTTTTCTAATTTTGTTCAGGGGACCACAAAACGTGTATTTCCGGTGAAATTTTGGTTTCGAATTTTTTGTGGAGTGCAATACACTCTCTATCCACTATATACACTGCACATGTAAGCTAGAGAAAGTAAAACTATACTTATTAATGGATCAAATTATTGTTTTGTAGTTTTTTGGAAACTGCAGCTGTGTTGGTGATGGTTCAGGATGGGCAAAAGAGGGCGCTTGTCCGTTTGACTGCAGCACCAGTTTTACGATATTTCTCATTGTACAGTGTACCATGAGGTTTTTCTCAGCTTCAGGAAGAGCTGGCAATACTATAATACAATTCAGGTACGTGCGTGTTCATTTCTCTTTTTAACTGTCAACATCTACCAGGTTTATCTTCACTGGCAGCCATCGGATTATTCCTAAAAGCTATCGGGTTGAGTGCTTTCAGCCTGCGTGGCGGTAGCTAACATTTAATACTTAGGTCGGCTGCTAAGTCCCGGGCCTCACACAGATATTGCACCACTTGTCCAGTTAGACGGTAGCATTAACTCTAGACTAACTTGTATCCATAGTTACAGACCAATAGCTTGTTTAATTTTTGAATGACAGTATTTTAAACATGACAACTTTAGGCTTTTCACAAAAATGGAAGATTTGGAAAACGAGCAGTGATAAATACTTCCATTTGAAAGGCTTAATGCTTGAAGAAATCAAGGAGGAAATGGACAGTACATTGAAAGACTCTGCTCCTTCATATTCAATGATTAAAAGGTGGGTTGCAGAGTTTAAAATGGGACGTACAAGCACTAGCCTCGCTCTGGACGTCCTGTAGAAGTGACAACTCCAGAGATCATTGAAAAAAGTCATCCTTAGAATTGGTAGACCGCAGATTAAAGTTGTTTGAGATAGCAGAGGCTGTAACCATATCAAAAGAACGTGCAGATAATATTTTAAGTTATGTTTTGGGCTTTCACAAGGTCTGTGCAAGATGCATGCCCATTTGTGACACCTGATCCAAAGTTAAAAGAAAAACTGTTTCTCTTTAAGAATGGGAGCTCTACCGTAAAAATCCTAGTGAATTTTTGAGACGTCTTATTACCATGGAGGAAATTTGGATACATTACTACACTCCAAAAAGTAAATCAATCAAAACAGTGGATTGCGCCTGGTGAACCAACTCCAAAAAAGGAAAAGTCAATTTTATCAGCTAACAAGGTTATGGCGAGTGTTTTCTGGGATGCACGGGGAATTATTTTCATTGATTACTTGGAAAAGGATAAAAGTATTACCGGTGACTATTTCGCAAGTTCACTGCAAAGTTTGAGTGATTAGGTGAAAAGAAAAACACCTCATTTGGCAAAACAAAAAAAACAAACAAAAAACAAAAAAAAAAACTTGCTTCATCACGACAATGCTCCGGTCTATCGTTCAGTCATTGCAATGCAAAAATTTTTATGTGTACCGTTCACATGACTTTCTCTACATCTCTGCAACAAATTATTCTTAAAAATCTTATACTTCTATTTACTTCATGCTAATCAGAAAAAATTAGCAGAAATAGACTTATACTTGCTTCCTTGAAAGTAGAAGCGAAATAAGGGAGTACCATAGGTTGAAGTGATAGTCAAAAGCTGGTTGCTATGTGCCTTTGTTTGTATGGACAGGAGTTGACAAATTCCTATGTGAGAAAATTATAAGTTTAAGTTTTTTGGTGTTTTAAAGTGCTCCACATTTGTTGTGTGGTAAGTTTTTGTCCATCTCTTGCGGTTTAACAATTATGTAAAATTCCGTAAAATTGACCCAGAACAAAGTAGTCTTCAGAGGCTATTCCCAGAAAATTCAAGATATACATTTTATTTGTCAGGTAAATATCTTTAATATACGAAATTTTAATCAAAATCGTTAGAGTCATTTTTAAGAAAATCAAAATGCTCGAAAAAAGTTCCTTGTAAAGGGTAGTTTGGTGTAGGGGAATTTTTCTCAAAATCTTCGAGTCGCATCCCTGGAAGATACTTAACTTAAATACCAAGTTTGGTATTTTACCGACTTTTCGTTTTTGAGTTATCGTGTTCACAGGCACACGGACACCACACACACAAGGACCTTTTTGTGAAAATGCTTTTTTTGGATACAGGGGACCCTAAAACATATATATCCGGTGAAATCTCGATATCGAATTTTTTGGTGCAGTGCAATACCTTCTGTATACACTATGTACATAGTGCGTGTATAGAAAGTAAAAATGTGCGAATTAAAGTTGGAATTGCTTGAACACCCACCCTATTCGCCAGATCTAGCACCCAGTGACTACCACCTGTTCCCAAACCTCAAAAAATTACTTGGAGGACGAAGATTTCACAGCAACGAGGTCATTGATGCGGTAAACAGCTATTTTGAGGACTTTGATAAATCGACTACAAAGACGGTTTAATTAAATTAGAACACCGATATGACAAATATATTAGCCGTTCTGGAGATTATGTTGAAAAATAAAGCAAACAAAAAAATTAAATAGTGTTTTTATTAAGGCCCGGGACTTATCAGCCGACCCTAGTATAAGTCGTTTGGTATGATGTATTAGATGATCTTATATGAAGCTGCGTGCAGTTATCGAATAGACTACAAAACAACGTGTGTTTATTTCGTTAAATTTTGCTCGAACCTAATCACAGATGGACTAAATTAGTGTTAGAAAGCTTATCTTCTCTCTACTTCATGCTAATCGAGGTAATCCTTAGCAGGAATTGTCTTTGTTACTTTCTTCCTTATAAGTAGAAGGGAAATAAGGGTATAGAGTAGATTAAAGTGAGTCAAACCTTTTAAAAGTTGATTGTCAACAATTTTTAAATTGTTAAAGCAATTGATATCCAATAGTTCTAAGCGAGGAAAAATCAAGACGAGATTGTGTGTGTGTGTGTGTGTGTGTGTGTGTGTGTGTGTGTGTGTGTGTGTGTTCGCGCGCGCGTGTCGTCGAAAGAACTCTAATATCACTTGAACGCATAACATGTTTTTATGACGAAAGTATTCCTTCCGATGTAAATACATAGATCATGTATTTGTACGTGGTATGTAGTGTTGTGTACACAGCGCATAGAGAAGGTATTGTATTCCACCCAAAAATTCGATACCAAGATTTCACCGGAAATATATGCTCTGAGTCCTCCTGAATAAAAAAAAATTGGAAAAACCTTCGCGCGCGCGTGTGTGTGTGTGTGTGTGTGTACAGCATAGCTTAAAAACGAAAAGACCATTAAACACCAAACTTGGTATTTAAATGTGTTATTTTCCTAGGATGCGACACGAAGATTTCCAAGAAAACCCCTCACCCCAAACTACGCTTTATATGGAAAAAAATTTCGAAAATTTTTGCTTTCTCAAAAATTACTCTTGACGATTTTGATTAAAATCCCGTATATTAAAGCTATTTATGTCCGAAATAAAATGTATATCTCGAATTTTTGGGGAATAGCCTCTTAAAACCTCTTTATTCTGGATGCATTTTGCTTAACTGCTAAACTGTAAGAGATAGAAAAAAACTCACTGCACAAAAAATGTACATCATGACAAAACACACAATTTATGTCCTTTACGTTTTTGTTGTGGAGGTAACCGTTTCTGAGATATTTCTTGTTATTGGTTTCAATTGTGAAGTACTTAAACTTTTCTCCGCTTTTCTTTTCCTCTACTCCTGGACAAGCAAAGAAGTGATTTGGAAAGACAATCGCATAACGATAGCTTTTAAAACATTTGACAATCACTTTAGCATAGCGAATTCCCTTATTCCCTTCTACTTATAAGGAACTAAGTGATAAGAACACTCTGCTAACATTTATCTCGACTAGCATTGTAGACAAAGAAGAATAATCTTTTGTAGGTGGTTTGTAGAGCAGCTAGAGAAAGTTATGTGAGTGTAACATCAGATTTTTTAGATATTCTTTGTTTTTGGTTTCAGCTTTGAAAAACTACTTGAACTTTTCTCATACAGGAATTTTTCAACTCCTGTCCATGCAAAAAAAAAAAAAGAATTTCAGTCACATAGCAACCAGCTTTTGAATATCACTTTAACCTATGGTGCTCATCAGATTTTTTTAATCATTCTCCTGACACCAATGCAACAAATGAGAACACTAGTTTCTGTTAAACTCACTTTATTGTTCACGTAATGCTATACTTACACAAATATCATGTCACTTTCTTAGCAAGCGTCACTCATATTGATCTACAACTCTGTTCACTTCACCGGCTCCTTATCCATGGTCGCCCTCCGAAAGTTCCACACTTACAAATTTCGGGAACATTACAGTTTGAAATTACTCTGGAAGAAGAATGTTCTGGGCCTGGCAGGAAAGAAGGTTCGAGAAATCTTGTAGGGAAATACGCAAATGCCTGGCTATTGTGTCTGTTCGCTCTATTGTTAGGGCCAGGCAGCTGTGCCTTCGGGCGAAAGAGGGGCTCAGCCGCCATTACAATAAATGCATCTTTTGTTCGGTAATGTGTCCATAGTTGCAGGTTTTATTAAAGTATAGGAGAGGAGAATTAGACGGACAAAGATCCTGGTCGGGATATTCGACTTACTGTGCCACCTTGTAACAATAGTAGCTACCTTGACAACATTATCCAACTGATTTTCTTATTTTTTTACTGGTCAGCCTGTTGCGATGGTACTTAGTTCGTCCAATTCTGTACCTTTCCAACGTTAGTCTGTACACAGTATATATGGAATTGATTTGTATTTTAATTAACATATTGTTTGAAATAATAACTCCAAATGCTGCGAAAAATCTTTATTAATTATCGAGATGCTCAGAGAAGCATATCTGCTACGTTCCACTCAGTGGTCGACTGCATCGGGTGTTTCTCTGGCTGAACTGACTTCTCCTAGGCGCTAGCACCCGCAACAATATTGGAACATTCTCAAATGAAAAGCTTCTTGAAAGGAAACTACCAGGGAGGCACACACAAAGAGTTTGTTGCGCGGGTCATTTGATTTAAAGAGCCGTGCCGAAGGTGTTAACAATCCAGCTTACTTGATTAAGTTCATATCCTCACATCAGCGCGACCCAACGACAACTTCGTCCACGATTCGTGATAATCAGAGCTAGGAAGTTCGTACCGATTTCCTTAAGCAGAGTAACAGCGGCCAGGTTTAGCAATACCAAGCGGCGCTACTTGCGCGAGCAAAGTTCAACGTAGAGTGCAACCCATTACTGCAAAACAGATAATAGTGCATAACACAGAACTACGTCGGTAAGAAGGAAGGCGTTCGAATAATATCTTTGTTCTGCTCAAAATGAATTTGTTTTGCAACCATAGTACGTTTTCTAACAATGTACTTATTTAGAAACCGGTAACAGTTCTGGTATACAAACCGTCAAACGTCTAGTAACAGAACAGCTTCACAGAAGTATATTATTAATTGCAAATATATTCAAAGAATTAACTCATAACTATCAAGCTCAGAGGTATGGAACTGAACTGAACTGTACGGCATGTAGAAGAACTGTCAAGACGGATCTACCAACCCACGAGCATCCTACCTGACATAAAGATTAAACTGAAAAGTGTACATGAAAAGAACGCAGAATTCAGTGAGATGTATCACATACAAGCTGCACGTTTATCCCAACACTTGGCGATACTGATACGGAACTATAAAATAGTTCAAATATGCCCCGATCACATCATGCGAAGTGGAATCAACTTTTTCGTATATTATAAATGTTTGTCGGAACGTAGAATGAGGTTTCATTTGAAAGGTTTCAGAAGTACAGCTGCAGGCGAGTTTAAAGACTTAAAGATTCCTGCTTGTGTTTTACGTTGTAAGTGTCTGAAGATATTTAACAAATTAATTTTATTATTTGGGTGTTATTTAACATTCAACCAGAAAATATTTCAATCCATGTTATAATTACCTAGGGTTTTCATAATGTACATATATAGAAATCAGTTACTCACCCTTATTTATTTATTTATATATAATTTGTATGTTGTACATAATGATCTAAATAGGTTTGCTTTTACGAATGCCTCATAGGTCATGTTCTCTGGAAACATTTCTGTTTACTTGACAACAGGTGTGTTCAGCTTCTCACTGAGCGTTCTTATCAATGACTATGTTTTGATCCGGCGAGATGGCCGGTCGCAACCTGCGTAAGGAACTGTGAACAGTACAAACTTCCTAGCTCTGCTGATAATACCTATTCATATTAATTTAATTGTTTTTTTATACAAGCCGTGTGTGGGACAGGAGTTGGATAAGTAGAGTCCGACTGAAGAATTAATTTCCATAGCCGGAATTTGGACCACGGATCTCCCAGTCTCTAGCCGATTGCTCTACCACTGAGCTACTATGGTAATATGCTGACATAGCATTAAATTCCTCAACGGACTCGCATGCTTTTCCCGGCAAACCACAAGGTGATGTCAAATTATTTTGAGATGACAACCCAATAGCGGCTTACAATATCTGACTCTACTTATTCAACTCCTGTCCTAAACACGGTTTCTTTGAAAAAAAAAACAAATTAACACAATTCACCATAATAGTTGGCTATGCTATGAAGTTCTTAAAGTACTTACGACATTGTAAGTCACCATTGGGGTATGTCATCTCAAAATAATTTGAGAACACCTTTTAGTTTACCGGAAAACATGCGAGTCAGCAGGAGGAATTTAATGCTATGCCGACATGTTGCCATGGTGGCTAGTGGCAGGGCAACCGGATAGAGACCGGGAGATCCATGTTTCAAATCCCGGCTCTAGCACTGAATTTTTCAGTCTGACTTTGCCTATCCAATAAGCATATTGTACTATCTAGAACAGCATAAGTGACTGGTCCGTCTGTTGCTCGTACTGTACAAATGTACTCGTATATCAGTGCCGTACGAGCGGCGGACCTCAAGTCGTGTCGATTCTAGTGAAACTATTCTACATGTATAACCATTATACCAACATAACAGTTTGTCACGCCTTTGGGGTCTATAAAACCATCTCTTTGTAATTTCAAATTTATATTTTGCAGGTGTGTGGACAAGGATGATAAATCTATGTCAATTGGGCTCACGGAGGCGCTTCTTTCCAGTCTGGCATTCATCCCAGGTCCAATAGTTTACGGAATGCTCCTAGGTTTGTATTGAAAATACCTTAATTGTTACATACCACTTTTTTTGGTTTTATTGTTGGCATATCAGCATTTATGCTTTACAGGTCATAAATAACAAAAACATTAAATACATTGACATTTGAGGTTGCCCATATTGACTCCTCTAACATAAACAAAAATAGATTATTGGTACAGAAATTATAATATAACTTTACAAATAATGTTACAATTGAAAGTAAAATTAATATCAATAATAAATTGAAAAAAATGAATATACATGATTATGAATTTGTGAATAATTATTAACAGGAGTCCTCTGTGTCACTTGTTAAGAAATGTTGTGGTAGTTTTCTTTTCAGTCTTTTGTGTGGAGTTTTGATATGCAGGTTAAATGCTTGAGCACCAGTAAGGTTGCTTAATTTGTTGAAGAATGTCTTGGAGAGGTTCGTGTTGAAACTGCGTATTTCTTACAAACCTGGTGCGTTTGTAGCTCTGCGGAGAAACTTATTTTGTGCAACTTGCAGTTTATGAATATTAGTTTTATTTGTTGTGGACCATATAGGAGCTGCAGAAGAGAGAAGAGCTCGAATTAAAGATTTGTAAAGAAGAATGGAGCAGTCGAGGCCAATCTTGGAGCGTTTATTAATTAATGGATAAAGTTTGATGAGCCTTGAGTTAGCAAGTGTTATAATGTGATCATTCCACGTCATTTTTGTGTCCAGTAGAATATTTAACTGAGGTCTGAGAGGGCAACAGGTTAGTTGCTTATTCTGTAAATGTAAATAATCAAGGTTTTGACAAGGTCTTAGAGAAAATGTTTTTGCTTCAGTCTTGTTGATGTAAAGTGAAATGCGCCATACTGTAAGCCATTCAGCTAATGGTGAAAGAGACGCTTGCAGGCGTCTAGTTGATGTATTTAGTGTGGAGAGTGAATAAAAAAGACGTACATGGCGATGGAAGCTGGTTGTAGATCAGGAACATCAGCTGCTTGCAGATGTCTAGTTGCTGTATTTAGTGTGGAGAGTGAATAAAAAAGACGTACATGGCGACGGAAGCTGGTTGTAGATCAGGAACATCAGATGCTTGCAGATGTCTAGTTGCTGTATTTAGTGTGGAGAGTGAATAAAAAAGACGTACATGGCGATGGAAGCTGGTTGTAGATCAGGAACATCAGATGCTTGCAGGCGTCTAGTTGCTGTATTTAGTGTGGAGAGTGAATAAAAAAGACGTACATGGCGACGGAAGCTGGTTGTAGATCAGGAACATCAGACGCTTGCAGGCGTCTAGTTGCTGTATTTAGTGTGGAGAGTGAATAAAAAAGACGTACATGGCGATGGAAGCTGGTTGTAGATCAGGAACATCAGCTGCTTGCAGGCGTCTAGTTGCTGTATTTAGTGTGGAGAGTGAATAAAAAGGACGTACATGGCGATGGAAGCTGGTTGTAGATCAGGAACATCAGCTGCTTGCAGATGTCTAGTTGCTGTATTTAGTGTGGAGAGTGAATAAAAAAGACGTACATGGCGATGGAAGCTGGTTGTAGATCAGGAACATCAGATGTTTGCAGGCGTCTAGTTGCTGTATTTAGTGTGGAGAGTGAATAAAAAGACGTACATGGCGATGGAAGCTGGTTGTAGATCAGGAACATCAGACGCTTGCAGGCGTCTAGTTGCTGTATTTAGTGTGGAGAGTGAATAAAAAAGACGTACATGGCGATGGAAGCTGGTTGTAGATCAGGAACATCAGATGCTTGCAGGCGTCTAGTTGCTGTATTTAGTGTGGAGAGTGAATAAAAAAGACGTACATGGCGATGGAAGCTGGTTGTAGATCAGGAACATCAGCTGCTTGCAGGCGTCTAGTTGCTGTATTTAGTGTGGAGAGTGAATAAAAAAGACGTACATGGCGATGGAAGCTGGTTGTAGATCAGGAACATCAGATGCTTGCAGATGTCTAGTTGCTGTATTTAGTGTGGAGAGTGAATAAAAAAGGGGTACATGGCGATGGAAGCTGGTTGTAGATCAGGAACATCAGACGCTTGCAGGCGTCTAGTTGCTGTATTTAGTGTGGAGAGTGAATAAAACAGACGTACATGGCGATGGAAGCTGGTTGTAGATCAGGAACATCAGATGTTTGCAGGCGTCTAGTTGCTGTATTTAGTGTGGAGAGTGAATAAAAAAGGGGTACATGGCAATGGAAGCTGGTTGTAGATCAGGAACATCAGATGCTTGCAGGCGTCTAGTTGCTGTATTTAGTGTGGAGAGTGAATAAAAAAGACGTACATGGCGATGGAAGCTGGTTGTAGATCAGGAACATCAGATGCTTGCAGGCGTCTAGTTGCTGTATTTAGTGTGGAGAGTGAATAAAAAAGGGGTACATGGCGATGGAAGCTGGTTGTAGATCAGGAACATCAGATGCTTGCAGGCGTCTAGTTGCTGTATTTAGTGTGGAGAGTGAATAAAAAAGACGTACATGGCGATGGAAGCTGGTTGTAGATCAGGAACATCAGACGCTTGCAGGCGTCTAGTTGCTGTATTTAGTGTGGAGAGTGAATAAAAAAGACGTACATGGCGATGGAAGCTGGTTGTAGATCAGGAACATCAGATGCTTGCAGATGTCTAGTTGCTGTATTTAGTGTGGAGAGTGAATAAAAAAGACGTACATGGCGATGGAAGCTGGTTGTAGATCAGGAACATCAGATGCTTGCAGGCGTCTAGTTGGTGTATTTAGTGTGGAGAGTGAATAAAAAGGACGTACATGGCGATGGAAGCTGGTTGTAGATCAGGAACATCAGCTGCTTGCAGGCGTCTAGTTGCTGTATTTAGTGTGGAGAGTGAATAAAACAGACGTACATGGCGATGGAAGCTGGTTGTAGATCAGGAACATCAGATGCTTGCAGATGTCTAGTTGCTGTATTTAGTGTGGAGAGTGAATAAAAAGGGCGTACATGGCGATGGAAGCTGGTTGTAGATCAGGAACATCAGATGCTTGCAGGCGTCTAGTTGCTGTATTTAGTGTGGAGAGTGAATAAAAAAGTCGTACATGGCGATGGAAGCTGGTTGTAGATCAGGAACATCAGACGCTTGCAGGCGTCTAGTTGCTGTATTTAGTGTGGAGAGTGAATAAAAAAGACGTGCATGGCGATGGAAGCTGGTTGTAGATCAGGAACATCAGATGCTTGCAGGCGTCTAGTTGCTGTATTTAGTGTGGAGAGTGAATAAAAAAGTCGTACATGGCGATGGAAGCTGGTTGTAGATCAGGAACATCAGACGCTTGCAGGCGTCTAGTTGCTGTATTTAGTGTGGAGAGTGAATAAAAAAGACGTACATGGCGATGGAAGCTGGTTGTAGATCAGGAACATCAGATGCTTGCAGATGTCTAGTTGCTGTATTTAGTGTGGAGAGTGAATAAAAAAGACGTACATGGCGATGGAAGCTGGTTGTAGATCAGGAACATCAGATGCTTGCAGATGTCTAGTTGCTGTATTTAGTGTGGAGAGTGAATAAAAAAGACGTACATGGCGATGGAAGCTGGTTGTAGATCAGGAACATCAGATGCTTGCAGATGTCTAGTTGCTGTATTTAGTGTGGAGAGTGAATAAAAAAGACGTACATGGCGATGGAAGCTGGTTGTAGATCAGGAACATCAGATGCTTGCAGGCGTCTAGTTGCTGTATTTAGTGTGGAGAGTGAATAAAAAAGACGTATATGGCGATGGAAGCTGGTTGTAGATCAGGAACATCAGACGCTTGCAGGCGTCTAGTTGCTGTATTTAGTGTGGAGAGTGAATAAAAAAGACGTACATGGCGATGGAAGCTGGTTGTAGATCAGGAACATCAGACGCTTGCAGGCGTCTAGTTGCTGTATTTAGTGTGGAGAGTGAATAAAAAGGACGTACATGGCGATGGAAGCTGGTTGTAGATCAGGAACATCAGATGCTTGCAGGCGTCTAGTTGCTGTATTTAGTGTGGAGAGTGAATAAAAAGGGCGTACATGGCGATGGAAGCTGGTTGTAGATCAGGAACATCAGATGCTTGCAGGCGTCTAGTTGCTGAATTTAGTGTGGAGAGTGAATAAAAAAGGCGTACATGGCGATGGAAGCTGGTTGTAGATCAGGAACATCAGAGTGAATATATTAAACAGTAGCGGTGCGAGAACTGATCCTTGTGGTACTCCTGCGGCGATTGTTCCTATAGTTGATTTGGAGCCATCTTTGTGGACTACAAATTGCCGTTCTGTTAAAAAACTCCTTATTATCTGTATAAGATAATCTGGTATTCCTACTCTATATAAATCTACTACTAGGCCTTCTTGCCATATACATACCACTTTTTACTTTCTCTACACCTACTATGTACATCGAGAAGGTATTATATTCCACCCAAAAATTCAATACCGGAAATATATATACTGAGATCCCCTGAATCCAAAAACAATAACTTTAGAACAATGTCCATGTGTTTGCGGTCAGCATACCTCAATAACTAAAAGACGTAGTATTTAAGTTTATCATCTCCCAAGGATGCGGCACAAAGATTTTCAAAACTATCCCCCTACCGCAAACATGGAAAAATGGTTGAAAACTTTGTTTTTCCCAAAAATGGCTCCAACGAGTTGGATTAAATACCGTATATTAAAGTTATTCACAACACAAATAAAATGTATTTTTGAATTTTTTGGGAAGAGACTCTCAAGAGCACTTTTTTTTTTGTTTGATTTTTGTAAAATTTTGCATAACAGTTAAAGCGTAAGAGTTGGACAAAAATTTACTACACAAAAAAGTAGATCTCATTAATACACAAAATTTATTCCATGTGCAGTAATTATCTTTTTTCAGAAATATTCCTCATTTGTTTCAATTCTAAAGTACTTACATTTTTCTCAAAGTCATCATCTGTTTCAATTCTCTTTTGTTTTTCTTCAGGCATGGCGATAGCTTTTTAAACCTTATGACTGATGCTTCATCCTAGTTTACTACCTTATTTCCCTTCTACTCATTAGAAATGAAGTAATAATATTTATGTTAATGTTTATGTAGATTAATATAAAACAGATAAAAGAATAGTCTGTTTTAATAATTGTTGGTACAATAAGTACAGAAAATCATTTGAATGGAACATATCAGATTTTTGCCTCAGCGTTTTTATTAGTGGTATTTATTTATATCATTTATTTATTATTTATTCTGACTCATAAATCAATTTTTCTAGTGGTACAAAATAAAATACACCTTTTGTAATATTACAACAAATATTTTATCATAAAATAGTCATAAATTAAGTCATGGGAGCAAATTATAACAAATAATATAAAAATTTGTGACAACAATAGAAGTTATAACAATAAAAGGCAATTACAAAAAAAAATCTGATATGTTCCATTCACATGACTTTCTCTACATCTCTGCAACAAATTATTGTTAAAGAGTTTATGTCTTCATGCTAATCGAGAAAAAATTAGCAGAAATAGTCTTGTTATTACTTGTTTCCTTGTAAGTAGAAGGGGAATAAGGGAGTACCATAGGTTAAAGAGTTAGTCAAAAGCTGGTTGCTATGTGACTGAAGTTCCTTTGTTTGTATGGACAGGAGTTGACAAATTCCTGTATGAGTAAAGTATAACACGAAAAAAAAACATAGGACATAAATTGTGTGTTTTATGTGATCTGCATTTTTTTTTTTTTTTGCATACTAAGTTTTTGTCTATCTGTTACGGCTTACCAGTTATGCAAAATTCAATAAAAATCATCTAGAATAAAGAGGTCTTTAGAGACTCTTCGCAGAAAATTGAAGATATACGTTTTATTTGTCAGGTAAATATCTTAAATATAATAGATTTTAATCAAAATCGTTAGCCATTTTTGAGAAAATCAAAATGTTCGAAAAAAGTTCCATGTAAAGGATAGTTGGGAGTGGGGGGATTTTCTTGAAAATCTTTGTGTTGTTTCCTTAGAAGATACCAAACCTAAATACTAAGTTTGGTATTCAACGGTCTTTTCGTTTTTGAGCTATGCTGTCCACAGGCACACATATAGACAGACAGTTTTTTTGTATTCATGGGGACCCAAAATATGTATTTTCGATGAAATCTCGGTATGCAATTTTTGGGTGCATTACAATACCTTCTCTATACACTTTGTACATAGTACGTGCAGAGAAAGTAATAAAGTTATTTCTAAATAATAATAAGAATACCAATTTCGTAATTGCAGCTTTTGGCGAGTTGTTTGACGGATATGAAGAGACGCAGAACGTACAAACAAAAGAACTATAAACTCTGGTTTGATATATGTGTATATTTGCAGATTCCGCATGTATGGTGTGGGGTCAGACGTGCGGCAGATCAGGAAACTGCTGGCTATATGACGGGCAACAGCTGGGATATCTTCTCAACTTTACTGCCTCAGGTTGGTACGCTTTATTCATTTAACCGGCCTTTTTGGCCTTCAGAATATCTCATTTCTAGGCGGCGTCATTGGCCCATTGGTAAGATCGTTCGCGTTCCACTTTTGCGGCCGCGTTCGATCGATCCCAAGCGCACACATGTGGTATTTGTGGTGGACGAAACGGCGTTAGGGCGGATTATCTCCGGGTTACCCCGCCACTCAATCCAGCAATTGCTCCATCATCACCTTTCCTATAAGCCATTTCATATCATCCACTTCCTCACTCTCATGCCTGGCTACGGGCCTACCACTCGTTCCAGGTTCACCATTCTGTAGTTTCGTATTGTTAGCCTTCTGATCCCTACGTATCCGCTTGTAAATCCTAACAGGCCGTTTCAAAATGACACCAAACGAAGATAGCAGTCGATTAGCTTTCACTTTGACTTGTCCGAATCCTGATGTCGCAACTTTCAAACTCTTCTATTTAAAGTTGTGTGTGTGTGTTTAAAAATCACACACATTTGGGATTAGGCAGTGAAGGAACAACGGTTGTCATACGCCAACCTCAGAACGTGTTATACGAAACACATAACAAAACCCACATGCTACGTTTTCCATTACTAAGGTAACCTGTGCCGCGCCGGCGTGTCTATCAAACCACGCCTACACCACCCGACTAGGACCTTTGCTACCAACCGGCATCTCTCTTGGAGTGGGCCAGGCACGTACATCTGGTTATGTACGACTGCCTAATCCATGGTGATTTTATGACAGTTTTTGTATGAGCCGAATTTAGAGCTGAAAACTATATTCACGTTTCACGTACGATATGACAAACAAGGTCCACATCTTCGTTTGGTGTCGTTTTGAAACACACATACTCTCTCTCTCTCTAATTTCATTAGAGTAAGAGAGAACATTTAAACGTCCTGGTTTCCAAGAAAAGAAATTTGACATAACCAAACTATGGAAAAGAAATTGCTATGATTTTCTTCCACTCCTTTTTCTTCCTCTAGCACGTATGTACAATGCAGATGGTAGGTAGAGAAGGTATTATGTTCCACCCAAAAATTCGATATTGAGAGTTCACCAAAAATATACGTTTAGAGTCTCAAAACCCCCCAAAAATCATTTTTAGAAAAGGTGTGTGAACAGCATTAACTCACAAATGAAAAGTTAATTAAATACAAAACTTGATATTTAAATTCTGTATCATCCAATGACGCGACACGAATATTTTCGAGAAAATACTCCCAGCCCGAACTAGCCTTAACACGGAATATTTTACGAAATTCGATTTTTACAAATATGTCTAAGGATTTTGATTAATATGCCATATATTAAAGATGTCTACATAGTAAATAAAGTCGTCTACAGACCCAGGAAGTTCGATCAGACCAGACACCTAGCTCTCCCCGCGTCGAGATGAACTACCTGCACTATGTTAGGGACCTTCCACGATGGCTCTTCTCCTACCGTCTGGTTTCGGTCGCCCTTTGAAATTACTCTTATCTCCTCCTATCCTCCTCCATTATACACACACACTCTGCTGCCCACTGTTGCGCACCCAAAATGTTATTTTGTTAATGTTATGGATAGGCAGAGTTGTTACACTGAAAAATTCAACGCCATAGTTGGGATTTCAAACACAAATTTCCCTGTCTCCAGCTGGCTTCTCTAACCACTGAGCTACCGTGGCAACTCCTGTCCTACACAGGTTTTGTGTCGAAAAGGCAGTTACTTAATTATTAACCTTCTATTTTCTTGTTTCAGCATTCTTACTAGGAGGAACCCTTCTAGATATTGGAGTTTGGTATTACGTAAAAGATCTCAAGATATACGACGACCATGATGTAGAGAACGAGAAAAAGAAGAAAAGAAGTAATGCTAGTACATCTGGAAGGTGATATCTGCTGAAAGATGCTATAGCTCGGTTTGTGCCCTGACCAGTACAAAGAAAAGAACTTTGATGGTAACGCATTGAGATAAGATATTTTGTGATATACTCAAGTCTATGAGAGACATCCAGTAAGTAAAGAACGATTAGGCATAACTAAGCAATAGCTAAAGTTATCAACACAAAACCTTATTTACAAAATTACAGTATCTTACTCTATCTCCTAAAGTAATCTCCATTTCTATCAAGGTATTTATTGTCACGTGATACCAGATTTTCAATGTAAATTGGTTGGTTGGCTTCCAATTCTTCTCCTTCTGTACAAGCATGTTAGAGGGATGGATCGTTATACGATGAGTTTTTGTAGGTTTCGGCTTGGGCAGTTTGTTATACTGTACTGTTAGAACATTATTTTATGTTCAGCAGTTTGATAGCGTGTATCTATAATCTATAAAATGTATTTGACTTTACTACAAAATGGCTTATCAATTAGGTTATTCGTAGAACAAAAAAAAAATAAAAATTGAAATGAATTTCATATGGGCAAGATATTGTTATAACTTCTAGATTCGTAGAGATTTATAATTCAAACATAGAAATAAGTACGTATATTTAACGTAACTCCATGGCACGAATGTCCACAAGGGACCTTGGCCTGCCGTCCGGCCGCTGCATCGCCCATCTCGGCCCGAAGGGTGCCGTGTTGGAGGGTGATCAGGAGCCGCTACTTCTCAATCGAGTGGCTCCTCAATTGGCCTCCCCAGGGACCTCACGAGGTTGAGTGCACCCCGGACCATGTCTCCCAGCGGGGGAAAATTACCCACACCGGTACCGAAATCGAACCCAGGTCTCCCGCTTGGCAAGAACCGCGCTACCACTGCGCTAAGGAGACGACCCTTTCGTATATTTATTCGGCGTAAATTTTCATATTAACTGAGTAGAACGAAGTTATTACAATATAGATAAACTGATGATAGGTTTGCAATCCAATTTATAACTATCGAAAGTGTAATAGTTTATTTTATATACGTAGAACTGATTTATATAAGCTTTAGCATTTCGGTCGGTTTACAATATCAGTTTATACATGTTTATCCAAACCTGGACATCTATTGCCGACACTTGCTCCACCTAAACATGGTGTTGGTACACTGGTCGCGTTTCGACAATCTTCGTTGTCATCTTTTGCAGCTTCGCAGACGTCTGAGGTGGCTGTTTTGGAGGGGGGAACAGGAATAAAGGTTATAAGGATAACAGGTATATAAGGTGTTTGGGAAGGATAAAGGAAAGGGAAGAGCAAGGATTTAGTACTGTGGTTTATTGGGGCAGCTGTGGTAACATGAGGCCCGGTACCGCCGAAGCAAACAGAGTGTTTGTGGGTGATGAGCGTGGGGAGCAGGCAGACACATGGCGCAATGTCCTGACGGGGACCTGCATAAGTTTGGGTGCATCATATTTCCAGAAAGGAGTGTTAATTGGGCGATGGAGCTCTTCCCAAGTGGGAGCTCCAAAGATTAGCATACTGGGACGTTGGTGTATAGCTGCTGTGAGTTGTTGCGTCATGTCTTGAAGCCGGATGGTGAAGCCACGAGTCTGTTGTTGCAGCAGCTCATCGAGCTGATTGTGGACCTTGTAGATCCTTGAGTTGTTGATGTAGTCCACCACCTTCTTGAGGCTCCTGTTGAAATGGTCTTGCAAGGCGGCGTTCTCCCGGTGTACTTCCTGTGGTGTTGATTGCAGGCTGCGGGCGGTTGCCTGAATCTCCGCTAGAGAGCGGGTCAGGGCTTCCTCCCACGTGGATATGCGGTCGACGATGGTGTTGATTGTTTGGCGCAGGTGTTGGAGTTCGGCTGTGTTGGCTGATGTATTGGCTTGGAGTTTGATGAATGTGGAGGTCTGCGGTTGGTCTTGTATCTGCGCAGAGGTGATGGCGGATGCTGGCGTGTGAGAGGCTGGTTGTGGTGTGTGGTTGGCATCTGTCGGCGTGGGTGTATGGGGCACACCGCTTCCCGTGTAGTGACCTGCACTGTTTCAGGTAGCACAGTACACGGGCCGGCGTGTCAGGTTGTGGTATGTGCAGGCGGTAGTGAGGCATCCAGCACCACAGTAGTGGCAACGGATGGCGGCTGTGCAGCTGTCTGAAGAGTGGCCGTACTGACAGCACCGGCGACACGGGAAAACGCGGGCGCTTCGGCTAGGCTCAACTGAGAGCACCGCTTCGTCCCAGAACTCGTCTGACGAGCGGCGATGGTCCTCTCTCGGTGTGGATGAGTATAAGTGAAGGCCAACGAAGACGGCCGGCGTTGAGGAGTAGACCATCCGGTATCTGCCGGTGAACTCCACGCACCATTGCGCAGAAGCGTAGAGAGGTCTAGTAGGTGGTGTGCTGGCTGAGGAGGTGTTTTGTGAACATTGTTCGGCTTGCTCGCCGGATGATGCTGCGGGACTGGCTGAGGTTCGGCGGTAGTTGTGGTCTGGGAGACTGGGTCGGCAGTGGCGATGTTGGTCTCAGGCGGCTCCTTGATTGTCTCTTGGGTGACTGCGGTAGGCTTTCAGCGTTTACCTCCCATCTTGACTCGGCGAAGGCAGAGAGCGAAAAAGTCTCGGTAGCTGAATAAAGCTTATAAGGATAACAGGTCAATTAGGTATTTGGGAAGGATAAAGGGAAATGGGAGAGAAAGGAGCACGGTATCTGGGCAGCTTCAACATCTAATATAGGTGTCGGACCGATAGCACTGACATCAGGTGGTAGAAGCTGAACTTAATTGACATCTGCCTTCTTCTTGCGAGTCCTTGGTGGAACGTTTCGGAACTGTTTGCTAGCTTGACTTTCAGTTTTTTGTACATGTTTTAAAATGCCATCTGCTGGTGGTATTTCAAAGTTAACCACATTACTGCTATTACTGTAAATGAACATTTTTTCTCAGATATTCAACTCTGAAGGAGTGTTAATGGCTTTCAATAATTTGATTTCCTGCCCCATTTCGTGGTTAGTATTCCAAAAATTATTGGCTACTGCTGATTTATTCAATTGTTTAAATTTAATATTTCTTTGATGTTTATAAAGTTGGGCAGAATTTTTTTCTTCGACTTCCAAGTTAGAAGTCTCTTGAAAAAATATATTTATGGTGGTTATGAATCTTATTGAATGCTATAACAAATGCTGATTTTATAATAATGAAAGTTTATTTTGCTGCTACACCAACATTTAAATTTTCATTATACGTAAACGTTATCATAACAAATTTTTTACGGGATATAAATTTAAATGATTTTAGTTATCATATTTGTATTAAATATTATTTTATTCGTGTTAAATATCACGAATATACGATCGTGTTTTAGCTCAATATCATCATCACTACCATTTATCACATTTTCCGAGTGTTAAATATTTCGAAAACAACAGGATCCTATACATATAATATACGATGCATAATGTAGCGTAATATATGCCACAGACTCTTTCACCGCTAAAGATCTGAGCCAACATGTCACTGTCACTTTGGGTAATCTTTTCCACCCAAAAAGTCACTACGGTGTCCAAAGTGAAGCGGCGGTTTTTCTGAATTTTTTTATCAACTTTCGCTTTTAAGTTCTCCATAAGAATTGATAAACTTCCACTCCGGTTTTTGTCGTGCGCACTGGTTCTTACTTCATGACTCGTAAACTATGCGCTATTTTCTCACTGAGGCGCATCGTATTTACAACCCGGGCGGGGTCAGCAGATTTCCGGATTGAGGTTCGGTGTACGTAGAGTATTACTATGAGTTGGCTCTCCAGACCGTTTCGAAACGTGTTGCACAAAGCCTGGCCACGTTCAGTTCCTGCTAGTTTTTTTCCCCCCCTTTTTTTATACTTATCCCTACGTTACTGTTGTTTTCCTATTTGTTTCCTTCCATCCCTACATATTCATAAATACCCTTACCTGAGTCGGGACTCTATCCCCTGCACCACTGAGCACCAAAGCTAGACTCGTTAACAGGCGTAGCCATCTTGTAATTCATTGCAATGAATTCTGAATAAGTTTAGTTGATTTATGTTCATTGTCTTTTCACAGCTCTGCACATTATTATCCTGATTTTTGTATCAAGTTTTATATTTTATTTGTAAAAGTATAAGGCGTCTTATTTACTAAATATATTATGAAATAATTGCTTTATTGCGTTACTTTATGAATTAGAGCAATACGTATAATGTCAGTACATGTAATGAGCTGCTTTTGGAACAGATTATACCTCAACGTGTGTATGTTTACACTACAAACCACTCTCCACTAGCTCCTCTTTATACCACTGACTGCTCTGTGTGTTCGTAACTGTGTGCGCTTCGGATCCTAAACCGAACTCTAATTATCCCATACATTTGTGTTATTTGCCTGTTATGTACGATTTACCAAACGAATTAGTTCTTCGGCATTGGTGACAATTTATTACGTTGAGAAATAAAGTGATGAGGTACTGTAACTTTGTAAATAAAGTTTTCTATTGATATTCTTCGTTATTATTTAGTTATGACAAATCGTTCGTATTTCGTTTATTTCCTGTAATGTTATTGTTGTGACGCTGATTAATAATGCATTTGACTGTTGTGTATTTACTGAAAGCGTAACAATTGAATTACAAGCTTGAGGTAAGAAATCGCTGCCTTTTATAACTTGGTTTATATAATTAAGTTGTATTGTTGACTGTCTTAATGTTATTGTAGTCCTGTGACAATAATAAACTACGAAATACATAGTTGCCAACTTCTTGAAATTGAAATCCTAAAAATTCTCCTTGTCCAGCAAAGCATCTCAAGATTACGACGAAATAAAATTTGGAATTTAGAAATAATGTTCAAACAAAATATACGAAAATTACATTTAAAATAACTTCTGTCGCCATTCCTAACAAACAAAAGAAACCGAGGAAATATTAGATGAAAAAGGAACTGTCGTGGACAGAAGTCCAAGAAAATCGCTGGTTCGCATCACAATGTGTTTATAGGTAATTTTAAAATGTTAAATGGCTGGATCAGTGTTGTATAAACATAATATATTTACAGCCAACTTTCCTAATTGAAGAGAAAGGTAATGTCTATCAGGTTCTGCGATTTCTCCTGCTATTTATTCCACCACGTGCTCCATATTCATCTATTCCATGTTTTTCTTCTTCCTCACTCTCATACTGGCATCGGACTGGTCACCCATACTGTCTATTCTCGCTGATCCAGAGTCCGTCTCCTCCTCAACAGGCATTTGGGAAAGTCCTCCTACAAGGTGGGTAAATAACGAAAGAAAGAAGTATATAAAACCTAAATATTAGCACTGCGTTGTGCGTTAGACACTCTCCCCACACCCAAGATAGGTTTTTGTCTTTCAATCACCACGTGGTCATTAGCGTCAGTAGCACGCTTTCATTTGCGAAGATGGAAAGTTGGTTAGGTTTAGAGTAGCATATATGTGTACGTAAATATTATAATTGGGAATCGCTCGCAACGCTCATGAAGAATTCATCCTGAAGTTTCTTGCATCATTGCCTCCTCCAGAACTCCAGTTCAGATCCTGTGAATAAATTTGGGAATAGTGGTTCAGAAGAAGAACCACGTGCGAAGTCATAGTTTTAACTCTTTCCAGCACAATGTTGCCATCTTTATCTGTATTTGTTGTTCGAGGTTGGTACAGGTTAACGTTCCATAATTCTCTACCGTTGTGTTATTTTGGCATTTTCTTTAAAGTTATTTATATTAACTTGGCGTAGAAAGTAAAAGCAAAATAAAATCCCTTCAAAATACTTTTTTTTCACTGAGTAGTGTGGTAGTAGCGTGCCTGCCTCATGTTTAACAGATCGTGGGTTCGAATCTCGCTTGGGGTGAGTTACTCGGATGAGTTTTTTTTCGGGGTTTTCCCTTATCCTGAGAAGACGAATGTCGGGTAACTTTAAGCTCCAAGGATCCCGAGATCATTTCACCAATTTCATTCATCGTCCGATATGAATAACCAGGTCAAAGGACATTAAACTAAACTAAAAATGCTGCTACAATGCTACGAAAAACCAGTCAACATTTGCATATGCTAATCACTGTTTACTTTACCTGGGCCCATCCCTTCCTTTATCACAACATTGCAGATTCCAACCTATGTTAACTGTGACAGTGAAATTTTGATCAATAATCTTTCTCTAAATGTTTTAGAAGTTTAGACAACTGAGCTACCAACAAGTAATTACGTAAGACCAATTTATTTAGGCAAATGTGAATTTTATGGCGTCAGTTTTCAAAAAGAAATGTCAATAGAAAATAAATTGGTCTGGATTGGGTTAACAAAAGAAATATTGGACGAAATTGGCGAAAGTCGTTCATTACGAAAATCGATCACAGATTTGATTAACTTGAAAACAAATCAACTGAAATACGATCTTTTATAGTGGCTGTGATAAATCGTGTCAGTGTAATGTGTTTACTGGCACAATCATTTTTGTTATTGTTTCTTTAACATCTTAGGTCACATCGGGAGCTTTGCACTTGAAACAACTCGCTATCTGTAGGTTAAAATCATTTAATTTCCCTCAAACACACACTCATTCACTCCCACATACAGACTTCCAGACTATGTGTGGGATAGGGAATAATTCTGGCTAAAGAAACATTCCTCGCCCCAGCCGGGAATGGAACCCGGGACCTCCGGGTAAGAAGTAAGCTCGCACTATATACATAGTGTATAGAGAAGGTATTGCACTCCACCAAAAAATTCGATACCGAGATTTCACCGGAAATATATGTTTTAGGGTCCCCTGTATCCAAAAAAAGCATTTCCCAAAAAGGTCCGTGTGTCCGTGTGTCAGTATGTCCGTGTGTCTGTGAACACGATAACTCGAAAACGAAAGGTCGGTAAAATACCAAACTTGGTATTTAAGTTTAGTATCTTCCAGGGATGCGACACGAAGCTTTTGAAAAAATCCCCCGATCCCAAACTACCCTTTACATGAAACTTTTTTCGAAATTGTTGATTTTCTAAAAAATGGCTAACGATTTTGATTAAAATCTCGTATATTAAAGATGTTTAATTGACAAATAAAATGTATATCTTGAATTTTCTGGGAATAGCCTCTGAAGACTACTTTATTCTGGATGAATTTTACGGAATTTTGAATAACTGCTAAACCGTAAGAGATGGACAAAAACTTACTACACGAAAAATGTAGAGCACGTTCAAGCACACAATTTATGTTATATACATTTTTTTTCGTGGAGTCATCGTTTTTGAGTCATTAATTGTTTTTGATTTCTGCTATGAAAACTTATACTTTTCTCATACAGGAATTTGTCAACAGCTTCCATACAAACAAAGGAACTTCAGTCACATAGCAACCAGCAAGGAACAAAGCAAACATAGCAACAAGGTACCAAGTATTAAGACTATTTCTGCTATTTTAGTCTGATTAACACGAAGTAAGTAGAAGTATAAGCTTTTTAAGAGTAATTTGTTGCAGAGATGTAGAGAAGATCCTGTGAGTGTAACGCATCAGATTTTTTTTCTATCCACTTCACGCTAATCGAGCTAAACATAGCAGAAAGTTTCTTAATCACTTGTTTCCTTGTGTGTAGAAGGGAAATAAATAGGTTAAAACAATAGTTAAATCTAATAAAAGCTGGTTGCCAGGTGATTGAAATCCATTTCTTTGTATGATCAGGAGTTGACAAATTCCCATATGAGAAATGCTTAACTATGTTAAAACTAAAACCACAACCGAGAAATATCTGTGAAATTATCAATTCCAAGAAAATTGAATATGAAATAAATTGTGTGTTTTAACGAGATCTGTAATTTGTGTAGTAAGATTTTGTCTATCTGTTACACTTTACCAGTTGGATATGTAAAATTAAGCTCTTCAAAGACTATTCCCAGAAAATTTCAGATATTCGTTTTATTTTTCCTGTAAACGTCTTTAATATACGATATTTTAATCAAAATTGTTCGAGTCATTTTTGAGAAAATCAACATATTTGAAAATTTTTCCATGTAAGGGTAGTTGGGGGTGCGGCGATTTTTCTCAAAATCTTCATGTCACATCTTTGGAAGATGCTAAACTTAAATACGTGACGGTCCACATGCACCTTGTTACCATTGATTATTAATTTCTCTATGCGTATTATGTACATAGTGTATAGAGAAGGTATTGTAATGCACCAAAAAATTCGATACCGAGATTTCACCGGAAATATATGTTTTGAGATTCCCTGAATCCAGAAAAAGCTATTTAGAAAAATGTCCATGAGTGTGTGTGTGGGGGGGTGGGTGGACAGCATAGCTCAAAAACAAACAGCCCGTTAAAAACCAAACTTGGTAGGTATTTAGGTTTGGAGTCTTCCAAGGATGCAAGACGAAGATTTTCAAGGAAACACTATCCCCACCCACAACTTTCCTTTACATGAAACTTTTTTAGAAAATTTTGATTTTCTCAAAAATAGCTACTACGATTTTCATTAAAATATCATATATTAAAGATATTTACATGACAAATAAAATGTATTTCTTGAATTTTCTGGGAAGAGCCTCTGAAGAGTACTTTATTCTGAATGAATTTTACGGCATTTTGCATAACAGCTAAACCGTAAGAGATAGACAAAAGCTAACTTAGCAGAAAATATAAAGCACGTTAAAACACACAATTTATGTTATATTCATTTTTTTCGTGGTGTTGTACGTTTTTGAGATATTCCTCGTTTCTGGGTTCAGCTTTAAAAAACGTATACTTATCTCATACAGGAATTTGTCAACTCCTGTCCATATAAACAAACGAACGTCAGTCACATAGCAACCAGTTTTTGACTATCACTTTAACCTATGGTACTCCCTTATTTCGCTTCTACTTACAAGGAAGCAAGTAATAAGACTATTCCTGCTAATATTTCCTCGAATAGAATGAAGTAAATAGAAGCATAAGCTTTATAACAATAATTTGTTGCAGAGATGTAGAGAAAGTCATGTGAATGGAACACATCACATATTTTTGGGGTGAAATACAATACTTTCTTACGCTTCTATGTACTTATATATTACGTATAGAGAAAATAAAAACGCGTTAAGAGACGTTTTAATATCCTAAACATGGCGCTCTAAATTTGCTAGAATTAGCATCCAGAATTGAAGTCTAAGAACATATTGTGGAGATAGGCCAATTATTTACTTAAAACTTACTCCCCCTCTCCTCCTACGCACTGAAGGAGTCGCATTAGCTTGTGGATCTTCAGTGTGCACTGCTCGCTCGTCATGCGAGCCTTTCGTCTCTACCAGAGCACCAAGTAAGTGTATGGATATCGTAAATATTGCTATAAGGTGTACACTTTTACATACCTATCAAGTTACGTTCACAATATGTCCAACTGAACCAGTGATAGTATTCACTCACGAACTTTGGTACTACTTTTTACATGCTGTATAGAAAAAGTATTTTATTGCATTCAAAAATCCTATACCGAGATTTCACTACACTATTAGGCTTCCCAGAATTAAAAAAATATGATGTGTTACATTCACATGACTTTCTCTACCTCTCTGCAACAAATTATGGTAATTATTTACAAGTTGGGCCCCTACATCTCTCCGCTGCGACTTATGCCAGTTTTGCACTCTAACGGGACCGGTGTGGTTAGAGATTATGGGTGCGGAGATGGTTTAAAAAACTAATGTTGTATCCATTGCGTTGTTAGGAGTTGTTGGAAATATCGATAATGTGGATCTACCACGATATAAAATTAGAAACATAAATTTAATTACACACACTAACCTAAACGGATTGGAACCTAACCTCGCGCTAAATTTGAAATCCACAGGCTTTGAAATTGTCATCATAAATACCAAGTCAATCAATCGCACTTAGTTTCATTCGATTTTAGAGTGGCCGAAGTTCTGCATAATAAAATTCACTGAACAGCTGTATCTGCGTGAAACATACTTGTCATACATCAGCACAGCGTCTAGCGACATATGCCGGTGTTGCATTCCACAACACTGTTCACCTGCCGCCGACAATGAAACTCAGGTTTTAGGCACTTTAGTGTGTATTATTATTATATATTTACATTGCAAAAGTACTGCAAGACTTCTTTATTTATATTCTACTCCTTCTAGGCAGCATACTTCATAAATATTCACAAAAAAGGATCGCTACGCGCACGTAATAAATTAGCGTTTAACTTAATTACGGAGTTTTTCCGATAAAAAAAAAAATTGGTGAAAACGTAACAAGTATAAACCAATCTTACAATCAAACCACAATTTGTGTAATTTCTAGAGGGGCCCAAGTTCTCTGTAATTAGCCAAATTATTCTTAAAAAGCTAATGCTATTTCATACACAAAAAATTAGCACATTCTTATTGCTTGCTTTCTTGTAAGTAGAAGCAAAAAAAAAAAAAAAAGGGAGTACCATAGGTTAAAGTAATAGTCAAAAGCTGGTTGCTATGTGACTGAAGTTCCTTTGTTTGTATGGACAGGAGTTGACAAATTCCTGTATAAGCGAAGTATAAGTTCTTTAAAGCTGAAACAAATGACAAGGAAAATCTTAAAAACGATCTACTTCACGAAGAAAATGTATATGACATAAATTGTGTGTTTTATCGTGATATACATTGTTTGTGTAGTAAGTATTTGTCCATCTGTTACGGTTTACCAGTAACACAAAATTCTATAAAAATCATCCAGAATAAACAGGTCTTTAGAAGCCATTTTAAGAAAATTCAAGATATACATTTTATTTGGCAAGTAAATATCTTAAATATAAGAGATTTTAATCAAAATCGTTAAGAGTCATTTTTGAGAAAATCAAAAATTTCTAAATTTTTTCCGGGGATTTTCTTGAAAATCTTCGTGTTGCATCCTTGGAAGATACCAAACTTAAATACCAAGTTTTCTATTTAACGGTCTTTTCGTTTCAGAACTATGCTTTTCACAGACACACATACGGACCTTTTTTCCAAAAAATGTTTCTTTTCGATTCAGGGGGACCCAAAACATGTATTTCCAGTGAAATCTCGGTATCGAATTTTTGGGTGGAATACAATACTTTCTCTATACACTATGTACATAGTACGTGTAGAGAAAGTAAAAAAGAATAAGCTTCTTAACAATAATTTATTGTGATGTAGAGAAAGTCGTGCGAATGGATCACAGCAAATGTTTTCGTTCGTGTGGCTCTAAGTACGAAGATATTTGTTTTAGAATTTGGCAGGAATTTCGTTATCATTAATTTACTGGAGGTATTAAAGAAAAAAGACAGTGATCCTGAGACAACAGTAACGCAACACACAGACTTGTGTTCCTGACCTTAACACCATTCCTACCAGCTGTCAACTTGTTATAAGTTGTACGTGACTCGGTGAAACAGTCAATCTGCTCCTGCTCCACAGTTAAGAAGTACTTCAACAGAGTTAACTTAGCAATATCGTGAGTTTTACTGTGCCATTCAGTTTTTCGGCTGGTTTAACATTAAAACCTACCCTTGTTAGCACTATAATATAACATTATCAATATAATTAAAAAATATAATGTGTTACACTCACATGACTTTCTCTAGCTACTCTACAAACGAACTTCTTACGAAAAATAATTCTTCTTTCAACACTATGCTAATCAAGATAAACATTAGCAGAATTTTGTTACTTAGTTCCTTATAAGTAGAATGTAACTAAGGGAATGCACTAGGCTAAAGTGATAGTCAAGTAGTTTAAAACGCTATCATGCTGTCCACACACACTGTTTTGATTTTTTTTTTTTTTTTTTTGATTCAGGGAGTCCTAAAACATGTATTTCTAGTGAAAACTCGACATCGAATTTTTGTGTGGAATACAATACTTCTCGATCATCTGATGTACTCCATTCACATGACATTCTCTTCATCTCTCTAACAAATTATTGTTAATAAGTATATTCTTCTATCTATTTCATGTTAAAACATCGGCATCTTATTACTTGCTTCCTTGTAAGTAGAAGGGGACAGGCAATGCGCTAGGCACAAACGATAGCCAAATGTTTTAAAGTGTGGTTGCTATGGGATAGAAATCAGTTTCTTTGCGTGACCAAGCCTTGACAGGCTCCCCTATGAGAAAAGCTTAGTATTTGTTCAAGCTAATCGAGAAAAAAATAGCAGAAATAATGTTGTTACTTGCTTTCTTGTAAGTAGAAGCGAAATAAGGGAGTACCATAGGTTAAAGTGAAAGCCAAAAGCTGGTTGCTATGTGACTGATGTTCCTTTGTTTGTATGGAGACAGGAGTTGACAAATTCCTGTATAAGAAAAGTATAAGTTTTTACTTTCTCTATACGTGCTATGTACATAGTGTATAGAGAAGGTATTGCACTCCACCAAAAATTTCGATACGAGATTTCACCGGAAATATATGTTTTAGGGTCCCCTGTATGAAAAAAGAAGTATTTTCAGAAAAAGGTCCGTGTGTGTGTCCGTGTGTCTGTGAACACGATAACTCAAAAACGAATAGTCGGTAAAATACCAAACTTTGTACTTAAGTTTAGTATTTTCCAGGGACGTGACACGAAGATTTTGAGAAAAATCCCCCACCCCCAACTACCCTTTACATGGAACTTTTTTCGAAAATTTTGATTTTCTAAAAATATGGCTCTAACGATTTTGATTAAAATATTGTATATTAAAGATATTTACCTGACAAATAAAATGTATATTTTGAATTTTCTGGGAATAGCCTCTGAAGACTACTTTATTCTGGGTAAATTTTACGGAATTTTGCATAACTGCTAAACCGTAAGAGATGGACAAAAACTTACCACACAACATATGTAGACCACCTTAAAACACTCAATTTATGTTATATACACTTTTTTCGTGGAGTTGATTGTTTTTTAGATATTCCTTGTTTTTGGTTTCAGCTATAAAAGCTTATACCTTTCTCATATAGGACTTTGTGAACTCGTGTCCATACAAACAAAGGGACTTCAGTCGCAGAGCAACCAGATTTTAACTATCACTTTAACCTATGGTAAAATTCGTAAAATTCACCCAGAATAAAGTAGTCTTCAGAGGCTACTCCCAGAAAATTTAAGATACACATTATTTATCAGGTAAATATTTTTATTATATGATATTTTAATCAAAATTGTTAGCCATTTTTTAGAAAATCAAAATTTTCGAAATAAGTTCCATATAAAGGGTAGTTGGGGTGGATGGATGTTCTTGAAAATCTTCATGGCGTATCCTTGCAAAACACCAAACTTAAATACCAAGTTTGCTATTTAAGGGTCTTTTCTTTTTTGAGGTATGCTGTCCACAGTCAACACACACACACACACACACACACACACACACTGCGCACGCGCTTTTTTTAAAGATGCTTTTTTCGGACTCAGGGGACCCCAAAACATATATTTCCAATGAAATTTCGACATATCATTTTTGGGTGCATTACAATACCTTCTCTATCCCTATGCATATTGTAATACGGAGCTAGAGAAAGTAAGAATTACAGGTATTGTTGAGAAAATCGAAAATTTTTATTGTATTTAGTACACATGCACTGCAGTTGTAGGTTTTTGGCTTACCATTTTGTGAAGTAGCTTCTATGGCCGTTCACATATATCTCCAACTGTTTTCCTTTTAATTCTATTTCAATTATTTGTCTATTTAATTGTCCATCACTTTCACAATCATTATTACGTTGCACGTTTTGTTTTTATGATCACTTTGAATCAGTTTTATAAAGCACTTATGGTTTTAACACACGCGTTCACTTCTAATACCATCGTTCTATATATTTAGGTAGCTAAATTAATAGTCGCCTAACAGAAATCAATTCCTTGCCCATTTTACTTATGATTTTTTCCACGTTTGCTATTGTGTGCGCATTCACACGTCTACATCAGGTAGGTCCAACCGTAACCCGTGCCAGTTAGTGACCTCTGGCCTCTAAACACCTCTACTTCCTCGTCGAGAGGGGTAAGGTCCAATGGATATGCCGTATTTAATAGAGATGGGCCGCGAATGGTGTCGCGAAGAATCGAATACTTTAACGCTCGGGAACCGATACTCTCGGTTCTGGAGTCGACTCCCTCTTCCGCACGCCATCTGTTGTTAAGACAGACATGAAACGCGTTTCTGTAAATGAAGGACTGTTTGAAAGAATATGCCGTATGTATATACTTAACGTGATGTGAACTCATACTGAAGGTGTCTTACTTTTTCAACTACGCACAAAAGCAGGGTGGATATTGCATTCCACCCAAAATTCCATACCGGCATACCACTGGAAATGCGCGTTTTCGGACTCCCTGAATACAAAAAAAATGTGCTCCATTCACATGACTTTCACTAGCTGTTCCACTTATAAACTATTCTTATAAGAGATTACCTATTCCTCCATTTTAGTAGTGTTTAACGCCCGCTTTAACTACTTATGGCACCGCAGGCGGTGATACTGATGATACATGAATGAAGATGGACCACCGGTGGAATGCAATGATGGGAGAACCCGGAGAAAACACTCCCCAGCGCCGCTTTGTCCACTACAAATCTCACATGCGGTCGCTTGGGATCGAGCCCGGGCCGTCTAGGTGAGAGGCGAATGGTCTAACAACTCGGCCACGGCGCGGCCCTATTCTTGCATCTGCTTCATGCTAATCGACATAAACAATAACAGAGACAGTTTTATTACTTAATTCCTTATTAGTAGGAGAGAAATAAGGGAATGCAATAGGCCAAAGCGATAGTCAAATCTTTCAAAGGCTGATCACTATGTTGAACATTTTGCATGGCCGACAGTAAAACAAGAAAGGTGAAACATTTGGATAAAGTTAACTAGTTTAAAATTTGAAACCGATAACAAGGAATATCACTATAACGGTAAGTTCTGTGCGTTCTATGACGTCAGAGCGAAAGCTAGACTTCGCGAGAGAGTCGACACCAGTGTTCGGAGTCGATAGTCTCGACTCCGGGCTTCATTTCAGCCCATCTCTAATATTTAAAATTAGACCTCAGTTTTGGGTTCCGAAGCACACGCGTTACAAACACACAGCAGTCAGCGGTATAAAGACGGGTTTGTAGCGTAAACATGCTCTCCTTGAGGTATAATCTGTTCCAAAAGTAGCTTTCTACATGTATCAACATTATATGCATCGTTCAAATTCAGAAAGTAACACAATAAAACAATTTTATAATATGATCAGTAAATAAAACCACTTTTTGAATGCCTCCCTGGTCGAGTGGTCAGCGAGTTGACTTCTCACCCGGAGGTCCTGGGTTCGATTCCCGGCTGGGGCGGGTAATTTTTCTTTAACCAGAATTATTCCCTATCCCCCACAGAGACTGGAAGTATGTTTGTGAGAATGCGTGTGTATGTGTGTGTTTGAGGAAAATAAAAAACGATTTAAATCTAACGTAAAGAACCTACAGACAAACTGTTGTTTCTAATGCAAACCCTGATCTTAGATATTAAAGGTGGCTACATAAATGAAACAATACAAAACGCTCTGTACTTGTTCTTGATCCCAAAAAATCTTATGTGTTACATTCACATTACTTCCTCTGCATTTCTGTAAAAAATTATTGTTAAAAATATTACTCTTCTATCTACTTCATGATAATCGAGAAAAACAGTAGCAGAAATTATCCTTATTACTTGGTTCCTTGTAAGTATAAGCGGGAAAAAATCTAATGTGTTCCATTCACATGATGTCCCCAATTTGTTAGGTAAACAACCCTTTTATTCAAAACATTAATCAGATTAGATTAGGAAGCATTCTGTAGGTTCGTTTAGGCCAGGAAGTCACTGAATATAGAACTTGTCAAGGCATATACATGTAAAAATATGTAAACATATGTTTATATGAGAAAAAAAACAATGTATAAAGCTCTAATGCTAAAAGCACGGGTTGCAAAAACAACAGAATAGACATATAATCACACCATTTCCTTTTGAGGCTTGTACGCCACTACACTATACTTAATGTGCTCTATAAAAGCATATGCACTCTCTTTTTTTGCATTTACATTAAAACAAAAAGTATCAAAAATAGTGTTAAAATGTATAAATAAATATAATTTCATTATATGTAACACTGATGTAATGTCAGATGATAGTTTTATAATTATCGACATAACATCTGTTATCAACATCTTGATAATAAAGATAAACATAAGCAGAACAAGTCTTATTACTAGCTTCCTTGTAAATAGAAGGGAAATAAGAAAATGCACAGGCTAAAGTGATAGCCCAGTCCGTTAAAAGTCAGTCGCTATGTAAAACAATTGAAATACCAATTTCTTTGCTTTCCTGAATTAAACAAATGAAAAACGAGAAGAAAGATGTCTTCCCGTTCGAGAAAAAATTAAGTGTCTTAAAATAGACACCAATAATCCGTAATATCTCGAAAACTGATAACTCTACAAATGAGATATGCATTTTTCGTGTGGTAAGTTTTTGTAGTGTATCTCTTACAGTTTACCAGTTATATAAAAGTCATTCAGAATGAAGAGATCTTCAGAGGCTAGTCCTAGAAAAGTCAAGATGTACATTTCGTTTGTCATAAAAATATCTAATACATAAGACATTTTAAACAAAATCGTTAGTCGTTTTTTTGTTTTCGAAAAATGCTCCATGTAAAGGATAGTTTATGGTGAAGGCATTTTCTTGAAACTCTTCGTGTCGTATTCTTGGAAGATAAAAAACTTAAATGCCAACTTTAGTACTTTATGGAATCGCGTTTTTGAGTGATCATGTTCACAAACATGCGGACACATGGACCTTTATCTAAAAAATGTTTTTAGGACTGAGGGGACCTTAAAACGTATATTTTTTAAATATCAAGTTTGTTATTTTACCGACTTTTTGTTTTTGAGTTATCGTGTTCACAGACACACACATACATGAATCTCTCTAAACCTCTAAAGCAAATTATTGTTAATGAGCTTATTCTTCTCTCTACTTCATGCTAATCGAGATAAACATTAGTATAAATATATTTACTTATTACTTAGTTCGTTTTAAGTTGAAGGGATGCAAAGCAATGCGTTACGCTAAAGCGATAATCAAATCGTTTTAAAATCTGATCACCATTAATGTAATTTAAATTCTCTCTACATGACCAGGGTGAAAAACAGTGAGTAACGACTTCCCATGTGGGAAAAGTGTATTTAAAATTTAAAAACATTAATAAGAACTGGTTCGAAAATGGTTAGCTTTGCGAAATACACACACATAAAAAAACTAGTTGCCATGACTTTTGCCCTGACCCTCGTATATTATATAAAAAAAACTAGTTGCTATGACTTTTGCCCTATTATATATACGAGGGTTGGGGCAAAAGTCGTGGCAACTAGTTTTTATTTTCCTGTAGATAGTGAACGGATCGCAAACATATGTGTCGTGTGGCATAATGTAGAACACCAGATGGCTCTATGATAACTGGTAGTAGCGCAGCGAGGACTGTGAAATCAGTCAGTTGGTGAGTGTCGTGCGAGATGGAAGTAACCCGTGTTGAGTAGCGTGCTTACATAAAAATAGCCGTTTTCTGAGAGAGAAATGCGATGGAATAACACAGCGAATTAGTGGAAGTACTTGGGAATAATATCCTACCATACCGTACAGTAGCACGGTGGGTAGGAAAGTTTCAGCAAGGACGTGTGTCAACCAGTGATGAGCAACGTTCGGGACGACCTGTCAGTGTGCGGACCGACGTAGCAGGTGTCGTCACCGAGCAGCTCCTAGACGATGGACGCTACTGAAGGTAGAGAGGGCAAGTAGTATCGAGAAACGTACCATCCACAGGATATCGCGTAATGAGCTGCAACTAAGCAAAATCACATCGCGCTAGGTACCGCTTACACTGACGGAAGTTCAAAGGTGCAATATGCTCCGACCACCTTGCACGCTGGCAATAGGACGGCGTTCAATTCTTGTCACGAATAATTGCCATCGATGAATTTTGTGCCAGGGCATAGAAACCAGAACTGAAACGCCAGTCCGGGGAGTGGCGACATGCTGGATCACCAAGGTGGCAGAAGTTCCGTCAGAATCCTTCCCCAGTCAAATTGATGGCGATCGTCGCGTATAACGTCAGGGGAGTCATTGTTTGCCACTTTGTTCCACATGGCAAAACAGTGACTACAGGGACTTCCTGGTGCGGTATGTACGACGTGGCGTTCGGAAGAAACGTCCGGATCTTGTGGACAGTGCAATAATCCTGCCTTGTGACTTTGATCTCATTCGAAAGATTAAGGAACCACTACTTGGTAGGCGATTTTGCAACACGACAGGACATTGCTAATGCTGTGCGCGAACAGATGACTCGATTTACACATGGTACGGTAAATGCTGCGGCAGATGTATACAGCGCCTCCCACATCGTTGGCAGCGTGTGGTGACAGTAGCAGGGGACTACTTTCAGGGTCTTTAGGCCCAGGTTTGTCATGGCAACTGTATATGTACTGCGTTGTCATTCATTATCGCCGTGAAGACCATATTACCCTTTATACTACCGTAATAAATTAGTGTGTTACGATATTCAGTGCTATTCATTGTCCGCACATGAAGTTAACACCTTATTCTTTCGTCTGTATATGTCACATTTTCCAACCGGCCTGGTATCTTCAGGAAAATAAAGTTGCCATTACTTTTGCCTCAACCCTCGTATATATAACATAAATCTGTGATTTAGGAGATCTACATTTTTTGTTTAGTACGTAAGTTGTATGTCTCTTACCATATACGAAGAAGTCATTCAGAATAGAAGCACTTCGGATGCTATTCCCAACAAATTCAAGGTTTACTTCCTAAGCAAATATCTTTAATATGCAATATTGTAATCAAAATCAGTAGAGCCATTTTTAGAAATTCGAAAACATTGAAAAGTCTTATATGTAAAGAATTGTTGGGGAGACCTTCTCGAAAATCTTCGTGCTGCATAGCTCAAAAACGAAAAGACCGTTAAATAGCAAACTTGGTATTTAGGTTTAGTATCTTCCAAGAATGCGACACGAAGATTTTCAAGAGAATGCCCCCACCACAAACCACCACCCTTTAGATGAAAAAAAAAATTGATTTTCTCAAAAATGGTTCTAGCGATTTTGATTGAAATCCCGTATATTAAAGCTATTTACATCCCTAACAAAATGCATATCTTGAATTTTCTGGGAATAGCTGACCTCTTTATTCTGGATGAATCTTGCCGAATTTTGCTTAACTGCTAAATCGTAAGAGATAGACAAAAACTTACTGCACAACAAATGTAGATCTCGCCAAAGCACACACGTTATGTCCTTTACATATTTGTTGTGGAGGTAACCGTTTCCAATATATTCCTTGTTATTGGTTTCAATTGTGAAGTAATATTTTTCTCAGACAGGAGGTGTCTGTTTTTCTTTTGTTCTACTCCTGGCCAAGCAAAAAAGCGATTTGCAATGACAATCGCATAACGATAGCTTTTAAAACACATGACTATCACTTTAGCCCAGCGCATTCCTTTAGTTCTTCTACTTATAAGGAACAAAGTAATATGAATATTCTGCTAATATTTATCTTGATAAGAATTGCGTAGAAGGAAGAATAATTTTTTGTAAGAAGTTTGTAGAGCATGTAGAGAAAGAGTCATATGATTTTTTTTATTCAGTGGGTCTCAAAAGTTATATTTTCGGGAAATCCCGGTATATATATACGTGCTAGAGAAAGTTAATACTTCTTCTCAAAATATTACAGTTACACTGTGCGAAAGTTATGAACCAAGACTCCGCGGATTCCAAGGAGGATGAGAGTGACAGCTTGCTTCAGAACGGCAGTGCCAACCTTGCAGAACTCGACAAAAAAGATGCCCATCTGACACAGGATGCAATTCTCGTCGAGAAACAACCGGGCAGATTAAAGTTACCATCAGAAGAAAACAATGCACGGCTTCCCGACGACAGGAGTAATGAACCTGGCTCAACAGAGGTAATTTGCAAAAATAACATTTTTACCTTGATGCTTAAAGTAGAGAAAATATCGTATTCCACACAATCACAGTTTCACTCGAAATACGCGGTTTTACACTTTAGCCTAGTATATTCCTTCTACCTACAAGGAAGCAAGTAATAAAACAATTTCTGATAATCTTTATGTCAATTAGTTTGAAACAGAAGAGCTTTTAACAATAATTTGTTACAGAGATGTAGAGAAAGTCATGTGAATGGAAAACATCAGATTTTTATATTAGTACAAACAATGTGATTAGTTCATTTTGAGCATATAGAATAACTCCATAACACGACAGCTCACACACCTTGGCCTACCGCCCGGCCGCTGCGTCCCCCACCTCGATCCATGACAGACGTCAAGGATGGGTTGCTGTACTGGAGGATGAGAAGTGGTCAGCGCCTCAATCCCTCCCGGCCGGTTAATGCGGTCCTCATGACCTGGAGTCGCTTCTTCTCAATCAAGTATCTCCTCAATTGGCCCCCCCCCAGGGACCTCACGAGGCTGAGTGCTCCCCGAACAAGATCTCCAAGCGGGAAAAAAACCCCCACGCCGGTACCGGTAATCGAAGCCAGGTCTGTCGCTTGGCAACAGCGCTAAGGAGATGACCTTTTGAGCATAAACGTGTTCATTTTGAGCATATACATGAGCATATTACATTTTTGGCTATCTGAAGGATAAAAAAAAGTTATTACCTGTAATGTGTAATTTGATATTGAACTTTGTTTCAGATTGACGAGAGGTCGACAGAATGTGGTTTGGGAAGCTTCCATCCATCCTGGTTACAGAGGTTTGCCAGCAAAAAGACCTATGTGATTGTGTTTGGGCTAATGGGCGCTATGCAATTAGCAGTTAGTTCGTACTTTATATCCACTATCAGTACCTTGGAGAAACGCTTCAAAATTCCCAGCCGCACAACAGGTAAAATCTTCGTTTATAAAGTCACTATTCCCAAATTTCATTTGTATTTGTAATTCAGTCCAAGGTCATTTAGATGGTATGTTAACATATGTAAATCTGTATATACTTATCATGGTGTCATAAAAAACGTGTGTTTATTGTGTTATGTCCAAATTAACGAGCAGAGGGCAAGACACGGTATCTCATTGCTCTCCGTGTGAAGCATTAGCGCATTCCACTATGCGATGTAATGAAATGTTTATACACAAAATCCATTCACATAACTTTTTCTAGCTTGAGGCCGTTAGTTGGCTTCTCTATAATAACCATTGTAATTTTTATTGGTTGCTTATCAGTTTATATTTAAAGAGTGCCAATACTCGATTATTTCATGTATTGCGAGTGTAAAAATCAGCCTGTAGTAAGAGCAGTTGAGAGTTGTTAACGCCAAACTTGGAAAGTGGAGGTGAACCGTTTTCATTGTTAGCAGATGCTCTTTTGTCCAGGCACGTACGAGCTACACGTTACGGAAAAGTCCCTTTTAGTTTTGAAAACAGTATTTTTCCATTGTGTAACACTTGTCACGTGGGTATTATGTTGCATCCTGGGAAGAAAATAATGTATTTGGGTAATATCGACTCCAGTTTCGCGGTTCTGACCAATCAGAAAGAAGCCCCCATGACAGTAATTTTGCTATATTAGGAGAAGATTGCCGCTCAACGGGGCTGTCTCATAGTTACATCGGCTTTCAAGTTAAACAACGCAACTCTCATAGATACTTAGTTATCGGCGCCCTCAGTAGTGGATAGATAAAGCCAGTGACGCGCATCTAGATGTCATTATATAAAGCTAACTCAAAGAGAAAAGAGTTATAACTACGAGGTACGTCCAGAAAGTAAGTTCTGTTTCAATTTATCTCCACTGCAGCGCTGCGATCGCAGTTCTGCATATGCGCGGTAGACGCTCTGTATCAAGGAGAAGAAACGTGCGCCATTTTGAGATCGCTGTCAGCCACATACGCTTTGTTGTGCTTGTTTACAATGTTGATGTTGATTGAAAATCCCGCCACTTGTGAAATCAGATCTGTGATTCGTTTTATGAATGCTAGGAAAGTGAAACCAATTGAAATTTATCGACAAATTTGCGAAGTTTACGTACAAACTGCGATGAGTGATTCAATGGTGAGAAGATGGGTCCGACAGTTCAATGAAAGACGTAGTGAAGTGCACAACGCACGACCACACACTGCAAATGTTACGAAAAACCTCCTACAGGGATTTGGCTGGGACGTGTTTGACGATCCTCCGTACAGCCCTGACCTCGCTCCTAGCGACTTTCATCCTTCCTTACATCTCAAGTCTTTCCTTGGCGGTCAACACTTCAACAATGACGAAGAGCTGAAAGAAAATGTTTCCAACTTTTTGAAGACAGGCGGCAAACTTCTATGAAGAAGGTATACAAAAACTTGTGCCACGCTATGACAAATGCCTGCAAAATTTCGGCAGTTATGTGGAAAAGTAGTTTAAGAATTGTAGAATTGTGTGCAATAAATAATTATTCTGTATCTGTACACAATTTAATTTTATTACCAACGGAACTTACTTTCTGGACGTACCTCGTAAAATACGTGTGAATTGCGGATAAAGAAAGCTCCTAGTAAATAATTGACTTAGCAGTTTGTACAGTAAAGTGCTTGTCTCGTGTCTTCTAGTGACAATAAATTGAAGGAAAGTAACGTGTGCCTAAGCAATTTCATAAGATCACTCCCCAAACTACCCTCATTGCTTCCACCCGGAGTAAGTCAAACCAGCATACAGGCTGAGTCTAGCTGAGACACCTAATCGGTAGTAGGTCTGCACAACAAAGGTACGTAGATCAACTCATCTGGTAGTGGAGTGAATCTTTAAGCACGGCCAACGTCGCAGAACACCTGAGCATGGGAATACAAACGCCACATATTGGCTCCCAAACGCGGGGCTAAAAGACACCTACATACTTAGCGTCCCGAACGTGGTGCATACTACGGCAACACTATAACGCTTCATACTTGGCTCTGCAACGTGGTGCTCATTACAACTCATCATACTTGGCACCCAACGTGGGGCTAAAATACACCTACATACTTGGCGTCCCGAAAGTGGTGCATACTACGGCAACACTATAACGCTTCATACTTGGCGCCCAACGTGGGGCTATAAGTATAACGCTTCATACTTGGCTCTGCAACGTGGTGCTCATTACAACTCATCATACTTGGCGCCCAACGTGGGGCTAAAATACACCTACATACTTGGCGTCCCGAAAGTGGTGCACATTACGGCAACACTGTAACACTTCAAACAAAATTCCTTTACTAAAGATAATTCTTTTGTTTACGTCATACTAATTAAGATAAACATTGCTAGAATTGGTCTTAGTATTTGCTTCTGTGTAAGTAGAACGGAAATAACGGAATACACTAAGCTAAAGCAATAACCAGATCTTTTAAAAGCTGGCTATTAAGTGAAACAATTGAAATTCGATTCATTTTCGTTCCTAGGACTAAACAAAAAAGAGACGAAATGAAAGAAGTCTCCGTTTTTAAGTATCTAAATACTAAAGCCAATAATTCGGAATATCTCAAAAGCGGATACTTCTACAAAAAATCTTGTGTTCTATTCACACGACATTCTCTACATCTCTGCTACAAATTAATGTTAAAAAGCTTATGCTTATTTTTACTTCAAGCTAATTGAGAAAAAAATAGCAGAAGTGGTCTTATTAGTTGCTTTCTTGTAAGCAGAAGCGAAATAAGGGAGTACCATAGGCTAAAGTGATAGTCAAAAGCTGGTTGCTATGTGATTGAAGTTCCTTTATTTGTATGGACAGGAGTTGACAAATTCCTGTATGAGAAAACTATAGGTGTTTTAAAGCTGAAACTAATAAAAAGGAATATCTCAAAAATGATCACCTCCACCAAAAAAATGCCTATGGCATAAATTTAGTGCTTTATCGTGATCTATATTTTTGTGTAGTAAGCTTATGCCTATCTCTTACAATCTACCAGTTATGCAAAATTCAATAAAACTCATCCAGAATAAAAAGGTCTTTAGACGCTATTCCTAGAAAACTCAAAATATACATTTTATATAGCATGTATATATCTTAAATGTAAGAGATTTTAATCAAAATTGTTAGAGCCATTTTTCAGAAGATTAAAAATTTGGAACTTTTTTCCATGTAAAGAGTAATTTGGGGATTTTCTTGAAAATCTTCATGACGCAATCTTGGAAGATACCAAGCTTAAATACTAAATTTGGTATTTAACGTCTTTTCGTTTTTGAGCTATGCTGTCCACAGAGAAACGTGCGCATGCGCGTACACACATACGCACCGTTTTCCAAAAATGCTTTTTTTGGATTCAGGGGACCCAAAACATGTATTTCCTGTGAAATGTCTTTATCGAATTTTTGGGTGGAATCCAATAGCTTCTCTATACACTATGTACATAGTACGTGTAGAGAAAGTAAAAAGTTATTAAAGATTTTCCTTGCATAATGATTGACCCAATTTGATCAATGATCAAAGTATTCAGGTATTTTCTATTTTTTAAATTAAAATCCTTTAAGTATCAAAAGAGGTTGATCAAATTATATTCCAATTAAAGAAACATTAATGCATCAGACAGAAAAATTAATGTGAAACTTGATTTGATACATGTAATGACGTATCATATAGATACTGTTCTATAGCAAGGCATGCCTTACTGACGGTTTATACATTTTTACTTTCTCTACACGTACTATGTACATAGTGTCTAGAGAAGGTATTGTATTGCACCCAAAAATTCCATACCGAGATTTCACCGGAAATACATGTTTTGAGACTCCCTGAATCCAAAAAAGCATGTTTAGAAAAATGTCCTTGTGTTCGTCTATCTGTCTGTCTGGCTGCCTATCTGTGTGTATGTGTGTGTTAGTGGGCAGCATAGCTAAAAAACGATAAGGCCGTTAAATACCAAACTTGGTGTTTAAGTTTGGTATCTTCCAAGGATGCGACACAAAGATTTTCAAGAAAACCCCTACCCCACCCTACATGGAAACAAAATTCGAAATTTTTCATTTTCTCTAAAATGGATCTAAGGATTCTGATTAAAATGTATTATATTTAAAACATTTACATGCCAAATAAAACATATATCTTGATTTTTCTGGAAACAGCCTCTAAAGACCTCTTTATTCAGGATGATTTTTATTGAATTTTCGATAATGTTAAACAGTAAGAGATAGACAAAAAATACAGATCATGATAAAACACATAATTTATATCATGTACATTTTTCGTGGAATTGGACGTTTTTTAGATATTCGTGTTATTGGTTTCAGCTTTAAAAAAACGTGTTCATATAAGAATTTGTTAACTCCTGTCCATACAAACAAAGGAGCTTCAGTCACATAGCAACCAGCTTTTGACTATCAGTTTGACCTATAGTACTCTCTTATTTCGCTTCTACTTACAAGGAAGCAAGTAATAAAACTATTTCTGCTATTTTTTCTGGATTGGCATGAAATAAATAGAAGCATAAGCTTTCTAATAATAATTTGTTGCTGAGATGTACAGAAAGGCATGTGATTGGAACGCATACGATTTTTTATTACCAAGAATTGACAATACTGAGCTTCCTATGACTGAATTTGGTTATTCCAAACGTCTGTTCAGATTTTGTATTCATTTTAGGGAATCAATAATAGCTGATGTATTATTTACGTTGAATAGGTTAGAAATTATGATATCACATTTCAGGTCTGATAGCATGTGCTTGGGAGATAGGAGGACTGTCTACAAGCCTATTGCTCACCTATCTGGGTAATCGAGGGCACAAGACGAGGTGGGTAGCAGCAGGATTCTCCCTGGCGGCCACCAGCTGCTTTATTCAGTATCTGCCCCATGTGATGTTCGGACCTGGTCAGGATGCACTTGAGCTAACCTTGGAGCACGGTGCCAAAATGGAGTATCTCAGCAACGTTTCAATACAGAGTGTCACACCAGGTATGTTCAGAATCCTCGCAGGTGTTTTATTGTCAGTTACATTCAATAGACGGGGGTCGGCCGATAAGGTCCGAGCCTCACACAGATATGGCGCCAGTTAGATGGTAGCATTGTATAATTTAACTCTAGACTACCTTGTATCCATATTTACAGGTCAATAGCTTGTTTAGTTTTTGAATGATAGCATTTTAAAAAATATGATGTGTTACATTCACATGACTTTCGCTACATCTCTGCAACAAATTATTGTTAAAGAGCTTATGTTTCTATCTACTTCAGTAAAAAGCTGGTTGCTATGCGACTGAAGTTCCTTTGTATGGACAGGAGTTGACAAATTCCTGTATGAGAAAAGTATAAGTTTTTCAAAGCTGAAAACAAAAACAGAGAATATCTGAAAAGAAATCAACTCCACAAAAAATGTATATATCTTAAATTGTGTGTTTTAACGTACTGTACAATTTTTGTGTGGTAAGTTTTTGTCCATCTCTTACGGTTTAGCAGTTATATAAAATTCCGTAAAATTCATCCAGAATAAAGTAGTCTTCAGATGCTCTACCCAAAAAATTATAGATATACATTTTATTTGTCAGGTAAATGTCTTTAATATACGATATTTTAATGAAAATCGTTAGAGCCATTTTTAAGAAAATCAAAATGTTCGAAAAAAAGTTTCATGTAAACGATAGTTTGGGGTGGGAAATTTTTCTTAAAATCTTCGTGTCGCATCCCTGGAAGATACTAAACTTCAATACCATTTTTGGTATTTTACCGACTTTTCATTTTTGTGTTATCGTGATCACAGACACACGGACACACACACCCACACACGGACCTTTTTCTGAAAATACTTTTTTTGGATACAGGGGGCCCTAAAACATATATTTCCGGAGAAATCTCTGTATCGAATTTTTGGGTGGAGGACAATACCTTCTCTATACACTATGTACATAGAACGTGTAGAGAAAGTAAAAAGACACGAAAATGGAGGATTTGGAAAAGAAGCAGTGATTAAATACTTCCATTTGAAAGAAAGCAAGGAGGAAATGGACAGTACATTGAAAGACTCTGCCCCTTCATATTCAATGATTAAAAGGTGGGTTGTAGAGTTTAAAATGGGACACAAGTTGAGCACGCGGTTGAAAATAGCCAGATATTGCAACAGTGCGGCATCTAGATCCGATGTCTAGCCAAGCGTATGGAATGCTGCTTTGTGATTGGTTTAGAAACCCAAACGAGTAAAGCTTTTTCTCTGTTTTGTGCGGGTGTACCAACTTAATTCCCAACTGTCAAGTGCAAGGCTCCAGCGGCAGGGGTATAGGGAATACACTACAGTCAAATGTTTTAAAATGTGGTTGCTATGGGATTGAAATCCCTTTCTTTGTGTGGCCAGGAGTTGACAAGTTCCCGCATGAGAGAAGTTTTAAGTATTTTAAAACTGAAACCAATAACAAAGAATATCTCGAAAACGGTCAACTCCACGAAAAATAATACATATGACAAAAATTGTGTTTTAAGGAGATCTTCATTTTTTGTGCAATAAGTTTTTGTCTATGTCTTACGATTTTTCACTAGAGCAAAATTCAGAAAAACTCATCTAGAATAAAGCGGTCTTCAGAGACTATTCCCAGAAAATTCAAGATATACCTTTATCTGGCATGTAAATATGTTAAATATAAGAGATTTTAATCAAAATCGTTACAGTCATTTTTGAGAAAACCAACTTTTCGAATTTTTTTCTATGTAAAGGATAGTTGCAAGTGGAAGGATTTTTCTTCAAAATTGTCGTGTCGCACTCTTGGAAGATACTGAACCTAACGGACTTTCGGTTTTTGAGCTATTCTGCCCACAGACACACATACGCACACTCATAGAGAGAGACATATACACATGAATATTTTTCAAAACATTCTTTTTTTAATTCAGGGGGTCCCAAAACATGCATTTCCAGTGAAATCCCAGTATCGAATTTTTGGGTACTATGTACATAGTACATGTAGACAAAGTAAAAATTAGCTTTATAACAAACTGATTTCGCTATAACTATAGATATGTTCTTACAATACTTCATGCTGCACGCCGTTATGGTTGTTATTCACAAGCTAGCATCTTTATGCTCCTTCCCAGCCGTTACAGAGAGGGAGGGAAGGAAAGCAAGTTCTCCTATGAACAAGATGTGTTCATGTCTAACCTCACACAAATAGCTCAAGCAGTTCTGTAAATTAAAAAAATCTCTTCAAAAGTTCACCGTTATAAATATTGCAATATTTCAGATAGGAAAAAACTAATATATCAAATTCACATGACTTTCTCTACATCTCTGTAATATATTATTGCTACAAAGCTTATGCTTCTATTTACATCATGCAATCAAGAAAAAAATAGCCGAAATTGTCTTATTACTTGCTTCCTTGTAAGTAGAAGCGAAGTAAGGGAATACCGTACGTTAAAGTGATAGTCAGAAGCTGGTTGCTATGTGACTGAAGTTCCTTTATCTGTATGGACATAAGTTGACAAATTCCTGAATGAGGAGACTATAAATTTTTTAAACTTGAAACGTATAACAAGCAATATCTCATAAACCATCAACTCTAGATAAAATGTATATTACATAAATTGTGTGTTTTAACGTGCTCTACATTTTTAGTGGTAAGTTTTTGTCCATCTCTTACCATTTAGCAGATATGAAAATTCCGTAAAATTGATTCAGAATAAAGTAGTCTTCAGAGGATATTCCCAGAAAATTCAAGATATACATTTTATTTGTTCGGTAAAATACCAAACTTGGTATTTAAGTTTATTATTTTCCAGGGATGCGACTCGAAGATTTTGAAAAAAAAATCCACCCAACCCAAAGTACCCTTACATTTAACTTTTTTCGAAAATGTTGATTTTCTCAAAAATGGCTCTAACGATTTTGATTAAAATATCGCATATTAAAGAAACTTACCTGACAAATAAAATGTATATCTTGAGTTTTCTGGGAATAGCCTCTGAAGACTACATTATTCTGGATGAATTTTACGGAATTTTGTATAACTGCTAAACATTAAGAGAGCCAAAAACTTACCATACAAGAAATGTAGAGCACATTAAAACACACAATTTATGTTATATACATTTTTTTCGTGGAATTGATCATTTGTCAGATATTCCTTGTTTTTGGTTTCAGCTTTAAAAAACGTATACTTTTCTCATACCGGAATATGTCAACTCCTGTCCATACAAACAAAGGAACCTCAGTCACATAGCAACCAACCAGCTTTTGACTATGACTTTAACCTATTGTACTCCCTTATTTCGTTTATATTTACAAGGAAACAAGTAATAAGAGTATTTCTGCTAATGTTTTCTCGATTAGTATGAACTAAATAGCAGCATAAGGTTTTTAATAACAGTTTGTTGCAGAGATGTAGAGAAAGTAATGTGAATGGAACACATTTGCCATGTGTTTAAGCAAAATTTGAATATCTAAAGAGTGGATGTGTTTCTTGACCAGGTGATACATCGAAGGAACCTCTGTGCAACAACCAATACGAGGAAGATCCAGAAGATTGTTCACTCAGCAGCACTTCAACAATACCTGCCGCCATGTTGTTTTTTGCTTATATATTACTGGGGGTTGGAACCTCCACGTACTACACCCTGGGAATCGCCTACATGGACGACAACGTTCGTAAAAACAAGGCTCCTTTCCTTCTTGGTAAGTGTCAAGCACTTCAACCGGTCAATTCTCTAAAATGCAGTTTAAACATATAATAGTATAATAATAACATTAATAATATTTTTTAACCGACAGACTTTGCCAAGCCTCGCCAAAAATAAAGGAGTACTATAGGTTAAAATCATAGTCAAAAGCTAGTTGCTATGTAACTCAAATTCCTTTGTTTGTATGGACAGATGTTGACAAATTCCTGTATGAGAAATGTATGTTTTTAAAGATAAAACCAGAAACAATGAATATCTCAAAAACGATTAACTCCAGAAAAAAATGTATATAACATAAATTGTGTGCTTTAACGTGCTCTACATTTTTTGTGTGGTAAGTTTTTGTCCATCTCTTACGGATTAGCAGTTATGCAAAATTCCGTAAAATTCAATTGGAATAAAGTAGGCTTCAGAGGCTATTCCTAGAAAATTCAAGATATACATTTTAATTGGCAGGTAAATATCTTTAATATACCACATTTTAATAAAAATCGTTAGAGGAGTTTTTGAGATAATAAAAAGTTTCGAAAAAAAGTTCCATGTAAAGGATAGTGGGGTGAGGGGATTTTCTTGAAAATCCTCGTGTCGCATCCTTGGAAGATACCAAACCTAAATACCAAGTTCGGTTTTTAACGGACTTTTCGTTGTTGAGCTATGCTGTCTTTCAGGAAAATCTCAACCCAAAACTACCCTTACATGGAAAAGATTTCGAAAATGTTGATTTTCTCAAAAATGTCTAACGATTTTCATTAAAATACCGCATATTATAGATGTTTGTATGGCAATTAAAATGTATATCTTTTGGTAAGTAGAAGGGAAATAAGGGAATACACTAGGTTAAAACGAGAGTCAAGTCTTTTAAAAGCTGGTTGCCATGTGGTTGAAATCCGTTTCTATGCAGGGACGGGAGTTTACAACTTTCCATGTGAGAAAAGTTTAAATGTTTTACATCTGAAAGAAATAACAAGGAATATCTCAGAATATCTCAGATATTCCACGAAAAAAACTGTGAGTTTTAACGTGATCTACCTTTCTTGTGAAGTAAGTTACGGTATACCAGTCACGCAAAATTCAGCAAAATTCATTCACAATAAAGAGGTCTTTATAGGCTACTCCCAGAAAATATACATTATTATTTCCATATAAAATATCTTTAATGTAGGTATTTTAATCAAAATCGTTAGAGCCATTTTTAAGAAAACCAAAATTTTCGAAACTTTTTCCATGTAAGTGGTAGTTTGGGGTTGGGGGATTTTCCTGAAAATCTTCGTGTCGTATCCCTAGAAGATAGTTAACTTAAATACCAAGTCTCGTATTTTACCGACTTTTCGTTTTTGAGTTATCGTGTTCACAGACACACAAGGACCTTTTTTGAAAATATTTCTTTTGGATACAGGGGACCCTAAAAATTTTATTTCCGGTGAAATTTCGGTACACTATGTACATAGTACGTGTAGAGAAAGTAAAAACATTATAACTATATATATTCATTGATATTAAGGTAAGTATTTTGGTTTTCACAAAACTATCTTTATAGGATTCTGTACTCGATATATTAAATCTCTTGTACAATATCAATAATCAATTTACATACGTGATACTTGAAAAAGCCCTTTAATGTTTCAGCTGTTTGGATGTGTCTGCGGTTGCTGGGTCCGACGATAGGATTCCTGTTGGGGTCTTACGCCTTGCACCTCTATGTGGATCCTTCATTACATCCGTCCATCACTGTAGACGACCCTCGGTGGATTGGTGCCTGGTGGCTCGGTAAGTTTAGCTTTTGGATAGGTAGAGTCAACGCCATAGCTGGAATTTGAAACCCGGACCTCCTGGGAAAAACATCTGTGTTCCATACATATGACTTTCTCTGCATCGCTGTAACAAATTATTTTCTGTTTACTTTCAGATAAACATTAGCATACATTGGATGTGTAGGTTTCCACGACCTGTGGCTTCTTCTGGGCTCTTGTGGCTTTGGAGGGGGAGAAGGAAAAAGGTTGGATTGCCGGCTAGCTTAGGAAATGTGCGGTGGTCTCAGGGTTTGCAGGGAGAATCCTGAATGAAATTCTCTCACTGGTTTCTAAGTGTCCTTTACTGTCCCGCACTTAAAGTTTCGTAAGTCCCCCTGGCCGTCCAACACGAGAACTTGCTTCAGGGCCGAGACGCGTCAAAAACCGTTCTCAAATTATATTAACTGTTTCTCCTTTCCCTTCGCGCTAATCTCCCTTTTAATTCCCTTCCCAAGTTAATTAACTTCTTCACATCGTGGATTTGTATACTCTCGTTAGGCTACGAGCTATAACGCGACGCGGTGGCTGGTGTACGAGTGTCGAAGTGTACCGCGTCTTTTACGAAGCTCCAGCGGCTAGACAAGAGTCTAATCGCCGCCCATTTTCTAGGATGTGCCTAAACTTTCGCTATTTTGGCTACTTTCACCGATTTTATTGGCTGAGACTATGTTGCATTTTTATGTTTAATTTATTTTCATTGGGTCTCACGTTTTTAGACGCCACGGTATGTTCTTACGGCTATTAATATTTTAACACACCTGATCACATATTCTGTGTTTGGTGGAGCGTGAATTTCGTCTGGGTGTTTCCCTTCATTGTCCGAAGTTTGGAGCTGCTAAGTTTCTACATAGCAGCTGCTTTTGTTCCTAATGGTTTGCCTTGCTTCTTCCCTTTCTGTACTCACAATCTTTCGTATTTCGAAGCGATTTTATTTCTTGTTTCTTTTCCCTTTTAGCATATTTATTTAAATAGTTTTGATTGTGTTTTTAATCGTGAATGCATTCTATTTATTACTTTATTTTCTCAAATTTCCTCTGTTTATTCGCGTTATTTTTCTTTCTTATTTATTTAATTTGAAATGATTCATTCGTTTCTTCTCATGTTATATTATTAAGTTACTCTAATTTATTTGTCGGGTTTTATCACTTCAAGAATGGAGCAGATAAAGTTTTAACTGCGCGTTATATAGGAATTTGGGAAATGTTCTGTAGCATCTCGTATTTCTATTCTCTTAATGATTGTAAACTTGTATCTGTTGTTGCCTGGATTTATTAAGAACCTTGGTTATGTTACAGGATGGATCCCTCTGGGGATTACTGTGTCCATCTTTTCATTTATTATGGCTCTCTTCCCTAAGAGGCTACCAAGAGCTGCGAAAAGGCAGCAGCTGGGACAAGAACCACCTCCAGCTACCACCAAATCCTTATCAGGTAAACGTGTTTGTAATCCAGGCTTCATTCTATATGACTGCATATCTGACTTGTCCACTCATGTTAAGGGGAGTCGAAATGGGATTTTCGATTTTTTTTTTTTTTTTCCCATTTTCATGTTTTAATTGCATATGGATATTTTGAATCTCACGCTTATTTTGATATAACTTTCATAGAGGTACGTTAATAGTAAATAGTTTAAACATATTGTTGAAAATAATCCTTTTTAGAACATTTTGGTACACTCACTTGGTAAAATATCAATAACGTTGTAAATGTTAGTGTTAGTGTTATGTTTTGATCGGAATGTTTACTTAAGCTATTGACAGCATAGGTATCCTGCTCATAGTTCTCTCATTTAAGAGTTTCGAAGTACAGCAAAGTTGTGTTTGGAAAATTTTACAATAGTTTTTTTTATGTTTGGAAGCAATTTCTGAAGAAGTAAACTTTTCTATACAAATGCCCCATTATCTCAGAAACTGACACTGAGGTCTGAAATTTTTACCACACATTTCCACCTAAATAGACCATATTTTAACAAAAACGTTTTTGTGTATACGGGTTAGTTCTTTTTTACCTTCTCTACACGTACTATGTACAAAGTACATAGAGAAGGTATTGCATTTCACCCAAAAAGTCGATAACGAAATTTCACCGGAAATACATGTTTTGGGTCCCTCTGAACCCAAAAAAAAGCATTTTATGAAAAAGGTCCATGTGTGTGCGCGCGTGTGTGTGTGTGTGTGTGAGCATAACTCAAAAACGAAAATACCGTTAAAAACCAAACTTGGTGTTTAAGTTTGTTTCTTTCAGGATGCGACACGAAGATTTTCAATAGAATCCTCCCACACCCAACTACATGGATTTTCTCAAAATGACTAACGATTTTGATTAAAATGCCGTATATTAAAGATATTTACCCGAAAAATAAAATGTATATCTTGAATCAGAATATACCGTTTATATGTGATGTAAATACCTTTAATATACGGCATTTTAATCAAAATCGTAGGTCCATTTTAGTGAAAAACAAAATTTTCAAAAAATTGTCCATGTAAAGGATAGTTTGTGGTGGGGGGGGCTTGAAAATCTTCGTGTCGCATCCTTGGAAAATACTAAACTTAAACGCCAAGTTTGGTTTTTAACGTTTTTGAGTTATGCTGTCCACACATACACTCGGACTTTTTTTTTTTTAAAAAATCCTTTATCGGACTCAGAGGTCCTCAAAACATATATTTCCGCTGAAACTCGGCATCGAATTTTGGGTGGAATACAATACCTTCTCTATCCACTATGTACATTGTACATACGGGCATAAAGAAAGTAAAAAAGGGATAAATCTGCTATGTGTTTGTTTTGCCTTCAGTGTGTAGTGGTTGTAGTAGGGGGGGGGTGATGGATTTCTTCGGAAGGGAAATAAAGCCGGTAGTCCCATATAATATTTATTTGCACGTAGAATAACCCCATATCTTGAAAGAAGAAGGTTTCTGGACAAAATTCACAAGTCGTGATTTCGTCGTATAATGTCATCTATGGTCGACGAGCCGATGCTTGTCACCAGGACGCACAGTCTATAAATACAAATCTGAACAACGAAACATCATAACGGTGCCCTCTGCACCACTTAAGAGCCACAGAAACTAAGTACTATATGTTCGCAATAGTGTGTCCAAGATTTCTAAGACGCGTGTGGATTTTAAAAGTTTTTCATTACAGATTTCAAGAATGTGATGAAACGTCTTCTAAGCAACAAAATACTGGTCTTCAATTCTTTCTCTTCTGTATGCTTCATGTTCGGTTACACTGCTTACTGGACCTTCATGCCCAAGTATATGGAGACGCAGTTCAGAAAATCTGCTTCCAGTTCCAACCTTATCACAGGTGTGTGTACCTTTTAAAATATAATCCATAGATCCAGATCCACTTAGGTTATTTGCGGTTAGAATAGCTGCCTCACATTTAAGAAATCTCATATTCCAATTTAGATTACCACTAGTTGTGGGGTTTCCCTTCATCCTGTAGAAACATTCTGAAATCAGATTCATTTTACCATCTAATTATTTATACATCGTCCGTTATCAACTACCCGGTTTCTGGACTTACAAAAAAAAGAATCCATTCACACATGACTTTCTATATATCTCTAAATTACTGTTTAAAAGTTTATGCTTGTATTTACTTCATGTTAATCCAGAAAAAATAGCATAAATAGTCGTAACACTTGCTTCCTTGTAAGTAGAAGGTAAATAAGGGAGTACCATAGCTTAAAGTGATAGTCAAAAGCTAGTTGCTATGTGACTGAAGTTTTTCTTGCCGAGTCCAGTGCAGTTTCACCTCTAATAATGTGGCTCCAGTGACGTAATGTATTTAAAATGGTTTAAAAATGTTTAAATTACTTTATGGGGTTAAAATTTAAAAAGTCATTTTTTTTCTTCAGATTTTCATTAAATTTCAGTCATACCTGCCCTTAACATTCTAAAATACTGAGAGTGCCTACAAATGTTTTTACTTCACTTGTGTTTAGGTTCTACCAGTATCAGTTTTGCGGCCCTCGGAATCTTTGCCTCTGGAGTGGTGATATCAGTGTTCAGACCTGGTCCCCGCTACCTCGCTGGATGGAATGTTTTGGTCGAGATGTTAGACGTACTGGGACATTTCTCATACAGCTTCCTCAGCTGTGCTGTTGATGACCTACACGGTAGTCCTGGTGCTGACAACATGTCAGTATAACTTTTAATTGGAACAAAAAATAATAAAGGATCTACCTTTATTTTTATTTCCATTTTTTTATCATTTTATTTAATAACTTTATAGGTCTATTTCCATATATTTTTACTAGAACTAATCATGTGGATGGTCGTCTCCTTAGCGCGGTGGTAGCGCAGCTGCTTACCAAGCGGAAGACCTGGGTTCGAACCCCAGTGCCGGCGCGGGGATATTTCCCCCGCTGGGATACCTGGACCGGGGTGCACTCAGCCCCTGAGGTCCCTGGAGCACCAATTGAGGAGCTACTTGATGGGGAAGTAGCGGCTCCAGGTCGAGAGGACCGCATTAACCTCCAATACTGCACCCCATCCATGAGGTCTGTAGTGGACCGAGATGGAAGACATAGTGTATAGAGAAAGTATTGTACTCCACCCAAAAATTCAATACAGAGATTTCCCCTGTGTCTGTGTCTGTGAACACGATATCTCAAAAACGAAAAGTCGGTGAAATACCAAACTTGGTATTTAAGTTTAGCATTTTACACTGGAACTTCAGTCACATAGCAACCAGCTTTTGACTATCACTTTATCCTATGGTACTCCCGTAATTCGCTTCTACTTACAAGAAAGCAAGTAATAAGACTATTTCTGCTAATTTGTTCTCAGTTAGCATGAAGTAAATAAAAGAATAAGCTTTTTAATAATAGTTTGTTGCAGAGATGTAGAGAAAGTCATGTGAATGAAATACATCAGATTTTATATTTTACTTATTTATTTAAAAAATGTAGACCTGAACATACTGTTGCTCAAATCAATGTCTTTATAGAGCAATAATACGATTAACTGATTTTTATATGTATTTATTTATAAAAAGGTCTATGTCATAAAGTTTATGTTTTAAGGAATTCTACATGTTTTGTGTAGTCAGTTTCTGTCTTTCTCTTACTTACAAAAGTCTCCAGAATGAAGAAGTCTTTACAGGTATTCCCAGAAAATTCAAGATATACATTACTTTTGCCAGAAAATATCTTAAAAATATGGTATTTTAATAAAAATCTGATGTGTACCATTCACATGACTTTCTCTATAACCCTGCAACAAATTATTCTTAAAAAACGTATACTTCTATTAACTTCATGCTAATCAGTAAAACATTAGCAGAAATAGCCATATTACTTGCTTACTTGTAAGTAGAGGTGAAATAAGGGACTACCATAGGTTAAAGTGATAATCAAAAGCTGGTTGCTATGTCACTGTAGTTTCTCTGTTTGTATGGACAGCAGTTGACAAATTCCTGTATGAGAAATGTATAAGTTTTTCATAGCAGAAACTAAAAATAAGGAATGTCACAAAAACGACGAACTCCACGAAAAAATGTATATAACATAAATGGTGTGTTTTAACGTGCTCTACAGTTTTTGTGCAGTAAGTTTTTGTCCATCTCTTACGGTTTAGCAGTTATTCAAAATTTAGTAAAATTCATCCAGAATAAACTACTCTTCAGAGGCTATTCCTAGAAAATTCAAGATATACATTTTCTTTGTCAGGTAAATATCTTAAATATACGAAATTTTAAACAAAATCGTTAGAGCCATTTTTGAGAAAATCAAAATTTTCGAAAAAAGTTCCATGTAAAGGGTAGTTGCATCCCTGGATGATACTAAAGATAATAAACTTAAATACCAAGTTTGGTATTTTACCGACTTTTCGTTTTTGAGTTATCGTGTTCACAGACACACGGACACACGGACACACACACACACACGGACCTTTTTCCGAAAATGCTTTTTTTAGATAAAGGGGCCCCTAAAACATATATTTCCGGTGAAATCTCGGTATCGAATTTTTTGGTGGAGTGCATTACATTCTCTATACACTATGTAAATAGTGCCTATAGAGTAAGTAAAAATCTGATGTGTTCCATTCACATGACTTTCTCTATATCCCTGTAAATTATTATTGTTATTAAGTTTATCTTTTATTTATTTCATGCTAATCGAGAAAAATTTGCAGAAATAGTCTTATTTCTTGCTTTATTGTAAGTAGAAGCGAAATAAGGGAGTACCATAGGTTAAAGCGAAAGCCAAAAGCTGGTTGCTCTGTGACTGATGTTCCTTTGTTTGTATGGACAGGAGTTGACAAATTGCTGTAGGAGAAAAGTTTTTCAAAGCTGAAACCAAGAAAAAGGAATATCTCAAAAACGATCAACTCCACGAAAAAATATATATAACATAAATTGTGTGCTTTAACGTGCTCTACAATTCTTGTGGGTTAAGTTTTTGTCCATCTCTTACGGTTTAGTAGTTATGAAAAATTCATCCAGAATAAAACAGTCTTCAGAGGCTATTCCCAGAAAATTCAAAATATACATTTTATTTGTCAAGTAAATAACTTTAATATACGATATTTTAATCAAAATCGTTAGAGCCATTTTTTAGAAAATCAAAAATTTCGAAAAAAGCTCCATGTAAAGGGTAGTTTGGGGTAGGGGGATTTTTCTCAAAATCTTCGTGTCGCATCCCTGTAAGATACTAAACTTAAATACCAAGTTTGTTATTTTACCGACTTTTCGTTTTTGAGTTATCGTGTTCACAGACACACGGACACACGGACATACACACACGGACATACACACACGGACCTTTTTCTGAAAATAATTTTTTTTTGGACACAGGGGACCCTAAAACATATATTTCCGGTGAAATCTCGGTATCGAATTTTTTGGTGGAGTGCAATATATTCTCTATTCACTATGTACATAGTGAGTATAGAGAAAGTAAAAATCTGATGTGTACCATTCACATGACTTTCGCCATATCCCTGCAACAAATAATTCTTAAAAAGCTTAAACTTCTATTTACTTTATGCTAATCAGAAAAAATTAGCAGAAATAGTCTTATTACTCGCTTCCTTGTAAGTAGAAGCGAAATAAGGGACAACCGTAGGTTAAAGTGATAGTCAAAAGCTGGTTGCTATGTCAATGAAGTTCCTTTGTTTATATCGATAGGAGTTGACAAGTTCCTGTATGAGAAAAGTATACGTTTTTCATAGCAGAAACCAAAAATAAGGAATGTCACAAAATTTTGATTTTCTCAAAAATGGCTCTAACGACTTTGATTAAAATACCGTATATTAAAGATATTTACATTCCAAATAAAATGTATATCTTGAATTCTCTGGGAATAGCCTCTGAAGACTATTTTAATCTGGATGAATTTTACGCAATTTTGCATAACTGCTAAACCGTAAGTAATGGGCAAAAACTTACCACACAAAAAATGTAGAGCACATTAAAACACACAATTTATGTTACATACATTTTTTCGTGGAGTTTATCGTTTTTGAGATATTCCTTGTTATTGGTTTCAGCTTTAAAAAAAAGAAGTATACTTTTCTCATACAGAAATTTGTCAACTCCTGTCCATACAAACAATGGAACTTCAGTCACATAGCTGTAGATAGCCCATTAGCATAATTTTCTTGTTTCTTTTAACAAACAATGTAATGTGCTATCTGTGTATACCTTGACTAATAGTGTAAGAGTTGGGCTTAAATTGCATTCATAAATATTATCCGTGAAAATAGCCATGCAATATTAAGCTTCATTCAGATTTCAGTTTGGAAAAAAAATTACATGTTCTGAAGCATTTAAAGGTCTAACTGGAAAAGTTTGATGGAAGAACTGACCTTTGTTTTTGTAATTGTGACACTCTTATATTTCAGGTGGGATCTGACAGCTACCTGCAATACCGACTGTGACTGCGGACCCATGGTAAAATACTCCCCAGTTTGCTCGTCAGATGGAAACACTACATTCTATTCTCCTTGTCACGCCGGCTGCACTACTCTGGACTTCATGAACGGCACCAAGGTGAGTTTCATTTTGGTGGCTCTATTGGGTTGATGCATAAGTTCGTGACGTTTTGAAATTTGCTCTTGCAATGTAAATGCCACTTGTTGATTGACTGATTTAAAACAAGAATGACCAATGCCACGAAGAATAATGCTTTATGCCTGCGAGGTGTGGGGCATGGCAGCAGACTTTTGTCTTATCTAGTTACTCCGACCCGTCTACTCTGTCTGCCTAGTATCCCAGGGAGACTAATATGGAACTTCAGCACATTCTAATGTGGAGGATATAATTGGGCGTCGGGCTCAAAATTTCCACGCCACATTGGCCCATCATGTGAGCGACCTAGTAAGATTTAGGGGGAATCCTATCCACTGAACGCCGCTACTTGCTTCCGCGCATGGCTGGTGGTGCCCCAGATAATGAAGACATTAAACCAGCCAACAGCTAAAAAGCTGAACACAAATGCTCCCTCCTCCCTATGGGAGTGGTCATCAAAAATTTACACAAACTACTTTCAAAACAAGACACAAACGGCTGCTCCTGAAAAGACAGCTATTAAGGAGTCTAAACTATAGCGCTACCTTCTTAATACTCTCAACTTTAAATCCACAACTCCAAACCTACGGCTAAGCCCTCACAAAACAAAATTTCTAGACTCACATGAGCCTACCAGAGGGCGACATCGATAACGACGCACAAGAGTCCTCTCCATACATGTATGATGAAATTAGAAGCCGGGCTGAAAAATTCTACGTCAGTTTGTCACGCCATCTAAGCGCCCTTCTTTGCTCTCTTGAGGACTACCCCAGACAACGCAGCTTCAGGTGGCACCGGGTTCCTCGCATGGAATGGGGTACCCCGGTTACAAAGGAACCATCAGCTGCTCCATAATCCTTGCTTGGGCTTAAAATTAATAACAGAACCCTGAGAAACATACCAATGGTACAGAAGGGCCGTGGCAACAGCTGAGGAGCAATACTACTATCTCTTTTCATTCCAACAACCTTATTTTCACCCACCGTCCTGCAACCACATCCTGTCTACTAGTGGTTAAGTACAGACATTAACACCTGCAACAGTCCTCGCATTGTCCTCAGCCTGCCTTCCATTTTTACTTTCTCTGCACGTACTGTGTACATAGTGTATAGAGAAGGTATTGTAATGCACCCAAAAAAAAATATTTTCAGAAAAAGATCCGTGTTCCCGTGATAACTGAAAAACGAAAAGTCGGTAAGATACCAAACTTGATGCGTCACGAAGATTTTAAAGAAAATCTCCCCATCAAAGCACCCATTCGAACATTTTGATTTTCTCATAAATGCCTCTAACGATTTTTTATCAAAATACCGTATATTAAACTCAATGTAATTTTCTGGGAACGACCTGTAAAGACCTTTTTCTCTGGACGAATTTTGCTGAATTTTACATAACTAGTAAACCGTAAGACAGACAAAAACTTACTGCACAAAATATGTAGATCTTGTTAAACCACACAATATATATATATAGTTATTTTTTTTTTTTTTTTTTTTTTTTTTTTTGGAGTTCACCATTTTTTAGATATTCCTTTTTATTGGTTTCAGTTTTAAAATACTCAAAGAACTTCTCGTATACGGGAATTTGTCAACTCCTGGCAATGCAAAGAAACGGATTTCATCCACATGGCAACCAGGTTTTAAAAGATTTGACTATCGTTTTAGCCTAGTGTATTCCCTTATTTTTCCCTTACAAGAAAGCAGTTCTGCTCTTATCTCAATTAGTATGAAGTAGATAGAAGCATAAGCTTTTTAACAATAATTCGCTACATGATGCAGAGAAAGTCATATGAATGGAACCCATCAGATGTTTTAATCAAACACTACACATATGTTCTTAAATGCTGGGGACTTAAGGATAAATTTCCCAGGGACTCCTGGAAAAATAATATTCAGAAAAGCTTCTAATGAGATAAACTTTCATAAATTTCACCAATATCTACTATGGTCACTTTTTATAAAGTGTATATTATGAAACCAATGTAAATTCATTTTGTTGCTACCCGTAAAACAATAAAAAAAAAATCTGGTGTGTTACACTCACATGACTTTCTCTAGCTGCTCTACAAAACTCCTACAAAAGATTATTCTTCTTTGTACACAATGTTAATCGAGATAAACATTAGCAGAATGTACTTATTACTTAGTTCCTTATAAGTAGAAGGAAATGAGGGATTTTTTTTTTTTTTTTTTTTTTTTTTTTTTTTTTTTTTTTTTTGGTAGTGTTAACGCCCGTTGAATGAGGGAATTTGCTGTACTAAAGTGATTGTCAAATGTTTTAAAAGCTATCGTTATGCGATTGTCATTGCGAATCACTTCTTTGCTTGGCCAGGAGTAGAACAAAAGAAAAGCGGACACTCCTGTGTGAGAAACGTTTAAGTAGGTACTTCACAATTGAAACCAATAACAAGGAATATCTCGGAAACGGTTACCTCCACAACAAAAACGTAAAGGACATAAATCGTGTGTTTTGTCGTGATGTACATTTTTTGTGCAGTGAGCTTTTCTTCTATCTCTTACGGTTTAGCAGTTAAGCAAAATTCGGCAAAATTCATCCAAAATAAAGAAGTCTTCAGAGGCTATTCTCAAAAAATTCGAGATATACATTTTATTTCGGATATAAATAACTTTAATATACGGAATTTTAATCAAAATCGTTAGTCATTTTTAAGAAAATCAAAATTTTCGAAATTTTTTCCATGTAAAGGGTGGTTTGTGGTGGTTTTTTTTTTTTATCCTCGTGTCGCATCCTTGGAAAATACTAAACCTGAATACCAAGTTTGGTATTTAACGGTCTTTTCGTTTTGGGGCTATGCTGTTGACACACACGCGCGCGCGCGCGCGCGCGGACCTTTTTTTAAAAATGCTTTTTTCGACTCAGGGGACCCCGAAACATATGTTTCCGGTGAAATCTCGGTATCAATTTGTTTTTATTGTTTCATTTGTATAGCCCCCTTTAACATCAATGGTCATATCGGGGGCTTTCACTTGTGAAACTGTAGGTTCAGAACATTAGGTTAAACTTTATATTACTAAACACACGCACATTCACACTTCCAGACTCTATGGGGGATAAGGAATAATTCCGGTTAAAGAAAAATTCCCCGCTCCAGCCGGGAATCGAACCCGTGACTTCCGGGTGAGAAGTCAACTCGCTGACCACTCGACCACGGAGGCAGTCGGTATCGAATTTTTGGGTGCATTACATTGTACACATGGGGCTAGAGAAAGTTTGCTTCCTGGATGTTTTAATGAATTACCTGACGTGGTAATACAACCCGCCAATAGAGGCTGTAAGTGTTTTGCTGCATGCCACCATTGTAATGTTCATGCTAATGCTACCAGTATGAAACTTTCACATAACTACCAGGTTTAAAACGCTCATAAATCCTTCACCAAGCCTAATGATTTACCTGAAGGTTGATCATCCTATGGATGGCAAAACCATTTTCTTGCTGCGTTTACCCAATGGTATTCACTTCATAAACATAGACCCACTGTAACAAAAATATATTTTTCTCCAACAACTTGTTATTTCCTCCAAAAACTGATTACAATAAGAGGGTACTCAAAAACGACTTTCTTACGTGACAATTCTGCTGTATAGTTTCTTTTCGACATTCGCTTTTGCATGTGATGCATTTCCAGTGAAAATTGAACGCTGGGGAAGGTTGCGTTGCCCTTTTTATACCGTTGATTACGTGACTGGAAATTTCCAGAAGCCGTCGCAAGTGCAGTACACCTCAGGTGTTCACATTTCGGTGTAGCAATGTGGCGTCAAAGGACCTTTAGACAGAACATGTGTCCACTCGCATAAGTTTAACTATCACAGTTGGGATGTCAAAAGTACCTACCGCCGGCACAGGTGTCCACTTACGCACGTGTAGCAATGGATCCTAACAATCAGCTATGACTTACGTACACACACGTTCGGTGATTATGGACTGTACTGTGTTCGAGATGTTTTATCCAATGTATCCCCTTCAGCCAAATTTAATTTCACATTTTGAGAAAACTGTGGCTGTAACCAGAAATACAACTTTCTCGATCCAAATGCCATAAGATAAAAGAACTTATAACTAGCGTAACGAACTTATGCATCAAATTAATATTAAGCATTCGTAAATATATGTGTTATTTACAGCAACAAAACGTCATTAACAGATTTTTGGAAACTGCAGCTGTATTGGTGATGGTTCAGGATGGGCAAAGGATGGAGCGTGTCCGTTTGACTGCAACACCAAGTTTACGATATTTGTCGTCATGATGTGTACCATGAGGTTTTTCTCAGCTTCAGGAAGAGCTGGCAATACCATCATACACTTCAGGTAAATGTTAGCTTCGTTCTAGCGAGTATTATAATTAGGTATGGGGCAGACGCTCAATCTATATTGATAATCAATGTTGAGAAACATGTGTAAATGCTTGTTTTTATTGAAGGGACATATCTCATGAAACTTGATAATTATCTATTTCATGCTGCGTTAAACAAATTAGAACATTGTTGTCTGTACTATTTTACGCGTTAGTTAGGTTTGTTTTTTTGTTTTTTTTTTGTTTGTTGTTTTTTTTGTGGTAAAATCTATCCATATCGTCGTCATTTTATTTTTCCTTGAAAATAGCTTTCGCATAAAAAAAACTTCCATACTGTAGATATTACTTTCTCTATACGTGCTATGTACATAGTATTTAGAGAAGGAATTGCACTCCAATAAAAAATTCGATACCAAGATTTCACCGGAAATATATGTTTTAGGGTCCCCTTTATCCAAAAAAAAAAGGATTTTCAGAAAAAGGTCCGTGTGTGTCCGTGTGTCTACCCTTTACATGGAACTTTTTTCGAAAATTTTGATTTTCTAAAAAATGGCTCTAACGATTTTCATTAAAATAGCATATATTAAAGATATTTACCTGACAAATAAAATGTATATTTTGAGTTTTCTGGGAATAGCCTCTGAAGACTATTCGAGATGAATTTTGTGATGGACAAAAACTTAACACACAAAAAATGTAGAGCATGTTAAAACACACAATTTATGTTATATACATTTTTTTCGTGGAGTTGATCGTTTTTGAGATATTCCTTTTTCTTGGTTTCAGCTTTGAAAAACTTATACAGGAATTTGTCAACTCCTGTCCATACAAAAAAAAAAAAAAAAAAAAAAAAAAAGGAACATCAGTCACATAGCAACCAGCTTTTGGCTTCCACTTTAACCTATGGTACTCCCTTATTTCGGTTCTACTTACAAGGAAGCAAGAAATAAGACTATTTCTGCTAATTTTTCTCGATTAGCATGAAATAAATAAAAGATAAGCTTATTAGCAATAATTTAATACAGAGATATAGAGAAAGTCATGTGAATGGAACACATCAGATTTTTTTTTCTTTCTCCACACTTACTATATATATAGTGTATAGAGAAGGTATTGCATTCCATCCAAAAATTCGAAACCGAGATTTCACTGAAAATACATGTTTTGGGTCCCCCTGAATCCAAAAAAAAGGTATTTTCAGAAAAAGGTCCGTGTGTGTGAGTGTCTGTGGACAGCATAGCTCAAAAACGAAAAGATCAATGAATACCAAATCTGGCATTTAAGTTTGGTATCTTCCAAGGATGCGACACGAATATTTTCAAGGAAATCCCCCCACCCACAACTACCCTTTACATAGAACTTTTTTTGAAAATCTAGCAGGAGGATTAGCAATCCATGTTGATAAATCAATGTTAAGAAATATATGCAAATGCATGTTTTTATTGAAGGGTCACGTCTCAATGAAATTTGATAATTATTAACTTCGTGTTTGGTTTATAAATTAGTACTTGGTTGTCATATTTTGGGTGTTAGTGCGTATGTTATGCATTTTTCTTATTTTTTTTGATAATATCTATGTATACAACCATTTTATTCTTCTTTGAAAATAGTGATCCCATAAAAACGCTTCCATACTGTAGAACTTCTTAAATTATCAAACTCTACAAATACAAAAAGTGAACTCTCAAATTTCAACTCAAGTTTTAAAGACAATGAAAAACAATTTAAAAACACATAACAACTTCAGAGGTATCAGCCTATTAATCACACGATATAATATAATAAAAAACACATCAGATCCAAATACAAACTAATCATACAAAAGGTTAGTCCTTTAAGTACCTCATGCTAAACGAGATAAACATTATCAGAAACGGCCTTATTACTTGCTTCCTTACAAGTAGAAGGGGAATAAGGGAATACACTAGCTAAAACGATAGTCAAATCTTTTAAAAGCTATGTAAAACAATCGAGGTTCGGTTCGCTTTTTGTGGTCCCGTTTGAGAAAAGTATATGTATTTTAAAGCTGAAACCAATAACAAGTAATATCTCAGAAACAGTCAGCTCCACAAAAGCTCTTTCATTGCCACGTTGGCATTAATCCAAGAAGCAGCTTGTACAGTGCTCACTCTAGCGGCTGTGCTGTTAGAGCGAAACGCAGCAAACAGCAGATTGTTAACACCTGTAGCGCGCTCCCTCTGCTGGTTGTTACGCTATCTCAAAAGTTTGTCTTATTTTGACTTTCTTTACGCGTACTATCTATATAGTGTATAGAGGAAGTATTGTATTCCACCCAAAAATTCCATACCGAGATTTCACTGGAAATATATGCTTTAGAACCCCCTGAATCAAAAAAAAAAAAAAAAAAAAATCGTTAATTAGGGCAGTCTGCTACCGTGAATAGTTGCGAATAGAAGGTAATTCAACATGGGTATCAAAATTAAAGAAAGGGTTGGAAATCATTGGGATGGGATACATTTGGATGGCGGGGCAGGCAAACAAGCGGAGTATTTGGAGACAAATTAAGCACCGCCTCTTTGATATTGACAGATCGCAAATAATTGTCCAATGCACGGAGAAGGTTTCATTAGAAGTACAATCTGGGCTAAAATTGGAGTGGGGTATGGAACACTACATCAAAATAGATACCAAACTCATTAGAGAGGGGGTCGCGTGGATTACGCTAGGAGCTTGGAGGAGCATAAAAATTACTGACGAGAATGGTACGAGAATCTACCCCATTTGCGAGGAGGAAGAGTCGTGGAGCCATATCTTGGCAAGATGTAGGGGTACGGAGGAATGGCGGGAAAAATATTTACCGCGATTCCTTACCACCGCGAATGTAGAGCTAGTAGCATGTTGGACGCTACTGGTAGGCACGGAAGACGTAGACAGGCTAGGTAAATTTATACTTAAGGCAGTACAGCTGAGATCTGAGAAGGCTGCCAGTAGAGTAGAGGGGGGGGGAGGAGGGATAAGAACAGCTAAACAAAAGTGACAACAATGTTTTACATACATATATTTTATGTCATACTTATGTCATTGTTGTGTTATGGTTTATATATTATGTGTATATATTTATTTTAAGTATATTTATCTATTATAAGAGGGTACGTTTATGCTTCTAATAAAGTGTACTCTGCGCTGTAAATTTAAATTACTGTATTTGAATATCTTTGTCTTTTTATGTTTGTGTTTACTCTTTTAATTCTTTGTTGTTGTTTTAATATTGCTTTTTATTTTGTGTATTACAAAAGCACGTACGTTCTGAGGACCCGTGCGATTGCTGAAGTTCAATGTATGATATTGTTATGTCAATAAATACACTTATTCATTCATGCTTTCTGTACTATGTACAATATACGTAGCTGGTAAGAAGGTATTGTATTCCACTAAAAATTCAATTCCTAGTTATTTTGAGTTTCCCGGAATACATAAAAAGCATTTTTAAATCAAGTTCCAAGTGTGTCCGTATGACTGAGTGTCTATGAAGAGCATAATATAACAATGAGACGTCAGTTATAGTATTCACTATACTATAACCGACTTTTCATTGTTGTATTTTGCTCTAAGATATACTTATCAGGTCGAGAATGCATATTGGGAATACGAGAGCCGAGTTTCCCCAAGCATTCGAGATCTGATAAGTAATTTACAGTCCGTGGTTAGCTAATTACTTTTTGAAATACTGGAATAAACTGTAAAAAAAACAATAATGAATCAAAATTGCTTTTCAATATTTTAATGAACATTAAGAAAGTATGAATTCTCGATGTAAACAAATGAAAGGCTACATCTAAATAATATGGACAAAGCCTTCTTATACACTCTTGTTAACATATTCTTTACTTAAAGTAGCACATGTCTTGAGTGTTACGTCATTTCATAACTGCACTGTTAAGTATTAATGACCTCTCAAACTCTTACTTAAGTACTTATAGTGCTTGTTGGCATGGCAACTAATAAATAAATTGTAAATTTAGCTTGCATTACCAAATATGTGTTCAGAATGATTAATTTACATATCAAGTATTTCAAAAAATACATTTTATGCTACAGATACTTGTAATAGATACCGTTGCTACGCAAAAACGACATAAAAAACTTGGACTTTAGATCAAAATGATAGTTCTTAGTGCAACGGGTGGGATAAAGTAAACAAAATTCACTCGTTGCTCCGGTAAAGAGTGGGATAAAGTAAATAAATAAATGCTTGATAACTACAAGTTTTCTATAACTTTTTAACTCTTTTCTCTATAATTTCCGTGAAGTTGACGGTAATAAAGCCTCAACTGCTTCTTTTACTTCATTTAATATATAATTTGGAACCGATATATTAACGTTCTTAACGTCCATCGTAAACTTAATCAATTTGAAACTAGCAACAATAAAAACAAAATTAGTATTCATACATAGCCTACCATATTTTATAATTATAAGAACGCCGCAATTCAATACCTTATTTAATTTATTACTATCTGTAGTAAAATCATTAACTGAATATGTCATACATTAATTTATTGTATATGTAGGATAAAATAATATATTATACAAGTGGACAAACCTCTATTATCCACTTAAAACGATCCCCTTCGGATCGCGTTTTAAATTGTTCAACTTATGGATAAGCTCTCTGTTTGTCCACTTGCATAATAAATAACTATTATTGTACAGACATCTCGATTTAAATTAAGAAGTTGTTTAATATGTTGTATTTTACGGCAGCTGTTTTTTTATCAATTCATTTAAGGGTTATTATAACTATGTGTTATCCACAAGAGCGCAAAATATTAAATTAAGTCTATTGTTTGCAGATGTGTGAATCAAGATGACAAATCCATGTCTATTGGATTAACGGAGGCACTTCTTGCCAGTCTAGCATTTATTCCAGGACCAGTGATATACGGAATGCTTTTAGGTGCGTATTTCAAAAACATTCCCTTGAATGTACTACTGGTAGCCCGCCATTACTATACGAATAATGTACTCTCCGTCCATCGTTACTTCACCGGTAATGTAAACAAAAGCAACAGGTTGCAATGACTCTGATTGGTTGCTGAACTTATTTCAATGCGCATCCGTTGTGCAGTTGCTTCTAGTCTACAGTTGGGTCGAACGATTCATTTTCAGTAATCGATTCATACGATTCGTTCACGATTCATTAATCGTCACCATGCCTTATCTGTGTTTAACTTATGTTATACACGAGGATGATAGTCATATGGTAACTCTTTTAGCATAAAAACAGTAAGAAATCAAGGAGGAAATGGACAGTACAATGAAAGACTGCCTCTTCATATTCAATTATTAAAAGGTGGGTTGCAGAGTTTAAAACGGGACGTACGAGCACTAGTGATGAGCCTCGCTCTGGACGCCCTGTAGAAGTGACAACTCCAGAGATCATTGAAAAAATTCATCGTTTAGTACTGGAAGACAGCAGATTAAAGTTGTTTGAGATAGCAGAGGCTGTAAACATATTAAAAGAACGTGCAGGTAATATTTTATGTAATGTTTTGGGCTTTCACCAGGTCTGTGTAAGATGAGTACCGCGTTTTTTGACACCTGATCAAAAGTTACAAAGATAAAATGTTTTTGATTTTTTATGGATTTTTTCGGGGGTAAAAATCCTTAGCATGGCTTCCTTCGAAAGGGAAGTAAAGCCGTTAGTCCCGTGTCGTAGATTTACGGCACGTAAAAGAAAATAAAGACTGATATCTGGTCACAATTAAGCGGTCTTTCGCGTTCAGTACAGAATGGGACGCTGCGAACCATAGCAGTAAAAGAGCGTCCATAAATAAAACTTAATTTCATGTCTATTGTTATTTGTACATTATTCTTGATCATATTATTTTGTACATATATTTAAGTCTGCCACCGAGTAGTGAAATATATACACTCATTGGATATAAAAACAGGTACTCTTGATTGCAGATTCCGCTTGCATCGTATGGGGGCAGACTTGTGGTCAGACTGGAAACTGCTGGTTGTACGATGGACAACGACTGGGCTATTTTCTCAACTGTACCGCTTCAGGTTGGTATACCTAACTCAATTCATACCAAATAGTATCACCTTAGGAACCAAGTGGGAGGCCCAGGAGGTCCTGGGTTCGTTTCCCGCTCACTCTGACCTATAGGGTTTCTGCGGCTTTCCAGGGTCGGCAGAAGAATGCTTCATTTTCTACAAGGACTTTCCTGTGCATCATTTCCTGTATCCATTACTTCCTTGATATCTGTTCTAGGATTGAAGGACCAGATGACGGCGGGTTGTGGCTGGACGGTGAATTCTACTCTTTAAAACATTCTTCCGGGCGTCGTTTCGGGACCACTCTATTTTCAGTTTCTCTAGCCCGTATGTACAATGTATATAGTGGATACAGAAGTATTGTATTGCACCAAAAAATTCGATCCCGAGCATTCACTAAAAATACATGTTTTGAGACCCCTGAATCCAGAAAGAAGCACTTTTCGAAAAACATCGGTGTGTGTGTGTGTCTATGGACAGCATAAATACCAAACTTGATATTTAAGTTCAGTATCTTCCAAGGATGCGACACAAAGATTTTCAAGAAAATCCCCTTTCCCCTTAACACCCTTTAGAATGGAAAATTTTCGAAAATTTTTGTTTTATCAAAAATAGCTCTAATGAATTTGATTAAAATCGCTTACCTATATTTAAGATATTTCCTTGAATAGCCTCTGAAGATCATTTCATTCTGGATGACTTTTTCTGAATTTTGCAATACTGGTAAACCGTAAGAGATAGAAAAAACTTACCACACAGAAAATGTAGATCTCGTTAAAACACACAATTTATGTCATAAACTTTTTTTTTTTTTTTTTGAGTTGGCCGTTTTTGAGATATTCCTTGCTATTGGTTTCAGTTTTAAAGTAAAAATGTTCTCGTACGGGAACTTGTCTGCTCCTATCCGCGCAAAGAAGCGGATTTGAATCCCATAGAAACCATATTTTAAAACATTTGACTTTCGATTCAGTCTAGTGTATTCCCTTATTTCCCTTCTTATAAACAACTAAGTAATAAGGCCGTTTCTGTTAATTTTTATCTCGATTATCATGAAGTAGATAAAAACAAATAACCTTATTAACAATAATTTGTTACAGAGATGTGGAGAAAGTCATGTGAATGGAACACATAAGGTTTCTACTTTCTCTACACGTACTATGTACATAGTGTACAGAGAAAGTACTGTAATGCACCCAAAAATTCGATACTGAGATTTCACCGGAAATACATATCATACATACCATTTTCCATGTAAAGGGCAGTTTGCGGTGGGGGGATTTCGCTCAAAAACTTTGTGTTGCATTCTTGGAAGATGCTTAACTTAAATACCAAGGTTGGTATTTTATGGGCTTTTCGTTTTTGAGTTATGTTCACAGACACACACTGTGATTTTTTTAATACAGGAGACCCTAAAACGTCTATTTTCGGAGAAATTTCGGTAATGAATTTTTAGGTCAATACAGTATCTTCTCTATATACTATGTGCATAGTGCAGGTAGAGAAAGTAATAAAGTTTTACCAGAACAATATGTATACCGCTAATAAACGAAACTGTAAGTATATCTGATTTTACTTCATGATTTCAATTATTTTTTCTCATTGCAGCCTTCCTACTTATTGGAACGCTGTTGGATATTGGAGTTTGGTACCATGTCAAAGATCTCAAAATATATGACGAGAAGGATTCAGAAAAGAAGACGACCAACATTAATTCTTGAAATACCTCTTCAGAGGACGTCAAACTGCATCACAAATCAAGTATCAGTCTTGCTGTATTTGAAATATTAAAGTTATTAAAGACAGTGGTGACATCTCGAATATGTTACTCTAACCCTTTTAGTGACAATATAATCGTGATCCGAAAATTCTGCAAAAAGTGCCAATCACGATCTAATCGTGATGCCGTTTTCATACGTTTTAACTCTTTCCAGCGGGGAAGTCTGTGTATTTTCTACGTCATAGCCATAGAGAAAGGTTTTCTGGAGCGTTTCAGTATCATATCTTCACTTCAAAGCGTTAAATTAGCTCCAAATTTAATTTTTCTTGTCCGGTGTTTGTTTATCCTCGTTGAAACATGGCGTCGTCTAGCCAAGGGTTACAAACCGAAGAGAAAATAAGAGCTTCAGTTCGCGATGTATAAGAAGAAAGCGAGTGAATTTGAATGTTCAGACCTTGTTGAATGAGTTTCTGACATCGACGTAAGAGAGGAAGATATATACAAGGTGTTTCAAAACGACACCAAACGAAGATGTGGACCTTGTTGGTCATGCTGTACATGATAAGCGAATATAATTTTCAGCTCTAAATTCGGCACCTGCCATAAAATCACCATGGATTAGGCAGTCGTGCATAATCAAATGGCACGTGCCTGGCCCACTCCAAGGCTGGTAGCGAAGGTCCCAGTCGCGTGGTGTAGGGATGGTTTGATAGACACGCCGGCGCGGCACAGGTCACCTTAGAAATGGAAACCGTAGCTTGTGGGTTTTGTTATGTGTTTATGTATAACACGTTATGAGGTTGTTCACGTGGCGTATGACAACCGTTGTTCCTTCGCTGTCTAATCCCAAATGTGAGCGATTTTTAAACCTACATAAAACTTTAAATAGAAGAGTTTGAAAGTTGTGACATCAAGTTTCGGACAAGTCAAAGTGTAAGCTAATCGACTGCTATCTTCGTTTTGAAACAGCCTGTATATTCTAGCTTCTGCGACGAAAATGCATCCGATAACAACGGACCTCGTACGCTTGCAAATATCGCTGTACTTATCAAAACGGTTTATGGAGGTGTAGGTAACCAGACGACGAATACTATGTTAATCAACTGTTCAACTACGCAACAGCACAAGCGGTAAACTGTACAGTAACCCACGTTACATTAATAGTGCTATAATGTGTATGTATGTGTGTGTGTTTGGTGAATTTTTTTCACTTTCAGGTTAGGTGAATTCATTTTTTGTACTTTAAAATAAAACACCAGACCAAAGCAGGATGCTGTTTTAGTAAAGAAATATCCATATTTTCATTTAATTAGCCTGAGCTTTCTGTTTATTGAGTTTTTGTATGCCTAATTATTGATTATTTTGGGTTTTTAACTCTATTTTCAACATTTCTTTTGTTTTCAGTTTTTTAAAAATATTGAAGAGATTTCCCATACATATTATACAGTAAACAAAAGGGTTTACTAAAAATTAAAAAGATTCAGCTCTCTATGTTATTTGGAACTCATTTTATTACTAATAATTTAAAACCCTGCAGTCTTCTCCAAAATTGCTTGGTACTTTTGAGACAGTATTTTGCTATTCAGGCTGGCACTAAAAGGTTTAAACATCATACTTTCTGAAGTTTGCAGAGTTGGTAGAGCACTTCTTGAGAACTCATAGCGCGTGAATGGTGCAGGAACTTATTTGAAGAAACAACTTTAAACAACTTTGCTTTATTGAGAACTTTCCAACATCAAAATAGTTCCAATATAAGCGATAGCCTTCTTTCTTTTAAACAAAACTAAATCCTCTATAATTATTAACGATTGCACTTCCGACGAAAGCTATCTGATATCGTCGAAATATTTAATGTATTACATTTTGTTTTTCATTAATACACTTTGTTTCTAGCTTGGACTAAGATGTTTAGGATAATAGCTTTAATAATTCTCTGAAATCCAAATAGCTTGTCGAAGATTATAGCTGCTCTATTCTCCGACGCGATATCAAATCCAAGCACAAATTCTTTTATGTAAATGAACTCATTCCCTGATTATAAGAAAGATTATCTCTCTCTCTCTTCCTTACTCAATTAACAGAAGGAGAATTGACGCAGGACCTACTTCCACGACAAGGTCAGAAGGAGAAGTGTAAAAGTTTTAAAATTTTACTTGGTTATTGCAACAAACACTTTTCGTTGCTAAAACAGTTATTGACACAAATTTAAACAATTCGTCGCCATATGAAAAATTGACTGACGAGAAAACAAAACCGTAACGAAATTGTATCTTCCCAAAAAGTAACCAAGGAGTAATAAAATAAAAACTTAAAATGACGGGAAAAGACATGAACTCACAAAGAGTGGTCAGAGAGCTGACTTCTCACCCGGAGGTCCTGGGTTCGATTCCCGGTAGGGGTGGGGAATTTTTCTTTAACCAGAATTATTCCCTATCCTCTACAGAGTCTAGAAGTATGAATGTGAGAGTGAATGTGTGTGTGCATTTGAGGAAAATAAAATGATTTAAACCCTCGTTAAGAACAACGAGTTGTTTCAAATGCAAAGCCCCCGATATGACCTTAGACCTAAGATGTTAAATGAAACAATTAAAAAAAATAAATAAATAAAAATGGCTATTGCTCCGCAGTGCTAGATATTGCTTCAAGTTTCTGTATCAAAAGTATACCCTAATATACCATAAATAGTTCATTCCACCCAAAAATTTTATTGCAACAATTTTCTTTAAAAGCTTATTTTTCTATTTACTTCATGCCAATTGAGGTAAAAATGAGGAAAATTGTCTTATTACTAGCTTCCTAGTAAGTAGAAGGGATAGAGTTGCCAACTCTCCCAGACCGGAACTGAAATTAAATCTCCCGGAATTATGTGATATACTCTTATTTATTATTATTATTATTATTATTATTATTATTATTATTATTATTATTTATACACTATAAGGTTATAAAATAGTGTTTTGATTTGTGTGTCAGCAATGCTAAGGGAGGAAGAAGAACTAATTGTTGCGTCAATATCAAGTCACTGGTCTTGCTATATTTACACAAAATCAGTAATTATAAGCAGCTTGAGGTCTTTGAATCGAGAACTTTGACAGTGCTTGTAGTCGTAAGTTGGTTATTTCAATGACTAATTCACTGGGAGTAGAAATGAAAAATATACGTTTAACCATGCCTGGAAAAGTTGATATGACTGGTCTTTTATCAATGTTTCTAGCTTTACTGTTCTAATTTTCTCCCAGAATTCAGAGTTCAGAAGTTGGTAAGCCTAAGAAGGGAAATAAGGGAACATTCTAGGCTAAAACATTAATCAAATCTTTTAAAAGCTGGTCGCTATGTGATTGAAATCCATTTCTATTTTTTGCTAGCAGTCGACAAATTCCCGTATGAGAAAAGTCTTAAGTATTTTAAAACTGGAACCAATAAGAAGGGATATCTCAAAATGGTTAACTCCATGAAAAAACAAATTTACATGACATAAATTGTGTGTTTCAAAGAGATCTACATTTTTGCGTACTAAACTCGTGTCTATCTCTTTCGGTTTACCAGTTATACAAAATTCATCTATGATAAACAGATCTTCAGAGGCTATTTCCAGTTTATTTTATTTTCAATATAAATATATTTAATATACGGTATTTTTAACCAAAATCGTCAGAGGCATTTGTTGAGAAAATTATAAGTTTCGAAATATTTTCCATGTAAAGGCTAGTTTGAGCTGGGTGGAGGGGAGGATTTTCCTCAAAATCTTCGTGTCGCATCTTTGGAAGATACTAAACTTAAATACCTAGTCTGGTATTTTATCTATTTTTCGTTTTTGTGTTATCGTGTTTTGTAGACACACGGACACACACACACTTACATTTTTCAAAAAATGTTTTTTTTATACATACAGGTAACGCTAAAACATGTATTTCCGGTAAAATCCCGATATCAAATTTTTGGTAGAGAAAGTAAAAACATAGTTGAATTTTCTTTTCTCAAATAACTGGATTTTATTTTATCCAAATGTATGAACGAGCCACGAAGTCGCAACCAGTAATGCTTTCGTATATGTTTTATTAACGCAAAGATGTTATCTCTAGGTTACTTTTGTCGACTATGGGATTTCAACAAATGATATCCTTAATTTGGATGAATAACATTGTATCACACCCGAATTCAAATGTATTCTAGTGGAACACAAATTCTATTCCACTTAAACTATTCCTACATCACATTAACCCATAAGAATAATGACGTACTTCGCATCTGTGGATCTCCTACCTGGGAAGTATGTCCCCGAAGAAAAATGATTGTGCAAGCACTGGATGGACAGGGTGACAATGTAGAGGTGCTAGTACAACGGCGTTATCAGTTGTTTTGGGAGCGGAGAGAACTCCATAAGATTCCTAAAATGTTACGTGATCTTCCACGTGACTTGAGCACACTACCTCCAGCAGAAGTGGCTAATGGCCGTTTTCGGACGGCTAAGGAAGTCTATACCTTTCTTCAACGAGGGAACCTACTACTCCACATCTACAAGTTAAGCATCCACAGTTGCCCTGGAGGCAAATTTGGCGTGTCTTTGCTATACCAGAAATCAACACGGAATGGGTCTGGGCGGCATGTGAGATTTTCAATGAAATCCTACCTACTGCAGATAAATTACATAGACATCATCTGGCAATTCTTCCCGCTTGTCCAATGTGCCCAGCCCCGGATTCGCTCGCACATCGACTCGGCTTGGCTTAGTACCTTGGACACGTCAGCTGACTGTGTGGCTCCAGCTTTACGCAGTTTTTTGTATGCAGAGAGGTGGCGGATGATCCGAGACAACAGAATCAACGCTTTTAAACCCTGGATATACAAGATATGAGCACCTGATCGATTCTATATCGATCCGGAATGATCTTGGATGCAATATTATACATTACTCCTCTTTATGTTGGCCTGTTGTGATGTAGAGCTCTTGCTTCTCCTGAAATAAACAAAGTTCCTAATTCCCAAAGGGGGTACAATCCCATTACAAACTAAAAAAAAAAAAAAAAGCTGAGGTGTTTTATATTTTATCTCACTTCGTCTCCTTCATTTGCAGAGCAGCGGGGTTACAAAAAAAAAAAAAAAAAAAAAAAAAAAAAAACATGTTCCGAGAAATGAACACGAACCATTCATTAGCTTCATTGTTAAAAAAAAAAAAAGAAGATGCGATTGTCCTTACCCCGACCAGATATTGTCCTCGAATGGAACTCTACATCATTTTGGTTAGCATTTTTATATTTCTCGCCTCAAAGCCAAGAAAATATGTCGCCATGAAAGTTGTTTATGAAAAAATCTGATGTGTTCCACTCACATGACTTCCTCAGCAACTACGTAACAAATTATCGTTAAGAAGCTTATTCTTTATTTACTTCGTGATAATCGAGATAAACATTAGCAGAAATTGCCCTTATTACTTGGTTGCTTGTAAATAGAAGGTAAAAATCTAATGTGTTCTATTCACATGATGTCCTCTAGCTGTTCGGTTTATTCAAAGCATTAATATGTTATCTACATCATGCTAATCAAAATAATCATAAACAGAATTAGTCTTATTACTAGTTTCCTTGTAAATAGAAGGGAAATAAGAAAATGCACCGGCTAAAGCGATAGTCTCGTTCTTTAAAAACCGGTTGCTATGTGAAACAATTGAGGTTCGGTAAACAAACAAGAAAAAACATGTATTTCCGTTTGAATAAAGTTTAAGTGGCTTAAAATTGATACAAATATTCCCGAATATCTCGAAAACGGTTAACTCTACAAAAAAATGTATATGACATTAACTGTGTACTTTAATAAGATCTACATTTTTTGTGTAGTGAGTTTTTTTATATCTCTTAAGGTTTGGAGTTATATAAAAGTCATCCAGAATGAAGAGGTCTTCAGAGGCAATTCCCAGAAAATTCAAGATATACATTTCGTTTGTCATAAAAATATCTTATGCACAAGGTATGTTAATCAGAGCCTTTTTGAGAAAATGAAAAATTTCGAAACTGTTTCCATGTAAAGGGTAGTTGGGGGTGACTGGATTTTCTAGAAAATCTTCGTGTCTTGTCCTTGGAAGATACTGAACTTAAATACCAAATTTGGTATTTAACGGACTTTTCGTTTTTGAGCTATTCTGTTCACAGACACACACACGCACACATACGGGCCTTTTTGCAAAAATTCTTCTTTTTTTTCTGGATTCAGGGGGACACAAAACATATATTTCGGGTTAAATCTCGTATCGAATACCTTCTCTATACACTACTGCATACACGTAGTACGTATAGAGAAAGTAAAAATCGCATAGAGAAGGCCATAACGTCTCTAATTAAAGGAACACAGAATATTTATCCATGCTTCTAGTGGTTTTGATTCGAGCACAAAACAAAAGAACATATAAAATCAATAAATCAATACAAAATGGATGCCAATTCTAAACATAGGATTACAAAACGATTAAATATAACCGAAAACATAGCGAAGGGACATAACTCACACACACACACACACACACACACATGCACACAGATACATGCACTAGTCATTTTCAAAAAATACTCTTCCTTTATTCAAAGGTCTTCAAATATAAACTTACAGTGATATTTCGGTAACAAATTTTTGATGGAATACAAATACCTCTCTACTTATTATGTACAGCGTACATAGTGCTATAGAATGTATAAAATAAAATGTCAAATTAGAAGTATTAAGCATATTATTTTTATATTCCTACAAAGTCCTGCGTGATATCGAAGTACAAGGAATATTATAGCAATATGAGTAATTAGTAAACTTAAGAACTATTGCATATTATTGTAGTATAGCCACGCGTGATAAAATAATCCCGTATTTACTGAAGTGTTCTGTCTTCTTAGTACGTTAACAGTTTATTTTAATAATACGTCATTAACGACGGTACTGTACTGGGAGTTTAAATTTCTGCGCAGATCTCTTTGGTTCTAGTAATAACAAATAAAACACCTACTATGAAAGTACCGTTAATATAATAAAAACTTTCAACTGTTGTATACAGTACTGGTTTGGCGGAACCGCTATAAGCCCAAAGATGTGACGTCATGCATTGTATTGTAAGGCTTTCTCTTTAGGCGGTGTTGCGAGAATCCACTCGCATTTGCCTACCGATAGGAGCGCCTCGTGAGTATGCTTTCTGGGTGTTCACAAGAGTCCGAAAATGTGAAGAACATCTGCTCCATAATAGGTATGATTACGAACAAGCTGGTACAAGTGCAGCCATTCACTGAAGGAGCACATACCATATGCTCACAAAATATATAAAAAACCGATATGTTCCATTCACATGACCTTCTCTACATCTCTGCAACAAATTATTGTTAAACATCTTATGCTTCTATTTACTTAATGCAGAGATAGTCTCGTTACTTGCTTCCTTGTAAGTAGAAAGAAAATATGGGAGTACCATAGGTTAAAGTTATAGTCAAAAGCTGGTTGCTATGTGACTGAAGTTCCTTTGCGTGTATGGATAGAGGTTGAAAAATTCCTGTATGAGAAAAGTATAAGTTTTTCAAAGCTGAAAAACAAGGTATATCTCAAAAACGATCAACTCCACGAAAAAAAAATGTATATAACATAAATTGTGTGCTTTAACGTGCTCTACATTTTTTGTTTGGTAAGTTTTTGTCCATCTCTTACGGTTTATCAGTTATGCCTAATTCCGTAAAATTCATCCAGAATAAAGTAGTCTTCAGAGGTTATACCCAGAAAATTCTTTAATATTCGATATTTTAATCAAAATCGTTAGAGCCATTTTTAAGAAGATCAAAAATTTCGAAAAAAGTTCCATGTAAGGGGTAGTTTGGGGTGGGGGGATTTTTCTCAAAATCTTCGTGTCGCATCCCTGGAAGATACTTAACTTCAATACCAACTTTGGTATTTTGCCGACTTTTCGTTTTTGAGTTATCGTGTTCACAGACACACGGACACACACACGGATCTTTTTCTGAAAATGCTTCTTTTTTTGGTCACAGGGGACCCTAAAACACATATTTCCGGTGAAATCTCGGTATCGAATTTTTGGGTGGAGTGCAATACCTTCTCTATACACTATGTACATAGTACGTGTAGAGAAAGTAAAATGGGAAATTGTAAATAATATTACAAGCTCATAGAAAACAATGTAAAATAGCTGTGAGTATTTAGCGGTAGAAATATGCATAAAACCGAGGTATTGTAACTTAGGTAAATAAGGCAAGGCGAGCTAGCTTAATACCAGTCCACCAGCCACTATTTGCTAATGAGCACAGGGTTTAGGCTAAAGATAGAAAAGAACAGACATATAAAGAAGCGAGACAGGAATAGTGACCTGACCTTCAAGTAGCACAGAGAATTAGAGAAATAGACAAAATAAGCAGAAAGTTAAGCTGAGAGGGAAGCATTGGGTTTTCCCAAACGCGTCTTGTGGACGCTATGACGTCAAAAGTTTGCACAATTTATTTTCCTAACCTGTGAAGTGATGCTAACAAGGAACCAATCAGAGATATTGCCACATTTTATGGCGCGAAAGTTGGCGTCACCCAGTATCGGTATTTAAGAGACAACATATCCCTTATGTGGTTACTCTCTCTGAATCTTATTCGTGACGTACACAGTTGCGCTTACATTGTGTTTTGCGCACGTCCACGTGCTTAAGTGTGAGGGAGTGATGTGCAGATGGTTAGATTAGGCTCCTGCTCATTAATTTAAGTGGAAACAAACTAGCCACCCGTTAAACCTGTGATATAATAAATTCAAGTCGTAAGGGAAAATGCAGTGTATTTAATATTAGTCTCATCCACAAACCCCTGAGATATAATTAGTTAGGAGATTAGGAGTGGAATCTTCATCAACGACTGAGCTGAGAACACCGCAGAAGGAGACGACCCGACTTTCCGCGACATCACAACAATAACGACGATGATTATATTTATGCATGTCGTATTACGAAAGAAAGCATAGTTTTGTGTATATTTGTTTTGCACATCATTAAGTACAGTGTTCTAAGGGAAAAAAATCTTATGTGTTACACTCACATGACTTTCTCTAGCCGTTCTACAAACGTCTTACATAAGATTATTCTTCTTTCTGCACCTTGTTAATCGAGGTATTCAGCACAATGTTCTTATTACTTAGTTCCTTATAAGTAGGAAAAAATAAGGGAATACACTAGGCTAAATCGATAGTCAAATGTTTTAAAAGCTGTCGTTATGCGATTGTCATTACAAATCGCTTCTTTTATTGGCCAGGAGTAGAACAAAAGAAAAACGGACACTCCCATCTGAGAAGTACTTCATTACTGAAACTAATAACAATGAATACTTCGAAAACGGTAAGCTCCACGAGAAAAATGTATATTACATAACTTGTGTATTTTAACAAGACCTACATTTTTTGTACAGTAAGTTTTTGTCTATCTCTTACGGTTTACTAGTTATGCCAAATTAAGCAAATTTCATTCAGAATAAACAGGTCTTCAGAAGCTATTCCCAGAAAATTCAACATATACATTTTATTTGTTAGGTAAATATCTTTAATATATGATATTTTAATCAAAATCGTTAGAGCCATTTTTAAGAAGATCAAAATTTTCGAAAAATGTTCCATGTAAAGGGTAGTTTGGGGTGGGGGGATTTTTCTCAAAATCTTCATGTCGCATCCCTGGAAGATACTAAACCCAAATACCAAGTTTGGTATTTTAGCTACTTTTCGTTTTTGAGTTATCATGTTCACAGACACACGGACACACACACACACACACACACACACACACACACACACGGACATTTTTCTGGAAATGCCTTTTTTGGATTCAGGGGGTCCTAAAACGTGTATTTCCACTGAAATCTCGACATCGAATTTTTGAGTGGAATGCAATGCTTCTCTAGCACCGTATGTACATTATACATACGGGGCTAGATAAAGTAAGAAGAAGTAATGCGGAAATTAAATTGCAGTTAAGAATATGGGGATAGTCGGATATACATAGTTCCGTGAAATACACAGTACCTTACCTAATTCTGCCAATATCATAAGATGGCAGGATTAACCCACTATTACACCGCTATATTAAAAACAGAGAGCACACAGATTGAGGACTGCCCGCTAGCGATTTTGACTTCTACTGCAAGAGCTACCATCTGGTGCCATTAATATACAATTGTGCTGATAGACAGTGTTCCTATCAGACTTTCAGACGTGGAGAGGAAACTAAAGAATCAATATTTATTTATCATTATATCAGTAATAGCAGTAATGTCAGTAGTAGCAGAATTGGTGTGATAGATACATAACACAGTAGAGGTATCATTATTATAAAAAATCTGATGTGTACCATTCACATGACTTTCTCCATATCCCTGCAACAAATAATTCTTAAAAAGCTTATACTTCTATTTACTTTATGCTAATCAGAAAAAAAAATTAGCAGAAAAAGTCTTATTTCTCGCATCCTTGTAAGTAGGAGCGAAATAAGGGACAACCGTAGGTTAAAGTGATAGACAAAAGCTGGTTGCTATGTCAATGAAGTTCCTTTGTTTATATGGATAGGAGTTGACAAGTTCCAGTATGAGAAAAGTATACGTTTTTCATAGCAGAATCAAAAATAAGAAATGTCACAAAAACGACGAACTCCACGAAAAAAATGTATATAACATAAATGGTGTGTTTTAATGTGCTCTACATTTTTTGTGTAGTAAGGTTTTGTCCATCTCTTACGGTTTAGCAGTTATTCAAAATTTAGTAAAATTCATCCAGAATAAACTACTCTTCAGCGGCTATTCCCAGAAAATTCAAGATATACATTTCATTTGTCAGGTAAATATGTTTAATATCCGAAATTTTAATTAAAATCATTAGAGCCATTTTTGAGAAAATCAAAATTTTCGAAAAAAGTTCCATGTAAAGGGTAGTTGGGGTGGGGGTATTTTTTTTCAAAATCTTCGTGTCGCATCCCTGGAAGATACTAAACTTAAATACCAAGTTTGGTATTTTACCGACTTTTCGTTTTTGAGTTATCGTGTTCACAGACACACGGACACACACACACATACACACACACGCACGCGCCCGCGCGGACCTTTTTATGAAAATGCCTTTTTTTGGATATTGGGGACCCTAAAACATATATTTCCGGTGAAACCTCAGAATCGAATTTTTGGTGGAGTGCAATACTTTCTCTATACACTATGTACATAGTGCGTATGGAGAAAGTAAAAATCTGATGTGTTCCATTCACATGACTTTCTCTATATCTCTGTAAATTATTAATGTTAATAAGCTTCTCTTTTATTTATTTCATGCTAATCGAGAAAAATCTGATATATTACACTCGCATGACTTTCTCTATATCTCTGTAAATTATTATTGTTAATAAGTTTATTTTTTATTTATTTCATGCTAATCGAGAAAAATTAGCAGAAATAATCTTATTTCTTGCTTTATTGTAAGTAGAAGCGAAATAAGGGAGTACCATAAGTTAAAGGAAAGCCAAAAGCTGGTTGCTATGTGACTGATGTTCCTTTGTTTGTATTGACAGGAGTGACAAATTCCTGAATGAGAAAAGTATGTTTTTCAAAGCTGAAACCAAGAAATAGGAATATCTCAAAAACGTTGAACTTCACGAAAAAAATGTATATAACATAAATTGTGTGTTTTAATGTGCTCTACATTGTTTATGGGTTAAGTTTTTGTCCATCTCTAACGGTTTAGTAGTTCAAAATTTTCGAAAAAAGTTCCATGTAAAGGGTAGTTTGGGGTGGGGGGATTTTTCTCAAAATCTTCGTGTCGCATCCCTGGAAGATACTAAACTTAAATACTAAGTTTGGTATTTTACAGACTTTTCGTTTTTGAGTTATCGTGTTCACAGACACACGGACACACATACACACACACACACACACACACACACATGGACCTTTTTTTGAAAAGACTTTTTTTGGATACAGGGTACCCTAAAATATATATTTCCGGTGAAATCTTGGTATCGAATTTTTTGGTGAAGTGCAATACATTCTCTATACACTATGTACATAGTGCGTATAGAGAAAGTAAAAATTAGCAGAAATAGTCTTACTTCTTGCTTTATTGTAAGTAAAAGCGAAATAAGAGAGTACCATAGGTTAAAGTGAAAGCCAAAAGCTGGTTACTATGTGACTGATGTTCGTTTGTTTGTATGGACAGGAGTGACAAGTTCCTGAATGAGAAAAGTATGTTTTTCAAAGCTGAAACCAAGAAATAGGAATATCTCAAAAACGTTGAACTTCACGAAAAAAATGTATATAACATAAATTGTGTGTTTTAACGTGCTCTACATGTTTTGTGTGTTAAGTTTTTGTCCATCTCTTACGGTTTAGTAGTTATGAAAAATGCATCCAGAATAAAGTAGTCTTCAGAGGCTATTCCCAGAAAATTCAAAATATACATTTTATTTGCCAGGCAAATAACTCTAATATACGATATTTTAATCAAAATCGTTAGAGCCATTTTTTAGAAAATCAAAATTTTCGAAAAAAGTTCCGTGTAAAGGGTAGTTTGGGGTGGAGGATTTTTCTCAAAATCTTCGTGTCGCATCCCTGGAAGATAATAAACTTAAATACCAAGTTTGGTATTTTACCGACTTTTTGTTTTTGAGTTATCGTGTTCACAGGCACACGGACACACACACACACACACACACACACACACACACACACACGGACCTTTTTCTTAAAATACTTTTTTTGGATGCAGGGGACCCTAAAACATATATTTCCAGTGAAATCTCGGTATCGATTTTTTTGGTGGAGTGCAATACATTCTCTATACACTATGTACATAGTGCGTATAGAGAAAGTAAAACTCGGATGTGTTACACTCACACGACTTTCTCTAGCTGCTCTGCAAACTTCTTACAAAACCTTATTCTTCTTTCCTTACAGTGCTAATCCAGATAAACAATAGCAGAATGTTCTTATTGTTCAGTTCCTTATTAAGTAGAAGGGAACTAAAGGAATGAACTATCCTAAAGTGATAGTCAAATGTTTTAAAAGCTGTCGTTATGCGATTGTCATTGCCAATCGCTTCTTTGCTTGGCCAGGAGCAGAACAAAATAAAAACGGACACATCCTGTATGAGAAAAGTGTAAGTACTTTACAATTTGAAACCAATAACAACGAATATCTTGGAAACGGTTACCTCCACGACAAAAACGTAAATGACATAAATTGTGTATTTTGACGTGATGTACTTTTTGTGTAGTAAGTTTTTGTCTATCTCTTACTGTTTAGCAGTTAAGCAAAATTCGGCAAAATTCATCCAGAATAGAGAGATCTTCAGAGAATATTCCCAAAAAATTATATATACATTTTATTTGGGATGTAAATAGCTTTAATATACGGCATTTTAATCAAAATCGTTAGAGCCATTCTTTAGAAAATAATAATGTTCGAACAGTTTTCCATGTAAAGGGTATTTTGTAGTAGGGGGATTTTTTTAAAAATCTTCATGTCGCATCCTTGGAAGGCACTAAATTTAAATACCAAATTTGGTATTTAACGGTCATTTCGTTTTTGAGCTATGTTGTCAGACACACACACAGACAGATACACACATACACGGACCTTTCTCTAAAAATGTTTTTTTCGTACTGAGGGGACCCCAAAACATATTTCCGGTGAAATCTCGACATCGAATTTTCGGGTGGAATACAATACTTCTCTATCCCTATGCACATCGCACAGACGGGGCTAGAGAAAGCTATAACCAATATTAATGTGGTGGTGGCACACTTTATTTTCACTGTCACTTCCAATGCTGCAGTTTTAAACTGAGTATTAATAACTCTAGATTGAAAAAAATCCCCGAGTCGTTTATTTTCTCTTTAACGTGTACGAAAGTAAATGATATTTTACTTTTAGATGTTGGTAACATCCATGACAATACTCCATTTCAATGTCCATGCTAATAATAATTGTTGTCTTTGCTTGACAATTAGTTTTTGTTGTGTATGTATGTTTATTTATCGAATTTCATAATGTCAACAACGGAGCAACTTTCGAACATAAAGTTTTGTTAATTCCAAATCTTCTCGGGCTTCTAGCCAGGTAAAAACTTGGCTTGACACCAACGTTTCGAAGAAGTACATCTTCCTCGTCTTCAGGGTGAACTGATCAGTTCACCCTGAAGACGAGGAAGATGTACTTCTTCGAAACGTTGGTGTCAAGCCAAGTTTTTACCTGGCTAGAAGCCCGAGAAGATTTTGAATTAACACGTCGCCAGGAAAGCTTTAGTTCTTATTATAAAGTTTTGTGTTTTGTTAAACAAATTTCCCTCAGAGGCATTGAGCATGATGGAAGAAGTATATGGTGAAGTAGCTGTGAAAAAAAAAAACTCGGGTGTATGAATGTCATAAACGTTTCAGTCAAGATTTTCGATGGCAGAAGAAATTACTATACATGCGACAAACAACAGATATCTGAAAATGTCTTCCAGGAGTGCTTCCAGTCTCTTTAGTCGCGGTGGCAGAAGTGGGACACTGCGGAAGGGAAGGTTGTGTAAATTGTCTGATGGTTACTTCTTTCTGTGTTATTTACACATTCCGGGAACTTATTGAATGTAGTATGTATTACTTAAGTTTAAGCCTGAGACTCAAGTTGGAATACATCAGCGTCATTATTTTCTGTTAACTTCCTGTTTCCAGGTAACTGATCGACAATAGAACATTCACTGTCGTAAAAAAACAACTGAATTCTTCAATGTACAGTCGTCATTGTTGGCGCAAACTGCTGGAGTTAGAGGTCATGAGGCGAGACAAGAGGCTTGTCAGGACTCCGGCGCTGTATTCCTTTTTTCCTCTTTCCTACATCACTTTAGTTGACCTATTGATGTTTAACGTTTTCCTTTTACATATACTTACGCGGACATATATACATTTACAAACACAAAAACACCACGCCCCAAGGCGGGACTCGAACCCACAGTCAGTCCCGTGCGCCACGAAGCACCAAAGCGATGGGCTTTAGGGAGCGCGACCACGGGGACCGGCGAGCGAACCTGCCATTGCATGTTGTTGCCATTTGGCAACAAAAATGATTACTCAAAGGTTTTAGCATGTTTGATAGGCTTGTTTTCTAATTTCACATTACACTAATCTTCAACAATAAAATTAGGTTATTTATACCTGTTTTATATTGTAAAAATGTTAATATTTTAAACTGTAGCTTTTTATAATAAAATACAAAATCCTACAACTGCAGTACCGTCAGCAACCAAGCGTGCTATCACACCGATTATTTTTCTTGGGTCCTCCCCATCCTTTACTACAGGCACATTTGACTGCAGTCGCTGGGACTCGTGACGTTTGACTTTGAATGGATGGCCAATCCACTTCGCATTGCACTAACGATCACGGCTATTCAAGTCACTTTAGTTCTGCCTGTGAAAGAGATATAAAAACCGCTTTGCGAATTAAAGGAAGAGCTGTATATGTAATAAAATAATTCTTGCAATTAGGATTATTTTGCGCAGTAACAACTCTTTACCTGAAAAACTGATGGTGGGAGAAGTTGCGCCAACATGTATGCGCAGAAGTCATAATGTTTCTGTCCGCGAAGGGGTGAAGTAAATTAGTGCTAGTTGATGTGTGTATCCTAGCTCTTCAGTCTTTCACTCGCTGTTACTGCCACTGGCAAGCAGCATCCATTCATCACAAAAAATGCGCAGGTGCTTAATGCGGTACTGCACAAGCGAGGCAGGGGCCTTCTACTTCCGGTGGGGGTTTTTCGTGGGTAGTGCCGCCCTGGTTCGAGTCCAGGGCGGGGAGTCTCACACTCCCAGGCTTGCCTGGGGTTAGGGCGTCAGTAGCCTTTTCCATCACGACTAATAAAAAAAAAAGCATTCTTTAGTGTTCATGCAAATAAACACTAGCAGATTATTGTTAACTTGGAAGAAGACAGTGATGCCAATAGCGATGCTGTTATGAGGACAAAGTAGATGGTGCAATGAGAGGAATAGAAGAGCTGTAGAAACATGTAATGAGTACAGTAATATTGGCTATGTTCAGGGCTGCCAACTCATTATATGATAAGCTGGATCATTACCAATCCATTCACATTACTTTCTCTAGCTATTCCGCAAACAAACCTTTTATTCAAAAGATTAATATTTTATCTACAGCTGCTAATCGAGATAAATATAAGCAGAAATGGTCTTATTACATGCGTCCTTATAACTAGAAGGGAAATAAGGGAATGCACAGTCTAAAGCGATAGTGAAATCCTTTAAAAGTCGGTCCCTATTTGAAACAATTGAAATTCCATTCTCTTTGCTTACCAGAGGCAAACCAGAAACGAGCAGAAACATTTCTTCCCATCTGAGAAAAGTTTAAGCAGCTTAAAATTGTAACCAATTATTACGAATATCTCGAAAACGGTTAACTCTACAAAAAATATATATATCATAAATTGTGCGTTTTTACATCTACATTTTTGTGAGTTTTTGTCTATCTCTCACGGTATGTAAGTTATACAAAAGCTAAATAAAAGTCATCCAGAATGAAGAGGTCTTCAGAGGCTGTTCCCAGAAAATGCAAGAAATACATTTTATTTGTCATGTATTTATCTTTAATACATGCTATTTTAATAAAAACCGTTGATAAAATCAAAATTATTTAATTTTTTTCCTTCTAAGGGTAGTTTGGAGTGAGAGAATTTTTGTCTAAATCTTTGTGGCGTATTCTTGGAAGATACTAAACTTAAATACCAAGTTTGGTATTTTGCTGGCTTTTCTTTTTTAAGTTATCGTGTTCACAGACACAGGGACACACAAACGCGCGTGCCCGCGGAACGTTGCCTTAAAATGTTTTTTTTTTTAATGTTGCTACGGGTGACCCTAAAACGTGTATTTCCAGTGAAATCTTGGTATCGAATGTTTGGGTGGAATGCAATAGGTAACTTCTCTGTGCACTATGTACATAGTACGTGAAGATAAAGTATACATTTCCAATAAATTCACAAGGTAGGAAAAGTTAGGGTGTTGATGTGCTCTTGTAAAGCAGCCGCCACTGCCTACCGACCAGCAAACTCCACGAAAACCCGAGTTTAGAGTACGCGATATCGAGGTCATCCTGTTTCTGTACATTAATACTGACTACGATAGCTTGGAATCCAGTTTTGAAAATAAAGATGAAACCAGAATATTTTCCCCACTCCTGTAGCAAAAGGTGCCCACGTCTTCCCACTCGAGTGATAAGGACGAGATAAGTCGCATTATCCAAACAAAGTGAGCCAGCAAGATAATACATCAGTCCTCAGTTTGGCCAAACTTTGGATACCATGGCTTTCTTACCTTCGTTAGCACCGAAAATAATCCATTATCTTCATTGTAAAGGGTAAGTGTTTTGTTTACATTATATCTTATGCACGGTGCAAGTTTCCAGGTTTCCTGTAAACTTACCCAATGCGTTGCGCAGATTCCGAAGATTTAGTTCAAAATGTTCATGTGTGCTTACATTCTTGAGATCTCATGTTGAAAACTAAAAACGTTCCTTCATCAATCACTCCTACAGATGTTCGGTTCTTCAGCACTCCAATGTACGTATAGATTTGAAAATGAATACACAAAAGTATTCCTTCACAGTCACTTCACTATCCTCTACCGCTTATTTCTCAATATGCAAATAACTTTTTAAAGAATTGTTTTCTTATCTATATATTTAATCATGATGAACTTTCGGGAATAATAGAACAAACGGAATAACGATAGTCAAATGTTTAAGAACTAGACACATACCCTCGATATTCTCGACATCGCGAGAAACATCTGAAAATCGACACGTCTTTAAAAGAATTACTTAAATTAATATGGAAATGACTGACGTCTCAAAAATATTTTAAATAAATTATGATTTAAAGAGGTATATTTCTGAAATTCGGAAAATTCACAGAATGTAAAGTTTCTTACTGAAATTTATACCAGTTATTGTATACCATAATAGCGACATTTCTGCGATGTATTAACATTTTAGCTTACATGAGTATTATTTGCATAATAACGTTTTATTCTCTAAATTCATTTTCTAATAAAAATGAGTCAGATGATGCATTTTTTAAAAATCTGATGTGTACCAATTACATACTTTACCAGTTATGCAAAATTCAGCAAAATTCATCAGTTCTTCAGAAGTTATCAGAAAACTCAAGATATACATTTTATTTTTTATGTAAATAGCTTTAATATGCAGTATTTTAATCAAAATCGTTAGAGCCATTTTTGAGAAAATCAAAGGATAGTTTCGGAGTGGAGTTGGGGGATATTCTTGAAATTCTTCGTGTCGCATCCTTAAAAGTTATTGAACTTAAGCATCAAGTTTGGTATTTGACCTACTTTTCATTTTTGAGCTATGCTGTCATACACACACACGCGGACTTTTTTCTAAAAATGCTTTTTTTTTCGGACTTTCAAAACATATTTCCGGTGAAATCTCGGTATCGAATTTTGTGTGCAATATAATACTTCATCTATACACTATGTACATAGTACGTATAGAGAAAGTAATAAACTTATACAAGAACAATATGCTTCGGAATAGACAGGAAAATCGTGTGAATGTAACATCAGATTTTATACTGCTCCCTAACACACACACACACACACACACACACACAGAGGCATTTGTTCTAAATTCGTAAAACATATCTACATAATGTAGGTTTTGATGTTGGTATCCATGAGCGACATTATCACATTAATTTGATGGCGATGTTCTTATGTTATCTGTTTCTGGCTATCGCCCCGCCCGCCTTCTTTTCCCCACTTTCTCGCAGTTGACTGTAGAATGAGTCATTCATAACTAGCACTATCGATACCGTGCAAGCATAGAATATGGGGCATGGATCCGAAGGTGTTCTCGTCCGAGGTTAAGGTATGAACTAGAACTTTGTAAAAAAAGAAAATGTATTCCATTCACGCAACGTTCTCTATATCTCAGTAACAAATTATTGTTAATAAGCTTATTCTTCTCTCTACCTCATGCTAATCGAGATAAATATTAACAGAAACTGCATTATTACTTAGTTCCTTACAAGTAGAAAGGAAATAAGGGAATACACTAGGCTAAACCGACAGTCAAATGTTTTAAAATGTGGTTGCTATGGGGTTAAAATCCGTTTCTTTGTGTGGCTAAGCGTTGGCAAGTTTCAGTAGGAGAAATTTGCAACTATTTTAAAACTGAAACCAATAACGAGCATCTCGAAAACGGTCAAGTCTACGAAAAAAATGTATATGACATAAGTTGTGTGTCTTAAAGAGATCTACTTTTTTGTGCAGTAAGTTTTTGTCTATCTCTTGCGGTTAACTAGTGATTAAAAATTATAAAAAAAAAAAAAAAAAAAAAAAAAAAAATCCAGAATAAAGAGGTCTTCAGAGGCTATTCCCAGTAAATTCAAGATATACATTTTATTTGTGATGTAAATATCTTAAATACTCAGTATTTAGTTTGTAATTGGAACACTAGAGAAAGTTATGTGAATGGAACACACCAGATTTTTCCTTTTTAACCTCGATTAGTTTCGGAATACAAATGATAACACACGATTTCCGCTTTTCCAGAAGAAACTATATTTTCTTTTATAACTGATATGAAATATTCACACTAATGGCGTGTTTTACACATATCAGTCACTGAAACAATGTCATATATGCACAAATACGTCGATACACATTATCTGACACATGAGAAGGCGCTTCATACAACGCTTTTTTCACACTACCCAGCATTCCTTACTTCTAAACAATCCGAGCTTCTTTATTCCCTTTTAACTGATTAGCATAACATTTATATGTTTATTAACTATTAATTGCGCTACAACAATGTCAATAAAACACACAATCTATCCACATTATAAATGTTCACAAACATTCTTTTTCTAATTGGCTGTTATCAAAAATATGTTGCATTTTTGGAGCGACATTGTTAGATGTGACATCACTTCTAGTATGGAAGTATTCAAATTCAAGGTGTCAAGACCTAAAAGCTGTATTCGGATTCTTCACTCGGATAGGTTCAAATGCACAGTTCTCGTTTGAGAATGTCCTGAGTGCAATATTCGAAATGCTGCACTCGGATAGGTGCAGGTGTACCAAACTAAATCGATATCTCGTCTCGAGGTGTTTTTTTTTTTTTTTTTGGTAGTGTTTAACGCCTGTTTTTACTACTTTTGGCACCGCAGGTGATGACACTGATGATACGTGGAATGAAGATGGAGCACTGGTGGAAACCGGAGAACCCGGAGAAAACCCGCCCCTACGCCGTTTTGTCCACCACAAATCTCGCATGCAGTTGCTTGGGATCAAACCCAAGGTGAGAGGCGAGTGGTCTAACCACTCGGCCACGGCGAGGTGATGCTGATATAGCTACTCCTGATTTTTTTTTTTTTTTTTTTTTTTTTCAAAAATACAGTTCTGGAGTATTGTCGGGGCTCCGGAGCGGTATTCTTTTTTCTTCTTCCTCTGTTTCCATGTTTTCCATATATTTCCTTTGTTTTCCTATTTGTTTACCGTTTTATTTTTACCTACAAATACGCATACATACTAATACTTAAAGCTTATTCATACGCTTGCGCACTTGCTGAGAAGAATGCAGGAGTGTGCTGACTGATTACCAATAAGCATTCTGACTCATGAGTAATTCATTTTATTTTGTAAAAGAATTTTCGGATATTCAATCCTATAGTTTATAGTGTTTTGCGTTTTTCATTGACAATGTCTAAACACGCAAACAGTGCATAAACTTAAAATTAAGTACGTTCGTGCTTAAATTATGTCTTTAAAATTCTTAACACTTCGCTGTTCAAATAAAATATTTTCCTGTCAAGATTAGCTTTATAATCACTGCACACATACCGAGGAAAACAATTGAGCTCGTGTGCTGCAGCGAATTGTTTATGAGTCAACGATCCAAGTTTGCAGTTAGTAGTACTATTACTGTATCGTTCGTTTATCTTTGTCAATCAATACTTCCTGCGTATGCGGAAAATAATAAAACCTAGCACCTGATTGTCAGCATCTAACTGTTGTCGTTATTTTCTTCCATCATTTGAACTGAATGCTTTATTCGAGATCAACCATGATGAGAGCTGAAGAACATGCATACAAAAACAGGTTGATTTCTATTAGCAAAAGCATTAACGAGTGATTCTACATTGCGACCCATATAAACCTGAGAGGCCATACTTTCTCTCTGAAATCTTGAAGAAATGTGAAATTTGTTTTAATGATCTCAGTGGCTCAGGGAAAACTAACAACAATCATGGCAACAATCGATTAATGCCATCTGTTGACTATATTGATGATTTCGATGGAAATTATGTGCGTTTTCATGACATTGTAGACAGTCGCAGTTCTTTGACATGTGCGATATGAATAGTCTCATTCCTGGCTCAATCGAAGTAACGTTTTGTTTGGAGAGTTCACTAGCCTTCTTCGAACATTTGTAACAGTCTCTGCACTCAATGTTTTCCACTCTGTCTCCGGCTTTCTTGCTAGTGATAAAATTGTTACTTCTGTCGGAATTGCCGTTGTGTTGTTACCAAGGAATGTGTTTTCACAACGAAGTGAGTATTGCATGTTGTTGTTATGACTACAAACTAAACACTGTCTACAATGCTATGAAAATGCTCGTAATTTCCATCGAAATCAATGTGATAGTTGTTTTCGAGAACTTGTACTTGAGTGAACTGTTCGATTCTTAAAAGTATTGGAAACCTGAACTGTAAATTAAAAGACTAATGATTGTGCTACCTACATTAAAGATATTTACCTGACAAAATATATATCTTGAATTTTCTGGGAATATCCTCTGAAGATTACTTTATTCTGGATCAACATTACGGAATTTTGCATAATTGCTAAACCGTAAGATATGGACAAAAATTTACCACACAAAAATATTGAGCACTTTAAAACACTATTTATGTTACATACACTTGAGTTGATCGTTTTTGAGTTACTCCTTGTTTTAGATTTCACCTTTTAAAAAACTTATACTTTTCTCATACAGGACTTTGTGAACTTGCGAACAAACAAAGCAACTTCAGTCACATAGCAACCAGCTTTTGACTGTCACTTTAACCTATGGTACTCCCTTATTTCGCTTCTACTTACAAGGAAGCAAGTAATAAGACTAGCTTTTCTCGATTAGTGTGAAGTAAATAGAAGCATAGGCTTTTTAACAATAATTTGTTGCAGAGATATAGAGAAAGTGATGCGAATGGAACACATGAGATTTTTGAAAAGCACACACAGTGCCTTGGTGACTGTCTGCAGGTGACATGTCGGGTCGTTTGCTGTGGGTGGTGCTCTCCACCCTGATGAATGATATCCTTGCTGTACAGTGTCCTGCCCGGTGCATCTGTCTGCCAGATGAACACTCGTCGCTTGGTGTAGTCAACTGTTCTGGAATCGGCCTGGTGTCCTTCCCAACTGATCTGGATCGAGAGGTAAGCAATGCCTACAAGACGATAATCCCATCAAAAGCGTCTTCTTATAGAAGAACACTCAGTGCTTGTCCATTTCGTTACCTTCTTGTTCCATATATAGTCTTTCATGATTACGGAATTTTTAAAAAGTGAAGCTATCCTTATTATCCAATGCGTAGCGTCTAGGAGCCAATATGTTATCGTCTCGACATGGCGTACCCCACCACGCCCTTCCGGCAAAGACACTTTCTTAAATAGAAAATGTACTAAACTTTGTATGGTGAGGGAAGTCATTGAGCGGTTGTTATGCGGGAAGCAACTGTTTCCGGGCCAGAAGCAAGGAAATGTCCATGCTTCCAACGTATGAAAATGCACCAGAGAAGAAACCAGTAGAAATTACTAAAAATTAAACATAAGTAAATCAGTTAATTGACGCACCAACTAATCAAGACCTAACAAAGCGCTTTTTTCCTTTTGCTTTGGTAATACCAATGAGGATTATTAAAACCTAAATAAATCAGTTCATTTACGCACACACTAACCTAGATCTATCATGAAGCATGCTTGCTCGGCTCAAATGCTTTAGTGAAAATAATGGAAATTATTAGCCCCTAAATACAGAAAAATCAGATTATTTATACACACTCGTGGCCCGGGTTCGATCCCAGGCGACCGCATGCAAATTAGTGGTGGACCCGCAGGTCCGGGTTTTCTCTGGTTTTCCCCGCCATCGCATTCCACCGGTGCTCCATCTTCATTCCATGTATCATCAGTGTCATCGCCTGCGGTGCCATATGTAGTAAAAGCGGGCGTTAAACACTATTACCCTCCAGATCAGAATCTTTGTTTGAGCTGTTTGTGGTGCTGCCTTCCACTCCAAGGTTGATACCAGGTTATCAACATCATCACATAAACTATCCATCTTCAAAAACAATGGTTCTTCTTTCATTACATGCAGTATTTTATCAACTGTTGGCGGCTTATTTTTAAAAAATCTCATGTGTACCATTCACATGACTTTCTCTGCATCTCTGCAACAAATTATTCTTAAAAAGCTTATACTTCTACTTACTTCATGCTAATCTGTAAAAAATTAGCACAAATAGCCATATTACTTGCTTCCTTGTAAGTAGAAACGAAATAAGGGGGGGGGGACCATAGGTTAAAGTGATAATCAAAAGCTGGTTGCTATGTCACAGAAGTTCCTTTGTTTGTATGGACAGCAGTTGACAAATTTCTGTATGAGAAAAGTATGTTTTTCATAGCAGAAACCAAAAATAAGGAATGTCTCAAAAATGACGAACTCCACGAAAAAAAATGTATATATATATATATATATATATATATATATATAAATTGTGTGTTTTAACGCGCTCTAAATTTTTGTGTAGTAAGTTTTTGTCCATCTTTTACGGTTTAGCAGTTATTCAAAATTCAGTAAAATTCATCCAGACTAAACTACTCTTCAGAGGCTATTCCCAGAAAATTCAAGATATACATGTTATTTGTCGGGTAAATATCTTTAATATACGAAATTTTAATCAAAATCGTTAGAGCCATTTTTGAGAAAATCAAAATTTTCGAAAAAAGGTTCCATGTAAAGGGTAGTTGGGGGTGGGGGATTTTTCTCAAAACCTTCGTGTCGCATCCCTGGAATATACTAAACTTAAATACCAAGTTTGGTATTTTACCGAATTTTCGTTTTTGAGTATCTTCCAGGGATGCGACAGGAAGATTTTGAGAAAAATCCCCCCTCCCCAAACTACCCTTTACATGGAACTTGTTTCGAAATTTTTTATTTTCTTAAAAATGGTTCTAACGATTTTTATTAAAAGGTCGTATATTAAAGATATTTAGCTGCCAAATAATATGTATATCTTGAATTTTCTGGGAATAGCTTCTAAAGACCTGTTTATTCTGGATGAATTTTGCTTAATTTGGCATAACTAGTAAACCGTAAGAGATAGACAAAAACTTACTATACAAAAATTTAGAGCGCGTTAAAACACACAATTTATGTCATATACATTTTTCTCGTGGAGCTTACAATTTTCGAGGTATTCAGTGTTATTAGTTTCAGTTGTGAAGTACTTATACTTTTCTCAGACGGGAGTGTGCGGTTTTCTTTTGTTCTACTCCTGGACAAGAAAAGAAGGGATTTGTAATGACAATCGCATAACGACAGCTTTTAAAACATTTGACTATGGCTTTAGCCTAGTGTATTCCCTTATTTTTTCCTACTTATAAGGAACTAAATAATAAGAACATTGTGCTAATGAGTACCTCAATTAGCAAGATGCAGAAAGAAGAATAATATTATGTAAGAAGTTTGTAGAACAGCTAGAGAAAGTCATGTGAGTGTAACACATAAGATTTTTTTAGATAAAGGGGACCCTAAAACATATATTTCCGGTGAAATCTCGTTATCGATATTTTGGGTGGAGTGCAATACCTTCTCTATTCACTATGTACATAGTGCGTATAGAGAAAGTAAAAAGAAATTGTGCACTATTACGCAAATTGCATTCGTCACATTCTTGCATCGCGTATTTCACGCGCTTTGTTTTTTCCCCGGTTGTAACCATTTTTCGTTTCTGATTTTTCTTTGCAAGTACTGTGTATACTTGTAACTGAAACACCGATGAACTCAGAAGTTAATCTCACTACTTCTTTTACGGAAAGTGTTGGATGTTTCTAACAAAACTTACAATAAACATTCCACGCTATTTTTTCCACCAATATTCAACGGTTTATCTTTGTGTAACTCAACGAAGATGTAAGAGGAAATTCACGGCGACCGTCCTCCATGATTCTAAATCGTAACAACCAGCAACCGTTACTGTGTAAACAATAATGCAGAAATCAGGGAATCATTCTAGTAGCATATTGGGACTTGTAGTTCTGTTTGAGACGCGCGACCGCTGCCCACAGCAGCACAATGAAAATGTCCGGAAAACTGACAACTTCGAGATACTTCCATAAGGTCACAAAAACAGTATCTGAGGAAATAGGAAGGTTACCGGTCGAAGGGTTACGTTACAGTGGACAGCCAATCCCCGGCTCCAAATTAAGTTTGATAAGTTGTATTATTTTTCTTACAAAAAGCATACAAAATGTACAATTGAGCTACAGTAGCTTTCACCAAACACACATAAAAGATAAAAAAAAACACAGTTCTAAGTAATGCCTGATGGAGTATGCAGAGTAGCAAGGCTAAGAATTAAGATCTCCAGAGCAAGGTCCTCGGAGAATCAAATACTCTCTCTCTCTCTCTGCCTGTCCTAGCTGAACCACGAAAAATGAAGGTTCAGAGTCGAGATCAATAAGAGCGGCCAAATCAAAACGCGATCCCAAAGCCAGCATGAAAGAAAGAACCTTCTCGGGCAAACTTCAAGTCGTAACAAGAAAACTCCGAATTATTTTCAAACACCCAGGTAAGAGAAACGAAACAACCCGTAATATTGTTTCATGTTTAAGGGTACAAATCGGGTCAATTAAACTCTTAGGTATTTGTATAGAATGTTATACCATTTAAGAATTAATTCATTCCGTAATTTAGATTGTTAGCATGGGATTACATTCCTGCGCGCATTGCTACTGTGTTGTACCGCGGTGCACTGACCACGTGAAATTGTTTTGGCGCGGATCAACCTGAGAGTGAATAGAAAAGATGAGTGATATGAACGATTTGAACGCTATCTGTCCGATAGCCAGTGAAACAACGGAAATTGTTGTAAGAAACCAAAGCAGACATGTACCTTTGGTACCTATATTTCAATATAAATCGTGTGCTTTATTGAAATTACAATACAGTTGAGAAATTCTTAGAGCTTTATAATAAGTTTAACAACTTTAGTTTTGTCTCGATTTACGGATAACTTGTTAGCTTTAAACCAATATGACATATACGTAGTTCAAAACATAATTCAATTTAATTACACACTCATTTCTACACACTGTGTACTTAGTACATAAGGAGAAAGAAAGAGAGAGGAGAGAAAAAAACAACAACATAATTTACCCATATGCCTCCTAAAATTAGTGTAACTTCATGTATTGCTCTTTCTGTAACAGGTGAAAACTTTGGATCTATCGGACAACAAGATAAGAACGCTACCAACAGCACTGGATAAATGGAGTAAACTGGAAGTGTTGATACTCTCTGGAAACCGCATCACTGCCCTTCCAGCGGCAGACTTCAGTAGATTAAAGCATCTACATTATCTAGACCTCTCTAACAATGCAATCAGTGGCACACTGAAGCATCTCAACAACTCGCTACCAGCAAGTCTGACATATTTGGATTTGTCCAGGAATCCATTATTCACTTTCCCTTCTTTGCCACGCTCACTTATTACTCTGAGATTGTCGTCTTGCGACATTCACCTTGTGCCCTCAAGCAACCATCTTCAGCTTCCAGAGACGCTGAAGAATCTGGATTTGTCTCATAACCCGCTGAGGTGGCTGGATGACCTAACGGCCTCAAACCTGACTTCTCTCAACTTGGAAGGATGTGCTTTAGACACAATGAGTCCTTTCGCTCTCTACAAGCTACCAATGTTGACTACCCTCAAGATATCAAGTAATACGGAGTTCGCTTTGAATTACGGAAACCTTACGTCAGCTTCTCTTCAGGTGAGTGTATGACCTCAGTCCGAAAATTTAAAAAAACTTAAAGCTGGTGGTGTGGCATGAACAGTATCTTTGTTTGTTTTTTTTAATGTTTGCGATACACATGGTTCCTGGTTTACATGTTTTATGCTACTAATACACCACACATATTTTGCAGACTATTTTACATTTTCTAATTACACACAGATACCCTCGGAGCTGTGGCTAGGCACACCACGCATGAGTTCTGTTCAACGGCCATTCTACAGCAACAACAACAATAAACACCAAGCCAGCAACTACGAGCTTCCGGTATCTTCGCAAGAAGACGGAAGTGGGAAGGCAGTCTGTGCAACCAACATGACTTTAACAGCACTCACTCGGAGGCTGTAGCCCAAACAGCTGGTTCACAACTGACGGGAAGCCTTTCCGGACCCCGGGAATAAGAAGCATTTGCTTAAAAGTTTAAATTTCTCGTTTTCGAGCATAGCATATTTGATCCATATTGACCATATCAGACTCTTCTTCAATTTTAAGGGCTTTTCATTGTAACAATTATTCCACGCGGCCATGACGTTAAACGGCCGCTAGAGCTCTCTCTACTCGCAATCGCAAGCAGGGAAAATCAAACTGGAAGGAATTCTAGCAAAAGTGCTTTATTTATATTTCAAATTAGTTGAGTGCTGGTTCGTTATCGAAAGCGTACAGTTTGACTACTTAAGAACCTCTAAGAAAACGGAAGTAGCAGTTATAAAAATCCCCATTGAAAATTGAAGTTCGCTAATTTATATTGTGTTTGAACTTGCAAATTATTTTGGTTAAGCTGGAGAGATGGTGAAAAAATCTCATTGGTGAGTAAAAAACAAACTTCTTCGTCGTTCTCGCTACCGGGTTATTGTGAATCAAAATGTTAAATGATGCCTGGCTTCCCCTTCTCAGTCTCGTTCTGGTTACCGTTACCGGTGTATTGTGAACCAGCCGGTATAACTTTAAACTCAGCGTTTGTCTGTCTACCAAGCATGGTCCCTGGCAGGAATGCATTCAGTTAGCTTGAATAATAAATATCAGTTATGATACCTGAATTGCACTTCTTCCTTAGGAAAGTTGATGGATGTAGTGCCAATCTTGGAGTACAAACTCTCGCTAGATTAAACTTAAAAAGTTACTAAATTATAGCGAAAGTTCCACTTATCTCAAACAAACTGTGTGGCCAACGCTGTGGAGCTGGAAGGAGGAAGAGGAAAATGAAAACTCATTACTTTCATCTCCCATTGAAACAATAGATATTGTCGATGACGTTTTCTACTTTACCATCGATCTACAGTTTTCGTTGTTTACCTGCTTTGCAGGTCTGCAAAATCAGTCAATCTGTTTCGCTAATATGAATGAATTTATTTAGTCGTAACCCAATACATATTGGGTTGATCTCTGAACTTGGGGCCCTCTCCTTTTACAACTAGACAGCCCTATACATATTTTAAATACAGTTGCAGCTTGTATGTGCCTTCCTCGGTGGCCACTACTGCATTTTGGGGTCTCATTTTGGTTTCCCTTTTATCACTTTTCTAACTTAATAGCTCCTCTTTACTCTTGAAATACCTAGCCTCCTTGCTTTAAGCCCCTCCTCCTCTCACTTTTCTTGCCTCTGCTCATTTATCCTTTCCCATTCTTACACTATGCTTCACTTTCGCCGTTCAAAGTTAGTCTAGTCTCTTTTACTTAACCTCACTTCCTCCCATCCATTACTTCCTAACTTGTCTTTTGCCTTGTCTCCAGTCACGTCGTGCCTACTTCCTCAGCATCCTTCCCTTCATGTATATTTCTTCGATATATCTTCTTTCTAGACTCACACCTCGTCTAGTTGCCCCTTTTTCATGTCCACTATATACGTTCATCCATAGCATCACCGCGTCTTTGATGCTGTCCCAACTTCTCTTCTTTTATCGTTTTATTTTGGTACCGCACCTTTGCCCTGAGTGCCCGCTGCTCTCCTGACTTCTTTTTCGGCTCCCTCCTCCTCACATTCAACTGCCTTCTTTTTCCTCTTCCCCTCTCTTTGACGTACAGTCCTTCTTTGGTTACTCTAACTTCTCCTCTCTACATTCTTCTTCGCTTGATATTGCTGCTCAGGTCATTTACTTCTTTTCTGGCATATTTTGGTCATTCCTCTCACATGCCATTGCACTGCCCTGGAGTTCTACCTTCGCTGTACTATGCTTTTGTTCTTTCGCGTGTCCCTTCTGCCTCTTTACCGTCAATCGTTAATTTAAAATCTCGAATATTTGCCACGTTTTCTTGAATATGAACCGTTCTTCTTTGTTCCATCAATCTTCTCACCAGCTACCCATACTTGAAATTCACCCAGTGACCTCATAAACCCTCCCGAAAAAAAAATTGGGTTAGGGGGATCCGCCGCGGGAATCGAACTCACAATCTCCCAAATACCAGGTCCTGAGGGAATGTCAAGAGAGAAGGAAATGGGACATTTTATTTATTTGACCTCCTTTAACCTGGTAGATCATATCGGAAAATGAAAGAAATCGGTAAAATGCTGCTCAAATGAGACCGGGTTCTATGGAAAGTTACTCGACTTTCTTCTTCTCAGGATGAGGGAATACCCAAGAAAAAACCTTATTCGGGTAACCCACCCTAACTGAGATTCGAATGTGATGCACACACGCCTATCCCCACACTTGCACCAGGCATTGGCAAAGCATGCCACTCTGAGCTTTGAACCATATGGTGCATTTTAATATTGTTGCTTAAAATTAATAAGGAAGCGGGACTGGAACGTGGTTTATTACAGAATTAATGGGAATACCCTTTAAACATTTCAAAAAAATGTGAGTAAACTGATTTATTACAAAGGTGAATTACATGATCAAAGGTTCTCTCCCCACTCCCTTTGGAAATGTATTGCTATTAATGTTTGATTATACCCCACTATGTTATTACACTTTAAGTCTGCCAAGCTTCTCTTCACTTTAACTAACATAAATACAGAGCCAATAGTCAAGTAAAAATCGCCACGATACTCTACCAGCATAGTTTTGCAGTTACATAAATTTCTGATATTAATACCGGCTGTTGAAACTCTTCCCATAATTTTACCCATGCTTACAAATACACAGATTTATCACAAATGAAATACAACTTCCCCCCCCCCCCCCCAAAGCTTACGTGCATAAGAAAAGGCCAGTATGCCACTCAATCCATATCAATTAAAAACGGCGAACTAGTCGCTAGAAACTCATCCAATTAGAACACCTCAATCCATGACTGACAGGAAAACTCCTCAGAGTAGCCGAACTAAATGGGAAAGCGACACCAACGCTCGGAAGCGGAACTAATCGATGCACGTCGGCCCAAACGTTACACGGATAAGATAATTCGTAAGAAAATGGTGCACACTACTCTATATGTTTTTAATATAAAAATATATTTTCTTTAGCTTACTTAATCCAGTTCCTTTCTGCCAACAGGTGTTCGAAGCCGCATTCTGCAGCCTCACTCGTCCTGGGTTGTTCGCGATGCCTAACCTGACAGTGGCGAACCTTCGAGGGAACAAGATTGGGCATCTGTCCGCTAGGGTCTTTATCAAAAATCGACTGTTGGTTGAACTGGATCTCTCGCTCAACGAAATTAAGACCCTGAGTCCTTTTGCCTTCATAGCGACCCGTGCTCTGGCATTCCTTAATTTATCGAATAACGCCATCTCAGAGCTGCCTTGGGACGTGTTCTCCACTAGTCACAGCCTCAGAACACTAGATATCTCTGGAAACCCACGCCTGTCATCTCTTGGAAACCTCAGCGCTCTTGTGCTTAGTAACCTGGACGCCAGCCATTGTAGTGTTCGAGATATCTCCCGTGATTCTCTCGTTGGTCTTCCATGGCTTCGAACTCTTAACCTCTCCGGAAATTCTCTAGAGCGTCTGCCAGATGACATCCAGTCATGGTATCTCCAAAATTTAGACCTTAGTTATTGTCGGATAATGGCTGTAAGCAATGAGACCTTCAGAAGTTTTCCAGAACTTACTGTTCTTAATCTGACAGGAAATAGACTGACGGATCCAGAGTCCTTCCCCATAGAAGCTTTGGATTCAAGTGAAAATCTTGAGACAGTATTGTTAGCAGATAACCCCTGGATTTGTAACTGCAGTTCTCCGCGGTTTCGGGCCTTATATGACTTCCTAACCCTGGGGTACCCTCCAAGGTTGCCTCCTGAGGAGCAGAGCAAAGTGCACTGTATGTCTCCCAAAAAGCTGGCAGGCAAACCATGGCTTATAGCCTGCTACTCAACATGGTATCCTACAGTGAGTATACCTGATCCAGATGATCGCTTTTTCACAATGGGGAACATCGGATCCGTTGTCGTCACAGCGATTGTCATTGGTGTGGGTGTATTCCTCATTGTCAGCACTATCAGACAAAGGATAAGAGCTCGCCTCAAGGCTGAAAGGGAAGCAATTCTTCAGGAAGGTCGCCTAGTGCTCCAGGCGCAGGCCAGGTTGGCTCTTCAGAGAATGCAACAAGATAGTCCCTCCCCGCCAATCAGAAGACATGAGCCAGGAAGGCATGAGAGGGCACCTAGTGAAATAACATTACCACCATCCTATGAAGAAGCTGTGCGCATGATACAGGACCAAACGACCAATGAGGATGATGGTCAGGGTGAGAGTGCCCCACTTGCAACTCCTGAAGATGGAGCACAAGGTTTAAGTGATAGTCAAAATAGTGATAGTGATTCAGAAGCGCCAGGACCTAGCATGCCAAGAAAAAACACTGTATGAAGTGAGAAAACTGCAGTGGAAAATCAAGACTGCTTGAAAGATCCATTTCATAATTCAATACTTTAAATTGTCTATTTGTATGTGTGTGGTTAGCTGTGAACTTAAATATTTAATATATCTTATGTGGTGCAGTAATAAATAGACTGTCTTTATGAAGGATTACCTGGTTTACCCGATGATGCACAAGTACTTTCTAAAATTGAATAACATATGAATTCATTTCTTTCCATACATACTTTATGAAATTATTGTACAAGATCTAGAGGATTTTAATAGTCAATCCTTTCTTTAACTGCTTATAATTATAGTTTTGTACACCCCAGCTATTTCTAATAATGAGAGAGAAATCATACCTGATATTCATGCAAAAGGATATGACACATTGGCAGAACTTTTGACTTCCTTAACCTCCTCTGAGAGTCATCCATGCTCTGCAAATGCTGCATGGTTTATACATACACTTTGGTGGTGCAACAATTATCAGTCAGAATATCACAATAATTTCAATTAGATAATTAGAATAGGTTAAAAATTTACCTTCTCTTTCATTTGACAATTATTTAATAGCATAAAAGTTATATAGTTTTCACATAATACAGACACCCTTAAGATATACTATGAAATAGAGATGAAGCTGGTGAATATGAAGATTCTCACTCCCATGCTACCAAGTTAACCTCTTCGGGAAGGTCTTTTAAATTGTTAATCATAAAATACCAATTGATTTAGAATGTTACCTGGACACAATTTTCTCTCCTTATACAAGTATTTAACCTGCTAATGGACTAGGTTACAACAAACAAAAGAAATAAAATAAAAAGTTTTACATGAGGTTTGGCAGTAGTGTTCCACATGTATTGTAACATTATCATAAGTAATGCCATGAGTGCTTTCATCTTGTCCTAAGAGATGAAAACACGAGTTGTATTTGATAAGACAATTCACGAAATAGACTATTAATAATTTACAATATGCAGCAAGGGAGATTTATCAGGTTATGATTGTAAAACATACATTAGTTCTCAAGTGGTAGATGACCCATTTGACCATGTTTATTTACCAAATTTTTCTACCTTTTCTTCACTGCCTCCTGGGAAATGGAGTTTTATTTATGGACGCTCTTTAACTGCTATGGTTTTCAGCATTCCATTCTATACTGGGCGTGAAATACTGCTTAATTTTGCTCAGAGGCCTATCAGGCTTGAGGTTCTTTTACGTGCCGTATATCTATGACATGGGACCAACGGCTTTACTTCCCTTCTGAATGAAAGCCACGCTTTTTACACCAAAAAAATCAATCATCCTCTGCCAGGTTTGAACCCACGACCTTGGGTATATAGTAACTATTACAGCACAGAGGCGACACTGCCTCCTGAATTATGATATGAGCCACTGTGCCTACATCCAATGTATGAAAATCAATAGCAACAATAGAAGTGGGAACAATTATTTTATTTCATCTTTTAATAATTAATACATAAAATGGAAACAAATCTCTTATGGGTTACCAGTTTCCAAAATGCATTCAGAATAAAGAGGTCTTTAGAGGCTATTCCCAGAAAATTTAAGATATACATTTTATTTGCAATATAAATATCTTTAATATACAATATTTTAATCAAAATCATTACAGCTGTTTTTGAGAAAATCAAAATTTTAAAATTATTTTCCATGTAAAGGGTAGTGTGGGGTGGGGGAATTTTTCTCACAATCTTTGTGTCGCATCCCTGGAAGATGCTAAACTTAAATACCAAGTTTGGTATTTTATCAACTTTTCATTTTTGAGTTATTGTGTTCACAGACTCAAATGGACCTTTTTGCAGAAATTATCTTTTTGAATACAGGGGACCCTAAAACAAGTACTTCTGGTGAAATCTCGGTATTGAATTTTTGGGTGGAATGCAATTACCTTCTCTATACACTATGTACATAGTACATGTAGAGAAAGTAAAAATAAAACTACATAATTATTAGTATCATCTTGGGTATAATGAATGCAGTCATAGAAGCAGTGAGGAGGTAAGGGAGAGGTACGGATAATAGGTTCTATAAAACTGCTAGAAAAACATCAACAGACACATTGTACTCAACCACATAGACATGGGGTGATTCAGTAATGTGTTTCATAAAACAGAACAAAATCAGTGTTGAATCACTTTATTACTTACATAACTTGACACAGGTGTGGCATTTTTTTTTCCTCCTACGACACATACATAACCCACACACAAGGTTGTTTGCTCCACTGCCAAAATTTCCGTAAACAGCTAACTTTTAATATATATAGTTTATGTACAATATTTCTTAAATATATATTATATATGATAAAAAATCCTTCTTTATCATGTTTCAACAGGGCCCTGCCCACAAATACCCCCTTGTGTGCGTGAAATGTCTGACAAGACACACAACAAATGGAATGATCAGCTGGTGAGTATTTCTTCACAACAAACAACATGGGGGCAAAGCGTTACAGCAATGTTTCAAGTGATTGTAATTTATATCCTAATACCAACATTATTCTCTTTATAAAAAATAACACATTTTCAAAACAATTTTCCAACATCTATTTATGTTCAAATCCTCATACGTACAAAAAATACCAGCTGCTAAAATTTTCCACTTAGAATAAATACATAATTTAATATGAAAAACTTCTCTGTGTAATTATTCTTTGTAATAACTTTAAACATGATAAGAATTTGTGAGTACATAATTTAAAATAAGCATTAAATCATTTTATATGTGTTTAAAATGTTATTCTGCACAAATATCAATTAACCTTTTAAAAACGTAAAGTGGTGAACAATATTGGTCCTTAATAGATCAACTTTAAGTTGCTTAAGACATGCTAAATTTAAAGACACAATCTTCTGCTTACGATATAATTGTACTCTATTAACTTAATGCATACTTAGTTAAGAAATAACATAAAAGTCTTATTTGATAAGCATGGCACATAATTAAGTTCATTGGATCAGAAATGCAACATTGACTAGGTTTGTATTTTTTCTGGCAAAGGATTTGTGTTGATGAAGCAAGACTGAAAGAAAATACATTGCATTTATTCAGAGTTTACAGTTTATACAGCAAGACATTTTTAACCCAAACTCAAAACACAGCACTGCCTTCTAGGTGAAGAGATTTTGGTTCAGAGGTGGATCCAGGGATTTAGCCTCCCCTTAGTTACATTGAACTTTTACAAAGGTGCTTTTGTTTAATGTTATAATGGTTATTTATGCAATGATCCTATAATGATAGTTATTAGGATATGAGTGACAGGTAACTCTCGGTGCGAGTGAAACATCGAAAACCTCACAAGTATTCTAATAACCATTATATGAGAGTTGCCTATATAATTTTTTCTGTGACATGTAGATATACAATAAATATTTAATATTTAGATATCCTACATATGAAAGATGAACTCCGCCGACAACTATGCATATTGTACGCTTGCATCGATAACAAATGATATTCGATTCATGGTGATAGTTGATTTGCAAGATGGGGACTGAGGTATTTTGGCCTAGTGATAATGAAATGGAATTTAGTTCCATACCTCCTGATATATTATAGAAGGCGAGTAATGTTGTTAACAATTTACTTCCACTGAAATCAATAAAAGATAAATTCATGGCATGGAGAATAACAAAATAGTGAGTTGAGTGATCTTAGTTGGAAGTAGAGCTAGCGCCCCATGCCCTGAGTTATTGATTTTCTTGTCTCTGTGATGACAATGTAATGACTTATTTTGCTTGGCTATGTAATATTATGAGTTTAGATTCAGGAAATAATTAAATATTCTTGGAGGTTATTGATGCGTAAGCTGTTTCTGTAATTTTATGCAGATTAGCAGGCAATGAACAGCCATTAGTAGGGCAGCGCGCAAGTGTGAAAATGAGTATTGAAATGGTCTTCATTCTGATATACATATTTAACAGTAAATGAACAAATTTCAGTATATGAGTATAAAAATCTGTTTTATTTTGCCTTAAATATGTATGTCACCAGTGTTTATTAGGGATGAGCATGTACAGTGCGGAGAATGGAAATATGTTGAGGAACAGCTTTTACAGTGACTTTCAAATGGGATGAGCTTTGTCCTTGAATGCCACCAGGCCGGCATCCAACCAGAGTGCTGCAAATTAAAATTTTGCAAAAAAAAAAAAATTCCTGAGGAAGATTTTGTAGCAGAACCGTAAAAACCACTGATGTTTAGCTCAAACAGTTTTCATAATGCACATGAATAAACATTATGTCGCCAGTCAGATCTGCATATTCAGTGTTAAGTGTGAGGGAGAAATATGAAAAGAGTGGGTGTAGCGACCTGGCAACACAGAGCATGGTAACACATCTCATTCGCTGCAGAGTAGAACTCTTCCCATTAGAAAAACATTATTAGTTCATAGCAGAACAGTACAACTCCTCTGCCAAACCCCATTCAAACCCCTGGTACAATTGGTAACATGCACTTGTCATTTGTTTTGCGATGGTGGAGGAGAACTAGAGGCCCAGAAAATTTTAGATGCATTGAAACATATAATTCAGAATGCAACTTATCTTAATTTAAAATAAGAACTGAAGCTTTCCTGGCGACATGTTAATTCAAAATCTTCTCGGGCTTCTAGCCAGGTAAAAACTTGGCTTGACACCAACGTTTCGAAGAAGTGCATCTTCCTCGTCTTCAGGGTGAAAAGACGAGGAAGATGCATTTCTTCGAAATGTTGGTGTCAAGCCAAGTTTTTACCTGGCTAGAAGCCCGAGAAGATTTTGAATTATCTTAATTTGTTTATATTATCATCAGTTGTTGAGGAAAGGAGCAAATGACACATTGCCAGTCTTTTTTGAATAATAAAAATGCAAATTTTTGTGTATTTTTTGGGGGGAGGGGATGAGGGATAAAGTAAATTTATCTGTTTTATTACAGTGTGTCAACTTAAAATCCACATTACAAGTATTCATTTTAAGCCTTGGTGTTTCATTACAAAGTAAGTTGTATATCTAATTAGGGCATGATGCATGAGGGTCCCTGCCATTGCCTAGCCTCTACCTTTTCCTTTAATTACTAGTAGTGAAATAAATAACAACACACTGCATCTTAACTAGTGCTACTATACTGTAACAATTTCCTTTAACCAAACTTTGGAAAATTCATCACCACAGTGGTAAAATGTCACAATTACTTGTTTTTACTTGTGGTGCCGGTAATGTATATTTTTAATGCTCTCCCTTTAGGGGAACCTGGATCCACCTTTGCTTCAGTTCAACCCCCAGCTAGGGTTAAGAAAGTTCTCTTTAACTAAAGTGGTTTCTTGTTATGTCCTGAGCCTGGTGTGTGAATATAGATGAGCTTAAGTAAGTGTGACCAGCTATTTAATAACCATTTCACCACATTTCAGTATTGCCTTTGGGAAAACACCAAGCATATGTTCCAAATCATACACTAAGAGTCTGAAAGTTTTCTACAATCAGCAGAGCTACATGTGTATATAAGTGCACAAAAATGTTATAACACACAGCAATGTATACACATAAGAAAGGTACTTACATATGCATAATGTTAACTGAAAATGTTCTGTACAGTGACTAACATACAAAATGGATGACAAATAGTCACCTAAAAATGACATCCTTCATTTTATAACAATCTTACTCAAATTTGATATAGGGAGGCCCAAAATTAGATATACAGTACAGATTGGATGATATTTGTTTCACAGATATTGGCAATGTTGCTGTTACAGAACCACTACGTATCACAAAATCCAGAAAATAACTTTTGGGCTTCTATGAAAATTGATTTAACAAATATCTGTAAATTTTATCTTAGGGATTTATACAAAAGTAAGAGAAAGGAAAGTAGACTTAAAGCAGTAATGAAAGAGTAAAAATTAGAATTTTTTTTTTTATTAGTGTTTAATGCCCGCTTTTACTGCCATGGCATCACAGGCAATGACACTGGAGCAGCAATGGAATTGATGGTGGAGGAAACCAGAGAAAATACATCCATGCGCTGCTTTGTTCACCACAAATCTCACATGTGGTTGCTTTGGATCAAACCCAGGCCATTTAGGTGAGAGGCGAGCGGTCTAACCACTCGGCCACAGCACGGCCGCTAAAGTTTAGAATGGCTTGCTGATTAGAACTAATACTTCTACAGTGCAAGGACAGGTAACAAGCTAAATTTAATGTAGCACCAGTTAACCTAGTGTATTAGAAGATACCTTGCATAACGAACAAATTAAAAGTTCATGTAAAATATTTAATATCATTGCTTAACATATACTTATGTGAGTTTATGAGTTTAATACTATTAAACAGCACCAATATATGTACCAAACAAAATGATTATAATGTTTATCTACTTTTGGGCCCTGTGTACAACAACTTTACTTCATATATATGGTGATTCAACCAAAAACCAAAAATTTTAGGAGACTCACAGTATGAACCTCCTTAGTTTGGTGCTATCATAGTCATTTTTTAAAACTCTTGGCAAATTGTATTCAAATTCACATGTTTAACATTTGAATCTGTACATGCAGTATTTTGTGAATTTGTTTGTCTACAGATGGACATACACACAAAGTCAGTGAGGATTAATTATGCACTTGACAGCCATGTAATTCACTCACCTGCAAAGGAGGCTCACCATATCTTGTCCAATCATGTTAAAACAGATCTCACAACCAGAGATGTGAATGTCATCCATCATGCAATATGTTTACAACATTCCTCAGTTTGTGCTGGGCTTCTCTTTATAACATGCAATACTTATAGCAGTATTGCTTTATAACTACTGTGATTGAGATTTGTAGACAAAATACATACAAGACATGTCCAGAAAGTAAGTACCATTTCTTGCCTGCAGAGCCACAGGTAGTAAAAGCGGGCATTAAACACTCTAAAAAAAGTGTAATTTCGTTCTACCACTATTACAATGCTAGTGTCACAATTCCATGCTTATGCACTCATCTCCCTGGTTCATTGTCTGTCCACTGACACCATTACAGCTGCAACATGCTGTGTTTACAGTTATTAGTGATTGTTCAAAATATTTAAGACAATTTCTGATCCTGCTGACTGTGAAGTACATTCTGTAATATAGTTTTTTGAATGTCAGGAATGTTAAATCAGCTGAAATTCATCATCATCTTGTAGAGATTTACGGAAAATGTAATCACAGATGGAATAGTGAGAAAGTGGGTTAGCAAATTCAGTAATAACGAGTTGCCCTCCATGGTGTAACGGTTACCATACTAACTTTATATACCCAAGGTCGGGGGCTCAAACCCAGCACAGGATGATGGATTTTTTTTGGGTGTAAAAATCCTTAGCATGGTTTCCTTCAGAAGGGAAGTAAATCCGGTGGTCCTGTGTCGTAGATTTATGGCACTTAAAAGAACCTCTCAAGTCTGATAGAGAGGCTTCTGAGCAAAATTAAGCAGTCTTTCATGTCCAATTTAGAATGGGATGCTGAGAAGCACAGCAGTTAAAGAGTGTCCATAAATAACATGCCATTTCCATTTTTTTAGTAATGAGCAAACCAACATTCAGACGAGGCAGCCTTTTGTTGTCACTAATGTTTTGATTGAATGAGTGAGGCAATTCGTGTGGCTGTCCTCACTGGCGGCAGCTTTCTTTTAAGAGGGCAGACAAAAGTTGATTCCCCACTATGAAAAATGCCTGAAGAATGGTGGAACTATGTCGAAAAGTCTGATGTCTTCAATTCACATAGCTTTCTCTAGCTATTCCAAATACAAACTAATCTTACATCTTACTCTTTTATCTAAATCATGCTAATTATGATAAACATTAACACAACTGGTCTTATTACTTCCTTTATTGTATGTAGAAGGGAAATAAGGGAATATATTAGACTAAAACACTAGTCAAATCTTTTAAAAGCTGGTCGCTAAGTAAAACATTTGAGGTTCAGTTTGCTTTGCATGGTCCCATTTGAGAAAAGTTAAGCTAGTATAAAATTTAAATCAATAACAAGGAATATCTCGAAAACAATCAATTCTACAAGAAAAATGTATATGGCATAAATCATGTGTTTTAATGAGATCTACACTTTTTTGTATAGTAAGTTTTTATCTATCTTTTATGGTTTAACCATTATAAAAATTCTACAAAATAGAGGTCTTCAAAGGCTATTCCCAGAAAATTGAAAATATACATTTTGTTTGTGGTGTAAATGTCTTAAAATATAGTATTTAATCAAAATCATTTGAGCCATTTTTGGGAAAAACAAAAATATCAAACATTTTTCCATGTAAGGGTAGTTTACGGTGAGGTTACTTTTTTGAAAATCTTTGTGTCGCATCCTTGGAAGATACTAAATCTAAATACCAATTTTGGTGTTTAACAGTCTTTTCGTTTTTGGACTATGCTGTCTACACACAAACACGCACAGACCTTTACTCAAAATGCTTTTTTCTGACTCAGGGGTGAAATCTTGACATCAATTTTTTAGGTGGAATACAATACCTGTGCATTGCATGAATATACAAGCTAGAAACAGGTTAGGGAATGCTCTTTAATGTACAAATAAATGTAGTGAAAATAAATATTTTATGCCTTTTTTTTTCCAAACTGGTGCTTATTTCTGGACATGCTGCATATAATAGTATGTCTTGAGGGGTTGTGCAAAGTATCTTAAATAAATTTACCACCAGATGTTTCAGTGTTTTATTGTATAGATGCCAGGTTTTAGTAGATTAGATAATTGGGAGTATAACCACTGGAAATGGACAATGGTGAATGACAAACATGGCAACTGTGTGACAGAGCAACCACAAGGCAGTGTTGACTTCAGGTGCATTGTTAATTCTCCCAGACTTTAATAGGCACTCTGCATCAGCAGGAGCAGCTAATGAAGTTCAGATCCATCAGAAAAAATCGTTGTGCTATATTATAAAAGAAAGAAGAAAGAAAAATTTACTTTTGATTCCAGTTGCTGTATGATCCTTCTCCATCAAGAAATCCACCAGAAACATTTCTGAGATACTTGTCACTTTATGCATATTGTAACACATTTTTAAAATAATTACATGACACATACAAATGCAAAAATAAGGTTCTAATATAAGTAATGTGCACATACAAACAGTAATAAAAATGTAGCTGATTACTCACAAAGTCAAAATTAATGAAATTAATATTATACACAGTCACTGAAAAAGATATCCGTGATTTCAGTTGTCAATTAAGATACTTTCTTCTCTGGTATAAAAATGTGTAATAAACTACCAAACAAAAACAAATATAGAGAGATAAAAGATAAAACCTTGTTCCTTAACACAGTAGAAAAGTTTCTCATAGAAAAAGCTTATTGCTCTGAAAAACAACACATGGAAGACAGTCGAGAGGACCATATATGTTAGTAAATTTGTTAAATATTTAAAAATGTATGTAAACACTACTGTATATATCATCTTTTGTTGTATTAGTTTGTTGTATTAGCTTTCACATATGTTAACTTGACAAATCATCAGTTTACTGGGCTTTAGCCCAACATATGTAAATGTATGTGACAAATAAATTATTATTATTCGTTTCATTTCATAATAGCCTTACCCTCCCCATATTTTTAGGACTGACACACCCCTAGGACTTACAAGCCAATGCCTGGGGTCAGGGAGCCAACAGCACGAAACCACAGAATGGAGAACCTGTTACGAGGGGTCAGCCCATAGCCAGGCATGAAAATGAGGAAGTGGGTGATATGAAATGTAAGTAAAATTGATGATTGGAACAGTGATGATGGAGCAATTTGTGGAATGAGTGGTGAGGGAAACTGGAGGAAACCAGCCCAGATGCCACTTCATCCACCATGAATCCCACATGTGAGCACTCGGATCGAACCTGGGCTGCCTAGATGGGAGGCGAGCAGTCTAACCACTCAACCATGGTTCTGCTTCATTATTATTATTATTATTATTATGATTATTATATTTATTAATATTATACCATAATAATAATAATAATAATAATAGCCCACAAACAAAGTGAGCAGTACAAAATCAATGTGGAACTATCAACTGCAGAAATGGATAGGTAGAGTCAGATTGAAAAATTCAACGCCACGACTGGTATTTGAACCAAGGATCTCCTGGCCTCCAGCTAGTTACTCTGCCACTGAGCCACCATGGCAACATGCAGCATAGCATTGATTTTCTCAACTGACTCGCATCTTTCCCAGTTTTTCAGTGGAGAAATTCAATGCTATGTCGGCATGTTGCCATGGTGGCTCAGTGGAAGAGCAAGTGGCTGGAGACCAGGAGATCTGTGGTTCAAATCCCGGTCGTGGCATTGAATTTTTCAGTCTGGCTCTACCTATCCAACTCTTGTCCTACACACAGCTTGTGTGAAAGAACAATTAATCCAACTGTAGAAATGATTATATTTGCCACTGCATTGACCTTCAAATTGCATTTCACTTGTGACCTAGCCAGTCACTCCTCAGCAATCATGGCAAGCATACAGCAAACAGCACAGTGTGTATTGTGGTACAAGTCCATTTGCTTTAGTGCAGTCATTTCTGGCATATTTATGGACATAAAGAACCACTAGAACAGCTCTGGCAGCCCAAGACTGCCTCTAGGACCTAGGGACTGCAGGTTAGGATAGCACCTGTTTTATATCCCCCTCCCTCCTTGTGCACTGACTGATGCCCCATATGTGTGTCAACCCAAAGGAAAGACTATAAACAACCTTGGTACTAGCAAAAATTAAAATAAATATTTTGTTTTTTAACAATGCTCTCAATCGAAATGGAGATTTATTTATGGATGCTCTTTAACTGCTCTGGTTCTCAGGGCCCCATTCTATATTAGGCATGAAAGACCTCTTAATTTTGCTCAGAAGCCTCTATTGGGCTTGAGGTCCTTTTTCATGCCATAAATCTACGACACGGGACCAATGGCTTTACTTCCCTTCGAAAGGAAACCATGCTAAGGATTTTTACACCTGTAAAACTCCATCTTCTTTGCCAGGTTTGAACCTACAACCTTGAGTATATGAAGCTAGCATGGTAACCATTACATCACAAGGGCAACAACAATGCTCTCAATTGCCAGTGTTGCTGGTGCGCCGGAATTCATTGCTGTTGAGTTCTTTTCACTTTTAAGTGCACCTAAAACTATCAGTCCAGACTGACTTTGTATGGGTAAGGTACTGTCTACCAAACTCTCCAGGTTAGTGCCAAAGGACAATGAGGCATCTCACAACTACACCAAGGCATCACCTAGATGTGCCAATCTCCCATGGGTTTCACGAACCAGTGTCATGCCGAGTCCAACCCAATCTGAACAACTCCCTTTCAGGAGGGGCACAAATGTTTAGCCCAGCGTACTTCTAGTAATGTCAGAAGTACGACAGATGCTATGGAATAGATCCACCTACAAAAAACCATTACCTGTCTATTCGATCATTTTAAACAAACTGGAAATGTTAGAATTAAGAAATTTTCAGGTTGGCTATGCACATTGGAAGAGAATGTGGAGCATTTAAGGCAGTCACAATTGCTTAGTCCTAAACGTCCATCACTCCTATGGGCTATTTTCCTTTGGGGTTATCTTAAGAACATTTTTATGCAAAATAATTCTGGAATCTGCAGCATTTAAGAAGAGAGAAGCATGAAAGGATGTATAATTAAAGCACCTGGAGGAAGATCAACCAGTGCTTGGAGATTTACCTTACAAGATAAACTCATGTAGAAACTTTCTAGGTTATGTAAACAAAATTGAGATGGTTGATTTGCTGTACATATAAATAGTATACCTATAATATAGACTTAGTTATTTCATTTCAAAATCATGGGTATCTCTTTCAATGACCTTGTACTTGATAAGTAGGTGTGCTATTACAGAGGTGAGATCATTATCAGGCATGTTTGCCTATTTCTAACAACCAAAAGCATGCTTGAGATTAAGCTGTACAACATGTTCACACTATTAACACTATGGTAACTTCTTGTGATCCAAAACCTCACACTGATGAAGAGGATAAATACAGCTATTCTGCTAAGCACCAAAACACTTAAGCACTAATTTTCACTTACTCTTTCTAACACTCAGTGTATAATTTACAAGAAAACTGCTTACAGTTTCTCTAACTATACCTCTTTCTTCATTATGATTGTACAATATCATTGTGTGCTAAGCTCTTTTATTCATTTCTGAAACACATTTTGTGCATCTGCAAGAAATACAACACTCTTAGACATAATTTTTACTACCCATAGGAGCACTTAATGTCCACTTTTACTAAACGAATATTAAATGAAGTGCTCAGCAGTAAATAATATTAAAGGCCTTTAATAAAAAAATTAAATAAATGGATTTAAACAATGATACTTGGGAAGAAATTTCAAGAGTGACTTAAAAAGAAATGAAGTGTATGCGTGAACAAACGTCTATGTCCAATTTATAAGAAGGTTTGAATTGCAATAGAAACTATTTTGATCACTTGCATTTTTTGGTGTCTTGACTGGTTTTGAAAACCATTTGTTGTCATCATCAGAGATCTACTGGCTACTGTTGTGTGTTGGTTGTTTGTGTTGACATCTAGTGGTAAAGTGAAGTACTTCCATTACTAATTTGGTGGCAGCAATTCAAAATTCATTAAGCAGTGTTTATATAGGACTATCACTATATACAAAGAAAGAAATGGGTTTTATTTACGGATGCTCTTTAACTACTGTGGTTCAGAGCATCCCATTCTATACTGGGCATCAAAGACCGATTAATTTTGCTCAAAGGCTTCTTTGTCAGGCTTGAGGTTCTTTTACATGCTGTAAATCTACAACACTGGATCAATGGCTTTACTTCATTTCTAAAGGAAGCCATACTAAGGGTTTTTATGCCAGAAAAAATCCATTGTCCTTTACAGATTTGAACCTGCAACCTTGGGTATATCAAGCTAGCATGGTAACCATTTCACCAAGGAGGGCGATATCATTATATATGGTAAGAGCTCTCGCAGTATTTCTCCCCTCTGCTCTTCCCTTGCCATCTGGTAGGATTTTGGGGCATAAATTCCCCCCTCGTAGGTGCATTGGCACCTCTCACCATTATTACTGCTCAAGTGCCCATAAATGAATAAATTACTGAAACTGGATTTTCTGATCAGCAGAAAGAGGTTTTATTGACCCACATCTTTAGATTCTCATCAATGAATCTTGGTTTCAACTAAATGGACGTTTGAACACTTACAACAGTCTATATTGGGCTTCAGAAAAACCTGTACTATTGCATGAAATACCTAACTGAGACCTGAAATTTGACAGGTAGGGGTTGATAAGTGCCAGAAGAATAACACAACCCATTTTCTTTAACGAAACAATTAAGGCAGAGCAATATCAGAAACTAATTCGAGGGCCAGTTTTCAACCTCTTGAAGGAAGAACAAAAATCTTATGGTTGGTTCCAAAAAGATTCTACAACAGCACATGCTGCTACCAAAACATTAAGTGAAATAAGGGAGATGTTTCATGACAGAATTAGAAGTGTTGACCTGTGGCCCCCTCGTTCCCCTGACCTATCTAGTTGCTATTTTTATTTATGGGGTTCTTTGGAAAATAAGGTGTATCACTCTAACCCTCATACATTACAGCAACTTGGTGATAACATCACACGAGAAATCATAAGGATTCCTGCTGCTGAGCTTCAGCAAGTAAGTGACATTTTCACGAGATATGTTGTCCTGTTTGAGAGTAGAAAGTCAACATTTCCAGTGTGCTTCTACTCCATGGCACGACAGCTCACGGGGAACCTTGGCCTACCACCCGGCCGCTGCGTCCCCCATCTCGGTCCACTACAGACGTCATGGATGGGGTGCAGTATTGGAGGGTGAGACATGGTCAGCGCCTCGAATCCCCCCGGCCGGTTAATGCAGTCCTCATGACCTGGAGCCGCTACTTCTCCATCAAGTAGCTCCTCAATTGGCCCCCCAGGGACCTTATGAGGCTGAGTGCACCCCGGGCCAGGTCTCCCAGCGGGGGAAAAATCCCCACGCCGGTACTGGGGATCGAACCCAGGTCTCCCGCTTGGTAAGTAGCAACGCTACCACCGCGCTAAGGAGACGACCCCAGTGTGCTTCTGCTGGCACCAATTCCCGGCAACTCTCTGTTCTCTCACGCCATGGAGAGAAGCTGCAAGAGCACTTACCATATATAATGATGATCCTTTATTTTATTATCAAATTTTTTTCCAAAGCATCCAGCTCTGCTGTGTGTTTATCATCCATCTGTTTATATTTGAGTGTCTCATATATTCCTTAAATGTGGTATATCAGTCTCTTTTTGTTTTTCATATACAGATTTTGCCACATTCTGAGTAATTGATTTGGTAAATTCTTTCTACAGTATTGGATGCTTCAAATCATTGCAGAGTAATTTTTCTAGACTGTACTTATTTTGTGGAGCTAAGCAGTGTTGTGGTTTTTGAAGATGTCAAATTTATAGTTAGTGTTTGGGTGGAAAGTAAATTTTTTGAAGCTCAGTTTACTTTTTTGTTGGCTGAGTTTTATAGTATCCTTGAAGTGTTATTTTGGACTTTGCCATTTTCTTGTCAATGATTTGTTTACTGCTGTGTTGACTATTCTAGGTGTTCTAGTATTTCTATTCTAATTCAATACCTTCTCCTAAATATAAATTTTGCATTACTGTTACTAGCTTAAACAAATACACAAATCTATGTTAACATTTTTTTGAAATTTCAGACATTTCAGATATTTGCGGAACAACACTTATGATGTGTCCTGAATATGTATTTACAGGTAGTCTGAGCATTATGAAAATGCTGAAGTAAAATGCACTTTAAAACTCACAGACCAAAAGGCTATGCCACAATACTTTCCCCACGAGTGAAGCAACACTTATATGAATTGAATACAATATAATGAACACATTGTGGTGTTCTGGTGTTTTCAGTTGGGTGTTACTCAGCCTACTTATTTTTTTGTTGCCAAAATGATCATGCAATCTCGTAAAGATGATAAGTAGGGCCCAGATTTTTAGGCAGCATAAACCTTCGGTTTAGGTTTTGATTTGTGGAAATACAGGCTTTCACAGTTTACTGTTTTTCTTAGTCTTGTGAGATCTTTTTATGAACTATTTTCACAAAAGTTTACATTGCCAAAGAAACTCATTAAAAACACATGGAAAGTTGATTTATCTTTATTTATATTATTGTTGTTATTATTATTATTATTTGATTTTATTATAGATAACTGCATATGTGCCCAAATTTTTTGGCATAAACATTATTTTCCTATTATTGTAGTCGGCTTATCCTCCCCGTATTTAGGACTGACAAGTCTAGGTTTCAGAAGCCTGTTGGGGAGCCAACGGCACAGAACCACAGAATAGAGAACCTGGAATGAGTAGTCGACCCATAGCCAGACGTGAGCATGAGGAAGTGGATGATATAAAATGCAAGCAAAATGGATGATAGGAAAGGTAATAATGGCGCTATTGGTGGAATGAGTGGCAGGGGAAACTGGCGACCCTGCAGAAACATCTGCCCACATGCCGTATCGTCCACCACAAATCCCACATGTGGGCACTTGGGATTGAACCTGGGCAGTCTAGATGGGAGGTGAGCGGTCTAACCACTCAGCCACCAATTTTCATATTATCACATGACATATTGTTTGAAGATAAAGTTTTTTCAATGGAAAATTACATTATTGGGTCATACAGCATATATGCTAATGCACAGGTGCTAGATGTATACTTTGCTCGCTGAATACCAAAATCATACTTTCATGACTTCAAAATCACCTTTGCAATCAAGAATCTTCTGCAGCTTTGATGAATATGCAACTCCTACTGGTCCAGTCATTTCTTTCTTGGAAATATCGCCAATGATATTCAGAGCACCATTGAGTAGCAGAGTTGCACTATCCAACTGGTACATAGATTGATATAAAATAAAATATATGCAAGGGAAGCAAGAAGATTGGGATACTCAAACAATTCAGAAAGCTTACGTTTCATCCAAGTCAGTGACAAATTTTAGAAGGAAAATAATATTCTTTATTTGAAGAAGAAAAAAAGTTATTTTAGATGTCAACCCCTTGTTTAGGTTTTCATAGGTCCAATGAAATTCACATTTTCTGCTTTAGGAACTGTGAAACAAATATATATCTTGAAAACTATTAATTAACAAGGAAGAAGGAGAAAAAAAAAAAAAAAGTTAAAATATAAAAATCCAGGCCCTAATTAAAGTTTTTATTTGATACTGTTTAATGTCCGCTTTTACTACTACAGCATCGCAGGCGATCTAATAATAAGTGCTGTTGTCACCAAGCAATGCACACAAGTTGACGAAAAACACAAGATACATTTAAAATGTGTTGGTATATGGAACAAAAGTCCAAGTTACATTTTCCTGCAAGATGCTGGGGTAGCCCATTGGTTTCCTTGGAGGCTCTTGTGCTGAGGGTTTAAGGTTTGGTTCTGGGGTGACAATTTTAAGTGCCTAGCTACACCTCCACCTCTCATTTGCTCCCCAAGGCTCAACGTGGCTCACTGTAGGTCCTTTCAATCTGCCACTGTCTTCATCATATCCTACCATTCAGAGGTAATCCTCATTGCCCACTGGGTGCCTTCAACTCAGAAACTGACTCAGCCATCACTTGGTGGAATGAGGTAACCTCTGAAGGTCAATCAGACCATATGGGGAGCTTTGAAAAGAACAACAAAATTTTCCTGCAGAGCCTTATCCCACTGATGTTCTTCTCAATATATAGAAAATGTAGCATAGACATTTGTTGGCGCATACAACTCAATAATGAAAGCATTTTGTATAAAGGCTGATAAACTGAAACATACCATTCAGCTCAAAATGTATTTCTTTGGTTTGCTGAAACTATCAAGTCCTCAAAATAAATGCAAATTCTACATATAATGAAATCAAAGTACTAAGCAATACAATGCTACTCACGTACGAAGGATTGGTTGGTCTGCTATGCAAATTCTGCTGCACACCTTGCATAGTAGGTAAAAGTCAAATTTCTGGGTGCTGTTATGCTTGTGTCAGTCAGTCAATAGGCACAAGATACAATATTTTATATGTTTGCTCGTTTCAATAAAAACAAATGCAGATTCTGAAATAATGACAAAATGCTTTATTTACCATTATGTTTTCTTTCAGTTCAATTTTTTAATGTTTCTGTTTACATACCTTTGTAAATTTATAACAGAGTGAGTAAAACTGCTGTTTATCCTGTATGTATGTGTTGGAAAAGAATAACTGAAGATATGTGCAAAAATGGTGTAACTCTCAAAATTATAAATTTTCTGATTTCGGCTCCATTTGTGGATTATAGTGGAATCCAACTACATAATAATATCCAGACTAGATGCGAACAAATTAATCCAGATTAACAAAAATATGAATAATCCAGAAACAAAAATTAAATTAAAACAAAATTTGCATAATGATGAAAAATGGATCACTGTAAAAGCAGATGCAAAATCTGATGTATTCCATTCACATAATTTTCTCTAGGTGACCACAAACAAATTTTCCTTACAGAAGATTATTTTTATTTACATCGGGCTAGTCAAGATAAAGATTACCAGAATTGGTTTTATTACTTGCTTCTTTGTAAGTAGAAGTGAAACAACAGGAATGCACAGGCCTAAGTGACAGTCAAATCTTTTAAACCAATGTGAAACAATTGAAATTTGGTCCTCTTTGCTTGCTAAGAATAAACAAAATAGAGACAAAAAGGAAGATGTTTTTCTGTTTGAGTTAAAATAGCTTAAAACTGAAACCAATAACTCAAAATATCTCAAAAACTATTAACTCATTTTGTTTTATCAACAAGGTATGAATTTGAAGTGATTTATACAGTGAAACTTTTAAATGATTACGTAGTTAATTTGAGTCAAATATGGACACTATAGTTTCACTTATAGCTTTTTTTCAAAGATGTTCATCTTCATTGTTGGCGGGTGTTTGACTGGCTTCAGAAGGGGAGATTCCTCTGTGCTGCCATCTGGTTTTCTTGCAGGTAATCTTAAGATGTTGTCTGCCGGTGGTATTTCAAAATTCATATCTCTGTGCACGTTTTTTCCAATGTATATCCTATCCCAAATTGGTAGTTGAGTTGTTTCATGTTTTAATAAGTTTGATGTCTAGTTTGATTGTGTTGTGATGTCCAGAAGGGATGTAATACTGCAGATTTGTCTGTTTTCTTGAGTAACAGTAAACTCAAGCAAACAAACAAATCTGCAGTATCCTCTCATTTCTGGATATCACAACACAATAAGCCAGATATCAAACTTATTAAACATGTAAAAAGCACAACTGAACTACCAATTTGTGAAAGGATACACATTAGAAAAAATGTGCACAGAGATATGAATTTTGAAATACCACCGGCAGATGACATCTTAAGATTACCTCCAAGAAAACCAGATGGCAGCACAGAGAAAATTACAATAGGAATCTCCTCTTCTAAAGCCAGTCAAACACCTACCGATGGTGAAGATGAACATCTTTGAAATGCATCTGGAAAAAAAAAAAATAATAAAATAAGTAAGTGAACCTATAGTGTTCATATTTTACTCAATTAGGAGAAGGGGGTGGTGAAGGGGGCATCAGCATAGGATCATGCCATCACACTTTGAGTGATATTTGAGTGACAAACTCCTTGTCCACAGCTATCTAGCAAAACATCACATTCCCATTTTGCCCCTTCCACCTTATTCTTCAGACATAGTTCCAGCAGACTATTCCTGTTTCCCAAACTGAAACACACATTAAAATGACATCATTTTCAAATCACAGGACAATGTGACAAGGGACTTGCACACTATCCCAGAAAATGTTTCCCAAGAGACTTCCAAAAATGGAAGAAATAATGGGAACAGGTTTTGTCATTAGAGGGGGACAGTGCTTAAAATGCTATACAATATGCAACAAAGGTGTTATAGCAAAAGTTCAATTTCTTTTTGAACATCGTAAAATTATCTTCCAGAATAAAAAAGGTGTAACCCCGTTGAAAAAACAAATCACAAGTAATTGTAGCTATCATCTATGAGCAACCAATGCTAGAAAAATGTCAGTAAAACAAATAACAAAAATAACCTGTCATTTTCAAAACAAAAATATTGTTAAGTGAAGAATTATATTATAAAGTAGAAGCAAGAAAACCATTGAGCCTTTTCTTCAAATGCACTTATTTTGATGTAAAAGTATTTGAGTGTGACAAGATATGGCTCAAAAACATTTTTGAGAGACCTTCTCTTCTAAATGCTAAGTTGACCAGTACATAAGACTGTTATAGGTGAACAATTGCAGCCAAACTGAAAGATTTGCTGGAGCTATTAAATTATGTGCCACCAACATTATAACACTATAACAGACAATATGGAACGTAACAGTGAAAATATGCAGCTGGTGATGATATTTTTATATCCCTGAATATGGTTTTTAATGAATGTAAAATATTACTTAATAATAATTTTTCATAGTCAGCTTACACTCCCCTTTTTTAGTACTGACACCCCCTTAGGACTAACAAGATGATGATGATGATGCTGATAACAACATTCATAATGTGATAGTGTCATCCATAATAACACAGAAAGTGTGGCATGCTGATAACTGGAGACTTTGGAATGCAATACATGTGGAATCTTCCAGTAGCTTCAGCTTCCACAAGCTTCCAGAAAGTTCTGTGATGTAATTTTCTAGCTATAAAATAAGGAAGGATTGCAAGTCAGTGTGTGTGTGTGTGTGTGTGTTGTGTGTTGCATAATGTAGTGAGTTGTGTTGCCATGAGTCAGACTTTGATTGGAGTGTTAGCATGCAGTGGGCAAGCGTTAATTGTCTACATGTCAAAGTGCCGAGTGAATTGTTGGCAACAGTGAATTAAAGACTTTATTTGTAACCAAGTTTTGAGCCAATAAAGACAGATGTTACAATATTATTTTGATGCATGTCATATTTAATTTTAAATATTTATTCCTTCAATCCAGAAGTTCCCACATTCTTATGTAATTGTAAATCTATAATCATTCAACCTAATATGCAATATTAATGAAAAATATTTGAAACATAGTTATTAGAACTATTACACTAAACATCATAAAATGAACATTTAAATACTTATTAATACAATAGATTTAAATGAAATATATTATGTTTATTCAAAGGCTTTTGTAAAACTAAATTTTTTGCAGTTTTAAAAGAGTAAGAGTTAGACCATTTTTTTCATGCATCTTCAAATATTCTTTTTTGACAATATTTATGCTCCCATATGTGCATGTCAATAAAGAAAATTTAAAAAAAAAACAAAAAAACTAATTTCCTAATTTTTAAGTATTTTCACTATTATAAGAGAAAGGTGTATTAATGTGCTAGAAAATACCAATAGGACATTTTAATTCTGTAAATTTGATGGTTGAATATATAAAGTAGAGCAAACAAACAATAACAACGTTATAAATAGCACAGAAAAATAATTTGCACATAATTTCAAGAAGTTAAAAATGAAACACTTGAAGGATTAGTAACAGATATGGCACTATATGGATCAACTTAAACATAACATTTTCTTTTTGAAATTATATCACCATTTTGTTATTTTTAGATGTATCTACAGGTTAATGCACCTCATGTCTTAACAAATGAGCAGCTGCTCAGAACAAAGTTATAAGCCTCATTTTTTCCAAAATAGGTTTTTACATGGAACAAGGTTATTAATAGTGCTTGTTACAAGGCAGAGATGCTGGAAATTCCAGAGGGCATTGATAAATCACATCCAATATCTTTTGCTATTTTGATCAGTTTTAGAACAACCTTCCACTTAATTACAGATTATAAATACTGGTGATAATTTGTAATTATGGAAGCCATTACAAACAAACTAAATATATCTGTGCCACCTTTGAAACTAGGCTTAAAAATATTTACTACCAGTAACTGTTAAAGATGTATTAATATAAAAATACTTCATACCTATAGTTAGGCTTACCATACTTTTGAAGACCAAACCTGGGACAAATGCCTGTTTTCTTGCCTCAAATCCAGGACACTTGATGCAGAACGTGAATTTCCCACTAATTACCATTTTTGTGTTTCAATAACTGAATACACATTTGTATTTGAATGTATTGTTCATTTTTACATGACTCCCAGGCTCCCCAAAAAATAAATAAATACATTCTAGTAGCAAGAGAACGAAAATTTCATAAAACTGTAAAATAAAGATATCCCAAACATAAACAAAAGCAGATAACCAATTATTCATGGTTGTAAGTAGTTGGGTAATATAGGGAGCAAAAAGTTTTACAACACTATAATTTGTAGTTCTGAAGTAAGTCGCAATATTTGATTATAAGCAGCATGTATAGTTTTCTTAAGTTTATCTGTTTTTAGGTCATCTTCACTTTCTCTCCTACCTTTGTGAACAACAGAAAATATTTCATTACTCTGTAAATATTGCTTATGATGTTACCATTACTACATGTTTTCAAAAACTAGTATCTGTTACAGAGTTTTTAAACATTAATTTTCCTTTTCCCAAGGTGATGTCATAAACACAAGCTGATTCAAAGTATATAATGAAGCAATATTTATCTCTGCCATGTTTGTTTTCATTTTGATATTTGCAATTTGTGAGCCTTTAGTAAATTTTTACATGTCAGTGGTAGCCATCCAGGTGAGAGCATATCCTTTTTTTTGTGTGTGTTACCCGATAGTTTTATTGATTACTGTGTGAGCTATTTCATTTTTGCATCAGCGATAAAATCTCATTGTGTTTTTGTTCTACATCATTCAGTTTTTGTGTATAGTGACAAGTTATTTGCTTTTGTATAAATAATTTCTTTTAGCAACAGATTTTTTTTTTATTGCTGTAATGACGTAGAATTTTGAGTTATCACGACTTCTTTGACAGACCTCATAAGGGAGGTCCTATTCGGGGAGAGACTTCGAGAATAGGGGAAGTCGTATTGGGCCTCTCCACAAAGATTTCATCTGCAAGCTGATTTAATGCTACATCACTTAAAATAAGGAACTTACCTGATTAATGTTAGTTGCAAAACAGTATTGCATCTTGAGTTGATACTTTTGAAACATTGGATCAAAACTTTTTCCTACAGTTAGGAAAATCGACAAGACAATCACATTCTCCAGAAAAGTAAGCAAATTATTTATTGGAATACTTTGCTAAAGTAATAAAAGAGTATAATAATTTAAAAGGCAGAATATTTGAGATAATTTGATGACTTTGGCACTGTTAGTTAAATCGCCAGAATTGTAATCACGCTCATTTGAAAGCGATTCAGAGCAGTAGCAGTTCATGCTACCTTCAATTGCTATGTTTAAATTTAATAAATAAAAAGCAACTCCGTTCAACGAAAATGTTGTCCATTGTCCAAACTAACTCCTGCACCATCAACACACCATGAAAATACAGATAGCTCATTAATTACTCTACTGACTAGATCAGCCGAGGCATACTGATCATGTGTCACATAATCAATACTACCCAGATATGATTAATGCAATACAAATATGGAGCACAGCTGTAACTTGTACAACACAGCAACTGTGCTGTTATAACTGTCAGTATGAACAATATTTATCACAACTTCAGGGGCGAGTTGTGGGTTAGTGCTGTTGTGCCATGGCACCACTATAAATAATAAAAAAAAAATCTGATGCGTTCCATTCACATGACTTTCTCTACATCTCTACAATAAACTATTGTTAAAAAGCTTAGTCTTCTGTTTATTTAATGGAGAAATAATTAGCACAAAGAGTCTTATTACTTGCTTCCTTGTAAGCAGGGGGAAATAAGGGAGTACCATAAGCTAAATCAATAGTCAAACCTTTTAAAAGCTGGTTGCTATGTGATTCAAGTTCCTTTGTTTGTTTGGATAGAAGTTGACAAGTTCCCATATGAGAAAAGTATAAATATTTTAAAGCTGAAACTAATAACAAGGAATATCTCAAAAATGGTCAACTCCACGAAAATAATGTACGTAATGTGAATTGTGTGTTTTAAGAAGCTCTACATTTTTCATGTGGTAAGTTTTTGTCTATCTCTTATGGTTTACCAGTTATGCAAAATTCCATAAAATTCATCCAGAATAAACAGGTTTTCAGAGGCTATTCCCAGAAAATTGGAGATATATATTTTATTTGTCTTGTAAATATCTTAAATGTAAGAGATTTTAATCAAAATCGTTAGAGCCATTTTTGAGAAAATCAAAATTTTAGAAATTTTTTCCATGTAAAGGGTAGCTGGGGGTGGGAAGATTTTCTGTAAATAGTATGTGCAGAGAAAATAAAAATGCCTACATATTGTGATTGTTTATTAAATTTTGATCCTACACTTGTGTTCTAGCTCTCTCATTTGAACAGCACGTTAAGCAGCACATGATCTGTGATTGCACCAGTTCCAATTGGGCACCGTTTGAGCTCACAAGCCATTGTGTGTAAGGCAAGAGCATTTGTTCCACCCTCTAGAACTCAGTGAAGCACACACGAAGTAGTGAACAGTTCACATCTAAATCCTCCTGTTAATGCAGCATTACCATTGTATTGCAAGTTAATGCCAATGCATTTTGAACTTTAGTTAAATCCAGTGCAGAAATAGACACCAATATATTCTTATAAACAAACATACATGTTTTGGATATAATAATGCCATTAGGTTTTAACATTATTGAGCATTATTTCAACATTTGTTTTTAGTTTTAAATATTAGTGATTTTTAAAAACACAAACGCAAGCACAAGCATTTGCATGTATATAGGTGTGATTCTCTGAGTCATTCTTTTTAATTTGTAATGCACATTTAGGAATTGTCGGAAGTAGATCGCCAAATTGCTAGCATTAGTCTTTCAATTTCTCTTTCTGTTTTGTGGAATCGAACACAAGTGCCTATTATAACGTTATCCATGAAACTGAAATTCTCAAATTGAATACAAAAGCCTTGTTGCATTTTCCGTTTTCCATTCTTTTATTTTATGAATATTATGAAATATACTGGTTATTCACAAAATTACACGATAGATCGATGACACTGCAAGAATAAACAGGTATTTGAAGAGTTTTATTACAATATTTTCTTGACACCACTAGTAGCATACCTCAACAGTCACCACTGAACAATTTTCTACATTTGTTTTTGCCAAAGACAAATACAATTTTCCAAAGTTGTAACAAACTGTTTTATATTAAAATCCCCAGACTTGACTCCGAGCAGTATAAGAAAACCAGGACTGTTCAATCAAATTCCAGACAGATGGTAAGTCTACCTATAGTAAACAACTTATGAATTTCTCAATTTCAACAATTTCTCAACAGACAAAAGTATCTGTATAAAAATCAGGAATGTTCTGCACTCAAAATCAATGTGCATGGAACATTTCAATTTTGCGGTAAATAGATGTGTCCATCATTTAATTTCAACAACCTTAAGTAACAGCTAAAATATTAATGCCATAAGATAAAATTGTCATATATTTGAACTTCAGTCTATTATCCCTTAAACTGTAAAGGGAGTACATAAATTTAAATTTGTTCCACAGATTTTTCAAATTTAGCATGTCATGCTGAGTATTTTCTTTAGATGTTAAATCTTGAGCTATCTAAAAGCATGCATTCTATTTGCTATTATATGCTACCTCATCTTTCTTAGCATATGAATACATGAAAATTACACATATGATAATGTTCTTATATTAAAAGCCTCAGTAACAATGTATATTCTTTTAAAGAAATAAATATTGCAGTCATCTGAGCAGAGAAAAAGCAAGCTTATTTAAATGTATATAAGCTCTAATGGCCTATGCCTTCACAGGTATTTGCAGCTTCCGGAAAAGACATGTAATCTTGTAGGTAGTTTCCAAGTATCCCTCACCTTGTCATAGCTTCTTCTGCACTTTTATCCTGTTTCTCTTGTTATATGGTAGGCTCGTGGTGAGTCTAGATACTGCTGTTCTGCACCTGTCCTTGTTAGGACTTAACCACAGGAGTGGTTTAGATGGTTGTAGGTTTAGTGATAACACTTTAAAATTGAGGGTGTTAAGGAGGTAACACTACTGTGTAGCCTCCTCAACGGTTGCCTTTTCAGTATCCTTGCCGTTGCTCTGCTGGTGTCCTATGTTTCCAAAATAGGTGGTGTAATTTTGATGACTACTTCCATAGGGAGGGGGAAAGTACTTATGTTCAGCTTTTGACTAGTTTAATGCCTTTGTTACCAAGGCTCTCATAAGTCATCGCCCATAGCAACCTTCTGCACTTATGGAAGTGCCAAAGCTTCATGCAGTAGCCTCACTGGGAAACAATGGCAGACAGGGTAAATGAACTAGAGTCCCCTATTCTGCATCTACTGTAACCAGATAAGCCAGGAATCTGCTGCCATGCCCCAAACCTCGCAAGCATAGAGCACCAAGGGGACTATTTGCACTTTGAAAACACAAAGCTTTAAGTGACCCACAACTGGGGAAGCCAAAACAGGATATAAGGCGATCACAACCTATTTAGCCCTGTTCATCGTCCCCTGCACATGTTCACAAAAAGTTAGGCCCTTGTCAATAGTTATCGGATGGAGTTTCCCCACTAATCCTTGAGCCCTGGTACGAAAAGTTGGATATCTGAGTAGCGGGGAGGATGCATCACCTCTCTGCCCACTGCTGTTTATGCTGTGGTCGTAGTGGCCTTAACTCCAACCAGGATAAATAAATAAATATGTACAGTAGGTCCTTAAAATCTCGCATTCTCTTTCTCTATGTTTGCAATGCAAGGATAAAGTTTGGAGTTCATAAATGCTTGTGTTACATTGCATTGTGCAGTGTGTGTCTATGTGAATGCTTACATTGAATAATATGGGTGCAAAGTCTTGTGCTTGCACTGCATGCACTTAAATTTCATTGTGAATGGGGCATACCCAAGAATAGTAACCAAAATGACTTAAAATATATTTTTAATGTGAGTGTTCACAATTAACAGGAAGCTGAACAGGAAAGAAGACTTGGTCAAGTCTTAACTTTCTCACTTTCCCTGACATGGCATACTAGATTTATTCTTTGTTGAAATTTATTTCTAATGCTCCCCATATGAGCTCTAACCTTTGACCTACCAAGCAATGACAGAAGGCGATGGTAAAGTGATGATGATGATGATGATGATGGGAATGTTTGTGAATGAAAGGACTTACAGCTATCACCTTGGATTCTGAACCATGTTGGATCTTGGGGGGACTCACATTAATCATCTGTAATTGCACGAATTACTCCGGTATGATGATGGTTCTTTCTGTCATCATCTCTGCAGCAATTTTATGTGTACTATATTACAGACCTGTTTTGGTCTTTCAAGTCCTCAAGAGAGGTCTCTGACACAAAAACCTGTTGCTGAACAAAAGACTATTAGATTGAATTCATATTGCCAAAAGAAAGCTCTGAGTGAATCATTTCTCCTGTCTTAAAGCCCCAAACTTCCCTAAGTGTGAGTGGCAGAACCATAACAAAATAAAATTGGGTGTTACTTATGAACACTCTTTAACTGCTGCAGCTCTTAGCATCCCATTTTACATTGGGTGTGAAAGACCATGTAATTTTGCTCAGAGGCCTCTTTATCAGGCTTAAGATACTTTTACATGCCATAAATCTACAACGTGGGACCAAAGGTTTTACTTCCCTTCTGAAGGAAGCCATACTAAGGATTTGTATGTCTGAAAAAATCCATTGCCAGGTTTGAACCTGCAACCTGGGAACTAGAAACTAGCATGTTAACCCCAAATAGAACAATAACAAAGCTGATGCTACAAATAGAGAATGTAAGACTTTTGTGATTACTTTTTGAGGATAGAAATGTGTCTTCTAATTATATGTTTACTAATGAATTATCCAAATGAAAATGAAATGAAATGGTGCTTTATTTATGGACGCTCTGTGGTTCTCAGCGTCCCATTCTGTACTGGGCGTGAAAGATTGCTTAATTTTGTTCAGAGGCCTCTCTATCAGGATTGAGGTTCTTTTATGTGCCGTAAATCTATGACAGGGTACCAACTGCTTTACTTCGCTTCCAAAAGAAGCCATACTAAGGATTTTTATGCCCTAAAATATCCATTGTCTTCTACCAGGATTGAACCCGTGACCTTGGGTATATGAAGTTACTATGGTAACCATTACACCACGGAGGGCAACGATGAATTATCAAAATCTGATGATCGTGAGAAAGAGAAAAATGAGGATTCTACATACCGACTTCACGAGACATTAGTGTTAGTGTTTCTCATGATAATTTCTTGCAAATTCAGGAGGACTGGAGGTGATATGTTCCATCACAAGCACAATGCTTATCTGTAGGTAAAATAATTCCTTTAACAGCTACTATCTTGGTGAAAGTCCTAAAGAGGCTTATCTTGTTAGTGAATACTTGACAAAGAAAGTTTCCAATATAAATGGTATGTCAATGGGTTAAAATCACTGCCCCAATTAGGGAATCAAGCCATGGACCCTCAGCAAGAGCCACCTTGGTGTCTGTACTAGACCCATATTGTGCATATTAGACTCTTCACTATGGAAATTATGGCAGCCATGTTATGAAACAGCCACTAGAGCTCTCTCTAGACACAAGCTTGGAAAATGAAATGGAAGAACTTCTAGCAAATGTGTAATCTCTGATCTATGAATGAGTGCATAAATAGATCAAGTTATTAGGTTGGACCTGGAAAGCCATTCAAGGTGACTTTCATTAATAAATTGATAACGCGAAAACAAAGTTTATATGAACTTATTTTCTTGTTTCGATGCCAGGAATCCATCCCCAAATGTTGTAAAAGTATTTTTAACCATCCTGTATAAACTGAGGTTGGCAGAGCAGAAGTGAACAAGAGCACAGCAGAAGCTCAAAAAAAGATAAGTATAATGTTGGCAACTAGCTACAAGATGACACAGCCTCCTCTAGACGCTTAAAATACCTAAGCTTATTTAAATTTGGTGCAACTTCATCACTCAACAGTTTAGTCATCTTATGACACTAAATAGAAAATGCATTGGGCAGTGAAAATTAAAACATCGAAGTACCTCAGGCATTAACAAGCGGTAAAAAATAATATCTTTTCTGTGTCTAAATTGCTTCTAATTTCTAATGGGGGGAATGGGAAGATACAGGATAGAGCAATTTGTATCATGCGAGATAGAAAATGGTAAGTACTTGACAAAATGCTGCTACGATTGCCCCAATTACTAAATACTACAAAATTTATACAAAAACAGAGAATTTTGCCTTGCCCAAAGAGAAGAAAACGTGTGCAGCGAGTGACAAACCCGTAACGAGAGCCTTATAAATGCTCATTGTGTTTGTAGTCTCTTAAAGAGACCAATTGAAGCCACCCACATGCCGTTTTCCACTCACTGGGCAAGGTGACCAAGCAGAGTTTTCCGCCGCTGTGCACTGCCTGGCCCAAACACAACACTATGCACTTTCTTTTTGCAAACATTATCACACGTTCATTCTTTATTCAAAGCTCCCATTCAACGTTAACAAGAACTTTATGAAGTTCGATATGCCACATTATTCCAGAGTCAAATATGTAAAAAAGTATGCCTTGAAGTTAACAATCAGCAGGAACAACAGGCATACAGTAACAGTCTATATGTGCATATGCATCACCAGACTAAAACATTACATTCTCAATTTTAAGCTTAGTTCTTCCAATATTTAAAATGTTCTTAACTGGCAACAATGCATCCTTCATGTTAGCACTATTCTAAATAGCTATGCATAGAATAAAACTGTAACCAACAAAAAAAATAAATAAATAAATAAATAAATAAAACCACTGATCTGTTACAGTCACATGACTTTTCTACCCAGTATTCTACAAACTATTCCTTACAAAACCTTATTCTTCTACCAGCTTCTGGTTAATTGACATAAACATTTACAGAAATGGCTTTTACTACATGTTGTCTTGTAGGAACAAGGGAAATACAGTAGATGGGATGCAATGGTCAAGTTCATTGCTTGTGATGGCTCTTGCATGACCACAAGAAAAACAAAAGAAAAAAAAATAACAAAGAATATTGATTTAGTGGTTTAAAAAAAAATGGAGTGTTTGACAATAATAAGGAATAGTTACTGCACAAAAACTTTGTCGTAAAATGCTGTAAAAAAGTATAGCTGCAATTAGTTGTTTCCACTGGCACATAACCTCAATGTTAAGAGAAGCATTGTTTCAGATAAGAGGATATGTTACTGAAACAAAGCAATGCATTATAGATGTGATGGCAATAAGTGCAATAAAATGCACAATAAAAGTATAAAGAATGCATTTAAATTTAGTTTTATCTATTAGTCAGTTTTATATTTAATTGTTCAATAGTTTCTGGTACCATCATTGCAGACTGTTTACTTAATCAAAATCTCTTGTAGAATCCTCTATCATTCTAAATATAAAATAACATATCGGTCTATAAATTTATTTGTTATTAATGATAGGATTATATAGCCTACTGAAATTAGATATCCTTAAAAACGATAAACATTTCATTACCAATAAAGCATTATTAATATTTATGAAACAATAATTAAAACACTAAATTAAATCTTTTAAATTCGGGCACATTCTAAACATTCTAGGCTGTTTCTTCACTCACATGATGACTCCTTAGAGCAGATGTCACCAACTGGTTGCTCTTTGATTAAAGCAGAGAGAGCAACCTTGTTCATTGCTCAACTGATTCATCTACTGTATACTGTGTGACCTTCAGCTGCATAAAAATGTGTTCAACGCTAAAGTGGTATGCACATTTTGCATTTGAAATACAAAATCCACCATTCATAGGTTAATAGACCTGTTGCAGGTACATGATTGGTAGAACAATTGCTCTATTTGTGTCTCTTACATTAATATTCAGATTTCTGTTGTGAGTATATGCATATTTTCATAGGTTTGGTAATCATAACATAAGCATTTGCAAAAACTAATGACAATTTTATAGCATTAACACTGCAAAACAACAAGATCCTAAATTTGATCAATATCATTGTAAATGCAGTATAATGCTAACAGTATGAAAATTATAGCAGTAAGTATGAAAAGCTTTCTTAATAATTAATTGGTATCTAATATAACTCATAAAAAAGCCTTTCATATTTAATGAGGAATCTTGGTAAGTACTAGGTATCGATTCAAACAAACTATAATGTACTTAACAGTTGAAGCATAACAAAATACTTGAAACACAATCATTGTGTGTCACTCTCTATAAATGATTGAAAGATTTCTCCCAGGCAGCGAGGAGTCAATGGCTTGCATGTTGGATTGCTTTCTGTTCCCGACATCATAAACTGGCACATGATTCATTGAGGAATGACAGATATGCCACTGCTGTTAGAAGCCTATTTCTAACTGATGTCACATATTTACCCAATGCATTATACAGAGTAAATCTGTTTACTCTAGCACAAAATCAAGTGAGTTGGTAATGCCTGCCTTGGATTAAATCATGGTTGAGTATGGTTTCGCCAAGCTACATGTAACTTCAGCTTATTACTTTTTTTTTTTATTTTACACAGGTAATTTATTTCATCTTTTTAAGTTACAAACATCATATATATATACTCTCCTGGAGTTGCTGAATTAGGTATCGTATACAGGTAACACCCTGGTTATTTATTATTTGTACCTTTCTCTCTATTTGTACATTTTTCTACTCTACCAACTTAATCTATTTACCTCTTCTGTAAATTACACCTCATCAGTTATATTATTAAGATCCTCTCTCTCTCTTTGGCAATTTTCTTCCTCCATTTCTCTCTTACTCTCCCTGTATAATTATCTAATTATTTAGAAATTCTTTCCTATTGTTTCCAAAAAGTCTTAAGTACAGGTAACTTTTCCCAGTTTTTGTTCCATATTATCCCTCTCCACATTCTGGTTTCCTCACACTCATTTATACAGTGGAAATTTTTATCAACATTGCCACAACATTTATCAACTTTTAGACCTTTTAATAACATTGTTCCTGTTCTTGCCTATGCCAGATCCTCTCTTTTCATTTTTTCACATACATCATGTATTTTTCTCTTGTCCATTCTTTCTTAACACTCCTATATAATATTTCAGTACTCTTATCCCTTAAGCTACCTATTAACTTCTTGTTTCTTTGTTGTCTATCCTAGCTTTCACTTTATGCCATAGTTTTTGTCCCCCTATTGTCTGTTGATTGGCTAACTTGCCAAATCCAACATCTCTTACAATTTCCTTTAATTGACATATCCAACTTCTTTCCCATTTTGCTGATTCTCGTGCCCTAAAACAGTCTTTGACAATATTTCCTTCTTCTAATATTTGGATCCTGTTCCAATATTTCACTATTCTCGTGCCCTAAAACAGTCTTTGACAATATTTCCTTCTTCTAATATTTGGATCCTGTTCCAACATTTCACTATCCGTTTGATCACTAATCCCTTCCTCCCAGCTCTTCCCAATTCAACTAGTGCTACCCCAATAAGAGCTATTCTTGGTAATCCCAATAATTTTGCAAAAGGACTTATGAATTTTGATCTATACATACCCACCCTTTTTCAGTCCCCCAAATCTCTATTCCATGCATCATTCTTGAAGCCACTGTGACTGTATATATTCTCTCTAGCCAGTTTGCTCTCATATTTGGTATTTTGCTTAAGCAGGTTCTTATGCTATTAATTAATTTCCCCTTACCTAGCACATTTTTCCTTTGCTCCATCCATTTTCCGTTGTTATTTAGCCTTTCTCTAAATAATCAAACTTGCTTACAACTTTGAATAAATTCCCCTCTAACCACCATATCTCTTCTCTGATAAGTTTATTCCTCTTCTTACATACCATAATTTTATTTTATTTTAAATCCCTTTTTTGCAGTATTTTTCTGTTGCTTTCTTTAAACCTCCAGTTCAGCTTATTACTTTCACTTTGTATTATGAAACTCTGCCTAAGATCGAGTCAAAGTTTAAGGTTAAATCATAAAACTGAGCCTTACTAAACATTAACACGGTCAGCTAGAAAGCTGGTACAGCTCCTGCATAAGATTTAAATCCAGAGTAACTTGTGTCTTTTAAACTGTTTTTCCAATGACTGTATAGCTTTGTGTCAAAGAAATTGTACAACAAGCAAAGGAGATAACTAAACCTATCTGTAACTTAACACAGCATGTTAAAAAAAAAAAAAAAAAAAGAGAAAAACAAAAGCTTTAGGATGTTTCATTCGCATAGTACACTACATATATTTTAACACTACTTTATTTGATAAGCTGAGCATTATATATATAAAAAAAAAAGTCTATAATGCAGTGTTGCCAGTTTCAGTAGTCTCCCAATTGCTGATTCTTGAGACAAATTTTAAGCCAATCATTGTAACATCGCAAGTTCACAAGTACAAAACCATAAATTATCAGAAATAATGCAGAAATATTACATAGATATTATCTTCAGCTCTATTTGAAGCAAGAGACAAAAAGCCCTCCAAAAATGAGGCCACTTCTCTAGCAATTGGTGAGCAAAACTGCCTATACTATTGTTAATTCACTGATACTAAGAAAACACATCATTATTATTATTTATTGTTATCAAAAGACTGTGAGCCACGTATATACTGATCTTAAAGCAACAACTTCTAACAACTTCTAATTTCTGATGATGTATGGCTTCATTATTTTCTGGTGATGTATATAGTTTGTGCACAATTGTGACCCTGATGTGGCAGTAGTTTCTTCTTCACATTAACTCACTTTCTTTCCCTTGTCTTATGTAGAGGCATTCAATTTCACACAACCTAAGTATTATAGTTGAAACCATTTTGTTACACTTTATTGATTGGTGTTCAACATAAGGAATAATTCAAGAGATTCAATTTTAAGGACCTTTTCAAAAATAAACAACATCACGTCAAACTATTGCTCATATAAATGTTTTTTGACAGGCCATTGAAAACTTAGAGCATATGGAAGCTACCTGGTCCCAGTACTGTTACATTTAATGTAGTTCTGGTCCTCTTCAGTTATAAAATGTGAGCTGAATGACTAATTTGATAACAAAATTTTGTGAGCAATTCTATCACTTCCTAAAAGGTGCATTCAAGTTATAACACCTCCCATTTTTTTTCTCAGAACTGGAAACAGATAGAAACATTTGTTTTAAAGTAAGCGAGCACTCTTTGTTAATGTATGACAGAGATGGCAGCACTGTTTGGCACACAGAACCTCTCATGGCAACAGTGAGAGTGAGAAGTGTTTTTTTTTTTTTTCTTTCTTTCTTTGGTGGCTTAACATCTTTAACCTCGTTGGTCATATCGGACGATGAATGAAATTGGTGAAATGATGCTCAAATGATCTCGGGGTTCATGGACCTTAAAGTTACTCGATATTCGTCTTCTCAGGATAAGGGAAAACCCCAAAATAAAAATCTTATCCAGGTAACTCACCCTAAGCAAGATTCGAACTCACAACCATTTGAATGTGAGGCAGACACGCTACCACCACACTACCCAGGAGAATTGTTTTGTATCCTTTTCATTACATGATCAGCATGTAATCATTTGTTTTGTCCATTTGCATGGTGTGACACCGATTGAAATTCATCGCCAGCGAAGTGAGACATATGGTGAAGTGTCATGGATATGTCTAATGTGCGTTTGTAGGTGCAACAGTTCAAAGAAGGCAGAACGTTGTGTGACAACAAACCAAGAGAACCTCGGCCTTGGAAAAGCCGATCCGATGACTTGATCAAGCGAGTAGAGAAATGTGTTTTGGAGTATCTCCAAATGACTATGGAACAGATCGCCTCCACAGTTGGCATTCCCATGGGATCTGAGCACACAACCCTGCATGACAACCTGAACATGCAAAGTGTTCTCCAAGTGGGTGCCACAAATGCTGATGGATGACACAGCAGTTTCTTTGTGCTAACAACTTGAAGTCATTCCTCATGCTCCCTACTCACCTGGCCTGGCCCCTAGCAACTTTTGGCTGTTTCCAATGAAAGACACTCTCTGTGGCCGCACTTCACCAGCCATGCTGCTATTGCATCAGCAATTTTCCAGTGTCAAAACAGACTCCTAAAGAAGTATTCACAGCGGTCATGGAATCATGGTGTCGACATTGCAAAAAATGTGTATGGCTTCAGGGAGAATACCTTGAGAAGTGATACAAGTTTCATCATCTTCATATGATTAGTTAATGAGAAAAAAAATCGGAAGAGTTATAACTTGATGCACCTCGTACAAATTCCAAATCATTAGCCAGCATCTTTTCATTTTTATTGTTAACCCCACTGAGTTGAAAAATGTAAAAGTCATATAATAATTAACACATTGAGGATGGAGTATTTATACCATTCAAATCCCTATTCTTGAGGATTAAATGCTTTAAGGAGTCTTTTGCACTATTCAATTAAAAAAGTCTATTGTGCAACATTCAAACATTTTTCTCTTTCCCTTATCAGTTTATATCTACAATATACTACTAATATAAAAATCTTAATCTATACATTTTACATTAATCACGATAAATATCAAACTAAGACTGTTTTCAAAGAGATGATGTCTATTGAGGCTTACTATTCTTTTGAACACCAAACACAGGACAAATGTTTTGTTTTCTTTGCTCCAAACCATGATACCCTGGACACTTCCTGTAGGTTCTTAATTTTCTACTGGTTAACAATTTTTGTCTTTCCCAGAAATAACTGACTGCAAGCTTTATAGTGTTTCAATGCACTATTCATTTTTACATGGCCAAAACCCTTTTCTTGTGCCAAGTGAGAGGATATTTCATAAAAATGTACAATAAAAAATCTCTTAAACATAAATGGAAGCAGATAACTGCTTATTCATGGTCGCATATAATTGAGTAATACAAGGAGGACATTTTACAACATCCGTAGTTTTGAACTAAACCACCATACTTGGTAATGAAATGGCATGCAGAGAAAATGTTTATCTGTTTTTAAGTGATCTTCAGTGTTGTCCTTATCTTTGTGAATATTACACTGTAAACACTGCTCACGATTGTTATAATCAAAATATGTTTTCAACTTGTATTTATTTTAGAGCTTTACATTAAATGTATAGCTCCCCCTCTACCCCAGAGATATCAAAAACCGAATTGGTTTTGAAGGAGTGTATCTTTTAATAAAACACAAGCTCCTGGAACTACTTTCTTAACCACATCTGCAGAATAATGATCACGCAACCAATACTATTTGGATATGATTTGCAGTATACAAAAGCAGAACACAGCCACTACTTGTCTAAATGAAGTAACTGTACTGTTATAACTCTAATGCGTGCAATATTTACCACAATTTACTTCTACTCCATTTCTTTTCATCAAAGACAAATACAATTTTTCAAGAGCTGAAGCTTTCCTGGCAAAGAACATACTCTAGGTGTTTCCCAGCTTCAAGCCAGGTGAGGTGATGTGCCATCAGCAGATATGTAGATGGCACATTCGTCATATGGCCACATGAATCAGACACATTGTCGAGCTTCCTCAATAGCCTCCGACCTCAGATACAATTCACCGTGGAAGTGGAGATGCATGGAGCACTGCCATTCCTGGATATTCTGATTTCCAGAAACAGTAACAGTACACTCAGACACGTGGTGTACTGAAAACCAAGACATAATGATCTCTATTTGAATGTGCACAGTTTCCAGCACAAATCTCAACAAATCGGGGTACTCAATACCCTGGTTCTCGAGCAGTCTCCATCTCTGATCAACACAAGACTGCAACACTTAAAATTCACCTTCTGCACCAAATATGCCATCACAGCGGAACTTACCAGAGCCAAAAAAAAAAAGGAATCCTCTCACACTGAAATTATCAGAAAAGCCTAGTGCAACAGCCTTAATTCCATATACCGGCAACTTATCTGGCAGAATACTGGTCAAACATAACATCAACATCACTCACAAACCACCTTCAAAGATAAAAAACTAGTAAGACCAGTGAAAGACAAACTAGATCTCAATGTACCAGGTGTCTATCGCATACCATGCAAGTGTGGAGCCCCATACATAGGTCAAACCGGCAGGACCATAACACCAGAGTCAAAAAACATGAGAGAGCTCCATCCATTTGATACAGCCAAATAGGTCTGGATTTGCAGATTAGCGCTTTGAACAGGACCATAGACTCAGCTTCCACAACACAACCATCTTAACCAAATGTGACACTATTGGGAACACAGGGACAAGGTGTCATTAGCTATTCCTCCGAGAAGGGTACCCTGAATCAGAATGCTGGATTATAGTTTAGTTCCGCATGGAAGGTATCCAACAACATTGAAATTAACTGGCTCAAGAAACACAAAATCACACAATCCAAGCAGCAGCCAGAGTAGGCCATTTACCCAATTCAGTTATTCATCACCCTGATGGTGGAAGAGATGTATGCTCCTGAAATGTCACCACCTCACCTAGCCTAAGCCCGAGAACACTTATACCCCTGCCGCTGAATCCTTGCACTTGACAGTTAGGAGTTAAGCTGGTACACCCACAGAAAACAGATGAAAATCTTTACCCATTTGACTTTCTCAAACCCATCACAAAACAGCATTCTGGTTGGTCGGTCAGACAGCGGAAACGGACCTAGATGCCGTACGGTTGCAATATCTGACTATTTCCAACCACGTGCCCAATTTGTGAATTAACACATGCGCTGAGCTGTTCTATACAACTTAAGTATTATTCATTGTTATTTATATTTATTGTTATTGATGAAAGTGTTGTTGGTGTTTGTATGTGTGCGAACATAAGACTTTAACAATTATAGAGGTGGATAGACTTTTGCGGGAAGGTGTGCAAAGAGTGGACACTGCTTCATGGAAGAAGAAGGAAGTGCATCATGTGCACAAAATAATACGAAAAGCACAGGAATTAGATGGAATCATCAGAGAATGTGAACCACTAATGATATGTCTTGTTGAAAAAACCGACAATGTTGATGATGATGATGATGACAATGACACTTCCGAGAATGACGACGATGGAGACTTGGTCGGAATTGAGCCATTAAAATTGTAAACCGGTGAAAATCACTTTATTACACTTTTCTTTCATTGTAACAAGCTATTCTGCATTTTTGTTCAATATTGTCATAAATATGTATGTATGTTACATGTACACTGTTTATACTCGTCTTTACTCACAATAGAAACATTTGTAATCAGCTGTTGTTGTTTACTAGTTACTCTGGCAACACTGCAAAGGCAGCATAGCCAACCTTACGCAAAACCACTCGAACTGTCAAGTGCAAGGATTCAGCAGCGGGGGTAAGTACAATTTTTCAAATTTATTATCATTGCAAAAATCTGTTTTATGTTCAAAACCCTGGATATTTTTCAGCCCTGGACTTTATCCCAGACAGTACAAGAAAACCAGGACTGTCTTCTGGTCAAATCCCAGACAGTGGTTGGCCTATGTCTGTCCCGGAATGTAACAAGACTGTCAACAAATGGGTGTCTTGCAGTGTTCCTGCTAGTAGGAAATGCTGCATGACAAGTGAATCCATATCTAATAAACATCATGTATGCTAGATCTAGATATTCTAATTTTGCAAACATTAAACCACATGGAAGGTAAAGTTTGCAACAAAACTGTAAAAATCACATTTTTACCTTAAATAGTTTGCATAAAAAAAATGAATTAATATGCCCATGTATTTAATCACAGCCACTTAGACACTTAAATGACCATAATTTGTATGTACATAGAGTTCCCACAAATGACCTTTTAGGCTTTGAACATGTGTAACTTACATTTAATAAAACTTCAAGTTCCATCACTCCATGTTGGCATATTTTGGGAAACCTAATGGTGTTTTCTTAGATCGAGTGGAATTTCTAATTTGCAATATTGCCACTATGTGCATATGGTGACAAGAGACAGTTCATCTCCCACAGATGGCACCACAGGATGAAGCCATGACTTTATGGACATAAAATGGTGGAGTTTTGCACAGGAACCTTTTCTTTTAAGGTACAGAGTTCTTTTACACACAAATAAACATTACAGGAGACCAACGGTTTTTTCCCTTTCCAAATGAAGCCAAGCTAAGGACGCTATGTCCAAAAAAGTCCATCACCCTCCACCAAGATTGAACCCACAAATTTGGGTACTAGCATGCTAACCACTACACCACTGAAGGCAATTTAAAATAACCAAGGAACATAAAAATAGAACTAGCGGAAAGAGAGAACTCAAAAATGTTGGTTATACAATTATTACAGCTGATAACAATGAGACATAATCAGATATAGTATTGCACATTGTTGAATATTACAAAATGACTGGGATAGAGGATAGGTGAGCGTTATTAAAGCATTTTTAAAACATAATATCTTTATTTCGTAAATGGGAGAATTAGTCAATTACAAGGTGGTTCAAATATAAATAGGACTGATTTGTTTTAAGTGTTCAGTTTTACATGTATTTTCTGTGCTCTGACAACTGTTTTACTCCCTTTTCCAAAGCTTTTTGGTTGAGTTCACACCATTCCTAAACAAATGCAATCAAACATTGTTATCCTCAAACTGCACTCCCTCCAAGTGACTTTTAAGCCTCCCAATTAACAAAAATCACTTGAGGCTATATCTGGACTGTAAGGTGGGTGAGGTAGGAGACCCACTTGAGCCTCCTGATGGTCTCCATAGTTTTTCTGGCAATGTGAAATCTTCTTTTGCCTTAAAGGAAGAAAATACAAATTCTTTGTTTTCCTCTTGGGTTGAAACTTATTCTTTACTTCTCCCACCAAAATGCTGTCTTAATATTCAGCATTGATGGTCCTGTATTTCTGTAGTAAATCAAGCACAGTCATAATTGGATAGGATGATTGATGTTCATCTTTGACAATTGTGGCATATTTCCATTCTCTCTCTTCCCTTTCTGAAGGCTTTACACCTTTCGAACACTTTACTTCTTGAGAGATATTCTTCTTCAAACTGGTTTTGAGCCTCTGAAGAATTTCCAATGATTGGACCCCTTCTGCATTAAGAAATGTGATAATAATGCATTGTTCCACACTAACCAACAGTTTCTGTTTACTTGTCTCTCTTGCACGACTTAGACAAGCTTGAACACACTCACAACTGCCTGACAAGGGATGGCAGGGAAGGGGAACCTGCTTGGTGAGATCTTTCCTCCACAGTATAGCCATGATTGAGCAAGAGGTTGTTTTGCCCTTTGCATGGTGCATTGTAATAAAGCTTTAACCATGGTAGATACTTATAAAACAATTTTAAATGTTGACAGCACAGTTTGACACTTACTCAGACTCATAAAAAAGTGCATTTTCCTTTTTTTTTTTTTTTAAGCTTAACGTCCTTTATCCTGGGTGGTCACATCGGGCGATGAATGAAGTTAGTGAAATGATGTTTTGTGGGGCTTTTTAAGTTACTCGACATTCGTCTTCTCCAGATAAGGGAAAACCCCCGAGAAAAAAAAAAAACTGGGTAAGTCACCATAAGTGAGATTCAAACTCACCGCCTGTTGAATGTGAGATAGACATGCTACCACCATACTACCCAGGCAAGCATATAGTAATTCATGTGTACTATTTGAAAACTGTATTGCTAAATTTTCAATATGATTTTCATGGAAATATAGAAATTAATGCATTACTGGCAAAGGGTGGTAATGGAAAGAAATGGCGGCAGGGAGCAAGAGAGAAGAATCTCTGCATTCTATGCAACAGCGTAAAAAATATAAACAATAATAATAGGAATGAATTGAGTCACCTTTTTTTTTTTACACTTTTTGCTCCACTTTGCCTTCATCTGGGAAGCAGGTTTCAGGGCACCTTAACCCTATTTTCAGTTCCGAGGTTGACTGATGCTACATACGGTGGCTGTTGTGTGCAGCCTGGTGTTGCGTGGCCCACTACTCTTGTCAACAGGATGATGTCATCCATGGAGGGAACCTCAAAATTCAAGGGAATCTTCTTCCTTGGTGATAAAGATGTTTTCCCAAATCTGCAGTTCCAAAGGTTTCTTTACACATTTAATCAACTTTATTTCTTCCTTTATGTTATGATTTTCAGACCAAAAGTAGTGCTACTGCAGACTTGTCTACATGCTTGTACCTAATGCTTCTCAAGTGTTCCTTCATCCTAGTTTCCAAATTTTGTTTTGTTTCCCCAAACCGGTCTTCCCAAATGAAGACGAAGTGAAGCAAAAAGTGTAAAAAAAGGTGACTCAGTTCATTTAAATTATGGCACTCCACTGTTTAAATACTACTTATTATTTGATATTTTGAAATAATAATAGGAGTTTAGTATTATGCAATGTTGCTGATATTTCTAATGGAATGTATGTTTGACAAATTTAATTTCTAAATACAGAATTGCACGTGTTTTGATAATTAGGAATAGCACTTATTGGAAGCAATTTTGAAACTGGAAACTGCTTGTGCTTTATGGCGAGAGCATGAGTGTAGCAGAACGTAGTGAAATTCGCGAGAGAAGATTGCTGTGTTGTGTATGACATTTGAATTGAGGTTTCTCTTTATTTACCTATGCAAAAAAGAAAGAAATCACTGACAATGGTAGGGAAACTAGAGTATTAGAGAATTTGAAAACAAAACTCAAAGCTTATGAGCAACATTTTAATGAAGACACTTATGGCATAGATTGGCTTACAAGTAGAGACAAGCTATTTTGTTGGCCATGTCTACTCTTCTCAACAGATAAAAGTATAGGAACAGTGCAGGGTTCTCTGATTTAAATAATCTACACATGGTGTTTTAAAGGCACTCAAGTTGGAGAAATCATTAATACCCGTATTTGCAATTAATTAAAGATTTGAGGGAAGACCTAAATTTTATGACAGTGTCATTGCTGATTTTGCAAAGAAAGAGGAATCCCTCTGCACTACAAATAACAGCTATGTCCATATAAAATCTTAATTTCTTTTCATTATTGCTTCCATATGAAAGATTGTCACCACAAACCACTGCATTACTCATCCTCAATGTGTTAATGAGACATTCCCATGATTTGTTGGTCACAGGAATTAATATTCAGATATTCAAATAAGGAATTGTTCAAAGTGAAGCATAATTCAATAATTATTAATTAATGAGTCTCACTCTAACTTCACTTTAAGGTTTCTTACCTATAAACATGTTTTCACCGGCCATTGCCAGCATCTTCAGCTAACGATGTCTGGTTTGGTGACTTCTGCATCTTCTTGGGTTCCTCTATTGTTAGAAAAATGAACTTAAAGTTTGGATTGTCGTCTGTGTTGATATCCCAATTCATCAGACAATTTACAATTTTTTAATAACTTTACTAAAGTTGGTGGCACAGTGGATGAGTGGTTAGACTGCTTGCTTCCCATCTAGGTGGCCTGGGTTCAATCCCAAGCGCCTGAATGTGGGATTTGTGGTGGACAAAGCAACATCTGTGTCCTCTGGTTTCCCCCACCACTCATTACACCAATTGCTCCATCATCACCTTTCCTATCATCCATTTCACTTGCATTTCATATCATTCACCTCCTTGTGTTCATGCCTGGCTACGGGCCAATCCCTTGTAACAGGTTCTCCATTTTGTGTTTTCATGCTGTTGGCCGCCCGACAGGTTTCTGACCACTGGGCACCCGCTTGTAAGTCCTAGGGGGCCATCAGTTCTAAATATGGGGAAGTTAAGTTGACTACAAAATTAAACTAAAGTTAAAAAATATTAGCAATAACAATAAATTAAAGGTCTGGGAGAAGATATTCATTAAAAATTTAGAAAATCTTCTGATGAATTGGGATGTCAATACAGATGACAATCCAAACTTTAAGCTCATTTTTCCGACGATAGAGGAAACCAAGATGAAACACAATTCACCAAATCAGACGTCATTAGCTGAAGTTGCTGGCAATGGTTGGTAAAAACATGTTTCTAGGTAAGAAATCTTAAAATGAAGTTAGAATGTGACTCATTAATTAATAATTACATAAATTATTGTCAACACATCAATACTAAGTGAAAAAGAAGCTTCATAAATATCACACTTAATATTTCAGTGTAATATTACTTGATATTAAAATGCACATCAGATCAGTCAAATTTGAAAGCTTAAAGCTTTTTATGTATTAGCATTCCATTAGATATTTGTAATGTTGTGATTATCAATTTTAAAACTGTTTTTAGTTTTAGGCCGTCAATTTATGACACGCACACTGTTGTATGAAAAGTTCCAAAAAGAATCTTATGACTTAGCAATATTTGTCTCTATTTTGAGAAGTATCCCATATCCTTCAATATGCAGCAGAGGGCTGGACAACTCGCTTGGCAAGTACATACAGCACTATTTTTTTTTTTTTTTTGATAAATGCAACAAGAGTCCTTAATATCACGTTTTACCATAGGGTTCTCTTGCTTCCTGTCCCTAACCTAGGATATGCTATATTGCCATTGAATCAAACTGTCCTCCGGCACTGTGAATGGTGTTCAAACCCTGTTTGGCTCCGGCATCAGACTAGGACGTGGCAGTCTCCTTTCGGGCTGAGAATGAGACTATAGAGCGAATTCCTTTAACTGATGTCTGAAACACACAAAAGTATTACGTCACAAATACAAGCAAATCTTAATTATGTTTTTACTTCCTCTAGCACGCTTGTACAATATTAGGTAAAAAAGCTACTGTATTGCACCCAAATATTTGATACAGAGATTTCACCAAAAACATATCTTTTGAGGACCCCTGGATCCAAAAAAAAAGCATTTATAGAAAAAGATGCATGTGTGTTTACAACATAACTCAAAACAAAAAATTCAGTTAAATACTAAACTTGGTATTTAAGTTGAGTATCTCCCAAGGAACATCTTTCGAAATTTTCAATTTTCTAAAGCAAGGATCTAACGATTTTGATTAAAGCACCACATATTAAAAATATTTATGTGGCAAATAAAATGAATATCCCAAATATCTTGGGAATAGCCCCTGAAGTCCTCTTCATTCTGAAAGACTTTTGCATAACTGGTAAACTGTAACAGATAGACAAAAACTAACTATACCAAAAAATGTTAAACTTGTTAAAGCACACAATTCCTAATCATTTCCAAGATATTCTCAATTTTTGGTTTCCATTCTAAAATACGTTCACTTTTCTCAAGCAGTAAGTCCTCGTCTGTTTCACCCCTGGCCATGTAAAGAGAACTGAATTTTAATTACAATCACATAGCCTTGGTGGCTTATCTTGATCAATATTATGTAGATAAAAGAATAACCTTCTGTAAGAGTAGTTTGTTGTAGAACAGATAGAGCAAGTCATGTGAATGGAACACATCAGATTTTTAGCGAGAATTATACCTAGTCATATAATAAGTTCTGTTACAACTTTAAACATGGGTAGCGGAATAAAGAATGATACTACTCAAAATGTATTCATGCCATTTGTTAACTACAAAATTGGAGAATGCTAAACTCTTGCTGTCGCCCTCCATGGTGTAGTGGTCATCATGCTAGCTTCTAATATCCAAGGCTGCAGGTTCAAATCCAGCAGAGGGTGATGCATTTTTTTTTCAGACATAAAAATCTTTAGCATGGTTTCCTTCAGACGGGAAGCAGAGTCGTTGGTCCTGTATAACGTTTATTTGCATGTAACAGAGCCCCATACCTTGAAAGAAAATGTCTTTGGACTAATCTCGCCATTTTTCATGTCCGCAAGTCATGATCTCCTCCTATAGTGCCATCTATGGGCAATAGTTGATCCCTTGTCACCTGAGCACATAGTGGTAAACTCTCAAACCGTGATCAAGAAACCACTTGAACAGTGGCCTAATATATGCCAACATGGTATGATGGAGCTTCAATTAAATTAAGTACTACCCAAACTTTGCACTTGACAGCCAGCAGTTAAATTGGTACATTTGCAGCAAAAAACACTCACTCATTTTTTTTTAATTATTCATTGATTGACTGCATTATTCTCATAAAAATAGCTTAATGAGAACTAAGTTTTAACAAAAACTTGAAGTTAACTATTCTTGAATTCCTCTTTTTATAAGATTAAGAACAATGGTGTAATTTAATAATTTGGGAAGAATTTGACCTTATTAGAATCTTTTATACACTAATTTATACTAAAACTAGAAACATGTTTCAGAGATCAGTGTCTCCATTTTAAACTATGTTATTAATGAAGATGAGTTGTAGCCCTCTTGTAAGATTCCAGTAAATCCAGTAAAGTATATTTTGTTGGAGTTTATCTTTGTTTTTCTAAATGTACGAGGGTCATTCAGAAAGTAACAAATGATGTGGCATAACTAATTAATAATGAAAGATATTAACACAAATCTTTATTTACTAAGTTAAAGTACCTTACTCTATTTCTCAACATAATCGTCATATCTATCAATATATTTATTGTCAAGTGGTAGGTAGTGTTTAACACCTGCTTTAACTACTTATGGCACTGCAGGCGGTTACGCTGATGATACATAAATGAAGGTGGGGCACCGGTAGAATGCGATGGCAGGGGAAACCGGAGAAAACCCGCCCCTGTGCCACTTTGGCGGGTTTTCTCCGGGTTCTCCGGTATTGTCACATGGTACCGCTTTTTTAACGCAGATGTTGTACTCTTCCACTGCTAAAGATGTCACTGCCACTTTGAGTTCTTCATCAGTTGGGAAACCTTTACCATCTAAAATGTCATGTAGAGTGTTGAAAGTGAAATACTGGTTTTTCTGAATTCTATTATCAACATTTACTTTCAACTCCTCCATAAAAATTGATAAACTTTCACTCCAGTCTTTGTCATACATACTGGGTGCTGATTGATTAGGTATTCGTAAACTTTATGCCATTTCCTCATTGAAGGCTCGTTCATTGCATTATCACCATACACTTGCCTTATTTGCATATAAAATTTGATTGGCTGAACATTTTATGTATTAAAAAAAAAAAAAAAAAGCAATAAGTTCTTTTGCGGTAGAAAAGTATGACATCAGCATTGAAAAACTGGTGCCAGGTAACACAAAATGTCTTGACAGAATGGATATTACATTGAGAAATAGAGTAAGGTGCTATACTTTTGTAAATAAAATTTTGTGATGATATTTTCATTATTATTAAGTTATGCCAAATTGTTTGTTACTTTCTGGATGGCTCTTGTACATTTTCTCACAAGTGGTGAGTTCCTGTTGCTTTGTTAATTGTTTTAACAGTATAGGAGTGGGATTTATATCACAGTTTTTAATCCAGAAGTGTGTGGAGACAGCTCATTTTATAAATGTTTATTTTAATTGCCTGAAGTGTTCTTTTTCTTGTATTTTCAAATTCATTTTTGTTTTCCCTATGTATAATTATTTACAGTTGTTGCAACCAGAAGAGCAAATAGAGCAGTCCTGTGTTTGATGTCTTAATCAGGTACCAAAAGAGAGGAATCATGCGTTTGATACTCTGTGAGTAACTGGAAGAGAGAAAAGGCTGATATGTGCATTATTAATTGCAGTGGTACAGGCAAGGGAGGAACAAAAAACATTTACTACATAAGCCTAGGTACAGCACTATTCTTATTATTGGCACCATTTTCAGGCCACAATGATCATTGTCCACTTGATAAATCATTTTTTGAAGCAATAACGGACAAGCATTGCTCTGCATGCTTATCGGTTCATGTGAAAAATTGTTACAGCAACTAAATGTGACTACTAAAATAAAAGTGCTATTATTCTGTGCACCTTACCTTTTTCTTTGAACCATTAAGAAATTCCTTGTACATTTCTGAACGTAAGTAACGAGAGTAGCTATCACTCTTCATTAAATGATAGACGTGTGCCTGTAAGAGAGAAAGGGCATAAAGTTTTAACATTTACAGGTTCAAAATGACAGTGGTAATCTTTGTTTTATGAAAGATATCAATTTACAATAATGTTTTAAGCATATAAAAGCCTGTTATAGTGATAATACTCCTCTCTTATGTAGGTATATTGAATAAATAGTGGATTGGGGGAAATTTGGAAATATAGAAATACAAAAATTGTTCAGCAATATATGGGAAAAAAGATCATTAGAAACATATATACAAATAAAAATCACATGGAAAAGAGAAATACATGTGGATAAATTAAATAAAAAATATTGCTTGGGTACGAGCGGATGTGTGGAGACTAAAGGGTGTGAGAAAAGGACTCCAACAGAATCAATGTCCAATATGTAGTGAAAAGGAAGATATGGAACATATAGTTTTTGACTGTAAAGGAACAGTTTTGAAGGAAATAGTGTATAAATGGTAAATGGCTGAAAATGAACAGAAAGAGAGCCTTAACCAAACTTTTTAGTATGGATAGCAAAAAAGTATTTGGCTAAAGTAGAAAAGAAGTGGATGTGGTCCGCAAAAAGAGAAGTAGATGAAGCATACGTTTATAGACTGTTTTAAGAAATGTTGAGCATGACTGTTGTATACTTTTATTATTATTATTATTATTATTATTATTATTATTAGTATTAGTATTTATTATTATCATCATCTTTATGATTAAGATAAATGTGATAGATTATAAGGAAAACTTGGCTAGGAGTATGGCAAAATATCAGCCTGGGCTGAAGTATAGCCATATTCCTTGTATGGCTGCTTCGTACAAATAAATAAATAAATAAATACATAAATAAAATAAAAAATATATTGAATATTACACAGGCTAATGATTTTTACTTTCTCTACACGTACTATGTACTTAATATAGAGGAAGTATTGTATTCCACCCAAAAATTTGATACTGAGATTTCACTGCAAATATATGTTTTCAGGTCCCCGAGTCTGAAAAAAGCATTTTTAGAAAAAGGTCCTTGTGTCTGTGGACAGCATAGCTCAAGATGAAAAGTTAAACTAGTTATTTAAGTTATTTAAGTTCAAAGGATGCAACACGAAGATTTTCAAGAAAATCCCCAACCCCCAACTACCATTTACATAGAACATTTTTCAAAAATTTTGATTTTCTCAAAAATGACTGTGATGATTTTGAGTAAAATACAGCATATTAAAACTATTTACATCACAAATAAAATTTATATCTTGAATTTTCTGGGAATAGCTTCTATAAACCTGTTCATTCTGGATGAATTTTACTGAATTTTGCATAACTGGTAAACCATAAGAGGTAGACAAAAATTTACTACACAAAAAATTAGATCTTGTTAAAGCACACAATTTATGTCATATACACTTTTTTTTGTTTAGTGTCTGCTTTCGAGATATTCCTTGTTATTGGTTTCAGTTTTAAAATACTTAAAATTTTCTCATACAGGAACTTGCCAACACCTGGCCACATAAAAACCGGATTTCAATCCCATAGCAACCACATTTTAAAATATTTGACCGTTTAGCCTAGTGCATTCCCTTACTTCCCTTTTCCTTATAAGGAACTAAGTAATAGCACCATTTCTGCTAATTTTTATCTCGATTGGCATGAAACAGAAGAATAAGCTTATTAAAATTAACTTGTTACAAAGATATAAAGAAAGTTATGTGAAAAGAACACATCAGATTTTTACTTTCTCTAGATGTACTGTATACATAGTATATAGAGAAGGTATTGTATTGCATCAAAAAATTGATACTGAGATTTCACCGGAAATACTTGTTTTGAGACCCCTGAATCCAAATAAAGCATTTTTAGAAAAATGTCTATGTGTGTGTCTGTCTGTGTGTATGTCTGTAGGCAGCATAGCTAAAAAATGAAAAGTCCGTTAAAAACCAAACTTGATATTTAGTTTTGGTATCTTCCACGGATGCAACACAAAGATTTTCAAGTAATTCCTTGGTTTCAGCTTTGAAAAACTTATACTTTTCTCATACAGGAATTTGTCAACTTCTGTCCATACAAACACCTTAACTTCAGTCACATAGCAACCAGCTTTTGACTATCACTTTGACCTATAGTACTCCCTTATTTTGCCTCTACTTACAAGGTAGCAAGTAATAAGACTAATTTTTTCTCGATTAGTATGAAGTAAATAGAAGCATAAGCTTTTTAACAATAATTTGTTACAGAGATGTAGAAAGAGTCATGTGAATGGAACACATCAGATATTTTTCTTCAAACTTTAAATTAATGAACCATTTATTTAATTTTCAGGCAGCTGAAAACATCCGTACTATACTATGATGACTAAATTGCACTAAATATTTTATCAATACCCAACTTTATTGCACAATTATGGTCTGCAAAGTGTATAACAATTAAATTTTATTCATCCATAATAACAATTACATGCTGTTGGATATAGAGGGTTTAAAAATAAAAATTGGTACTTATGAGGGTTGAAACTTTTAAAAGTGGCAACTGTTTATTTACAGCTGATACAAAAGAGATACACGTTAGCAAAATTTATTGTACTTTAGTACTAATCAGCACTGTATACAACTCACGGAAATTGGAGGATATCTTTAGCAGTGCCTGATGCAGTATTGAAAATTCAAAATGGAGTGGTTTACTGCCAAATGAAAGTCTGGAACAGTTCTGAAGCACATGTCAAAAAATGCTCCTTCATCTTCGGAATCAAATCAAAATCACAAGGGATGGTAAAGCAATTCCTAGCCCCATTGACCGAACAAATCAGCTACAGCTTGAGCTGTATGCAAAATTATGGGCATGTTCTGCAGAAAGTGTGCCACAGGTGCAGGCTGAGTTACAAAAAAATCTGATATGTTTCATTCAGGTGACTTCCTCTAGCTGTTACACAAACAACTTTCCTTATACAAGATTATTCTTTTATCTACGACATTCTGATCAAGGCAGACATTAGCAGAAATTGCTTTTTTACTTGCTTCCTTGTAAGTAGAAGGGACATATGAGATACACTAGACTAAATCGACAGTAAAATCTTCTAAAAGCTTATCCTATGTGAAACAACAGAAGTTTGGTTCCTTTTACATGGCCTGCAGTAAAACAAGAGAGATGAAGAAACGGCACTTCCCATTTGAGTAGTTAAAGTAGTTTAAAATTGAAACCAGTAACAAGGAATACCTCAGAAATGGTCAAATCTACATAAAAAATACATATGACATAAATTATGAATTTTAACAAGATCTAAAACTTTTTGTAGTGTAAGTTTTTGTCTATCTCTTGTGGTTTAACCGTTATGCAAAATTTTGCAAAAGTCATCTATAAAAAAGAGGTCTTCAGAGGCTATTCCCTGAAAATTAAAAATATACAGTTTATTTGGGATGTAAATATCGTTAATACACAGTATTTCATTCAAAATCTTTACAGCCATTTTTGAGAGAAACAAAATTTTCAAACTATTTTCCATGTAAAGGGCAGTTTGGGGTGGGGGATTTTCTGGAAAATCTTTGTCTCATCACTGGAAGATACCAAACTTAATACCAAGTTAGATTGTTAACAGTCTTTTCGTTTTTGAATTATCCAGTTCACAGACACACATGGACACAAATCTTTTTCTAACATTTTTTTTTGGACTCAGGGGGACCTCAAAATATATATTTCTGGTGAAATCTTGACATGAAATTTTTGGGTGGAATACATTACCTTCTCTATTCACTATGTACTTTGCATATATAGACTAGAGAAAGTAATAAACAGTAATACTGTGCATATAGTAGGTCACCATGAAGATCGAAGGTTGAACAGAATCCCAGCAATGTGAAAATTTGGTGGTTCTTGAAACTTTCTACAGAACTCATACATCATTTTGCATGACAATGTTGGGCCACATAACAGCATAAGCTGTGGTTGATTTGTTCCGTCAATGGGGCAGGGAAGCTCTGTACCATCTGCCATACTACCCGGACTTTGTGATGTTTACTTGTATCCAACTTGATATTTCACAGCACTTACTTCAGAACTGTTCCACAGATTCATAGGAAGTACACCATTCCATTTGAATATAAACATAACAGATGCTGCTAACACTATTCTATGACTTCCACATTGCTGACAATGGGTTCTACACTATACTGACTCATAGCCCACACTCATACCATGTACAGCTTGCATCAAAAGTGTTCTTCCTGTATTTCCAAAGAAAGCAGTAACAGTACTTATAATAAAAAGAAAAAAAATGTACCTGGCAGGGAAGAATTTCTTTTTCAATGAGACAGAAAAATTATTTAATGAGAAGGGAAAATCGCCTCCACCCCCACCCCATTAATTTGAAATCTGGGTGTACCAAATTATCTAGAGTAATCTTTCTCTATAGATAATTAAAATCCTTCATATCATTAGATATACTTAGATAAATATATTTTGTTCTGTTTGAAATGCACATTAATTATTGAATACATTTATGGGGACATTTAACTGATGTCCATAAATCCTAGTACTACAGAAAACTTTTAAATAAGAATAACAAGAACACTGTAAACCGATATTCACAAAATTAAATGTAATGACTAGAGGTAAGAAGTGCTACATCTTAATTTTATTTGCCTATTAAAATGATTTGTCTTGTAAAGAAACACAAAACAAGCATTCTTAACTGTATTGTGGTTGCACTAGTGTCAGCAGTTTTTTTCTCCTCTTTTCACTTTTGGTGCCTTTTTGCACTTATTTTTTCTCTTTTTCCATATTTTTTAATAAAAATTAAGAATGGAAGTATAAAATAAATGAGCACATCTCCTGCTTAGTAAAGAAAGGAAATCTGGAGATGAACCTAGCCAAAAACCCTGATGTTGGGGATATTGCACCAATTTTTTTACTAGTGTTTACTACATATGGCACCACAGGTCATGGACACTGATGATATACATGAAATGAAGTATTTGGGATAGGAATTTTGGTTATGAAAGGTTACAGGTGATTTTAGGCAGACATTTTGGTAAATGAAGGTGTCAGATAACAGTGATAGTCGATACTCAAGGTAGCGGGTTCAAACCCAGCCCAGACCAATGGTTTTTAAGTGTACTTAAAGTGAAGCTCCATGTCAGTAGTTATTACTGGCATGTTAAAGAACTCCTGTAAAACGAAATTCTGTCTCAGTAGCAGCTGATATCATCATAACAATTGGTGGTGTTGACAACAAATAAATAAATAATAATGATGATGATATGATGATGATGATGTACATCAGAGATAATCAAGTTACCAATCTTAAATTACTGTCATAAAAAATTACAATAAAATGCAATAAAAATTAATGCTTTGTCACATTATTATACTTAAACTACTTCACTTGTCTCAAACTTCTGAGTTATTTCATTTTGCTTGGTCATGTCTTTGATGAAAATGTGTAACACTTTGAATCATCCCCACCAAAAAACTGTAAAAAAGGCATCTTTGCCATAATATGTAAAAAGCTTCCATTTCCATAAATTTTATGGCAAACCATTAAAGTTAGCAAGCATGATGCACATAGGTGATGTATTGTTATGCAGATGTTTTTCTAAAAAATAAAAATACCAAAAAACTACCAGTCAGCAGGAAGAAACAAGTATCATAGGCTCAATGTTGTAAACGTTAAAAAGTTGGTGCAGAATCACATTGAGTAAAGGCTGGTTCATAACAAATGGTAACAGTAATCAGAATAAGAACAGGAATGTTGAAATACATGTATTTCAATGGAAGTGTTCACAATAGACAGGAAGTCTTCCTGGGCCCCAGGAACAAGAAGCAAGACTTTCCCAAGTTGTCGAGCACGGCATATCTGATCCACATTGTGTATATCAGACTCTTGCTCTTATTCTTCTTCATTTTAACCCAGTCACATCATATTTAAATCCACGCAACTAACCAAGAAATCAGAATTAAATACCCTAGCTATAGGGTGTAACAGCTTAATGCTTAATCAATCAATGAGTATTTTTTGCTGAGAACTTGCATGCATAATATTAATATTCAGAATAACCACCACTTTCACTGTCACTCTCTAATATACTTTGTATCAGTTTTCTCAAACCCTCCTCGTCATCCGCACGGATTCTTTGCGCAGACATGATGGCTACTGTGCGAATGAAATAATACTAAATTGAAATTATTTTTCCTGGGGAATTACAAATATCAGCATTTCATTCCAGCTGCATACAAGTGACATCTGTGAGAAGGAGCCTAAACTAGATGGAGTTATATAGAGCAATGCATCTTGACATCTGAGCTCGTCATACGGTTCATATGTCAAAAAAGCATGTACAAATTCTGGTCGTAAAATGATGCAAATATGTTAAGGATTCCTCATTGTAGCAATTATTCTATGCGGCTGAGACCTAAAATGACTGCTAGATCTCTCTGGTGGCTTCCATTTATAAATATCTATCTAAGTTTGAAGTTGCCTAATCTGTATTATGTTGATTGAATTCCAAAATTATGTTGGCTAAGCTGGAGAGTAGGTGAAAAAATTGCATTAGTCAATAAGAAACAAAAGGTCGCGTCATGGCCAAGTGGTTAGACCACTCGCTCTCACCTAAATGGCCCAGGTTTGACCCCAAGTGACTGCATGTGAGATTTGTGGACAAAGCGGCGAAGGGGCAGATTTTCTCCGGGTTGTCCGGTTTACCCCGCCATCGCATTCCACCGGTACTCCATCTTCATTTTATATATCACCAGTGTCATAGCCTGCAGTGCCACAAATAGTAAAAGCAGGCATTAAACACTACCCAAAAAAAAATGCATTCTCATTGTTACTGGTGTGTTATGAACTAGCCCTAAATAATTCAAGATCTTCTCGGGCTTCTAGCCAGGTAAAAACTTGGCTTGACACCAACGTTTCGAAGAAGTGCATCTTCCTCGTCTTCAGGGTGAACTGATCAGTTCACCCTGAAGACGAGGAAGATGCATTTCTTCGAAACGTTGGTGTCAAGCCAAGTTTTTACCTGGCTAGAAGCCCGAGAAGATCTTGAATTAACACGTCGCCAGGAAAGCTATAGTTCTTATTTTATAGCCCTAAATAGTATATTGCATACTAGGAACTGTAAGTTATACATCAGGTCGTGAATGCATGTTGAATGCATTCAAGATCTCATAAGTAACTTAGAGTTTGTGGTTAGCCAATTACTTTTTGAAATATTTGAAAAAACCTGTAAAAATAATGAATCAAAATTGCTTTTCAATATTTTATTGAGCATTAAGAAAAAATAAATTCTTGATGTCAATAAATGAAAGGTTGCATCTAAATTATATGGACAAAGCCTTCTTATACATTCTTTTGTTTATGAATTTTGCAATAGATTAGATATTCTGTAAGTATTAATGACCTCTCAAACGTTTACTGTAAGTACTTATAGTGCTTGTTGGCAAGGCAATTAATAAATGAATTGTAAATTTAGCTTACATTACCAAATATGTGTTCAGGATGATTAACTTACATATCAAGTATTTCAAAACCATAATTATTGTAGAAGTTACTCACAGCAGCCACATCAAAACTCCAGCGATCTGGAGTTTCTAGATTCTTCTTTGTCACCTCGTATGAACGTCCATCTACATTGATGGGACAGCTAGCATCAGGTGCCAGATATTCATTCCAAATCTCATCCACTTTTCCTTGGACATCCTTCTGTGGAAGAGCTTTGAGCTGTTGCACTGCCTCCCAGAACCTAGGTATAGCATTTAGGTTTTTAACTTCAACTCATAAAAAAGACAAGGGAAATCAAATGTGAATTATGAGGTCTTGGAAGTGTAGGTAGCCTCTTAATGCACAGAATTTTTTCCAGCAGTATACAAGCTTTCTGATGCATTCTGTATACAGACAAGTCTATATGGGCCTTTGAAGTTAACAAGTTTAATAAATTCACCTTTGAATGTTGATGTGTTCTAGAAACTACAGACCCGACACTGGATTTGTGATTGAGAAAAATTGTGCTAGCAATTGGTTGAAGTTCCTTAGGCTTTTACACACTAACTCCATGGCATGACAGTCCACAAGGCACCTTGGCCTACTGCCCAGCCGCTGCATCCCCCATCTCGGCTCGAAGGCAGCATGAATGGGGTGCAGTACTGGAGGGTGAGACGAGATCAGCTCTTCGAGTCCCTCCCTGCTGGCTGATGCGGTCTTCTCGATCTGGAGCCGCTACTTCTCGATCAAGTAGCTCCTCAATTGGCCCCCACCCCAGGGTGTTCACGAGGCTGAGTGCACCCTGATCAGGTCTCTCAGCAGGTACTGGGAATCGAACCCAGGTCTCTCACTTGGCAAGCAGCTGCACTACCACCACACTAAGGAGATGGCTGGTTTTTACACAACCAGCTATTATTGTGTTTGATCCCTGCAATTTATTGTTTTTATTAATTGACAAAATTTTATATCACTTTAGCAAAGTAACAGTGTTTAAAAACCTTTGTGTGTACATAATAGGAGGTGGCAATAATACTAATTATATGTGCAATGCTCTTTCCACATGTTACTCATGTTCACTAAACTTACATCTCATGCTTGACCCAATAGTCTTACTCTTAACAGTTGTGGTAGTGATTAAAGAAATTGTTGCAATATGGATGTTATAGTTGGAAACATATCTAACCACAAATATAACAATGTCCTGTAACTGTTGGTTACTGGTCATAAACTGAATCATACTAAAGATGGACCATTGATACCAATATTCATGTTTACAAATGGTAAAGATTTAAGAGAAAATGGATCAAATGTATAGATCAACACTTTACGTCTTTAAAGGATTCAGCTTTGGTATACATAATTTTGTTTCTGACTTTGTGATAAGAGAGATAAATTTCCTTGTGATAATTGTTCTCTTAAAACAGTTCCAAAAAAATAAAAAAAAAAAAGAATTAAACAGCAGGATGGTGCATTTCCAGCATTTTTTTGGAAATCATATCATATTTATATTCTTATGCCCTATATGTAGGAAATGCAGGATGGATTTTGTAATTTTTCAGATGTGAGGCACCTGATTATCTGATTTATTGAGAACTCAGACTTGATTGAAGGCAGTTTATGAAACACAAAGTGCTCTAGGAGTCTACATGCAAGACCTCGTGAGAGTTTCCATCATCTACTCTTATGCTGCTGCATGCAAAACAAAATATATATAGTTGCATTGTTAATAATTATTCCAAAATCAGAAATAAGTGGAAGCAAAAGCAAAATTCCACGCTACACCTTCTAAACTCAACAGCTAATTTCTGCAAACAGGAATACTTCATGTGTCAGCCATCTAGTGTGTATGCCATTGTGCATTTAATATTGTGTACAGCATGGTAAACAGTGTATAAATACCAGGGGCATACCTGGCTCTAGCTAGGGTAGCTGTAAAGTCCAGCAAATTTGTAAAATAGAAATGGAGATTAACTGCTGTGGTTCTCAGCATCCCATTCTATATTGGGTGTGAAAGACTGCTTAATTTTGCTCAGAGGTCTCTTAATTAGGCTCGAGGTTCTTTTACCTGGCGTAAATCTACATTACGGGACCAACAGCTTTATTTCCCTTTTGAAGGAAGTCATGCTAAGGATTTTTACGTCCGAAAAAAATTGAAAGAAATAACTTCTATTAAATAAAGTTGCTTGCATGCTAGTCATGGCATAAAATAGGCTTTTTGCAATAAAACTTGATTCTATTCACAGTGTAATGTAGCCTGTCTTCTCTGACAGGAGTAGCATGACCAATCGATGAAATATGATGTGCACATGTATATGCATTCATGTCAAGACATGAAGGGGGAAGTCATTACAACAATCGCCTCTTATCATATGAAGCACAACAGACAGCTGAAGCAAACTGATATGTGTTGTATAGCCAGTATAGTGATCTTTAGTACTGAAGATTGGGATTCTTAATTTGCTACTTTATAAGACAATCTATGATTTGTAATTTAAATATGCAGCTGTAGTTTAGAAATACTGTTAAGTTATGGCATGCAAAGCTGTAGACAGCATGAATAATATTTAAGGTTATATATTTCATTGTTCATTATTTAATGTTAAATTGCATTTATTTTACTTTAAACAATTATTTCTTATGTATTAGAATGTATACCCACACAAAAGACATAAAATTACATCACATTTGTATTTTACTGTGGAGAGATCATAGCCTGTAGATAAGAACTGTTTAAAGTATTTCCCACCACATAAGCCATCTTTTGAATTTCAGTGCCAGGTCTGTTAACTAGATAGTACTGTTAACATATACTTACTTGAGATTTTCACCACTAAATTCCTTATCAAGAAACTTGATGAAGTGTTCTCTTCCTACTGGATCCTGCAACAATTCCTGTAGACTGAAGGCCCATCGCTTTACCCGTCGAGCAGAAATATCCTTCCTAAAAATCACAATTCAAATGTAAAACATTCAAATGTAAAACATTCAAACTAATATGTTAGAATTGAAATGCTTTATATAACACAACAAACCAAATGTTGATTTTAAATCACAAAAATGTAAGCAAAACTTACGCCAATTTCTCTTGCTCCCAAAGCTCAGGACTGTCTGAGATCCAAGGATTAGGTAGCTCAGGGGCTGTGAAAAATGGATCGTATTCTATGTACTGTTCAAAATAGCTGATGTACCTGAAACATTAAAATAGCACATTCTTTTACAAAAAATGTCTCTGAATTAAACATAAATAAAATTGCTAGAACAGCATTTAATGATGAAACTAAAAATCAATTATTGATGGCATTAATGAATTATGAACCATCTTGCAGTATTGTTTTCATTGAGCAAATACATGATGTTTCCATTGCTGCTGGGAACAAGGTCATGTTAGCCTGATGATTAGTTCACATGTTACAAAGAGTGTATTACTTTCGTTACACGTACTGTGTACATTGTGAATAGAGAAGGTATTGTAATGCACCCAAAAATTTGATACCGTGTCTGTCTGTGTGTGTGTCTGTGAACAGCATAGCTCAAAAACAAAAAGACTGTTAAATACCAAACTTGGTATTTAAGTTTGGTATCTTCCAAGGATGTGACACGAAGATTTTCAAGAAAATCCCCCAACCCCCTACTATCCCTTCAAATGAGACTTTTTTTCGCAAATTTTTATTTTTTCAAAAATGGCTCTAACGATTTTGATTAAAATATTGTATATTAAATATACTTACATGACAAATGAAATAAATATCTTGAATTTTCTGGAAATAGCCAACGACGAATGCTTTATTCTGGATGAATTTTGTGGAATTTTGCATAACTGCTAAACCGTAAGAGATGGACAAAAACTTAACATACAAAAAATGTGGAGCATGTTAAAGTACACAATTTATGTTAAACACATTTTTTTCGTGGAGTTGATCGTTTTTGAGATATTCCTTGTTTTTAATTTCAGCTTTGAAAAACTTTTCACATACTTTTCACATACAGGAATTTGTCAACTCCTGTCCATACAAACAAAGGAACTTCAGTCACATAGCACTATCTTTTGACAATCACTTTAACCTATGGTACTCCCTTATTTCACTTCTACTTACAAAGAAGTATATAATAAACTATTTCTGCTTATCTTTCCTTGATTAGAATGAAATAAATGAAAGCATAAGCTTTTTAACAATAATTTGTTGCAGAGATGTAGAGAAAGTCATGTGAATGGAAACCATCAGATTTTTTTTATTCTGTAGTGAAGTGAGTATATTGTCAGTTCTGTGTATATGTGTACACCATATTGTCATAAGCTCTGTCAGTAAAATTTGAATACGCTATAGTGTGGAAATTGTGAATGAAGAAACATGGCAATTCTGTATGTTGTCGTCCACAAGGTCACCTTCACTACTCCGTGAGTCACCGGCTTGCAGTGTGCCAGTAACAAGCAAGAGACTGGCATTATTTTCTTGTGAAATGTGAGTTACGGACATTTTTTCAACATTGAAACCTCTTGGCATCAATTAACAGTTTGTCTTTCGGACAATAGCATGGATCAAAGAAACAGGCGCAACTGTTGATTGCATCAGATCTGGCAATCCTAGGTGTGCATGCGAAAAAAGAAGCTTTGAATGCTGTTCGTGCAAGGATTCGGTGCTATCCTTTGCATAATCAATCAATTTTGTCTGTAAAATGAACATCTCTTCACGAACAATGCCATATATTTTGAAGAGTGATTTACATGTTAGTGTATATAAAAGATACACAAAGCATTTACTAACTGAAAAATTAAAGGAGATATTCCAAGTTCGATCACAGGCTTTGTTAATGACATACGGGGAAAGCAAAAACCACGCATCAGTGGTTGGTAATCAATGTCCCACAGTTCATCGCGACTGCTGACTGGCCTAGTGGAAGTTCGGACCTCAATCCATTGGCTTATTCTCTGTGGCAGAACTCAAGGCAATAGCATATCAAAAGAGGTACCACAATATAGAGATGCCAAAAAAAATTGATCATGTCAGCTGTCGAGAAAATTCCACTGGACACAATTCGTGCAGCTATTGATGAGTAGCCTCAAAGTCTTCGCCATTGTGTTGCCGCATATGGCGATCATTTCGGATGAGAGTAAGCTCATTTTGTAGCATTTTTTTGTGTTTTTTCAGAATATATATTAATGAATTTGTATTGTTTTATTTAGTTAGTATACGCATTGAAAGTGCTGACAGAATTTATGGCAGTACTGTGTATATGCTTTTCACCATACAATCCATATTTATGGACAATATATATGTGTTAATTCAATGGTAACAGCAAACAAATATACTTTGCACTTTTATTACAGAATTAATTAATTATAAGTAGGGTCAATTTTTATATTTTTCAACAAAATATTTTTATGAGAGAAACTGTAAGTGTTTCAGGAAGACCAAATTATGAATAAGGATTTGTAGCTCCCTTTGGACCTCAATCTAACCTCTTGTGACTTTTTTCTTTGTGGTAAAATAAAAAGAAAAAGTATTATATACAAGATAAATCCATAAACTCTGGGAGAGATTAAACATAAAAAAAAATTCTGGAAAAGATAGCATTATTCAAAATGGACTATGGCAAGTTATGGATATTTTTCAAGCAGGTGCCAAAAATAGTTGGACAAAGCCTGGTTCAAAATAAACTAAGAATGGTAAGGAAAACAGAAATGAGAGCTGGATACAAGATTTTGGTTCACAATAGCATGGTAATGAGAATGTGTATTGATAACTATGTTGAGCCCAAAGTGAAAAATCAATTGTGCAGATTGAGATTTCTTTGATTTTTAATGACCCAACATCAAAATCTGAAAAGAATTGCAAGAATGAGCTCTAGCAGCTGTTTAATGTCATGATCACCTAAAATAACTGCTACTGTGAATAGTCTAATAGGCACAATATAGATCTAATGTTATGCCAGGGAACAAAAATAAAAATATATGATGTGCTCCATTCACATGACTTTCTCTACATCTCTGCAACAAATTATTGTTAAAAAAAATTAGCAGAAACAATCTTATTACTTGCTTCCTTGTAAGTAGAAGAGAAATAAGGGAGTACCATAGGTTAAAGTGATAGTCAAAAGCTGGTTGCTATGTGACTGAAGTTCCTTTGTTTGTATGGACACAAGTTGACAAATTCCTGAATGAAAATAGTATGTTTTTTTAAGGCTGAAACCAAAAACAAGGAATATCTAAAAATTGATCAATTCCACGAAAAAGTTATATAACAAATTGTGTGTTTTAATGTGCTCTACATTTTTTCTGCGGTAAGTTTTTGCCTATCTCTTATGGTTTAGCAGATGTGCAAAAAAGTAGACTGCAGAGGCTATTCCCAGATACATTTTATTTGTCAGCTAAATATATTTAATGTATGATATTTTAATCAAAATCATTAGAGACATTTAATATAAAATCAAAATTTTCGAAAATTTTTCCATGTAAAGGGTAGTTGGGGGTGGAGGGATTTTCTTGAAAATCATGTCACATCCTTGGAAGATACCAAACTTAATTTGGTATTCAAACGATCTCTTTGTTTTTTGAGCTGTGCTGTCAACAGACACACACACACACACACACTCAAGTAACTTTTTCTAAAAATGCTTTTTTTTGCATTCAGGGGGACCCAAAACATGTATTTACAGTGAAATCTCGGTATCAAACTTTTAGGTGCATTACAATACCTTCTCTATATGCTATGTACAGAGTACGTGTAGAGAAAGTAAAAATCTTTCTTTCCCATCCCTAAGGTCCTGAAAATTATCCTGTCAATTATGAATGCTCCCATTAAAATTCAAGTATTTCAACTTTGTCATTCTTATTCTGGTTACCATTCTTGATATGCACATTATGCTTTGAATCTACCTTCGAACCATTCTACAACACCTAATTTCAAACCTTGTTTTTTCTAAAGCCCTAGAGTTCCTAAAGGTTTACAAATTGTGCAATCTAACCCTTCTTTATTAACAATCATTCCTAAGCTTTTATTTTAATTAGTCGCTGATCCTGTTACTTAAATAAGCAGCACTATTTTCTTCTAATTTTGTTTTAGTCGCGTCATTGCTGCTTGAAACTGCTGTAGAAGGGGTTTCCGCTTTGTTATACGTTATTTGCATTACTGGTGTTTGTTTTGACTATTTCCACACACACTCAGTTGATCACCATCACTTAATTTCATTTTCTTAATACAGATTAGTTGCATCCATCTCAACCAGTGACTGTAAAGTGGAGTTAACATCAAATGACATGATGTGTATTGGGTTTCCAACTACATATACACAACAGAAAACATACCAACTATGCACATGCATTATTACCAATTGGGTTCAGGAATGGCTTGATATTTACAATACAATAATATAATGAATTTTGAATACTGTGTGACATTGACAGTACATCAGCTATCTGCTTTGCTGCATTTGTAGGTTGCCAAATAGGAATTTTCAATTTCATTTATAACCACGTTATTATTGTTATTATTATTATTGTCATCATTATCATGACGTCCTCCATAGTATAATGGTTACCATGCTATCTTCATATACCCAAGGTCATGGATTCAAACCCGGCAGAGGACAATGGATTTTTTCGGATGTAAAAATCCTTAGCATGGCTTCCTTCAAAAGAAAAGTAAAGTTGTTGGTCCCGTGTCATAGATTTACGGCACATAAAAGAACCTCAAGCCTGATAGAGAGGCCTCTGAGCAAAATTAAGTGGTCTTTCATGCCCAATTTAGAAAGGGATGCTGAGAACCACAGTAGTTAAAGTGCATCCATAAATAACATGCAATTTCAATTTCCATCATTATCATTATTATTATTGCTACTGTTTATTACTATTATTATTATTATTATTATTATTATTCACCCTTGCATCCTGCCCTTAAGCGCTGTATATATACACTTCCTAATAAAGACTCATCCCACTCAATATTATTATTATTATTATTATTATTATTATTATTATTATTATTATTATTCAGCCCTGCAACCTGCCCTTAAGCCCTGTATGAATATAGAAGCTAATGAAGCAAGTTATACTCACGCCTCAGCTACTTTGGAGAGTTTGATGTTGCGACGGTCAAGACGCTGTTTAAGCATGGCAATATGGCACTTGATTGCTGCTGTTGGACTTTCTGCAAGTTCTGCCTCTGAGGCTGATGGAGAGATACGTCCACCAGCAACACCCAGGGCTAGGTGTCGAGCACTGCGAAGGGGTTTGGAACCTCGGCAAGCCTTCTTTATATCCATTTCAGTAGTGTTGACACAACCTGGCATAGGTCTGTGCACATCCCAGAAGGCCCGCTCCTGGCTGTCCAGCACCTAACACAAATTTCAATATATTTATTATTCGTATAAGTTATCAGCCCATATAACTGGACATTTTTATTTTCTTTAGCCCATATGTACAGTGCACATAGTGGTAGAGAAGGTATTGTATTCCCCCAAAAATGTAATACCGATATTTCCAGAAATATATGTTTTGGGATTCCCTGAGACCAAAAAAAAGCATTTTTGAAAAATGTGTGTGTGTGTGTGTGTGTGTGTGTGTGTGTGTGTGTGTGTGTGTGTGTGTGTGTGTGTGTGTGTGTGTGTGTGTGTGTGTGTGTGTGTGTCAGCTCAAAAACAAAAAAATGCGTTAAATACCAAACTTTTTTCCAAGGATGCAATACAAACATTTTCAAGAATACTCCCGCACCCCCTAACTACCCTTTACATGGAATAATTTTGATTTTCTCAAAAATGACTAACGATTTTGATTAAAATACTGTATATTAAATATATTCACATCACAAATAAAGAGCATATTTTGGATTTTCTGGGAATAGCCTCTGAAGAGCCCTTTATTCTGGTTGAATTTTGCATAATGGTTAAACTGTAAGAGATAGACAAAAACTTACAGTACAACTTGTCAACACCTGCTCATGCAAAGAAATGGCTTTCAATCACATAGCAACCACATATTAAAACAGGTTTAGCCTAGTGAATTCCCCTATTTGCCATCTACATATAAGGAATTAAGTAATCATAACATTTCCGCTAATGTTTATCTCGACTAGTATGAAGTAGAGGAATAAGCCTATTAACAATAATTTGTTACAGAGATGTAGAGAAAGTCATGTAAATGGAGCACATCAGATTTTTTTTATTTTCCCAAGCATGTACCTGGCAGGTGGTATTACATTTCACCCAAACATTAAATTCGAAGATGTCTCCAGATATACATGTTTTGAGGTCTGCTTAATCCAAAAAATTGAGATTTAGAAAAGTATGTGTGTGAGTGAGAGAGAGAGAGAGAGAGAGAGAGAGAGAGAGAGAGAGAGAGAGAGAGAGAGAGAGAACATAACTCATAAAATGTATAAATACAAAACTTGGTATTTAAGTTCAGTATCTTCCAAAGATGAAATATGAAGATTTTCAAGAAAAGTCCCCCATCCCAAACTTCACTTTACAGGGAAAAGATTTTTTCTTCTTCTTAAAATGGCACAAATGATGTTGATTAAAATATAAGACATTTACATAACTAATAAAATGCATAAGTATCATTATACTTTTGCCCTGTAAAGTCTTCTTCAATGGCATGAATTTTGTATAGCTGCAAACCATAAGAGATTGGCATAAACTTACGATTCAAAAATTCAGATTTTTTTTAAAACACAACTTCATTTCACATAAATTTTTGTGTCATCAGCCATTTCTGAAATATCCATTGTTATTGGTGAATTAGTCATCTCTCAGTTGTTTGTCATGATGTCATACAAGTGTGGAATTTCAAAGGCAGCATATGGTGACTCACTTTCTAAACATTTGACTATCAATTTAGTTTCCTGTATCCCTCTTGTACCTTCAACTTAACACTTGCAAAGAAGTCAAGAATAATCGAACACAAGGAAGCTCTAGATTTCATGAAAATCCTGAAATTCAGGAAGATTTGACAGGCTCATCAACCACTACAAATATTCAGACTATCCAGATGCCTATACTTCATGAAATATTATTTCATCAATAAGATCAATAATTTCATTCATTGCATTTCTTATGTTTATCTTTATTTTATGAGAAAGTATAATTTCTAATCGACCAATAAATATGAGCCTTAGGATTTATTTTTCTTCTTACAGTAGGAGGATTAACAGGTGACACAGTAAGCCCTCATGAATATAGAGCGTTTCCTAAAGCTGCAGCCAGAAAATCAACTGTGAGGGGAAAGGGGAGAAACATGATAACACATCTGAGAAAAAAGAAATGGAAAAGAGGGCATAAACCGTAAACCAAATAAACCTGCAGGTGAACAGAAGAAATTTAATGGGAAAAAATCTGATGTGTTCCATTCACATGACTTTCTCTGTAACAAATTATTGTTAAAAAGCTTATGCTTCTATTTACTTCATGCTAATCGAGAAAAAATTAGCAGAAATAGTCTTATTACTTGCTTCCTTGTAAGCAGAAGTGAAATAAGGGAGTACTATATGTTAAAGTGATAGTCAAAAGCTGGTTGCTATGTGACTGAAGTTCCTTTGTATGTATGGCCAGGAGTTGACAAATTCCTGCACAAGAAAAGTACAAGTTTTTCAAAGCTGAAACCAAAAACAAGGAATATCAAAAAAATGATCATCTCCACGAAAAAAATGTATATTACATAAATTGTGTGTTTTGACGTGATCTGCAGTTTTTGTCCATATCTTATGGTTTAGCAGTTATGCAAAATTCCGTAAAAATTGATCCAGAATAAACTAGTCTTCAGAGATTATTCCCAAAAATTCAAGATATACATTTAAATATCTTTAATATACGAAATTTTAATCAGAGCCATTTTTAAAAAAATCAAAATTTTTAAAAAAAGTTCCATGTAAAGGGTAGTTGGGGGTGGGGGATTTTCTTGAAAATCTTCATTGTCACATCCTTGGAAGATACCAAACTTAAATACCAAGTTTGGTACTCAACGGCCTTTTCATTTTTCAGCTATGCTGTCCGCAGACACACACAGACCTTTTTTTGAAAAAGCTTTCTTTGGATTCAGGGGGGCCCAAAATATGTATTTCTGCTGAAATCTCATATCAAATTTCTGGGTGGAATGCAATACCTTCTTTATACACTATGCACATAGTACAAGTAGAGAAAGTAAAAATTATTTAGATAACCAGAATCATGAGAAGATATGTAGAAATATCTTTTAGATCATCAGTTATGGATGAAGAAGAGATTTTGTTTTGGTTTTGAAGAGCCTGCTGTGGGTGACTTTGTACTGAGAGTTTTCAGGGAAATCAAAAGTGGCATGTTAGAAATGGAAATGGAGTTTTGTTCATGGATGCTCTTTAACTACTGTGCTTCTCAGCATCCCATGCTACATTGGGAATGAAAAATTGATCAATTTTGCTCAGAGGTCTCTTTATCAGGTTTGAGGTTCTTTTACGTGCCATAAATCTTGATATGGAATCAACAGCTTTACTTCTCTTCTAAAGGAAGCCATGCTAAGGATTTGTACACCCAAAAAAATCCATCGTCCTCCGCAAAAATGGCATATTACACTGGACAGATCATTAATATGAAAGATGCAGATGAAAATATGGAAATGTTGCCCTTACAGAGAATGAAAAATACAGATAAGTTTGTGTTTCCAGAGGTTCTAGATATAACTTCAGTGAACAAAACTGATGTCAAAATGTTGTTGAGTCAACCACATTTGTTTGGTAAAACAAAAAGATTGAATAGCTACACGATTTTGAAGTCAAATTTGGTAATCGCAATGTTATGTATGTTGTCTCAATGTGGTCATAGACTGTCTCAGTGTACCCCACTGTGGGGCAGGGTGAGACAGTTTACATTTGTTTGAATTTTGGTATTTTGTGTCTTATTTATTAATGAAATCAATGTTTTTATACATTGCATTTGTTAATAAGAAAGTAATGAAAATCTTTCACCTATTTCCATTCAAAATACATGAAAATAAACAAACATATGGGATTTCAAAAATATTGTCTCATTGTGAACCACCCTCCACTACTACATGCACAGGTACTACCTTCTGATGAAAGAATGCAGTTGGTAGGAGAGGTCGCTGGTGTAGCATGGCACGGTTTAGAGCAGTCAGAGAAGGTTGGAATATAGTACAGTACAGTCTGACCATTAAAACATCAGCACAGCATACATAAACAGGAATAAACTAAACCCACAACAGGTTAAACTTGCTGTTTTCTTTATCACTAATGAATAATAACTTTTTATTTTGTGAGCGTATGACTGCGTGCGAAGGTGTTTGTATTTTGACTTGATTTGAACACACCCACTGGTCAAACTGTACTGGGCATGCACCAGAAGTGATGTCATACTACTGCTTATCTGTTTGTGTGTATGAAAGCTTCCACTCGTGGCTGCCTGCATTCATTCTTCAGACAGATAATATAAAGGCTGAAATAAACTTAACCTTTTTAAATTCACAGATATAAAGCATTAAATAAACCTAACATCTTTAAATGCACAGGTATAAAGGAAGAAATATACCTAACCTCTTAAATAATCTTGAAATGCATGGTTTAGAGGGTAAATAAACTGGTTTAAAATGAAATGAAAAAAGTATATTGTATCTTGTTTACATATATACCTTGCGCTCCAATTTATCTCGTTTCTTATCCACTTTGCTCTGTGCCTCTGCTTGCATAAAAATAAATTCCCATTTGCGAGAGAACATCTTCTGCAAACGAGCTAAGTTTTCTGCTTCGTAATCTGCCAATTCCAGTCGAGCCTTGTTTTGCATTGTGCGCTTGCAAAGGTACACAGCTGTGGACAAAACTTCAGCTATTATTCTCTGCTAGATTAATGAACCTAAAAGAATGTGATATGTAAGATATCACTTAAAGATTTAATTTACATGCTAGGAGCAAGAAATATGCAGTAAGTATGCTACAAAACTTGGCCATCAGGTGCACGGCTCAACTCCCAGTCATGCACTGTACTCTTGGCTGGCAGTCCACATGTGTGGACATCAAATAAAATCTCAAATCACATTAACAATCATCAAAATGAACACAAAACACACTTTATCACGGGAGATGTTAGAAATTCCTGGACAACAGTAATCTTGTATGGTTTGAGCTTTAAAAGTTTTGTTGCTTTCAATGCTGAAGCTTTTGAAATGTGAGTTTCTTGTGCAAGATGCCTAAGAGATTTTCGAGATGACCATTCCAACTTTTTCTGATTTTGTCTTATTTCTGCTCCATAAGCACATGCCTGTTTACCTTTCTTTTCCTTTCACAAATTGATCCCGTCTCCCTCAATTTATTTTGAAGCAAATGAACACCTCTCTACTTGGAACACACATCCAGGAAATTTAGTTTCATCCCTACAAAATGATGTAAGCACATACATATTGGGCATCTTAGTAGTATGTTAAAAAAAAGCTAGTAACAATGAAGTAACAAATATAATATAACAATTCTCTTCTTATCTTTCTGAAATCCACAGGATAGTTTAGTTTTGTAATAAATATTTTTATTGCAAAACTAGTCCTGTGGATTTCAAAAAGTGGAAAAAATGTAAATGACATGTTATTTATGGACGCTCTTTAATCACTGTGGTTTTCAGCGCCCCACTCTAAATTGGGCATGAAAGACTGCTTAATTTTGCTCAGAGGCCTCTCTATCAGACTTGATATTCTTTTACGTGCCATAAATCTATGACATAGGACCAACGGCTTTACTCCCCTCTGAAGGAAGCCATGCTAAGGATTTTTACACCCAAAAAAATGCATTGTTCTCCGCCAGGTTTGAACCTGCGACCCTGAGTATATGAAGTTAGTATGGTAACTATTACACCATGGAGGGCAACAGATAAGTGGAGAATTGTTACAAATTATTAATTGTTATATTAATACTTTTTGTGGTGCTGTATACACAGTTTGAAAGCACTTCAAACAAAATTAAACATTTCTAATGTTATTCACATATGAACTGGACTAGAACAGAAGTAAGACTGTAAGACTGAATACAGAATGGATGTAGGACATGCTCACAGGGAGATGCAGTGATGGTCACACGTGCCGTTTCCTGGCAGCCAAGTTTTGTAACAAACGTACTGTATAAGGCAATGAACCATATAAAAACTATCAGCTTTAAGATGCTCTTCTATGGTACCTACCTAGAATGCTTTTAAATTACTCACCGCCTGCGGTGCCATAAGCAGTTAAAGCGGGCGTTAAACACTACCAAAAAAAAAACAATTACTCACCATAGTCTGTATTCTCTGGTTCCCAACAGTTGGACGGCCAAAAGTATGGCGTCTGTAACACAATTAAAAACATTTGCTTGTTCAAAGTGAAATTGGTAATTTCTAGAATTACTACTAGAGTATGTTATGTAATTAAATAATTAATGAAAAGTCAGCATAAGAGTGTGTCATGAAACTTAATGGTGACCAAATTGCATCAACTTGCTTCCATAGCAAGAGGTGTGCTGTTAAATGTATTGTGAGAACTATGCAATTTAAAAAAGTGCTAAACCCCTAAAAAATATACTGGTTCACTGTATGTCTCTGAAAATTATGCTTCAATATTTTGAGCACAGATCCAAATCATTTAATTTACTTTTCATCTGATGAGTAAAAGTACAGTAATTGTTGCTACATTCCATATGATCTTAAGTATTAACATCACCTGCATTATTAGAATTTGGGGGGGGGGGGGACTCTGGTGACTAAAGTGAGAGTTCTGCTATTACAAATATAGTTTACAGCTAAAATATGTATTTGTGCTAACTTAATTCTTTTCTCATCGAAACCGTGTGTAGGGCAGGAATTGGAGAGGTAGAGTCAGATTAAAAAATTCAATGCTATAGGCAGGATTTGAACCACAGATCTCCCAGCCTGTAGCCAGTTGCTCTATCACTGAGCTACCATGGCAACACATGTTTCCCACTAAACCACAAGGTGCTTTCAAATTATTTTGAGATTACAAATCCCAATGGCAACTTACAATGTTGTAAGTACTTCAAGACCCAGAGTATAGCCAACTATTATGGTCAATTGTGATAATTTAATTGTTTTCTCACAGAAACTGTATGTAGGACATGAGTTGAATAGGTTTGTCATCTCAAAATAATTTGAGATCACCTTGTGGTTTACTGGGAAACATGCGAGTAAGTTAAGAAATTTAATGCCATAGCAGCATGTTGCTATAGTAGCTCAGTGGTAGAGCAACTAGCTAGAGAATGGGAGATCCATGATTCAAATCCTGGCTATGGCATTGAATTTTTCAGTCTGACTCTACCAATCCAAAATATTGATTTGTTCAAATTAAAGTATCCTCATGTTCTCTATTAATAATGTTAATACTAAAAAGGTATAATAGAAGCAGTTAATTTTTAAAAATTTGTGTAAATACACATATAAGAAAAATTAAAATATATAATAAAGAGCTTGTGTCTGCTGGCTTATTGTTTATGTTGACATGATCAAGCTTCTTTAGAAAATAATAACAATATCCCTAATGAAAAGTCCACAAAATAGATGATAATAATGCAGAAATTTGCTAATAAACAAATGAAAGCTATGAAATAAGAGATGCTGATAGTATATGCACTTTCAGCATTTGGAAAGAACATGTTCAAGGAGGTCTGAATAATTGACAAAATTTAGAGCAATTTAAGGTTATATTTTGGATAAAGTATCTTTTGTTTGTAATGCACTGATTTAGAAAATTCTTTTTGTATGATATTGTTTTATTTTCCTTATTTTTGAATAAACTAGTAGCAACATGCACTCAAAACAAATGAGAAATAATCAGACTAACGGAGCCGATAATTGATATAAAACTTGGAAAATGCCAATTGTTTGGAATGTTCCTTTGAAGAAACCACATTTAGATTGAAACTGTAATATTTAACACCATAGTTCAATAGGAGATACAATTTTTATGAACAATAATGTCACAAAATTGGAGACCTGGTAGTAAAGTTATGCACAATTTGTGTGCTTGCTTAACCTAACGGTGAAATTTTTAAATGTGTGTTTCTCCTTAATTCCCACATCAGTTATTCTTAGGGCTAGTCTTAAAAAAAAAAAAAAAAAGAAGAAGAAGAAGAAAAAAACAACAACAACATTTTCAACATAGATTATATTTACTGAGATAGCTCCTGTTGTTGAAAGGCAACACTAGGTACTTCTAGGATATTTTTTTATTTTACATATTTTTCACTTTGATGGATCATATAAAACAGATTAATGGTTAGGATTCTAATAAAAGGTACACCTAACAAAATTTAAGCTTTTCATGGGTACAAGTCTTTAAACCTCTTCTCCACTAGCTATTTAAATGTCCATATCACTGCTGACATCAGCAATATAATTTTAATTGGTTATGGTAATTTAACTGTACTGACATTCAAAAAGACAGAGTTTATCTGTTTATGTTTCAAATATATTAGGTGACGAAAAGAGTAATTACTGAAGCTGTAGTAAAGCTTGTATATAACCGTTGTATTAAACTGTGTTTGTCTTACGTTATCATGGAAGATTGGCATCTATTTTGTACAGCGCAAATTAACAAGCAGGCTGGTTATTATGTTTCTTCATGGACAGCAGCTTACAGCAATGAAAAATTCAGCTCTTTTGTATCATCCCAATAGTCATACAAGCCTGAACACTTACTGCTTCTCCCCAAATTTTGAGTAACACAAAGTGCAAATAGAAACCTACTGAATCAGCATTATAATTGCAGAATAAGCATTTTCTGACACCAAAGGATGACATAAACAGCACTCCTGTGAAAATTGTACTGTTCCACCTAGCTTCCATGTTATCATCTCAGATCTTAGCAAACCTTGCATTAATTAATACCATCTACGAGAGTACTCCAAAAGTTTTAAGAATGGATACAATAATAATAATAATAATAATAATCTTATTTCACCTTTTGATTTATACATCAATCAACAGAGTTTATAAACTTATATTTTTAAATTCTAGAATGTTGAAGGGTATGTGCTCTAAGAAAGCTTTAGTTATTGAACGTTTAAATTTGCTGTAGACCAGTTATTTATAACGTCCAGGTAATATATTGTACAGGTTGGTTCCACAATGGGAAATGCTACTGCGACTCTTATTTGTATGGCAGAATGTGGTATGTATATGGTTCAAAGATTAGTAAAGTATTAAAAATTTAGATTTGCTCACAGTATATTTTTAAAATACTCTCTACTGCAATCTATGTACTGTCTCATTGTTTCAAATGATTTTTCATATCTAAATGCAGGTAGAGCACTCGCCTCTCACCTAGGCACCTCGGATTAGATCCCAAGGACCGCATGTGAGACTTTTGGTGGACAAAGCGTAGCAGGGGCATGTTTTCTCCAGGTTTTCCAATTTCCCCCACCAACGCATTCCATCGCTGCCCCATCTTCGTTCCAAGTATCATCAGTGTCATCGCCTGCAGTGCCATATGCAGTAAAAGTGGGTGTTAAACACTATAAAAACAATTTTTTTTAAAATGCATTCTTCTTTGTGGAGAGTGCAAATATATTCTTTGTAAGCAGCTACTGCAGCTTCAGGAGATTCAAATCATTTACCTAAATTCTTTCTTTTATTTTAGGGAGTAGAAAAAAGTTGCATGGGGCCAGATTTGGACTGTATGGAGGATGGGATAAATGTCTGACTCCTGCAGAAATTGAGTTGAGTGAACAGAGACATTGTTATGGTGCAACAAAATTCCACCCAGACCAGTCTTAGGACCTTTTTTCTTAGTTCACTGAACACTTATGGCAGACACATTGTGGTGTATCCTTGGGAACACAAAGTGGCCACTTGCAGAGAAGAAGGAACAGATCATCTTCTTGCCAACACTTTTCACCTGCTTCATTTTTGTTGGAGTATCTTCTCCTGGGAAAACCCATACCAATAACTGTCACTTAGTTCCTGGATCATACTGGTAAATCAGGCTTTGCTCAATTGTTACAGTGTTAAATATGTTTTTGGATTGTCCTCCATTGAATTTTTTAATAATTTCCTGTCGCTATTGCATACAGGTTTGTTTCTGCTCATTTGAAAGGTAGTGGGGGGGGGGGGGGGGTCCTGCGACTGCAGAACTTCCTGATGTTGAGCTTTTCTTTCAGGATTGTTTTCACTGTTGCTAATCTGATATTTAAGCTTCTTGGATTTCACCATATGTGCAATGATGATCTTCCTGCAAGATGCACTCTGGTTTCACCTCATTTTTATCCATTGTTGGTCTAGCAGGCCATCATGCTCAACCTTCATCTTCAGAGGAATCCCTTCCTCTTCTAAACTCTGCATACCATTGCTCCTAAATATATTGTCTTGTAGGTAGTATTATGTCTATACATAAAAAAAAAATAAATTTTAATTTATAGAGCTCCAATTTTTAATTTTGTTGCTAAACTCCTGAAGCTTAGTGGAACATGTAGGAATATCATCCTTGCATAGCACAGCTATGCTATTGTAAGATCTTTATGTTTGGGAAAATCAGAAGTATAGAGAAAGTACAATAGTTGGGCCCAATATGCTGCCATGTGGGACTCCAGAGAAAATTGGGTAGGATCTTGATTAGGCCAAGTCACATTTAACAATAAAGCTTCAATTGCTGAGATAAGATTGTATAACTCTAAAATGATATCAGAGAGAGAGAGAGAGAGAGAGAGAGAGAGAGAGAGAGAGAATTTTTATTTTTATAAAGTAATCCTTTGTGCCATAGTTTGTCAAAGGCTTTTTCTGTATCTAGGAACAATCCAAGACAGATTGACTTCTCTTCATATGTATCCATTAAAATATCCACAACTCGATGGAGTTGATGTATGTATGAATGGTGAGGTCAAAAAGTAAACTGTATATTATACTTGTTCTGCGAGCTGTGGTAGTAGTAATCTCTGAAAGATTTTAGAGAAGAGTGGCAGAAGGTCTGTGGTTTCTGGGATCTGTTTTGTTTTAGCCAAGTTTGAATCATGATTATTACGGCACACTTCCATTTATGAGGAAAATATAAAATTCTAAGAGTTGAATTAAATATTTGTGTTATTAGCACTATTGTTTTCCTGGGAAGATTGGCTAAAAGTGGTTGCACAATAAGATCATTTCTTGCAGGCTTGTTTATTGGTGACCATTGTATAGCATTTTTTACCTGAGCTGGCATGAAGTAACGTTTAAATGGAGACAGTTGCAGTGGTCGGTGAACAGCTTCACTAATTTGATTGTTGAATTTGTGATTGGTAATCAGGTTGGTTTTAAACTGTGATCATAATTGTTCTGCAAAAAGGTTTGCTTTTCTTCAGAAGTGCAATGTCATGTTTTTCCAACTTTAAGTGGAGGTTTGGTTTGTTAATTCCCAGGTTTTTCTCCAAAGAGAACAGTTCACTTTCTAGTGCTGTATAATGGTATAATTTTAAGGAATTTGTAAGATCTCTTGCCCTGTTGAAGTTTGTTTTGTGAGGAGGATAACGGGTTCGTTCCCAGATATTTTTATTTTGGATTTTAGCAAAATAAAGTTGCTGTATATGAGGTAACAAATTTAGCCACAAAATCTTTTACATACCTTGTATGAATGTGACTTTTGTCATTAACTAGATTTGCTGCATGCTGGATGTTTCTAGTTAAAGTTGAAACCGCTGTATCCAAATCTTTCAGCATCTTAAGTGGGATTTTGAATCAGTTATTTTGTCAATAGTGGAGTTGTACAAATTCTAATTAAAGGGCTGTTTTATTTAAGTTGGAGCTGATTTTTGCTTTAATAAGGTTGAAATGGTGATTAAGACTGGATTATGATCTGAGCTTACCTCACTTTGATCAGATGGTGTACTGCATAATTGTTGTACATTTTGACCAATGAAAAAAAATCAAGGATATCAGCTGGAAAATGTGTTAGTTTAATAGGATGATTATTTCCACTTCTAACTGGCATGTGACATCATGCAGTAATTTTCTCATAAGACAGAATGTAAAACCCCATCTAAAATGCTTACAATTAAAGTCACTTCCAAGAGAATTGTTATTCCTTAGTTCATGTAGCATTGCCTAAAAATCTAATTTAGTAATTTTATTCTGAAGTGCTGAACAGAATGAGACAATGAAATATAACTGAGGTTAAATTGCAATTAAACCCTTGAGATTTTATATTCTGGTTCTATAATCGGTGGTTATTCATCGTGTAGTAAAGTACTTCTTATAAATTTTGCAGAACCACCTTTTCTGTCACTAGGGTTGTCAGCATGATAATGTTATAACTGGGCATTTTAAAATGTAAGTGAAGTGATAATTTACAATATTTTTGTCGATTCTTCTTGATTATTTCTGAAAATATTTTGGCAGCAAAGTTGTTTCTTGAATTAATGATATACTTCTTTAAAATTCTTATTGAACTTTTTCTTTTTTGCTTTTCTTTCTCTATTTTCTTTGCTAGGCTTAAGTGTTTTAACCTGGTATGTCTTATCAGACAAAATATGTAAAATTATGCTCAAATGAGACAGGGCATATAGCAAGACATTCGTCTTAAGGGAAAAATAGAGGAAAATTCTTATCCAAGTAACTCACCCTAACCGAGATTCAAATTCAGGACCTCTTGAATGTGAGGCGGGCTTACTACCCCCACATCATAGAAATGAATGCCTTGCATCCCTACCTAGAATATTCAGCAATCAACAATCTAACTCATGCATAATACAGGTAAATAATAAATGAATGTGAACAAATAAGAACAGAAGCATGGTAGCGATGTTAGTTTGCTGCACAAGTTGGTGCACTATCATCATTAGCCAAAATAAGTGCTTTTACTTTCTCTACACATACTATGTACATAGTGTATAGAGAAGGTACTGTATTGCACCCAAAAATTCAATACTAAGATTTCACCAGAAATATATGTTTTGAGACACCTTGAAAAAAAAAAAGAAAAGAAAAAAAAAAAAGCATTTTTAGAAAAAGGTCCATGTGTGTGTGTGTGTGTTTTTTTTTTTTTACATGGAAATTTTTTTTTAAAAATTTATTTTTCTCAAAAATGGCTGTAACAATGTTGATTAAAATACTTTATATTTAAGTTAATTATAACACTAATAAAATGTAAATTTTTTAATTTTCTGGGAGTAGCCTCTTTATTCTGGTTGATTTTTGCAGAATTTTGCATAACAATTAAATTGTAAGAGATAGACAAAATCTTACTACACAAAAATGGGGATCTCGTTGAGACTCACAATTTGTCATATGCAGTTTTGTTGTAGAGTTGACTGTTTCCAAGAAATTCATTGTTATTGGTTTCAAATTTAAAATACTTAATACTTTATTCAGACAGGTTTTTTTCTACTCCTGGCCAAATAAGGAAGCCAATTTCAATGACAATTGCATATCGATAGCTCTTAAAACATTTGACTATCACTTCAGCATAGCACATTCCTTTAGTTCCCTTCTATTTATAAGGAACTTAGTAATAAGAACATTCTGCTAATGTTTATCTCAATTAGCATTGTGTAGAAAGAAGAAGAATCTTTTGTAAGAAGTCTGTTTGTAGAATAGTTAGAGAAAGTCATATGAGTGTAACATATCAGAATTTTTTTGCAGTGTTTTTACTCTGATCGGGCTGAAGCTTATGTGAAGCAGTAGCATAGATATAATCAAAATGCTATAGGCCGGTAAGAGCATAAACCTACTTACCTGAAAACGATAAAATGTGTTGTCATTCTTGACAGTGAGCATGTGGTCATCAATGGGGAAAAAGTAGCCATGTGCTGCCATCAGATGTGCCAGATGAAGAGCCTCCACTGCAAGCAATAATTCAAACCATAATTATTGAAATATCATTATATTAGGTACCTACTGTCTTTTGTTATAAGTATTAATGCTGCCTTTTTTACTTTCTCTAACATGTACCTAGTAGGAAGGGAAGGTATTGCATTTCACCCAAAAATGTGATCATATTTTCACTGGAAATTTTATATTGGGCATGAAAGACTGCTTAATTTTGCTCTGAGGCCTCTTTATCAGGCTTGAGGTTCTTTTATGTGCCATAAATCTAGATACAGTACCAACAGCTTTACTTCCCAAGCTAAGGATTTTTACACTCCAAAGAAATCCAACCCCCCCTTCTGCCAGTTTTGAACCCACAACCTTGCAAATTACACTGAGACCACAGAGGGCATATGTGTGTGTGTGATAACTCAAAACGAGAAGTCCGTAAAATACCAAACTTGGTATTTAGGTTTAGTATCTTCCAATGATGCGACATGAAGATTTTAAAAAAAAAAATCCCCCCACCCCAAACTACCCTTTACATGGAAAAAATTTGTGGCTCTAATTATTTTGATTAAATTACCATATATTAAAGATATTTAAATGACAAATAAAATGCATATCTTGAATTTTCTGGGTATACTTTCTGAAGACATCTTTATTCTGGAAGAATTTTGTGGAATTTTGCATAACTGGCAAACTGTAAGAGATAGACAAAAACTTACTAAACAAAAACTGTAGATCTTGTTAAAACACTTGAATTGTATCACATAAATTTTTCTTGTAGAGTTGATCATTTTCGAGATATTCCTTGTTATTGATTTCAATTTTAAACTACGTAAATTTTTTTAAGGCAGCACCATGCTGAGTGGTTGGACCATTTGCCTCCCACCTAAGTGGCCTGGGTTCAATCCCAAGCTCCGGTATGTGGGATTTGTGGTGGACTAAGCGGCATCTAGGTGGGTTTTCTCCAGGTCCTCCAGTTTCACCCACCCCACATTCTACCAATTGCTCCATCATCACCTTTCCTATCATCCATTTTGCTTGCATTTCATATCATCCACTTTCTCATACTCAAGCCTGACTATGGGCCAACCACTCATTCCAGGTTCTCCATTCTGTGTTTTCAAGCTGTTGGCTCCCAAACAGGCTTCTGACCCCTAGGCATCCACTTGTTAGATGCCAGCCCCTAATAGGGGGAGAGTAAGCCAGAAAGTAACGTTTTAGTTTCATCCCTCTTGTTTTACTGTTGGCCATGCAAAGCAAACTGAACTTCAATTGTTTCCTATAGGGACCTGCTTTTAAAAGATTTGACTATCACTTTAGCCTAGTATACTTCCTTATTTCCCTTCTACTTAGAAGGAAGCAAATAATAAGACCATTTCTGTGAATACCATTTCTCGATTAGCATGATGTAGATAAAAGAATAATCTTTTGTAAGAAGAGTTTGTATATAAAATAGCTAGAGAAAGTCATATGAATGAAATACATTAGATTTTTTAAAATAGTGAAGTTAGAGTGTGATCCCGGGTTTTCTTCTCAGATTAAGGGAAATCAAGCTTTTAATGCAAAATTACTTGTGTCAGAGAAAATTTTCATAAAACAGTACAAAGATTAATGATTAATTTTTAACTCTCAAGGAATGCCAGTCCCCATGGCCATGCCTGCTAAGGCATCTTTGTGGGCAGGCGATCGTGGGTTCGAGTCCCGCCTTGGGCTTGGGTGTTATATGTTTGCGCAATGTATATATGTTTGTGTAAAGGAACAGTAAAACCAGTAATCATACAGTAAATTTAGGGGGGAAATGTAAAACAGGGGATACAGCGCCAAAGTCCTGACTAGACTCCGGTACTGTTTAAAAAAAAGGAAGTGAACTCATAAGCTACATTCCTAAAATCACCAGTAGGAAAACAGCAAAGCAGTCACCAACAGTTGATGCAGCCTGTGATGAGTGAAACCATGTAAGTGTTAAATCAACTTCGTCATAATCTTCCTTATAGTGGGAGGTCTGAGCTCAATCCTTAGTAGTGGCATGCAATGTTTCAACGCTGATAGGTTTGGAATAAATATACTCAGGTTGGAGATCATTTGAGGTACTATTTCAATGAAATATAGCAGCTACCAGTTCATATTTTTAGGAATTTTAAGAATTTTTAGGAATCAAACTCATTCATGTACTCCCAAGTAAACCAATATTTTCAGAACTAGAGATTTTACCATTACCTTGTGTTTATATTTTAGAGACAGTATCATGTATATATGCAAACAAAGACATGTTTCAGCTTAATAAAGATTACCTTTTATACAATACTAGAACATCCAACTCTATACACTACAACATAGGCTCAGTAAGAGCATAAATTATGTGTCTCACAAAGGTGTTAATCTTTATTACAATATTCCTAATGCAATTAAAACCTTAAAAACCAACCTGTGCAAGAAAAAGTTAAAAATCTATTTTTAAAACATGTTTGATGTAGTTGATGAGTATTGTAATGTATTTATTTTCATCCATAGAAACACAATACATGTTATAGGACATGTCAATTTAAGATACAAGAAAAAACAAAATTATATCAAGATGCACACAAGATTAAAATACAGAAATATAAGATTTAACAAATTTTAAATATAAAAGGAAATAATACACAGAATTGAGTCATAAAAACAATTTTTACAGATTGTACAATTTACACCAGTTTGTGATGTATAAATTCATCTACACTATAAAAGCCATTGTCTATTAAGAATTGAAACAAAACTTTTTTTAATCTTAGCTGGGATTCAATGTTCTTTATATATTGGGATAGTTTGTTGTATAAATGTAGAACAGCATATGTGAAGCTATTCATTCAGTTTGGTTCTATGTGAATTTACAAATACATTTTTCTTTGCTCTGGTGTTGTGTATGAACTTCAGCATTTGTTTTGAAGGATTTTAAGTTTTCTTTTGTATAGTTTAGTGTTTCATAAATAAACATGCATGGTAAAGGTAAAATTTAAAATTTTTTAAAATATGGTTTACAACTAGTTTTATTTGCGACATTAGCCATAATTCTTATCATTTTCTTTTGCATCCTGAAGACCATAATACTGTTTTTAGAATTTCCCAGATAATACCATATACTAGTAGACTATGAAAGTATGCAAAATAAACTACTCTAAGAATATGCAGACTGGACATAAATTTGACTGACTTTACTAAGACGCATATCTTACTAAGTCTTTTAGTCAGGCTATCTATATGCATTTCCCAACTTAAATTATCATCTAATAACAAACACAAGAATTTATTAGATTTTTCGTACTTTATTTCATCTTGGCGCAATTTAATTTTTGGACATATAACATTTTTATTAAGTTTAATGTGGAAGCTTAGAGCTGCTGTTTTTTCTTTACTTAGTACTAATAAGTTTGCACTAAACGATTTTTGAATATGCTCTAGAGCATTGCATATTTGATGATTAGTATTATTTTCATTTGCCCCTATTATAAAGATGCTTGTATTATCTGCAAAAAGTGTTACATTCACTTTTATCTGATTCACATTTTACTGTTTACATTATCAGCTAGGTCATTTATGTACAATATAAATAATAATGGCCCACCATTGAGGTACATCATACTTTATATTTTCAAAACCAGAGAGGTCCCTTTTTAATTTAATTGGTTTTAGTGTCAAAATATTCAACTTCTATAGATTGTTTCCTATTTTCGAGATATGATTTAAACCAGTTTAAAGCTAATCCTCCCACACCATATACAGATAATTTCCCAAGTACGTGAACATGTTCTTTTAATTTTTGCTTCTGTTTCTTCACATAGTATTATCATCATTAATCATGTAATAAGTGTGTTCTTTCTTCCTTGTTTGTACATAATTTATTTGGATTAGGAAATAAACAAAACCTGTATATGCATTGTGTCATTTCTATCACATACATATGTGATTTTGAATGGGTTGAAACGATCAGGTGCGCGTACACTTTTGTTTTGGTGTCTCGTTAATTTTATCACTAGGGGCATGCATTGTGTTTTGTTCTTCCGCCCATATAGTCAGGTAGACCTAGAGAGAGAAGTGGTTGCGAGCAGTCAAGTGGGGCAACTGCTTGAGGTAGTTAGTTTATGCATGAAATGTGAGCGTAACATACGTGAGTTTTGGTGAAGGCAAATGCCTGATTAAGTTTCTTATTACTTTAGCAGGTTTCATTATCTATTTAAACATCGTCTGATCGGAGTTTTGTGACTCGCTGACGTTATGTTGGGGAATGTTCGTTGTGTGAATTTCCATAAAAGTGAGGTGCGGTAGCTTTGATCCACGTGTATGTAACAGGTTAGAATCTTAATTTTGTTAATTATTAATATACATTTTATATTTTGTTATTGTTCTTAGAGTTCATTCTTGGTAAACTGTGATATTTTGGGGTGTTATATTCATCACATTGGGGACTTGTGTGGAACATTCCATTCTGTTAGTACAGGTGCTTTACCACATCAAATTGCATTATCTTAATATTTGCAAAGGGTTTGCATTGTAATTTTCATCCTTTTGGAAGCCATATTCAAGTAGGAGTGCAAGTTGTGTGGTACGAGCAGGGCAGGACAAACAGGCCAACTGTCCAGAGCGGCACATTTTAGGGGGCGGCAAAATTGCTGGAGAGCTGCAAATATACTTGAGCACTCCTGCTTCCAACTGCTCAACTGAGAGATCATTTTCTGCTCTAAGACGTATAAATAATTATTTAAGACCCTCACAAGTGAAGGATTGTCTTAGTTATCTTGGTGTTCTTGCAATGAATCTGAGTTAACAGTGAGAATGGACTATGACGAACTCATAAACTTGTTTGCAAATGTCAGGGCAAGGAGGAAGCCTCTTGTTATTTAAACAGTATATGTTTTGACAACTAATATGGGTGATGCCTCTTTAGTGTAAGTTCTTTCTATTAAGATGTTTCTACTTAAATTTTAAACTCACTTATGGTGTTTGCCACTCATACTTAAGTATCCAAACTAGTGAAATCATTCTCTATGTTGTGAAAGTTTAAGTAATGTATGTATTGCAAGTTGGGGGGGGGGGGGGGGGCTGGGTACGAGTGTTATGTAACTTGATTGAACATTTATCCTGGGAAATGTTTTCATATGTAAAGATATTATAAAGAGCTAGTAAAAGAATGTAATAAATATACTTGTAAATATGACAAGCATTTCCTTCAGGCATTTGTGAGGGCTCTTTGTCGATTACCTCCTGATTTCGCGATCCAAACTAGCATAGATCCCAGCACAGCATATAATATTTTTGGCAAATAAATATGTATCTAATTGCATCCCAGTAGCCAAGTGCCTATATTGTCCTATGTAGGTAGAAGAAGACACAGTGGTCTTTGCAGTCAGTCTTGACTCACCTTCATCTTTCATGCTTAGAGACAGTTTCACAGTTTAAGCTTAAGCCAAAGTCTTAGTAAGCCACACTTAATGTTTTAGTTTAAGCTTTGCAATTTTTACAGCAAAAAGTATTAGGTATATATCTATTTATTATTATTGAAAATTTCAATGCCACAGCCAGGATTTGAATACAGTTCTCCCAATCTCTATGCAGTTGCTCTACCTTTGAGCTACTGTGACAACATGCCAGTATTGCATTCAATACTCCAGGTAAGTACTCCTTCGTAAGTACTTAGTATCCGGGTAACGTTAATACAATGTTTGTTTTTTTTTTTTTTTTTTAAGTTTAACATCCTTTAACCTGATTGGTCATATCGGACGATGAATGAAATTGGTGAAAACCCAAGGAAATCTTATCCAGGTAACTCACCCTAAGTGAGATTTGAACTCACGACTTGTTGAATATGAAGTAGATACGCTACCACCACACTACCCAGGTGGGCAATACAATGTTATTCCCAACTATCCAGGCTATTCTATTATATTGGTAATACCCCTCCTATATTTCAAATGATCTTTATTATTAGAACCAGGTGAAAAATTCAACTATAGGAGGAGTATTACCAATATAATAGAATAGCTTGGATAGTTCACATTAGCATGTTAATATTACCCAGATATAAGTACTTATAAAGGTGGTTCTCTGAAGGGAGACATACCGGTTGGCAAAAAACATAATCAGTTGGAGGATTGAATGTCATATCAGCATGTTGTCACAATAGCTTAATGGTTAGAGCGGGAGAAACATGTTCAAATCCTGGCTATGGTATTGAATTTCTCAACTGGTTCTAATAATAAAAATTACTACCCAGTATAATCTGAAACACAAGAGGAGCATTACCAATTTAATACATCTATTTATTTGTTAATGGCACTGTCAATTCCAGAATCATATCAGTGATGCTAATATGCCAAAATTCCATCCCACAGGAATTCTTTTATATACCTGTAAATCTATTGACATGGGACTGTCACTTTTAAGTACACTTAAAACCAATTGCCTGGACTGGGTTTGAACCCACAACTATGGAATCCAAAGGCTAGTATCTAACCACCTCAGTCATCCAGTCTGACAGTTTTACAGTAGGGCAACCACATTTGGCTTTAACCCTTTTAGTGCCAATCATATCTAATTGTGATCCGAAAATTCTGTCAGAATTGCGAATCACAATCTGATCGTGATGCCATTTACATATGTTTTTAACTCTTTCCAGCGGGAAAGTCTGTGTACTTTCTATGTCAGACCTATAGAGAAAGGTTTTCCAGAGCATTCCAGGATCTTATCTTTACACTATAAAGCTCTAAATTAGCTCCAAATTTAATTTCTCTAGCCAGTGTTTGTTTATGTTGTTTGAAACATGGCATCATCTAGTCAAAGGTTAGGAACCAAAGAGATAAGAACTACCATTCACAATGTATTAGAAGAAAGTGGGTGATTTTGGATTTTTGGATCTTGACGAAAGCATTTCTAACATTGATGTAAGAGAGGGAGACATATATTCTAGCTTCAGCGATGAAAATGCATCCAATAACAATGTATGCATGCAAATAATCAGTATACTTAACAAAATGGATTTACGGAGGTGTAGCCAGTCTACGCATATAATGTGAATCAACCATTCAGCTATGCAACAACACAAATGCTAAATAATTTACGTAAGACTTGCACTGTAGTGCTTTATACTATTTTCATCAATAGTGGTATCATGCTTGCACGAGCCTGTGTGTGTTTTTTTATGATTTTTTTTCAATTTTAGCCTTCAAGTTATGTCAATTCATTTTTTGTATTTTAAATAATAAAACACCATACTAAAAAGGATGCTGTTTTAGTATAGAAATATCTGTACTTTCACTTAATCAGCCTGAATTTTCTGTGTAGTTTTGTATGCATAATTACTTATTAATTTGGGATTTTTAATTTTATTTTAAAATTATTCTTTTACCTTTAATTTTTTAAAAATATTGAAGGGACTTCTCATCCATATAATGCATATTATACAATAGACAAAAGTGTTTACTAAAAATAGAAAAAGATTCAGCTCTCTAAGTCATTTGGTTCTCATTTTATTACTAATAATTTCAAACCCTGCATTCTCCTCTAAAACTGCTTGGAACTTTTCAGCCAGCATTTTGCTATTCAGGCTGGCACTAAAAGGGTAAATGAGCTGCACAATTCCATGGAACAGTACAGTTGGTAACATTTGTGTATGTGCATCAGTTGTTTATACCCACTCTGTAGTTAAAACAACTGAAAACTAGAGTCAAGCATAATGCAAATTTTACTTCTCAAGAAGTTGGCATTCTCTTAGAAATTGCACATACATGCTTAGAAACATGTCCAAGTAAAAATTATCTGTTAGTGATGCTACAGTGTTACTATGATATAAGTCAAAAGAACCTCTAATTCAAATACATCACAGTTACTATTTTCTGCACACAAATGATAAAACCTGAATGTACTTAAGGACTAATACAATCATTGAAGAACATATTGCATTTTGGTATAAAGATAAACAATACTTTTCCTAAATTCTAAAAGGAAATAAGCAAGATAAACCTAATAAACTATTTCTAAAGGTATCTCTCTCTCTCTCTCTCTCTCTCTCTCTCTCTCTCTCTCTCTCTCTCTCTCTCTCTCTCTCTCTCTCTCTCTCTCTCTCTCTCTCTCTCTCTCTCTCTCTCTCTTTTTTTTTTACTTTCTTCTTCCCCTATTTTCCCAACGTTTCTTTTGCTTTTCTGTTTGATTACTGTTTTGCCTTTTTACTTTCTCTACAAGTACTATGTACATAGTGTATAGAGAAGGTATTGTAATGCATCCAAAAAATTGATTCCAAGATTTCACTGGAAATACATCTTTTGGGACTCCCTGAATCCAAAAAAAGCATTTTTAGAAAAATGTCCATGTGTGTGTGTGTCTGTGGGCAGCATTGCTCAGAAACGAAAAGTCCATTAAATACCAAACTTGGTATTTAAGTTCAGTATCTTCCAAGGATGCAACACAAAAATGTTCAAGAAAATCCCCCCACCCCCAACTAGTCATTACATGGAAAAATTTTCTAAAATTTTGATAATCTCAAAAATGGCTCTAACGATTTTGATTAAAATCTCTCATATTTAAGATATTTAAATGCCAAATAAAATGTATATCTTGAATCTTCTGGGAATAACCTCTAAAGACCTCTTTATTCTGGATGATTTTTATTGAATTTTGCATAACTGGTAACCGTAAGAGATAGACAAAAACTTAATACACAAAAAATGTAGATCACAATAAAACACACAATTTATGTCATACACCTTTTTTTTCTTGGAATTGATCATTTTTGAGATATTCCTTGTTATTGGTTTCAGTTTCTCATACAGGAATTTGTCAACTCCTGTCCATACAAACAAAGGAACTTCAGTCACATAGCAACCAGCTTTTGACTATCACTTTAACCTATGGTACACCCTTATTTTGCTTCTACTTACAAGGAAGCAAGTAATAAGACTATTTCTGCTAATTTTTTCTCAATTAGCATTAAGTAAATAGAAGAATAAGCTTTCTTGTTAATTTGTTGCAGAGAAGTAGAGAAAGTCATGTGAATGGAAAATATCAGATTTTTTTTATGCACACATTTACAAACACACAATGATCCCCTGCATCATTAAGTACCAAAGTGAGGCACTTTATCGAGCACGGCCGTGGGGACTGGCTATCTAAGTGATTACTATTTCTAATATGTTCTAATCTATTCCTTTAAATGACTAGAAATAACTTTATCCTACTTTTGAGATTTTGGATTATTGAAACACCATCATCACCACCACCACTACTATAATAAAACCATATATAACACTTTTCTGGTAATTTTTTATTTTGGATAAGTAATTTAACATGTCTGAATGATATGCTGCCTTGAAGCCAAAAATAGGTATTTTTATTTTCTCTGGCCCATATGTACAATGTGTATAGTAGATAGAGCAGGTATTGTATTTCACCCAAACATTTGATGCTGAGATTTCACCAGAAATATATGTTTTGAGTTGCCCTGAGTCTGAAAAAAGTATTTTTACTTTCTCTAGCCCCATATGTTACATAGGAATAGATAAAGTATTGTAATGCACCCTAAAATTCGCTACCGAGATTTCACCGGAAATATATGTTTTGGGGTCCCCTGAGTCCGAAAAAAGCATTTTTAAAAAAGGTCCATGTGTGTGTCTGTGGACAGCATAGCCCCAAAAAGAAAAGACCGTTAAATACCAAACTTGGTATTTAGGTTTAGTATCCACCAAGGGTGCAACACAAAGATTTTCAAAAAAATCCTCCCAACACAAATTACCCTCTACATGGAAAAAATTTCGAAAATTTTGATTTTCTTAAAAATGGCTTTAACGATTTTGAATAAAATCCCATAGATTAAAGCTATATATGTCCGAAATAAAATGTATATCTCGAATTTTTTGGGAATAGTCTCTGAACACCTCTTTATTCTGGATGCGTTTTGCCGAAGTTTGCTTAGCTGCTAAACCGTAAGAGATAGAAAAAAACTCACTACACAAAAAATGTACATCACAACAAAACACACAATTTATGTCCTTTACATTTTTGTTGTGGAGGTAACCGTTTCCGAGATATTCCTTGTTATTGGTTTCAATTGTGAAGTACTTAAACTTTTCTCAGACAGGAAGTGTCCATTTTTCTTTTGTTCTACTCCTGGCCAAGCAAAGAAGTGATTTGCAATGACAATCGCATAACGATAGCTTTTAAAACATTTGACAATCACTTTAGCATAGCGCATTCCCTTATTCCCTTCTACTTATAAGGAACTAAGTAATAAGAACATTCTGCTAATGTTTATGTCGATTAGCATTGTGTACAAAGAATAATAATCTTTTGTAGGAGGTTAGTAGAGCAGCTAGAGAAAGTCATGTGAGTGTAACACATCAGATTTTTAGAAAAAGGGTTTTGTGTGTGTGTGTGTGTGCCTTGGAACAACATAGCTCAAAAACAAAAATACTTTTAGTTACCAAACTTGGCATTTGTCTTTACTATCTTCCAAGGACGCGAGACAAAGATTTGAAGAAAATCCCCCACCACAAACTACACTTTACATGGAAATTCTTTTGAAAATTTTCTTTTGCTCAAAAATGGCTGTAATGATTTAGATTAAAACACTATCTTAAAGATATTTACATCACAAATAAAATGTATATTTTCATTTTCTGGGAATAACCTCTGAAGACCTCTTTATTCTGGATGAGTTTTGCAGAATTTTGCAAAACGGTTAAACCGCAAGAGATAGACAAACAATTACTACACAAAAAATGTTGATCTCATTAAAACACATAATTTATGTCATGTATATTTTTTTATGTAGAATCAACCGTTTCTGAAATATTCTTTGTTATTGGTTTCAATTTTAAATTACTTAAAACTTTTCTCAATTGGGGAGTGACGTTTTGCTTCATCTCTCTTGTTTTACTGTAGGCCATACAAAGTGAACCAAACTTCAATTGTTTCACGTAGGACCAGCTTTTAAAATATTTGACTATGGATTTAATCTAGTGCATTTCCTTATGTCCCTTCTACTTACAAAGAAGTAAGTAATAGGACAATTTCTGCTAATGTTTATCTTAACATGCCGTAGATAGAAGAATAATCCTTTATAAGGAAAGTTGTTTGTGTAACCACTAGAGAAGTCATGTGAATGGAACACATCAGATTTTTAAACTTAGGTTTCACTTAGAAAATACCCTTAACTAACTACTAATCTAAATACTCTTATCTAACAAAATCAAAAAATTGAAATATCTTGTTTATTCAATTTTTTGAAAAATATTACATAAGAAAGGCTTATAATAAAATTCTTTCCCACCAGCTTTGTTATGCTAAAAAAATGTTGACAGGATGAATATTTAAAAGTATTTTGTACTGAAATTGATATTTGTTACAAACTTCAAACAAATTAGCTTAAATGTTTTTTCCATACTATTATAATAGGGAATTAATTCTCAAGGTCTTAGGTACCTAACTCTCTAAGAAATGTTGCCCTCCATGGTGTAATGGTTACCATGCTAACTTCATATACCCAAGGTTGCGGGTTCAAACTTGGCGGAGGAGGATGGATTTTTTCAGGCGTAAAAATCCTTAGCATGGCCTCCTTCAGAAGGGAAGTAAAGTCGTGGTTCCTGTGTCATAGATTTATGGCATGTAAAAGAACCTGAAGCCTGATAGAGAGGCTTCTGAGCAAAATTAAGGGTTTTTCACACCCAATATAGAATGGGATGCTGAGAACCACAGCAGTTAAAGAGCATCCATAAATAAAATGCGGTTTCATTTCTCTAGAAAATTGATTTAAAAATAAAAACTGAGCAATATGTGAAATGCCCATAATGAAAATGTTGACTTAACGTGACTTAACATGATGTATTTTAAGAAATTGGCAAAGTTGAACTTTTCCTTCCCATTACATTAAGTTTGATGTCACAGGAAATTAGAACCAATCAGTGTGAAGCAGCAGAATGAGGTAATACAAACCACTACCAATCTAAATTCATTCCCATTAAGAGTATGTATGACTGAAATTTCATGAAAAATCACAAAAAATTGACTTTTTAATTTTAAATAAATATAATAATTTAAACATTCCTGGATATACAAAAGGTATAAAATGGCCACCAGGCATCATTTTTAAATGCCTTAACTGGAGCTACAGCAAAGTATTAGAGATAAAACTGTACTGGACCATGCAAGAAAAACTTTGTTCAACGAGATTTCATTCACATTAAGCAAAGTAAAAACCAAAGTTGTGCAAAAGAAGTGCAGCAATGCAAGAAGAAAACGACAGAAAAGGCAGCAGTAGAGGAGAGGAAAGGAAAGCTGGGGGTCCAAACTACCAGCCTGGTGGATTTTAATGTGAGCTGCATTCAAATCGCTCCTTGTTTTTTCGCTATTGATATTTTCAGCATTTTTCTTCCTGTAAAATGCTCCTTAGAAACATGTTTTCTGTTACACAAATAAAATTTGTTGTACATGTTCGCAGAGGTACAATGAATAAGATTGCCCTAGGTTTTATTGTCAGATTATTTAAGCATATGTTTTCAATTTTCAAATATAAAAATTATATCTTTATAACAAAAAATCACATTCATAAATTTAAACATTTTTGCAGTCTATACCAAAGAATACACAGAGAAACCTAGAACAATTTCAAAAAGTAGATGTATTGTGAACCTCAAGTTAAAATATTACATCAAAATTTTAATTTTTTTGTCGCAAGGAACTTTTTTAGTGACACGATAAATATAAACAAATTTGACCATAACCTCCAAACCATTAGAACAAAATGGATGAAATTTTCACTGTAACTTATTTGTTTTATATTTAATCTGTGGTATAAATTTAAAAAACTTAGCATTATGAGTTTAAAATTTCAAATGTTCAGTCATACATGTCTTTAAGTGATCTTAGTTAGATCTTCAATTTAGCAGCATTTGTTAACTTCAATACACCTTTAAGCCACCTTAAGTAAAATTCATTGTAATCCTGGCATTATACAATAAGTTACAATTTACCATAAATAAAGACTAAACAGGAACTAACCTTGATCATCGACATCCAGATTCTTCATCATCCACATGATAAGATCTGAGCCTAGAAGAAATAACAAGTTAACACATAAAGAATTAAATTTGTCAATATTAAGTGCTTTTTAGGTAAAGCAAGCACAACTGCTATAAGTGTTTAAGGGTCGCAGAAGTGCATATGTAGTTGAAGGGTATGGAAGTAGAAACGCTACTGAAATACTGGTTACGACACATACACTACATCTTATTTGCATATGAAATTCACTAAGAGCAATACATCTGTATAGCACTCTGGATTGTATGTTTGTTGATGTCATGAGTACAGCCGGTGTAATTTAATCTGGCACCTTAATATCGCATTTCTGTGGTCTATATTCTTAGGAGTTCATGTTGATGGACAACCAACTTGGACTTCTCACATTGAATACATGAAGAAAAGGTTGTCCAGTATAATATTCTGTATTTGAAATCTGTGAGAATGTATTCCTCCTGAGGATGTGAGAAGTATGTATTTTGCATGTTTTGAGTCAGCCATCCATAAGATATGGTTTAATTCTTTGGAGTGATGCTAACAAGATGAAGAGAATCTTCTATTGAAGAAAATTTTCAGGCAGTTAATTTTTTTTTAACCTTAACGTCCTGGTTGGTCATATCAGATGATGTATAAAATTGGTGAAATGATGCTCAAATGATCTTGGAGTCCATGGAGCTTAATGTTACTCGACATTCATCTTTTCAGGATTAGGGAAAACCCTGAAAAAAAGCCTTCCTTATCTGGGTAACTCACCCTAGGAGAGATTCAAACTTGTGACCTGTTGAAAGTGAGGTAGACACGCTACCACCATACTACCCAGGTGAGACTAAATAATATTGTTTAAGACCTAGCAGACCTCTTATTTGATTTAGGTATTTTACCTATTTATAGTTACATTTTGGACATTTTAGTTTTTATGTACCATTGACTTGCCAGATTTTTAAAATAGCAATAAGAAACTAAAAGAAAGAAAAAAAGCTATACTTACATTCTGTTACATGTGTATTTGTACTCTGTTAAAATTTCAAAAGAATGCCCAGGTTGATCTGGCCCTGAAATACATGCATTAAAACAATACTTTTACACTAAATTGGAACACATACATTTCTGAATGAGTTTTATATTATAAGAAAAAATTTTCCCCATTGGGGGAAAGGTTCCAAGTGCTGTGCACTCCGAGCACCCATGGTACTTACTATAAGTAGTCGGGCCAAACACCAAGTCACTCCCAGAAGGGAGTGTTTGGATTGGGTTGGACTCGGCATGGCATTGACCTGATACTTGTGGGTATTGATTCCTGGGCGGGGTTATGAGATGCCTTAATGTCCTCCAACACTAACCTGGAAAGTTAGTAGACCCAAGCTGCTAAACGCTGCCCCCATATAAATAGGCACTTGCCTAATGGAAAGCCTCACAGACTTGCTCCTTAGGTTGCATCATACCAATATTGTCAAGTCACTACTCACTTGGTTTACAATGGAAATTATTATAACTGACAATTACCTTGTTCACTGTAACTGACTGTTCATTATTACTGTTCTTCCTCATAAAGTAAGTTATTTTCTGCTTAGCAGACTTCACTGCTCTTTTATGATATATTGCAGAAACTTGTTTCAAAGCGAATTCACCACAATGTGCAGCAGAAAATCCGCAATTGCAACTGTTACACCACACTTTAAAGCTACTATTTTTCACAGGCAGTAAGCATGAATACTTCTCTTCAGTTTCTGTTTTACTTTCAATCAACATGTATTTGCCTTTTCTTATGAGAGCAATCAAACCCATTAGAACTATTTGATATTGAACACTATCTATACTTAGCTGAAGAATTTACAAAATCTGAAATCTCTTTGTGTGTTCTGAAACAAATGACACTAGAAATAATAAATTTAAGATACCCTACCAATGAATGGCTACATGATTATACTGACGGTTCTAGCTTACCAAATAACAGTGGTACTGGTGCAGGTGCAATATGCCCTCTGTTCTCTTCCTACAAAAGATTAAGTTTAAATACCACAAATTTTGATGGAGAGATTTCAGCAATACTTCAGAGCTTACGAAACCTGCTATATCATATAAATAAATTTGAAAAAGTTGTATTATTATCTGACTCTTAAAGCAGCTATCATATCCATAATATCTGATGTAACACCTAATAACCTAAATATTGCAGAATGCCACAAAATCATAAAACAACTAATGAATTTAAATAAAAGATTAATACTTCAATGGAAACCAGCACATTGCAGAATACAGGGTAATGTAACAGCTGTCTTTCTAGCCAAGAAAGGTAGTAAAATTACATGAAATTCATCTGATCCAATAAGTTATCACTCTATCAACATATAATAACAAAATTAAAGAAGATAATATATTACAAACAAAAGGAAAACCATGGGAAAATTTATGTAATAACACGACCAGAATCACTACATTACCAAGAAAATCCTCTGAAGCAACTTTTAGTCTCCTAACAGCCCATGACTGTCTCAATAAACATTTATTGAGGATTGTTATAGTGAGATCTCTTCTGTGTCCTTTCTGTACACTTAAAGAAGATATGGATGGAAACCATCTACCGCACTGCCCAACCTTTAGTCAACATGATAATATAACATCAAAATATTGGAAAGCAAGAGAGCAAATGGCTTCACTGCCAACTGCTCAACATTAGATACCAAGCAACCAATCTTTCAATAAGTAGCAAATAACCAAAAATACACCCACCACAAGTGCTGCAAACGCATTTCCTCTTCACGCTCTTCTGGCAACATGTTTGACCACATGACATTGTGACAAGACCATGCACACAATCTACTATATACAGCAAAACGTGAACATGTGGCCATGTAGTTTTAATATTGGAGTTGAATATACACACATGTGCTTCACAAAAACTCACTTACGCAGAACTACCGCAAATGCATGCAGCACGCATGTGAAACTAATTGTGCATAAGTAAGTTTTTGTGAAGCACATGTATGCATACTCAATGAGTCAAAAGCAGTAGATAATGCATGCAACACATATGTGAAACTAGTTCTGTGTAAGTAAGTTTTTGTGAAGCACATGTGTGCATACTGGACTCCAATATTAAAACTAATTGCTAGCTTCACAATGTTCCAGTAATTAAAATTATAATATGACCATGTATTTACCATTACTGATGTACCAAGTGAAGATGTGTGCATTTCAAAATATTATCTTTAAATGGAATGAAGTGCAGGATTTTTTGTCCTGTAAGTAGTAATATGGTACATGATTCTTTCTTTTTGAATATGGTAAATTATTTACAGGATATTTGGCAGGTCTAACCTCTCTTCTGAAAGCCTAAAACTAAGAAGTGATGCACCTAATTACAGTACTCCAGTGCCATCTTTTTATGGTGAGGTCACAAACCACGTATACGCTGTATTGCAGTTATCTCAATATTTTTCTGCTGTGCAACTTGTAGAAAACGACATTCACGGTTAACTTCATCAGCTACGCTTCAGTCACTGCTTTGTGTTTGTGTTGTAAAAACAGTTTGTGCATCTCAAAGTTGAAAGTTGATTGAAGACATCTGTTGTGTGTGATTTGCTTGAGTATTGTGTCTTGTATTAGTTCTCTGAAATGCATACCAACAAATTTTCACTTGAACAAAGAATGTTTATCTATGATACAAGCGGCTTTCAATAAGTCCTTAGAAAATCCAAGAAATTACACTCATATCGAAAAAAGTTTCTATTCAGTAACCATTTGGTCTTATTAGATGGCAGTTAAAGTTGAGCTATATCCATCATGTGGTTTTGTTCTCATAGGCAATTAAATCAACAATCTTTGTGCTTATTTAGAAAGATGGGCAAAAATGAGTTTCTTTCAGTGATTAAAAGTAGTCATTTAAAAGGCTTAATACAGAAAGAGATAAAAGCCAAGACATGAAGTTCATGGCACACCTGCTCCTGTGCTTGCAACAATTTACAATTGGATAAAGGAATTTAAACATGGCTGTACATCCACAAATGATGAACATCATTCTGGACATCAAGTAGAAGTGGCTTCCTCCGAAATAATTGACAAAATCAAGGATATGGTTTTGAGTGATTGACAAATCAAAGTTCGCGAAATAGTAGAGGCCACAGGCATATCACAATGTTCTCAATGTTGCACCAAAAATTAGGTCTGACAAAGTTCTCAACAAGATGGTGCCACATTTGCTCTCAATAGAGAATAAATGCAATGGGGTGATCGATTTGGTTGCTGTTCTTTTGCCATCGCAATCCTGACAAGTTTCTGCATTGATACATAACTGTGGATGAAACATGGATACACTACTACACTCAAAGACAAAATTACAGTCGAGACAGTGGGTTTTTAAAGAAGAACCGGCTCCAAAGAAGGCAAAGGTGGAGAAATCTGCAGACAAGGATGGCTTTGGTTTTTTGGGATGCATGCAGAATCGTGTACATTGATTACTTGCAGAAAGCAAGAACGATAAATTGAGAGTATTGTGCATTGTTGTTGTACCGGTTGAATGGAGAAATCAAGAAAAAACGCCTTCATCTGGCAAAGAAAAATATTCTCTTCCATCAAGACAATGCAAGGGTGCACACACCTGCGCAGTTTTGATGGCAAAAATTGGAGAATTAAGGTTTGAATTACAACATCCACCATATTCACCAGATTTGGCCCCCAGTCACTTTACTTTATTTTCAAACTTGAAACAGTGGCTTGACAGAAAATGATTCACATTTAACAAAGAGGTCATCTCCCAAACAGATGCCTATTTTGAGAAACTTCCAAAATCCTACTTTTTGGATGGCTTAATACACTAGAGAAATGCTGGGAAAAGTGTATCGAGCTAAAAGGAGATTATGTTGAAAAATAAAAAAAAGTCTACCAAAGCATTTGTTTTTATAACTTTTTCTAAGGACTTATTGAACATCCCTTGTAAATATGCGTAAACCGAATCATGTAGACAATTTCAGCAGAAATTTCCTGGTTAACCAGTTCCGGGTAGGGACACTATGAGACATCTGGTAAATACATTTAGGACAATGGGATAACTATCCTAAGAGGGAAAACAACATGTTATAATGGGGGGGATTGTTGAAATTGGTGCTAATTCACTTTCCTAAAAAATCTCTAAGCTGTGTTGTGCAGTAAGTGGATGTTTCAAAACTTGCATTCTTGCAGCTACTATGAGGTTACTTCAATAAATATCCGTGTTAAGGATCAAGCACACTATTTTTTTTCAAACACAAATGATATATTTTTCCCCTTTTAGGGATACGAGGTGTGATCAAAAAGTTTCCGGAATGACTTCACAACAATGCTGCCGCTAAGATATCTTTAATTCTTATCAGACTGTACATGCAGCGTTCCTTCCTGAGAGACCACATGACTTTCCATGACTTTGTATGCAGAGGTAGAAGCTCTGAAGTAAATGTGTGTTTTGCATGTGCTGCAATTTTTCTATGTGGCAAAAATACCAGATTGAGAAGAACAAACAGCGACATCAAATTTTGTTTTAAACTTGGTAAAAGTGCAACAGAAGCCTATCAAATGCTAAGAACAGCTTTTTGGAGACAAAGTAATGGCAAAACTAAAGCATCTCAGTTGTTTTTGAAATTTAAAAGTAGTGTGACAGTTAAAGATGCAGATTATTCGGGGCAACTCTGTTTCAGCAAAACTGATGAAAATACCAATCAAGTGAGGGAAATGGTCTTAAATGATAGGCGCACTACAATAAGAAAGCTTTCTGACTCATTAGGACTCTCCTTTGGAAGTGCTTAAAGCATTTTGAAAGAAAATTTGGGCATGAGAAGAATTGCTGCCAAGTTCATGCCTCACCTGCTTTCAAATGGCCAACAGGAAAGCCATGTGATTGCCTGCATAGATCTTAAAGAACAGTTTCAAAATGACCCACTGTTTATGGAGAAAATTATTACTGGTGATGAAACTTATAGGTACGATCCAGAAATAAAGCAACAATCTTCACAATGGAAGAGTCCTTCATCTCCATTCCCCAAAAAGACCAGAAGATTTCTATCCAATGTGCAGTCAATAATTATTGCATTTTTTGACATACATAAGGAATTTGTGCCACAAGGTCAGACAGCAAATTAAGTGTTCTACAAACAAGTACTGCAAAGATTAAGAAAGAATGTGCGATGCAAACAGTCGGAGAAATGGAGGAGTGATGACTGGTTCCTGCATCATGACAATGTGCCTGTGCACAAAGACCTTTCTATTTGCCTATTTTTACTAAAAATAGGATGAATACTGTTCTCCATCCTGCCTATTCTCCAGGTTTGGCTCTAGTAGACTTTTTTCTTTTCCCATGACTTAAAATGCAGCTCTGAGGAAACCATTTTGAGGTCATTGATGTCATCCATCACGAATCGCAGAAGGCTCTGAACACATTTAAAGAAGATGACTTCCAGAGGTGCTTCCAGCAGTGGCAGAAGTACTGGGACAAGTGTATCAACTCCCAAGGAGATTATTTTGAGAGTGACAGAACAGAATAGACAAATGAAACTGTTCCGAAAAATTTTTGATCACTTGATCTGTAGTCACGCAGAGAGCATTGAATTACTTTTTAATAATTTAATTTAATATATTTTCTTATACCTACAATGGAATATATAAATGTGTAAGGAAAGTTTTTTCTTAACAAGAGCAGATAGAAAAATAGGCATTTATAAGAATTGTTTGTAGAAGAGGAAGTAGAGAAAACCATGTGAATGCAATACATCAGCTATTATTTTTTAAAACCATATAAAATAGCAAAATATTTGCTATGCAGGCAGTAAAAATTAATTTACCAGTGAACACTGATGGAATCTTGGACATGAAGCTCTTTACTGTTTTAACTGGGACTCCTGAAACTTCATCCTGCATTTTCTCCACAATCTGCTCCATCTGAAACACATTATACTATATGAGATATAAAAACAAGTAATTGCTCATATTAAAACAAATCATTTTACTAGAAGCACAAGGCCAAAAAAGCTGAGGACTTCACTTCCTGTGTGCAGACAAGAGTAAGGTTAATGTAAGGAGGGAACTCTACTGTAAAATGTAAGCACTATCTATGCACTCAGTTTATCCCCTTTTAGTCCATTACATCATTAAACCTGCATGTAGATTCTTCTGACCATTCACTAGGGTAAAAAAGAAGCAAACAGGAATGTTCATAAGAGGGAGAAAAGAATAATAATAATTATCTTATAATGAGGTAAAAAGTTATATCACATTAAATATTAAAAACAGAAGCACTATTAACAGTGAAGTATTCATTATCTTAGAGTTATGCTGCGTCACACTTATTTACACTCACCTCCACATATTTAGCTGAAAAACATTGAATTCATCTACCACCCTTGGGCCTTTAGACAATTTGAATGAATCTTCAACAAATTTAACATAAAACTCCACAAAACAAATTCAACCTGAAGAACATTCTAAACAAACCTCTTAAAAATAAAATTCAGAGCACATTAAAATTCAGAATCTACCAGATTAGTTGTGAAGACTGAGAAATATTACATAGGCAAAACTAAGAGAAATTTGGAAATCAGCTTAAAGAACACCAGAGAAACATAAGCAAATAGACAAATCCACTGTGTCACACCATTTTTGGACAGAAAACCACAACATTGGGCAAAATATAAAAGTGTTAAAACCACTAACATCACCAACAGAATTGGACATCTAGGAGAAAATACACATAATAAATTTTGAAATCCCACCACTGGATGAAGTGTTAAAACTTTGCATTCCCAACACTAGAATGGCAACAGGATGGGAAACAACAGGAAGAGGAGAAGGAGTGCCATTCACCAAACTGCTGAAGATGACAACGAATGTTCTTGAAGATGTTTCAATGTTTTTTCAACTGTTAAGTGGAGGTGAGTGTAAATAAGTGTGACTCAGCATAGCTCCAAAATTAAAATACATTGTTTATCTGTATACCAGAGCCCATAGCTTCACTTGCAATTACATTAACTCTCTTCTCCCTTCTGTTCATGCCCCTCTTTTGCCTTCTTTCTCTCACATTATCTTCTCTTCTCTTGCCCTGGTTCACTCTGATTCAACCTCCAAGGAGAACATTTTTTTTTCCTAACCTGAAAAACCAGTTCTTTCACATATTTTTAAAAACATAATATGAACATATATGCAATTATTATGTGGAACTGGAGTTCTACTAGAAAGAAAATGAAAGATTAAACATTTAACAAACTTGTGGAATATGCAATTTTCTATATACACTCCCTGGAAACAACTGAAACATTTTTCATTTAACTTTGAGAGTAAATGTGATTAATTTAAACTACCATATATTTTGGTGGATAAGACAACATTCAGATAAGACAAGGTATAAATTTTCTTCAAAGTTACATAGTTTTCTGCATATCCATCCAATAAGCCATTCCCCAAACTATCAATGGCCGTAAATTTACAAAAGTGTCATATTTTGCGGACCTACATGCTCTCTATTTCTAAACAATTGGGTATGGTTGCACATGTCATAAAGCAAAAGTCTTCTTCAGCCTATAGAAGCACGTGTGAAATAAAAATTTCATATATACTGCTAACAGTATCATTGTAGGTTATGTTGTGTGTTCAGACAGTTTGCACTGTAAGTATAATTGGCATAAAAATTTCAATCTATGTTTTGTATCTGTCACACAACAACACCCTGATTTTGGTGCCTTTTTTTATGCCTCAACTATCGTCTCATCTGCCAAAATATATGGTAATAAAAAATACTTGCCCTTATTACAACTTCCAGCTGTCTTAAAAGGTAACATATGTATTTACCCACAGAATCCATAATCAATTTTTTTTATTATTATTATTACTTTGTCTACATAGTTCATGGTACATAGGTAAAAAAGGTATCAACACTCCACCCAAAAATTTGATACTGAGATTTCACATTTTATGATCCCCGTATCCAAAAATATCATTTTCAGAAAAAGGTCCATGTGTGTATGTCTTGTGTCCTGTGTCTGTGAACATGATAATTCAAAAACAAAAAGTCAGTAAAATACTAAACTTGGTATTTAAGTTAACTATCTTTTAAAGATGTGTCACGAAGATTTTAGGAAAATCTGCCCACCCAAAACAACATTAAAAACTTCTTGAAAATTGTTATTTTCTCACATATGACTTAAACAATTTTGATTAAAACACACTATACTAAATATATTTACATGACATAAAATATATATTTGAATTTTCTGGGAATAGCCTTTAAAGAGCTCACCATTCTGAATGAATCTTGACTGTAAAAAGGATAATAAAACCTAAAGCTCATCTTGATACAGGTCTAAAAATAATTTTTGAACCATATATTGTTGCAAGTCAACTAAAAATTTTAATTCCTGTTGACACAGGAAAAAATGAAGCATTTGGAAATTATGGTATAATTTGAGGCATATCAGCCATTGGTTCAAACCCGGCGGAGGACGATGGATATTTTTGGGTGTAAAATATCCTTAGCATGGCTTCCTTTGGAAGGGAACTAAAGCCGTTGGTCCCATGTTGTAGATTTATGGCACATAAAAGAACCTCAAGCCTGATAGAGAGGCCTCTGAGTAAAATTAAGCAGTCTTTCACAACCAATTTAGAATGGGATGCTGAGAACCACAGTAGTTAAAGAGTGTCCATAAATAACACACCATTTCCATTTTTTTCATTGGAGTTTTAGAATTTTACATAACTGGTAAACCAAACAGATAGACAAAAACTTACAGAACTAATGTAGATCTCATTAAAACACACAATTTATGTCATATACATTTTTTTCATGGAACTGGCTATTTTCGAGATAATTGTTGTTATTGGTTTCAGTTTTAAAATACTTAAAACATTTTTCATACAGGAATTTGTCAACTCCTTGTCATACTAAGAAATGTATTTCAATCACATGGCAACCAGCTTTTAAAAGAGTTGACTATCACTTTAGCCTAGTGTATTCCCTTATTTCCCTTCTACTTACAAGGAACTAAGTAATAAGACCAGTTCTGCTAACTTTTATTTCAATCAGCATGATGTACATAAAACAAAATCTTTTGTAAGAATAGTTTGTAGAACAAATAGAGAAAATTATGTGAATGGAACACGTCAGATTTTTATTACTATATTCAATATGTCTCTTACTATGAGAAAACATGGCTTGATACATAGGAATGGATAATGGGGTTTGTGTTCAAACACCCAAAATCTCTTCTCCCTTTTAAAATTCCTCTTTTATTAGTCTTGTTCTAGCCTTGCAATTCCTTCCCTGGCAGCTCATCTTTTTCTTCTTCTTCCTTCCAAGTATTAGGCCCTATGGCCTGTAACAACTTCATAGTTGCACTTTTATACTGTTGAAATTTTCCTTGAATGATAGTGAAACATGACTTTTTGGATTTTATTGCAAGTATGCAATGCAGATGATATATCTGTTTGTTCGGGTAATGTAGTATGTGTTCAATTCTTCTTTATTAGGCACTACAACTTCAAGAAAGTTTTGGCCTTCTCAACAATTTTCTTCCACTCAAATGTATTTTGGATGTTGGCTGGTCAATTCTTGATTCCCATTGCTTTTATACCCTCTATAATATCTGTTGAAGATCCTTACATTTTAACAGGACAAATTTTAACTGTTTTATATTTCCTTTACTATATTTTAAATCCTTTAATAGAACAACTATATATTTTCATGATCATTCATCCAGCGATGTATTTTTTGGATGCCCGATTGCTCTAATACGAATTGGCTTCCATTTATACATATATTTTACAAGTTTATCGTCTTGCATTCTATTCACATGTCCAAACCAGTGTAATCTTTGGGCCTTAATATAATTTATTATGGTTTTGTTTTGCTTGTAACTAACATAACTCCATGGCGCAAAGTCCACAAGGGACTTTGGCCTACCACCCAGCCCCACATCCCCCATCTTGGTCCAAAAGCATTGAATGGGGTGCAGTGTTGGAGGGTGAGATGTGACCAGCGCCTCGAGACCCTCCTGGCAGTTGATGCGGTCTTCTCGATCTGGAGCGGCTACTTCTCAATCAAGTAGCTCCTCAATTGGCCCCCCAGATCTACCAGTGGGCGAAAATTCCCCATACCAGTACCGTTATTCAAACCCAAGTCTCCCACTTGGCAAGCAGTTGTGGTGCCACCGTGCTAAGGAGATGAATTTAGTTTATGCTCACATTTGGTATATACTGTTGCGTATCCCATGATCTTCACTCATTAGCAGTTATTTTATTTTCATCTTTCTTTCTTAATATCCATGTGTCACTGCCATAACAAGATCTCACCAAGGTCTTGTATAACTGAATTCTAGCACTCTTTGTACTAAGGAAGGTCTCATAATGATATTAATTATTACCACTGTTTTAGCATGTGTACATGGGTAAATCAAATAATACCGTTTTTTCTAGATTTTACACAAGGGTTGGAACTTTAATATTGGCAACTGTTTACAAAAGAGATGCCTATTACCAAGTTTTACTGTTCCTCCAAGTGGTCACCAGCTTTGTGTACAACTCGTTAGTGTTTGGAAGTCATAGGATACCCTTAGCAGGCTTGTTGTGTTGATAGTTCGAATGGAACGGTCTACTGCCTGTTGAATCTGTGGAACAGTTCTGAAGCAAATGCCATGAAGTGGTTCCTTCATTTTTGGAATCAAGTCAAAGTCTCAAGGGCTTAAATACTCTAATAGGGGAGTATGGTGGATGGTGCAGTACTTCCCAGCTCCATCAACCAAACAGGTCAGCTAAACTTTGTGCTGAATGCAGCCGAGCATTGTCGTGCAAAATGATGGGTGGGTTCTGCAGAAAGTGTCACCAAAGATCAGAAAGTTGGAAGATCGAAAAATCAAAAGTTCATGAGACCCCCCAGCAATGTGAAATATACGATGCTTCTCATGTAAGACTGTGATGGTGATATGCTAATGCATTCCATTCCATCAGAGCAGACATCAATGCGCAGTATTATTGCTCATTTTTGGAACACAATCTGTGATCAGTTTTGAGAGCAACATTAGGCTTAATTCCTTGTGACTTTGACTTGGTTCCGAAGAAGAAGGAACTATTTTGGGGCTCTCGCTTCAGAATCTAGCTAAGTGTATCATATGACTTCCACATCACTGACAACGGGCTATACTCAATGCTAATGGCTTACTTTGAAGCATAGTAAACATTGGTAGTATGTAGCTCTTTTATATCAGCTATAACTAAATAGATTCCACTATTATAGTTACAACTCTTGTATTTGGTGTAACAAAATAACAAAGTCCATACCTATCGCTTTTCTACATAATCTCCTACTTTGGAAATGCATTTGGCCCAGCATACTAACAGTTTCTCAATGCCCTCATAAAAAGAACAGGGTCATGTCATCAACCATGCATCATTCTAAAATTGTTTGTCCTCCTTGAGTGGCATAGAGATGAAAATCACCGGGCCATAGCTCTGAACTGTAGGGAAGGTTATTGAAGGATGTCCATTCCATTTCTTCCAATTTAGATGTCATGGAGAAAAATGATTTCTCTTATTGGCTGGCCATGTCATTGGCCGCAATAAGTAAGTCTATGCTCACTCAAACAGTCTAATAACATGCTGCATTTATAGTGTAACATTCTTGTGGAAAATCAATAATTAAAATGCCATAGCAGTTAAAAAACAGTCATAAACACATTGCCAGCTAACAGAGAGACTTGGCTCCCATTTTCGACCCTTCACAGTCTTTTTTAAATGCCTTATGCCAAGCAAACACATGAGCTCTTGAATGTGTCTGATCAAAGAACTGTTCATTCAGACTTTGCAAAATTTCTGCCAATTTTACACCTTTTTGAGCAAGGAATTTGATGATAATGGTGATGATTATGAAGTGTTGTGCAATGGAAGCAAGCACTTACACAAACGTTTTGAGCAGAACTAAATAATGGGTCTACAGAGGCTAACAACTTCTCATCCCCATTCCTCTGTCCTCTGTCAAAACCTGCAGAAGTCATAGCACACTCTTTTTAAAATTAGGTGCTCAGACCAAAAAGGCTCATTTATAATTGATTTATCCTCACAGAAATCTTCTAAAAAATGTCCACTTTATCAGAAAAAGATATTATCCATAATATTTAAAAATTTACCCTTTCTAAGATCTGTTTTAATGCAAACATATTTTGTTAGGTAGAGTGTATTTTCTGCAGAAATCCATAATTTTTGTTATTTCTGTATTTATTTTCTATTATTAGAATTAGAATTATCCCATAAAATCCATGAAGGGCAAGGACCTCTTGGCTGGCAAAGAGGCTGCTCTGATAATCCCACTTAGACATTTCGGAAAAGAGCCTCATTCTTTTTTGCTGCTTCTATCAGTAGTCTCATGTCGATAATTGGTTGTTGCAGTCCATTTGGGAGAAGTGAAGGTTTAGGTCATCTGTCAGCTTCTTTTTTAATCTCCTATGTTCCTGTGGCCTCATTCTTCTAGCTCTATCAATTAATCTTCCTCTGCTAAAGTTCTCACATTCCATATTGCTATCTTAAATTTATTGCAGGATTTTAAAGAGCGTTGGATGAATGTTGTGATTGTTGCCTTGATGGGAAAAGTCCTTTGAGTTCCAGGACTTGTTGGGTTTAGTGGGTGGGTGTACTATGTAACCTTGATATCTTACCAGCTTTCCCATTTTCTGTTTATCTTTAGTTTTTGGTAAACTACTTTCACTCTGTGACCTTTTTTTCCTTTCTTCCCTGGCCCTTTTTCTTATTGCTGCTTAGATTTCCTGCTGTTGTTATGTCATGTCATCCACTGTAAAACATTCTTGACCTGTGAGTTTGTTTGTTTTTCACTATCTTCAGTTTATCCTCAAATGTTTGACTTATAAAAAAAAAAAAAAAAAAAAAAAAAAAAAAAAAAAACATTTTTAGAAAAATGTCTATGTGTGTCTGTCTGCTTGTGTGTGTGTGTGTGTGTGTGTGTGTGTGTGTGTGTGTGTGTGTGTCTTTCTCTCTTTCTGTGGACAGCATAGCTCAAAAATGAAAAGACCATTAAATACCAAACTTGGATGTGACACAAGGATTTTCAAGAAAGTCCTCCCACCCCCAACTACCCTTTGCAGAGAACATTATTCAAAAATGTTGATTTTCTCAAAAAAGGCTCTTACGATTTTGATTAAAATATTGTATGTTTAAGATATTTTTATGACAAACGAAATGCATATCTTGAATTTTCTGGGAACAGCCTCTGAACACCTCTTCATTTTGGATGAATTTTACATAACTGGTAAACATAACTGGTAGACGAAAACTTACTACACAAAAAATGTAGATCTTGTTGAAACAAAAATTATATCATATAGTTTTGTTTTATTTATTTATTTTAATTGATAGAGCTGACCATTTCTGAGATATTGGTTTCAGCTTTAAAATACTTATACTTTTCTTATATGGAAACTTCTGGCCATACGAACAAAGGAATTTCAATCACATACCAACCGACTTTTAAAAAATTTGACTATTGCTTTAGCCTATGGTACTCCCTTATTTCCTTTCTACTTACAAGGAAGCAAGTAATAATAAGATCATTTTTGCTAATTTTATCTTGATTAGCATAAAATAGAAGAATAAGCTTTTTAACAATAACTTGTTATAGAGATGTAGAGAAACTTACGTGAATGGAACACATCAGATATTTTAAATGTTCATCATTATTTTTTCTATATTCCCTATTCCTCCTAAGTCTGTCTTACAACCTCATTAGGTGAAGTTTAGAACCATAACTCCCTAGCCTTTTATATACCCCATACTTCCATCCTCCAGGCCAAGGTGGTTTTTAACTAAGTCAGGCAGAAAATCATGCTGCAGGTCTAAGAATTTTTGGCCTATCACTCCGACATCCTATGCATTTAAGGTCTTGGAAAAACTTGCGAATAGAAATTTAGGAATGGCGTTCTGGTTGCCAGACCCATACATCCTCAGCAGTATGCCTATTGGCCAGATAAATTCATATAATCGGCACTACATCAGCTTTTGGTTAGACTGTAGGCAGCACTGGGCTGTGGAGAAATGCCCATGGCAGTTTTTCTAGACATTTAGGGTGCCATTACTTTAAGGAATTATAAGGTAATGTCTGGAGAATAGAGGTATCAGTCCAGTAATTACAGAATGGAATTATAACCTTCTTGGAAGGTCGTCAGGCTATGGCAGCTCTGGGGAATGAATCCCTTCAGCTAAAACACACATCAAGCGCTAGATTTCAGCAAAAATGGCATAATAAATAGATTTGCTATGTGTGTGTGGACATACGCAATATTTCACTTATTGTAAATAAAGATTTACACCCACTGTACATTCCCTTTCCCAAACACTTTTGTTTCTGGACCATCAGTAACCAGTTGAAGAATTAGCAACAGAACAACTCCCTCTCCAGTTGAAGCCTCAAGAGAACAAAAACATGAGTACCTACATTACTTCTTAGCACAAAACCCAACCATATTCCTCTAGTATGAGCATGAAATACTACCACTAATAATAGGTCCTGGTTTGGGCATCTGTCAAGGCCAGTATCTACTCCCCACTCTGTCTCCATACTCTCTTGTATGTAGGCATCTTTTTAATGATCACCCATTCATATTCGATTTGCTTCAGCAGTACAGGACACCATTTAATCTTCCCATCCATCACTAAAGTGTAGCTACTGCATGGTAGGGAAGATGATTTAGAGCCCTTTCGGATGATCATCATTAAAGTCAGGAAGATCTATAGTGATCCCTGACAGCCAGTGATCAGCTGACAAGAGGTGCCTCTGCCAATAGATTCATGCTATGTAAGCAATGATGTCATCTTTGTTGCAAAATGTAACCATTCCTCTATGCAGTATTTGTCGTTGCCGATCAATCCTAGTGTAAGTGTAAATATAAGCAAATGATAATGACAATGAAAATGACGTTGACGATGAAGATGATTTAGGAGTGGAGCCCCTGCCCAGCAACTGGAGAGGTTTCGTACTGCTGCCCCAGAGGGGAAGAAGTGGCAACCATGTGACAGAGCAGCCAGGAGGTAAGGCAACTGTCAAGGATCACTATGAATCACTATAACCTTTTTAGGATAACTCACCCTACGCGAGATTTGAACGTCGCTACCTGTTGATTATGAGGCAGACACGTTACCAGAACACCTCCAAGGCGTGCAAAAGATTGGTCGATGCCAACGCCACGTGGTGTTCCCAAGCGGCCGTCCATCCAAGTACTGACCAAGTCCAATGCTGCTTAACTTCGGTGGTCGGACGAGAACCGGTGTTTTCAGTATGGCATGGTCGTTTGCCTTCTTTACTTTTATTTGTGAAGTATGCTGCACGGGTGAGTGCAAACCACCTCTGGATAGTGCGGGTGGTGCTTTAAGCAACCCTATGTGGGATACTGATTTTGATTAGAGTTCAGGTAAAGTATCCTATCTCCCCGATGGTAGGGGATTTCATTGTATTTGACGTAACCTAAGTCCAGGAAATACAATGGCAAATCTTTCCAGGAAGAAGCAGGACCCACAGACAAGGTTTCCCCTGAAGCCTAGGATTCACACATTGTAAATGCATGGATCCCACTTTAAGGGCAGAATGGGGTTTGGGACCAGCTTGCATTTCCATTACATTTTACATTACATTACATTGCAATCTGTGGATCCTGTTTTATGGTTAGACACAAAATCCAATTCTAGGATATAGATCAAATCAGAAATAACATTTATTGATTATCTTGATAATTATTAATACAGTGCAATCCATATGAACCTGAAATTTTAATATGCCACCATTTCTCTCTGAAAGCTCGTAGAAATGTGAACGCTGTTTTAATGATCGAGGGAGAATTGACAACAATCGTGGCAACAATTGATCAATGCCATCGGTTGATTATATTGATGATTTCAATGGAAATTACGAGCATTTTCATGGCATTGTAGACATTCGCAGCTGTGTAATTTGAATACCTGATTTTTGGCTCAATCGACGCAACATTTGTTTGGAGAGTTCACTAGCCTTCTTCGAACTTTTGTAACAGTCGCTGCACTCAATGGTGGTCTATACTTTCCACTCTCACTAACGAGATACCAGTTGTCTCCGGCTTTCTTGCTAGTGATAAAATTGTTACTTCTGCCGGAACATCCCGTACATTAAATTCTCTTCGAAAGTCCCGTTGTGTTGTTACCAAGGAATGTGTCTTCCAACAATATGTTTTCACAATGAAACGCGCACTCGAAGTGAATACTGCATATTGCTGTTACGACTGCAAACTAAAGACTGTCTACAATGCCATAACATGCTCGTAATTTCAATCGAAATCATCAATATAGTCAACAGATGGTATTTTTGGATTGTTACCATGATTGTTGTCGATTCTCCTTGAGCCACTGAGATCATTAAAACAAAGTTCACATTTCTACAAGATTCCAGAGAGAAATTATGCCCTATTAAAATGGTTCAGGTTTATATGGATCGCACTGTACATTTATTTACAAAGATTAACTCTGATTTCGAATTTTTCAGAGGTGTCAATTTTACATTGTTTGAAATGATATGTCTGTTTCCAAAAAACAATTCGTACAGTAAGCATTCTTGGAATATTCATATATATTATATGTATTACTAGTATTTTATAATTGAATGAAATCCTACTTTGTATAAAAGGGGTGAGTTCATAAGGTACCTTTTTAATTCTGACCTAAACTTGTCTTTATTCATATGCAATTCCCTTATACGAAATGGAAGTGAATTAAAACTATACTGACGTATATCTGTAGTTTTGTAAACTTTTCTGAGTTATTAAAAATAACAATACGGCTAAAATATAGCAACTGAAAATGTTGCCATTGTTTTTCAGGCTGAGATATGTAATCTTACAATAGCTATGCATATTCTTAATATGTCTTGCAGATGAGCAGAGGTGCATATTTGCTCTGATGGCCAGGCAGTTTTGAAAGTCCTTACACCAGTCAAAACAACATCCAAATTGGTGTGGGAGTCCTAAAGGATGTTGGATAGACTTTGTGCCTTCTCTCAGGTCACCCTTGTTTGGGTTCCTGGCCATAGAGGTATCCAAGTAAAGTGATAGCGAGCATGCTACCTAAACATGGAGCAGTTTTGAGTTTGTTGGACATGAGCCCTTCTAGAAGTATAGGGTCGTAAAATTATAAGGTAACCCCTGTTGTGGTCTCTCCCTACTGCACGAGAGATCCGAGAATCGCCGGGAAAGTGGTGCCGGCAAAGGCGCACTAAAATATATATCTTAAGATAAATTACGGAAATGCTGACCTTCTGCTCACATACGGGGAGCACAATTTGCTAAAATATTCTCGCTCACTCGTCTAAGTTTAGCAGCAGGAATCCTTGTAGTTTCTTGCATGATATTATCACTAAGTTTCTGCAGATTACATAAGAATTTCTGCTGCTGAGCTTAGGTGCATGAGCGAGAACATCTTTAACTTAATTGTTTTTTCACACAAGCCATATGTAGGGCAGAAGTTGAATAGGTAGAGTCAAACTGAAAAATTCAATACCATAGCCGGGATTTGAACCCCGGATCTCCCGATCTCTAGCCGGTTGCTCTACCACTGAGCTACCATAGCAACATGCCGGCACGGCATTAAACTTCTCAAATTTCTCGCATGTTTCGCGGTTAACCACAAGGTCAATTTGTTATACTGCCTGTTTGGGAGCAGAGAGTCAATAATTTCAGCAGCTATTTAAAGTAAGGACTCCAGTGCGCCTTTGCTGGCACCACTTTCCCGGCGACTCTCAGATCTCTCGCGCAGTGGAGAGAGGCCACGAGAAGAGTTACCTTATGAATGAATAAGTGTATTTATTGCCATAACAATAGCATATGTACACAGAATTTCAACATTCGCACGGGTCCACAGACCGTACGTGCTTTTGTAATACACACTAAAACAATATTAAAACAACAAATAATTAAGAGTAAACGCGAAAATAAAAAGACAAAGGTAATCCACAATCAAAAGCAATATTAAAACAACAATAAAGAATTACGGGTAAACCCGAAAAAGTAAAAATACAAAGATATTCATTTATAGCAATTTAAATTTACAGCAAAGAGTACACTTTCATAAATGCACCCTCTTATAATCGATAATTACACTTAAAAGAAATATATACACATAATATATAAAAACCATAACCTAAGTATGACAATATATATGTATGTAGAATATTGTAGTCACTTTTATTTAGTTGAACTTATTTGAACTTATTCCGCCCCCCCTCCCTTCTCTATTGGCAACCCCCTCAGATCTCAGCTGTCTTGCTTTAAGTATAAATTTACCTAGCCCGTCCATGTGTTCCGCGCCTGCCAGTAGCGTCCAACATGCTTCTAGCTCTACATTCGCGGTGGTAAAGCATCGCGGTAAATGTTTTTCCCGCCATTCCTCCGTACCCATACATCTGAGTTACCTTATAATTTAATGACCCTATATTAAGTATCAAATAACTCAGCTCATAGCGAGAGCTCACCTTATTATACTATACAAAAGCCTTATATAGGAAATATGGGATGGGGTTTTAAACTTCCCAGCATATTCTTAAGTAAATATAAAGCGTTTAATTATTACTATATCATGGTTACACCACTTGGCATTACTTCAATACTTGCGTACTTTTGTTATTTTGTTATTAGATCCGCTTTGTAGTTACTTTCTGGTCTGTTATAAATGTTTAGGGCCCTAAGCCGCAAAGCGTAACCCAAGGTGGAGATTCTTAAGCCGCAACTACAGAACGATGACAGGGTGTAGCCGAGGGATCTGAGAAGTTAAAACCCCAATGATCTCAAGAAGAAGTCAAAACTTCGGCAATCTGAGGACTCTCACATCTGAACAACTTAATGTTTTCAACACTTTCAAATATGAATCGTGAAATTCACTTAAAATACTTCTTAAGACTGTTGCGTGTGTGAGTGTGTGTGTGTGTGTGTGTAACCATCGCCTTACCAGCATTTGCCATGCAAGATGTGTCCCTAGGCTCCATTTTCGTGGAGCCTGATGTTACAAGAAGGGCTGATATCAAGGATGTGGTCCATTTTAAATGGGCCATTAACCTTGAGTAAAGCCAAGACAATGAGACACAAAGGGCTTCAAGAGCCTACATGCATGGCTTCTCTGAGGCTACTCAACTTTCATCAATATCATCTACTCTGTGTAACATTTTTGTCTTGTATATACACATACCTATACATCATCACTCCAACCAAAGCATATTGTATGGTCTTCTGTTTTCTGGTGTTACGTCATGGCCATCTATCCATATCCCTAGCAATAAAATGTAACCAGCTTTTGTTTTTATCTCTGCAGAGTGCACCAACTATTTATATTCTGTGGAGTAATTATTTATTTATTAGTCTGACTCATAAATGAGTTTGCCAAGTGACACAGAACAATATACATTTAGAGGTTTTTAACAAAAAATGTTATAAGTGAGTATTACAAAAAAATATTTTATCATACGTTATAATTGTTATATAAAAGTAAGCTATGAGAACAAACTGTAGCAGATTATAAAAGATGTGCAGATTATATTCTATTCCATGGCACTCTCAAATAAGTACTTTGTAAATGATTTTAAATATTTTATTAGCTTATGGAATAAATTAGGAGGTGCTTATAGTTCCATACAGATCAGAACGAATTTTCATTGATGAAAGAATTATTGAAAACAGTTGAGTGTTTTTTTGAGATTACCCTACACACAGAAACAAAAACAAATCTTCTCTTTTTATATATAATAGATAATTATATTCAAATACCTTCTGAGCCTAGAAACTCATCAAGGGGAGACTAAATAGCAACAATTAAATTTTTATAAAAAAGATTTATATAAATTGGAATTATTTCTTTAATGTAATAAATGTATTTTCACTGTAGACACAATAGTTATAATTTAAACAGATTCTTAAAACGTATGTGGGGGGGGGGGTCAAAAAGTCCTTAGAAAATCCAAGAAATTACACTCATAGCATCGAGAAATGTTTGAATTTAGCAACCGTCATCTGTTACTAGATGGCAGTTAAAGTTTCAGCTATATCCATCACGTAATTTCGTTGCCATAGGCGATCCAATCAACAATCTTGTGCTTCTTTAGAAAGATGGAAAGAAGCTAGTTTGGTGCGGTGATTAAACACTTCTATTTAAAAGACTTAAAAGCCGAATTGGGTGAAGTTCATGGCACATCTGCTCCTGCGTTTGCAAAAATTTACAATTGGATAAATGAATTTAAACGTGACCGTACATCCACAAACGATGAACATCGTTCCGAACGTTCAGTAGAAGTGACTTCCTCCGAAATGATTGACAAAATCCAGAATATAGTTTTGAGTGATCGACGAATCCAAGTTTGCAAAATAGTAGAGGCCACAGGTATATCACAAGGTGCAGTGTGCTCAATTTTGATCCAAAAATTAGGTCTGACAAAGGTTTCAGCAAGATGGGTGGCGCGTTTGCTCTCCATGGCGAATAAACGCAATTTGCGATCGATTCGGAAGCTGGTATGGCACTTTTCTGACGCAATCCTGACGAGCTTCTGCGTCGATACATAACTTTGATGAAACATGGATACACTACTTCGCTCCTCAGACAAAAGTACAGTCCAAACGGTGGGTTTTTAAAGGCAAACCGGCTCCGAAGAAGGCAAAGGTGGTGAAATCTGTAAACAGGATAATGGCCTCTTGTTTTTTGGAGTGCACGAGCAATCATCTACATTGATTACTAGCAGAAAAAAAGATTGATAAATGGAGAGTATTGTGCATTGTTATTGCACCGGTTGAATGGAGAAATCAAGAAAAAACGCCCACATCTGGCAAAAAGAAAGATTCTTTTCCATCAAGTCAATACAAGAGTACACACCTGCGCAGTTTCGATGGTGAAAACTGTAGGATTAAGGTTCGAATTACTACAACATCCATCGCATTCACCAGATTTGGCCCTCAGTGACTTTTTGTTTACAAACTTGAAAACGTGACTCGGCGGAAAACGATTCGTGTCTAACGAAGAGGCCCTCTCCCAAACAGATGCTATTTTGATAATCCAAAATCCTACTTTTTGGAAGGCTTAAAACAGTTGGAGAAACGTTGGGAAAAGTGCATCGAGCTAAAAAGGAGATTATGTTGAAAAAAATATATAGGTACCAAAAATAGTCTGTTTTTGTATCTTTTTCTAAGACTTATTGAGCATCCCTCCTATACTACATCTCCCATTTTGATCTGTGAACTCTGCATCACTTCAAAGAAAAAAGTCTTACACACGTTGGAGGAGAGAGGTAAACAGGCTCATTTTTAGGGAAATTTTGGCTCTAAAATTAGTATTACTGTTATTTATTTCACCTTATATGTGCTTAAACCACGTGGTCCATTTTTTACAAATAAATCCAACTTTGCTTTCTCCTATTTTTGCTTTGAACAGTTTTTCTCTTTTTACTTTTTCTACACGTACTATGTAGATAGTGTATAGAGAAGGTATTGCATTGCACCCAAAAATTTGATACCGAGATTTCACCGGAAATACATGTTTTGGGTCCCCCTGAATAAAAAAAAACAGTTTTGGAAAAAGGTCCGTGTGTGTCTGTGGACAGCGTAGCTCAAAAACGAATAGACCGTTGAATACCAAACTTGGTATTTAAGTTTGGTATCTTCCAAGGATGCGACGTGAAGATTTTCAAGAAAATCCTCCCACCCCCAACTACCCTTTACAGGGAACTTTTTTCGAAAATTTTGATTTTCTTAAAATGGCTCTAACGATTTTGATTAAAATAACGTATATTAAAGATATTTACCTGACAAATAAAACGTATATCTTGAATTTTCTGGGAATAGCCTCTGAAGACTACTTTATTCTGGATGAATTTCGCGGAATTTTGCATAACTGCTAAACCGTAAGAGATGGGCAAAACTTAACACACAAAAATGTAGAGCACATCAAAACGCACAATTTACGTTATATGCATTTTTTTCGTGGAGTTGATCGTTTTTGACATATTCCTTGTTTTTGGTTTCAGCTATGAAAAACTTTTACTTTTCTCGTACAAGAATTTGCCAACTCCTGTCCATACAAACAAAGGAACTTCAGTCACATAACAACCAGCTTTTGATTATTAGTTTAGCCTATAGTACTCCCTTATTTCCCTTCCGCTTACAAGGAAGCAAGTAATAAGACTATTTGTGCTAATTTTTTTCTCGATTAGCATGAAGTAAATAGAAGCATAAGCTTTTTAACAATAATTTGCTGCAGAGAGGTAGAGAAAGGCATGTGAATAGAACATATCAGATTTTTTAATAGTGTTAAACGCCCGCTTTTACTACATAAAGCACCGCAGGCGATGGCACTGATGATACATCGAATGAAGATGGAGCACCGGTGGAATGTGATGGTGGGGAAATCGGAGCCGCTTCATCCACTACAAGTCCCACATGCGGTCACTTGGGATCGAACCCGGGCCCCAGTTTTTCTCTGGATGACATTTTTTGGTATATTTATTTATTCTCTAAAATCTTTATCACTAATGCAAAAGCGTGCTAGGACTTTAGGTTACAACATTATAACAATATTCCGATTTCTGATTAAAATTATTAAATAAGGAAATCACTGATGATGTAGGGTATCGAGTATAGGAATAGTCTACACATGTATGTACGACTGCTTTATCAAACAATCTGTTCTCTCGTTACCTCAATTCGCTATGTGACCTCGGATCCATCCTAAGCATATGTTTGCTATATTTTAGTACGACTGTCTTAATACGGTGCCTTTGCTGTACACCAAGGCTGCGCACACAAGTCTTCTACACTGCGGGGAGTTCTGCTCCGTTTCTCCGCGTTACTTACTCACGAGTGTTAGTAACATATGTATATGTAATGAGTACCATATTATAAGTGTTGTTGAAAGTGGCGCCCATCTGCGAGAAGACATTCTTGGCATCGTCGGATGTAATTACCATACACACGCTAACTTATTCTTGCGTATTGTCCATTATTTCTGCATTACAATCACATAGTAGGATTTCCGTTTTAAAAGTTTAGTAGATGTATGGACAGAGGTTTGTGGAACACCCACTTGCTGTGCAACACGACTAAGAGAGACTTCTTAGGCGAGCGTTCCAATGCAGCAACAACTTCGTCTAGCTTTTCCTGCGTTAGAACATGTTTTCGCTTCTTTGGTTTTGCGTTTAGCGATTCCGTTGTTCTAAAGTATTGACCAAACATCTCACACTGTTTCTCCCCGAATAGAACAACCAGGAAATTGCTGCTGAAATTGTCTGCACACGTATCTGTATGAATTAGTTTTCACATTTACATAAAATTATGCTGTTCAACAGTGAATTTGTTGGCAGGTATTTCAGAGAGTAACATTCCTAAGGAAATCACACAAAACACACGTATTATTGAAACACGAAGTCAAAGCAACGACGGAGACAGCTTACAAACGTACCCTTCACACGTCCTGCGCCACTTTTGTGTAGCGTCATAATACGGAGGTCACTGCCGTCTCGGGTGACACACATATAAGGCGGTTGTGGCCTTGGCATAAAACAAAGACACGTATCTGCGGCGACTGGATGAAGTTCATGTTTATCCTCAAGATTATGTTTTCTGTTTGAGAATCACAAAATACGCGTGTATATATTATTTGTTGAGAAAACTCCCCATATTTATGGGCTGCCAAAAGAACAGAGTAAAGCAGACAAATTATACTATATTCAACAGCTTTCTTAGCTGCAAATAATTCGGCTTGAAAGATCGAGCACACCGGAGAATTTGATTTCACAATTTCGCTCAACTATTGAAAGCGCCAATGCAATGGCCAAGATTAGGCAATTTCAACCAATCGCGGGTATGACTGGAGCAATATTGTGGAAATATCTTATCGTAGCTGACGTTCATTTCTTTGAAATCTTGTCGCACCCGACGTTCGTTTGTGTAACCTCCGTCTTGGTTATTGGTAACAAGATGACAATTCTGCCAGTCAATCTTCACTTTTAGTAACTGCCAGTTCCACAATTATAGTTTTAATTAATTCAGTTACAATGTTTATTTAGAGTATTATCCAGTTCATAATGTATTTAGTTAAAAAAAGGAGTGAAAGTAATCATCATTATTTGTGTTTTTTATGTATGAGATGAGTGCAATAACCTCCAATAAAATAACGTTTGTTTTTATTCCATGCATTAGTTATTAGAAACTGAAATAAAATAATTGTTCCCTATTTCTATCGTTGCTATCGATAGGCACGGGTGTAGGCATGGTCGGCCATATCATAATTCAGGAGGCAGTGAACAAAGAAAGAAAAAAAAATCGGTAAATAAACATGGTTGAAAACGCCATCTACATTTTAGAACTAATGTAAGTATTACAATCATAACATGTTAAAACCTTCCTTCCTATATATTATAAATTATTAATAGTCTATTTCGCTGAATTATCTTATTAAATACAACTCGTGTTTCATCTCTTAGGACAAGAATTATCGACAAGATGAAAACACTCATGGTATTATGATAATGCTCTAATTCAGAGTTTTCTTCATAAGTTACAAAAACACAATCCTGGACCTCCTTACAAAATAGGAAACTTCATAGTGTATACTTTCCGTATACGCAGCGTGCAAGCTACTCTGGCGGTAAGTTTGGTTACTAACAAGAGGATAACAGATACAGTGGAGTAAGAATATTAGCGTATGCTAAGATGTCAACTATCGAACCTCTTGAGAATGTAACCACTACAAGAAGGCGGAAAGGGAACAATAACTGCTGTGTTATAGGATGTAATAATACCAACAAGAATGCTTCACCAGCTGTTGCCTTTTATTCTTTTCCCACGCGGAAAACCAAGCGCAAAGAAGAAATACATGGATTCAAGATGTACATCGAAAGAAGCAAGTACACTAATTTTATGTTGCACCTCAAAGCAGTAACATATGCTTAAAAATTAACTGCAACATGGATAATGTTGTTTAGAAATTAATGCTAACGTTTTTTAATAAATAGAAACTCTAAATATTGTTAGTATTAGATTAAACGACATTATGGGAATAGTCTGTCATTATTATTGTTATTATTACTACTTTTATTTTTATTAATATTTATGTACGTATTGTTATGTACATACTTTATATTTTATTTTCAGTCCTGAGGGATCATCGTGAGAACCAAAGCCCGCAACAAAAATTTGCAGCACTCACTTCATCGGAAATAAAAGGTTCAGAACATCCCCACAGTTCCCAGTATATTTCCAGATGTGTACAAAAAGATTTCGACCTTTTGCAACAGCACTTTCAGTCAAATGTATGCACTTTATAGGCAGAAAACCACAAATTCCGCTTGTAACTATCCTAATAAGTACAAAGCATGGCACGGAGCGGCGCCACCAGTACGATTTTCTGGTCCGTGCACGGTGCCTATGCTTTCCGTACCAGGATAGTTCAAGTTCTTATTGAAAAACTCCTTATGGGCCATACAAGACTAACACACGTGCACACCAACCCTCTGAGTGTTCTTACTGCAACACTACATTTACAGTTGAACACATCATCTGCCACTGCGAGCACTACAGGAAAATCCACATCGCCAAGGAACTCCACAGAGTTGTTGAGGATATCCAAGCGTGTCTGCATACCTACCAGCAAGTACATAAGAGACATAGGACTTCTTGACAAAATCTAATTTAAACTGATTAATGGCTTATAATTAATTAACATTGTTAGCATTTCATTGCCAATGTTATCTGGTTTACCTTTTCGTAACTGTGTATTGTTACAAATATTTACTATCAAGTTCTGTTGTTAATGTAATTCACTGATCTTTTGTTAATTAATCAGTTTCTAACATGTGCTTGTTTTAAATTTTTAATTCGTAATCTAATGGTGTCACATACGATCTAGTTGTTGGAGTAACAATAAATAAATAAATAAATAAATTTAAAACGGCAAAGTCAGTCATAACGTTTTGAATTTCTTTGTCACTAAAATGAGAACCATCAGTATATATTTGGAACTTGTGTTTCTAAGGGAAGTCTTGTTGCACAGGGCAGAATTCACGTCCTGGATGTCAAGACGTCAGGAAGTGAGCAGTCATTTCAACTTCAAGGATGCTATCAATGTTAAAGAGTAGACAATCCTTTTTTATGTTAATTGATTTTGCTTGATAAATCCCATTTAACTGAAGAGGTTCAGTTCCAGCCAGAAGTACATTTGGCACAGATGAATAGGTCCTTACAATCTTCAAAGTAAAACCATGTTGTATTATAGTTAGTTTCTTTTGAGTCCATTTTTTATGTAATGTTTCATGAAAAGTTGAAATATAACTGGTCGTTTTAGAATTTCTGAGTTGAGCGCCGAGTAAGCGTGTGCAACAGTTGAGAGTTCAGTTAGCAGTTTATTTGCTTTATTTTGAAGTGTTAAAATTAGCTCGAGAGATCAGATTTATGTCTAAAATGAATCCTAAATAGGATAAGATGTTTATGCATTGAATGTGTTTTATATAAATATTTGGTTCCACAATATTGCATTTCCATGAGACTAACAGAACAACTGTTTTGAGTGGATTAAATTTAAATGTATTTTCTGAACTCTTGATGTAGGGAGGTAATAGTTAATTTGGTATTTTGGGCTAAATTTATTGGATTGTCCCATTTAACTAATAGCATGAGTAAGACCATTAACAAGACACCTAGAATCAGATAAACAATTACTACCCCTCAGCATACAGACTAAACTGTATGAGCTCTGGCGTCGTAAATGGCTAGCAGAGAATTCCACATCGAAAATGCTTGAAATAGTAGAAAAATCAAGAGGTTGATATCCAATCGCATACCTCAAGAGAAAAGAACCAAAGTTAATTTCCCGTCTGAGGATAGGACACTCCAGACTCACGCACTCCCATCTGCTTGCCAAGAATGAACCGCAACAATGTACATACTGTAATACGAGACAGTGGATTATACCCCCGCCGCTGAATCCTTGCACTTGACAGCTGGGAGTTAAGTTTGCATGTCCGCAAAAACAGATGAAAAGCTTTACCCGTTGATTTCCTGAACCAATCACATAGCAGCAATCCGGTCGGTCGGTGAGACAACGGTAACGGATCTAGGTACCGCAAAGTTGCAATATCTATTTCTAACCGCGTGCTCAGTTTGCGAGCTAACACTTGCGTTGAGTTGTTCTGTGCAAGGTACGTATTATTCGTTGTTATTGTTGATAGTGTTGTTGGGTTTGTACGTGAGGGAAAACAGCAAGACTTTCACAATTATAGAAGTGGATGGACTTTTGCGGGAAGATGTGGCGAGGGTGGACGCGGCTTCATGGAAGAAGAAAGCGAATCATGTGCACAAAATATTTGCAAAGTACAGGAACTAGAGGGAATCATCAGTGAATGTGAACCACTAATGATATGTCTTGGTGACGACGATGTTGATGATGACAATGATGATGCTTCCGAGAATGATGACGACAAAGACTTGGACGGAATTGAACCATTACAATTCTAAACCGGTGAAAATCACTCGTTGTACCTTTCTCTCATTGTAACATTTGCATTAATTTGTTCTATATTGTCATATATACGTAATGTATGCTACATACGTTATAGCATCACTGATATTTTAAATTAACATCAATGATAACGAATTAGTTTCATTATTCATCGGCATTCATTTATTATGTACACTGTTTATATTCGTCTTTACACATTATAGGGACATTTGTAATCAGTTGTTGTTTATTAGTTACTGTGGCAACGCCGCAAAGGCCGCGTAGCCACCTTACGCGAAACCACGCGAACTGTCAAGTGCAAGGATTCAGCGGCGGGCGTATAGACATAGCAGAATGCCCACTATATTCCAAATACAGAAAGCTGCACAACCTTCCTCAGAATTCCACGCAGTTCTGTCGGAATCCAGCAAGACAAGAAGCGTCTGATGCCTCACGAAATCAACAAATCTTATCCAACTCATCTGAAGAAAAAAATTTAATCTGGTGTTACCATACAGTGAATAACATCAGCCAAGAAGGAAATTATAATCATAATAAACCCTGAATTTATAGAACAGTTTACTTATAAATTAATTTGCAAGTTATTGTTGTACTTTATTATTGTATTATAATATAACCAAGAATTGTCATCTGAACCATGTACTCAATTCATGCATGTCTGTCGCAATAAGACCTCTGAAGTCAAGCGACGTAAAATAAAATAAAGATTTAAAATTAAAAAAAAAAAAAAAAATAGCAGCAGCAGAAGCTATGTGCAGCCATTGGGCAGAATGCTATCATGGAGGAATAATCCAAAAGTCTGGGCTGCAATTACATCCTTGTGGGCCTCTTATGATATGACATGTTTTAGTACCACATAGTGTCAACACAAACTTTCTTTCAGAAAAGTAGTTTTTAGCTAATGTAAAAAGGTTTTCATAGTATCTCATTTACTGTAACTATATTAAAATGCTTGGCCTCTAAGCATTATTAAATGCAGCAAATATGTCCAAAAATGCTAATAGACCTTGCTTTTATTTAATGTTTTGTTTTATTCTTTTGTTTTCGAGTATAAATGATCTGTTTTCATAGGAACTGTTGAATATGGGTGACTTAAATCTTATTATGTTGCGGATCTGCCTTCGTGTTAACAACATGGTTGAAAAATAATTGCTGATAAGTTTTCATCAAAAGGTGGTGTAATGGAGAAACAATATACAATCTTCCGTAATAAACAAATTTATTAGAAATAGTAGAACAGTGAACTTAGAAGGCTTAAACTATATTAGGCTGTTCTAACTCGACTCATCTGAGAGCTTGACCTTAATTCCCAGCTGTATTGCATACTACACGCAGACCCCTATGAGTCATGAGTAACTCGCTGCTCTTTTGATATGCATCCAAGTAGGAACAGTCTGATTTAATTTGTACATCTCTCAATCTGATATCTTATATTCTGAGAGAGTGGATCATGAATTTAACATATTTAACATTCGAGGAATAGGGCTCTTGATCTTTGCCTCAAAATGGAGGGAGGTGGGTGAGAAAGAGTTGGGTATCATTGATAACATTGTTGACTTGCCTTTCTGTACACAAGGTTGTTTGGTGATTCCTCCGAGCCGGGTGTGGCAGATGCTGCTGATACTGTATTCCCCGCGGTAGTGGTGTTTGCAGTAGTAGTCGTGGGGCCCGCACCCGTCTGGCCGCCATTGCTGGATTCTGCTTTGCGCCGGGCGGCCCCCTTCTCAGAACTCATTGTGACCATATCACAAGCTGGGCTGACCCACCTTCTGCCCCATCACTCTCGATACTGCAACAGACCAATTATTACCACATGGTTAACAGAGCAATCAACCGCAAAAGAGTATAAATATACAGAACCTTCTTTGAACACGTGGCCGTATTTCGGGGAATTGCTCGTCCTGCACTGCGCTGTCTCTAGGCTGGTCCACAATAGTCCGAGAACGTTAACCAAAACGGAAACGAGAACGGGAAGCAATGAGGTTATACAAGATTTTAGTACACAACAACAGTAACGAGAACGATCGATAACGATATCGATCTCTAAAGGTAAAGTCGATTTTGCATATTGGAATTTCATTTATTTTTCATGTGACTCCAATTCAGCCAACATAATGCGAGTTAGCCAACGTTGAAATTAAAAAAAAAAATGGCAATTAGAGTGAGCTCTATCGGCATTTCATGTCACGGCCGCCTAGAATAATTTCTACAACAAGAGTCTAATATGCACAACATGGATCTAATATGCCGTTCCCGAATACAAGGAATTTAGACATTGGCCAAGCTTTATTTTCCGTTTCCGGGGCCCGAAAAAAGCTTCCCGTACATCGTGAACGCTCCCATTAAAGTACAACATGCATGTCAACTTGTCTTCTCGTTCTGGATACTGTTCTCGGTTGTTGTGCACCAGCTTTATTTAATTCTGTTCCTTCTCCGTGTCAGGGATACAAATGGATAGAGAGAGAGCTTAATACAAATATACTATGCTTACGTAACCCATTTAAGCTATTATGGGGTAATTCATGGTGTAAAACAATGCAGAGAATTCTTAAACTACAGAAACACACCATTCGAATAAAATATAAGCATAAAAAGATGGGTACCTGTACATATAGGTGTGAATGCATTAAATACACAATAAAAACTATAGCAATCAAATTATAAAATGAACATAGACAAGCATAACACAAGAACAAGACAAAATTATTTCTTTAACAGGTTTGAAGAGCATGAAGTAATATATGTTTAGAAAATAAAACTAAAGATTTGAACAATCATTTGCCTACTCAAATAAAACAGACAACAAAAGAAAACGTTATCTTAAAGGATTTAAAAAAAAAACAAAACAAAAAAACTACATATCTATTAGCAAATTGATTTTACTGTATACAAGAGTATACAATGATAAGTACAAAAAATTTGAAGTGTTCCATTCACATAATTCTAATCAAGATAAAGGTTATCAGAAGCGATCTCATTACTTAGTGCCTTATAAGAAGAAGGGAAAAAAAGGAATACACTAGGCTAAAGTGATAGCTGTCACTATACTTTTGTCATTGAAATTCGGTTCTCTTTCCAAGGCCAGGAGTAAAACAAAAGAGATAAGAGACGAAAGATAACTTCCCGTTTGGCAAAAGTTTAAGTAGTTTAAAATTGAAGCCAATAACAACGGTTACCTCTTCAAAAAATGTATACAGCATAAATTGTCGGTTTTAACGAAATTTATAATTTTTGTGTACTAAGTTTTGTCTATCTCTTAACGTTTACCAGTTATGCAAAAGTCACTCAGAGTGAACACGTCTTCAGAGGCTATTTCCAGAAAATGTAGCATATACATTTCGTTTGTCATAAAAATGTTCTTAAACATCTGGCATTTTAATCAAAATCGTTAGAGCCATTTTTGAGAATATCAAAATGTTCGAGAAATGTCCCATGTAAAGACCAGGTTTAGTATTTAACCGTCTTTTCGTTTTTGGGTTATGCTGTTCACGGACACACACACATAGACGGACCTTTTTCTAAGAATAGTTCCTTTTCTTCTTTTTTATTCGGAGTTCTTCATAGCATGTGTTTCCGATGAAATCTCGGTATAGAAATTTTGGATGGAATACAGTACGTTCTCTACTTAGGTGACAAAGTAAAAACTGTAAAATTCATTTTGTATATCTATACTCTGTGTATTTCATCTTGCAATTAGAGATGATAAAGAAATGAAGAAACAAATGAAAAGTAATGACGTTGATAAGTCATGAGACTAAGTCTTGTAGTATGTTAGTGCTGTTATTAGTTTACAAATCTGATGTGATACATTTACATGATGTTCCCTAACCATTCTTCAGCAACCGTTCTTACAAAAACTATTATTCTATTTACTTCGTGTTAATAGAGATAAACGTTTACAGAAACCCTTTTATTACATATTTCTTGTGGGCATAATGGGAACAGAGGAATGCAGTAGGCTTAAATGAAGGCTCTGAAATTACGCTCTCTCATAAGAAGGGAAGACAAATAATGACTTCCCATTTGAGAACAGTATAGCTATTTTAAAATTTAAACCAATAACAAGGAGCATCTGGAAAATGTTCAACTCCACAAAAAATACATTTCACATAAATTGTGTGCCTTAACAAAATCTAAACTTTTTGTGTAGTAAGATTTTTGTGTATCTCTTACGGTTTACTATTTATACCAAAGTCATGCATAATGAAGGGGACTTCAGAGGATATTACCAGGAAATACAATGCACACACCTCAGTTATGATGAGAATGTCTTAATCAAAATCGTTAGAGACATTTTTTAGGGAATCATATTTGATTCCCCCCCCCATATAAAGAGTAGTTAGGGGTGAAGGATTTTCTTTAAAATCTAAATATCGGGTTTATTATTTGTTTTTGAGTTAGCAGTTCACATACACACGGACATTTTCTATGTTTACTTTCTCTATATCCACTATGTAGATAGTGTATAGAGAAGGTATTGCACTCCACCCAAAACTTCAACACCGAGATTTCACCGGAACTATATATGTTTTAGGGTCCCCTTTATCTAATAAAGGCATTTTCGGAAAAAGGTCCGTGTGTGTGTCCGTGTGTCTGTGAACACGATAACTCAAAAACGAAAAAATACCAAACTTGGTATTTAAGTTTAGTATCTTGCAGGGATGCGACACGAAGATTTTGAGAAAAATCCCCCCAACCCCAACTACTCTTTATATGGAACTTTTTTCGAAAATTTTGATTTTCTCAAAAATTGCTCTAACGGTTTTGATTAAAAGTTCGTATATTAAAGATATTTACCTGACAAATAATATGTATATCTTGAATTTTCCGGGAATAGCCTCTGAAGAGTACTTTATTCTGGATGAATGTTACGGAATTTTGAATAACTGCTAAACCGTAAGAGATGGACAAACACTTACTACACGAAAAATGTAGAGCACATTAAAACACACAATTTATGTTATATACATTTTTTTCGTGGAGTTGATCGTTTTTTAGGCATTCCTTGTTTTTGGTCTCTGCTTTGAAAAACATACTTTTCTTATACAGGAATTTGCCAACTGTTCTCCATACAAAGGAACTTCAGTCACATAGCAACCAGCTTTTGACTATCACTTTAACCTATGGTACTCCCTTATTTCTCTTCTACTTACAAGGAAGCAAGTAATAAAACTATTTCTGCTATTTTTTTCTTATTAGCATGAAGTAAATAGAAGTATAAGCTTTTTAACAATAGTTTGTTGCGGAGATGTAGAGAAAGTCATGTGAATGGCACACATAAAAAATTTACTTTGTTCAGGGTAGTAGGACTTTTATTGCCAAAGGGCCGCGCCGTGGCCGAGTGGTTAGACCACTCGCCTCTCACCTAGACGGCCGGGGTTCGATCCCAAGCATGTGAGATTTGTGGTGGACAAAGCGGCGCTGGGGCGGGTTTTTTCCGGGTACTCCGGTTTCCCCCGCCATCGCATTCCTCCTGTGCTCCATCATCATTCATGTATCATCAGTGTCACCGCCTGCGGTGCCATAAGTAGTTAAAGCGGGCGTTAAACACTACAAAAAAAATATTGCCAAAGATTGTTAGTATACATTTGGTAATATGCAACAATCGCATGGACCTCATGGCCGTATATGCTTTTCCTGTCCTGAGATATTTACAATACGATTTTGTTAGGCATTAAACATATACATTTAATTGTTGCAAAATAACAATAGACAAGTGAGACAAAACACATACAAAATAATGAGAAAGAGTTAAAATGAAATTCAGTCATAACTTTAACATTACATATAATACAGGACGATTCAAAAATACTATTACAACGCTTGGGGCTACATTCCTGACATTGAAACAAGAAAATAGGTTTATATAAACATATGCTCTTTAACGCTTACTTTTCGAGTTATCAATTTATTAAGGAAAGTCACTTACAACGGCTTTTCGGGTCCAACCTAATAACTTCATTTATTTTCACATCCATTCATAGAAGGCTTTTGATCCATTTTACCCTGCACAGTTGGCCTTGTGTTGCCATGGCTACTTGTTAACATTTATCAGATGTGTAATACATTCCCCAGCACGCCTTACAAGTACTGTCTACAGGGACTTCGTTCAAAACACTCTCCCAGACTTACTATAAAATGTACATCTGCAAATAAGAAGAAACATGTGGTTTGTGCATGATGCTCTACCACATTTTAGTTTTATTGTTCGAGACGTACTACCTGGTATCTAACATAACAAATGGATAGGTAGATGGGGACCAGTTCCATGGACTGCACGTTCCTCCGACCTCAATCCTTTGGATTTTTATCTTTTGGGGGCAACTTAAACCATTCTATGCAGCAGACTTCCCGGATGTAGAAACCATTATCATACGACACCGACTGGGAGTATTTGACATTCCATGCTTTGACGAGTGCATATTATCTAGATGCTAGAGGAGGACATTTGTAGTATTTGCTATAAGTGGGTATGAGAAGCTGAAAACGTAAAAAATAGAATGTGTCATTTTAAAATACTCGTATTTTGACTAATAGAACTTTATACCTGAATAAATAGAGAACGAAGGGTTTGGGAGATGTGTTTATGTGAATATACTTTAGCACTCACTGATTGCTACTAACTCTTGTAGAGGTGCGGCAATCGATTTATAAACACATTCCCTGTTCCTTGCGCTTCACAGACAAATAGTTCGTAATCTTATGAATAGACTTAGGAAACTAGCATCTATTTTTGACAAGAAGCAGAAACTAAATCCCTGTGTCAGAGAAAAGTTACAAGAAGTCTTTGAGAAAGCTTACACAAGGATCAAGAATTTCGCAAACCTTATCTTAAAAAGTCACTCAATATTTAAAATTAAAGATAACTCAGTCCAGAAACTTAAACTGCGCAACATTTGGGTAGAATTAATTTCCACGAGTGGAGTTGGATAAAATTAGTGATCATTTTCTTGATCATTCTCACGTCAATTGTTTATTTCTTTCTCTACTAGAGCATTCACTGTATACAATAGAGAAGGTATTGTTTGTCACCTAAAATTTTTAAATCGAGATTTCATCTTATATACATGTTTTGAGGTCTCTTGAATGCAAACAATTAGAAAAAGGTCCACGCGGTCTGAATAGCATAGCTTAAACACGAAAAGTCAGTTAAATACTAAATTTGATATTTACGTAAGTTGAGTACTTTTCAAGGATGCAACGGGAAGAGTTTCTAGAAAAAGAAACCCCTCCCCATCTCAAACTACTCCCTCTACCTGAAACTGTCTTCATTAAACATATGTTTGAGATAGTTTTATCATGAATGAAATGTATATCTTGAATTCTCTGGGAATTGCCTCTGAAGTCCAGTTCATTCCGAATGACTATTGAATATCTGCAAAAGATAGAGGAAATCTTACTGTTCTAAAAATTGTACATTTCGTTAAAACACCCAATTTGACTCTTTTTTTAATTTAATTACTTCTGAGATGTTCCTAGTTCTTGGTTTCAACTTCAAAATGCCTATACCTTCTCAAATAGAATATCGTTATTCATGCTTCTTTTTCGTGGACAAGCAAGAGAACGGAATGCCAATGCATTACATACTGACCAGCTGTTGAGAGATCTTGACTATCGCTTTGAATATGTAATAAAACTATTTCTACAAATGTTATAATAATGTGCGTGAAATAGATAGAAAAAATCTGATATGTTCCATTCACATGATTTTCTCTATATCCCTGCACAAATTATTCTATTTACTTCATCTAATGGAGCAAAAATTAGCAGAAACAGTCTTATTACTTGCTTCCTTATTAGTAGAAGCGAAATAAGGGGGTACCATAGGTTAAAGTGCTAGTAATATGCTGGTTGCTCTGCGACTGAAGTTCCTTTGTTTGTATTGACACGAGTTCACAAAGTCCTCTATGAGAAAAGTATAGCTTTTTATAGCTGAAAACAAAAACAAGGAATATCTCAAAAACAATCAATTCCATGAAAAAAACATATACAACATAAATTGTGTGTTTTAAGGTGCTCTACATTTGTTGTGTGGTAAGTTTTTGTCCATCTCTTACAGTTTAGCAGTTATGCAAAATTCAGTAAAATTGACCCAGAATAAAGTAGTTCTTCAGAGGCTATTCCCAGAAAATTGAAGATATACATTTTATTTCTCAGGTAAATATCTTTAATATACGATATTTTAATCAAAATCGTTAGAGCCATTTTTTAGAAAACAAAATTTTCGAAAAAAATGCCATGTAAACGGTAGTTGGGGGGGGATTTTTCTCAAAATATTCGTGTCGCATCCCTGGAAGATACTGAACTTAAATGCCTAGTTTGGTATTTTACCGACTTTTCGTTTTTGAGTTATCGTGTTCATAGACACACGGACACACACACACACACGGACCTTTTTCTCGAAATACTGTTTTTGGATACAGGGGACCCTAAAACATATATTTCCGGTGAAATCTCGGTATCGAATTTTTTGGTGGAGTGCAATACCTTCTCTATACACTATGTACATAGTACGTATAGAGAAAGTAAAAAAGTTTGATGTGTTACATCCATATAATTTTCTCTACCTGTTCTACAAGCTTCTCACAAAAGATCATTCTTCTTTCTATTCCATGCTAATTGAGACACGCATTAGCAGAATGGTCTTATTAGCTAGTTCCATATAAGTAGAAAGGAACTAAAGGAATGCATTATTTTAAGCGATAGTCAAATGCTTTAAAAACTGTCGCTGTGCAATTGTCATTGAATTTCGCTTCTTTGCGAATATAGTAAAACAGAAGAAACGCGGAAGACTTCCTGTTTGAGAAAAGAATAGGTAAGTATTTTAACATTGAGACCAATAACAAGGAATATCTTGGAAACGGTTAGCTCTACAACAAAAATGTAGAAAACATAAACTGTGTGTTTTGGCGAGATCTACACTTTTTATACATTGCCTTTTTGCGCATCTCTTAGGATCTACCAGTTATAAAAGACATTTAGAATGATGAGGACTTCACAGGCTATTCCCTAGAAATGCAAGATATAAATTTGATTTGTCACGTATATATCTTTAATATACGCCATTTTAATAAAATCGTTACAACCATTTTTTAAAAAATAAAAATTTTCATTTTTTTCCATGTAAGTGGTAAAATGCTTTTTTTTAGGGGGTATCAACATAAATATTTCCGGTGAATATCGGTATCGAATTTGTAGGTGTAATACAATAACTTCTCTATAGACTATGTACATAGTACGTATAGAGAAAGTAATAAGATTTTGTAAGAACTGTTTGCTACAGATTAGCTAGTGAAGTATTTGAATGTAATAACACATGGGTTCTTTTTGTTTAATTACATAGCCATGACGAATTAATGAGTGTTAATGCACATTTTGTTAAAAGGTATGAGAGATGTGTGTCGGTACAAGGATATAATTTCCACAACATATTCTATGTTGAAGATATGTGGCTATTATAGTTATAGTTTGCATGAGAAATCTACGCACTTGAATTTAAGGGGCTACGAATATCAGACTCGGTCGGCAAACAGCGCGCTTTCCGGCACCAAGAAAATTCCCGTTTGACCGGCCACGCGTCAAAACGAAGGTTCTCTGTAAGCATAGAAAGCATCCTTTAAGCCAGAGATAGAGAAGGGGGGTGGAGAGGGAGAGAGCTCAAAGAGCACTGAGAAAATGTATGAAAATTTTTGTTCCAGCGTTGATTCATTTGTAGCAAAAATGCCGAGACATTGGTGAAAATACTTATTTCTGTTATTTTAGTCCTAGATGAACCAAATTTGAATCAGGAGTATATCTATTTCAATAGATTTCACAAATCAAATATCGTCTCTTTAAGACGAATAGTTTCAGTTTTTATGTTTATTTTAACTGTTAATTCTATCCTTCTATATAAAATATCCCTTGTGTCACAATTTTCATCAATTTCATTATTGTCATTATAAAGAGCAACTCAAACAGTTTCAGGAGAATATGCAATTGCAGCAACACAAGAAGAAAAATCTGATGTGTTCCGTTCACATGACTTTCTCTAACTATTCTGCAACAGATCATGATTACAAAAGCTGGTCCTTTTCTCTACTTCGTGCTGATAAACAGAAGATATTAAAAACGGTCGTACTAGTTACTCCATGATAAGCAGAAAGGGAATACACTAGGCTAAAACGATAGCCAAATGTTTTAGAAGCTGTTGCTATGTGATTGAAATTCGTTTCTTTCCATGACCAGGAGTGACAAATTCCCGTATGAGAAAAGTTTAAAACTGAAACCAATAAAAAGGAATATCTCGGAAATGGTCATATCTACGAAAAAAGGTATATGCCACAAATTGTTTGTTTTAACGAGATATACATTTTTAAGTAAGGTTTTGTATATCTTTTTCGGTTTACCAATTATACAAAATGCATACAGAATGAAAAGAAGAATCCTCCCCAGCATTCGTTTAGTGACCCGAGAAACCCCCCAAAAAACCCACAGGTCAGAGACGTCGGCCCGGAGGAACCAATCCCACGACCTCCCGAATGCCAGCCCCAGACGAAACGCCTGAGTCACCTGACTCGATAAGATAGAATTAAACGGGTTATCAAGTTTTCAGTGTCCTCGTCGAGATCCTTCTCTGGTTTACAGAGGTGCATTCTATGTCTTCCACCCCAAATGGAGTATATTAAAAAAATATATTATGTCTCACGCTCACATAACTTTCTCTAGCTGTTCTACAAATGGACTTCTTACAAAAGATAACTCTTCTTTCTACACAATGCTAATCGAGATAAACATTAGCAGAATGTTCTTATTACTTAGTTCCTTATAAGTAGAAGGGAACTAAAGGAATGCGCTATGCTAAAATGACAGTCAAATGTTATGCTATCGTTATTCGATTGTCATTGAAATTCACTTCTTGCTTGGCCAGGAATAGAACAAAAGAAAAATGGATACTTCCTGTCTAAGAAACGTATACATATTTTAAAATTGAAACCAATAACAAGGAATATCTTGGAAACGGACAACTCTACAACAAAAGTGTATATGACATAAATTGGGTGTTTTAACGAGTTCTACATTTTTCGTGAAGTAAGTTTTTGTCTATATTTTACGGTTTAACCGTTTTGCAAAGTTCTGCAAAAATCAGCGCGAATAAAGTGCTTTTCAGAAGTTATTCCCAGAAAATTCAAAATATACATTTTAATTGTGTTGTGAATAACTTTAATATGTGGTATTTTAATCAAATCGTTAGAGACATTTTTGGGAAAAACAAAATTTTCAAAAATGTTTTCCATGTAAAAGGTAGTTTGGGGTGGGGGATTTTCTTGAAAATCTTCATATCGCATCCTTGGAGGATACCAAATTTAAATACCAAGTTTGATATTTAACGGTCTTTTCGTCACACACTGACCTTTTTCCAAAAATGTGTTTTTTTTTTGTTTGTTTCAGGGGGACCCAAACCCTGTATTTCCGGTGAAATCTCGGTATCGCATTTTTGGGTGCAATACAATACCATCTCTATGTACAGTAAGTGTAGAGAAAGTAAAAAGCACATTCATAACTTTAAAAAGAATTGCAGCCTAAACTAAAGGAGACACAGAGAAATCTAAAGCAAATTCAAAAAGTAGTTGTATTGGGAACCTAGGGTTAAAATATTAGACCAACATTTTATTTTTGTTGTTGTTGTTGTTACAAGGGACTTTTTAGTGACGTGACAAAAACATTAACAATTATGACCATAACATCCAAACCCTTAGAGCAAAATGAGTGAAATTTGGACTGTAACTTGTTTATTATATTACATTGTGGTATAAATTTAAAAAGGCTAGCTTAATTATTGGGAACTTTAGACTTTCTGTCATGTATGTCCTTAAATGTGTCAAAGTTTTTAGTGTTCTCAACGAGATCTAACTCCGGTTTACAGGAGGAGGTTCATATTTCTTCCATCCGCTACGGATAATGTTAAAACATAGCCGATGCTGGATTGTATGCATAATGAGAGTTCGTACCAATTTACTTACGCAGAGTAAGAGCAGCCAGACTGGGCAATACCGTGCGACGCACTTGCGCGAGCAAAGGTCAACATAGAGTGCAACCCATTACTGCAAACAGCTATCACTGCATAACACAGAACCACGTGAGAAGGAAGGCGTTCGATAACATCTTTGTTCTGCTTAAATGTGAACAAAATTTATTTTACAATCAGAGTAAGTTTTCTAGCAATGTGCTTATTCATGAAACTTACTTAGAAACCGGCAATTCTAATGTACAAACTATCAAACATCTAGAAACAGAACAGCTTCAGAGAAATATATTATTGATTGAAAATTTGTTAAAAAAAATTCCCCACAGCTATCACACCATTACAGTCCAGAGGTATGAAGCTGACTGAATATGTGCGGCATGTGGAAGAACTGTCAAAACGAACTTACCAATCTAGAAGCATCCTGCCTGAAATAAAGATGAAAATTAAAAGAGTAATTGAAAAGCCTGCAGGGTTCAGTATGATGTATCGCATACAAGCTGCACTTTTAGATCCCAACAATTGCTATTTGCTTGGTGATACTGATACGAAATTGATAAAATATTTCAAATATGCCCAATCACATCATTAGAAGCGGAATGAACTTTTTCGCATTACAAATCTTGTTTGTCGGCACGTAGAATGAGTTTTTCATTTGAAGGGCTTCAGAAGTCCGTATAGATTTCAGTAATACGGTTGCAGATGAGGAAAATGTTAGTTAAATTCCTGTTTTGGTTTTTACATAGTAAGAGTCTTAAGATATTTAGAAAATTAGTTTTATTATTTCGATGTTATTACTTTCTCTAAACGCACTATTTACATAGTGTATAGAGAACGTATTGCACTCCATCAAAAAATTCGATACCGAGATTTCACCGGAAATATATGTTTTAGGGTCCCCTTTATCTAAAAAAAGCATTTTCACAAAAAGGTCCGTGTGTGTGTGTGTGTGTGTGTGTGTGTGTGTGTGTGTGTGTGTGTGTGTGTGTGAACACGCTAACTCAAAAACGAAAAGTCGGTAAAATATCAAACTTGGTATTTAAGTTTAGTATCTTCTAGGGACGCGACACGAAGATTTTGAGAAAAATCCCCCCACCCCAAACTACCCTTTACATGGAAATTTTTTCGAAAATTTAAATTTTCTCAAAAATGGCTCTAATGATTTTGATTAAAATTTCGTATATTAAAGATATTTACCTGACAAATAAAATGTATATCTTGAATTTTCTGGGAATAGCCTCTGAAGAGTAGTTTATTCTGGATGAATTTTACTGAATTTCAAATAACTGCTAAACCGTAAGAGTTGGACAAAAACTTACTGCACAAAAAATGTAGAACACGTTAAAACACACAAGCTATGTTATATACATTTTTTTCGTGGAGTTCGTCGTTTTGGAGACATTCCTTATTTTTGGTTTCTGATATGAAAAACTTTTCTCATACAGGAATTTGTCAACTGCGGTCCATACAAACAAAGGAATTTCAATGACATAGCAACCAGCTTTTGATTATCACTTTAACCTATGGTACTCCCTTATTTCGCTTCTGCTTACAAGGAAGCAAGTAATATGGCTATTTCTGCTAATTTTTTACTGATTAACATGAAGTAAATAGAAGTACAAGCTTTTAAGAATACTTTGTTACAGATATGTAGAGAAAGTCATGTGAATGGTACACCTCAGATTTTTTTTACATTCGATTAGAAAATATTAAAATCCGTGTTATAACTGTTTTCATAATGTACATATGTAAAGAAGGAAATCAGTCAGTCAGCCTGTATATATGTAACAATTTGTGTGTCGTACATGATTAATGATCCAAATAGGTGTGCTTTTACGAGTGTCTCGTAAGGCATTTTTGCTCTCTGGAAAAAGTGCTGTTTACTTGAAAACAGGTTTACTTACCTCTCCACTGTGCACTCTTATCAATGACTTGCTTTGATGCGGTGAAATGGTCGGTCGCAACTATATTACGGGACGGCGAACGGTACGAAATTCCTATCTCTGATAATGAGCTATCGTGAAGCCAAAAGGTGGTTTAATGACATTCGATTTTCATTCATTTTGACATAAATGAGGTGATAGACAAAGTTTCCTCATAAGGGCAAGTGCTGAATGCCCATGTTAAAGTCTATAATTTGCGATCTGACACTGTAGAAACCCCATCTAGGAAGCAAGACAGTCAGTGAACTTTGGAACACCCTAAGGAAGAAAAGAAAGAGAACTTCTTTGTTGAAACAAATGAAGAGCTTTTGTTGAAAACGCTTGTAAGTAGTCCTGTCATCGTGAATATAGGTCATGACTTAAACTTGCCCTAGCTACCGGGTTTTCTCAAGACGCGACTGGTAGCCCACGGCACTTTTATACGAATCTGTTTGTGTAGTAGCGGCGAACCAGCCCGCCGATTTTGCCTTGCAGAATGCTGACAAGATGCCAAACAACGTGAATATGTTATGCTTACCTTTCGGTATGAACTACACTCAGTCCGCCTGGGTAGAGTGGTGGTAGCGTGTCTCCTGCACAAGGTTTTATCGGGGTTTTCCCTTGTCCTGAGAAGACGAATGTCAAGTAACTTTAAGTTCCAGAGACCCCGAGGTTATTTCAGCATCATTTCACCAATATCATACATCGTCCGATATGACCATGATAATGATAAAACCTCGCAATAGTTAAATATTAGACGAACGAATTTCAATAAATATTGGAAAAATCTGATGTGTTACATTCATATGACTTTCTCTATATCTCTCAAACAAATTGTGGTTAAAAAGCTTATGCCTCTATTTACTTCATGCTAATCGAGAACAAATTAACAGAAATAGTCTTATTACTTGCTACCTTGTAAGTAGAATAAGGGAGTACCATAGGTTAAAGTGACAGTCAAAAACTGGTTGTTATGTGAATGACGTTCCTTTGTTGGTGTGTACAGGAGTTGACAAATTCTTGCATGAGAAAAGTATGCGTTTTTCAAAGCTGAAACAAACAAAGAATCTGATGTTACCATTCACATGACTTTCTCTATATCCCTGCAACAAACTATTCTTAAAAAGCTTATACTTCTATTTACTTTATGCTAATCAGAAAAAATTAGCAGAAATAGTTTTATTACTTGCGTCCTTGTAAGTAGAAGCGAAATAAGGGACTAGCATAGGTTAAAGCGAAAGCCAAAAGCTGGTTGCTATGTGACTGATGTTCCTTTGTTTGTATGGACAGGAGTTGAAAAATTCCTGTATGAGAATGTTTAAGTTTTCCAAAGCTGAAACCAAGAAAAAGGAATATCTCAAAAACGATCAACTCCACGAAAAAATGTATATAACATAAATTGTGTGTTTTAAGGTGCTCTACATTTTTTCTAGGTTAAGTGTTTGTCCATCTCTTACGGTTTAGTAGTTATGAAAAATGCATCCAGAATAAAGTAGTCTTCAGAAGCTATTCCCAGAAAATTCAAGATATACATTTCATTTGTCAGATAAATATCTTTAGTATACGAAATTTTAATCAAAATCGTTAGAGCCATTTTTGAGAAAATCAACATTTTCGAAAAAAGGTTCCATGTAAAGGGTAGTTGGGGTGGGGGGATTTTTCTCTAAATCTTCGTGTCGCATCCCTGGAGGATACTAAACTTAAATACCATGTTTGGTATTTTACCGACTTTTCGTTTTTGAGTTATCGTGTTCACAGACACACACACACACACACACACACGGACCTTTTTGTGAAAATGCTTTTTTTGGTTACAGGGGACCCTAAAACATATATTTCCGGTGAAATCTCGGTACCGAATTTTTTGGTGGAGTGCAATACATTCTCTATACACTATATACATAGTGAGTATAGAGAAAGTAAAAAGGAATATCTAAAAAAATATCAATTCCACGAAAAAAATATATATAACATAAATTTTGTATTTTAACGTGTTCTACATTTTTTTGTGTAGTAAGTTTTTATCTATCTCTTACGGTTTAACAATTATGCAAATTTCCATAAATTTCATCCAGAATAAAGTAAGCTTCAGAGACTATTCCCAGAAAATTGAAGATATGCATTTTAGTGTCATGTGCATATCTTTCATACACGATATTTTAATCAAAATCGTTAGAGCCATTTTTGATAAAATCAAAATTTTCGAAAAGAGTTCCATGTAGTCAAAATCTTCGTGTCGCATCCCTGGAAAATACTTAAATACCAAGTTTGGTATTTTACCGATTTTTCGTTTTTGAGTTATTGTGTTCACGGACACACATGGACCTTTTTCTGAAAATGCTTTTTTTTTGGATACAGGGGACCCTAAAAACATATGTTTCCGGTGAAATCTCGGTATCGAATTTTTGGGTGGAATGCAATATCTTCTCTATACACTATGTACATAGTACGTACAGAGAAAGTAAAAAGGACTCCACACAGATAATCATTTGGATTTAGACCTGGAGAGCGAGTCAATTATTCTGACATTGAAAATACGTTCATTTTCTTGGACCTCTTTCCATTACAACCGTTATCTCGTATAATTACTTTCTCTAACGTACTATGTACATAGTGTATGTAGAGAAGGTATTGCATTCCACCCAAAAATTCGATGTCGAGATTTCACCGGAAATACATTATTTAGGACCCCCTGAATCCAAAAAAAGCATTTCCAAAAAAAGGTCCGTGTGTGTGTGTCTGTGAACACGATAACTCAAAAACGAAAAGTCGGTAAAATACCAAACTTGGTATTTAAGTTTAGTATCTTCCAGGGATGCGACACGAAGATTTTGAGAAAAATCCCCCCACCCCAGACTACCCTTTACATGGAACTTTTTTCCAAAATTTTGATTTTCTTAAAAATGGCTCTATTAATTTTGATTAAAATATCGCATATTAGAGATATTTATCTGACAAATAAAATGTATATCTTGAATTTTCTGGGAATAGCTTCTAAAGACCTGTTTATTCTAGATGAATTTTGCTTAATTTGGCATAACTAATAAACCGTAAGAGATAGACAAAAACTTACTAAACAAAAAATGCAGGCCTTGTTAAAATACACAATTTACGACATATACATTTTTTCGTGGAACTTACCGTTTTCATTGTTATTAGTTTCAGTTGTGAAGTTCTTATACTTTTCTCAGACGAGAGTGTCCGTTTTTCTTTTGTTTTACTCCTGGCCAAGAAAAGAAGCGATTTGTAATGACAATCGCATAACGACAGCTTTTAAAACATTTGACTATCGATTTAGCGTAGTGTATTCCCTTATTTTCTTCCTACTAATAAAGAACTAAGGAATAAGAACACTGTGCTGAATACCTCGATTAACAAGGTACGGAAAGAAGAATAATCTGATGTAAGAAGTTTGTAGAACGGCTAGAGAAAGTCATATGAGTGTAACACATCAGATTTTTAGAAACAGGTCCGTGTGTGTGTCTTAGTGTCCGTGAACACGATAATTCAAAAAGAAAAGCGGTAAAATACCAAGCTTGCGACACGAAATTTTTTAGCAAAATCCCCCTATCCCAAACCCTTTACATGGAACAATGTTTGAAAATGTTGATTTTATCAAAAATGGCTCTAACGATTTTGATTAAAACACCGTATATTAAAGACACTTGCGCGGAAAATAAAACGTATGTATTGAATTTTCTGAGAATAGCTTCTGAAGACCTCTTTATTCTGGATGAATTTTGCTGGATTCTGCATAACTGGTAAACCGTAAGAGATGGACAAAAACTTACCACTCAAAAAATTTAAAGCACATTAAAACACATAATTTTTGTTATACACATTTTTTTCGTGGAGTTGATCGTTTTTGAGATATTCCTTGTTTTTGGTTTCAGCTTTAAAAAACTTATTATTTTCTCTTACAGGACTTTGTCAACTCCTATCCATACAAAGGAACTTCAGTCAGATAGCAACTAGCTTTTGACTATCACTTTAATCTATGTTACTCCCTTATTTCGCTTCTACTTACAAGGAAGCAAGTAATAAGACTGCTATTTTTTTCTCGATTGGCATGAAGTAAATAGAAGCAGAGGCTTTTTAACAATAATTTGTTGCAGATATATAGAGAAAGTCATGTGAATGTAACACGTCATACTTTTTTTCGTTACATTTGCACTTAAAATAATTGTGTAACTCTACATTTTTTGTACGGTAAGTTTTTGTCTCTCTCTTACGGTTTAGCAGTTATGCAAAATTCCGTAAAATTCATCCAGAATAAAGAAGTCTTCAGATTCTATTCCCAGAAAATTCAAAATATACATTTTATGTGTCGTGTAAAATCTTTAATATACGATATTTTAATCAAAATCGTTAGCCATGTTTTACAAAATCAAAATTTTCGAAAAAAAAAAGTTCCATGTAAAGGGTAGTTGGGGGAGGGGGATTTACTTCTAAATCTTCGTGTGGCATCCTTAGAAGATACCAAAATTAAATACTAAGTTTGGTATTTAACGGTCTTTTCGTTTTTGAGCTATGCTGTCCACAGACACACACATACACGCGGACCTTTTTCTGAATTTTTTTTTGATTCAGGGGGCCCTAAAACATGTATTTCCGGTGATATCTTGGCATCGAATTTTGGATGGAATATAATACTTTCTCTATACTCTATGTACATAGTATGTATAGAGAAAGTAAAAATTGATTATCGTTATATAATAATGCTGTAAAATAAAATGGCATTTATGGCCTTCGAATGTTTAAAGCTAGCATGCTGTGATTTTATCTATGAGGAAGAATTATTTGCTCCCATTTTAACTTGGATGGTCATATATGTGTGAAACAACCCAGGCTGAAGGTTTAGAACTACATTTATATCATTAAACACACGCGCATCCATACTTTCAGATTCATCAAACCCATTATTTATGTAACATAAATTTCTTATGTTCAGTAACTATCTCCGAGATATTGTTTGTTATAGGTTTATATTTTCCAATACTTATACTTTTCTCAAATGGGAAGTTGCTATTCGTTCTTCTTATTCCCTTTATACCTACAAGGAAATCAACATGCATTAGACAAAAGAAAAGTTATATGAATATACCACATCAAATTTTAACCTAATATACGCATTGACGTTGTGTTTACCCCTGAAAAGGTATCTAATGAATACTTTATTTCACACAGTAATTAATGTTTTAGCAATGTTTTCATGTCTGCTGGCATCATTTCTCATCGTATGACAGGCATAAATGTTTGTCAAGTTTTTTACTGTCAACATTGGATCTGTTGCTATGGTTTTTTACAGTGCTCGGATATAATGTCAGACGAACGAGAACAAAATAAAAACTGCAATGAAGCAATACTTCTCCATGCACTGAGCATTCAATCTTTTGGACTGACATGTCCCTTTGTGTACACCTACAACAGCATGACATTGTTTCAATTCAGCCAGAGATAGAAAACAGAAGGCTATGGGTTCACATCCTGATGTTCCTTATAAACTGCTTTAATTGAAATGATTTCTGTTGAAGTTCCATGTCATTTCCTGCCCTTCCTTTGTTTATTCCTCTACCTTGTGCATAAGGCATAGGAATCGTATTCGGTTATGACAATTATTATTTCTATCGGAAACAGATTTTCAGGTTCCCTGAATAAAAAATTCTGGTGTGTTATATTCACATAGCTTTAGCTATAGTGCTTATTCTTCTATTTACTTAATGCTAATCAAGATAAACATTAGCAGAAACTGTCTTAGTACTTAGTCCCTTATAAAGGCAGAAGAGAAATACACGAAGCTAAAGTGATAGTCAACACCTTCAAAAGCTAGTCGCAATGTGAGTGAAATTCGGTCTTTTTGCATGATCAGTATTAAAACAAAAGAAAAAGCAATAACAATTCTCATTTGAGAAAAGTTTTAAGTATTTTAAAATTGAAAGCAACAACAATGAATATCTTGTAAAATGGTTAATTTCACAAAAAATGTACATGACCAAATTGTGTGTTTTAAACATCTGTAGTTTTGTGCACTAAGAGTTTGTCGTTCTCTTACGGCTTACCAGAATGAAGAGTGAAAATGCAATATATGATTTTATTTGTCATGTAAATACCCTATAAATACTTTATTTTAATCAAAATCGTTAGAACTATTTTTGAAAAAAAAAAAACTTTCGAAACTTTTTCCATGTAAATTTAAATATCAAGTTTGAAATTAAACGGATTTTTCGTTTTTGAGCTCTCCTGCGCGCGCACACACACATGAGAATGTTTTCTAAACCTCTTATATTCCATTCACATGACTTTTTCTACCTATTCTGCAACATTCTCAAAAAATGGATAAATTGTTTTTTCACACAAGCCGTGTGTAGGACAGGAGTTGGATAGGTAGAGTCGGACTGAAAAATGCAATGCCATAGCCGAGATTTGAACCACGGATCTCCCGATCTCTAGCCGGTTGCTCCGCCATTGAGCTACCATGGCAACATGCCGGCATCCTATCCATTCTCACACAAGCTTATTCATCTATCTGATTCATGCTAATTAAGACAAACATTGGCAGAAATTATCTTATTACTTACTTCCTTATGAGTAGAAGGGAACTAGGCTATGGCGATAGTCAAATATTTTAAGAACTGGTTGCTATGTGACTGAAGTTTGGTTCTCATCGCACGGCCAGGAATAGATCAAAAGAAAATGGGATAACAAATTCCCGTTTGAGAAAAGTCTCAGTATTTTAAAATTGAATCAAATAAGTAATACCTTGGACAAAGTTAACTACTCAAAAAGTATATCACATAAATGGTATGTTTTAATAAGATCTGCAGTTTTAGTTTACCAGTTGTGCAGAAGTCATCCAGACTAAGGAGGTTTTCAGAGGATATTCGCAGAAAATGTAACATATAGGTACCTTTTATTTCTCCTGAAAATATCTTTAAAATACGGTGTTTTTAAAAAAAAATCGTTAGTCACCTTTTGAGCAAAACAACATTTTCGTAAAATTTTCCTCTAAAGTGTAGTTTGTGTTCAGGAATTTTTTTTGACAATCTTCATGTTGCATCCTTAGGAAGATACCTAAATTAAATACCTGGTTTGGTATTTATGAGACTTTTCGTTTTTCAACTATGCTGCCCACATACACATAGACACAAAAACATACACACATCATGCTCAGATATAAGCACCATTTTCTTAAAATGTTATTCAGAGGTCCTCAAAACACGTATTTTCGATGAAATATCGATATCAAATTTTGGGTAAAATAGACCTTTTTATCTACTACATACGTACAAAGTATTCGCTAGAGAAATTAAAAAGAACTGATTTGTTGCCTACATTCACACGACTTTCTCTACCTACTCTGCAACAAAATATACCTACACAGTATTTTTCTATCTATTTCAGGCTTATGGAAGTAAACGTTAGCTTAAATTGTCTTATTAATTTCTTCCTTGTAACTGTAAGGGAATACACAGACTAGGCTTAAGCGATTGTCAAATCTTTTAAAAGATCTCACTATTTGATTGAAATTGAATATCTATGCTTGAACAGGACTAAAACAAAAGAGAAGAAACAAATGACATCTCGTTTGACAAAAGTATACGTATTTTAATATTGTAACCAATAACAAGAAATTTCTTGGAAATGGTTACCTCTAAAAAAATGTATATAACATAAATTGTGTGGATTAACGAGATCTACATTTTTTGTGTACTAAGTTTTGGCCTGTCTCTTACGGTTTACCAGTTACGCAGTTAGTTCAGAATGAAAAGGACTTCAGAAGCTATTCCCAAAAAATTCAAAGTATACATTTTATTTGGCACGTATACGGCATTTTAATAAAAAATCGCTAGAGCCAATTTTTGAGAAAATCTAAATTTTCGAAATTGTTTCCATGTAAAGGGCAGTTAGAGTTGGGGGGAGGGGGTTTCCTCAAAAACCTTCGTGTCGCATCACTTAAGTTTGGTTTTTCACCGAATTTGCTTTTCTGAATTATCATGACACAGACACACGGACACATTGACACACATGGATCATTTTCTAAAAATGTTTTTTTTTTTGATACAGGATATCCTAACACGTATACCTATTTCTGGTGAATACTCGACATCGAATTTTTGGGTGGAATACCATATCTACTTTACCTACTATGAATCTAATATAGTATGTGCAGAGAAAGTAAAAGTAGATTCGTTTTGAGAAAATTTCCGAAACTCTTCCATGTAGTTTGGGAAGAGAAGATTTTCCTGAAAATCTTAGTGTGGCACCTTTGGAAGATAATAAACTTAAATACCAAGTTTGATATTTAACTGAATTTTTACTTTCACTATACGGACTATGCACATAGTGTATAGAGAAGGTGTTGTATTGCAACCAAAAATTCGATACCGAGATTTTTGAGACCCCCTGAATCCAAAAAAAAAAAAAAAAACATTTTTCGAAAAATGTACGAGTGTGTCTGTCTATCTGTCTGTGTGTATGTGTGTGTGTATGTCTGTGGGCAGATATCTCAAAAACGAAAAGACTGTTAAAAACCAAACTTAGCATTTAAGTTTGGTATCTTCCAAGGACATGAAGATTTTCATGAAAATCCCCTCCCACCAACTGCCCTTTACATGGAATTTTTTTCGAAAAGTTCGGTTTTCTCAAAAATGGCTCTAAAGATTTTGATTAAAATATCGTATATTAAAGATATTTACCTGACAAATAATATATATATCTTGAATTTTCTGGGAATAGCCTCTGAAGAATACTTCATTCTGGATGAATTTTACGGAATTTTGCATAGCTGCTAAACCGTAAGAGATGGACAAAAACTTACCACACAAAAAATGTAGAGCACGTTAAAACACACAATGTATGTCATATGCATTTTTTTCGTGTAGTTGATAGTTTTTGAGATAATCCTTGTTATTGGTTTCAGCTTTGAAAAACATACTTTTCTCGTTCAAGGAATTTGTTAACTCTTGTCCATACAAAGCAACTTCTTTTGACTATCACTTTAACTTATGGTACTCCCTTATTTCGCTTCTACTTACAAGGAAGCAAGTAATAAGACTGTTTCTGCTATTTTTTCTCGATTAGCACGAAGTAAATGGAAACATAAGCTTTTTAAAAATAATTTGTTGCAGATGTAGAGAAAGTCATGTGAATGGAACACATCAAATGTTTCTATTAGCACAGTTTTCCATCGCTTCAAAATTTCCGAGTTCTTTTTTAGAATTTCGTAAACTTGAGTTTTGTCTACAATGAACATCTTCATGAACAGTGTGCTTCAACGAATTCTGCATTTTTATAGTTAGGATTTTGTGTGCCTTACAATTTATCAATTGCGCAAAAATCTATCAAAATGAAGAGAATTTCAAAGACTATTCACAGAAAATTCAAGAAGTACATTTCAATTGTGTATAAATATCTTAAACATGTGGGATTTTAATCAAAACTATTAAGAGTCATTTTTGATATAATTAAATGTTTTAAAAAAAATCGTAAAGGGTAGTTTGGGGAGGAAAGATTCTCTTGAGCACTACCGTGTTGTTTCCTTGGAAAACGCTAAATATAAGCCTACTGTTTAACCGACTTTTTGTTTTTTATTTGTTATAAACAAAACGTGCATTTCAGGTGAAAACATAGCATTGACTTGTGGGTCAATCTCCACTTAAAAGGTAGATAATAAGTAATTAATAATAGTTATTTATATTATAAGCGCCTTAAATAGACTATTGTTTGTGAGTGGAATGTTTAGTAATCGAGCGCGAGTGTTCTAATTTCTAATGAGCAAATAATAGTCTAACAAGTCTCGAGTAATTTACAACCCTTTATCCTATACTAATACTAATATTATTAGAGTCGTCATTACGAGGAATTGGATTTTAGTCCTGAGGTAGATAGTGTTTTGTTAATTTGTTGCTGCGTAATCCCGCCGGAATAATCAGTTTCAATTTTGGTTGTTTAAACTGCAACAAATAAATCTAAAAAACCTTATGTCTTCCATACACATGACTTTCTCTATATCTCTGCAACAAATTAGTTTTAAAACGCTCTTGCTTCTATTTATTTCATGCTAATCTAGAAAAATTAGCAGAAATAGTCTTATTACTTTCTTCCTTGTAAGTAGAAAGCAAATAAGGGAGTAGTATAGGTTAAAGCGATAATCAAAAGCTGGTTACTATGTGACTGAAGTTCCTTTGTTTGTATGGACATGAGTTGACAAATTCCTGTATGAGAAAAGTTAAGATTTTCGAACCTGAAAACAAAAACAAGGAATATCTCAAAAACGATCAACTCCAAGAAAAAAATGTATACAACATAAATTGTGCGTTTTAATGTGCTCTACATTTTTTGTGGGGTAAGTTTTTGTCTATCCCTTGCGGTTTAGATGTTATACAAAATTCCGAAAAATTCACTCAGAATAAAGTAGTCTTCAGAGCCTATTCCCAGAAAATTCAAAATATGCATTTTATTTGTCAGGTAAATATCTTTAATATACGATATTTTAATCAAAATCGTTAGAGCCATTTTTTAGAAAATCAAAATTTTCGAAAAAAGTTCCATGTAAAGGGCAGTTTGGGGTGGGGGAATTTTTCTCAAAATCTTCGTGTCGCATCCCTGGAAGATTCAAAACTTAAATACCAAGTTTGGTATTTTACCGACTTTTCGTTTTTGAGTTATCGTGTTCACAGACACACTGATACACGGACACACACACACGGGCCTTTTTCTGAAAATACTTTTTTTAGATAAAGGGGACCCTAAAACATATATTTCCGGTGAAATCTCGGTATCGAATTTTTGGTGGAGTGCAATACCTTCTCTACACACTATGTACATAGTTCGTATAGAGAAAGTAAAAAGAATGAAAATAATATTCTCAAAGAAGTTTTAGATTATGCTAAAAAAAAAAAAGCTGTACTTAGTTTGTTACCCGGCAAGTCGAAGGACATATATGACAAGGAATTTTTATTATATAAAGAATGAGGAGCTGCCAAAGAAATTAAAATAATTTACAATGAAATAAAGTGCTTACTTTGTTTCACGATTAAATAATTTTTTTTTTCCTAGGACACATGAAATGTATACACGAAGTCTATTGGATATGATAGAAGCTATTTTATCACTGACCAATATAAGTGAACAGAACAGTTGAAGGATTGAGACCTTTTCAGCTAAAACGTGATCTTGTAATTATTATGAGTTTGTGTATTGTCTGACTAATGATTAGGGTCATTACCAGGCAAACACGTATGTAACATTGGACTACCACCACATAAAATACACCTTGTAAAAAAACTGATGGGTTACATTCATACGGCTTTCTCTACATCTCGGTAACAAATTATTGTTTAAAAGTTTTTTTTCTTCTATGAATTCATACTATTCAAGTTAAACATTCGCAGATATTGTCTTAATATTTGCTTCCTTAAAAGTAGTAGAGAAATAATATTCTAAGCTAAAGCAACAGTCAAAGCGTTTAAAAGTCGTTTCTGTGCATGATCAGGAGTGATAAATTCCCGTATGAGAAGAGTTTAAGTATGTATTTTAAAACTGAAACCAATAACAAGAAATATCTCGGAAATGGTCAAATCCACGAAAAAAAAAATATATGACATAAATTGTGTGTTTTAACGAGATATACATTTGTGTGTAGCAAGTTTTTGTCTATATGTTAAGATTTGCTAGTTATGTAAAAGTCACCAGAATGAAGAGGTCTTCAGAGGCTATTCCCAGAAATTACAAGATATACATTTTATTTGTCAGGTAAATATCTTTAATATACAGTATTTTAATCAAAGTCATTAGAAATTTTTTAGAAAATCAAAATGTTCGACATTTTTTTTTCCATTTTCTCAAAATATTAGTGTCGCATCCTTGGAAATATCTTTGTTTTTTAATTTTTCCTAGTAGGCTTACCTTCCCTTTAAATAGTATTGCCACCCCACTAGGACTTACCTAGGGATCAGAAACCACGGCTTGGAACGAGTGGTATGAGAGTGAGGAAGTGATATATGAAATGTAAGTGAAGTAGATGATAGGAAAGGTGACGATGTAGCAATTGGTGGAATGAGTGGCGGGAAAAGCCGAAGAGCCCAGAGAGCGGGCGTTTAGGATCGAACCCGGACCGCCTAAGTGGGAGGCGAGCGATCTAAGCACGGCCACGGCGCCGCCTTCCTTGGAAGATACTACACTTAAATACCAAGTTTGATATTTTATCGATTTTCATTTTTGTGTTATCGTGTTCACAAACACACGGACACACATATGGATTTTTTTCTACAAATATTTTTTTTTTTTTTTTGATACAAGGGACTCTATAACATGAAATCTCGACATTGATTTTTTGTGTGTAGCGCAATACCTTCTCAACTTATGTACCATGCACAATGTAGAAAAAGTAAATATTTCTATCACATTTGTTTGTGAATGGCTATAGCCAATACCCAACACGTACCTAATATTAGACTAAAAATAAAATAATTTTTAAAAATACTGACCAATACTTATGTTCTGATTTTCAACAGCAGTGAAATAAACAAAACCTGACGACTCGAAGCTTATACAACTGCCACTGATTTAGCTTGACTTTTTGCTTGAAGTACAGGCAAACGAAAGGAAATTTCCGTATATTGGCTGATATAATCGACACATCCGTTAAAAAATGGGGGGGGGGGGGCAGTGGGACGTATCTATACTGTAACACACCTATATCCTGCCTCTTGCGGCGGAAAACCACAAAAATATCCTTTTTACTTTCTCTATACGTACTACGTACATAGTGTATAGAGGAAGTATTGTATTCCACCCAGAATGTCGATACCGAGATTTCACCGGAAATACATGTTTTAGCACCCCCTGAATAAAAAAAAAAGCATTTTCAGAAAAAGGTCCGTCTGTATGTGTGTGTGTGTGTGTGGACAGCATAGCACAAAAACGAAAAGACGGTTAAATACTAAACTTGGTATTTAGGTTTGGTATCTTCCAAGGATGCGACACGAGATTTTCAAGAAAATCCCCCCACCTCCAACTATCCTTTACATGGAAAAAATTTCGAAAATTTTTATTTTCTAAAAAATGGCTCTAACGATTTTGATTAAAATCCCGTATAGTAATGATATTTACATACGAAATAAAATATATATCTTGAATTTTCTGGAAATAGCTTCTAAAGACCTGTTTATTCTGGATGAATTTCGCTTAATTTGGCATAACTAGTAAACCGTAAGAGATACACAAAAACTTACTATACAAAAACTGTAGGTCTTGTTAAAATACACAAGTTATGTCATATACATTTTGTTCGTGGAGCTTGCCATTTTCGTGGTATTCATTGTTATTAGTTTCAGTTGTGAAGTACTTATACTTTTTTCAGACGGGAGTGTCCGTTTTTCTTTTGTTCAACTCCTGGCCAAGCGAAGAAGCGATTTGTAATGACAATCGTATAACGACAGCTTTTAAAACATTTGACTAAGGGTTTAGCCTAGTGTATTCCCATATTTTATTCCTACTTATAAGGAACTAAGTAATAGAACATTGTGCTAATGTGTACCTCGATTAGCAAGGTGCAGAAAGAAGAATAATCTTATGTAAGAAGTTTGTAGAACAGCTAGAGAAAGTCATGTGAGTGAAACATATCAGATTTTTTAAATTATCCTGTCATTCTATAAATATGAACCATTGCCGATAAGTGTGAAATTATTTTCCTTCGATACTCGCGTTGTGCAAGATGCCTTTGGATGGTAGCAAAGACATTTTCCTATACACTTTTACTTTCTCTATCATCTACAAAAACGAGCCAGGTGGTTAGGTGTTTCACCTGTGTCTGGCATTCGGGATTCCGCAGCCGAACTCTCTGATCCATGGGTTTCTACTTTCTCTACACGTACTATGTACATGGTGTATAGAGAAGGTATTGTATTGCACCCAAAAATTCAATACCGAGATTTCGCCGGAAATATATATTTTGGGACCCGCAGAATTAAAAAAAAAAAAAAAAAAAAAAATTACACAAATGTATCTGTGGTGTGCGCGCAAGGCTCAAAAACGAAATGTCCGTTAAATACCAAACTTGATATTTAAGTATCTCCCAAGGATTTGACACTACGATTTTCAAGAAAATCCCTGCATCCCAACTACCCTTTTTATGGGAAAAAATTCGAAAATGTTGGTTTTCTCAACGATAGCACTAAAGATTTTCATTAAAATATCTTATATTTAAGATATTTACATGAGAAATAAGACGCAAATCTTGAATTTTCTGGGAATAGTCTCTAAGGACCCTTTTATTCTGGATGAATTTTTCTGAATTTCGCATAACTAGTAAACCGTATGAGATAGACAAAAACTTACTACTCAAAAAGTGTACATCTCCTTAAAACGTACAATTTATGTCATGTGCAATTTTTTTTCGAGATATTCCTTGTTATTGGTTTCAATTTAAAAATACCTTTGAGTTTTCTCATAGGAACTTGTCAACTTCTGGCCACGCAAAGAAACGGATTTCAATCCCATAACAACCACATTTTAAAACATGTGACTGCCGGGTTAGCCTAGTGTATTCCCTTATTTCCCTTCAACTTATAAGGAACTAAGTAATAAGACGTTTCTGCTAGTGTTTGGCTTGATTAACATGAAGTAGATAGAAGAATAAGTTTATTAACAATAATTTGTTACAGAGCTGTAGAGAACGCATCAGATTTTTTTCGGGGGGGTTTCCCGGCTCACTAGGTAAATACTGGGGAGGTTTCTTCATTCCCCCGAACTTCCTGCCCCTTCATTTCATCTCCATATAATCCAACCGGTGTGTTTCAGGTTGTAAGTGTAGGCAGGGATTGCGGTGGTAGCTCCCTTCCGTGGTGGTGTCTGCGGTCTGGTAATACAGTTCTCGTCGCCCTAGGTGGTGTAATAGTTACCATGCTATCTTCATATACCCAAGGTCGCGGGTTCAAACCCGGCGGACGACGATGCGTTTTTTCGGGTGTAAAAATCCTTAGCATGGCTTCCTTAAGAAGGGAAGTAAAATCGTTGGTCCCGTGTCGTAGATTTACGGCACGTAAAAGAACCTCAAGTCTGATTTAGAGGCCTCTGAGCGAAATTAAAAACGGTGTTTCATGCCCAATTTAGAATGGGACGCTGAGAACTATTGTAGTTAAAGAGCGTCCATAAATAACACGGCATTTACATTTAATACAGCTCTCGGCGGCGGGATGGCATTAGAAGTGGTCTGTAGACTCAGGGAGTTTGGTCAGACCTGGAGCGTGGATACCTAGCGCACCCGCGTCAGGATTACGAACTGCTTAGAATATGTTAGAGACTCTCCACGGTAGCTTCCTCCGCTGTCTGGTTTCGGCCGCCCTTTGAAATTACTCTACCCTATCCTCCAGGGGTCTGACATACAATAAGCCAATGACTGCAGTGGAATCCCCTCCAACATTACACACACACACACCACATACACACGCGCACACACACACTACATACTAAGGGTGGCCAGAGCAAAAACTGTTTTACACCCAAAAACTCTATGTCCAGATTTTAGCCTAAAACGTGGAGGACCCCCAGACTTCAAAAAAGCAACGGCCAAGACACGATTTTTAAGAAACCTCCAAACCCCAAATTATCTTGAAAGCATTATTATTATTATTATTATTATTATTATTATTATTATTATTATTATCATCATCATTATAATTGAAAATGACTAATGATTTTGATTAAAATAGTCCACAGATATTGGCACCACAAATATGATGTATATTGTGAACTTTCTGCGAAGAGTCCGCGATGTCCCCTTCATTCTGCATGAATTTTGTACTACGTTTATATAACGATGAATGTAGATCTCACTAATATAGTATACAATATACAGTATCCAGTTTATATCTTTAATATGAGAAACGTTTGTAACTTTATTGGTCTTATTCTATTTATTTTACGTAGCTTAAACTATTTGATTCTAAACCAACAGACATAGGTTGTATTTTGCTACCAAGCTCTGGACTAGCTCTTTTTACTTTCTCTAACACATATCTACAAATATACACAGTACGCAGAGATGGTATTGCGGTACATCCAAAAATTCGATACCGCGAGTTCACCTGAAATACTCGTTTAGGGTCCTCTGTAGCCAAAAATACATTTTTAGAAGAAGGTTCGTGTGTGTCCGTGTATCTACGAACATGATAACTCAAATAAGAAAAATCTGTAAAATACCAAACTTGGTAGTTAAGTTAAATATCTTCCAAGGGTGCATATGAAGATTTTGGGGAGAAAAAAATTGAAAATATACGTTATTTTAATTAAAATCGTTAATCAAAAAGTTCAATTTCTTTTCCATGTAAGGAAAGTTTGTGTGTGGGGGGGTGGGAGATTTTCCTTAAAATCTTCGTCGCATCCTTGGAAAATACTAAACTTAAATACCAAGTTTGGTATTAAACGGACATTTCGTGTCGGGATTATGCTGTGTACACACATACACTTTTTTCTAAAAATGTTTTTCTTGGATTCAAGAGGTCTCGAAGTATATATTTCCGGTGAAATCTCGGGATCGAATTTTAGGGTGAAATACAAGACTTTCTCTTTCTACTACGTACTTTGTACAAATGCGCATCAGAAAGTAAAAACCACAACTACATTGATTGGCCCAAGGGATTTGAAGTCTTGCCTCCCGAAAGTGGGTACCGCCTGGGCCCTGAACCATCCTGCTTGGTGTTTATTACATAGTTATCTTATTCCACTAACATTTCATATATGATTGTTTTGTAGGTCCCTTTCAATTTATATGATTTACTGCAACAATGACAACATAATTGCATGACTCGAAAGTGTAAAGATGGCAACGTGCACTCTACAACAAAAAGATTCCTGTCTGTGTGTCTGTGGACAGCATAGCTCAAAAACGAAAAGCCCGTTAAATACCAAATTTGGCACTTAAGTTCAATGTCTTCCAAGGATGCGACAGGAAGATTTTCAAGAAAATCCCCCCACCCCCAACTATCCTTTACATGGAAAAGATTTCGAAACTGTTGATTTTCTCTAACGATTATGATTAAAGATATTTACATGACAAATAATATGTATATCTTGAATTTTCTGGGAATAGCATCTGAGGACTACTTTATTCTGGATCAATTTTACGGAATTTTGCATAACTGCTGAACCGTGAGGGATAGAAAAAAAACGTCCCATACAAAAAATGAAGAGCACATTAAAACACACTATTTATGTTATATGCATTTTTTTCGTGGAGTTTATCGTTTTTCCGATATTCCTCGTTTTAGGTTTCAGTTTCAGCCTTGAAAAACTATATTTTTCTCACACAGGAATTTGTCAACTCCTGTACATACAAACAAAGGATCTTCAGTCACATAGCAACCAGCTTTTGGCTTTCACTTTAACCTATGGTACTCCCTTATTTCGCTTCTACTTACAAGAAAGCAAATAATAATACTATTTCTGCTAATTTTTTCTCGCTTAGCATGAAGAAAATAGAAGAATAAACTTCTTAACAATAATTTGTTCCAGAGAAGTAGAGAAAGTCAAGTGAATGGAACACATCAGATAATTTTTCGTGGAATATACCGTTTTTTTTTTACTTTCTCTACACGTACTATGTACTTAGTGTATAAAGAAGCTTTGCACTCCACTCAAAAATTCGTTACCGAGATTTCACCAGCAATATATGTTTTAGGGCCACCTGTACTCAAAATATCTTATATGTTCCATTCACATGACTTTCTCCACATCTCTGCAACAAATTGTTGCTTCCATTTATTTCATTGCTTATTATCTACTTGCTTCCTTGTAAGTACAAACGAAATAAGGGAGTGCCATAAGTTAAAGCCATAGTCAAAAGCTGGTTGCTATGTGACTGAAGTTCCATTGTTTGTATGGATAGGAATTGACAAATTCCTGTATGAGAAAAGTATAAGCTTTTCAAAGCTGAAACTAAATACAAGGAATATCTCAAAAACGATCAACTCCACCCAAAAAATGTATACAACATAAATTGTGTGTTTTGACATGCCCTACTTTTTTGTGTGGTAAGTTTTTGTTCATCTCTTGCGGTTTAACGGTTATGCAAAATTCTGTAAAATTCATCCAGAATAAATTAGTCTTCAGAGGCTATTCCCAGAAAATTCAAGATATACATTTCATTTGTCATGTAAACATATTTAATATAAGATATTTTAATCAAAATCGTTAGATCCATTTTGAGAAAATCAACATTTTCGAAGAAAGTTTCATGTAAAGGGTAATTTGAGGTGGTGGGATTTTCTTGAAAATCTTCGTGTCGCATCCTTGGAAGATACCAAATTTTTTAGTTATGCTATCCACAGATATACACACACACACACACATACACACACGGATCTTTTTCCAAATCTTTTTTGGACTCAGGGGGGATCCAAAACATGTATTTCCGATGAAATCTCGGTATCGAATTCTTGGGTGGAATACAATACCTTCTCTATACACTATTTACATAGTACGTGTAGAGAAAGTAAAAAATTTAGATCTCGCTAAAACGTACTATTTGACAGACTTATTTGTCGAGTTACCCATTCCCGAGATATTCCTTGCTTTAGATTTAAATGTTCCTAAACTTAGACGTTCTCAAATGAAAAGTCATTTCGTCTTTCTTATTTTCTTTCCTTTCTTTCTTTCTTTTATTTCTGCAAAGAGACTCGCATTTTAAAGTATCGCATGGAGACCAACTGTAAATTTTAGAATCGCCTTAACCTATTGCAGTCCCTTATTTGTTTGTTACCTAAAAGGAAGCAAGCATTCAGAACATTTCTGCTTATGTTTATCTCAATTGGCAAAAAGTCGATAGAATAATAAGACTTTGTATAAAACTTTTGTTTCAGAATAGGTAGAGAAAGTGGTATGGATGGAACACATCTTTCTTTGCTTTTAATCCTGGCTACGCAAAGTTTACTATCGCTTTAGCCTAGTGTATGCTCTTATTACCATTGGACCTCAAAGAAAATATGCAATAAAAACATCTCTGTTAATGTTTATCTCTATTAGCATGTAGTAGATAGTAGAACGCTTATAAGAATAGTTTGCTACAGAGCAGATAGAGAAAGTCAGTGAACGAAACGCATATTACTTTCTCTACACGTGCTATGTGCATATTGTATAGAGGTATTGTAATGCACCCAAAATTTCGATATCGAGATTTCACAGGAAATACGTGCTTTGGGTCCCCTGAATCAACCAAAAAAAAAAAAAAAAAAAAAAAAAAAAAAAAAAAAAAAAAAGGAGCATTTTTGGATAAAGGTCCACGAATGTGTGCGTGTGTGTGTCTGTGTGAGTGTCTGAAAAATTTTATTTTCTCAAAAATGGTTGCAACGATTTTGATTAAAATATCATATATTAAAGATATTTACCTGACAAATAAAATGTATATCTTGAATTTTCTGGGAATAGCCTCAGAAAAGTACTTTATTCTGGATGAATTTTACGGAATTTTGTATAACTGGCAAACTGTAAGAGATAGACAAAAGTTAACTTAACAAAAATGTAGAGCGCGTTAAAACACACAATTTATGTCATGTGCAGTTTTTCGTGTAGTATATTGTTGTTTTTTTTTGTTTGTTTTTGGATATTGCTTGTTATTAATTTTAGCTTTAAAATACGTACACTTTTCTCATACAGAAATTTGTACTTACAAAGGAACTTCAGTCACATAGCAACCAGCTTTTGACTATTACTTTAACCTATGGTACTCCTTTATTTCCCTTCTACTTACAAGGAAGCAAGTAATAAGACTATTTCTGCTAATTTTTTCTCGATTAGTATGAAGTAAATAGAAGCATAAGCTTTTTAACAATAATTTGTTACAGAGATGTAGAGAATGTCATGTGAATGAAACACATCAGATTTATTTCCGGGATGCCCTAGTAGGGGATAAAGGGGGATTTCGGGACTCAAAGGATGCCGCCCATGTAAAACATCATGTACATATGTAACACTTAAGATAAACATCAGCCGACAGACCACCCACACAGCGCTGCCTCTTTGCCAAGACAACAGTCTAAAAGCTTCCCCATGTACCTGTCAATCAAAGTATGTGCTGCCGGCTACTACCCCCTCCCCCTTTGCCAAACCACCTGTCTAAAAGATTTTACTTGCAGGGCTCTTAATCACTTGAACAATCGTCTTTCACATTCACAGATCAAATTCAATTTAATCGATTGACCACGCCCACTCGAATTTCTAATTTTTGAGCTACAAGGTTCATCTGCATATCAAATCGATCTAGTTTTTCACGAGGAATCTGAATCTCTAATCATAAATACAAAATTCTTTTGATTTCAATTCGATAGTCTCTTTTAATTAAAAACACGTATGATTTCTCTATCTCTGGCAATTCGAGAGCTACAAGGCTCATTTGCATGACAAATCAGTCTAACTTTTCACAAAGAATCTGAATATACAAACATAGTTCAACTGTCATGGCGAAAAAACTCGATAAAATTACTGAGTGGAATATTTGATATAAATTATTAGATATCAATTGAACATGCGTTAGCGGTAATATTTTTGCAAGGAATTATAACACTCACACGATTGAACATGTTAAAAGCTTTATTATTCAATACCAACATATGAAATGAAAAATAGCAAGAGAGAGAATTGCTTTTATAAAACATACTAACTTATCACATCAAAAACCAATATGGCGGCGAAGTGATTGTGTTTCCAACGAGCAGAGGGCACCCAACAGGGAATTGAACCTGGGACCTCTCGAACACTGAGAATGCCAACATCATTCCAACACTAGACATTATAAATCTTAATAACGGTTCTTACACGGAGACCTACAATGAACTTTCAGCGGGGGTGCAACCACGCGACTTTACTGCTATGTAAAATTAAACAACCTCAAAAAGGATTGAATGTAGAATGCAATTATAACACTCGCTATACATAAAAGCTGTTTTTTATTCCCTTATAATCCCCTATCCAGTACAAGAATTAACTTCACGAATAATCAAGAAACTTTAATTACAATTACACTAATTAAAATGACAATAACGCTTAAAGAATTGAGGTTACAATAAAACGCCATAACACTTTTCTTATTCCTTTATCAGCCCATACCCAGCACAAGTACAAGATACACGATTGGTTAATTTTAATAAATTTGAATTACAATTACGCTAATTAAAATGTTAATAGCGGTTAAAGAATTGAGATTACAATAAAATACTATCAGACTTTTCTTGCTCATTTATCACCCTGCATACAGTACAAGAATGAATTCCAGCTATCCCACACTCGAAAAACTTTAATTACTATTACGCCAATTAAAATGCCAATAACGCTTAGAGAATTGAAGTTACAAAAACGCTATTAGACTTTTCTTATTCCTTTATCATCCCATACCCATTCCACTGGTGCTCCATAGTCATTCATGTATCACCAGTATCACAGCCTGCGGCGCCAAAAGTAGTTAAAGTGCGCGTTAAACACTACCAAAAAATCCCATACCCAGCATAAGTATAAGATTCATGATTGGTTAATTTAAGAAATTTTAATTACAATTACGCCAATTAAAATGCCAGTAACGCTTAGAGAATTGAAGTTACAATAAAAGGCTATTAGACTTTTCTCAACCCTTAACATCTCCTATTCAGTACGAGCATTAGATTCTCGGTTAATTCAATAAATTTTAATTACAATTATGCCTTTACTTCAATTGAAAAATGTAAATAACAACTCCATTTGCAACGATGTAGCGAAATGGGTGATACAAATTCTTCACGAAATTACATCTACATGCTAATTACATACTTGGATTACACGCCTAGTGCATTCAAACATTGTTCGTATAACTATCACAAGACATATAAAATGCTTTTATTTACGCAAATGTCAGACCTATACCAAAATATGATGTGTTCCATTCACGTGACCTTCTCTACCTCTCTGAAACAAATTATTGTTAAAAAGCTTGTACGTCTTTTTACTTCATGCTAATCGAGTAAACACTAGTAGAAATAGCCTTCATACTTGCTTCCTTGTAAGTAGAAGCAAACTAAGGGAGTACCATAGGTTAAAGTGATAGTCATAGTCAAAAGCAGGCTGCTATGTCACTTTCCTGTATGAGAAAATATACGTTTTTAAAGCTGAAACAAATAACAATGATTATATCGAAAAAAAAAAAGGGTTCACTCCACAAAAATCATGTATTTAACATAATCGTGTGTTTTAACGTGCCCTACATTTTTGTGTGGTAAGCTTTTATCTATCTCTTATGGTTTACTAGTTATAACAATTTTTTTCAGAGTAAAAAAGGTCTTCAGAGATTATACTCAGAAAATTCAAGTTATACATTTTATTTGTCAGGAAAATATCTTTAATATGCGATATTCTAATCAAAATCGTTAGAGCTATTTTTAGAAATAAAATGTTTCCAAAAAACGTTCCATGTAAAGGGTAGTTTGGGGGGGGGGGCTTTTCTAAAAAATCTTCGGGTCGCATACCTGGAAGATACTAATCTTAAATACCAAGTTTGGTAATTTACAGAATTTGCGTTTTTGAGCTATGCTGCACAGGCACACACATATACATACCAACACACGCAAACACACAGACATGCAGACACACACAAACCTTTTTCTAAAATGGATTTTTTTATACAGGGGACCCTAAAACATATATATTCCCAGTGAAAAATCAGCATCCGATTTTGGGTGGAATACAATACCTTCTCTATACACTATGTACATAGTACGTGTAGAGAAAGTAGAAACAACTGCTAACACAATTTGAAATCACTTAGACTGCCTACAACTAACTGAGGGATACCATACTAAAACCAACAGCTAACATGGCTTGAAATCACTTAGACAGCCTACAACTGACTCAGCAGTATTCTCTAATTTCAACACTGTAGTATAAACTATAGCTTGAAGCATCACGTACCTTGACGATTATGCATAAATAAATACCTTCAAATGAAATACCATACCAAAATAACAGCTAACATTGCTTGAAACCACTTAGACAGACTACAACTGACACAGCAGTATTCTCTAATTTTAACACTGAAGTATAAGCTATAACTTGAAGTACTCTCCACATACCTTGACAATTATGCATAAATAGACATCTTCAAAAAATAAATACCATACCAAAAATAACAGCTAACATTGCTTGAAATCACTTAGACAGCCTACAACTGATACAGCAGTATTCTCTAACTTCAACAGAGAAGTATAATTTATAACTCGAAGCACTCATCACATAACTTGAGGATTGAGCATAAATAAACATTTTCATAAAGGGGGGGGGGGATATTTAGTAGCCACTTATCACAATCGCTATGAAAGAAAGCCGCGCAAGGCTGCTCACCTCTTGGCTAACATATAACACAAGGGAAAACGGAAACATACTACCTATTACAAAAAGCGAAGCATGATCCGACCAGTTTCAGACGATAAAGAAGGCTGGCGACATTTTGAACAAAACATCCTAGCTCTCCCCTTCAGAGCTTTCTGTTAGAAAAACATCCTCACTCGGCCCCTCTAGGCTAAGAACAGGCAGATACGTGCATTCCCCTTCCTTAGGTATACACTGAAGAAAACATGTTTTTTTATGTGAGCAACTATATAAGCCTGAGGTCTGCAATATAGAGCTACTTATTCGATATAACCGCCGTGAAAAAGCATTCTTGAAAACAAACGTCAAAGCTTTTGATGATATGAACGAATACAGGAGAGAGTGTGCTGAAGATTCGCATCATTATACATACTTTCACAAAGAATCGTGCAATGGACGAATGCATACGATTACATGCATATACCCTGCTTACCATAATCAGATACCTTCAAGGAATCCCTGTTCCGAAGACTGCTCTGTCTACAAGAAAGATATATTGTAAGTACAATACATTCACGTCTTTCTACTATTATAAGTACTACAAATGTATTCGAGTAATGATGGCTAATTCCAATACATTTTTATATATCTAGGGGTCGGAACACACAAGAGCTTCACGATTCAGATACCATAGATGCAACGGATATGTTTAGATCAGCACATGAGATTGAAGATCACTTAGAATTATGCAACGGTCGCACTCATGTGGTGATTTGTTCAAAACCCGCAGTGCATTATAGAATAACATCATACTTCATCTGCAACTCGACCTGTAGCGTGTATTGGTCAAGGCATATGAGACAAAGGTAATTACAAACTAAAAATACGACGAGTGGCCAGCACATCACACATTTATTTCTTGAAAAAATTAATAACTCTCATTGTTCTTTCCAGAGTTCGAGAGTCAATCCCGGTACCGCCAGAGCTCATAGACCCTGCTAGGACTGACGTTGACGAGGTGGATGTCTGCATTTCAAACCCATGGAACAACTGCCCTGTACAAGATTATGATGACATTCCGAATATGAGTACATCGAATCAAGCATCAATGTGAGTATAATATATTGCTATTACATCAAGAAAGAAACTAACCTTATTTCCATTGCAGTGATCGAGTCAAAGGAAAACTAATAACATTTACTAATTTTCAATAATTCTAATGTTCCAGATCCAAGGAGATACAAGAGGAGAAAGACCCTTTTGCTAGTCATCTCAGGAAGCTGAGATTGCTGGAAGACCGCATGCACAATATTTGTAAACGAGAGGCAAGCATAGAGAAATATGAAACCCAGAGCAGACCAACTAAACGCATCCATCCCATTCTACATATCCAAAACAAATAATTCTAGTGTAGTGCTTTATTATGAACTACCAGTGCTTCTCAAAAGCAGTGATCATAATGGCTTTGTATATACATGACATATATAAAGCGCGCCTATGACTCCCTAAATTCTGCATGTGCACAAAAGACAAAGTGCGCACATTGTGAATATATTGAAAAATATAGTGCTATAATATATAATTGCATTCATGAAAAAAACGAAGCCGCTAGACTCTTTTAATAAAATAAAACAAAGGATGAGTAGGATTTTAAAAGAAATGAAGATGTAAAGAAGCTGGCACATTTATAAGCAAACATTTATTTAATCTAACTAATGAAAATAAAACATTTTGAAGAGGCACAGACATGGAGAAGGAATGTAATGAAAATACTTATAAATAAAACTATTATGTACATATAATACCACTAATGTTTTTATTCCACAAAAACAAATACAAATTTTCAACATCCTAATCCTTTGCATAATTAGACATTTAAATTATCGATTACATGACAGGTGATAAGGGCTTGTAGGTGAATACCTCATTGTGTATAATCAGACAATTTAATATTGTAATTTCTGGTGATAGACGTCCTGCACGCTTTAAGGTTGAGAGCGAAAATACCCCTTTACACCAGCAAAACAGGAACACCAGGCTGAGTCGCAAATATCTAGAGGGCACTTCTGTTTACTAGCATTCATACAGGAAATAATCCGTTTCTTCAGCTTTACTTTTATCACACACTTCTCTAACAAGAATGTAAGTAATACATAGCTCGACCAATGAAAAACAGTTTCAATGCTAAAAACCCAATCAAGTTTACGGTAGAAGCCCATCTATAAAAGTGGAACATGCAGATATCAGATAACTCAATTTAGAGAAAAGGTTTCAGCGCAGTGGTTGGTAGGAATCATCTGAAAAACTACGAGCTAATTCGCAAAAAAGAAGATACCTAATCAATCAAGAACCTTGAAACGGCTGGTAGGATTTTTAAAAAATTCGCTCTCCTTGTTCTTAAATGTATAATATACAGCGACAGCTTAATTTACTTATAATGCTTTTTCAGAAACTTTACAGGTGATTGGCTAGCTTCATGAGAAAAAATTGCATTACATAAGAACTTCATATATTTCTACAAAAGAGAATTTGTACAAGTAAGTTCGATACAAAAGGTTTTTCACACTGAATACACGATTTGAGGGCAACCGAACACTTAAAAAGCAAGTTTTAGACAAAGTATAGTGTGCGAGTGAGTGCATGTGAAGCAGCGTACCTCTAAAAATACACAAATTCGAAGTGACAATTGAAGTGCTTTGGCACATTAAATTTCTTATTTCTAATGTACAACGGAGTAACATGTAATGAAAACATTCTGCTATTATTTAGAATTATAAGCGTGAATTATATATAAAAGAAAATCTCATCTTAATGATGGGCGATTCGTTCAAGTCATGGGTGCAGGAGCACAAGGACACTAATCGGTTGAAAATACCAATTGAGCATTTTCAGAAAAATATTAGTGTTGTATGTACAGTATAACTTAAACACTCAATTTTTATTTACTTCAGATTTATACTACTTCAACTCTCTTAAACCGGAAGCGATGTTTCGTTTCATCTTTATTGGTTTACTCATGTCAATGCAAATCATGAGGCCGCGCCAAATGTCGAGTGGTTAGACTACTCTCCTCTCACCAAGGAGGTCCGGAGTCGACCCCAGGCAACAGCACGTGGGATTTGTTATGGACAAAGCGGCGCAGGGGGCGGGTTTTCTCAGGTTTCCCCCTGCCATCACATTCCACCGGTGCTCCACGTTCATTCCATACATCAGTAGTGTCATCGCCTGCGGTGCCACAAGTAGTAAAAGCAGTCGTTAAACACATAAAAAAGTGAACGAATTTCAATGAGAATCGCAGGCTAAACATTATAAAAGATCCGACTAACCTAGTAATTTCCGCTAATGTCCCTAATTATAAGGGAACAATTGAATAAGAACATTTTTTTTTCTGGAAAATGTTTATCTTGAATAGCATGAAGTAACAGAAGAATATAATTATTTTAATATTGTCTATCATGAAATCTCAACCCTTGTACACGCTTCTGCTAAAGAATGTTTCCTTACACCTACATCACGCCGAAAAGAATACTACAGGTGAACTCATGGTTTCACTACAGAATTTCATGTCTAGTTCTTTATTACATTAAAACTCTTATAAAGTGAAGGAAATGAAAATCCATTTATGTTGATAGAACTAAACCGAACACACAGTTTTAAATGGTCACTCCTACAATCACTGCTTCTAATCAGATCTGCAATCATACAAAAACAAGGTTAAACATTCAATGCACTTAGTTATAATATCAGAAAATAAGACTGTCTCCGTGGTCAAACGGGTAAGTGAGCTGACTTCTCACCTGCAGATACTGGGTTCGATCCACGGCTAGGACGGCGAATTTTTCTTTAACCGCAATTACTCCCTATCCCCACAGAGTCTGGAAGGTATAAATGGGCATGTGTTTAGTAATATAAAAAATAATTACCATAAAGTTCTAAACCTACACTAATACGAGTTGCTTCATAAGTCAAAGCCCCTATGTGACCATTGTATTGCAACAGGTCCCTAAAGAGATATAATTACACATTCATATATCTCAAGGTTTTTCTCAAGCTCACTCAACATCCAGGATTCACAAATATTAGTTTCTTATATTCTCTCTTTATAACATGGAAAATATTTTAGCATCATCAATTTCTTCTTCTTCTTTTATTATTATTATTATTATTATTATTATTATTATTAATATTATTAGTTTGTCACATTTCTGGAAAAAAACACGACTGTAACTCAAGTACAAATTAAAAATCGAATGCTAGCAGTTTTGGTTTGTATGAGAACTGGTAAAATGACTTAAGGATAAACCCATGCGGATTTTATTATATAACGTTACAAACTTATTTGTTGCTTGCCAAGCGGTAGATCTGCGATCGATTCATAGTACAGGCATAGGAATTTTTTTCCCCACCTAGGATACATGGACCGGGGTGCACTCAGCCTCGCGAGGTCCCTGGAGGGGCCCAATTGAGGAGCTACTTGATGGAGAAGTAGCGGCTCCAGGTCATGAGGACAGCATTAACTGGTCAGGGGGAGAGGGAGATCGAAGCGCAGTCCATGTCTCACCTCCTCAATAGTGCACCCCATCCATGACGTCTGTAACGGAGCGAGATGGGGGACACAGCAGCAGTCCAAGGCTCTTAGCTGTGCAAGGGAGTCACAAGCTTATACTAAAAAGCCTGCGATTTTCACAATGCACACAATAATTTTCTTAATAAGTAACATTTAATTAGTTGACCCACCCTAACCTAAATAACCTAAATTAACCTAACCTTCCTAAACTAATCTAACATCATAGCCAATAATAAACATCAGACACACCACATTCATTATAGAAATACATTACAACATCATATGACATCATTTGTCAATTTTTCGCTCTATTACAGCAGAATCATTCATCTCACGCATATTCAAGAAGATTTCTTTTGACTGCTACCCTTTGTAAGCTGCTTGCGAGTACATTAGCAATCGCAGCCGATCTACCAGAGAATTTACATCATCATAAGAAGATGTTTTATCTACACCGCTGACTTGGTCCAACCACTTCATTGCTGAGACATGTAGCTTCTCTTTAATCTTGAATAATAATCATGGCTAACACAAGACTCGTGACTTTGAATTATATACATCATTAAATGATGTTGCCAAGCATGTTGCATCAGGAAGGCAAATCACAGCACAGGCAAACACAATTGCAATGAGATACTTGCACAGCATTGTGCAAAACATAACATAGAATTCTATCAGAAAATTACAAAAATAGTTGCACAATGCTAATTTAACAAATCAATGTATGATATCCTAAGGACAACCTAACCTCAGTCATCATATTCAACATAACGCAAGCAATAACATTATACGTTAAATGAAGAAAATCCATTCTGTATATATTAATTATGACAGACAATAGACACATCTTTATCTACCAATACGTTTAATTCTTGGAGAACTCTTCAAATGGGGTATACGCTTTCCAAGAAACACGATACTCTCTTCGAGAAAGAAATGGTCAGATAGTGGTATGTACTTCGGTTCCTTTAGGAAAGTGTATATCCCATTTGAAGAGTTCTCCAAGAATTAAACGTATTGGTAGATAAAGATGTGTCTATTGTCTGTCATAATTAATATATACAGAATGGATTTTCTTCATTTAACGTATAATGTTATTGCTTGCGTTATGTTGAATATGATGACTGAGGTTAGGTTGTCCTTAGGATATCATACATTGATTTGTTAAATTAGCATTGTGCAACTATTTTTGTAATTTTCTGATAGAATTCTATGTTATGTTTTGCACAATGCTGTGCAAGTATCTCATTGCAATTGTGTTTGCCTGTGCTGTGATTTGCCTTCCTGATGCAACATGCTTGGCAACATCATTTAATGATGTATATAATTCAAAGTCACGAGTCTTGTGTTAGCCATGATTATTATTCAAGATTAAAGAGAAGCTACATGTCTCAGCAATGAAGTGGTTGGACCAAGTCAGCGGTGTAGATAAAACATCTTCTTATGATGATGTAAATTCTCTGGTAGATCGGCTGCGATTGCTAATGTACTCGCAAGCAGCTTACAAAGGGAAGCAGTCAAAAGAAATCTTCTTGAATATGCGTGAGATGAATGATTCTGCTGTAATAGAGCGAAAAATTGACAAATGATGTCATATGATGTTGTAATGTATTTCTATAAAGAATGGGGTGTGTCTGATGTTTATTATTGGCTATGATGTTAGATTAGTTTAGGAAGGTTAGGTTAATTTAGGTTATTTAGGTTAGGGCGGGTCAACTAATTAAATGTTACTTATTAAGAAAATTATTGTGTGCATTGTGAAAATCGCAGGCTTTTTAGTATAAGCTTGTGACTCCCTTGCACAGCTAAGAGCCTTGGACTGCTGCTGTGTCCCCATCTCGCTCCGTTACAGACGTCATGGATGGGGTGCACTATTGAGGAGGTGAGACATGGACTGCGCTTCGATCTCCCTCTCCCCCTGACCAGTTAATGCTGTCCTCATGACCTGGAGCCGCTACTTCTCCATCAAGTAGCTCCTCAATTGGGCCCCTCCAGGGACCTCGCGAGGCTGAGTGCACCCCGGTCCATGTATCCTAGGTGGGGAAAAAAATTCCTATGCCTGTACTATGAATCGATCGCAGATCTAGCGCTTGGCAAGCAACAAATAAGTTTGTAACGTTATATAATAAAATCCGCATGGGTTTATCCTTAAGTCATTTTACCAGTTCTCATACAAACCAAAACTGCTAGCATTCGATTTTTAATTTGTACTTGAGTTACAGTCGTGTTTTTTTCCAGAAATGTGACAAACTAATAATATTAATAATAATAATAATAATAATAATAATAATAATAATAAAAGAAGAAGAAGAAATTGATGATGCTAAAATATTTTCCATGTTATAAAGAGAGAATATAAGAAACTAATATTTGTGAATCCTGGATGTTGAGTGAGCTTGAGAAAAACCTTGAGATATATGAATGTGTAATTATATCTCTTTAGGGACCTGTTGCAATACAATGGTCACATAGGGGCTTTGACTTATGAAGCAACTCGTATTAGTGTAGGTTTAGAACTTTATGGTAATTATTTTTTATATTACTAAACACATGCCCATTTATACCTTCCAGACTCTGTGGGGATAGGGAGTAATTGCGGTTAAAGAAAAATTCGCCGTCCTAGCCGTGGATCGAACCCAGTATCTGCAGGTGAGAAGTCAGCTCACTTACCCGTTTGACCACGGAGACAGTCTTATTTTCTGATATTATAACTAAGTGCATTGAATGTTTAACCTTGTTTTTGTATGATTGCAGATCTGATTAGAAGCAGTGATTGTAGGAGTGACCATTTAAAACTGTGTGTTCGGTTTAGTTCTATCAACATAAATGGATTTTCATTTCCTTCACTTTATAAGAGTTTTAATGTAATAAAGAACTAGACATGAAATTCTGTAGTGAAACCATGAGTTCACCTGTAGTATTCTTTTCGGCGTGATGTAGGTGTAAGGAAACATTCTTTAGCAGAAGCGTGTACAAGGGTTGAGATTTCATGATAGACAATATTAAAATAATTATATTCTTCTGTTACTTCATGCTATTCAAGATAAACATTTTCCAGAAAAAAAAATGTTCTTATTCAATTGTTCCCTTATAATTAGGGACATTAGCGGAAATTACTAGGTTAGTCGGATCTTTTATAATGTTTAGCCTGCGATTCTCATTGAAATTCGTTCACTTTTTTATGTGTTTAACGACTGCTTTTACTACTTGTGGCACCGCAGGCGATGACACTACTGATGTATGGAATGAACGTGGAGCACCGGTGGAATGTGATGGCAGGGGGAAACCTGAGAAAACCCGCCCCCTGCGCCGCTTTGTCCATAACAAATCCCACGTGCTGTTGCCTGGGGTCGACTCCGGACCTCCTTGGTGAGAGGAGAGTAGTCTAACCACTCGACATTTGGCGCGGCCTCATGATTTGCATTGACATGAGTAAACCAATAAAGATGAAACGAAACATCGCTTCCGGTTTAAGAGAGTTGAAGTAGTATAAATCTGAAGTAAATAAAAATTGAGTGTTTAAGTTATACTGTACATACAACACTAATATTTTTCTGAAAATGCTCAATTGGTATTTTCAACCGATTAGTGTCCTTGTGCTCCTGCACCCATGACTTGAACGAATCGCCCATCATTAAGATGAGATTTTCTTTTATATATAATTCACGCTTATAATTCTAAATAATAGCAGAATGTTTTCATTACATGTTACTCCGTTGTACATTAGAAATAAGAAATTTAATGTGCCAAAGCACTTCAATTGTCACTTCGAATTTGTGTATTTTTAGAGGTACGCTGCTTCACATGCACTCACTCGCACACTATACTTTGTCTAAAACTTGCTTTTTAAGTGTTCGGTTGCCCTCAAATCGTGTATTCAGTGTGAAAAACCTTTTGTATCGAACTTACTTGTACAAATTCTCTTTTGTAGAAATATATGAAGTTCTTATGTAATGCAATTTTTTCTCATGAAGCTAGCCAATCACCTGTAAAGTTTCTGAAAAAGCATTATAAGTAAATTAAGCTGTCGCTGTATATTATACATTTAAGAACAAGGAGAGCGAATTTTTTAAAAATCCTACCAGCCGTTTCAAGGTTCTTGATTGATTAGGTATCTTCTTTTTTGCGAATTAGCTCGTAGTTTTTCAGATGATTCCTACCAACCACTGCGCTGAAACCTTTTCTCTAAATTGAGTTATCTGATATCTGCATGTTCCACTTTTATAGATGGGCTTCTACCGTAAACTTGATTGGGTTTTTAGCATTGAAACTGTTTTTCATTGGTCGAGCTATGTATTACTTACATTCTTGTTAGAGAAGTGTGTGATAAAAGTAAAGCTGAAGAAACGGATTATTTCCTGTATGAATGCTAGTAAACAGAAGTGCCCTCTAGATATTTGCGACTCAGCCTGGTGTTCCTGTTTTGCTGGTGTAAAGGGGTATTTTCGCTCTCAACCTTAAAGCGTGCAGGACGTCTATCACCAGAAATTACAATATTAAATTGTCTGATTATACACAATGAGGTATTCACCTACAAGCCCTTATCACCTGTCATGTAATCGATAATTTAAATGTCTAATTATGCAAAGGATTAGGATGTTGAAAATTTGTATTTGTTTTTGTGGAATAAAAACATTAGTGGTATTATATGTACATAATAGTTTTATTTATAAGTATTTTCATTACATTCCTTCTCCATGTCTGTGCCTCTTCAAAATGTTTTATTTTCATTAGTTAGATTAAATAAATGTTTGCTTATAAATGTGCCAGCTTCTTTACATCTTCATTTCTTTTAAAATCCTACTCATCCTTTGTTTTATTTTATTAAAAGAGTCTAGCGGCTTCGTTTTTTTCATGAATGCAATTATATATTATAGCACTATATTTTTCAATATATTCACAATGTGCGCACTTTGTCTTTTGTGCACATGCAGAATTTAGGGAGTCATAGGCGCGCTTTATATATGTCATGTATATACAAAGCCATTATGATCACTGCTTTTGAGAAGCACTGGTAGTTCATAATAAAGCACTACACTAGAATTATTTGTTTTGGATATGTAGAATGGGATGGATGCGTTTAGTTGGTCTGCTCTGGGTTTCATATTTCTCTATGCTTGCCTCTCGTTTACAAATATTGTGCATGCGGTCTTCCAGCAATCTCAGCTTCCTGAGATGACTAGCAAAAGGGTCTTTCTCCTCTTGTATCTCCTTGGATCTGGAACATTAGAATTATTGAAAATTAGTAAATGTTATTAGTTTTCCTTTGACTCGATCACTGCAATGGAAATAAGGTTAGTTTCTTTCTTGATGTAATAGCAATATATTATACTCACATTGATGCTTGATTCGATGTACTCATATTCGGAATGTCATCATAATCTTGTACAGGGCAGTTGTTCCATGGGTTTGAAATGCAGACATCCACCTCGTCAACGTCAGTCCTAGCAGGGTCTATGAGCTCTGGCGGTACCGGGATTGACTCTCGAACTCTGGAAAGAACAATGAGAGTTATTAATTTTTTCAAGAAATAAATGTGTGATGTGCTGGCCACTCGTCGTATTTTTAGTTTGTAATTACCTTTGTCTCATATGCCTTGACCAATACACGCTACAGGTCGAGTTGCAGATGAAGTATGATGTTATTCTATAATGCACTGCGGGTTTTGAACAAATCACCACATGAGTGCGACCGTTGCATAATTCTAAGTGATCTTCAATCTCATGTGCTGATCTAAACATATCCGTTGCATCTATGGTATCTGAATCGTGAAGCTCTTGTGTGTTCCGACCCCTAGATATATAAAAATGTATTGGAATTAGCCATCATTACTCGAATACATTTGTAGTACTTATAATAGTAGAAAGACGTGAATGTATTGTACTTACAATATATCTTTCTTGTAGACAGAGCAGTCTTCGGAACAGGGATTCCTTGAAGGTATCTGATTATGGTAAGCAGGGTATATGCATGTAATCGTATGCATTCGTCCATTGCACGATTCTTTGTGAAAGTATGTATAATGATGCGAATCTTCAGCACACTCTCTCCTGTATTCGTTCATATCATCAAAAGCTTTGACGTTTGTTTTCAAGAATGCTTTTTCACGGCGGTTATATCGAATAAGTAGCTCTATATTGCAGACCTCAGGCTTATATAGTTGCTCACATAAAAAAACATGTTTTCTTCAGTGTATACCTAAGGAAGGGGAATGCACGTATCTGCCTGTTCTTAGCCTAGAGGGGCCGAGTGAGGATGTTTTTCTAACAGAAAGCTCTGAAGGGGAGAGCTAGGATGTTTTGTTCAAAATGTCGCCAGCCTTCTTTATCGTCTGAAACTGGTCGGATCATGCTTCGCTTTTTGTAATAGGTAGTATGTTTCCGTTTTCCCTTGTGTTATATGTTAGCCAAGAGGTGAGCAGCCTTGCGCGGCTTTCTTTCATAGCGATTGTGATAAGTGGCTACTAAATATCCCCCCCCCCTTTATGAAAATGTTTATTTATGCTCAATCCTCAAGTTATGTGATGAGTGCTTCGAGTTATAAATTATACTTCTCTGTTGAAGTTAGAGAATACTGCTGTATCAGTTGTAGGCTGTCTAAGTGATTTCAAGCAATGTTAGCTGTTATTTTTGGTATGGTATTTATTTTTTGAAGATGTCTATTTATGCATAATTGTCAAGGTATGTGGAGAGTACTTCAAGTTATAGCTTATACTTCAGTGTTAAAATTAGAGAATACTGCTGTGTCAGTTGTAGTCTGTCTAAGTGGTTTCAAGCAATGTTAGCTGTTATTTTGGTATGGTATTTCATTTGAAGGTATTTATTTATGCATAATCGTCAAGGTACGTGATGCTTCAAGCTATAGTTTATACTACAGTGTTGAAATTAGAGAATACTGCTGAGTCAGTTGTAGGCTGTCTAAGTGATTTCAAGCCATGTTAGCTGTTGGTTTTAGTATGGTATCCCTCAGTTAGTTGTAGGCAGTCTAAGTGATTTCAAATTGTGTTAGCAGTTGTTTCTACTTTCTCTACACGTACTATGTACATAGTGTATAGAGAAGGTATTGTATTCCACCCAAAATCGGATGCTGATTTTTCACTGGGAATATATATGTTTTAGGGTCCCCTGTATAAAAAAATCCATTTTAGAAAAAGGTTTGTGTGTGTCTGCATGTCTGTGTGTTTGCGTGTGTTGGTATGTATATGTGTGTGCCTGTGCAGCATAGCTCAAAAACGCAAATTCTGTAAATTACCAAACTTGGTATTTAAGATTAGTATCTTCCAGGTATGCGACCCGAAGATTTTTTAGAAAAGCCCCCCCCCCCCAAACTACCCTTTACATGGAACGTTTTTTGGAAACATTTTATTTCTAAAAATAGCTCTAACGATTTTGATTAGAATATCGCATATTAAAGATATTTTCCTGACAAATAAAATGTATAACTTGAATTTTCTGAGTATAATCTCTGAAGACCTTTTTTACTCTGAAAAAAATTGTTATAACTAGTAAACCATAAGAGATAGATAAAAGCTTACCACACAAAAATGTAGGGCACGTTAAAACACACGATTATGTTAAATACATGATTTTTGTGGAGTGAACCCTTTTTTTTTTTTCGATATAATCATTGTTATTTGTTTCAGCTTTAAAAACGTATATTTTCTCATACAGGAAAGTGACATAGCAGCCTGCTTTTGACTATGACTATCACTTTAACCTATGGTACTCCCTTAGTTTGCTTCTACTTACAAGGAAGCAAGTATGAAGGCTATTTCTACTAGTGTTTACTCGATTAGCATGAAGTAAAAAGACGTACAAGCTTTTTAACAATAATTTGTTTCAGAGAGGTAGAGAAGGTCACGTGAATGGAACACATCATATTTTGGTATAGGTCTGACATTTGCGTAAATAAAAGCATTTTATATGTCTTGTGATAGTTATACGAACAATGTTTGAATGCACTAGGCGTGTAATCCAAGTATGTAATTAGCATGTAGATGTAATTTCGTGAAGAATTTGTATCACCCATTTCGCTACATCGTTGCAAATGGAGTTGTTATTTACATTTTTCAATTGAAGTAAAGGCATAATTGTAATTAAAATTTATTGAATTAACCGAGAATCTAATGCTCGTACTGAATAGGAGATGTTAAGGGTTGAGAAAAGTCTAATAGCCTTTTATTGTAACTTCAATTCTCTAAGCGTTACTGGCATTTTAATTGGCGTAATTGTAATTAAAATTTCTTAAATTAACCAATCATGAATCTTATACTTATGCTGGGTATGGGATTTTTTGGTAGTGTTTAACGCGCACTTTAACTACTTTTGGCGCCGCAGGCTGTGATACTGGTGATACATGAATGACTATGGAGCACCAGTGGAATGGGTATGGGATGATAAAGGAATAAGAAAAGTCTAATAGCGTTTTTGTAACTTCAATTCTCTAAGCGTTATTGGCATTTTAATTGGCGTAATAGTAATTAAAGTTTTTCGAGTGTGGGATAGCTGGAATTCATTCTTGTACTGTATGCAGGGTGATAAATGAGCAAGAAAAGTCTGATAGTATTTTATTGTAATCTCAATTCTTTAACCGCTATTAACATTTTAATTAGCGTAATTGTAATTCAAATTTATTAAAATTAACCAATCGTGTATCTTGTACTTGTGCTGGGTATGGGCTGATAAAGGAATAAGAAAAGTGTTATGGCGTTTTATTGTAACCTCAATTCTTTAAGCGTTATTGTCATTTTAATTAGTGTAATTGTAATTAAAGTTTCTTGATTATTCGTGAAGTTAATTCTTGTACTGGATAGGGGATTATAAGGGAATAAAAAACAGCTTTTATGTATAGCGAGTGTTATAATTGCATTCTACATTCAATCCTTTTTGAGGTTGTTTAATTTTACATAGCAGTAAAGTCGCGTGGTTGCACCCCCGCTGAAAGTTCATTGTAGGTCTCCGTGTAAGAACCGTTATTAAGATTTATAATGTCTAGTGTTGGAATGATGTTGGCATTCTCAGTGTTCGAGAGGTCCCAGGTTCAATTCCCTGTTGGGTGCCCTCTGCTCGTTGGAAACACAATCACTTCGCCGCCATATTGGTTTTTGATGTGATAAGTTAGTATGTTTTATAAAAGCAATTCTCTCTCTTGCTATTTTTCATTTCATATGTTGGTATTGAATAATAAAGCTTTTAACATGTTCAATCGTGTGAGTGTTATAATTCCTTGCAAAAATATTACCGCTAACGCATGTTCAATTGATATCTAATAATTTATATCAAATATTCCACTCAGTAATTTTATCGAGTTTTTTCGCCATGACAGTTGAACTATGTTTGTATATTCAGATTCTTTGTGAAAAGTTAGACTGATTTGTCATGCAAATGAGCCTTGTAGCTCTCGAATTGCCAGAGATAGAGAAATCATACGTGTTTTTAATTAAAAGAGACTATCGAATTGAAATCAAAAGAATTTTGTATTTATGATTAGAGATTCAGATTCCTCGTGAAAAACTAGATCGATTTGATATGCAGATGAACCTTGTAGCTCAAAAATTAGAAATTCGAGTGGGCGTGGTCAATCGATTAAATTGAATTTGATCTGTGAATGTGAAAGACGATTGTTCAAGTGATTAAGAGCCCTGCAAGTAAAATCTTTTAGACAGGTGGTTTGGCAAAGGGGGAGGGGGTAGTAGCCGGCAGCACATACTTTGATTGACAGGTACATGGGGAAGCTTTTAGACTGTTGTCTTGGCAAAGAGGCAGCGCTGTGTGGGTGGTCTGTCGGCTGATGTTTATCTTAAGTGTTACATATGTACATGATGTTTTACATGGGCGGCATCCTTTGAGTCCCGAAATCCCCCTTTATCCCCTACTTGCCCTCAAAATATATATTTCCGGTGAAATTTTGATGCTGAATTTTTCGGTAAAACGCAATGTTATCACTGCTTGCTATGAAGATGGTAGAAAAAAGGAACATAAATAACCCGAGATGTGTTTTTGGATACTCCAATCCTCGTCTATTTAAATGTTTCGAAAAGTAATTGCTTGAAGAAAGAAGTTGAGGAAGTGGATGCTTCTACTATAGTCTAGACCATTGCTACTGATGTTTCGCAGCCAAGACTGTGTTTTGTTTCCTGGTCCATGTCGGCCGTTAAACACTCAACGGGTACGCATCAATTTCAGCCATCACGGAATTCCAGGAAAACACACTCCAGTCTCCCTGCACAAATTGCCAAGCCCCTACTTTCTGAAATATTTAACTCTTTTTCCTGTATATTTCGAACAGGCAATGGACGAGTTCTTTCTGGGACCTCTGTCATCCTGAACTGTTTTCTTGATTATCTTAGGGAATCCTTTTCCAAACATGTCAATAGCAATCCCAACTTGCCTCCACTGCCTTTTCGGGTATCTTCACAACTCGGCTCTTCTCTTTTGTGCCCTTTATCACCGAGGAACTTTCTGCAGGTCTGAAAAGCACCGCTCCTGGGCCAGATGGTATTCCCTCTGCCTTCTATTCAACATTCTGGGATGTTATTGCTGCAGAACTAACCGTGGTGTTTGAAGAAGTTCGCCGGACTACTGTGATTCCAGAGAAATGTGTTGAAGGTGTAATTATTCTGCTCCCAAAACACTGATGTTCTAGAACCGTTGCCGAGTTTCGACCGATTACCTTGCTGAACTGTGATCATAAATTGTTGACTAAAGCGTTATCTTCACGGCTCAATTTGGTTTATGAGGCAATCCTCTGCAAAGTCTAGAATGCCGTGTCGAGTGGCAGGGACATCATATATAATGTTGGCTTGTTGAGAAATATTATTCCTCATGCTGAAACGGAGAAGCTTCAGTGGCTTTGGTTAATCTCGATTTTGAAAAGGCTTTTAATAATGTCAGACATTATCTCTGGACTATTATGCGAAATTTGGGGATTCGGGGAAGATTTGTTGTCTTCTTAGAAAACCTCTACGCTGCTGCGACTTCCAGGATACTCTGCAACGGCCATCTTTCTCCGAACCTCCGCGGTCAGTCCGACAGTCTGTCTTTTGTTAATGGGTCTGTTTGCTTTGAGCCTCGACCCCTTTCTGTGACAACTGCAGTCATCCTGAGCAGTCTGCAACTCTATAGTCAAGCTTACGGTACATACTGATGGTGTGATGGTATTCCTAGCAGTAATGTTGATATGCAAACCTTACATCGGTGTCTTCGAGAATATAGCACCGTTTCTGGGGACAGATTCATTCTTACCAAGTCGGAAGTTTTACAGTTTGGCCATTGGCAAGAGCCCCTCCATCTCTTAGATATGAATGTCACCCAAACGAAGATCTTGGGCGTTGTGTTTACACACTGCTTGCATGAGACTATGGCACTGAATCGGACTGCAAAATTGACGAAGTTGCGCGTTCTCTTAGCCAAGCAGCGGACACGGACACTGACCTTGTTTCAACGTGTTTGGTATGCGCACACTTATGCACTCAGAAGAATTTGGTACATTGCCCAAGTGTTTCTAAGCAGTTTTCTCAAAGGATTGAATGCCTCATTGGCTATTTTTTGTGGTCTGGGGCTGCATATCGGATTGCATGGGAGTAACTGTGTCTTCCTACTACTAAAGGTGGTTGTGGATTGATAGCAGTGAATGCGAAATGATTGGCACTTCTTGGGAAGTCGCTACTGCGTTTATGGATGGTGAAGGCCTTCCGCTTCAGCAAGCTCTTTGGACAGCACATCTACGTAACCCGGGTAAAGGCCTAAGCGCATTTTGACGCTAGTGGCAGACTTTTGTAACGCTGCCCAAACAGATCCTCAAAGGCCTTACCCCGGGTGCAATGGAACAATCTGCGTCAGTGGAGTATCACCTGAAAGAAATTTACAAATCCGAAGATCCCCACAAACTGAAAGGCTACAGTATACCTTGTTCTCAATGATGTACCCCACAGCGGACAAATTGTGGCGGCATGGCAGATCAACTTCTAATCTCTACTCCCGCTGTAATGAGGTGGAATCACTGCACCATAAATTAGTGGACTACGCCATCATATGCTCTGTTTGGGACTGGGTATATGGCAGGATCTGTGTCATCTGCGGTGGGGCACAAGAAAAACGTGAAAACTATTTAATCTTGGAATTCCAACAGGCAAACAGGCAGCTGTCAAATATCCTGACTTGAATTATATATTATTGGATTCTGCTGGTTGGAGACGCGGAACAACTACCGGACTTTCAGATTTTTATCGAAAAGAACGCTGGAAATTGGAAAAACGGACCCCTCTGATGTTGGATCTTCCGCATTTAAAGAGACTCTAGGGTCCGAACTGTAACAGAGTCAGTAATTGCCCCCCCCGCAATTAAAAAGAATAAAAAAAAAACAAAATAAAACAAAAATAATTAAAAAACAAATAATGCATTAATAGTGTCTACAACTGCTTTAATAATGTAAGACTTGAAGCTTTCACGGCGAATGTTATTAATTATGGCTTCACGGGTGATCAGCCGTGTCAGGTGTATAAAATCCAAGTCCCTGATGAAGACCATGGAGTGTGCAATGGTCGAAAGCTTGGATTTTATACACCTGACACGGCTGATCACCCGTGAAGCCATAATACTTTAATAATGTATTAATAAATAAATGTGCACTAAAAAAAAGAACAAAAATATATATTTTTATGACAAAAAAAATCGTAACCCATTTTGGAACCATAGGTACGGGAATATGTTGATCAGTGGCATGCATTCAGGAGAACCTTAGGTAACAGCTATAATAAGTGTAAGAATTAAACCAAGAAGTTTTGTCTGAAGGCTACCGCAGTTACACGGTCAGTCGTCACGGACAGAGACAACATAAGATTTATTAATAATACATTATTATAATCACATGGTTATACAATCTTGTCTAGATAAACCAAACATATTCTTCATCTCTATTTCCATCGGTAATGTATAGGACATGAGGTGAGACATGAACAAATCTTATCCATAGGAAAAGTTTCTTTCCTTCCCTCCCTCTCTGCAACAGCTGAGAGGGGCAACAGAGAAGCGAATAACACAACCACAATAGCGTGCAACATTAAACAATATTACAGTTCGCATACTAAGTATACCGGGTGGAAGGGATGTCATTACATTAATTTAAACCAGTAATAGATCTCGGTATTTGGAGCACATTTTGTACGTTACGTTTTTTCTCTGACCATTTTCTAAGGAGATGTTTTAGTTTTGTCGAAAACAAGAGAAGACAAGCTGGCAACGCTGCAGGTTTTGGGGAGGTGTCACTTGTACTAGGTCAGTACATATATACACGCCCACTAGAACGTTGAAGAAATTCCTTCCGTTTTTACTGTGCGAGTGTAGGTCAATCATAATGCCAGTTGCATTCGTTATCTTCCAAAATATACACCACCCTGCGTAGTGTTTGCAAGCGATCGACGTGTTTACATCCAGAAGCCGGTTCAGAAACCTGACAACCTCAACGCAAGATTACCGAGTTACTTCACTTCTGAAAAACTGCTCGGAATATTCCTTTGATTCTTTTAAATTATTAATTATTTTGAAACTCCGTGGGATCTCTCATAATTCCTACCGAAACTAATGCCAAAAATACGTTACTTTACGCATCTTAAAAGTAACAAACTATTATCTTCGTACATTCTTGTGGAATTACGTATTGGATTTGGAACAAAAGTAATTTATTTTTTCGAAATCGACTAATCAAAAAGCAAAATGCCATTAGACTTCTATGAAGCATGTGTTAGAAGGAATGTAATAAGTCTCTTTCCACCCGGTATAGAAGAATAAGTTTTTTAACAATAATTTGTTACAGAGATATAGAGAAAGTCATGTGAATCAAACACATCAGATTGTCATACATCTCAATCACGTGACTGGAAACTTCCAGAAACAAGAACATGCAAACTGTCACAAACTTGCGAAGCTGTAACAATCATAGTTACGATGTGAAAAGAACTTGCTGCCGACACAGGTGTCCACTAACGCACTGTAACGCACACACATTCGGCGATTACGTCGTAGACAAAATGAGATGCCTTGTAAGTGTATTGATAACAATTAGAAAAATCTCACGTGCTCCATTAACATGACTTTCTTTACATCACTGTAACAAATTATGGTTAAAAAGCATATCCTTCTATCTACTTTATGATAATCGATATAAACATTAGCAGAAATTGTCTTAATTATTTGCTTTCTTGTAAGTAGAAGGAAAATAAGGGAATACACTAGGTTAAAATGATAGTCAAATCTTTTAACATATCGTCCGATATGACCAAACAGGTTAAAGGACGCTTTTATGCAGGCCCAGGAGTTTACAAATGACTATGTGAAAAAAAAAAAGTATGTGCTTCATTCACATGACTTTCTTCAATCCGTTTCTATGTAGGGCCAGGAGTTTACAACTTTCCGTCTGCGAAAAGTTCAAGTATTTCAAATCTGAAACAAATAACAAGGAATATCTCAGAAATGGTTAATTCCACGAAAAACATGTATATGACGTAAATTCTGTGTTTTAACGTGATCTTCATTTTTTGTGTGGAAAGTTTTTGTTACAGTTTACCAGTTACGCAAAATTCATTCAGAATAAAGAGGTCTTTAGAGGCTATTCCCAGAAAATATAGATATACATTTAATTTTCATATAAATGTTTAATATACGGTATTTTAAAAAAAATCGCTACACCCATTTTTGAGAAAATCAAAATTTTCGAAAATTTCTCCACGTAAAGAATAGTTTGCGGTGGGGGGATTCTTATGAAAATCTTCGTGTCGCATTCCTGGAAGACACAAAACTTAAATATCAAGTTTGGTATTTTACCGACTTTTCGTTTCTGAGTAATCGTGTTCAAAGACACACGGACACACACACAGACCTTTTTCTGAAAATACTTTTTTTTTTTGGATACAGGGGACCCTAAAACGTGTACTTCCGATGATATTCTCGGTATCAACTTTTTGGGTGGAGTGCAAAAAATTTAAGTATTTTAAAACTGAAAAAAATAATAAGGAATATTCTCAAAAATCATCAATTTCACGAAAAAAAAAAAAACGTATATAACTTAAATTGTGTGTTTTAAGGAGAGATACATTTTTGAGTAGGAAGCTTTTGTCGATATCTTTTCTGTACAGAAAAGTAAGCAAAATCATTTCAGAATAAACAGGTCTTTAGAGGCTATTTCCAGAAAATCAAGATATACATTTTATTTGCATTATAAATATTTTTAATATACGGTATTTAATCAAAGTTGTTAGAACCATTTTTGAGAAAATCAAAATTTTCCATGTAAAGGTTTTCCATAAAAGGATAGTTTGGGGTTGGGGGAGTTTTCTCAAAATATTTGTGTCGCATCCCTGGAAGATATTAAACTTATATACCAAGTTTAGTATTTTGCCGGGTTTTGGTTTTTGAGTAATCATGTTCACATGTTTCACCTTAAAACGTCTATTTCTGGTGAAATCTCGATATTGAATTTTTGGGTGCAATACAGCATCTTCACTATACCTAAATACATAATACGCATAGAGAGAGAGTAAAAACAGTAGATGATAAAGCAGTAACCACTGCAATAAACGCTATAAAGATAAACAAGTAAATTAATACTGTGAAGGAAATTTAAAGGATTATAATATAATTAATTAAAGTAATTTTGTTAGTTGTATTTTGTGTATCAGAGTATATTAAAATAAATTATAGATTTTTGCCCAATTCAATAGCTTTGGATGTGAAAGTGGACTACACATCCCTAGGGAATTGTTTTCCCCCATCCCCCCCTCCATGTACTTGTTCAAGACCTAAACGTATTAGGGAAATCAAACTTGTCAACAACAGTAATAATAATAATAATAATAATAATAATAGGTAGAGTCAGACTGAAAAATTCAATGCCATAGCCGGGATTTGAACCACGGATTTCCCGGTGTCTAGCTGGTTGCTCTACCACTGAGCTACCATGGTAAAATGCCGGCATAGCATTGAATTTCTCACTGACTCGCATGTTTCCCGGTAAATCACAAGGTGTTCTCAAATTGTTTGAGACAACAACCATAATGGCGACTTACAATGATGCAAGTACTTTAAGTCCCAGGATTCATAGTATAACCAATTATTATGGTCACCTTGTGGTTTACCGGGAAACATGCGAGTCAGTTGAAAGATTCAATGCTATGCCGGCATGTTGCCATGGTAGCTCAGTGGAAGAGCAACCGGCTAGAGACCGGGAGATCCATGGTTCAAATCCCGGCTATGGCATTGAGTCTGACTCTACCTATCCAACTTCTGTCCGGCTTGAGTGAAAAAACAATCAAACCAATAATAATAAAAATAATATTAATAATCAACGCAGCTCCATGTCACGAACAGTCCACCAGGAACCTTGGCCTACCGCCCGGCCGCTGCATCCCCCATCTCGTTCCGAAGGCGTCATGAATAGGGTGCAGTGCTGAAGGGTGAGACGTGATCAGCGCTGGAGCCGCTACTTCTCAATCAGCACGAGGCTGAGTGCACCCCGGACCACGTCTCCCAGAGGGGGAAAATCCCCACACCGATACCGGGAATCGAACCCAGGTCTCCCGCTTGGCAAGCAGCCACGCTACCACCGCGCTAAGCAGACGACCAATAATAATAATAATAATAATAATAATAATGAGACGGCGCCGTGGGTAAGTGGTTAGACCGCTCGCCGCCCATCTAGGCGACCCGGATTCGATCCCAAGTGCCAGCATGTGGACGAAGCGGCGTCTAGGAGGGTTTTCTCCGGGTCCTACGATTTCCCCCGCCAATCATTCCACCAATTACTCCATAATCACCTTTCCTATCATCAATTTCGCTTATACTTCATATCATCCACTTCCTCATGTTCATGCCTGGCTACGGGCCGACCCTTCGTAACAAGTTCTCCATTATGTGGTTTCGTGCCGTTGGCTCCCCGACAGGCTTCTGGCCCCTAGGCATTGGCTTGTAAGTCCTATGGGGGTGTCAGTCCTACAAATACGGGGAGGGTAAGCCGGTTACGAAGAGAATAATAATAACAATAATAATAATAATAATAATAATAGCAGCTTAAATTTCCATTATTTTCCACTATCGATTACTGACTATACTAAATAACTATTCTTACCAAAACATATTTCTCTATCTACTTCATTTTAATTTAGCTAAATATTTGCAAAAATGGCTACAGTACACATTTCATTATAGATACAAAGGGAATAGGAAAGTAAAGTGTTTAACAGCTGGACGCTATAAGCTGGCCTTAAAAGTTTCTACTATTTCCATGCAGTCGCAAGAAACAACTGATAATCGAGAGAACTAAAACAAGTGACAAAGTATTGATCAATTCCAACCACCAATAATGAATATTCTCGGAAATGGCTTATGCCACAAAGGTTATTTGAAATAATTTATGAGTTTTACAGAGATCTACGTTTTTACTTTCTCTAGCACGAATATACATTGAACATTGTAGATAGAAAGGGCATGGTATTCCATCCAAGAATTCGATACCGATATTTCACAAGAAATACATATTTTGAGGACCACTGAATCTAAAAAGCAATTTTAGAAAAACGCTAGTGTGTCTGTTAGTGTGTTCGCGCGCGCGTGCGTGCGTGTGTGTGTGGACAGCACAGTTCAAAATCGAAAAGTGGTTAAATACCAAACCTGCTGCATCTTCCAAAGATGCGACAATAAGATTTTCAGAAGAAAAACCCAAACTACCGTTTACAAGAAACATTTTTCAAAATGTTTTATTTTCTCAAAATTGCCTATAACGATTTTGATTAAAATGCCCTATATTAAAGAAGCTTACATGGCAAATAAAATGCATATCATGAATTTCTTGGGAATAGTACCTGAAGTCCTCTTCATTCTTGATCACTTTTGTGTAACTGCTAAACCGTAAGGGATAGATAAAAACTTACTGCACAAAAAAAGATATATCACATAATTTATGTCATATACATTTTTTGTGCAGATAACTGTGTCCAAGATATTCTTTTTTATTGGTTTTAATTTTAAACCACTTATACTTTTCTCAAACGGGGTCATCTTTCATTTCATATCTCTTTTGTTTTACTCCTGGCCATGCAAAGAGAACCTAATTTCAATTGTTTCACACAGCGACCAGCTTTTAAAACATTTGACTACCGCTTCAGCCCAGAGTACGTCCATATTCCCCTTCTACTTAAAAGGAAATAAGTAATAAAATAATTTCTGTTAATGGTTATCTCGATTAGTAAGAAATAGATAAAAGAAAAATATTTTTTAAGAATGGTTTACTTGTGGAACAGGTAGAGAAAGTTGTGTGAATGGAACACATCAGATTTTTACTTTCTCTACACGTACTATGTACAGAGTGTATAGAGAAGGTATTGCATTACACCCAAAAATTCGATACCGAGATTTCATCGGAAATACACGTTTGGGGTCCCCCCTGAATCCAAAAATAACATTTTTACAAAAAGGTCCGTGTGTGTGTGTGTGTGTGTGTGTGTGTGTGGATGTGGAGAGCATCTACTCTTTACATTCAATTTTTCCCAAAATTCTGATTTTCTCATAAACGGCTCTAACAATTTTTAATAAAATATCGTATATTAAAGATATATATGTATATCTTGAATTTTCTGGGAATAGCCTCTGAAAACTACTATATTCTGGATCAATTTTACGGAATTTTGCATAACTGCTAAACCGTAAGAGGTGGACAAAAACTTACCATACAAAAATGTAGAACACGTTAAAACACACAATTTATGTTATATACATATTTTTTTATTATTATTTTTTATTTTATTTTTTATTTTTTTGTAGTTGATAGTTTTTGAGATATTCCTTGTTAAAAAAAAAACATATTTTTCTCATACAGGAATTTGTCAACTCCTATCCATACAAACAAAGGAACTTTTGACTATCACTTCAACCTATGGTACTACCTTATTTCGCTTCTACTTACAGAGAAACAAGTAATAAGAATATTTCTGCTAAATAGAAGCATAAGCTTTTTAATAGTATTTTTGCAGAGATATAGAGAAAGTCATGTGATTGGAACACATCAGATTGAGCTAAAACTTCGCAAAATAGTTGCATTATATGTTTCATTATAGATACAAAGGGGATAACGAAAGTCAAACGTATAGTAGAGAACATGACCTTAAAATTCCCTACTATTTCCGTACAATCGCGTGAAACAACTGAAATTCGAGAGTACTAAAAGGAGTGAGGAAGTATTGATCAATTATAATCTATAACAGTAATGGATATTCTCGGAACTGCCTTATGCCACAAAAAAGTTTATTTGAAATCATGCATGGTTTACAGAGACCTGCACATTTTGTGTAATATGTTTTCATTAATCGCCTATCGTTTACCATTTATATAACATTACACAAAAGTCCTTCTAAATGTAGAGGGATTCACAGTAATTTCGCAGAAATTTGAAAATATAAGTTTTATTTACCAAGAAAATATTTGATATATGCATAAGCGAAAGGTTTCTTTCTTTTTTTTTTTCTTTTTTTTTTTTTCTTTTTTTTTTAAATAGCCCCATTTGAGTTCACCTTGTGATTTACCAGGAAACATGCGAGGCAGTTGAAAGATTCAATGCTGTGCCGGCGTGTTGCCATGGTAGCTCAGTGGAAGAGCAACCGGCTTAGAGACCGGGAGATCCCTGTTTCAAATCCCGGCTATGGCATTGAATTTTTCAGTGTGTCTCTACCTATTATTATTGTTGTTTTGAGATGGCAACCCTTTGTGACGTCTAGGCGTGAGCACCAATTATTAATATGTGATTTTATAGCATATTTATTTGTAAAAAGTTGTGTGAATTTTCTTACATGGTATTGCTGGTTACGTTATTCAATTTGAAACTTGCGGAGCGCTTGGAAGATATCCGCATGCAATTTACAATCTAGAAACCTGTGCCAACTTCTTGCCTTATGCTTACGACTGCATTGTGGTCTTCCCTCGCGATTGCGCTGATGTGCGTTACGTCTGCGCTTGCGTTTCATTGTAAATACGTCTTAAGTGCACTTGCAGAACGCTGGATACAATGAAGAGATACAGTACAAGATAATTTAAAAATTCGCGGCCGTAAGAAGTAGCATTTCCTGAGTGGAGCAAAGGGCATCATTACGATGTTTCCATGACCGGATCTGAATTTTTAGTTCGTGAGTGCGCCACTATGCGCCATGGTGACGAGGGATCAACTCGCCGCCCACAGATGGCACTGTAGGACGAAATCTGACTTGCGGACGCGAAATGGCAGAAATTTTGCCCAGGTACCTTCTTCTTTCCCCGCTGGGAGACCTGGCCCGGGGTGCACTCAACCTCCTGAGGTCCCTGCGGGCCAATTGAGGAGCTACTTGACTGAGAAGTAGCGCCCCCAGATCGAGAAGGCCGCATCAACCAGCCGGAAGGGAATCGAAGCGCTGATCACGTCTCACCCTCCAGCTCTGCACCCCCATGACGCCTACGGGCCGAGATAGGGGATGCAGCAGTTGAGCGATAGGCCAAAGTCCCTTGTGTACTGCTGTGCCATGGAATTACGTTACCTTCTTTCAAGGTATGGGGTACAAATAAACATTACAGGGGACCACTGGCTTCACTCCCCTTCCGAAGGAAGCGATACTAAGTATTTTTGTGTCCGAAAAACTCCATCACCCTCCGCAAGGTTTGAACCTCAATCTTTGGGTTTTAAAGGCTAGCATGATAACCACTGCACCACGGAGGGCGACCACTATAGTATAACTTTGCCTAAAATGATCTCCTCTATGGCAAAATAAACTGAAAATATAATAATAAAAGCTTTAGATGATTTTTTAGTGCCTTCAAAACTACAAAATCACCAAATCACGTATCAGAGATTTAAATAATCTAATAGCAGCATTTAAGGTGTTAAATCTGTAAAACTTGACCAAAAATATGAAAAAGTAAAAAATTACTTTGTTTGATAATAAAATAATATGAAATTCTAAACCACAAGAAAAAATATAGTTTTTCCCCTTTAACGCACTTTAACTACAACTTAACTGAAGGTATAAATGAGTAGGCGCATGCTTATTAATAAGCAGTCCCAACTTTAAACCTTATTTTCCAAACGAAACTTTTTCCAACACCTTTCCATGCTCAAAATATTTCAGAAAATTCAAGCTTTCACTAATATGATTCAATTCTTTTATACTTTTTCTCAAAAGCACATTAAATGAAATGGTCATATTACTTTTTACTTTCTCCATACGCACTATGTACATAGTGTATAGAGAAAGTATTGCACTCCACCAAAAAATTCGATACCGAGATTTCACCGGAAATATATGTTTTAGGGTCCGCAATATCCAAAAAAAGCATTTTCACAAAAAAGGTCCGCGCGCGCGCGCGCGCGTGTGTGTGTGTGTGTGTGTGTGTGTGTGTGTGTGTGTGTGTGTCTGTGTTCGTGAGTCCGTGAACACGATAACTCAAAAACGAAAAGTCGGTAAAAGACCAAACTTGGTATTTAAGTTTAGTATCTTCCAGGGATGCGACACGAAGATTTTGAGAAAAATCCCCCCACCCCCAACTACCCTTTACATGGAACATTTTTCGAAAATTTTGATTTTCTCAAAAATGGCTCTAACGATTTTGATTAAAATTTCGTATATTAAACATATTTACCTGACAAATAAAATGTATATCTTGAATTTTCTGGGAATAGCCTCTGAAGAGTAGTTTATTCTGGATGAATTTTACTAAATTTTGGATAATTGCTAAACCGTAAGAGATGGACAAAAACTTACTACACAAAAAATGTAGAGCACATTAAAATACACAATTTATGTTATATACATTTTTTTCGTGGAGTTCGTCGTTTTTATGACAATACTTATTTTTGGTTTCTGCTATGAAAAACGTACACTTTTCTCATACAGGAACTTGTCAACTCCTATCCATATAAACAAAGGAACTTCATTGACATAGCAACCAGCTTTTGACTATCACTTTAACCTACGGTTGTCCCTTATTTCGCTTCTACTTACAAGGAAGCGAGTAATTAGACTATTTCTGCTAATTTTTTCTGATTAGCATAAGGTAAACAGAAGTATAAGCTTTGTAAGAATTATTTGATGCAGGGATATGGAGAAAGTCATGTGAATGGTACACATCAGATTTTTCGAAACAATGCTCCAATTTGTATAACTACATTATTACATTTTGAAAAATCATAAGTTTTGGAAAGCAGAAAAGTAATAATTTTTGCATATTAATTAGGGCTAATATTAAAAAACATATTATGAGAGATCTATTAGTAAACTCATTTTCTGTAATACTGAATATTTGTATGTGAATATCTTTTAAAATGAATCACGTGGTACATTTTTATTAGAACAATGAATATAGACAATAAAGAATTATTTCAATTACTATGCGAACTAAAAGTCATAAACATGGCAAAAATATAACTATTATTATGCACAATAACTGTTAAAAATTGCAATAAGAGATCTTACATACTGTGGATTTTCTAAATTTCACAGATGTATCACCTTAAACCAAATAAATGCATTTAAAACTAATTCTAATTGCTTCTTTGTAACACAGAATTTCGTGCCCTTGTTGAACAGTTAAACCATGGGGGTTTCGATAATAAATTAGATGAAGTAACTGCGCGCTTAGCTCTGAAATCAAAAGATGAGTTTACTTTCTCTACACGTCCTCTGTTCATAGTATATAGAGAAGGTATTACATTCCACCCAAAATTTCGATAGGTACCGGAAATACGCCTTTTAGGGTTCTTGTATCCAAATAAAGCATTTTTACTTTCTGTATACGTACTATGTACATAGTGTATAGAGAAGGTATTGCACTCCACTCAAAAATTCGATACCGATATTTCACCGGAAATATGTTTTAGGGTCCCCTGTATCCAAAAATAAGCACTTTCAGAAAAAGGTTCGTGTGTGTGTCTGTGAACAGAATAACTCAAAAACGAAAAGTCTGTAAAATACCAAACTTGGTATTTAAGTTTAATATCTCCCAGGGAAGCGACACGAAGATTTTGAGAAAAATCCCCACACCTCCAACTACCCTTTATATGGAACTTTTTTCGAAAATTTTGATTTTCTCATAAATGGCTCTAACGAATTTGATTACAATCTTGAATTTCCTAGGAATAGCCTGTGAAAACTACTTTGATCTGGATGAATTTTACGGAATTTTGCATAATTGCTAAGCCGTAAGAGATGGACAAAAATGTGCCACAGAAAAAATGTAGAGCACATTAAAACACACAATTTATGTCATACACGTTTTTTTTTGTTTTTTTTTCGTGGAGTTGACTATTTCTGAGACATTCCTTGTAATTTGTTTAACATTTAAAATACTTAAACTTTTCTCATACGGAAATTTGTGAACTCCTGGCCATGCATAGAAACGGATTTCAGCCACATGGCAACCAGTATTTGACTATCGTTTTAGCCTAATGTGTCCCCTCATTTACCTTCTACTTCAAGAAAGCAAGTAATAAGGCAATTTATGCTAATGTTTTATCTCGATTAGCATGAAGTAGATAGAAGAATAAGTGTATCAACAATAATTTGTTACAGAGATATAGAGAAAGTCATGTAAATGGAACACATCAGAATTTTTGAGTTATGCTGCCCTAAACAGACACACACGTGGTGTAATTGTTACCATGTAGTTTCTTATACCCAAGGTCGCGGGTTCAAACCCGGCGGACGATGGACTTTTTGGGGGCGTAAAAATCCTTAGCATGGCTTCCTTCGGAAGCGAAGTAAAGCCGTTGGTCCCGCGTCGTAGATTTACGGCACGTAAAAGAACTTCAAGCTTGATAGAGAGGCCTCTGAGCAAAATTAAGCGGTTTTTCTCGTCCAATATAGGACGCTGAGAACCACAGTAGTTAGAGAGCGTCCATAAATAATAATTCATTTCCATTTTCACACACAGAAGTTTTTTTAAACATGTGTTTTTTTTGGATTCAGGATATCTCTAAACGTATTTCCGGTGGAATCTAAAAATCGAATTTTTGTGTAGAATACAATACTTCCCCTTACGTAGTACAGAAAGTAGTAGTGGTGGTGGTGGTGATGGTATGGTGATCGTGGTGGTCGTCGTAGCGGTAGTGGTAGTGGTAGTATTATAATAATAATAATAATAATAATAATAATAATAATAATAATAATAATAATAATGTGTCGATGTGAGAGCTGTTTGTGTCTAGAGATCGCCTCCCTGCCCAGTGAAAAGGTGTGACTTGAAAGCGGCGCCCCGCATTCTTGCAGCCCGCGATGCGATGATGCGTGGGAGAGATAGCCCCTCCCTCTTCCAGGATATTCCGGGGGCCGCCCTCCCTAACTTGGCTTCGTATGAAAACAACTTCACGCTGTCAAAACTGCACGCCTCTTGCTGTTACAGCTGGATAACAAGAGGAATACTACATTCACAATAAGATGCACACTCAGACGTAAGCGCAAGACTTTACACTCGTGTTATTTCACATAGGAATACGCAAGACGATACGCAATGCAATGTAAGGGTTTGTAAACTCCAGGCGCAGACGTAACGCAACATAAGCGCAAGCGATAGGGAAGGTCATTCATTCACAACGTAGTCGCAAGCGTAACGCAAGAAGTTGATCTAGATCTGTAAAGTATTTACGGATATATTACAGCACTCCGTAGGTTTCAAATTGAATACCATAACCCCATATAAGAAAATTCACTCAATCTTTTACAAGTAAATAGGTTATAAAAGTTGCATACTAACTGACATTCAGGCAGTGACGTCACAATAACTACTCATTCAAAATTATTGACAATAGTACAAGCATAGAAACTGCAGAACGTGACAAAGCTACACATTTAATGCACTAAGAATAATCTCTCTGCGCCTTCGATTTATGAGAACCAAGAAATCTAGACGCAGATGATAGTTACATCTATTAAATCAAAGGAGAATTCACAAGAAGATTTTTTTTTGTAGTGTTTAACGCCCGCTTTAACTACTTATGGCACCGCAGGCGGTGACACTGATGATATATGAATGATGATGGAGCATCGGTGGAATGCTATGGCGGGGGAAACCGGAGTACCCGGAGAAAACCCGCCCCAGCGCCGCTTTGTCCACCACAAATCTCACATGCGGTAGCTTGGGATCGAACCCCGGCCATCTAGGTGAGAGGCGAGTGGTCTAACCATTCGGCCACGGCGCGGCCAAGGAGACTGTCATAACCTCTTAAGGGAAATTAGAGATGGTGCGGCACTGCCGGCCAAATAGAAGAGCATACATGTTCGGCAGGCCCTGTAAAATGTTCAGTGCGATCGTCTGTTGTTGAATGCAATGCATAGAAAAAGGAAGCAGAATTCCCTCTCTTTGTACGCAACGCAAGGATAAAGGTTGAAGTTTGCAAACGCTTGCGTTGCGTCTTGCGTGTTTCTGTGTGAATACTTACATTAAATAACAGGAGTGCAAAGTCTTGCGCTTATGTTAGGTCTACACTTGCATCTCATTGTGAATGTAACTTTATCCTTGCGTTGCATGCAAATAGGAGAAATTCTGCTTCTTTTCTCTATGCGTTGCTTTAGAATTCAACAACAGACGATCGTTGCAAGATTTTATAGGGCTTGCTGTACATGCACGCTCATCTATTTGGTCGCCCTCCGTGGTGTAAGGTTTACAAGGTCGCGGGTTCAAACCTGGCGGAGGGCGATGGATTTTTTCGGGCGTAAAAATCTTTAGCATGGCTTCCTTCGGAAGGGAAGTAAAGCGGTGGTCCCGTGTCGTAGATTTACGGCACGTAAATGAAGCTCAAGGCTGATAGAGAGGCCTCTGAGCAAAATTAAGCGGTCTTTCACGCCCATTTTAGAATGGGACGCTGAGAACCACAGTAGTTTGAATAATAATAAATAACAGGCCATTTTTTCTTCTATTTGGCCGTGCAATGCTGAGCCATCTCTAATTTCCTTCAAGAAGTTAAGACAAGTCTCCTTGCGAATCCCTCCTTTGATGTAACTATCATCACGTCCAGATTGCTCGGTTCTCATAAATCGAAGGCGCAGAGAGATAAATCTTAGTTCAATTAAATGTGTAGCTTTATCACTTTCTGCAGTCCCTATGTTTGTACCATATAAATATGAACAATTTATTTTTTTTTTTGTTTTGTTATGTTCCTTATTGTCATGACAGGCTTCTGAAAACTAACATGTTTAAAAACCTCACGGAAAAGTTTTTTAAGTCTCATAAATATGAATCAGTATACAGTACCAAGGGAACGCAATCTGTTAATAGCCGCCAGATGGCAGTGGTAACACGGTTATTTGTTGCTAAATGGCAGTAGTAGCGCTCTATTTTTCTTCCCCATTAAATGTTAAGCTAACACCCCAGTTTATCGAGACAATGACGCAACGCAGCAGTGAAATTCAAATACGTTTTATGTATTAACTGTCCTTTCCTTACTCCTATCGTTTTAAATAAATATGAAATGCAAATACATTTTTAATTCTTAACCTACCTTTCCTTACTCCTATCGTTTAAAATAAAGAAGCTTTCCTGGAGACGAACACCTAGAGTAAGTACTTAGTACTTATTTGTTTGCCGCTAGATGGCCGTAGTACTGCTCAATTTTTCTTCCCCATTCAATGCTAAGGGAATGCACCCGGTTATGCAGTCAATGACGCAAGATAACAGTGAAAATCAAATATATTTCTTATGTACTAACTATCGTTTCCTCGGTCACATCGTTTAAATAAAGAGTTAAGTATTTTTAGTTGTAATTCTTTAAAATTAACAAGTAATAAACCATGCACATAACCAATAATCCTTCTTGGAATCTGAATATTGCGGAGAAATGACGGGACCCGGATAGTAAACCATTTTAGGTTAACTTCCTATCACAGTTAGTTATTTGAGGTAATGTGGCACATGAGCTTTCATCAGAATATGAATAGATCCCCGTCACCATCACACTGCAATTGCGATGCTCTTTATACATTTGATCAAGTAATATTTTTGGTTAAATGGATACATTTAATACACAAAGCTATCATCAAATAAAAACTTATCACTTTCTCAACCAGATCTACTTGCTCTTTAGTTATTATATTGTTAGCCTTAAAAATAGCTGTTTTGACATGCCATAATGCCGGCACCAACTCAAGTTTTCTGGTAAACTACAAGGTGTTCTCAAATTTCTTTTAGAATAACCAAGTATAGGAATTTTCAAGCTTTAAAGCCAGCACACAATGAAATTAGACTGAACTTAACCAGTGATGTCCAACTCCATCCTCTCAGCAGACCATGTTTATCTGCCGTTATTAGGTTTTTCAGGCGACTTTGTTCATTAGGGCGCATCTCTTAGCCACTCAGATTCTCGACGCGCAGCCTAGTTAAATCTGTGAGTATTTCTGCTTTGAGTGAAAAATGTTAATAAATGAATGTTAAAAGCTTCGGAAAAGCTGTAGTTCTGTGAATAAAAATCACTATTTCTGCAGTTTTTAAAATTTTGTTATTAATAAAAAAGGTTTTTTAATTTTTTTTTTTTTTTTTTTTTTTTTTTACAAGGGCGAGCCAGAAAGTAATGGACATTTTGGCATAACTAAATAATAACGAAACACACAATCATATTTAAACAAAGTTACAGTACTTTTTTTTTTACCTTAACGTCCTTTAACCTGGTTGGTTTTATCGGACGATGACTGAAATTGGTGAAATGTTGCTCTCAAATGATCTCGGGGTCCATGGAGCTTAAAGTTATTCAACATTCGTCTTCTCAGGATAAGGGAAAACCCCGAAAAAGACCTTATCCGGGCAACTCACCCTAAGCGAGATTTGAACTTACGACCTTTTGAATGTAAAACAGACACAGTAGCCTACTTTATTTCCAACGTAATCGCCATTACTATCAAGGTATTTATTGTCACGTGGTAAAGATTTGAGCCAAGATGTTGAGGTTTTCACCGGTTGCGAAATCTTTTCCACCCAAAAAGTCATGTATGGTGACCAAAGTGAAATACCGGTTTTTCTGAATTCTTTCACATCAGCATTTGGTTTCAATTCTTTCATAAGATTGATGAACTTCCCTCTGGTCTTTTTCGTACATACTTGTTCTTCCTTGATTACTCGTAAATTGTGCGTCATTTCCTCACTGAAGATTCGTGCATTGCATTATCACTATACACTTGCGTTATTTACCTATAAAATTCAATTGACCGAACATTTTGTACATTCAAAAGAACGAATAAGTTCTTTGTCGCGAAAAAAGTATAACATCGGCAGTTAAAAATCTACAACCACGTGACAATATATGTATTGACAGAATGGAGATTGCGTTGAGAAATAAAGTAAGGTACTGGTAACTTTGTAAATAAAGTTTTGTGTTGATGTCTTTCGTTATTATTTAGTTATGCCAAATTGTCTGTCACTTTCTGGATGACCCTCGTATTTTGGTGTGCTCAGAGTTGAGACGGTAAACACACCAGCCTAAGTCAGCTTCTAACTGCGCAAACCCAATCAGCTCTTGTAATAATAATTTATTAACAGCCATCCAGCAGCTATATTGTGGAGTGTTTTGTGTTAACGTTTCGTGACATAGGATAGGATACGATCGGAGAGAACTCGGACCCGAACCTACGCCCCACGAGGAAGGGATGAGGTGAGAAGAAACACCGGGCAGCGGATCCAAGAGCCACGGCACAGCAATGACAGAATTCCTACAACTTTCCGACTGAAGCACCCTGGACGTGGGACAGGCAGACCGGGTCCTCCGCAATATGCAGCGTCTTCATCCGGCAATCAGCCGAAGTCGGGGGACGGAGATAGTCACTGAGTCCTTTTACCTTGCCATGCCGCACCGAGCACCATCGCCGACACTTGCAACCTTGAAAGGAACTAACGGGATGAAGGAAGAATTAAATGAGAATGGAAACGACATGGAGGTACTGGAGATTCGGGGGATGAAAGAAATTTACCCAGAATTCGCCTGGTGACCCAGGGAAAACCCCAAAGAAACCATGGGTCAGTAGGCCAGCCCGGAAAGCGTACTTCCCGAATACGGGCCACAGACAAAGCTCGTAATATACCGGCAATACGATAGTGTTGAACTGGAGAGAGTCTGTACTTTGTGCGGTGCACGTTTGATAAATATACATTTTAAAGGATCCATGTAACTAACACTTCTAACGAAACGTCGCAGTCAGGCAGGAGACATTGTGGGATTGTCATTCTATCTACATCACCTTAATTGAGATAAAGATTTGTGAAAGTAATTGTGTTCCATATTTCCTTTTAGTTCAAATGAAAATTAGGAAATGCAGTGGGCTTAAATGATAAAAGATATTTTAAGAAATGATCGCTATGCAACGGATTTGAAAGTCTGTTCTTTTTGGTTGATCAGGAGGAAGAAAAACTAGTAACAACTTCCCACTTGATAGATTGATAGTTATAATTGAAACCAATTACAACGGATATCCTAGAAAGGGTTAACTTCATTAAAACAATGTATTGTATCTAAATTTCTCAGGACCGCCCCCCTTATTGTAGTTTAACTTCCTTTAATAGGTATAACATATCGCAATGAAATTGCTGAAATTGTCCTTAAATGAGCTTGGGGTCCTTTGAGCTTAAAATACTCGACATTCGTCTTCCCAAGATAAGGGAAAACCCCGGAAAAAGTTGTTATTCGGGTAGAGCACCCAAACCGAGATTCGAACTCAAGATCTCGTAAATGTGAGACAGATATGCTATCCCCACACTACAGAGGGGGGCTTTGACAAAACTGTATCCTTTTAACAAGATCTATATTCTTTGTGCAATAAGGTTGTGTCTATCTCTTACGGTTTATCGGTTATGCAGGAGTAATAATTCAGAATGAAGAGGACTTCAGATGATATTCCCAGAAAATTAAAAAAAATATATATATTTTAATTTATTTATTTAAGGTCACTTTATAACAACAAAGGTCATCAGCTACCACAATATTCTTACATATCAAGATCAATGTATATACAAAATTTAAAATATATTACAACTGTAGTCATAAACTTAACTATTTGGACTTTGATAACAGTAAAACATAGTACATCTAAATTGGTAAACAATTATTATTATATCAAACTGTGGTTATAACAATTAAATTACATTATATAAGAGACAACCTTTGTGATATCTCCATTAACTTGATAGCTTTTCTGCATCCTTTGGTGGTGTTAAAGATGGAATACAGATCACTCTTGAGGTTTAAGTTCCTTGTGTCGTTCAGTAAAGCAAGGCACTCGAGGATAAGGTGAGATGATACGACTTTTTGGGCTGAACATTTTGGACTGGTTGTTTTCTTCATCAGATAACATGGCTGAGGTTGAAGTGTCCGATGCGCAACCTGGTGAGTAGGACCTTTGGTTTTCTTCGGAATTTTAAGTGTGATGTTGCCAGTTCTGTAACAGATTTCCTAACCGGTTGTAGTTTTGAAGGCGCAGATTTCCACTGTTTGTCCCAGTGGTCCGCGATATGGCTTTTAAACTTTTTACTTTCTCTATACGCACTATGTACATAGTGTATAGAGAAAGTATTGCACTCCACCAAAAATTCGATACCGAGATTTCACCGGAAATATATGTTTTAGGGTCCCCAATATCCAAAAAAAGAATTTTCACAAAAAGGTCCGTGTGTGTGTGTGTCTGTGTGCCTGTGTGTCTGTGAACACGATAATTCAAAAACAAAAAGTAGGTAAAATACTAAACTTGGTATTTAAGTTTAGTATCTTCCAGGGATGCGACACGAAGATTTTGAGAAAAATCCCCCACCCCCTAACTACCCTTTACATGGAACTTTTTTCGAAATTTTTGATTTTCTCAAAAATGGCTCTAACGATTTTGATTAAAATTTCGTATATTAAACATATTTACCTGACAAATAAAATGTATATCTTGAATTTTCTGGGAATAGCCTCTGAAGAGTAGTTTATTCTGGATGAATTTTACTGAATTTTGAATAGCTGCTTAACCGTAAGAGATGGACAAAAATTAGCTACACAAAAAATGTAGAGCACGTTAAAACACACAATTTATGTTATATACATTTTTTTCGTGAGTTCGTCGTTATTGAGACATTCCTTATTTTTGGTTTCTGCTATGAAAAACTTACACTTTCCTCATATAGGAACTTGTCAACTCCTATCCAAATAAACAAAAGAACTTCATTGACATAGAAACCGGCTTTTGACTATTATTTTAACCTATGGTAGTCCCTTATTTCGCTTCTACTTACAAGGAAGCAAGTAATAAGACTATTTATGCTCATTTTTTCTCATTAACATAAAGTAAATAGAAGTATAAGCTTTTTAAGAATAATATTTTGCAGGGATATAGAGAAAGTCATGTGTATGGTACACATAGTACGTGTAGAGAAAGTAAAAAGTGGCTTTAAATCTTATTTGTGCACGTTTAATGCAATGCCCATGGGCTGTTCTACTTGAGTGAAAAGTGTTTAAGAATTTACAGACAAATAAGGACAGACTGTTGCAATATGAGAGACGTCAGGAATCTGTTATGACCTGCATGTAGGACTGCGACACACACTCGGGTACGGAGGAAGAATCTCCACTTTTAGTTTTGTACGGAGTCAGACCCAACAGAGGTCAACACAGTTTTCCCAAGCACTGCTGAAGAGCCTTGATCAATGTAAAGGATGGGGAGGGCCCAAGTAAAATAACGGTGTGATGGCACGCTTAGATGCTGATGGGTTACATTTGACTGCAGTTGCATGAATTTTGTTCTTTTGTATTTAGAAAACACACTACAGTTTTATTGCAAAATATTATAATTTTATACTATAAAACTATAACTAGCCTAATTTTCTTTGATTAATCATCTTTGTTGTATGTGTGCAACACCATGTAATAAGGGTTAAACACTTAAGGTTTTCTCAAACAGGAAGTCGTCAGCCGCGTTTCTTTTGTTTTACTCCTGGCTATGCAAAGAAAACTAAATTTCAATTGCAATCAAATAATGAGAGCTTTTAAAATATTTGAGTATCGTTTTAGTCTACAGTATTCCGTTATTTCCCTCCTACTTATAAGGTTCTAAGGAATTAAGTAATAAAATAATTTCTGCTGATGTTTAGACTAATAAGCATGAAGAAGAAAGGAGAAGAATCCTTTGTAAGATATTTGTTTGCAGAGCAGGAGAAGAAATGTATGTGAATGAAACGCATCATACTTTTTACCCTCCTTAAAACATGACACTAAAAAATACCCGTTAGAGATATTTTTGAGAAAATTAAAGTTTTCGAAAATGTTCCTATGTAAAATGTAACTTGGAGTGGGAGTATTTTCTTAAAAATCCGCGTGCCGCATGCTTGGAAGATGCTGAATTTAAACAAGTTAAGATATTAATCGAGTTCTCGATTTTTACTTTCTTTATACGTGTTATGTACATAGTGTATACAGAAGGTATTGTAATGCACCCAAAAATTCCATACCGAGATTTCACCGGAAATACATGTTTTGAGATCTCCTGAACCCCCCACCCCCAAAAAAAAAACATTTTAAAAAAATCTCCGTGTGTGTGTGTTTGCCTGTGTGTATGTGTGTGTGTCTGTGGACAGCATAGCTCAAAAACGAAAAGGCCGTTAAACACCAAACTTGGTACTTAAGTTCAGTATTGTCCAAGGATGTGACACGAAGATTTTCAAGAAAATCCCCCACCTCCAACTACCCTTTACATAGAACATTTTCCAAAAATTTTGATTTTCTCAAAAATGGCTCTAACGATTTTGATCAAAATATCGAATATTAAAGATGTTTACATGACAAAATGTATGTCTTCAATTTCTGGGAAATATCCTCTAAAGACCTCTTTATTCTGGACGATTTTTATTGAATTTTGCATTACTGGTAAACTGTAAGAGATAGACAAAAACTTACTGCACAAAAAAGTGTAGATCACGATAAAACACACAATTTATGTGATATACATTTTTTTCGTGGAGTTGATCTTTTTGAGATATTCTTTGTTATTGGTTTCGGCTTTAAAAATCTTCATACTTTTCGCATACAGGAATTTGTCAACTCCTGTCCATACAAACAAGGCAACCAGCTTTTGACTATCACTTTAACCTATGGTACTCCCTTATGTCGCTTCTACTTACAAGGAAACAAGTAATAAGACTATTCCTGCTAATTTTTTCTCGATTAGCATGAAGTAAATAGAAGAATAAGCTTTTTAACAATAATTTGTTGCAGAGATGAAGAGAAAGTCATGTGAGTGGAACACATAAGGATTTTTTTTTATTTATGCAGACACGGCTTTTTGAATAAATATTTTCTGGGAGTAAGGTGCCTCCGTGAGATTTTAACATCAAAAATTTTGAAAAGTAAAAAAGTGACCTTAAAATCCTGTTTGCACATTTAATGCAATGCCCATGGGAAAGTGTGAAGTGTATCGCCATGGAATTTCCAAGCAGATAAGTAAAAGATATTTGCAACACGAGAGACGACAGGAATCTTTTATGGTAGAAGCGACACACACTTTGAGAAACTCGGGTGTGGTTTTATTTTTGTACGCAGTCAGGCCCATCAGAGGTCGACACAGTTTTTTCAAGCGCTGCTCAAGAACCTTGATCCCGTCATAATAGAAAGCCTTGTCTTTATGCCCAAGAAGTCTACATATGTCGCGCCACGTAATTATGAGCGAGAAAAGGGTAACTAACAAGCTCCATTTGGAGAAGTGGGGCAGGTGGGAGTCGCAGGGCGCCAAATACGGGGAACAAATGACGATATCACTGCCTTTGTTGCCACTGGCATCAAGGCCTTACACAGCCAACTTTGATCCAACTGTGTGACAAAGAGTATCATAAAACATATGTTATAACATATTTTTAGACAGTTGATGCTAAAAGTAAGTCTTTTATCAGATGTCAATAGTGTTAAAAGTAGAAAATTCTATCACTTAGTGTTATAAAACTATAATACTCCAATGTAGCCAACTGTGGTTTATGCGTCCACGGCCTCATTCAAGTAGGCTATGACTCTAAAAGCTCGTATCGGTCCATGAAATGGCGCATGATTTCAATGTCATGAGCTTGGAATCTGCTGAACCAGACAAAATTATGCAAGCAGCGGAGAGAGTAAAATTAGAACTGCTACCAAAAAGAGTCAAGAAATCAGTATGACACCGCATACAACAGATGCAAGTCATGTTGTCACCACTGAGCTAAGCAAGTTAACAACTGAATATCGTAGACCGTTCAGCATGAACTCCTTGAAATAGGTAAAACAATATATTTATAATTACAATATGTCTATAAATATTAAGAACTGTCTAAAAACAGTGTATGACACACGTGTTAAAATTGTTTTATATTGTTTGTAGCCTCCTACGCACAGTATTAAACACCTTTTTTACCACTTGTATCATAACTATTACAGTGGTCCTTCTTTTATAAATATTTGTGATAAAACTTCTATGATACATGCTCGGATAGATGTATACTTTTATAAAATATAATTGATACTGAAGCAACACAGTGAAAAAAATCTGATGTATTCCATTCACATGGCTTTCTCTATATCTCTGTAACAAATTATTATTGATAAGCTTATTCGTTTATTTATTTCATGCTAATCGAGAAAAATTACAGAAATAGTCTTATTTCTTGCTTTATTGTAAGTAGAAGTGAAATAAGGGAGTACCATAGGTTAAAGTGAAAGCCAAAAGCTGGTTGCTATGTGACTGAAGTTCGTTTGCTTGTATGGACACGAGTTGGCAAATTCCTCTATGAGAAAAGTATAAGTTTTTCAAAGCTGAAACCAAAATCAAAGGAATATCTAAAAAATGATCAACTCCACGAAAAAAAAGGTATATAACATAGATTGTGTGTTTTAACGTGCTCTACATTTTTTAGGGTTAAGTTTTTGTCCATCTCTTATGGTTTAGTAGTTATGCAAAATTCATCCAGAATAAAGTAGACTTCAGAGGCTATTCCCGGAAAATTCAAAATACACACTTTATTTATCAGGTAAATATCTTTAATATAAGATATTTTAATCACAATCGTTAGAGCCATTTTTTAGAAAATCAAAATTTTCGAAAAACGTTCCATGTAAAGTGTAGTTAAGAGTTGGGATTTTCTTGAAAATCTTCGTGTCGCATACTTGGAAGATACCAAACCTAAATACCAAGATTGGATTTTAAAGGACTTTTCGTTTTTGAGCTATGCTGCCCACAGACACACACATATACACAGACACACCGACACACTCGGACTTATTTCTAAAAATGTTTCTTTTTATTCAGGAGCTCTCAAAACATGTATTTCCGGTGAAATCTCGATATCGAATTTTTGGGTGCATTACAATACCTTCTCTATACACTATATACATAGCAGGTATAGAGAAAGTAAAAACGTTTCAGAAAAGGGTCCGTGTGTGCGTGTGTGTGTGTGTGTGTCTGTGTATGTGGACAGCATAGCTCAAAAACGAAAATACCGTTGAATACCAAACTTGTTATTTAAGTTTGATATCTTCCAAGGATGCGACACGAAGATTTTCAAGAGAATCCACCCATCCCTAAATAGCCTTCACATGGATTTTTTTTTTTTAATTTTGATTTTTTCAAAAATGGCTCTAACGATTTTGATTAAAATGTCATATATTAAAGATATTCAAACGACAAATAGAATGTATATCATGAATTTTCTGGGAATAGCCTCTGAAGACTACTTTATTCTGGATGAATTTTACGGAATTTTGCATAACTGCTAAACGTAAGAGATGGACAAAAACTTACCACACAAAAAATGTATAGCACGTTAAAGCACACAATTTATGTTATATACATTTTTTTCGTGGAGATGAGCGTTTTTAAGACATTCCTTGTTTTTAGTTTCAACTTTGAAAAACTTATATTTTTCTCACACAGGAATTTATGAACTCCTGTCCATAAAAACAAAGGAACTTCAGTCACATAGCAATCAGCTTTTGACTATCACTTTAACCTATGGTACCCCCTTTTTTCGCTTCTACTTACAAGGAAGCAAGATATTTAAAATAATTTGTTGCAGAGATGTAGAGAAAGGCATGTGAATGGAAAACATCGTGGCCTAAACATTAACAGGTTGTATAAATTAAAATGCAACACATGAAGAAATGATTCACCTGATATATACATATATATACTTTTGCAGACAGTAAGTGATTTTCTAAGACACATTTCAGTGGAAAGCGTATCAAGAAGAAATATATCAGATCAATATTTATTTGCCAGCAGATAAAGGACTGGTGGCCGTTCTGTCTGCTATGATCAATAATTCGGATACGGATTGCGTGTCTCAGAATACCAACTGCATTATTAAACGCAGCTAAAACGGAACTAATTTTATCAGCGAATTGGGGGATGCAGTTTATCAGTTGCTCTTCGTGACACGGCTCGTTGTGGGGGGGTCGATATGCAAATGCGAAGAGCGCAGGTTCGAATCCTGCTTGGGATCGAGCTGCCAGCTTCTTCCATAGCCCCAAGAACGTCGAGTGCCCCTAGCGTCCCCTTCAGGGGTTAGAATCAAGCGCCTGGGAGTGCTGAGAGGTCAACTCCCCCGTCAAATGCATGCATTTCTTGGAGCGAATGAGAGAGTGATCCCTAACCTTGGTTTTCTACTTTCACTACACGTAGATACTATATATATGTCCCAAAAATGTGTTTTCAGAAAAAGGTCCGTGCGTGTGTCTTGAATACGCTAACCAGAAAACGAAAAGTCCTTAAAATACCAAACTTGGTATTTAAGTTTAGTATCTTTCAGGGATGTGACATGAAGATTTCAAGAAAAATCCCCCACGCCAAACTACCCTTTACGTGGAAAAAATTTCGAAAATTTTGATTTTATCAAAAATGGCTCTAACAATTTTGATTAAAATATCTAGATTAAAGATATTTAGCTGACAAATAAAATGTATATCTTGAATTTTCTGGGAATAGCCTCTGAAGACTACTTTATTCTCGATTAATTTTACGGAATGTTACATAACTGCTAAACCGTAAGAGATAAGAAAAACTTACTAAAAAAATGTAGAGTACATTAAAACACCCAATTTATGTTATATATTTTTTTTCGTGGAGTAGCTCGTTTTTAAGATATTCCTTGTTTTTGGTTTCAGCTGTGAAAAACTTATACTTTTCTCTTACAGGAATTTGTTAACTCCTGTCCATACAAGCAAAGGAACTTCGGGCACATAGCAATCAGCTTTTGACTATCACTTTGATCTATGGTAATCCCTTATTTCGCTTCAATTTACAAGGAAGCAAGTAATATGAATTTCTACTAATTTGATCTCAACCAGCATGAAGTAAATAGAAGCATTAGCTTTTTAACAATAATTTGTTGCAGAGATGTAGAGAAAGTCATGTGAATGGAACACATCAGATTTTTATACAGGGGACCCTAAAACGTGTATTTCCAGCGAAATATCGGTATCGAATTTTGTGTGGAGTGTAAAACCTTCTCTATACACTATGTACATAGTATGTGTAGAGAAAGTAAAAATGTATTTTCAGAAAAAGGTCCATATGTGTGTCCGTATATCTGTAAACATGATAACTCAAAAACGAAAAGTCGATAAAATACCAAACTTGGTATTTAAGTTTAGTATCTTCTACGGATGTGACACGAGGATTTTGAGAAATATCCTCCCAACCCAAACTACCGTTTACATGGAAAAAATTTCGAAAATTTTGAATTTCTCAAAAATGTCTCTAGTTATTTTGATTAAAATATCGTACATTAAAGATATTTACAAGATAAACAAAATGTATATCTTGAGTTTTCTGAGAATAGCCTCTGAAGACCTCTTTATTCTGAAGGAATTTTGCTGAATTGTGCTTAACTGGTAAACTTAAGAGATACACAAAAACTCTGTACAAAACATATTGAGCTCGTCAAATCACAAACTTATGAATAACCATATTTTTCGTGTAGTTGGCTGCTTTTGAGATATTCCTTATTAATGGTTTCACCTTTAAAATACTTACACTTTTCTCAAATGGAACATTGTCAACTCTTGGCCATACAAAGGCACTTCAATCATATGGCAACCAGCTTTTAAAAGATTTGACTATCACTTTAGCTTATTTTCTTTCTAATTACAAGGAAGCAAGTAAAAAGACCATCTCGATTAGCGTAAAAAAATGGAAGAATAAGCTTTTTAACAATAATTTGTTGTAGAGACGTAAGAAAGTCGTGAGAATGGAACCGTCAGATTTTTTTACTGTGTTTATCCCATCACCATGCCCCACAACGAGTTATGATACGTGGTTTATAAACCTTTTTTATCGACAGTGGTTTAATTTTGTCTTGTGTTCATTATTCCTCTGAGTGTTATTATATCGCTCATTTTCACTATCACGACCCCATTTCTATCACTTTTACTATTTCTATTTACTATTTAAATATTTAAATAATATACATTAGAATTGTTAAGCTTATTGTGTAAATTGTGTGTGTGTGTGTGCGCGTGCGCATCCTATTATCGGAGTGCATCTATGCTTCAATATATCGTGTATGTTCATCCAACCTGTTTACAATTTTTGAAAATCTATACTATTAACATATTGTGTCAAGGTCTGGAAGTTTGTATATTTGTTTATTAGAGAGTTTTCGCACCCATAACATTAAACATTGTGTAGCCGGAAGCAATGACGTAATTAAAATAACGTGATAACTCCAAAAACAGTCTTCGCCTTTCTCAGCATTCATTGTTACAGTTTGTCAACTGTTCTGTACATTTGAAGCTATTCCTTAATGTAAATTTTGGAGGGTTTACTCTTATAGATTTATTATATTATTACTTTCTCTGGCCCCGTATGTGCAATGTACATAGGGATAGAGAAGTATTGTATTCCACCCAAAAATTCGATACCGAGATTTCACCGGAAATATATGTTTTAGGGTCCTCTGTATCCAAAAAAAAAAGCATTTTCACAAAAAGGTCCGCGCGCGCGCGTGTGTGTGTCTGTGTGTCTGTGACCACGATAACTCAAAAACGAAAAGTCGGTAACATACCAAATTTGGTATTTAAGTTTAGTATCTTCCAGTGATGCGACACGAAGATTTTGAGGAAAATCCCCCCACCCCAACTACCCTTTACATGGAACTTTTTTCGAAAATTTCGATTTTCTCAAAAATGGCTCTAACGATTTCGATTAAAATATGATATATTAAAGACATTTACCTGAAAAATAAAATGTATATCTTGAATTTTCTGGGAATAGCCTCTGAAGAGTAGTTTATTCTGGATGAATTTTACGGAATTTTGAATAACTGCTAAACCGTAAGAGATGGACAAACACTTACTACACAAAAAATGTAGAGCACGTTAAAACACACAATTTTTGTTATATACATTTTTTTCGTGGAGTTCGTCGTTTTTGAGACGTTCCTTGTTTCTGCTATGAAAAACTTATACTTTTCTCATACAGGAATTTGTCAACTGCTGTCCATACAAAGCAACCTCAGTGATATGGCAACCAGCTTTTGACTATCACTTTAACCTATGGTACTCCCTTATTTGGCTTCTACTTACAAGGAAGCAAAGAATAAGACTATTTGTGCTAATTTTTTCTGATTAGCATGAAGTAAATAGAAGTATAAGCTTTTTAAGAATAATTTGTTGCAGAGATGTAGAGAAAGTCATGTGAATGGAACACGTCAGATTTTTTTAATAGTTTTGCTGATATACTTACCGTTTAGCAAACAAGAGAGAAACTCCGAGATTAAGATCGATTCAATTTCCACTTTTTAACATAAACCTTACCTGAAAAAGCTGATGTGTTCCATTCACATAACTTTCTCTAACAAACTTTTCTTACAAAAGATCATTTTTGATTACATCATGCTAATCGAGATAAACGTTGACAGAATTGTTCTTATGGCTTGCTTCTTTGTAAGCAGAAGGAAAACTGGTAAATACACAAGGCTAAAGCGATAGTCGTCTTTAAAAAGCTATCGCTGTGGAAAGCATTGAAATTCTATGTTCTTTTGCATTCTCGGCAGTAAAACAAAAGAGACGAAACAAAAGTTGACTTTCCGCTCGAAAAAAAGTTTAAGCAGTTTGAAAATTGAAACCAATAACAAGGAATATCTCAAAAACGGTTAATTCTACGAAAAAATGTATTTGACACATTGTGTTTCAATGAAATTTGCATTTTTTGTTTAGTGAGTTTGAGAATTATGCAAAAGTTATCCAGAATAAGGAGGTGTTCAGAGGCTATTCCCAGAAAATGTAGGATATATATTTAGTTTGTCATAAAAATAGCTTAAACATGTGGTGTTTTAATCAAAATTTTGGGACCATCAAAATTTTCAAAAAATGTTCAACGTAAAGGTTAGTTGGAGGGGGGGGGGGATTTTCCTGAAAACTTTCGGGTCTGATCCTTGGTAGATAATAAACTTAAATACCAAGTTTGGTATTTAATTGACTTTTAGTTTTGTTATGCTGCTCATAGGCACACACAAACACACACACACACATATACATGGAACTTTCTCTAATGTTTTTTATTTTTTATTTAGAGGAACCTAAAACGTGTTCCTGTGAAATATCGGTATCGAAATTTTGGGTGAAATACAATACCTTCTCTGTCCACTATGTACAGTGTACATACGCACTAGAGAAAGCAAAAATTGCTTCTGAAAACAGTTGAGTGAATAATTATTGTTTACTGAATATTTTATTTAGTTATTTTCTGTAACTCCTACCTGTAGCATAGGGCTTCATTACGATGTTTCCGTGATCGATTTTGAATTTATAGTTGGTCGATACGCACCATGATGATGAGGGATCAGCTCATCGCCCACAATTGACACTGTAGGACGAAATCACGTCTTGCGGACGCGAAATGTCGGGATTGTGCCCAGGAACCTTCTTCTTTCAAGGTATGGGGTTCTTCCACGTGCAAATAAACATCACATAGGAACACCAGCTTTACTTCCCTTCTGAAGGAGTTTTGTGTCCGAAAAAAATCCATCACCCTCCGCCAGATTTGAATCTGCTACCTTGGGCTTTAGAATTAAGCACTACACCACGGAGGGCGACCAAACACACTTAATAACTTATATTCGCTCTGTCTTCCTTTTTCCAAAATTGCACGGTCCTTTACTGTACGAAGACAGGTTTTTGTGCGGTCCCTCACAAACTTAACGCAGATGTCGCTCTACGTACTAACCGTCTTCGTAGGATTACCTGCTGACACTTCCCGAAGAAGTCATAAGTAATGACTGTGCGAAGGCCATCCAGAAAGTGACAGACGATTTGGCAGAACTAAACAATAACGAAAGCTATCAACACAAAACTTGATTTAAAAATATGACGTGTTCCAACTTTCTCTATACCTCTGCAACAAATTATTGTTAAAAGGCTAGTGCTTGAATAGAAAAATCAGCAGATCCTATTACTTGCTTCCTTGTAAGTAGAAGCGAAATAACAGAGTACTGTTAGTTAAAGTGATAGTCAAAAATTGGTTGCTATGTGACCAAAGTTCCTCTGTGTGGAAAACTATGTTTTTTAAAGCTGAAACCAAAAAATAGGAGTATCTCAAAAACGATCAACTCCACGAAAAAAATGCATATACGATAAATTGTGTGTTTTAACAAGCTCTACATTTTTTGTGTTTTAAGTTTTTGTCCATCTCTTACGGTTTAGCAGTTATGCAAAATTCCGTAAAATTCATCCAGAACAAAGTAGTCTTCAGAGGCTATTCCCAGAAAACTCAAGATATAGATTTTATTTGTCAGGTAAATATCTTTAATATACGAGACTTTAATCAAAACCGTTAGAGCCATTTTTAAGAAAATCAAAATTTTTTAAAAAAGTTCCATGTAAAGGGTAGTTTGGGGTGGAGGGATTTTTCTCAAAATCTTCGTGTCGCATCCCTGGAAGATACTAAACTTAAATACCAACTTTGGTATTTTATCGACTTTTCGTTTTTGAGCTATCGTGTTCACAGACACACGGACCTTTTTCTGAAAATGTTTTTTTTTTTGACACAGGGGACCCTAAAACATATTTCCAGTGAAATCTCGGTATCGAATTTTTGGGTAGAGTGCAATACTTCTGTATACACTATGTACCTAGTACGTATAGAGAAAGTAAAAAGTTACAGTACCTTACTCTATTTGTAACGTAATCGCCATTGCTATCAAGGTATTTACTGTCACGAGATACCAGTTTTTCAACGCAGATGTACTCTTTCAGCACTAAAAACCTTAGCCAAGATGTCACTACCACTTTGGGGTCTTCGTGGCTGGGAAATCTTTTTTATCCAAAAAGTCATGTACGGTGCCCAAAGTGAAGCGCCGGTTTTTCTGAATTCTTTTATCAACATTTGCTTTCAACTCGTCCATAACGATTGATGAACTTCCACTCCGGTCTTTTTCGTAAACACTGCCTCGTCCTTGATTATTCATCTTCACTGAAGACCCGTTCATTGCATTATCACTATACACTTGGGCTATTCGCCGATAAAATTCGAGTGGCCGAACATTTTGTACATTCAAAAAAACAAATAAGGCGGTAGAAAAGTATAATATCGGCATTGAAAAACTGGTAGCATTTTGAAAATAAATATCTTGACAGAATGAAGATTACGTTGAGAAATACTTTGTAACTTTGCAAATAAAGTTTTGTGTTGATAACTTCCGTATGCCAAATGTCGGTCACTTTCTGGATGGCCCTCGTAAAGCGTAGTATGATAGTAACCAACATTATAAATATTGATTATACACTTGTGTTATTGGTCATTTTATTCTTGCTCATATAACCACCGCTGTTGTTCGGTTAAGGCACCGTTATTCAACGGTTTCATATCCTTCTCTTTGGATATGAAGTTAATGACGTCAGAATAAGATTGAATGCAGATTTCTGTTCAGAACGCGAAAACTTCTTATTAATTTCCAGATTACGATGAGCTTGACGTAATGTGACTTGACTTAATGCGGATAAAATGTGAAAGTCTAACACATTGTCTATTTAGGGTTGACTAACGTCAAATGGTGCCGATCTGCGAGTCTTCTGGGACTGGTATTTGAGGGTTCTATTCCCATGGCCGATCCTGTGACCTATGTTATTTTTTTTTTTTTTTTTTTTTAATCCTGCAGGAGTTTTCGCGGGTCACAAGACCAATGATGCAGAGGTTTCCTCATTCAACCGAACTTCCACTCCCTTCATTCCATCTCCATTTCATCCCACCGAGTACTGTTAAGTTTTTGGGAGGACTGCGGTGATGACGCATTTCCGTAATGAATACGCCTTGGAAATACAGCTCTCGGCAGCGAGATGGCGTTGGAGTCGTCTGTAGAATCCAGCATTTCACAGTGACAAAGGATGGAGCTTCATCCCAAATGTAATAGTAAGTTGATAGTCATAATAAATCATGGCATAAACATTTGCACGAGTTAATTCCATCTTTTCACTGAGACACTATTTTGAAGTCACTGTGAACAACACAAATGACGCTCTATTGAAAAAATATCTGAAGGGGGTTATGGTCAACAATGTTCAAATTTCCAGTGGAAACACCAGATGGCATCTACAGCAATCAGTGTTGCCAAGGCTCAAATATAAATAGTGGCTCTCATACTGTACATGGATTTCAACTTTTTTTCTTTTAATATTATTTATTTTGTGTCGCTTTAACAGCATGGTCATATCGCGACCTTTCAAATTATACATAAAGTAGTTATTTACATAATGGTTAAATACAAAATGGAAACACTTATAACTCACAATAATTTAAAAAATTTCCATTTTCTTATAAATATTATACCATTTTTAATTGTGTAGTGGTAATGTAGAGCACTTGGTAAATCACTGAAGCCCGGCCTGAAGTCTCCGTTTGGTGTATTTCGGGCACAGCAGCGGATCGTGTTGTACAGTAAGCAGTGTATTGCTGGTCTCATATTTTGGTGCTGGTTCTTTATTAATGATGAATGAGTGTGTCAGTTTGCAGTGACCAATTCTAAGGCGTGTAATTACTGTTTGCTCTCGACGTTCTAATTTTTGGAGAGGTTCAAAGAAATTGAACTGCTTGATGTTGACCATGTGTATTCCATTATTCTATAAAAGCTGTCTTGATGTGTACGAATTACGAGATTTCTGGTCACTGACAGGATGCCAGTTGGCTTCCTTTGAACCTTATATGCGTTTTCATTTCCATGAATATTTACATCTGGTTACCGATCTGGATTGTTGCGTCGTCCATTCCAGATTGGAATTTTTGATGTGTCAAGGTTTTGTATGCAAAAGACTCCGAATGAGAAAAAAGCTCTGACTATATGATTTGTCTTACATAAAGCTTGCTACATTAGATACTCGATTCAGTGTAAGAGTGATGAGGTGGTGGGAAGGGGGAATGTAATCCCTAACAAACAGCTGTGTGTTTAATTCGTGCATCCTCCCCTTGCGAGTACGGCTGTTCCGTTTCCTCCCACATTAGGTTAATTGGCGTGCCTAAATTGTTCCGTGTGGGTGTGAGACTGCCTGTCATGCGGTCAAATGGCTCGTCTTCGGTTCCCAGCACATGCGCTGCAGGTACACTTCTGTTACTTGCACCCGATACTTCTCTTACTCTATCCACTCTCTATAGTAAGTAGAAGTACAATAGAGCAGTAGCGGCTCGTGGATTAAAACTTTAGGTGTTCACAAAATCGGCAATTTACCACCGCCGCAGCCGCTGCCGCTACTGCTACCGCCGTCACCGCAACATCAAATCTAGTAATATTAGAAACAATGATAGTGCCTAATAACAAGAATTATACATTTGTTACACAAATCGTCATCCACCCAGTATTGCAAAGATGTTAAATTCCTTAGTCTCCGAGAGTTAACAGCAATATGAGGTGATGAAGGAGTGAACTCCTTTGATGCAGTTCATGTGAAGAATGGTATTTACAGTGAATAATACTTATATTGTTTAAATTACGCAATTAACACCAAATTTATTTGTACAGAAATTCCATGCGCCGGTTTTTCAATTGTGCAAACTTTTCTATCACTCGGTGATTAAAGCATTTTATGCTGTTGACCAGTTTCTTCTCAACAGCAAGCATTGCGAGTGCTGAAAGTCGGTCTTCACCCATCGTATTCCTAGTAAAGGTTTTAATTCTTTTATTGTGGAAAAGCATATGTCTGGTTCTGATGTAGTCATGGTCGTAATAACAATCTACAATAGCTCGGTTAGTTGCTTCGTTGAGGTTGTTTTCTGTTATGAACTGCTTAACTCTCGCATAAAATGCAAATTACTAAGAAAAATAACGTCTCTCACAAAGACTGCAGTTGCACTTCCGGATAGTTTCAACTAAATCTCAAAGATAGCAGCACCTCCCGCTGATAAACAGAACCCTGGAGGTGTTAATGAGAACGAAAGTGCACGGACGCACTGTGCTCATTTCTGGCTGTAAAATTCAGAGCTGCTTTGTTGGCCGCGCAAGCGCAGAGCTGCTAAACGCTAGCTATACGCTAGCACACGAGGTCTGTGCTACAAGCGTTGTTGCCACATATTCAGGTTCTCGGCTGTGTTCAATCTGAAGAGCAGAGCGCGGTATATTTAAACAAGTGGCACCGGATAGCGCATTTTATTAAATGTTTCCTGAAAGAGAAAAAGGAGATCCACTAAGAAATATTGGAGGTTCACGTGCTCTTGTGCTCCTACACAGCAGCCGCCGCTGCAATAGAGCATCTTTAATTTGAGTTAATTGGGACTGAGGCTATCAGAAACTCCACCAAATGGAGTAACATTGGTTGAATTGGGAAGAGCTGGGAGGAAGGGGTCAGTACTCAAACGGATAATGAAATATTAGAGCAGCATTCAACTAGTATAGGAAAGAAATGTCAAAGACTGTTTTAGGGCTCAAAAAATGGGAAAGAAGTTGGATATCTCAAAGGAAATTGTAAAAGAAGTTAGATTGGGCGAGGTAGCCAATCAGACAATAGCGCCGTGGCCGAGTGGCCAGACCACTCGTCTCTCACCTAGATTCGATCCCAAGCGACCGCATATGAGATTTTGTGGTTTTCTCCGGGTTCTCCGGTTTCTCCCGCCATCACATTCCACTGGGGCTCCATCTTCATGTATCATCAGTGTCATCGCCTGCGGTGCCAGAGCAGTAAAAGTGGGCGTTAAACACTACCCAAAAAAAACAGACAATAGGGCGACAAAAACTATGGAATAAAATGAAAGCTAGGATACACGATATAAACAAGAAATAGTACGTAATTTAAGTGATAAGAGTACTTTAATATTATATAGGAATGTTAAGAAAGAATTGGAAAGAGAAAAATCTGATGTGTTCCATTCACATGACTTTCTCTACATCACTGTAACAAATTATAGTTAAAAATCTGATGTGTTACACTCACATGACTTTCTCTAGCTCTTCTACAAACTTCTTACATAAGATTATTCTTCTTTCTGCACTTTGTTAATCGAGATAATCATTAGCAGAATGTTCTTACTACTTAGTTCCTTACATGTAGAAAGAAAACAAGGGAATACATTAGGCTAAACCGATAGTCAAATGGTTTAAAGGCAGTGGTTATTCGATTGTCATTGCAAATCGCTTCTTTGCTTGGCCAGGAGTAGAACAAAAGAAAAACGGACACTTCTTGTCTGAGAAAAGTACTCACAACTGAAACCTAAAACAATGAATATCTCGGAAACGGTTACCTCCACAACAAAAATGTAGAGGACATAAGTTGTGTGTTTTGAGCAGATCAATATTTTCTGTGTGGTAAGTTTTTGTCTATCTCTTACCGTTTAGCAGTTAAGCAAAATTTAGAAAAAATCATCCAGAATAAAGAGCTCTTCAGAGGCTATTCCCAGAAAATTCAAGATATACATTTTATTTGGTATGTAAATATCTTTAATATACGGGATTTTAATCAAAATCGTTAGAGGCATTTCTTATAAAATCAAAATTTTCGAAAAATTGTCCATGTAAAGGGTAGTTGGGCTGGGGGGATTTTCTTGAAAATCTTCGTGTCGCATCCTTGGAATATACCAAACCTAAATACTAAGTTTAGTATTTTCGTTTTTGAGCCATGCTGTCCACAGACAGACACACGCATACATACGTACCTTTTTCTGAAAATGCTTTTTTTGGATTCAGAGGGTCCTAAAACATGTATTTCCGGTGAAATCTCGGTATCGAATGTTCGGGTGGAATACAATACTTCCTCTATACACTATGTACATAGTACGTATAGAGAAAGTAAAAAGCATATTCTTCTATCTACTTTACGATAATCGACAAAAACATCAGCAGAAATTGTATTGATTACTTGCTTCCTTGTAAGTAGAAGGAAAATACGGGAATGCACTAGGATAAAAGGATAGTCAAATCTTTTAAAAGCTGGTTGCCAAGTAGTTGAAATCCGTTTCTATGCAGGGCCAGGAGTTTACAACTTTACGCGTGAGAAAAGTTTAGGTATTTTGAATCTAAAACAAATAACAATGAATATCTCAGGAATGGTAAATTTCACGATAAAAAAAAAAAAAGTATATGATATAAATTGTAAGTTTTAACGAGATCTACATTTTTATGTGGTAAATTTTTGTCTATCTCTTGCAGTTTGCCGGTTATATAAAATTCAGAAAAAAGCATCCAGAATAAAGAGCTCTTCAGAGGCTATTCACAGAAAATTCATGAAATGCTTTTTATTTGTCATGTAAATATTTTAAATATAAGAGATTTTAATCCAAATCGTTAAGGCCATTTTTTTCCAATGTAAAGTGTAGTTGGGGTGGAGGGATTATTATATATATATATATATTTTTTTTTTTTTAAATCTTCGTGTCGCACCCTTGGAATATACTGGTTCTTAATATGAAGTTTGGTATTTAACGGACTTTGAGCTATACTGCCCACTGACACACACTGACAGACACACGAACATGTTTCTATTTTTTTTTCTCTCTTTTTGCATTGAGGGAGTCCCAAAACCTGTATTTCCGGTGAAATCTCGGTATCGAATTTTTGGCTGCAATTCAATATCTTCTCTATACACTGTGTACACAGTACGTATAGAGAAAATAAAAATAGAAAGAGAGGGACTAGCATGGGCAAGAACAGGAACAATGTTATCAAAAGGTATAAAAGTTGATAAAGATCTATTCCACCGTGTGGCAAAGTTGATAACAATTTACACTGTATAATTGAGTGCAAGGAAACTAAAGTGTGGAGGGAGAGAGGGAGAGAGAGAAAATATGGAATAAAAACTGAGAAAAGTTGCCGCCAGAAATATTGAACTTAAAACTTTTTGGAAACAATAAAAAAGAATTTCTGAAACTACGTAATTATACAAGGAAAGTAAGAGAAAAATCGCCAAAGAAAGAGAGGGCCTTAATAAAAAAACTGATGAGGTAGTAACTTTGGTCCGGGGTGCAATGAGCCTCGTGAGCTGCCTGGGGGTCCAATTGAGGAGCTACTTGATTGAGAAGACCGCATCAACCAGCCGGGAGGGACTCGAGGCGCTGATCAAGTCTCACCCTCCAGCACTGCACCCCATTGAACGCCTTACTGGGCCGAGGTGGGGATGCAGCGGCCGCGCGGTAGGCCTTGGTCCCTTGGCATGGAGTTAAGGAGGTTGTAACTTATAAAACAGATAAACAGATTAAGTTGGTAGGACATAAAAATGTACAAATAGAGGAAAGGTACATGTACATAAATAACCGGGTTGTTAATTGTATATGATACCAAATTCAGCAACTCCAGGAAAGTAACCATGTATATATATGAAGTCTGTAACTTCAAAAGTTGAAATAAATTATCTATCTACAAAAAACTCAGATTATAGGGAAATATCACTAAATCAATGAGTAAATCATAAATAAATGTTTAATGAGCACAATAAAGGTTTAAAAAAATCAAATGTGTTCCATTCACATAACTTTTTATAGCGCTTCCATATACAAACTGTTATTACAAAAGACTATTCTTTTACCTCCATCTTGCTAATCGAGATAAACATTAGCAGCATTGTTAATACTTGCTTCCTCGTATAAGGGGGATACACTAAATTAAAGCGACAGTCAAATCTTTTAAAAGATGATGGCAATGTGAAACAATTGAGATTCGGTTCGCTTTGCATGGTCCCGTTCGAGAAAAGTTAAGCAGTTTAAAATTGAAACCAATAACAAGGAATAACTCCAAAACGGTAAACTCTACAAGAAAAGCATGTATGACATAAATGATGTGTATTAACGGGATCTACATTTTTTCTGCTGTAAATGTTTGTCTTACCGTTTAACCTTTATGCAAAATTGTGCAAAACTCATCCATAATAAAGAGGTCTTCAAAATATACATTGTATTTGTGATGTAAAAATATTTTATATACTGTAGGTTAATCAAAATCGTTCAGCCATTTTTTAGAAAAACAAAATTTTCAAAAATTGTTCCATGTAAAGGGTAGTTTGTGGTGGGGAAGGGGATTTTCTTGAAAATGTTATGTCGCATCCTAGGAAGATACTAAACATGAATAGCAAGTTTGGTTTTGAACAGTCTTTTCGTTTTTAAGCTATGTTGTCCACACACGCACACTCAGGAAATTTTAAAACATATATTTCCGGTGAAATCTCGGTACCCAATTTTTGGGTGGAATACAATACCCTCTCTAGCTATTATGTACATTGTACGTACATACGTGCTAGAGGAAGTAATAAGTAGAACTATATAGTACATATCTATACTATACGAGAGTTCACTGCGATACACTATACATAAGTACATACCAATCTACAACGTTCAGTCTCTTATCGCTGTAAAATGTGTATTTTTACTCAAGCGTATTTTAATTACCGCTGTCGCCGAGTAGGGTTTATTGAACCAATTCAATAGTTTTACTTTCTCTAGCCCCTTTTGTAGAATGTACATAGGGATAGAGAAGTGTTGTGTTCCACCCAAAACTTTGATGTCGAGATTTCACCGGAAATACATGTTTTAGGTCCCCTGAATCCAAACAAAAGCATTTTCAGAAACAGGTCTGTGTGTACGTGTGTGTTTCTCTCTGTCTGTCTGCCTGCCTGTGTGTGGGTCTGTGGACAGCATAGCTCAAAAAAAAAAAAAAAAAAAAAAAAAAAAAAAGACGGTTAAATACCAAATTTGGCATTTAAGTTTGGTGTCTTCCAAGGATGTGACACGAAGATTTTCAAGAAAATACCCCCCACCCCTAACTACCCTTTACATGGAAAAATTTTCGAAAGTTTTGTTTTTCTTAAACATGGATCTAACGATTTTGATTAAAATACCACATTTTAAAGCCATATCTATCACAAAATGTATATCTTGAATTTTCTGGGAATAGCTTCTAAAGACCTGTTTATTTAGGATGAATTTCGCTTAATTTAGTATAACTAGTAAACCGTAAGAGATAGACAAAAACTTACTTTACAAAAAATATAGATCTCGTTAAAATACAAGTTATGTCATTTACATTTTTTTCGTGTAGCTTACCGTTTTCGAGGTATTCCTTGTTATTGGTTTCAATTGTGAAGTACCTATTCTTTTCTCTGACGGAAGTGTCCGTTTTTCTTTTATTCTACTCCTGGCCAAGCAAAGAAGCGATTTGCAATGACAATCGCATAACGACAGCTTTTAAAATATTTGAATATCATTTTAGCTTAGTACATTCCCTTAGTTCCATTTCACTTATAAGGAACTAAGTAATAAAATTCTACTAATGTTTATCTCGATTAACATGGTGTTGAAAGAAGAATTATCTTTCGTAAGAAGTTTGTTTGTAGAGCAGCTAGAGAAAGTCATGTGAGTGTAACGCATCAGATTTTACTTAAGCGTATTTTAATTACCGCTGTCATCGAGTAGGGTTTACTGAACCAATTCAATATTTTTTTCTGAAAGGATGGTATACACTGTGCAATTGATTGACACGCGGTCCCAATTAGCGAAGGGTCGACAAAGAAAGAGCAAGCGCACCTCTCCAAAGCTAACGGTACCTGTCAACCCGTAATAGAAATGCATTAGCAGTCAGATGCCAAGGTTATTTCTGTGTATTATGAACGAAAACCCTAATTAGGACAATTCTACCTGTATTGTACATGGAAATTTTAAATAAAATTTAAAATGTAGCACATTCCTAAGTGCGTGAAACGTACATGCGGATAGCCTATAAAAACGGAAGTTTAATCTAGTTTTATGTAAAATATTAATTTTCTTAAGACCAACTCTGTATTGCATTCCAACCAAAGATTCGATACTGACATTCTCACCGGAAGTATGTTTTGAGGGTCTCTGAACCCAAACGGTATTTTACTTTCTCTACCAGTATAAACCGAGGCAAGTGGCTCAGGCGTTTCGTATAGAACTGGCATTCGGGAGGACGTGGTTTCGATTCCTGCGACGGACCTCTAGCCCATGGGTTCTTTCGGGGGTTTTCCCGGATCAGTAGGTGAACACTGCGAACATTTCTTCGTCCCCCCAAGCGTCCTGTTCCTTCATTTCATCTCCATTTCATTCCATCCGCTCTCTTTCAGGGCTGTACTTCTTTTGTTACCACTGTACCAAGAATTACACCTGTAGCTGTAATACTTTAGAACATCATTCTATTACTTCGGAGTCCTCTTAAAGATATCTAAGTTTATTCCACTCTTTTGCATATCTCAGGCTACATAAATTATACAACATTCCTTATGAAGAAAACGCCTTCACTAGCTAATCCCAAAAACTTTATGATATATGTTTTATTCGCCATTTCAATGTGTATACAGGGTATTTTATAAAAAAAATCCGATGTGTACCATTCACATGACTTTCTCTATAACCGTGCAACAAATTATTGTTAAAAAGCTTATGCTTCTATTAACTTCATGCTAATAAGTAAAACAGCGAAATAGCCATATTACTTGCTTCCTTGTAAATAGAGGTGAAATTAGGGAGTACCATAGGTTAAAGTGACAATCAAAAGCTGGTTGCTAGATCACTGAAGTTCCTTTGTTTGTATGGATAGCAGTTGACAAATTCCTGTATGAGAAATGTATAAGTTTTTCATAGCAGAAACCAAAAATAAGGAATGTCACAAAAACGATGAACTCCACGAAAAAAATGTATATAACAAATTGTGTGTTTTAACGTACTCTACATTTTTTGTGTAGTAAGTTTTGTCCATCTCTTATGGTTTAGCAGATATTCAAAATTTAGTAAAATTCATCCAGATTAAACTACTCTTCAGAGGCTATTCGCAGAAAATTCAAGATATAATTATTTATCACCTAATTATCTTTAATATACGAAATTTTAATCAATTTAATTATATCTTGAATTTTCTGGGAATAGCCTCTGAAGAGTAGTTTAATCTGGATGAATTTTACTAAATTTTGAATATCTGCTAAACCATAAGAGATGGACAAAACTTACTACACAAAAAATGTAGAGTACGTTAAAACACACAATTTGTTATATACATTTTTTTCGTGGAGTTCGTCGTTTTTGTGACATTTTTGAGAAAATCAAAATTTTCGAAAAAAGTTCCATGTAAAGGGTAGTTGGGGGTGGGGGATTTTTCTCAAAATCTTCGTGTCGCATCCCTGGAAGATACTAAACTTAAATACCAAAATACTCGTTTTTGAGTTATCGTGTTCACAGACACACGGACACACACACACGGACCTTTTTCCGAAAATGTTTTTTTTAGATAAAGGGGGCCCTAAAGCATATATTTCCAGTGAAATCTCGGTATCGAATTTTTTGGTGGAGTGCAATACATTCTCTATACACTATGTATATAGTGCCTATAGAGAAAGTAAAACATCACATTAGGCATTTTTGTGAAAATAAAAACTTTCTAAAACTGATCCAAAAGATCCCCAAAGAACGTCTTCCTAGGAACAGATGTGTTACTCCAGACACGCAGTATAGTCTGTGAAAGAAAGAACGTGCTTGACAATGGAGGTGTTCAGAGATGGTACTGAGTCCCAGTTCGCGATGAAGCTGGGCGTTGCGTATGAACCATGGTACATTCAATATACCTGTAGTCTGTTAATCTTGCTGGCAGAGAATTGCATGGTGTGCGTAAAGACGACCGGCGGTTGAGATAACCAGTGGAATAAAGGAGGGTTAATTTAAAGTTTTTGTGACAATTGCAGGTGAAATCGGAAAATAATAAGACAAAGGCTAGAAAATATGGATGATGATTATATACCCAAATCAGGAATCAAAATTGACAAGTCACAGAGACATAATTTTCTTTTATTTGTTACTTTCTCTACACGAACTACGTACATAGTTTATAAAGAAGGTATTGCACGCCACCCAAAAATTCGATACCGAGATTTCACCGGAAATATATGTTTTAGGGTCCCCTGTATCCAAAAAAAGCATTTTCACAAAAAGGTCCGTGTGTGTGTGTGTGTGTGTGTGTGTGTGTGTGTAAGTGTCAGTGTGTCCGTGTCTCTGTGAACACTATAAATCAAAAACGAAAAGTCGGTAAAATACCAAACTTGGTATTTAAGTTTAGTATATTCCAGGAATGCCACACGAAGCTTTTGAGAAAAATCCCCCCACCCCAAACTACCCTTTGCATGGAATTTTTTCGAAAATTTTGATTTTCTCAAAAATAGCTTTAACGATTTTGATTAAACTATCATATATTAAAGATATTTACCTGACAAATAAAATGTATATCTTGAATTTTCTGGGAATAGCCTCTGAAGACTACTTTATTCTGGGAGAATTTTACGGAATTTTGCATAACTGCTAAACCGTAAGAGATGGAAAAAATACTTACCACACAAAAAATGTAGAGCACTTTAAAACACAATTTATGTTATATGCATTTTTTTCATGGAGTTGGTCGTTTTTTAGATATTCCTTGTTTTTTGGTTTCAGCTTTGAAAAACTTAATTTTCTCATAAAGAAATTTGCTAACACCTGCCCATAGAAACAAAGGAACTTCAGTCACATAGCAACCAGCTGTTGACTATCACTTTAAGCTATGGTACTTCCTTATTTCGCTTCTACTTACAAGGAAGCAAGTAATAAGACTATTTCTGCTAGTTTGTTCTCGATTAGCTTGAAGTAAATAGAAGCATAAGCTTTTTAACAATAATTTTTTGCAGAGATGTGGAAAAAGTCATGTGAATGGAACACATAAGATTTTTTTTAAAGTGCTCGTCATTACATAAATTGCTCTATGATTTCTAACATTTTTGAAACTCCATTGTGAATTACCTAATAAGGTCTTATTCAGCCGCTAATTAAATGTTTTAAAAACCGGTCTCTATGTGATGTAATTGAAATTTCTCTCTTTTCATGACCGGGATGAAAACAATAAGAGAAAGACCAATTGGAACTGAGAAGTATTCCCTTCTTTCAACTAATTAATACAAACATTTCTGCTAGCTTATCTCGATTAACAAGAAATAGAGAGAAGAACAAGCGTTTAACTTTCTCTAAACGTACGATGTGCATAGTACATAGAGAAGGTATTCTATTCCACCCAGAAATTAGATACCGATATTTCACCGGAAATGCGTGATTTGAGTTCCACTAAGTCCAAAAAAGCATTTTTAGAAAAAGGTCAGAATGTGTACGTGTGTGTGTTTAAATGTAAATTTAAATGGCGTGTTATTTATGGACGCTCTTTAACTACTGTGGTTCTCAGCGTCCCATTCTAAATTGGGCGTGAAAGACCGCTTAATTTTGCTCAGAGGACTCTCTATCAGGCTTGAGGTTCTTTTACGTGCCATAAATCTTCGACATGGGACCAACGGCTTTAATTCCCTTCCGAAGGAAGCCATGCTAAGGGTGTGTGTGTGTGTGTGTGTGTGTGTGTGTGTGTCTGTGGACAGTATAACTCAAATCGAAATTAATACAAGATTATGTATTTGTAAAAGCACCTAAATAATTATAGTTACTTTCCTGAAAAGTGACAGGAATAAATTACTTTTATCATCTTAAGACCCTTCAATCTTTATTACTTTTGTATAACTCGTAAGCCGTAAGAGATATATAACATTTACTACATAAAAACATAAATTCCATTAAAACACAATTTGTCATACACATTTTTTATTTTGTTTTTGCTCTTGTTTGTTTGCTTTTTTGTAGTTAATCGTTTTTGATAGAGTTCTTGTTATTGGTTTTAATTTTAAACTGCTTAAACTTTTCTCAAACGGGAACTCAACTATAATTTCATCTTTTTCGTTTTACTCCCGGGAAAGCAAAATTGAACCGAATTTCAAATGTTTCACATAGCGGCCAACTTTTTAAATATTTTACTATCGTTTTAGTCTAGTGCACTCCCTTATTTCCCTTCTACCAGATGATCCAAAAACGCCCAAACCGGCCTGCCCGCTCCATCTGCCGCTATCATAGAAAGGCGCGGATGAAACCATGCGACGTTTTTAAAACTACTTTTGAAGACTTTGCTTACCAATGTAATTAAATGAGATGCTGAAACTGACACTAACGTTGTCCACACATTTTTTTTCATCACTCGCCGTAGTTCACGTTGAGAAATGCTGGCAAAATTTTCTGGCGGATATTTTGTTTTAATTCTTCCAGGAAGTGTATGTACAGCATTTGTGTGTAATCATGGAAAACACTGTGCAGCGGTTCGGATGTTTTTTCGAGTCAAGAGTTGACGCCCGTACATACGTGAATACAATTTTGCCCCATTTTTAGAGAACTAACAGACAGTTTTTTCAACAAGACTCTGCAACAACTCATATAGCCAATCTTTCGATGAGAACAATTGAAAGTGTGTTTCAGGACAGAATGCGACACGAAGATTTTCAAGTAAATCTCCACACCCCAACTAACTTTTACGTGGAAAATGTTTCGAAAATTTTGATTTTCTCAAAAATGTCTAACGATTTTGATTAAAATGTCGTACATTATAAATGTTTACATGACAAATACAATGTATATCTTAAATTTTCTGGGAATAACCTCTGAAGACATCTTTTATCCTGAATAAATTTTGCGGAATTTTTCATAACTGTTAAACCGTAAGAGATAGACAAAAACGTAATACACAAAAAAAGTAGAGCTCGTTAAAACACACAATTTATGTTGTATGCGGTTTTTTTGTTTTTTTGTTTTGTTTCTTTGTTTTTTTTTCGTGGAGTTGGCCGTTTTTAAGATATTCCTTGTAATTGATTTCAGTTTTAAAATACTTAATACTTTTCTTATACAGGAACTTGTCAACATCGACCACGCAAAGAAACGGATTTCTATAGCACATTTAAACAATTTGGTTGTCGGTTTATGTATTCCCTTATTTCCCTTTTACCTATAAGGAATTAAGTAATAAAATCCTTTCTGCTAATGTTTATCTCAATTATCATGAAGTATTTAGAAGAATAAGCCTATTAACAACAATTAGTTACAGAGATGTAGAGAAAGTCATGTGAATGGAACACATCAGATTTTTTCTCACTACAACTCACAACGCTAGTAAGGAAGTGGTGACTATGGCTAGATGTGTTTTAAGGATGCATTTATAGAGGGCAGTACAAGTCAGTAGACTATTGTGACGACGCTAATGCAGATAACTACGTGACCGGCATTACCCACTGACCGGGGTTACCCAAATATAAGAACATTTCTGCTAATGTTTATCTCGATTATCATGAAGTAGATAAGAATAATCTTTTGTAAGGAAAGTTTGTTTGTGGAACAGCTTGAGAAGGACACATCAGATTTTTTACTTTCTCTATACGCACTATGTATATAGTGTATAGAAAAGGTATTGCACTCCACCAAAAAATTCGATACCGAGATTTCATCGGAAACATATGTTTTAGGGTCCTCTGTATCCAAAAAAAAAGTATTTTCAGAAAAAGATCCGTGTGTGTGTCCGTGTGTCAGTGTAACCGTGTGTCCGTGTGTCTGTGAACACGATAACTCAAAAACGAAAAGTCGGTAAAATACCAAGCTTGGTATTTAAGTTTAGTGTCTTCTAGGGATGCGACGCGAAGATTTTGAGAAAAATCCCCCCAACCCAAACTACCCTTTACATGGAACTTTTTATAAAATTTTAATTTTCTAAAAAATGGCTCTAACGATTTTGATTAAAATACCGTTTATTAAAGATATTTACCTGAAATATAAAATGCATATTCTGAATTTTCTGGGAATAGCCTCTGAAGACTACTTTATTCTGGGTCAATTTTACGGAATTTTGCATAACTGCTAAACCGTAAGAGATGGACAAAAACTTACCACACAACAAATGAAGAGCACTTTAAAGCACACAATTTGTGTTATATACATTTTTTTCGTGGAGTTGATTGTTTTTGAGATATCCCTTGTTTTTGGTTTCAGCTATAAAAAACACTTTTCTCATACAGAATTTTGTGAACTCGTGTCCATACAAACAAAGAAATTTCAGTCACATAGCAACCAGCTTTTGACTATCACTTTAACCTATGGTAGTCCCTTATTTCGCTTCTACTTTAAAGGAAGCAAGTAATAAGACTATTTCTGCTAAATGTTTCTGATAAGCGTGAAGTAAATAGAAGTATACGCTTTTTAAGAATAACTTGTTGCAGGGATATAGAGAAAGTCATGTGAATGGTACACATCAGATTTTTCTCACTACTGCTCACAACGCTAATAAGGAAGTGGTGACTATGTCTAGATATGTTTTAAGGATACATTTATAGAGGGCAATACAAAGCAGTAGACGGCAATGTAGATAACTACGTGACCGACATTATCCGTGCTTCCCCTTCAAGAAGCAAGTATAAGAACATTTTTGCTAATGTTTATCTTGATTAGCATGAAGTAGATAAAAGAATAATCTTTTGTAATGAAAGTTTGTTTGAGGAACAGGTAGAGAAAGAGATGTGAAGGAACACAAGAGATATTTTGACCCGCTCTCCAAATTTTAGCCATAAATCGCAGACGCCAATCTAAGTCGTCTGATAGAATTCACTGATGAAGAGGTTGAGAGAGAGATTGAGAGGCGGGGGGGGGGGGGGGATGTGGTCAGTGTTAATTGGTTCACTGATGTGCTCTCGCACCCAGCAGCTGAACAAATGCTCATGAGTGAAGAAGTCAGGATAGGTCAGGACCAGTTTAATTTGGCCGGCCACACTTTCCCACAAATTGCTGCACGCTCAATACAATGATATACACTCGTTTGTTTGACGCCGGAACTAGTTTCATCAGCTTATTTCCGAAGTTCTATTACGATACGTATCTAAGAAAAATGCATTCCTAACATTAAAAATCTGATGCGTACCATTCACATGACTTTCTCCATATCCCTGCAACAAATAATTCTTAAAAAGCTTATACTTCTATTTACTTTATGCTAATCAGAAAAAAATAGCAGAAATAGTCTTATTACTCGCATCCTTGTAAGCAGAAGCCAAATAAGGGACAACCGTAGGTTAAAGTCAGAGTCAAAAGCTGGTTGCTATGTCAATGAAGTTCCTTTGTTTATATGGATAGGAGTTGACAAGTTCCAGTATGAGAAAAGTATACGTTTTTCATAGCAGAAACCAAAAATAAGGAATGTCACAAAAACGACGATCTCCACGAAAAAAATGTATATAACATAAATTGTGTGTTTTAATGTGCTCTACATTTTTTGTGTAGTAAGTTTTTGTCCATCTCTTACGGTTTAGCAGTTATTCAAAATTTAGTAAAATTCATCCAGAATAAACTACTCTTCAGAGGCTATTCCCAGAAAATTAAAGATCTACATTTTATTTGTCAGGTAAATATGTTTAATATCCGAAATTTTAATCAAAATCGTTAGAGCCATTTTTGAGAAAATCAAAATTTTCGAAAAAAGTTCCATGTAAAGCGTAGTTGGGGGTGGGGGGATTTTTCTCAAAATCTTCGTGTCGCATCCCTGGAAGATACTAAACTTAAATACCAAGTTTGGTATTTTACCGACTTTTCGTTTTTGAGTTATCGTGTTCACAGACACACGGACACACACACACACACACACACACACACACACACACACACACACACACACGGACCTTTTTGTAAAAATTCTTTTTTTGGATATTGGGGACCCTAAAACATATATTTCCGGTGAAATCTCGGTATCGAATTTTTGGTGGAGTGCAATACTTTCTCTATACACTATGTACATAGTGCGTATGGAGAAAGTAAAAATCTGATGTTACATACACTCACATGACTTTCTCTAGCTGTTCTGCACATTTCATACATAAGATTCTTTTTCTTTGTGCACCTTGCTAATCGTGGTACTCATTAACACAATGTTCTTATTATTTAGTTCCGTATAAGTAGGAAGAAAAATAAGGGAATACACTAGGCTAAACCAATATTCAAATGTTTTAAAAGCTGTTTTTATGCGATTGTCATCACAAATTGCTTCTTTTCTTGGCCAGGAGTAGAACAAAAAAAAAAACGGACACTCCCGTCTGAGAAAAGTGTAAGTACTTCACAACTGAAACTAATAGCAATGAATACCTCGAAAACGGTAAGCTCCAATAAAAAAATATATATATATATATATATATATATATATATATATATGACGTAAATTGTGTATTTTAACAAGGGCTACATTTTTTGTATAGTAAGTTTTTATCTATCTCTTACGGTTTACTCGTTATGCCAAATTAAGCAAAGATCATCCAGAATAAACAGGTCTTCAGAAGCTATTCCCAGAAAATTCAAGATATACATTCCATTTGTTAGGTAAAAATGTTTAATATATCATATTTTAATCAAAATCGTTAGGGCCATTTTTAAGAAAATCAAAATTTTCGAAAAAAGTTCCATGTAAAGGGTAGTTTGGGGTGGGGGGATTTTTCCCAAATCTTCGTGTCGCATCGTTGGAAGATACTTAACTTAAATACCAAGTTTGGTATTTTAGCTACTTTTCGTTTTTGAGTTATCGTGTTCACAGACACACGGACACACACACGGACCTTTTTCTGAAAATGCTGGTTTTTTTTTGGATACAGGGGGTTCTAAAACATGTATTTCCGGTGAAATCTCGATATCGAATTTTTGGGTGGAATACAATACTTCTCTATCCTTATGTACATTGTACATATGGGGCTAGAGAAAGTACAAATCTGATGTGTTCCATTCACATGACTTTCTCTACATCGCTGTAACAAATTAGATATTCTATCTAATTTATGATAATCGAGAAAAACATAGGCAGAAATTGTCTTAATTACTTGCTTCCTTGTAACTAGAAGGGAAATAAGCGAATAAATTAGGCTAAAACGATAGTCAAATCTTTTAAAAGCTGGTTGCCATGTGGTTGAAATCCGTTTCCGTGTGAGAAAAGTTAAGTATTTTGAATCTGAAACCAATAACAAGGAATATCTCAGAAATGGAATTCCATGAATAAAACATTTATGACATAAATTGTGTGTTTTCACGTGATCTACGTTTTTTGTAGAAAGTTTCTGTGTATCTCTTACGGTTTACCAGTAACGCAAAATTCAGCAAAATTCATTCATAATAAAGAGATCTTTGAGGTATTCCCAGAAGATTCACGACATATATTTTATTTGTCATATATAGACATATTTCTTTAATATGCGGTATTTTAATCAAAATCGTTTAGAGTCAATTTTGAGAAGATCAAAATTGTCGACATTTTTTCCATGTAAAGGGTGGTTTTGAGGTGGGAGATTTTCTCAAAATCATCGTATCGCATCTCTGAAAGAAACTAAACTTAAATACCAAATTTGGTATTTACCGACTTTTCGTTTTTGAGTTATCGTGATCACAGGCACACAGACACACACGCGCGCACACCCCCCCCCCACACACACACAGATCTTTTACTAAAAATGCTTCTTTTTTTTTATTCAGGGGACCCTAAAGCGTATATTTCCGGTGAAAACTCGGTATCGAATTTTTGGGTGCAATACAATGTCTATACACTATGTACATAGTACGTGTAGAGAAAGTAAAATTCTGATGTGTTCCATTCACATGATTTTCTCTATATCTCTGCAACAAATTATTATTAAAAAGCCTATGCTTCTATTTACTTCATACTAATCGATAAAAAAAACAGCAGACACAGGCCTATTACTTGCTTCCTTGTAAGTAGAAGCGAAATAAGGGAGTACCATAAGTTAAAGTGTAGCCAAAAGCTGGTTGCTATGTGACTGAAGTTCCTTTGTTTGTATGCACATGAATTGTTAAATTCCTGTATGAGAAACATATGTTTTTTAAAGCTGAAACCAAAAACAAGGAGTATCTCAAAAACGATCAACTCCACGAAAAAAAAATGTATATACGATTTCTCTACACCTACTGTGTACATCGTGTATACAGAAGGTATTGCATTCCACCCAAAAATTCGATACCGAGATTTCATCGGTAATATATGTTTTGGGTCCCCCTGAATAAAAAAACGGAATTTTGCATAACTGCTAAACCGTAAGAGATGGGCAAAAACTTACAAAACAAAAAATGTATAGCTCATTAAAACACAACAATTTATGTTCTATACATTTTTTCCTGGAGTTGGATAGTTTTTTGAGATATTGCTTGTTTTTGGTTTCAGCTTTGAAAAACTTACCTTTTCTCATACAGGAATTTGTCAACTCGTGTCCATACAAACAAAGTAACTTCAGTCACATAGCAACCAGCTTTTGACTACCACTTTAACCTATGGTACTCCCTTATTTCGCTTCTATTTACAAGGAAGCAAGTAGTAAGACTATTTTTTTTTTTTTCCCTCGATTATCATGAAGTAAATAGAAGCATAAGCTTTTTAAGAATAATTTGTTGCAGAGAAGTAGAGAAAGGCATGTGAACGGAACACATCAGATTTTTATCTAAGCACTTGTTGCATCATTTGGATGCAAAGCAAAACAAACGCATCATGAATAACCTAACATCGACAGACTTACAGCCCGCAATTCCCAAGGCACTAGTATACGAACCCGTTAGCGCAATAGCCGTAGACCGGCGCACCATTTACCTCTACCATTAACGATACGAAACAACAGAATATGTGTTCGAAATGACCCTCCGTGTCTACATTGATTGACATTTGTTGAACACATGAAACACGTGTTGAATAGCAGAAATATTTGAAAATACACGTGGAAACTGTATTCAAATTCGTCAAGCATGTGGGGGTTTATCCTATAAATTTATCTTTAAATATTCCCCACCGATAAACCAAGGATTTAGATTAATTTGAGAGTGAATCAATTACTCAAAGCACTTCTGAATGCGAGGCAGCCATTTTCTTGGACGTATTTCTACAACAGCCCCTATCTTAATTAGTTTGTCCTTGGTTATAAGTTTTAGCTGGCAATGTTTCGACTCTAACAATCTATAGTCTGTATATTTGCGAGAGTGGTGACATCAGAGGCTTTCTGTATAAATTCAAACTGACAATCCACATATGACTCCGTTCAAGCACAACTTAACACACGTTGTCTTGTGGAGCACACAGCTTTATAACTTCATTCCCACTATATACCAAATAACGCTAACCTCCGAAGGCGCGTGAGCTAGGCGATCGCAAACCGAGTTTATTCAACCATATTTATATATGATGGACGAGTCAGCTTCAAAATAAACCTAGTTTTTGGAATTAATTGCAGCACAGATAAATCGTATTTTTGCACGTACATGGCTTTCTCTACTCATTCTTGTACTGACAATTCTTAAAAAGGTTTATTCTTCTATCTACTTCATATTAATCGTAACAAACCATTTTAAAGAAATTGTCTTTTTATGTTATATTTCTTTTTAGGTCCAACAGTTTCAGGGAAATGCGGTTTGCTTTAGGAGAGTCAAATCTTTTAAGAGTTGATCATTATGTAATGGTTTTGAAATTCAATTCTCTTTGCTCGGCCAAGAGAAACATAACAAAAAAATAAAAATAGAGGAAAAACAACTTCCTATTTGAGAAAAAGTTTATATATTTGAAAAGTGAAACAAATAGAAAACATCTTGAAGCAGATTAATTCCGCACAAAAAAAAAAGATAAACAAACTCTATGCTTTAACCGAGATCTACAGGTTTCATGTAGTAAGATTTGCCTGTCTCTTACGGTTTACCAAAGTAATTCCGAAGGATTTCACAGGCTACTCCCAGAAAATTCGACATATCTAAGTTTTTCTAAAATAGGTAAATTCAATCATTAAATCGCTATAAATAACAGAATATTTGAGATGAGAAAAAAAAACATTAGTATATCGAGCAGGGTTTATAAAACATTGGTTAAGATGTCCGCAGTCCTCTGGTTCAACATATAGCAGTCTGTCTTCGACACCACATACAACATTTTACAGATATCTTGGAATATTGGAAATTTCTTGCGATATGACATCTTTCAGTTGCAGGGGATTTTGCATGTGCCAGTAAAGCTCGTTCTTTAAGATAACCCTACAACTAAAACTCGGCTGTATTAATATCTGGAGATCGCGGAGGCCACATTGTTGGCAAGTGCATATTGAAGACACGATCACAAACATCTGCGTAATTAATTGTTTTGCAGGAATGTAGATGTGAGGTAGATCGCCAACTTGCATGAAGATTGTGTTTTCCATATCGCGATTCCTCCGTTTGGGGCGAAGAAGTTCTGCGACATGCTAAAGTGTGTATCATTCCGGGGGGGGGGGGTTTCCAAACTGCAGCCGCCTGAGCTTGTTGTGCATCAGACCCCAGGATGATAGGATAATATAAGATAATTATTGAAAGGTGACCCAAATTGGACCGTGGGGAAAGAGCCACCGTGGAGTGTTCCTAAATAGTCTTCGGCAGTTCATCTTGACACGGGGAGCGCTAGAAGACCGAAACCCAGGTTTGACCAAAAAAAAAAAAAAACTGTTCCTACAGACGATACCAGTGTCACCTCACCACCGAGAGCTGTATTTCCAAAGCGCATTCACCACCACAGAAGGGCTCCGTAGTTCACGCCGACACAACCCCGAAAGAGACCGGTAGGAAGAAACGGAGATGAAATGAAGGAACAGGAACTTCGGGGAATAAAGAAACCTTCTAAGTATTCCTCAGTCTAGGGATGATGAGGTTCGTTCCTGAATGTCGTTCCGGAGAGGATTCCAAACTGCAGCCATCATGGGCTTATTGTGCGTCAAACCCCAGGAGAATAAGATGATCTGAGAGTATTATCGAAAGACGGCCCAAATCAGAGCGTGGTGAAAGAGCCAAAGTGGAGGAGGGTCCTTAACATAGGCCCAGCAGTTCTTCATTTCGACGAGGGGAGCACTAGCAACTGTGACCCAGGACTGACCCGAACCCCGGGGTCCTACAGACGACACCAACGCCACTTCCCCGTCGAGAGTTGTATTTCCAAAGCACATTCACCATCATGGAAGACCTCGCAGTCCTCGCCGACACTTACAACCCTGAAAATGGCCATTGGATGAAATGGAGATGAAATGAAGAGACAGGAAGTTCAGGGGAATGAAGAAACCTCCACAGCATTCGCCTAGTGACCCGGAAAACCCTCGAAAAACACGGGTCAAAGAGTTGGGCCGCGAGAGTCGAACCCACGATCTGCCGAATACCAGTTCTAGACCGAGCTGCCTGAGCCACCTGACTCGGGAATAACTGTAGTAATGCTCCCTATTTGCTGTAACTGTCTTATTCCACTGTTTTCTTCTTCGAAGAAATGGGATCAATGAAGAACTGTTGCCATATAGTGTAGTTTTTATATCATTAAGACCTTGTTGAAGGGTCTGGTGGGTCATATGCCGAACAAAGTTTGCAATCATCTAGACTGAAGAATCACGATATGGAGTTACTAATTTCCGAGATATTTCTTGTTATTGGTTTGAATTTTGCAATGTTTACCAAATGGGAAATTGTTATACTTTTTTTCTCATCGTGGTTATGTAAGGAGAACGAAGTTTCAAGTCATCACAAAAACACCCGCTCTTAAAAGATTTGACTATTGTTTTAGCCCAGCAGATATAATCTTATTCCCTTGTACCTACTAGGAAATATAAAACTATTTCTGCATGAAACAATAGAAGAATAAGCTTTTGTAAGAATAGGTAAAAAAATCATATGAGTGGAAAATATCAAGAGTTTTTCGATGATGATTGGAATGTTTTGACATTTTTACTTTCTCTGCACGTAATATGTAAATAGTGCATAGAGAAGATATTATAATGCATCCAAAAATTCGATACCGAAATATCACCGGAAATACGTGTTTTAGGGTCCCTGTATAAAAAAAAAGTATTTTTAGAAAACTGTCTCTGTGTGTGTCCGTATGTCTGTGAACCGATAACTTAAAAACGAAAAGTCGGTAAAATACCACACTTGGTATAAAAGTGTAGTAGGTATCTTCCAAGGATGCGACGCGAAGCTTTTGAGAAAAATTTTCCCACACCAAACTACCATTTACCTGGAAAAATTTTCGAAAATTTTTATTTTCTCAAAATGGCTCTAACGATTTTCATTAAAATATAGCAATTTACAGATATTTACACGACGGATATAATGCATATTTTGAATTTTGCTTGATCTTGCATAACAACCGTAAGAAATACACAAAAACTTACTCCACAAGATCTTTAGACTTATCGTTGAAACACGCAATTTATGACATATACACTTTTTTCATAGAGCTGGCCATTTTTGAGATATTCCTTGTTAGTTGTTTCCGTTTTAAAATAGTTTAAACTTTTCTCATACAGGAACTTGTCAACACCTGACAATGCAAAGAAACGGATTTCAATCCCATAGCAACCACATTTTAAAACATGCAACTGTCGGTTTAGTTTAATGTACTTCGTTATTTCCGTTCTACTTATACAATAATGTGTTGCAGAGATGTAGAGCAAGTCACATGAATGGAGCACATTATATTTTTACTTTCTCTACACATACTGCGTACATAGTGTATAGAGAAGGTATTGTAATGTACCTAAAAATTCGATACCAAGATTTTACTGGAAATACATGTTTTAAGACACCCTGAATACAAAAAAGCATTTTTAGACAAATGTCCGTGTGTGTGTCTGTGTGTATGTGTGCAGCATAGCTCAAAAACGAAAAGACTGTTAAATACCAAACTTGGTATTTAAGTTCAGTATCTTCCAAGGATGTGACACGAAGTTTTTCAAGAAAATCCCCCCAATCCAAACTACCCTTCACATGGAAAAATTTTCGAAAATTGTGATTATCTGAAAAATGGCTCTAACGATTTTGATTAAAACATCGTATATTAAAGATATATACCCCTACAAATTATATGTATATCTTGAATTTTCTGGGAATAGCCTCTGAAGACTACTTTATTCTTGATGAATTTTGCGGAATTTTGCATAACTGCTAAACCTTAAGAGATGGACGAAAACTTAAAACACAAAATATGTAGAGCACGTTAAAACACACAATTTATGTTATATAATTTTTTTCTTGGAGTTGATCGTTTTTGAGATATTCCTTGTTTTTTGTTTCAGCTTTGAAAAATATACTTTTCTCATACGGAATTTGTACTCCTGTCCATACAAACAAAGGAACTTCAGTCACATAGCAACCAGCTTTTGGCTAACACTTTAAACTATGGTACTCCCTTATTTCGCTTCTAACAAGGAAGCAAGTTATAAGACTGTTTCTGCTAATTTTTTCTCGATTAGATGAAGTAAATAGAATAATTTGTTGCAGAGATCAGATTGCACATCAGATTTTTAAATTTATCAAGACAGTAATCTTAAAATTGTTGAAAGATGAAAGTCTCTAGTGTTCATCACAGAGCATGGAGGTTATAGAAACAGTTTTAAGCATTTGAGTAAAGATTGTTTCACCATTCGGAAGCATCAGATGAGTAAAGAAGGATATATGTGCTGCCTGGTGTCAAACAGAGATCTCAATATCAACAGAAGCAATGTTTGCCTCCTTCCCCTTCAAAACATTACCATCGTGAGAGGAAGAAGGTTCAGCACAAAAGCAGAAAATCATTTTTGCTGGCTCGGTTCCAAACGAGAAGACGCAAATGCTGAGATGCAACGCTAGGAAGGGAGGGGGGATACTTAAGGTATCGGAGAGCCTCAGCAGATCCCAATGTCGATATTACGTCTTCCAGCTAGAGAGAGGAAAAATATGGAATTGCTCACCGTTAATCGCAACTCTGAAAACATTCCAGAATTTGTTCGGTGGAACCTTTTTCCAAAGCGTGCAAAAGCCAGCATTTTCTTAAATTAACGTAGGAGACAGCACAAAGGTGAAGAAGATTAAATGCCCTTCTGCTTGAGGATTTTTTTACTGCGATATAACTATATCTAAGAATAAAAATTAGATGTGTTCATTCACATGACTTTCTCTACATCAAATTATTGTTAAAAAGCTTATGCTTCTATTTACTTCATGCTAATCGAGAAAACAATCAGCAGAAATAGTCTTATTACTTGCTTCCTTGTAAGTAGAAGCGAAATAAGGGAGTACCATAGATTGAAGTGATAGTCAAAAGCTGGTTGCTATGTGACTGAAGTTCCGTTGTTGTATGGAGAGGAGTTGACAAAGTCCTCTATGAGCAACTCCATGAAAAAAAAAAAAATGTATATAACAGATTGTGTGTTTTAATGTGCTCTACATTTTTTGTGTGGTATGCTTTTGTCCATCTCTTACGGTTTACCAGTTATGCAAAATTCCGTAAAATTCATCCAGAATAAAGTAGTCTTCAGAGGCTATTCCCAGAAAATGCAAGATGTACATTTTAGTTATCAGGTAGATATCTTTAATATACGATATTTTAATCAAAATCGTTAGGTCCATTTTTGAGAAAATCAAAATTTTCGAAAAAAGTTCCATGCAAAGGGTAGTTGGGGTGGGGGGGATTTTCTTGAAAATCTTCGTGTCGCATCCTTGGAAGATACTAAACTTAAATACAAAGTTTGGTATATAACGGTCTTTTCGTTTTTGAGCTATGCTGTCCACAGATACACATACACACGCACACACGGACATTTTTCCAAAAATGTTTTTTTTTTATTCAGGGGGACCCAAACATGTATTTCCAGTGAAATCTCGGTATCGAATTTTTGGGTGGAATACAATACCTTCCCTATACACTATGCACATAGTACGTGTAGAGAAAGTAAAAGAAAACTTCGACAAGCATGTGCCTCTTTGTTGTGTTTTGGTGGTGTCCTAAAGGTAGTATCAGATGGCTTGGCACACCTGCCTCACTGCATTTCAGTGAAAACAAGTTCCAGGTTTGCACCAGCCTGGAGCAGCGGAGTGTCATTAATTTTTTGTGAGCAGCAGGGTTGAAGTCAATCGAAATTCACCGTTGGACGGCAGTGAAATATGGTGAAAGCTGTTTGAATCGAACACAAGTGAATGAGTGGGCAGATAAGTTCAAACGAGGAGTTCCAAAACTCCAAAGGAGTTGCTGCGAACTGAAAGAAGTGCTAAAAAAATAATGAACGAGGAAGATAGGGAGTAATATTCGTGGCAGAATGTAAAAACCAAATATTTTTAGCTCAGATAGTTTTCATAATACACATGAATAAACATTATGTTGGCAGGCAGATTTGCATGCTCAATGTGTGAGTGAGAGGGGAAATATGAAAAGAGTGGGGGTAGCAACCTGGCAACGCAGAGCACGATAACGCATCTCATTCGCTGCAGCGTAGAACTCTTTCCATTTGAAAACATTATAGTCACATTAGATATTGCCGGCGTAAAACTTCTGACTAACGAGCCGATCTTATCGGAGTTAGTGATATGATACTTGGCTTACTTAAAGTCACAGCGAGCAAGCTTTGTACAATCTGTACCGAAAGTGTTCCGCATATGTTCGTTTTCAAAGTGGACAGTAAATAGTGTTCATTTTATTTATTTTATTTTTTTAACAATGGCATTTTCAAAGTTAAGTGGCAAGGTTATTACTTAGTCAGAGCAGAGAAATAGTTGCAAATGTCCTTGACTTCATGAAACAAGAGGCAGAGATGCGGGAAGAAAATGTATGCTCCCCGAGTTCTTCAAAAGCCTGTAGCAAGTGAATGAAAGAGTAGCCAAGGCAACTGATACTTCACTGAGTTCCGTTTCCAGAGCTCTCAAAGATAAGAAAGAAAGAAAAATAAAACTTAATGTAGCACTTTTAAATTAAAAGATGTGGAACAGTTGTGTCGCCAGCGAATTGCAAATATTGGTAGGCCACAATGGGAAAATGTAGGTCGACATGTTGAGAACGTAATCCAGGATAATGGTGCAGAAAGTAGCGATAACGTTGATAATAATGACGGGAGCGAAGCCGAAAAACTGTCAGGTGTGGAAGAATTGGATTCAGACGATTGACATTGTTTATAAGGTAGTCCATTTGTATAGATGTTTTGTAGATATGAATATAACACATGTTTATCAGTGCAGCGCATAAGAGGTGACACATATTTGACATTGACTGTGACAGGCACTCTTCCAGCGTGCATGAATCGACTGGTGAACTGCTTATCTGAAAGTACAACTCGCTTCCTAGCTCTTGTTAAGATTTTCACATGTCTAGATCTGTTGCGCCAGTTATACCATCAAAATCTTCTTCACATTTGGCACTTTCAGATTATCACATTTTAACCCACTGAAAGAAACTCTTAGTAGCTCAAGGTTCGCAGATAGGTGGCAGTGCAAAACTGATTATTACACACCCCCAAGAATTCTATCATTGGATTTAAGAAGCTTATCCAGCTCTGGCATATGTGCACAGAACTTAAGGGGATGGCGTTGATAATGTCTCATGAATGCAATTAAGTGACCTCCAGGTTGTTATATTACGGCTGTCTCGTAGTTGTTTATAGAGAACAAATCACAACACCTTCTTTATTCATAATAAATACGTACAGAAATACCAATAAAACGTACAGAAGGAAAAAGAATAGAAAGGCAAAAATCTGATGTGTTCCATTCACATGACTTTCTCCATATCCCTGCAACAAATAATTCTTAAAAAGCTTATACTTCTATTTACTTTATGCTAATCAGAAAAAAATTAGCAGAAATAGTCTTATTACTCGCATCCTTGTAAGTAGAAGCGAAATAAGGGACAACCGTAGGTTAAAGTGATAGTCAAAAGCTGGTTGCTATGTCAATGAAGTTCCTTTGTTTATATGGATAGGAGTTGACAAGTTCCAGTATGAGAAAAGTATGCGTTTTTCATAGCAGAAACCAAAAATAAGGAATGTCACAAAAACGACGAACTCCACGAAAAAAAATGTATATAACATAAATTGTGTGTTTTAATGTGCTCTACATTTTTTGTGTAGTAAGTTTTTGTCCATCTCTTATGGTTTAGCAGTTATTAAAAATTTAGTAAAATTCATCCAGAATAAACTACTCTTCAGAGGCTATTCCCAGAAAATTCAAGATATACATTTTATTTGTCAGGTAAATATGTTTAATATCCGAAATTTTAATCAAAATCGTTAGAGCTATTTTTGAGAAAATCAAAATCGAAAAAAGTTCCATGTAAAGGGTAGTTGGGGGTAGGGGGATTTTTCTCAAAATCTTCGTGTCGCATCCCTGGAAGATACTAAACTTAAATACCAAGTTTGGTATTTTACCGACTTTTCGTTTTTGAGTTATCGTGTTCACAGACACACGGACACACACACACACACACACATACGGACCTTTGTGTGAAAATGCTTTTTTTTGGATATTGGGGACGCTAAAACATATTTCCGGTGAAATCTCGGTATCGAATGTTTTGGTGGAGTGCAATACTTTCTCTATACACTATGTACATAGTGTGTATGGAGAAAGTAAAAAGGGAAATTACATACATTGTGTGTTATAACGTGCTCTACATTTTTTGTATAGCAAGTTTTTGTCCATCTCTTACGGTTTAGCAGTTATACAAAATTCCGTAAAATTGACCCAAAATAAAGTAGTCTTCAAAGGCTATTCCCAGAAAATTCAAGAAATACATTTTATTTGTCAGGTAAATATCTTAAATATACGATATTTTAATTAAAATCGTTAGAGCCATTTTTAAGAAAATCAAAATTTTCCAAAAAAGCTCCATGTAAAGGGTAGTTGGGGTGTGGGGTTTGAAAATATTCGTGTCGCATCCTTGGAAGATCCAAACTTAAATGCCATGTTTGGTATTCAACTGTCTTTTCGTTTCCGAGCCATGCTGTCCACAGACACACACACGAGCACACACGCGGATCTTTTTCTGGAAATGCTTTTTTTGAATATAGGGGGACCGTGAAATCTCGGTATCGAATTTTTGGGTGGAATACAATACCTTCTCTATACACTATATACATAGTACGTGTAGAGAAAGTAAAAATGAATATACAAATTGTTATTCGAAACCTACAGATAGCCTTGTCAGCTTTGATAGGCATAACATGCAATTAAATAATTAATCCTATCAAATGGGACGGAATTTCGAATTTTAAACTAGACAATTTCCTCGCTTTGTGCCAAAGGTATCTGTGCCAAGTTTGATTGAAATAGGTGGAACGGTGTAGGAACCTTTAAAGCGCATACAAACATACATTTATTGACTTTTTACTTTCTCTATACGTACTATGCACATAGTGTATAGAGAATAGTGTATGCACTCAAAAATTCAACACCGAGGTTTCACCGGAAATACATGTTTTGAGACCCCCTGAATTAAAAAAAAAGTAGTAAAACGTCCGTGTGTGTGTATGACTGTGTCTGTGGGCAGCATAGCTCAAAAACGAAAAGTCCGTTAAATACAAAACCTGTATTTAAGTTCAGTATCTTCCAAGGATGCGACACGGAGATTTTCAAGGAAATCCCCACACCCCCAACTACACATTACATGGAAAAAATTTCGAACATTTTGATTTTCTCGAAAATTGCTGCAAGTATTTTGATTAAAATCTCTTGTATTTATGTATATACCAAATAGAATGTATAACTTGAATTCTCTAGGAATAGCCTCTAAAGGCCTCTTTGTTCTGGAAGATTTTTATTGAATTTTGCATAACTGGTAAACCGTACGGGATAGACAAAAACTTACTACACAAAAAAATGTAGATCACGATAAAACACACAATTTATGTCACATTTTTTCGTGGAATTGCCAGTTTCGAGATATTCCTTGTTATTGATTTCAGTTTTAAATTACTTATGTCCCTTCTACTTATAAAGGAACTAAGTAATATTAGCGTTTCTGCTAATGTTTTAGCATTAAATAAATAGAAGAATAAGCGTATTAACAATAATGTATTACAGAGATGTAGAAAAAGTCATGTGAATGGAGCACATAAGATTTTTTACTGTCTATAGGTGCTATGTGCATAGTGTATAAAGAAGGTATTGCACTCCACCAAAAAATTCGATACCGAGATTTCACCGGAAATATATGTTTTAGGGTCCCCTGTATCCAAAAAAAAGTATTTTCAGAAAAAGGTCCGTGTGTGTGTGTGTCCGTGTGTCTGTGAACACGATAACTCAAAAACGAAAAGTCGGTAAAATACCAAACTTGGTATTTAAGTTTAGTATCTTCCAGGAATGCCACACGAAGATTTTGAGAAAAATCCCCCCACCCTAAACTACCCTTTACATGGAACTTTTTTAGAAAATTTTGATTTTCTAAAAAATGGCTGTAACGATTTTGATCAAAATATCGTATATTAAAGATATTTACACGACAAATAAAATGTATATTTTGAATTTTCTGGGAATAGCCTCTGAAGACTACTTTATTCTCGGTCAATTTAACGGAATATTGCATAACTGCTAAACCGTAAGAGATGGACAAACATTTACCACACAACAAATGTAGAGCACCTTAAACACACAATTTATGTTATATACATTTTTTTCGTGGAGTTGCTTGTTTTTGGTTTCAGCTATAAAAACTTACAATTTTCTCATACAGGACTTTGTTAACTCGTGTCCATACAAACAAAGGAACTTCAATCGCAGAGCAACCAGCTTTTTACTATCACTTTAACCTATGGTAACCCCTTATTTCGCTTCTACTAACAAGGAAGCAAGTAATAAGGCTAGTTCTGCTAATATTTGCTCCGTTAGATGAAGTAAATAGAATAATTTGTTGCAGTGATGTAGAGAAAGTCATATGAATGGAACACATCAGATTTTGTATTTATTAGCTTAACGTCCTTTTCATATCGGACGGTGAATGTAATTGGTGAAATGATGCACAAATGATCCGTGGAGATTAAAGTTACTTGACATTCGTCTTCTCAGGATAAGGGAAAACCCCGAAATAACACCTTATTCGGGTAACTCACCCTAAGCGAGATTCGAACTCACGACCTGTTGAATGTGAGGCAGACACGCTACCACCACGCTAGCCAGGCAGGCTATGACTTTTATACATTACGATGACACGACTGAGGCCGCTGGGTCTAACTCGTTGCAGGTATTGGGACTGAATGACTACTTTGCTTCAGCTGAGAGTAACGTTGTTTCGCATGGTATGTCTGGGAATGACGTCGTGTGAGGTTATCATGGTGTATACTACAAAACAACGTATGTTTATTGTGTTAAGTTTAACTCAAACGAGTCACGTGGAAACTATCAGCTTGAATTTCATTACCTTGGTGCCACAGTTCCAAACAAATCCACAATTTATAGGTTGTTAGAAACATTTAAACAAACTGGTTTCGTGTTAGAAAAATTCTGATGTTTTCCATTTACAAAAGTTCCTCTAGCGGTTCAAGTAGAAACTAATTATTATTTTATCTACATCATGCTAATCGAGATAAACAATAGCAGAAATTATATTGTTACTTAATTCCTTGTAGGTAGAAGGGAAGTAAGGGAATACAATATGCTACAGCAAGAGTCAAATCTTTTAAAAGCTGGTCACGATGTGAAACAACTGAGCCTCGTTTAGCTTTGCAACGTCCTTTTCGAGAAAAGGTAAGTAGTTTAAAACTGAAACTAATAACAAGATATCTCCAAAACATCAACTCTACAACAAAAACGTATATGACATAAATTGAGTTAAAACACATTTACATTCTTTGTGCATAAAGTTTTTGTTTATGTCTTACGTTTAATCGTTATGCAAAATTCTGCAAAACTCAACCAAAATAAAGAGCTCTTCAGAGGCTATTCCCAGAAAATTAAAAATATACTTTTATTTTTATATAAATATCTTTAATACACTGTTTTAATCAGAATCATTACAGCCATTTTTGAGAAAAACACATTTTCAAAATATTTACAGGTAAAGGGTAATTTGTGGTGCAGGATACTAAACATTCGTTTTTGAGATGTGCTGTCCACAGATACAGACACGTGTGGACCTTTTTCTAAAAATGCTTTCTTCGGTCTCAAGGGACCTAAAAACACACTTTTCCGGTGAAATCGCGATATTGAAATTTTGGGTGGAATACAATACCTTCTCTAGCTACTATGTACACTGCATGCACATATGCGCTAGAGAAAACAAAAAGAAGCATTCATTGGCAGCCAACAGTTTTAATCGAGGGAACATAAAGATAAGGGTTGTGTTGGAAACCCTCTCCCCCAAAATCGCTGTATTGCATACAATGTATTTTTACTTTCTCTACATGTACTATGTACATGTTGTATAGAGAAGGTATTGTAATGCACCCGAAAAATCGATAACGAGATTTCACCGGAAATACATGGTTTGGGTCCCCCTGAAACCAAGAGAAGGTTTTCTGGAAAAAGGTCCGTGTGTGCGTGCGTGTGTGTGTGATCGCCCTCCGTGGTGTAATGGTTACCATGCTAACCCAAAATCGCGGGTTCAAACCCGGCGGAGGACGATGGATTTTTTCGGGCGCAAAAATCCTTAGCATGGCTTCCTTCGGAAGGGAAGTAAAGCCGTGGGTCCCGTGTCGTAGATTTACGGCACGTAAAAGAACCTCAAGCCTGATAGAGAGGCCTCTGAGCAAAATTAAGCGGTCTTTCACGCCCAATATAGAATGGGACGCTGAGAACCACAGCAGTTACAGAGCGTCCATAAATAAAACGCCATTTCATTTCATTTTGTGTGTGTGTGTGTCTGAGTGTTTGTGGACAGCATAGCTCAAAAACGAAAATACTGTTAAATAGCAAATTTGGTATTTAAGTTTAGTATCTTGCAAGGATACGACACGAAGATTTTCAAGAAAATCCCCCCACTCCCAACTACCTTTGCATTGAACTTTTTTCGAAATTTTTTATTTGCTCAAAAATGGTTCTAACGATTTGGATTAAAATATCGTATATTAAAGACAAATAATATGTATATCTTGAATTTTCTGGGAATAGCCTCTGAAGACTACTTTATTCTGGATGAATTTTGCCGAATTTTACTTAACTGTTAAACCGTAAGAGATAGACAAAAACTTACCACACAAAAAATGTAGGGCACATTAAGACGCACAATTTATGTTGTATACATTTTTTTTTTTTTTTTTTTTTTTTGTAGTTGATCGTTTTATAAATATTCCTTATTTTTGATTTCAATTTTGAAAAACGTATACTTTTCTCATACAGCCCTTATTTTCCTTCTACTTACAAGGAAGCAAGTAATAAGACTATTTCTATCTTTTTTCTCAATTAGCATGAAGTAAATAGAAACATAAGCTTTTTAACAATAATTTGTTGCAGAGATGTAGATAAAGTCATGTGAATGGAACACATCAGCTTTTTTAGACATATGAACTCTGATATTATCTGTGCGGATTGTTTAAAGAGCATTATGTAAAACAAAAACATACAAGACAGTGTCCGGCGGGCGTTTTACAATATGCCGACTCCATAAGTGTTCAAAAGTGTGTTTAACAAGTTCCAAACACGCAGAGGTAATCGTTTCGAACATCTTTTATAAAGAAATTTAAGCATAACATTCATCAAGTGTTTATTCACACAAGCCGTGTATACGACAGGAGTTGGATAGGTAGAGTCAGACTGAAAAATTCAATGCCATAGTCGGGATTTGAACTATGTATCTCCCGGTCTCTAGCCGGTTGCTCTACCACTGAGCTACCATGACAAATGCCGGCACAACGCCGAATCTCTCAACTGACCCGCATGCCTCCCGGCAAACCACAAGGTGATCTCAAATTATTTTGAGATGACAACCCCAATGGCGACTTACAATGTTGTAAGTACTTCAAGACCCAGAGTATAGCCAACTATCATGGACAATTGTGATAATTTAATTGTTTTCTCACAGAAACCATGTGCAGGACAGGAGTTTGGGTAAGCAGAGTCAGACTGAAACCGTGATCAGGTCCTGGCTATGGCGTAGAATTTTTCAGTCTGACTCTACCTATCCATAACATATGCATTTATTTATTTATTTATTTATTTATTTTAAAGCTTAAGGTCCTTTAACCTGCTTGGTCATATCGGACGATGAATGAAATTGGTGAAATGATACTCAAATGATCTCGGGGTCCATGTAGCTTAAAGTTAGTCGACATTCGTCTTCTCGGGATAAGGGAAAACCCCGAAAAAAACCTTAGCAGGATAACTCACCCTAAGCGAACTCACGACCTGTTGAATGTGACACGCTACCACCACACTACCCAGGCGGGCCATATGTATGTTGTTCGTCTCTAGAGGAGAAATAACAAGCCGGTCCGCCGTTACTGCAAGAACGGATTTGTATAGCAGTGCCGTGGAAGTCGCGGGCTGTCTGTCGCGTCACTCTGTCTACCTACCATAAATAAGTGGCAGAGAAAGTACGAGGGCCGTTGTTTTTTTTTTTTTGTTTTTTTTTCAAACCTCCGATAGGCTATAAATAAAAGACACATTCATAGAAAACAATTATTTTATTAATAAAATGTCTGTACACTTATGGTTACTTTTCAACATAATCACCGAAAAGATTGAGACATTTATCGTACCTTTGTACAAGCTTTGCAATACCCGCTTCAAAAAAATGTTGCCCCCAATGATTTCAAATGAGCATTGACGTTCTTCGTACTTCACATTTGCGGAGAGCCATTCAAAACAAACGAAGAGGAATGCTGACTTCAGGAATTGTGTTGATCCATGACAGCGCTCATCCACACACTGCTGGCACAACCCATCGGCTCCTTGAACAATTTCAATGGGGCATTTTCGCCTGGCACTCAGCAACTTTCACCTTTTCCCTGAACTGAAGACGTGGCTAGGAGGGCAGCACTTTCAAACCAACCAAGATCTTCAAAACAATATCAATGCTCATTTTAAAGCATTCGCTGCATAATTTTTTGATGCGGGTATTGCAAAACCTGTGCACAGGTACGATAAATGTCTCAATCTTTTCGGTGATTATGTTGAAAAGTAACCTTAAGTGTTCAAAACTTTTAGTAATAAAATAATTGTTTTCTATGAACTTGTTTTTTATTTATAGCCTATCGGAGGTTGAAAAAAAAAACGGCCCTTGTAAAATTAACTTTAAAAATCTTATGTGTCCATTCACATGACTTTCTCTACATCTCTGTAACAAATTATTGTTGCAAAGCCTATTATCCTATCTACTTCATGCTAATCGAGATAAACACTAGCAGAAACGGCCTTATTACTTAGTTCCTTTTAAGTAGAAGGCAAATAAGGGACTGCTAAAGTGATTGTCAAATATTTTAAAGAACGGTTGCCATGTGATTAGATTTTATTGTGTAATAAGTGTTTGTCTATCTGTTACGGTTTACCAATTATGCAAAATTCATCCAGAATGTAGAGCCATTCAGAGGCTATTCCCAGAAAATTCAAAATATACATTTGTCCTGTAAATATCTTAATATACGATATTTTAATAAAAATCGCTAACCATTTTTGAGAAAATCAAAGTTTTCGAAATTTTTCCATGTAAAGGGTAGTTCGTGGTGGGGGGATTTTTCTGAAAACCTTCCAGTCGCATCCTTCGAAAATTTCCAAGTTTTCGTTTTTTAGTTATGCTGCCTACAGACACATACACGCACACACACACTGACAGAGAGAGACACATACACACACACAGACATTTTTCTAAAAATGCTTCTTTTTTTTGGATTCAGGGGGTCTCAAGACATATTTCCGGTGAAATCTCGGTATCGAAATTTTGGATGCAATAAAATACTTCTCTATACACTGTACATAGTACGTGTAGAGAAAGTGAAAATCTGATGTGTCCTTTCACATGACTTTCTCTATATCTCTGTAATAAATTAACGTTAATAAGGTTATTCTTGTATCTACTTCATGCTAATCAAGATCAACATTAGCAGAAACGGTCTTATTACTTGCTTCCTTGTAAGCAGAACGGAAATATGGGAATACACTAGGTTAAAGTGACAAGTCAAATCCGTTAAACGGCTGTCATGTGATTGAATTCCATTTCTTTGCATAAACAGGAGTTAAAAGAAATATTCATCCAGAATGTGCAGCTCTTCAGAGGCTATTTCCAGAAGATTCAAAACATACATTTGTCACGTAAACATCTTAATATACCTACGATATTTTAATCAAAATCGTAGGCCAATTTTGAGAAAGTCAAAATTTTCGAAATGTTTTTTTCATGTAAAGGGTAGTTTGGGGTGGGAGGATTTTTCTGAAAATCTTCGTGTAGCATCCCTGGAGGATACTAAACTTATCAACTTTTAGTTGTTGAGTTATTGTGGTCATACACGCACACTGACTTTTTTCTAAAATGCTTTTATACAGGGGACCGTAAAACGTGTATTTCCGATGAAAGTTCGATATCGAAATTTTGGATGGAGCACAATACCTTCTCTGCTTATACAGAGGAAGAAAAAATTAACTTCATGAACGCAGTGGAAAATTGTTCTTAAAAAGTACTAGTCCCCCTATCTCTCATGATACAATTAGGCGGGTTTCTAAAGGTGAATTTGTTGTTATGGGAACTTCAAAACGTGCATTCCTGGTGAAATCGTATCAATTGTTTAGACTGAAATGCAATTCGTTCTCTGCTTACGGTGGAGACAGTAAAAATCTAGCAACAAACTCTTTCTGATCATCGAGTCTAGAGTAGGATACGGGCGGAGGGGACTCAGCTCTCGGTTCTTGTACCAATGCCCCACGAGAGATGAGGTGGATGGTCGGAACCAGGAGCGACGGCACAGCCATGACAGGATCCCTACAGTTATCAGATTGAGATTTCCCGAAAGTCGGACAGACAGACCTGACACCACAACCCACATACCCCAAGAGGCAGGCCGTATATCCCAACCGAATTGGGGGACGGCTTGAGTTACAGTGATCATCTTTTTTCTGCCACGTGGCACCGAAATCCAGCCCTAAGAGAAAGCAAAGAGTAAAAGATGGAAACGACATCGGAGGATGTAATGAACCCTCCCAGCATTCACCTGGTGACCCGGGGAAACTACCGAAAAAGTCCATAGGTCAGGAAGACCGGCCACGGGAATCGAACTCACGACCTCTCGTATGCAGTTTACAGGCTAAACCGATTGAGCCATCTTGCTCGCTCGTTGAGTATTTAATAAAACTGACAAGTCTAACTTTTGGTGACTTGTATAAGCCCGTTACCATTTTGTTTAGATTCAAGCTGCCCTGTCTAATAAGTTCAATGTTTGTTTTGTAGTTATTACATTTTTACTTTCTCTATACAACTATGTACATAGTGTTTACAGAAGGTGGTGTATTACACCCAAAAATTCGATACTGAATTTCACCGGAAATACATGTTTTGAGACTCCCTGAATCCAAAATAAAAAAGCATTTTTAGAAAAATATCCGTGTGTGTGTATGTGGGCAGCATAGCTCAAGAACGAAAAGAGCGTTAAAAACCATACTTGGTATTTAAGTTTGGTATCTTCTAAGGATGCGACACGAAGATTTTCAAGAAAATCTCTCCACCCCAAACTACCCTTTACATGGAAAAAAGTTCGAAAATTTTCATTTTCTTAAAAACGGCTCTAACGATTTTGTTATCGTATATTAAAGATACTTACCTGACAAATAAAATGTATATCTTGAATTTTCTGGGAATGGCCTCTGAAGACTACTTTATTCTGGATGAATTATACGGAATTTTGCATAACTGCTAAACCGTAAGAGATGGACAAAAGCTTACCCCACAAAATATGTAGAGCCCTTTAAAACACACAATTTATGTTATATACATTTTTTCCTGGAGTTGATCGTTTTTTAGATATTCCTTGTTTTTGGTTGCAGCTTGGAAAAACATAATTTTCTCACACAAGAATTTGTCAACTCGTGTCCATACAAACAAAGGAACTACAGTCACATAGCAACCAGTTTTTAACTATCACTTTAACCTATAGTACTCCCTTATTTCGCTTCTAGTTACAAGGAAGCAAGTAATAAAACTAGTTCTGCTATTCTTTTTTCTCGATTAGCATGAAGTAAATAGAAGGAAAAGCTTGTTAACTACAATTTATTGCAGAGATGTAGAGAAAGTCATGTGAGTGTAACACATCAGATTTTTATTTTTGCAATTTAAAGAAATGAGAACAACTAGGAATACTGAATGCAGAGAGGAAGCTGGCCAAACAAAACCAGTCCAAAGTAAACAGGTAACAGAGAAACCCACAATATTTCATCACGACTTATTACTTGCTCTAGCCCGCATGTACATAGTGGATAGAGAAGGTATTGTATTTCACTCAGAAATTCGATGTCGAAGTGTCACAGGAGGTATATATCTTGAGGTTCCATGAGTTCGAAACAAACATTTTTAGAAAAAGATCCATGTGTTTTGTGTTCATGGACAACATAGCTAAACACGAAAATTGGTTAAATAACAAAATTGGTGTTTAAGTTTGGTTAAATAACAAGCTTTGAATTTAAGTTCAGTATCTTCCAAGGACACGACAGGAAATTTTTCAAGAAAATCCACTCACCCCCACATACCCTTTACAAGGAACATTTTTTTAATGTTTTTATTTTTTCAAAAATTGCTCTATTTTGATTAAAATACTGTATATTAGAGATAATTAAATCACAAATAAAGTGCATATTTTGAATTTTCTCGGAATAACCTCTGAAGAGCTCTTTATTCTGGTTGAGTATTGTAGAATTTTACATAATGGTTAAACCGTACGAGATAGACTAAAACTTACTGCTCAAAAAATATCGATCTCTTAAAACACATAATTTGTGTCATATACGTTTTTCTTGCAGAGTTGACCGTTTTCGAGATATTCAATGTTATCATTGTATGAAAAACAGGTTTCAAAATACTGAAATAATTCAAAATTGAACCTACAAATTTTAACTTACAGTTAACTTAAAATTAAAAACGTACTGTTAAAAGTTATAAAACATATTTTAAATGTGTTAACATTATTAAGTATGGAGGCTAGAAAAGAAACAGTATAGGAAAACAGTCTCAGAAATGAAAAAATAAGTCTTTAATGATTGCCTCCGAGGTCGAATGATCAGCGAACTGACTTCTCACCCAAAACTCCCGGGTTAGATTCCCGGATGGAGTATTTTTACTTTCTCTATATGTGCTATGTACATAGTGTATAGAGAAGGTATTGCACTCCACCCAAAAATTAGATACCGAGATTTCACCGGAAATATATGTTTTAGGGTCCCCTGTACCCAAAAAAAAAGTATGATCAGAAAAATGTCCGTGTGTGTGTGTGTGTGTGTGTGTGTGTGTGTGTGTGTGTGTGTCCGTGAACACGATCACTCAAAAACGAAAAGTCGGTAAAATACCAAACTTGGTATTTAAGTTTAGTATCTTCCAGGGATGCGAAATGAAGATTTTGAGGAAAATTCCCCCACCCCATACTACCCTTTACATGGAACATTTTCGAAAATTTTTATTTTCTCAAAAATGGCTCTAACTATTTAGTTAAAATATCGTACCTATATTAAAGATATTTACTTGACAAATAAAATGTATATCTTCAAATTTTTGGGAATAGTCTCTGAAGCTTACTTTATTCTGAATGAAATTTACGGAATTTTGCATAACTGCTAAACTGTAAGAGATAGATAAAAACTTACTACACAAAAAATGTAGAGCACGTTAAAACACACAATTTGTTATATACATTTTGTTCGTGGAATAGATCGTTTTAAATATATTCCTTGTTTTTTGTTTCAGCTTTGAAATACTGGTACTTTTCTCATGCAAGAATTTGTCAACTCCTGTCCATACAAATAAAGGAACTTCAGTCATATAACAACAAGCTTTTGCCTATCAATTTAACCTATGGTACTCCCTTATTTTCCGTCTACTTAAATGTAAGCATGTAATAAGACTATTTCTGCTAATTTTTTCTTGATTAGAGTGAGGTAAATAGAAGTATAAGCTTTTTTTAACAATAATTTGTTGCGAAGAAGTAAAGAAAGTCATGTGAATGGAACACATCAGATTTTTGGAATATGGCCCCTACTTGAACATAACATAGTTATATCTGAGTTTTTATTTGACCTAGGTTTGTATGTTCTTCTTTCTTCCTGCGTTCGAAAAACACTGCAAGGAATTGTAATGATTTTATAGCTTGGCGGAAGTACAACTACTTCGGCAAAGACCGGAAGTCAGTGTTTAGGCGACTTCCTATTCCGTAAGTAACGGATTTCCTGTTGAAATGTCCTGCAGACCAACCTCATTTAAGACTAGAAACATGCACATTTTCAATGATTTTCGAAGTCACTTAACCTGATGTTTTACACTCACGTGACTTTCTCTAGCTGCTCTACAAACAAACCTCTTACAAAACATTCTTCTTCTTCCTATACAATGCTAATCGAGATAAACCTTAGCAGAATGTTCTTATAACTTAGTTCCTTACAAGTAGAAGGGAATGCCTAGGCTAAACCGACAGGCAAATGTTTTATAAGCTGTCATGCGATTATCATTGCAAAACGCTTCTTTGTTTGGCCAGGAGCAGAACAAAAGAAAAACGGACATTTCCTGCATGAGAAAAGTTTACTTTGCAATTGAAACAAATAACAACGAATACCACGGAAATGGTTACCTCCACAACAAAAACATAAAGGACATAAATTATGTATTTGACGAGACCCACATTTTTGTGTAGTAAGTTTTTGTCCATCTCTTATGTTTAGCAGCTAAGCAAAATTCATCCAGAATAAAGACCTCCTCAGAGGCTACTCCCAGAAATTCCAAGATAAGCATTTTATATATTATATATAAATATCTTTAATATAAGGCACTTATATCAAATTGTTAGAGCCATTTTTGAAAACATATTTTTTTTTTTTTTTACTTTCTCCATACGCACTATGTACATAGTGTATAGAGAAAGTATTGCACTCCACCAAAAATTCGATACCGAGATTTCACCGGAAATATATGTGTTAGGGCCCCCAATATCCAAAAAAAGCATTTTCACAAAAAGGTCCGTGTGTGTGTGTGTCCGTGTGTCTGTGAACACGATAACTCAAAAACGAAAAGTCGGTAAAATACCAAACTTGGTATTTAAGTTTAGTATCTTCCAGGGATGCGACACGAAGATTTTGAGAAAAATCCCCTCACCCCCAACTACCCTTTACATGGAACGTTTTTCGAAAATTTTGATTTTCTCAAAAATGGCTCTAACGATTTTGATTAAAATTTCGGATATTAAACATATTTACCTGACAAATGAAATGTATATCTTGAATTTTCTGGGAATAGTCTCTGAAGAGTAGTTTATTCTGGATCAATTTTACTAAATTTTGAATGACTGCTAAACCGTAAGAGATGGACAAAAACTTACTGCACAAAAAACGTAGAGCACTTTAAAACACGCAATTTATGTTATATACATTTTTTTCGTGGAGTTGGTCGTTTTTATGACATTCCTTATTTTTGGTTTCTGCTATGAAAAACGTATACTTTTCTCATACAGGAACTTGTCAACTCCTATCCATATAAACAAAGGAACTTCATTGACATAGCAACCAGCTTTTGTCTATCACTTTAACCTACGGTTGTCCCTTATTTCGCTTCTACTTACAAGGATGCGAGTAATAAGACTATTTCTGCTATTTTTTCTGATTAGCATAAAGTAAATAGAAGTATAAGCTTTTTAAGAATTATTTGTTGCAGGGATATGGAGAAAGTCATGTGAATGGTACACATCAGATTTTTTGCCATATAAAAGGTACTTTGTGGTGGAAGGATTCTCTTGAAAATCGTGTCGCATCCTTGGAAGATACTAAATATGAATATCAAGTTTGGTTTTCCACGTTCTTTTCGTTTTTGAGTTATGCTCTCCACACACACACGCCTTTTTTTAAAACATATGTTTCCGTTGAAATCTCGACATCGAATTGTTCTTGCGGTTATAGAAAGTGAAAAGTGTGGCGGAGGTTGGCAATTTAAATACATAAGGAAAATGCATTTTCTTATAAATTTCGTGATATTTTCTGTTTCTACATTGCAGTAACAGTTTGATTAAACACTGGAATGTGTAGTTTGGCATCGTTTCATTTATTACTCGGTGGTATAAGGTCCTACTTTTAACTTTCTGTAGCACGTATGTAAATACAATGTACATATTAGCTTGAGTAGGTATTGTATTCCGTCCAAAAATCCGATGTTGAGATTTCACTTGAAATGTTTTGAGGTCCCTTGAGTTCATGTGAGTGTACGCCACAAACTATCCTTTACATGTATCAATTTTTGAAACTTTTCATTAGCTCAAAAGTTGTTCTAACGATTTTGATTAAAATGCAATATATTAAGGACATTTATCTGCATCACAAATAAAATGTATATTTTGAATTTTCTGGTAATGGCCTCTGAAGACCTCTTTATTCTGGACGAATTTTGCCGAATTTTGTATAAAGGTTACACCGTAAGAGATATACAAAAACTTTTTTTACTCGTTTACCCTCCCCATATTTAGGGCTGACACCCGCCCTAGGACTTACAAACGGATGTCTAGGGGTCAGAAGCCTGTTAGGGAGCCAACGACACGAAACCACAGGATGAGAACCTGGAACGAATGGTCGGTCCGTTGCTAAGCATGACGTGAGGAAATTGATGGTATGAAATGCAAGTGAAATGTGTGATAGGAAAGGTGATAATGGAGCAATTGGTGGAATGAGTGGTGGGGAAAACCGGAGAAAACCCGCCCAGATGCCGTTTCGTCTACCACAAATCCTACTGCGGGCGCTTGGGAAAATACTGCCACCTAGGTACGAGGTGAGCGGTAAACAAAAGCTCGTTACACAAAAAATGTAGATCTAGTTAAAATCATAATTTATGTCATATACGTTTTTCTTGTAGAAATGACCATTTTTGAGAGATTTCTTGTTGTTGGTTTTTAATTTTAAAGTACCTAACTTTTGTCAAACGGGACTGCGCAAAGCGACAATTCCACATAGCGACCAGCTTTTAAAAAAATGTAACCGTCGCTTTAGCCTAGTGTACTCCCGTATTTCCCTTGCACTTACAAGGAAGCAAGAAATAAGACCATTTCTGCTAATGTTTATCTCATTTGCATGATGTAGACAGAAGAACAATTAATCCCTTTAAACTGCCTCCGTGGTCGAGTGGTTAGCGAGCTGACTTCACATCCAGAGGTCCCGGGTTCGATTCCCGGTTGGTGCGGGGAATGTTTTTTTAAACAGAATTACTCCCTATTCCCCAGAGAGTGTGGAAGTATGATGCGAGTGTGAATGTGCGTGTGTTTAGTGATATAAAATATATTAACCTAATGTTTTAAACTTACAGTAATACGAGTTGTTTCACAAGTCAAAGTCCTCGGTGTGAACATTGACAAATAAAATAATTAAATAATAATAATAATAATAATAATAATAATATTTTGTAAGAATTGTTTGTGTATGGAACGCTCGGAGTTTTTAAAGAAAGCAAAATTTTAAAGCTTTAGCTGTTTGTGTTTTCATGTTATTGTAACATATTCCTAAGCCGCGACGCGTTACGTTTTATGTTTGGAATAGGTAGGTAAGTTTTGACAGTGAGAAACGAAGCAAACAAATGCATATACAGCAAATTTCTGTGGATAGCCACTTCGTGTGTGCAGTGTATTTTTAGAGTTTATATTTTAGCAGCAGAGTGATATATTGTAATGTCTAAACTAATAAATATTTCCGAAATAACCGAACAGGCATATCTTCACATACTTCCCTCTCTTGGGCAACAGCCAACCGTAAACATTTTAACACCTAGGGGGTGAAAATATACATCTCTCTCGTTCCCAAAATAAACACAGCAAGCTCGAGTGTCTTCCACTCGAGTTGAGTGCGCTCCAGCTGGGGGAGGAAAAAAGCAGAATAACCGGGCTGAAAACTTGCCCTACAAATCATATGATTATCAACAGTAATAATTATTTGCAGATATGCGAGAGGATTTTTTAAACTTCTCTGCACACGACAGATGTATTGGCCTATCTCAAAGGAGAGAAGAGAAACCCAGCAAGCTGCATAAAGCGGAGTAGGGGTCGACAGGGGAGGGAGATTCCTTGCCCGGACAAAACAGCTGAACGGGAACGAACATACGCGGGAATCAACGAAACGCTCCGAAGCAACTGATCGATACTTGCGGGCCAAAGAATATCAAACTGCAAGATGTTATTTTAAAGCTAAGTTTTAGCGAAAAAGAAACAATAACACTAGAAATATTTGCTCGGCAATTAATTCACTAGTTATTTTGAGCATGCAGTTGAGAGGTAAAGCTCCGAGGTAACTAGAGTGTAAACAAACAACGTACTATTGACATTTCTTGCAAAAATGCATTACGGCGGGAAAATCTGCCAATGGTAAAGGTTTGTTTCGCTTTAATGAATTGCAGGTTGACTTAACTAAGTGATTTCAGCGTAAATACAGAATGTAAACAATCCTATATCAGTATTAAATGTTGACATTTTATTGTATTACAAATGCGTATCGTTTAGGTTTATAAAACATGCAGGTTTTAATCTTGATTCCGGGAAAGAGGCCGCAGTTTGCATTGGAAAATACTGGCATCAATCACACTTTTCCTTTCAAAAAAACAACACAGTATTTCGCCGCAATGTCATTGTTAACAGCAAAAATGGATATGTTCAACAATGAATAATTTATAAAGCTCCAAAAAACAGCCTAGGTACTCATCTGCTTATGGAAAATACTACGAATATGCATGCACAAGCCGAAATTGGATAAAGTATGCATTTCTCAGGTCAGAAAACAAGAGGCAAAATGCTAACCTTGTACATGGAGGCAACGGATAGGAGAGAGGTTCCAGTGCAAGGATACTAGTGTTTTAAGGTCCACCATCGCTCGATCCCGCACGGTATCATGTTAACACTCTGCTCTATCAGCAAAACACGCGAAACTGCTTCATACACCCTTACTTCTAGCCAGACACCTCCGCACTGATTCCTCCAGCGATCAATCCGGCGCGACACTCGCACACTCTAGCGTTAGACTTACGAAACCTATAAGCTGAGCGCGAATATTAAGTGCACGGGCGCGGTAAACTAGAAAACGGCGAATAGATAGATACCTTTCTCCATAAAAACAAATCTGATGTATTCCATTCACATGACTTTCTCTACATCTCTGTAACAAATTATTGTTAAAAGCTTATTCTTCAACTTCATGATAATCGAGATAAACATTAGCAGAAATTGTCCTCATTACTTTTTTCCTTGTAAGTAGAAGGGAAATAATCTAATTACATGATGTCCTCTAGCTATTCGGTAAACAAACCTTATGTTTTAAAGATAAATCTGTTATATGCATTATGTTAATCAAGATAAACATAAGCAGTATTATTACTAGCTTCCTTGTAAATAGAAGATAATTAAGAAAATGCACAAGCTAAAGCGATAATCTCGTCCTTTAAAAGTCGGTCGCTATGCGAAACAATTGAGGTTCGGTAAACAAACTAGAAACGAGAAAAAAGATGTCTTCCTATCTGAGAAAAGTTTAAGATGCTTAAATTGAAACCAATAATCTGAAATATCTCCAGATATAAATATATGATATAAAATGTGTGTTTTAATGAGATCGACATTTTGTGTGTAGTAAGTTTTTGTCTTTCTCTTGCGGTTTGGCCGTTATAAAAAACCATCCTTGCCCGCCTGGGTAGTGTGGTGGTAGCGTGTCTGCTTCACATTCAATAGGTCGTGAGTTCGAATCTCACTTAGGGTGAGTTAGCCGGATCAGGCTTTATTCGGGGTTTTCCCTTATCCTGAGTAGACGAATGTCGAGTAACTTTAAGCTCCCTGGGCCCCGAGATCATTTGAGCATCATTTCACCAATTTCATTCATCGTCCGATATGACCAACCAGTTTAAAGGACATAAAAAAAATGAAGCGGTCTTCAGAGTTCATTCCAAGAAAATTCAAGATATTCATTTCGTTTGTCATAAAAATATCTTATACATAAGGTATTTTAATTAAATTGTTAGAGCCATTTTTGAGAAAATCAAAATGTTCGAAATATGTTCCATGTAAAGGATAGTTTGGGGTAGGAGGATTTTTATTAAAATCTTTGTGTCACATTCAGTACCAAGTTTAGTATTTAACGGTCTTTTACTTTTTGAGCTTGCTGTCCACAGACACACACACTCGCGCACACATTGACCTTTTTCTAAAAATGAATTTTTCGATTCAGGGATCCCAAAACATGTATTTCCGGTGAAATCTCGGTTTCGAATTTGTGATTGCAATAGCACACCTCTGTACGCTGAGTACATAGTACGTGTAGGGAAAGTAATAAAAGATTGTAAATCAATTGAGCTAAAGAGGTAGATCAGACGGAACAGGGGATCCGTGGTTCAAATCTCGGCTATGGCATTGAATTGTTCAGTCTGACTCTACCTTTCCAACTTCTATCCTGGGAAAAGAAACAATTAATTCACATCTAATGAGGAGCATTTATAAAACTGTTTTGCCCACCTGGGTAGTGTGGCGGTAGCGTGTCTGCCTCACATTCAACAATTCGCGAGTTCGAATCTCGCTTGGGGTGAATTACCCGGATAGCTTTTTTTCGGGGTTTTCCCTTATCCTGAGAATACAAATGTCGAGTAAGCTTAAGCTCTATGGGCTCCGAGATCATTTGAGTAACATTTCACCAATTTCATTCATCGTCCGATATGACCAACCAGGTTAAAGGACGTTAAGCTACAAAAAGGCTTCTTTCTATTGCCTGTCTCAACCTTAAAAGACAGTACGAAGTTAAATACGATATTGCATTTCTACTTTCTCCATACGCACTATGAACATAGTGTATAGAGAAAGTATTGCACTCCACCAAAAAATTCGATACCGAAATTTCACCGGAAATATATGTTTTAGGGTCCCCAATATCCAAAAAAAGCATTTTCACAAAAAGGTCCGTGTGTGTGTGTGTGTGTGTGTGTGTGTGTGTGTGTGTGTGTGTCCGTGTGTCCGTGTGTCTGTGAACACGATAACTCAAAAACGAAAAGTCGGTAAAATACCAAACTTGGTATTTAAGTCTAGCACCTTCCAGGGATGCGACACAAAGATTTTGAGAAATATTACCCCCACCCCCAACTACCCTTTACATGGAACTTTTTTCGAAAATTTTCATTTTCTCAAAAATAACTCTAACGATTTTGATTAAAATCTCGGATATTAAACATATTTACCTGACAAATGAAATGTATATCTTGAATTTTCTGGCAATAGCCTCTGAAGAGTAGTTTATTCTGGATGAATTTTGCTAAATTTTGAATGACTGCTAAACCGTAAGAGATGGACAAAATCTTACTACACAAAAATGTAGAGCACTTTAAAACACACAATTTATGTTATACACATTTTTTTCGTGGAGTTCGTCGTTTTTGTGACATTCCTTATTTTTGTTTCTGCTATGAAAAACGTACACTTTTCTCATACAGGAACTTGTCAACTCCTATCCATATAAACAAAGGAACTTCATTGACATAGCAACCAGCTTTTGACTATCATTTTAACCTACGGTTGTCCCTTATTTCGCTTCTACTTACAAGAAAGCGAGTAATAAGACTATTTCTGCTAATTTTTTACTTTCTCCATACGCACTATGTACATAGTGTATAGAGAAAGTATTGCACTCCACCAAAAATTCGATACCGAGATTTCACCGGGAATATATGTTTTAGGGTCCCCAATATCCAAAAAAAGCATTTTCACAAAAAGGTCCGTGTGTGTGTGTGTGTGTGTGTGTGTGTGTGTGTGTGTGTGTGTGTGTGTGTGTGTGTGTGTGTCCGTGTGTCCGTGTGTCGATGTTTCTGTGAACACGATAACTCAAAAATGAAAAGTCGGTAAAACACCAAACTTGGTATTTAAGTTTAGCATCTTCCAGGGATGCGACACGAAGATTTTGAGGAAAATCCCCCTACCTCCAACTACCCTTTACATGGAACTTTTTTCGAAAATTTTGATTTTATCAAAAATGGCTCTAACGATTTTGATTAAAATCTCGGATATTAAACATATTTACCTGGCAAATGAAATGTATATCTTGAATTTTCTGGGAATAACCTCTGAAGAGTAGTTTATTCTGGATCAATTTTACTAAATTTTGAATGACTGCTAAACCGTAAGAGATGGACAAAAACTTACTTCACGAAAAATGTAGAGCACTTTAAAACACACAATTTATGTCATATACATTTTTTTCGTGGAGTTGGTCGTTTTTGTGACATTCCTTATTTTTGGTTTCTGCTATGAAAAACATATACTTTTCTCATACAGGAACTTGCCAACTCCTATCCAGGTAAACAAAGGAACTTCATTGACATAGAAACCAGCTTTTGAGTATCACTTTAACCTACAGTTGTCCCTTATTTCGCTTCTACTTACAAGGAAGCGAGTAATAAGACTATTTCTGCTAATTTTTTCTGATTAGCATAAAGTAAATAGAAGTATAAGCTTTGTAAGAATTATTTGTTGCAGGGATATTGAGAAAGTCATGTGAATGGTACACATCAGATTTTTTAGTATTTAGCAACGACACACGGCCTGTAAAGCCTGATGCTTTAATACTTTACACTCTAGTACATAATTATAACTTTTTTCGTTGTAAATTCTATAACATATTTGTAAATATGTATTGTAATTTGTTGACGATAATAATATTTTAGTTTTATATAACTACTAGTAGTAACTATTATGTCGATAATTAGAAAACTATCATCTGACATTACATCAGTGTTACATATAGTGAAATTTTATTTATTAATGCATTTTAACAGTAATTTTATTCTCCTTGTTTTTATGTGCATGCAAAAAAAAAAAAAAAATAAATAAATAAAAATCTGATGTGTTACACTCACATGACTTTCTCTATATGCTCTACAAACCTCCTACAAAAGATTATTCTTCTTTGTACACAATGCTAATCGAGATAAACACTAGCAGAATGTTTTTATTATTTAATTCCTTATAAGTAGAAGGGAATAAGGGAATGCGGTATGCTAAAGTGATTGTCAAATGTTTTAAAAGCTATTGTTATGCGATTGTCATTGCAAATCACTTCTTTGCTTGGCCAGGAGTAGAACAAAAAAAAAAAAAAAAAAAAAAAAAAAAAAAAACAGACACTTCCTGTGAGAGAAAAGTTTTAAGTACTTCATAATTGAAACCAATAACAAGGAATATCTCGAAAACGGTGACCTCCACAACGAAAACGTTAACGACAAAAATTATGTGTTATGTCATAAGGTACATTTTTTGTGCAGTACATTTGTTTCTATCTCTTACGGTTTAGCAGTTAAGCAAAATTCGGCAAAATTCATCCAGAATAAAGAGGTCTTCAGAGACTATTCCCAAAAAATTCCAGATATACATTTTATTTCAGACATAAATAGTTTTAATATACCGGATTTTAATCAAAATCGTTAGAGCCATTTTTAAGAAAATCAAAATTTTCGAAATGTTTTCTATGTAAAGGGTAGTTTGAGGTGGGCAGATTTTTTTTTTTTTTGAAAATATTCGTGTCGCATCTTTAGAAGATACTAAACCTAAATACCAAGTTTGGTGTTTGGTATTTAGCGGTCTTTTTGTTTTGGGGCTATGCTGTACACAGACAGACACACACATATACACACACACGGACCTTTTTTTAAAAATGCTTTTTTTGGGCTCAGGGTACCCCAAAACATATATTTCTGGTGAGATCTCAGTATCGAATTTTTGGGTGCATTACAATACCTTCTCTATCACTATGTACATTTTACATATGGAGAGAGAGAAAGTAAAAATGCCTTTTTCGGACTCAGGGGACCCCAAAACATATATTTCCGGTGAAATCTCGGTATCGAATTTTGGGTGCATTACAATACCTTCTCTATCCTTATGTACATTGTACATATGGGACTAGAGCAAGTAAAAATGCTTTTTTCGGACTCAGGGGACCCCAAAACATAGGTACATTTCCAGTGAAATCTCGGTATCGAATTTTTGGGTGCATTACAATACCTTCTCTATCCCTATGTACATGGGAATAGAGAAAGTAAACAGTAGTACACATGCTTTTATGGAGCACATTAAGTATAGTGCAGTGGCGTACAGGCCTCAAAAGCAAATGGTGTGATTATATGTCTATTCTGCTGGTTTTTTTTGTTTTGTTTTTTGTTTTGTTTTTTTTTTTTTTTGTAATCCGTGCTTCTAGCACTAGAGCTTTATACATTCTTTTATTCTTTTTTTTTTTTCGTAATATACATGTATATATGTATACATGTATATCCCTTGACAAGTTCTATGTTCAGTGGCTTCCGGGACTAAACGAACCTATAGAATGTTTTCTAATCTAATCTAATTTCTATCTCTATTTAACGGATACATGTTGTCATAAGCTTCGTCCTTTTCTGCTCTGGCGCTCGCCAAGTTGCTAATATTCAGTTATAAGTTTCAGCTTTGAACATAGCACATGCAAATTACGTCATTTTAGACACTTTTAGACTTCCAAGTTTCTAAAGAAAATGTGTTTTTCAATAAAAGACCCTTATTTCGCAGTTTCTATACAATTGCACAGTAAATATTAAACCAAAAGTCAGAAAACAACAATCTTTTTTCTTAGCTAGAATAAACTAGAATTTTGATACATGCCTATTTTGTATTCACTGTTCTTAATAATAAGAGCGCAATATGTTTTTAAATAAAATATTTACGAAACATTTATACTAATGCAGTAGAAAATTCAAGAAATGGTTTTGTTGTTGTTATTGAGGTTAGAATAGGGACCAAACTTAGAATAGAGACAACAAATTGATGAGAGTTGGAGAAAGTTTTTAAAGCAAGTCGGAATCCACTCGTTGTCTATAGCAATAAAGTCGTCTATTCATTCAACTCACAGTCATATAGCGTGCATGCTATGGTAAAAGTTCATAAAGAAGTATTTTAGCGTGTGCAATACTGTGAAGTGTTATTGTAGGTTATTTATTTTGTGTCTTATGTAAATATTTATAGCTATGGAAGGAGAAGCTTGGAAGAGAGGAAATGTTTGTAAACTAAGGAGAAACGCCAAACCATAATGAAGTTCGAGCAAAATGAATTTCAGCAAGGGAATAAAATAAATAACTAAGCCTATTGGGTGTTGAGAAGCAATTGTGTATAGGATAAAAAGGAAACGAATTAACAACACCACTAAAACATAAAGCAAAAAGGGTAAAGGAAACAAAAACACGCTAGGTTAACGCAATTTACAGTGCGGCACGTCGTTCATTCTTTCCATTTTAAGACATTCCACCCATCTGTCTGCAATTTTGTCAAGAGTAAACAATGATGAGGCCCTACAAAGTAATTTTTTTTTATCATTTTGTAGTTCCAATTTGATATTTTTATGCCTATAAAATTCGATTTCAGGTACCAACAGTATAAATACGAGCGATAAAATACAGGTAAAAAAAAAATCTAAAGTAATCCATTCGAATGACTTTACTACATATCTGTAACAGATTATTGTTGAAAAGTTTATTCTTCTATCCACTTAATGCTAATCCAGATAAACATTAACAGCAATGGTCTTATTACCTCCTTCTTTGAAAGTAGAAGATAAATAAAGGAATACACTACGCTAAAACTATAGGCAAATCGTTTAAAAGCTGGTTGCCATGTGGATGAAATCCGTTTCTTTGCAGGCAAGAAGGTGTTGACAAATCCCCGCATAGTCGTCCATATAACCAACCAGGCTAAGGGGCGTTAAACTACGGGGAAAAAAAAAAAAAAACGTATGTGAAAAGTATAAGCAATAACAAGAAATCTTTCGTAAATAGCCAACTACAGGGAAAAAAACATCTAATATGTTCCATTCACATGACCTTCTTGCATATCTGCAGCAAATTATTGTTAAAAAGCTTATGCTTCTTTTTACTTCATGCTAATCGAGAAAAAATTGCAGAACTAGCCTTATTGCTTGCTTCCTTGCAAGCTGAAGGGAAATAAGGGAGTAGCACAGGCTAAGTATTAGTCAAAAGCTGGCTGCTATGTGACTGAAGTTCCTTTGTTTCTATGGACTGGAGTTGACAAATTCCTGTATGAGAAAAGTATAAGTTTTTCAAAGCTGAAGCCAAAACCAAGGGATATCTAAAAAAACGATCAGCTCCACGAAAAAAAAAATGTACCTATATGACATAAATTGTGTGTTTTAACGTGCTCTACATTTTTTGTGTGGTAAGTTTTTGTCTATCTCTTACGGTTTAGCAGTTATGTAAAATTTCGTAAAATGTATCCAGTATAAAGTAGTCTTCAGAGGCTATTCCCATAAAACTCAAGATATACATTTTATTTGTCAGGTAAATATCTTTAATATACGATATTTTAATGAAGATCGTTAAGAGTTATTTCTGAGAAAATAAAAAGTGTCGAAAAAACTTCCATGTTAAGGGTAGTTGGGGGTGGGGGATTTTCTTGAAAATCTTTGTGTCGCATCCTTGCAAGATACCAAACTTAAATACCAATTTTAATTTGGTAATTAACGGTCTTTTCGTTTTTGAGCTATGCTGTCCACACACACACAGACACACAGACACACATACACGGACCTTTTTCCAGAAATACGTTTTTGGATTCAGGGTGATCCAAAACTTGTGTTTCCGGTGAAGTCTCGAATTTTTGGGTGCATTACAATACCTTCTCTATACATTATGTACATAGTCGTGTAGAGAAAGTAAAAAGAATTATAATAGGTCCGCGTGCGCGTGTGTGTCTGTGGACAGCATAAACTCAAAAATGAAAATTCGGTTAAATGCCAAACTTGGTATTTAAGTTCAGTATCTTCCAAGGATGGGTCGTCTGCGTATAGCGGTGATAGCGCGGCTTTTTGCCAAGCGGGAGACCTGTCCCAGGGTGTACTCAGCCACTATAGTTCCTAGGAGTGGCGGGGCGGAGGCCAATTGAGGAGCTACTTGATTGAGAAGTAGCAGCTTCAGATCGAGAAGACCACATTAACCGGTCGGGAGGGACTCGAGGCGCTGATCATGTCTCACCCTCCAGCACTGCATCCCATTCTTGACGCCTTGGGCCGAGATGGTGCATGCAGTGGCCGAACGGTAGGCGAAAGATTCCCTTGTGGACTGTCGTGCCATGGAGATACGTTATCTTTCAAGGATGCACAAAAGATTTTTAAGAAAAGCCCCCCTAACCCCAACTACCCTTTATATGGATCATTTTCACAAGATGTTGACTTTTTCAAAAATGGCCCTAATGATTTTTATTAAAATACTATATGTTTAAGGTATTTTCATGACAAACAAAATATATATCTTCAATTTTCTAGGAATAGCTCCTGGAAACCTCTTCATTCTGGATGCTTTCGTGCAATTGGTAAACCGTCAAAGAAAGGCACAAAAATATAGATCTCGTTAAAACACACAATTTATGTCGTATACCTTTTCCAATTTCAGTTACTCGTATAGCGATGAGCTTTTAAAATATTTTACAATCGTTTTAGCCTAGTGTATTTACTTATTCCCCTTTTACTTAGAAGGAAGCAAGTAATAACACAGTCCCCGCTAATGTTTAAGCCGATTAGCGTGAAGTAGATAGAAGATTAAGCCTTTGTGAGAATAGTTTGTTACATATTAGGTAGAGGGAGTTATGTGAATGGAACACAACAGATAGTTTTAAGTTAACTGTTTCCGATACGTTCCTTTTTATTGGTTTCAGTTATAAAAGTAAAAACTTTTCTCAAACGAAAACTCGACATTATTTTTTCTCTTGTCAAGCATTGAAAACCGAATTTCAATCACATAGCAACCAGCTTATAAAAGATCTGACTATCGCTTAAGCCTAGTGTATTCCAATATTTCCCTACTACCTATAAGGAAATAATAAGACCGTTTCTTCTAATGTTTATCTCGATTAGCATGAAGTACATAGAAGATGAAGCTTTTATAAGAATAGCTCGTTGCAGAACAGGTAGAGAAAGTCGTGTGAATGTAATACATCAACTTTTTTTTAAATGTTCCATGTATATGCTTTCTTTAACATCTAGGACCGTTTTGGCGGATTTTTACCTTTGTTCATTCGCGTTGGGCTGTTATCACATTAAATTCCCACACACAAACGCACACATACATAACATATACACATACACACATACGCACGTACATATACACACATACGTCAGCCTCCGTGGTGTAATGGCTACTATGTTAACTTCATATGTCCAAGGTCATGAGTTCGAACCAGGCGGAAGACGATGGATTTTTTCGGCGGTAAAAATCCTTAACAAGGCTTCCTTCGGAAGGGAAGTAAAGCCGTGGGATCCGTGTCGAAGATTTACGGTACGTTAAAGAACCTCAAGCCTGATAGAGAGGCCTCTGAGCAAAATTAAGAGGTCTTTCACGTCCAGTATAGAATGGAACGCTGAGAACCATAGCAGTTAAAGAGTGTCCATAAATAAAACTCAATTTATTTATTTATTTATTTATTTATACACACACATACACGCACGTAAGCCATTCACACGTCCAGGTTCTAGGGACGATGGGGACCAATACTGGTTAACGACAAATTCACACCCTCCAGCTGAGAATCGAATCGGGTAGCAAAATAAATGGCATGTTATTTATGGACGCTCTTTAACTACTGTGGTTCTCAGCGTCCCATAATAAATTGGGCGTTAAAGAAGGCTTAATTTTGCTCAGAGGCCTGAAAGATACTGATTAAATGCCAAATTTGATTTTTAAAGGACTTTTCGTCTTTGAGCTATATGTTCACATACACATACGCGCGCGCGAATTATTTTTGGACACAGCGGTCCTCAAAATATGTATTTCTGATGAAACCACGACATTCAATCTTTGGGTGGAGTACAATATCCTCCTATCTTCTCTACCTAGGTATGTATATAGTACGTGTGGAGAAAGTAATAAGGTTTTTTAAGAACAGTTTTATCTTCTTCTTTTTCTTCTTTAGTCATAAATGCTTGGATTCTTCATCCTGATCTTCTTTCTGTCTTTCTTTTTAATTATTTATACGTTCTTTACAATTTATGTCATTCTTAAGTTGCTCTAGGTATTGTAGATGTGTTCTTCTTTTGCCAATCTTGCCTTCAACTGTACCTTCGATTATCATTTTCAAAATATTCTGGTCTCGTAATAAATTCCCTATGAATTTTGTTCTCTTTTTACTTTTTCTTTCTTAATTGGTTTCCAAATATTTATTTCTGTTTTTGCCCTATCATAAACTTCTTCATTCATAATTTTATCACTCCAACAAGTTTTCAGTATTTTCCAGTAGTACCTATCCTTCATCTTTCACATTTTAGGATTGACAAAGCTTCACATAAACGATAGAGCATAGAGAAAGCTGTGAATGTTATGCGTATTTTAATTATGTTTTCTACGATTTTCATTTGTCGGCACATTCTCATTATCAAATTTTACTTCGATGTTCTTTTTACTTTCACTATGTACGTCTATGTACGTCTATGTACATAGTGTGTAGACCCAAAAATTCGATACCGAAATTTCACCGGAAATACATGTTTTGGGCCCCCTGAATAAAAATAAAAAACATTTTTGGAATAAGGTCCGTGTGTGTGCATGTGTGTGTATCTGTGTGTGTCTGGGGACAGCATAGCTTGGTATTTAAGTTTGGCATCCGCCAAGGATGCGACACGAAGATTTTTAAGAACATCCCCAGCCCCAACTACCGTTTACGTGGAACTTTTTTCAAAATTTTGATTTTCACATAAATGGCTCTAACGATTTTGATTCAAATATCGCATATTAAAGATATTTACCCGAAGAATAATTCCCAGATAATTCAAGATACACATTTAATTTCTCATGAAAATATCTTTAAGATATGGTATTTTAATCAAAATCGTAAGAGCCATTTTTCAGAAATTTAAATGTTCAAAAATGTTCCATGTAAAGGGTAATCGGAGTGGGGGATATTCTTGAAAGTTTTCGTGATGCATCCTTGCGAGATACCGAAGTTAAATACAAGTAAATTTGGTACTTAACCGACTTTTCGTTTTTAAGCTATGCTGCCCATAGACATACACGGACATACACGCATCCTTTTCTAAAATACTTTTCCCGATTCAGAGGATCCTAAAGGATGTGTTTCCGGTGAAATCTCAGTATTGAATTTTTGGGTGGAATACAATACCTTCTCTATCCAATATATACACTTTACATATGGCCTAGAGAAAGTAAAATATGTACATTGTACAAATGGGTTAGCGAAAGTAAAAATCTAATGTGTTCCATTCACATGACTTTCTCCACATTTTGCAACAAACTGTTGTTAAAACGCTTATGCATCCATTTACTTCATGCTAAACGAGAAAAAATTATCAAAAATAGTATTATTACTTGCTTCCTTGTAAGTAGAAGCGAAATAAGGGAGTAGCATAAGTTAAAGTGATAGTCAAAAGCTGAAGTTCCTTTGTTTATATTGACAGGAGTTGCCAAATTCTTGTATGAGAAAAGTATGTTTTTCAAAGCTGAAACCAAAAACAAGGAATATCTCAAAAACGATCAACTCCACGAAAAAAGTATATATGTAACATAAATTGTGTGTTTTAATGTGCTCTACATTTTTGTGTTGTAAGTTTCAGACCATCTTTTACGGTTGAGCAGTTATGCAAAATTCCGTAAAATTCGTCCAGAATAAAGTAGTCCTTAGAGGCTGTTCCCAAAAAATTCAAGATATACATTTTATTGCTGAGGTAAATATCTTTAATATAATATATTTTAAGCAAAATCATTAGAGCCATTTTTGAGAAAATCAAACTTTTCGAAAAAAGTTCCATGTAAAGGGTAGTTTGGGATGGGGGATTTTTCTCAAAATCTTCGTTTCGCATCCCTGGAAGATACTAAACTTAAATACCAAGTTTGGTATTTTACTGACTTTTCGTTTTTGAGTTATCGTGTTCACAGGTACACGGACACACGGGCACACACACGGACCTTTTTCTGAAAATACTTTTTTTTGATACAGTGGACCCTAAAACATATATTTCCGGTGAAATCTCGGTATCGAGTTTTTGTGTGGAGTGCAATACCTTCTCTATACACTATGTACATAGTACGTATAGAGAAAGTAGAAAGATTATTCTTTTATCTACGTCATGCCAATCGAGATAAACATAAGCAGAAATGGTCTTACTACTTGCTTCCTTGTAAGTAGAAGGGAAATAGGGGATCTAATAGGCTAAAGCGATATTCAAATCTTTCAAACGCTGGCCACAATGTTCTGTTGCATTGCGTTGTCCCGTTTGGAACCAATATTAAAGAACATTTCGAAAACGATCAATTCTATAAGAAAAACGTATATGCCTTAAATTGAGTATTTTAACGAGATCTACAGTTTTTGTCTATCTCTTACGGTTTACCAGTTATGCAAAATCCTGCAAAACTCATCCAGAATAAAGAGGTCTTCAGAGGCTATTTCCAGAAAATTGAAAATATACATTTTATTTGTGATAAAAATGTCTTTAACAAACGGAATTTTATCAAAATTGTTAGAGCCATTTTTGAGAAAAATAAAAATTTTAAAAATTTTTCCATGTAAAGAGTAGTTTGTGGTGGAGGGATTTTCTTGAAAATCTTCATGTCGCATCCTTGAAACACACTGAATTTAAATACCAAGCTTCGTTTTTGAGCTCTACAGTCCACACACACACACACACACACACACACACACACACACACACACATTTAATCGCTGAAATGTATGTACGCGTATCACTTCCAAACGACTGCATCAAATTGAACAATTCTTTTCTAGCTGTGTTCGTTATTGTCACGACAAGGTTTGTGGAAATGAAAATGTTTAAAAATAGTACGGGAAAGTATTTGAAATCTCATAATATGAATAAAAACCTTGCTAAGTGAACGTATTTCAGTTAATGTCCGCCAGATAGCAGTGGTACAAGTTATTTGTTGCTAAATGGTCGTGATACTGCTATATATTTCCCTTCCCATTCAACGTTAAGGCAACGCACCAGTTTATCAAGACGTTGACGCAACGCAGCAGTGAAATTCAAATACATTTTTATGTATTAACTGTCCTTTCTTTACTCCTATCGTTTAAAATAAAGAAGCAAAGACGTTTTTCTGACGGTGAACACTTAGAGTAAATACTTATTTTATTTGCCACTAGATGGCTATAGTAATATTTTCCTCCCTATCCATTATTAAAGTAACGCAACAGTTTATCGAGATGAGATAATGTAGCAGTGAAACTCAAACATATGTTTATTTATTAACTGTCCTTTCCTTACTCCTATCGTTTAAAATAAAGAAGCTTTCCTAGCGACGAATACCTAAAATATATACTTATTTATAAAATGAAGGTTCCGGGCTTGTAGGTCGTGGTCCGCAGATGAAGATTCACCCCTTAGTGATTATATGTACTTATACTTATTTTTTGTCATCAGAAGGCCGTAGTTCCTACTGCTCTATTTTTCGTCTTCAATGCTAAGGGAATGCACCCGGTTATGGAGACAATTATGCAAGATAACTGTGTAAATCAAATATATTTCTTATGTATTAACCATCGTTCCCTTTGTCACATCGTTTAAATAAAGAAATAAGTGCATTTTTGTTGTAATTCTTTGAAATGAACAAGTTATAAACAACACACATAACCATTATTCCTTCTTGGAATCTGAAAATGGCGGAGAAATAACGGGATCCGTTTTAGGCTTAACTTCCTATTGCAGATGTTGGTTGTTTGACGTTTTTTGTTTTTTGTTGTTGTAGTGTTTAACACCCGCTTTAACTACTTATGGCACCGCAGGCGGTATTTGACGTTATGTGGTACATGAGCTAGCTAAAGAACATGAAGCTACCCGCGTCACCATCACAGTACAATTGCGGTGCTCTTAATGCATTTGATCAAGTTATAATTTGGGTTCAATGGAGAAATTTAAACACACAAAGCTATCATCAAATAAAAGCTTATCAATTGCCCAAGCAGATCTACTTACTCTTTAGTTACGTCATTGTTAGCCTTAGAAATGGTTGTTTTGACATAGAAGAAAATAAAGAAAAAGGTGGAAAACATTAGGGGTAAAGGAAAGAAGGAGATTCGGAAGAAGCATGAATGTTAATTTGTGACTTTCCCCTTAATATAATTCATTACCTATGCCAGCGTATACCCGCCACAGTATGGATGCGCTACCACCACTTTTTTTTTCTTTCTTTTTTTAGTGTTTAACGACCGATTTAACTACTTGTGGCACCGCAGGCGTGACTCTGATGATACATGAATGAAGATGGAGCACCGATGACTGGAGAACCGGAGAAAACTCGACCCTGTGCCGGCTTTATCCACCACAAATCTTGCATGTGGTCGCTTGGGATCGAGCCCGAGCCTTCTAGGTGGGAGGCGAGTAGTCTAACCACTCGGCCACGGCGCGGCTACTACTATTACTATTACTATGCCAAGCTATTTTTTTCTCTCTGGAAGGAAAATTGTACATCACAAGGCATTACAATAGAGTGTTGTCAAATTATTTAATTGTAATTTTATTTCATTGCATGATCGTAATGTAAACAGAATATTTTGTCCGAGTTTTTTACTTTCTCTATACGCACTATGTACATAGTGTATATAGAAGGTATTGCACTCCACCAAAAAATTCGATACCGAAATTTCACCGGAAATATATGTTTTAGGGTCTCCAATATCCAAAAAAAGCATTTTCACAAAAAGATCCGTGTGTGTGTGTGTGTGTGTCCGTGTGTCCGTGTGTCTGCGAACACAATATCTCAAAAACGAAAATTCGGTAAAATACCAAACTTGGTATTTAAGTTTAGTACCTTCCAGGGATGCGACACGAAGATTTTGAGAAAAATCCCCCCACCCCCAACTACCCTTTACATGGAATTTTTTTCGAAAATTTTGATTTTCTCAAAAATGGCTCTAACGATTTTGATTAAAATCTCGGATATTAAACATATTTACCTGACAAATGAAATGTATTTCTTGAATTTTCTGGGAATAGCCTCTGAAGATTAGCTTATTCTGGATGAATTTTACTGAATTTTGAATAACTACTAAACCGTAAGAGATAGACAAAAACTTACTACACAAAAAATGTAGAGCATATTAAAACACACAGTTTTTGTTATATACATTTTTTTGTGGAGTTCGTCGTTTTTGAGACATTCCTTATTTTTGGTTTCTGCTATGAAAAACGCATACTTTTCTCATACAGGAACTTGTCGACTCCTATCCATATAAACAAAGGAACTTCATTGACATAGCAACCAGCTTTTGACTATCACTTTAACCTATGGTAGTCCCTTATTGCGCTTCTACTTACAAAGAAGCAAGTAATAAGACTATTTCTGCTATATTTTTTATTAGCATAAAGTAAATAGAAGTATAAGCTTTTTAAGAATAATTTGTTGCAGGGATATGGAGAAAGCCATGTGAATGGTACACATCAAAGTTTTTCTTTAGGTACACCACCCGTGCGAAGCCGGGACAGGCAGCTAGTGTATGTATGTATAGAAAGTAATAGTATTATTGCATACATACACAATGATTTAACAATAGTCAAATATTTTAGAAGTTGGACATTAAAGTGATGACATTGAAATTCTTTTCTCTTTGCTTGACCAACAACTTATTTGAGAAAAGTTTTAAATATTGCAAAGTTGAAGCCGATATCAAGAAATACCTCAGAAGTGGTTAACTTCAAAATGATAATCTGATGTTTTCCATTTACAGGACTTTCTCTGCTTGTTATGAAAACAAACTGTTCTTACAAAATGTTATTTTTCTTTCTTCTTCCGCTAATCGAGACGAACATTAACAGTAATGCTTTTATAACTTGCTTCCTTGTTGTTTCAAGAGTAACTTGTTATACATCAAGCTGTGATTGCCGTAATAAAACTAAATACATTGACCTCAAATTGTGGAGTTTTTTTTTTTTTTTTACTTTCTCTACACTTACTATGTACATAGAGTATAGAGAAGGTATTTTAGTGATCCCAAATATTCGTTTCCGAGATTTAACCGGGTCCCCCTGAATAAAAAAAAAAAGCATTTCTGGAAAAAGTGTGTGCGAGTGTGTGTGTGTGTCTGTGGACAGCATTTCTCAAAACCGAAAAGACCGTTAAATACCAAACTTGGTATTTAAGTTTTTTATCTTCTAAGGATGCGACATAAACCTCCCCACCCCCAACTATCCTTTACATGGAACTTTTTTCGAAAGATTTTGATTTTCTCAAAAATGTCTCTAACGATTTTGATTAAAATTTCGTATATCAAAGATATTTACCTGACAAATAAAATGTATATCTTGAATGTTCTGGGAATATCCTCTAAAGACTACGTTATTCTAGATGAATTTTACCGAATTTAGCATAACTACTAAACCGTAACTACACCAAAAAGCTGATGTGTTACACTCACATGACTTTCTCTAGCTACTCTACAAACAAACTTCTTACAAAAGATAATTCTTCTTTCAACACCATGCTAATCGAGATAAACATTAGCAGAATTTAATGCTTAGTTGCGCTATGCTAAGGTGTTATGTTTTAAAAGCTGTTGTTATGCGATTGTCATTGCAAATCGCTTCTTTGCTTGGCCAGGAGTAGAACAAAAGAAAACCGGACACTTTCATCTGAGAAAAGTATAAGTGCTTTACAATTGAAACCAATAACAAGGAATATCTCGGAAACGGTTACCTCCACAACAAAAACATAAATGACATAAATTGTGTGTTTTGACCAGATCTACATATTTTGTACAGTAAGCTTTTGTCTATATCTTACTGTTTACTAAATATACCAAATTAAGCAAAATTTAGCCAGAATAAACAGGTCTTTAAAGCCTGTTCCCAGAAAATTCAACATTTTATTTGTGATAGAAATGACTTTAATATGTGATACTTTAATCAAAATCGTTACAGTCATTTTTAAGAAAAACAAAATTTTCGAAAATTTTTCCTTGTAAAGGGTAGTAGGAGGTGGGGGAATTTTCTTGAAAATCTTCGCGTCGCATCCTTGGAAGATACCAAACTTAAATACCAAATTTGGTATATAACCGTCTTTTCGTTTTTGAGCTATGCTGTACACACACACGGATCTGTTTCTGAAAATGCTTTTTTTTGGATTCAGGAGGTCCTAAAACATGTATTTCCGGTGAAATTTGGAGATTGAATATTTGGGTGGAATACAATACTTTTCTATCCCTATGTACATTGTAAATACGGGCTAGAGAAGGTAAAAAAGAGCTGCTTCCTTCAGGTCATCTTCTTTAATAACACCCCAAGAGTGTACGTTTATGAAGAAATCGAGAGCAGCCCACCACATGTGGTGATTTGGCAGGAGTGACCGGTAAACACCTGTTTGGCCCGTAATTTTTATGGGTCTGTAAATCAAGAAACTTATCTGAGGATTCTGAACGCGTGGTTGTTCCCACAGTTGAGAGCTTCCAAGAAGTCATGACTTACCACACCAGACAGTACACACAGATATTTTGGAACCCTAATCATGTAAGCATTGTGGAATGTGAAAAATTTGAAAATAATAATGTTATTTTAATACTTAACAGTTGAGTTATTATTTACTCCAGTGGGCAGGGAGTTTTCGCCCACCGCGTATATAGCGATATACATCATATTTATAGTCGCTCCTATCTTGAATCTCTGGCCAAGTCTCTCGATTCACAAGGACTTAATGCACGATCTAACGGGGCGACAGCCGTTTCAGGTTGACATTATCGAGAAGCATGCAAACAAAAAGTATAGAAGAGTCAATTTAATATAGGTACAAGAAACGGTTAACTTGCATGTTTTGATTTGTATGAAAAGAGTTCCACTTCTCGGTGAAGTCACTGCTAATCAAGTGTACACAGTCTCTGGTTGTATTTATTAAAATATACTATAGTGTTTTCATTTTCGCCAGTCCACTCAATGCCATTTTCACCCACTTTACAACGACTCCAACTCTACTGACCCCCCCCCCCCCATAGCAGTAGAACCGACTTCAACTCTACTGACCCCCATTCCCCTTGCAGTAGCAATGATATTGTTGCGGCAGTGGAGTTTTGATGAACTCAAGCTATGAAGAAAGTTTGGGGGGCGAGTCTCTACGTGGAGCCGAAGCTTCCTCTGGTACCATGGCTCTTTCCATTAGGGAACACCTTGATGCTAAAAAGCCCCTTCTCCCGGTATGCAAACACATAAGGACAGAATGGATACACGTTTTACCCAGAGAAAAACCTCAGTCGAGCCGACAGCCATTTAACAGGCCTTCTACTAGCCGGACGCCAATAAGGCGTCTCACAATCCCACTCAGGTATCGCCGCCTAGATGTACTCAATCTCCCATGGATTTCGGGAACAACTATCCCACCGAGCCCAATCCAATCCGAATAGCCCCCCTGCGGCGCAGATGTTCTGCCCAGCATACTTTTAGTAATGGCCAAAACACCACGGGTGTTCGGAGTCCGCAACGCTAGTACAGAAGCAGCTGAAGGGTCGGAACCTGCCCCCTATAGGAAAGCTATGAGGAAAGGAGGGAGTGGCGGAAAAAGCTTTAGAAAGTGTCAGATATTTAGAGCGAGAGTGGGAATTACCTGGATGCGTGACCTTGACTGGATTGCCCAGAATGAAACCACTATAACATAACTCTTTTCAAAAGATAGAATGACACATTAACATTCTCATTTATCCAATTACATAACTAAATTTTCGTAAAATATCGCTAAAAGCCTTAGTCCATTTGATCCTTTAGGCAGTTCATTATTTCAGCTACCAACGAGCATACCTAAACATTAACGCTGTTTATAGTTATGCTTACGAACTTCTTACTTTAGTTTAGTAAATTTACCTTAATATAATAATCAATATATTATTCATTGATAATATTCTTATGTCCCCGCTATGGTAGCGCTGCCAAATACCACATTCAAGAGGTTCCGAGTTCCAATCTCAGCTGGTGTGAGTTACCCGGATATGTTTTTTTTTTTTTTTTTCCCCGAGGTTTTCCCTTAGAGAATGTGGGGTAACTTTGTAATTATGACATTATTTTCCTGTAGAGCCTAATGCGAGTACGATATAGAATGTTGTCAATTTACTAAGTGATGTAGGACTTAAAATACCAATAATTAACGATGATAATGACGAACGTAGGAAATATTTAAGTAATACAGGGAGTTTTAAGATGTCAAAGGAATATTTTATTGACAGAACATTGCAACCCTGCCGACAATATTCAAACGTCATCGACATAGCAATCATGGCATGTGAAGGTAGGAAGTTGTTATGGGTACAGAAAACAAATACTTTTTAAATTTGAACATAATTTTAATGCGTGTAATCACTTTTACACCGCTTAGAAATTTATGATGCCGAAATAGTAGTAGGTGATGATATTAATCTGTGAGAATAAGTCTGTAAATTTACCGGAGAGATAATCTGGATTTCAAAACAAGGTTATGTAAAACTGTGATTGCTATCAGCGTATAAATTTATCAAGTATTCTGCATGTACATCGTCGATTGAAAAGTTGAATTGAAGAAATAAATAACATGTCTGTCCACAATGTTTTTGTCTACGGAACATTAAAGAGAGGTGAACCAAATCACAACTGGATTAATGATACATCAAAAGGAAGTTCAGAATTTATTGGAGTCGGTACAACAGTACAAAAATATCCTCTTGTAATTGCTTCCAAATATAACATTCCATTTGTTTTAGATGCTCCAGGAGTAGGCAATGTAAGTAACTGAAACATGCTAGGTTATTAATTCATCTAACCTTTAGTCCGCCTAAAATTGTAGACTTTTTATCCAAGTTAAATCAAGGAAGTACATATTAGTGTATTTTTCATATTACATTTAAGAATCTATTCCTTTGGGGGTCCAGATTTCGTAGTATATTATTCGGCCGTTATGAGCGCTCATGTAGTTGTTTACAAGGTTTTCGTTGTTACCGTCTCTATTGTTCATTGTGGTGGTGGCTGCCAACATTAATAAAAATAATATCGCGACATGTCAAGCTGTCGTATATACTGATATCTAAGGGATTTGAGATTATTGTACATTTTTAAGCACAGAAGAAGAAATGCAATTCTGTGGGTTACGGTTGTGCACTTTAAGCAATAATGTTTTACTTCAAGAATTACATAGAGAAGTTTTCTGGTGTTTGTTTTAATTTAGACATTTTTTTAAATGAGCAGATTATAGTAGTGTGTATGTGTAATAGAGACATTTTCGTGTAAGTTTCAGTAATTTTCATTGGTTTCACTAGGCGTAAGTTAGTGTGTGTGTAAATTGATGTTTGTAATGTGTTTTACTTCTAGCACTTTAAAAAAAAAAGAAGCATGCGAGCGAAGCAAACATGCGCTCGGTTTGCTCTAGGTTAGTGTGTGTGTGTGTATATATATAAACTGATTTTCATGTAATTTTATTTTAGTAATTTTCACTGCTTTAATCAAAGCATGCGAGCAAAGCGAGCATGCTATCGGTTAGCTCTAGGTTAATGAGTGTGTAAATAACTGTTTTTCGTCAATTTGATTTTAGTAACTTCCACTGCTTTCACTAAAGTATGCTAACATAAGCAGCATTCTGCCTATTACGTTAGGTTCAGATTAATGCATAAATGAATATATTATTATTTTTTGTAGTTAATTTTTAGGCATTTCCAGTGGTTTTGCCAAAGCATACGAGCAACACATGCTTAACAGAACAGAAGACTTGCGGATTTCGTGAAAAGAATAGGTTAGCAGTATAGTTGTATGTTCGCAAAAATTACAAAATGGAGTATGTTGTTTTCATTTTGCGACGAGTTTTGTATATAAGGAAATATCTTAATTAGAGCGTGTGAGTGGGACACAGCAACTAAAAGTGGTCACATTTATCACAAGATACATGTTCCATGAGAATTTTTATTGCTTGGTTAGCATTTTCAACATTTTTAATCTGGACGTCCTGCAGAATCTTTACCCATTTAAGATTTGGGTATTTATGCAGAAAACGGTCCCATCAAAAAATCGAATGAAACTAAGTGCGATTGATTGATCTTGTATTTGTGATGACGATTTCAAAGATTTTTATTTGGCAGTCAAGCTTGATTTTTTTATTATAGACAAATTTGTGCGTATGCTGCTACTGAAAAGCTGTATTGACAAAGGTTCATTAAGATGTCCAGATTTGAAATCCGCTAAATTGCCAAGGGTCTTACTTCTTGGGATCGTTAGATTTTATATTTACAGATCTCTTGGCTATGCCCTGTCACCTCGCAGTGGCAGCTGCAATGGCTCCACTCCTTTACTTATAAACCGGCTATGCTTTGCAACTGGGGGGGGCGTGAAAATTTATGGCAGTTCTTGCATATGAACAGCAGATCTAGTAAATAACTACAAAGCGGCTCTAAAACCCGAATAACAAAACTAGCAAATCTGGATCTAATAAGGAAGTAAGTGAAATTTTATTTTAAAGAGGCCAAACATGACTAATCTGCATAGAATTAAAAGTTTGGAACCCTTGCAAATAGGACACAGCACAATATGTTGATATACACACTCAATAGTTTTATTGTGTCACTGCAATGTAATAGTGATGAGCTTTTGGACTATGGCAAATATACTATAGTGGCTTTTATCGCATTTAAAGACCAGTAAACTATTTTGTTGTGGAATCAGGTCTGGCCTTGTATCAGGCATGGAGAAAATTTCAATGTGTGCTTTCCCCTGCCCCCCACCCCACACACACTCACTCTGACCTTTATACTTTCTCAAGCCCATCTGTACAATGTACATAAAAGACGGAGAAGGTATTGTATTCAACCCAAAATCTATGTCAAGATTTCACTGGACATATGTTTTGAGGTTCCCTGAATTCTAAGAAAGCATTTTTAGAAAAAGGTTAGTGTGTGTGGTCAGCATAGCTCAAAAACAAAGAGACTGTTAAATAGCAAACTTAGTATTTAAATTTAGTATCTTCCAAGGATGTGACACAAAGATTAGCAAGAAAATCCCTCCCATGCTCAATTACCCATTACATGGAACTTTTTTCAAAAATTTTGGTTTTCTCAAAAATGGTTATAACTATGTTTATTAGATATTGCTTGTTATAGGTTTCAACTTTAAAATGCTTATACTCTTCTCATACTGGAATTTGTCCATACAAACAAAGGAACTTCAGTCACATAGCAACTAGCTTTTGACTATCTCTTTAACCTATGGTACTCCCATATTTCCCTTCTGCTTACCAGGAAGCAAATAATAAGACTATTTCCGCTAATTTCTGCTTGATTAGCATGAAGTACATAGAAGCATAAGCTTTTTAACAATAATTTGTGGCAGAGACGTAGAGAAAGTCATGTGAATGGAATACATCAGACTTTTTTTTTCTTTTTTTTTAAATTATATAGCCCCCCTTTAACATCTAACGTCATATCACAGGCTTTGCATTAGAAATAATTTGTCTTTAGGTCTTTGTTTGGTTTAAATCATTTTATTTTCCTCAAACACATACATTCACTCTCACATACATACTTCCAGACTCTGTGGGGGATAGGGAATAATTCTGATTAAAGAAAAATACCCCACCCCAGTTACAGATTGAGCAGATACTTTTTATTTTTAGTGAAATTAGATTGAAAATAAAAATACTTGTGTCTCAGCTTTCTGTCACATAAGCCCAGATTGACAAGAAAAGAATATTTACATCTTAGAATGATCAATATCTATTAATATCTAATTTCTTGTGTACGTCAGTGTTTAATAATTATTAAACAACATAACTTACATAAACTACATAGACGAGTCATTAATAAATAGAGAAGCAGGAGCAGGAATAACAAGCAAATTGTTCTCATTTTATATTTCATTGGGAAAATGATGGCAAATTACAAGCAATACTGACACTTTACAACAATTGTTTCTACATTTAAATTCTTTCCAAAATACTGTAATACTCTCTGACTCTAGCTCAGCTATAATAAATAGCATTAACACACAACCAAACAATACAAGATCAAAGGATAATAAAAGCCAAGAAATATATCAAGATTTTGAAAAATTTAAACAAAAATGTTGATCTACAATGGATTCCAGCGCACTGTGGTCTGGAAGATAATGAGAAAGCTGATGTGCTTGCAAAAATAAGGCACACTTATCCAGCAACATAAGCTTAAATACCTGTCTTATAAATCAGTGCAACTCTACACCAAGATGAAAATAAAATCCCATATAGCAGAACAAAAGAAGAAACAATGCAAAACCGAAATATGGAAGATGATACTAAACCTAAATATAATAACACCCCCCGATCTATTGCAGTTGCATCATTTCGACTTGAAACTAGTCAGGATTGCCTGATCTATATAAAATTAAACTACTAGCTGCATAATTTGCAAAAACATAAACACAATAATGAACAAGGACCATCTGGCTCTTTGCACCGATCTTCAAAAAAAGTTGGGACACCGTTCAAGATAAACGAATACTACTGGGAAGCCCCGCAAGCGAATGATGACAAATCAAGAGCTACAGAACATTTGAATACCACTACTACTTACAATATGTGCAATTTTTATCTCTTCAGTGTTTTTCACTAGGGAAAAAAATCTGATGTGTTCCATTCACATGATTTTCTATACCTGTTCTGCAAACAAAACTATTCTTACAAGATTCTTTTATTTACACTATGCTAATTGGGATAAGTATTAGCAGAAATTGTCTTATTACCTTCTAAACAGAAGAGAAATAAAAGCATACAATAGACTAATGCGAGTCAAATCCTTTAAAAGTTGCTTGCTTTATGGGCAATTACTATGCGACATTTTACAAGATCTACATTTCTTGTGTATTATGTTTTTGTCTATCTCTTGCAAGTTTAACCTTTATGCATAACTCATCCAGAATAAAGAGGTCTTCAGAGGCTATAATATACTCTTTATTTGTGATTAAATATCTTTAATAAAAGGTATTTTAATCAAAATAGCTTTTGAGAAAAAAAATTTCAGAAATTTTTCTATGTGAAGGGTAGTTTGTGGTGGGAGTTGTTTTTTTTTTTTTTTTTTGTTTAAATCTTTGTATAAATACCAAGTTTGGTTTTTAATGGCCTTGTTTTTGAGCTGTGCTGCATGCACACCTTTTTTCTAAAAATGCTTTTTTCAGACTCAGGGGACCTCTTGCAAATATTTCCAATGAAACCTCAAAATCAAATTTTTTAGTAGAACATGTGTTGTACATTTGTATGTACACATGTTGCCAAAAGAAAAAATTGTCATCCCCAGATTCTGTGAGTTGACCGAACGGCATCAGGTTTCTTCGTAAAAGCTGTGTTCACAATGCACATGAAAGAACTATACAGTGGCCAGTGACTGGCAGCACAATTGTTAACTTCTGAGTACTGAAAGCAGCTCTCAGAACAATATTACAGTGGACGAGAGGTTAAGAAGGCCTTGCTTCCACTCCTAGGTTCAAATCTCACACTACTTGTCATTTTCTTTTTATGTTTATTAATTTTATGACTGGATATGTGGAACATAATTATGCAATAATATAACTGGCATTTGAAGTTTTGGGCCTATCTATGCACAAAAAAGTTCTGTAACACTCGTATTAAATAACAAAAAATATGTGTAAATAAACTATTATCTTATACAACTGAAACACAAAAAATCTGATGTGCTCCATTCACATGACTTTCTCTATATCTCTGTAACAAATTATTGTTAATAAGCTTACCTTTTATTTATTTCATGCTAACCGAGAAAAATTAGCAGAAATAGTCTTATTTCTTGCTCTATTGTAAGTAGAAGCGAAATAAGGGAGTACCATAGGTTAAAGTGAAAGCCAAAAGCTGGTTGCTATGTGACTGATGTTCCTTTGTTTGTATGGACAGGAGTTGACAAATACGGTTTAGTAGTTATGCAAAATTCATCCAGAATAAAGTAGTCTTCAGAGGCTATTCCCAGAAAATTCAAAATATACATTTTATTTGTCTGGTAAATATCTTTAATATATGATATTTTAATCAAAATCGTTAGAGCCATTTTTTAGAAAATCAAAATTTTCGAAAAAAGTTCCCTGTAAAGGGTAGTTTGGGGTGGGGGGATTTTTCTCAAAATCTTTGTGTCGTATCCCTGGAAGATACTAAACTTAAATACCAAGTTTGGTATTTTACCGACTTTTCGTTTTTGAGTTATCATGTTCACAGACACACACATACACAGACCTTTTTCTGAAAATACTTTTTTTGGATATAGGGGACCCTAAAACATATATTTCCGGTGAAATCTCGGTATCAAATTTTTTGGTGGAGTGCAATACCTTCTCTATACACTATGTACATAGTACACATAGAGAAAGTAAAAATAAATACAAGTAATATAAGGTGTGTAAACCCTCAGCCCATATAACTGCTCTCAAACTTCAGGGCATAGACAAAAATGCCTACAGTAATGTGGACAAGAAGCTACAACAGCCCTGGTTTCTTGGATTTGTGCCCAGAAGTCATATTTTGTCCTTTGCCCATTTACAGGTAATTGGAGCGTAGCTCCCTTTTTACCTCAGACCACACATTCTGAATAGAGAACACATTCTCACAGAGGGAATCAAACTATTATCGAGTATTACCATGTATTGCACACTGTTCATTGTATCGTCAAGCTACCACAGCACGTCTAGATTGTCCCTTGATATCCAGCTCCAACATGATACAGATATGCGACCATGATGGACTTGTGAACCATGTATTTTGCACCATATGTGGTCCCCTTTGAATGATAAACAATCACTTTCCCTTAAATGTGGTAGAATGTCACCTCGTATGAGAATATCACCACGGATCGGTTTATGAAGAGTGTGTTTGATCGCTTTATGAAGGGTATGTTAATTTAAAAAATGTTTCAAAACATTTGTTTTTTTAACAATTCCTTTAGTAATTCTGTGCACCACATGCTTCTGTGTGCAGCATATTGATGTTGGGTAGAATAAACACTCAAAGAAGCATCATAATATTAATTGTACCGAATGCCGTGATTGAAATAAGTATGTCTAAAGTAAATAGCCCATATATGTTGATTGAAGATCATTAAGAAAAGGAAAAGAAATGTTTGCTACACATGACCCTCACCAGGGATTAACCTACATTTTGCCACAAGCTACAGGGAACACACATGAAAGGTGCCAGGTTTTACAATCTTAACTGTATCATGTTTTGTGTCGTTAATATTTTCAGTTAATATTGATAGTTTGTTGTTGAAGCTTAAGTTATGATTATTGATCATATGAGTTAGTAATATTAAGATTTGGTGACAACTTATTGCAGCCGCTACACAACTGTATTGCAAATGGTATATACAAGGCGCTGTGCTGTGAAGGACTTAAGACGAATTTAGGGTTCCAGATATGAATTTTGTATAAAAATGTAAATGGTGTGTTATTTATGGATGATGTTTAACTGCTGCGGTTCTCAGCATCCCATTCTAAATTGGGGGTGAAAGACCACTTAATTTTGCTCAGAGGCCTCTTTACCAGGCTTGAGGTTCTTTTACGTACCGTAAATCTACGACACAGGACCCACGGCTTTACTTCCCTTCTGTAGGAAGCCTTGTTAAGGATTTTTACGCCCAAAAAAATCCATCGTCCTCCGCCTGTTCAAGCTCATGACTAGCATGAAGTACATAGAAGCATAAGCTTATTAACAATAATGTGTTGCAGAGATGTAGAGAAAGTCATGTGAATGGAACACAGCAGATTTTTTGTGTGTGTGAAGTTAACTATTTCTGAGATACTTCTTGGTTGAAACCCCCCCCCCCCCCCCCCCCGACAATGCAAGGAGAACTTAATTTCATTGTCATCATTTAGCAACCAGCTTAAGATTTTACTATCATTTTAGCTTTGTGTGTTCCCTTATTTCCCTTCTACTTACAATTAAGTGATGAAGATTTATTTCTGCTGTGTCTTTTTTTCTTTTATATTAATGACTTTAACTTTACTGTATATAATATATTACAGTTGTGAGAATGCAAATAACGTGAAACATGTGTGCGGAGTTCTGCCTTGTGGCAGTCCTGAATGCATAGTAAGATCTAATTGATGCGGTGCAAGTCTTAAATCCAAGTGTCTTTTCCGTTTAAATCTTCTGTTTTCTGGATCTGGTATTTTAGAGGAATTTGTTGAATTAGAAGGTTGTTGGGATGATTGAACGAGTTATTAAGTCTTCTGTAAGCTCTGCTGAGGACTACTGTTACTTCTGGGATTTTGAGATCTGAATAAATGGTGGAGTTTCTGGCATACCATGCTGAATTGATGATTAATTGGAGACATCTGTTCTGAATAGTTTTTATTCTTCGGATTTGAGGTGAAGCTGATCCACATATTGAGCAACTGTACATCCATATAGGTCTGATCAGTGAAGTGTATATTAACCTTTTATACTGTATAGACATTATGTGCTTTAGTTCATGTAGAAGGCAACAAATTTTCTTTATTATGGATGTAAGGTGACTTTTCCATGATAAACGATCTAGTGTGAGTCCAAGGTATCTTACTGAATCTGATTCTGGAACATACTCTTCTCTTAGTGAAACTGGTTGATGCTGAATATTGTATTTATAAGTGAACTTTACGATGCTGGACTTACTAGAATTCATTACTACCCTCCAATGTTTCCACCATGTATCTATTTCGTTGCAAAAGTTTTGAAGATGGCTTGCAGCTTCCTCAGAGGTACCCTTACTCAGGACTGCAACGCCGTCAGCAAAATGTGCAATTAAAAGTTGGTGAGAAATTGGAAAATCTGCTAAGTGATGCATAATGATTAGATTGTAGTAGATAGAACAAGTGTAACAATAATTTGTTGCAGAATAGGTAGTGAGCCACGTGAATGGAATACAGCACTTTTTTTTGTATATGGGTGCACATGCTACCACACCAAGATGGCATATTCAAATTATGTGCGTACCTTCATTAGGTTACTAGATTCTTAAATTAGTGCAGTGAATGTAGCCTAATATCCTGAAAATATACTAGTTGCACTATATCCATTAATTTTGTTCTTGGGACTTTTTTACTTTCTCCATACGCACTATGTACATAGTGTATAGAGAAAGTATTGCACTCCACCAAAAAATTCGATACCGAGATTTCACCGGAAATATATGTTTTAGGGTCCCCAATTTTCACAAAAAGGTCCGTGTGTGTCCATGTGTCTGTGAACACGATAACTCAAAAACGAAAAGTCAGTAAAATACCAAACTTGGTATTTAAGTTTAGTATCTTCCAGGGATGCGACACGCAGATTTTGAGAAAAAACCCCCCCAACCCCAACTACCCTTTACATGGAACATTTTTCGAAAATTTTGATGTTCTCAAAAATGGCTCTAACGATTTTGATTAAAATTTCGCATATTAAACATATTTACCTGACAAATAAACTGTATATCTTGAATTTTCTGGGAATAGCCTCTGAAGAGTAGTTTATTCTGGATGAATTTTACTAAATTTTGAATAACTGCTAAACCGTAAGAGATGGACAAAATTTACTACACAAAAAATGTAGAGCACATTAAAACACACAATTTATGTTACATACATTTTTTCGTGGAGTTTGTCGTTTTTGTGACATTCCTTATTTTTGGTTTCTGCTATGAAAAACTTATACTTTTCTCATACAGGAACTTGTCAACTCCTATCCATATAGACAAAGGAACTTCATTGACATAGCAACTAGCTTTTGACTATCACTTTAACCTATGGTTGTCCCTTATTTCGCTTCTACTTACAAGGAAGCGAGTAATTAGACTATTTCTGCTATTTTTGTCTGATTAGCATAAAGTAAATAGAAGTATAAGCTTTTTAAGAATTATTTGTTGCAGGGATATGGAGAAAGTCATGTGAATAGTACACATCAGATTTTTTACTTTCTCCATACGCACTATGTACATAGTGTATAGAGAAAGTATTGCACTCCACCAAAAAATTCAATACCGAGATTTCACGGGAAATATATGTTTTAGGGTCCCCAATATCAAAAAAAAGCATTTTCACAAAAAGGTCCGTGTGTGTGTGTGTGTCCGTGAACACGATAACTCAAAAACGAAAAGTCGGTAAAATACCAAACTTGGTATTTAAGTTTAGTATCTTCCAGGGATGCGACACGAAGATTTTGAGAAAAATTCCCCCACCCCTAACTACCCTTTACATGGAACTTTTTTCGAACATTTTGATTTTCTCAAAAATGGCTCTAACGTTTTTGATTAAAATTTCGTATATTAAACACATTTACCTGACAAATAAAATGTATATCTTGAATTTTCTGGGAATAGCCTCTGAAGAGTAGTTTATTCTGGATGAATTTTACTAAATTTTTAATAACTGCTAAACCGTAAGAGATGGACAAAAACTTACTGCACAAAAAATGTAGAGCACATTAAAACACACAATTTATGTTATATAAAATTTTTTTTCGTGGAGTTCTTCGTTTTTATGACATTCTTTATTTTTGGTTTCTGCTATGAAAAACGTATACTTTTCTCTTGCAGGAACTTGTCAACTCCTATCCATATAGACAAAGGAACTTCATTGACATAGCAACCAGCTTTTGACTATCACTTTTACCTACAGTTGTCCCTTATTTCACTTCTACTTAGAAGGAAGCGAGTAATTAGACTATTTCTGCTATTTTTTTCTGATTAGCAGAAAGTAAATAAAAGTATAAGCTTTTTAAGAATAATTTGTTGCAGGGATATGGAGAAAGTCATGTGAACGGTACACATCAGATTTTTTATCATTTAATCTGCTAGGTTCATAATGGATTATGAATATCTGTGAAATTATGCTCAAATGAACTCGGGGTCCATGGAGCCTGAAGTTACTCAACATTCATCTTTTCAGGGTAAGGAATAATGTTAAAAATACCCAAAATTTGAACTCTGGACCTCTTAAATGTTAGGCGGCTATGCTTACCACCACACTCCAGAGGCAGACCCTAACATGAGTTATTCATCCTCCATGGTGTAATGGTTACCATGCTAACTTCAATACCCAAGGTCGCAGGTTCAAACCTAGTGGAGTGTGATAGATTTTTTCATACGTAAAAATCCTTAGCATGGCTTCCTTTGGAAGGGAAGTAAAGCCGTTGGTACTGGGTCGTAGATTTGTGCCATGTAAAAGAACCTCAAGCCTATAAAAGGTGCCTCTGAACAAAATTAAGCGGTCTTTCACGCCTAGTATAGAATGGAACACTCAGAACCATGTTGTGTCCATAAATAAAATTCAATTTCATTTCTAATACAACTGATATGTAACCCAGTGATTATTAGGATTTTAGATATATCTTTGGTCAGGATATTTCGGGCATCTATTGCCTAAGAAGACTTAAGGCATTAAAAATTACAAAGAACCAGACAAACTGCAACTTGAACCGGATGTGTTCATTACCAAAAATGGAGTATTTCTTTAATTGGGAATTCTAGTACCTCATTATGGCCAGTCAGATTTGACAGCATTAAAATCCTTCTACTTCTACTGTTATACAAGCGCTTCAAATGGCTGTTAATTGCAATAAAATCATACAGAGAAAAGAGCACACAGCTATAAAGCCAGCATATAGCAACCTGCTTTTTAAAGACGGCTATTGCTTCAGGCTCCTTGTATATGTGAGAAAACTATTTCTGTAGATATTTATCTTGAATAATAATATAAATGCTTCCATTCATGACTTGCTCTATCTATTGTGCAACAAACTGTTTTTAGGAAAGCTTATCATTCTATCTACTTCATGATAATCAGGATAAACATGAACAGAAATGGTCTTATCACATATTTCTTTGTAGGTTCAAACTAGGCCAAGGTGATAGTCAAATATTTTAGTGTGGGCTCCTTTGTGATGGATTGAAATTCTGTTCTCCTTGCATGATGGAAAGGATGGGAAGTGGAAAAATAGATATAATGTTGTACTTTAATGGGAACATTTTTACTTTCTCTACACATACTATGCACAGAGTAGGTAGAAAAGGTATTTTATTCCACTAAAAATTCTATACTGAGATTTCCAGAAATAACATGTTTTCCTGAATAAATGAGAGAGAAATCAAGAGAATTTTTAGATAAAGGTTTGTTTGCCTGTGGATAACAGCTCACAAACGAAAAGACTTTTTAAACTTGGTATTTAAGAGGAGTATCTGCAACAAACATTTCAAGCAAATACCCCCACCCCAAGCTCCCTTTACATGGAATATTTTTTGAATTTTTTTTTTCTTTTCAAAAATGGCTCTTAACGATTTTAATTAAAATACTGAATATTAAAGATACACAACAAATAAAATTATATTTTGAATTTTCTGGAAATAGCCGCTGGAGAACTTATTCTGGATGAATTTTATATAACTGGTAATTCATAATAGATAAAAACTTACTATATAAAAATGTAGATCTCATTAAAACACACAATTTATGTCATATCTTTTATATGAGGTGTGATCAAAAAGTTTCCAGAATGGTTTCGCAACAATGCTAAAGCTGAGATTTCTTTTAAGTCTAACCCAGATGGTACATGCAGCGTTCCTTCCCGATAAAAATGAGTGGTCACGTGACTTCCTGTGACCATGTAGTGATGAGGTAGACCCTCTGAAGTGATTTGCATGTGCTGCGATTTTTCTGCATAACAAAAATGTCAGATTACGAAGAACACAAAACATAAAATTTTGCTATAAAACTGCAACAGAAGCCTATGAAATGTTAAGAACAGCTTATGGGGAGGAAGTTATGGGCAAAACTCAAGCATTTTAGCGGTTTTCAAAATTTGAAAATGGTGTGACATCAGTTAAAGATGCAGATCGTTCGGGACGACCCTGTTCCAGCAAAACTGATGAAAATATCAATCAGGTGAGAGAAATGATCTTAAAAGATAGGTGCATTACAATAAGAGAAGTTTCTGACTCACTAAGGGAGAATGTGTGACACAAATGGCCAGAGAAATGGAGGAACGGTGACTGGTTCCTGCATCATGACAATGCGCCTGGCAACAAAGCTCTTTCTGTTTGCCAATTTTTGGATAAAAATAGGATGAATACTGTTCCCATCTCGTTTATTCTCCAGATTTGACACCAGTGGAGCTTTTCTTTTCCCGCAACTTAAAATGCGGCTACAAGGACACCGTTTTGAGGACATTGATGTCATCCATAGCGAATCGCAGAAGGCCCCAAACATGTTGAAAGAAGAAAACTTCCAGCTGTGGCAGAAGCACTGGGACAAGTGTATCGACTCCCAAGGAGACTACTTCGAGGGCGACAGTGCAGATTAGACAAAACAAACTGTTGTGTAGTATTTATGATGTCATTGCGGAAACTTTTTGATCACACCTCGTGTATATATATATAGACAGAGTTGACCTGACCATTTCTGAGATATTCGTTGTTATTGGTTTCAATTTTAACTATTTAAACTTTTCTTTAACGGGAAGTCATTTTTTGTGTCATCGTTAGTTTTACTCCTAGCATGCAAAGAGAACCAAATTTCAGTTGTTCAAAGACGACCAGCTTTTAAAGGATCTGACTAGTGCTTAAGACTAATGTAGTCCCTATTTTCCTTCTGCATAAAAGGAAGCAAGTAATAAGACAATTTCTGCTATTTATTCAATTAACATGATGCATATCAAAGAATAATCTTACATCAGAATAGTTAGTCATGTGAATGAAACACTTCAGATTTTTTATATAGTCAGATTTTATCCAACTTTATGGTTTACCAGTTATGCAAAAATCATTCAGAATGAAGAGGTCTTCAGAGGCTATTCCCAGAAAATTTAAGATACAAGTTTCATTTGTTACAAATTTCTGTTGGGCTGCTCTAGTATTTGAGTTACAGAAAAAAAAAAAAACACTGATTGACCTAATACTACCTACATAAAACATGGTAGAGAAAATAGTAAGCTCCTATAAGAATAGATTTGTTTTTTTCATATAAGTCGTGTGTGGGACAGGAGTTGGATAGGTAAGAGTCAGACTCAAAAAATTCAATGCCATAGCTGGGATTTGAACATGGGTCTCCCAGTCTCTAGCCAGTTATTCTACCAGTGAGCTACCATGGCAGCAAGCATTAAATTACTCAACTTACCTTTTCAGCTTGACTCTAAGACAACTCCTGTCCTGCACATGGCTTGTATGGAAAAACAAGTAAAATAACACTATTTGACCATAGTTGACTACTATGAATCCTGGGAATTAAAGGACTTAAATCGCCATTGGAGTATGTCATCTCAAAATAATTTGAAATCACCTTGTGGTTTACCGGGAAACAGTTTAGAAAAATGCCATGCTGGCACATTGCCATGATAGCTCAATGGTAGAGCAACTGGCTAGAGACCAGGATATCCGTGGTTCAAATCCTGTCTATGGCATTAAATGTTTAGCCTTACCTTACCTATTTAACTTCTGTAAGAATAGTTTGTACAAGCAATCCACTCCTTGAAATAGGCTTAATCCTTAAGTGTCTTTTAAACATTCATTTACGTCCCAGGGTGGGCTTTAGCATGGACTCTTTGCATACATGTTCCTTGTTGTCTTTATTTAGAATGTTACAGGGGAAGTGTACCGCATAGATGAAGGAATGCTGCAGCATCTGGATGTACTAGAAGATCACCCCAACTTTTATGTACGGGAATTACAACAAATACAGCTTCCAAACGTGAGCCCAGATGTGACTGGTCCAAAAAATACTTTGAGCTGCTGGATCTACCTTCTCAAGAATTTTAAACAATCTCTACTAAACAAGGAAATATTTAATAATTACAGCTCTAATGGACCTCATGGCCTACGATATGCTGAAAGGTACCAAAGAGATCCATCCTATAGTGCTAAAGATGATGTTAAAAGTGCTTGAGCTTTTACTGTTCAGTACAACAGAGCTTATATTTGATTTTCAGCAACAACGAAGCAACTCTTGATGACCTTTAAATCCACATAATTTAAGAATGGAACCACTGTGATAAATAAAATATACAATATTATACCACTTTTGTTTTTTATTTCCCCTTTGTTTTCCTTTTACACATTCTTCCCAAAACATACATTTGTCAATCACTTCAATGTTAATAGCAATTTATGGCATGTCTGTTCTTGGTAGTTCTTACTTGGAAGAGAAAGGAAAGGGTGCATTTGCTACTTTGTTATTTGAGCTCATTATACATTTAAAACAGAACCAAAAGCACTTGACCCAGTTTCATCAACTGCTGTTATAGATATGCCAAATGTTATATTCTAACTTGCATTTCCTATAAAACATTGGCATCCATGAGCAATGCTAAATCTGAACATTCTCTGGCAATAGGCTCCTGTACTTTTGGCAGTGTTATTGCAGTTTAAAAGATTCTTGCTCAAGAGGTATATAGTGTCACAAACCTTAACTTGTGGCTCAAATGTGATGTTTAAAAATCTCACTTGCTGATGCAGGCCATAACTGAATTTGTAATTTGGTCATACTCTCATTAAGAGACGATAGGCCTTAATTCCCATACAAAGCAGTTCTTGTAGAATTCGGGCTTTTGCAGATTTGGCTCAGGAATTTGACTTGAAAGTAAAGTAACTGCTTGTGGCCAGTGGGGAGGCAGCATGGCCTGCCCATGCATTAGGACTTGGCTTGCTCTAGCTGTTTACACCATGGCCAATTCCAATACTACCACTTGAATTTCACCTGTGTAAAATCCAGAGCATTTATAATTCACTGAAATTCCTTTACCAATGAAGCTTAATGTACTCTTCTCTGATACAAATGCTTTGGTAATCAGTAAAACATTTCTCAACTTAAATGTTTGATGAAACCAGGCCTATGTTAAAAGAAATGAAAATGCTTAGTCTACCTGAACAAATGATTTATGTAAACAGCACAAAAATAATATTGTTTTTTTTTTTTTTAAAAAAAGGACCATTACATATATATATATGACAATAATTCTGATACCACAAGGGTATATAAAATTGTGAACTCATGCTAAACAACCCCCCTTTCCAAAATGAAAACACAATTAGAAAAAAAGAGAGAAAAAAAGGAGCAGCATCACACCTATAAAAGCAAAAAAAAAATTTATAGGGGGTGGGCAGGCGTCTTTGCCAGTTTTCTTGCAGGCTTGGCTTTATTTGGAAGTAACGACCAAGCCAAAAAGGACGGGAAAGCTATAAGAAGAGCAAACAAGTTGAATTCTACCACAACTTGTATAAAAGCTTTACCAACCCCTATTTAAGTTAACATTTATACTATAATAACCCTCACCACCATAATGTGAGAGAGGAAGAATGGGAATTAATGGAATAATCTTTACACGCTCACAAATCTGTCCCCATTTCACAATTACCACAAACATTCAAATACAAAATAAATAAAAGTCCTAAGAAACGAGTACTTAGCAGATTTGTTAAACAGTAACCTTGTACACAAAATGTTATTGATAATTTTGAACTATGATAGTTTACTCTGAGCATATAGGATTTGTTATCATTTGATCACTAACGTCACACTGAACAAGTTTCTGCCATTATACTGGAAAGCGATATTCGACATGTTCCGTTTCTAGCATACTTCTTCTTGATGTTTCAGCTCGTGCACACGCACACTCACAACCAAAAAGAGAACTCACTATTTAGTGCGTTAAACTTAAAAATCCTTGCAGTTCCCGGATAATGACTAGATACTCGTTTCTTGGTTCTATACGCTTCATAGTTATTTCACTTTCCTCGGTTCCGCATCTCAACCATAAAGTTATTGTTCTACACCCTATTCTTGAGGTTTGTTCAGCTCTGATCTTGACTTAAAGCGCCATATTTATTACCCAAATTCAGTTTAGGTCCTGCACCTGCAGCAGTCATTCTGTTGGCCATGTCAGAATATCTACTGGAGTGGGATTTGCTGTTACGAACTTCTTCAAAACTACCTTCGTCTCGTCTCCTGCAACAAATAGGGAAAATGATTGTGTACACATTTCAATCTTTCATTCCAACCTCATTTCTGCAATGGGTGTTTTAATATTGCAGTACATCACGGAGGGCAACTAAAAATATGCAAGTTAACTACACTTGGAAAATCAAGGAAGTGTAAATGGCCAGAGCTAAAAGTTCAGCGTGATGAATTTCTTAGGAGTGCAGTGCATCAAAACCTTATCATTTCTTCCACATTAATGAGCAATTGTACAATTAAGAAATACTTGCATTTGTGAATGGTGACTCTGACCTTTCTACGTTCAAGCAAACATTTTTACAAGCTGTTACTTAACATTAATTTTGAATTCTGGAAAAGAAATGGTAAGAATAAATTGTTGACCTGAAGATGTATTATTAAATTCCCATGTACGGAGAGGAAGGTTGGAAGCTGTTTTTCTTGACAAAACCTGGGTAAATAAAGGCCACACAGAATTTCCCAGCTATGGGTAGACACCACCATTAAAGAATAGAATGCAAATAGATGATGAAGGGGAGCAGAACTATGATCTGGATGGAATGCCACACCTATTTCAGATTCAAATTAGATATGTTTTTCGTATTTATTTTCCTACAGTGATTTTTTATGTCTTTTTTTATTTTTAGTTAGTCCTATACAGAATTGTTATCTACTAAGTCACAGTTTTCTAAACTATCCTGCAAAGAGGTTATGGGGTAGAAGGAAAGCATGACAGTTCCTTGGTGCCACATGGTTACAAAAGTAGTCCGGTCATCCCTCCAATCAGAGCAAGAAAGCGAAGGAGCACATTTTATGCTATGTTTACATGAGGACAAATCATCCGATGAAAAGGGTTTAATGAAATGATACTATTTAAATGCAGGAAAAAAGACTAAGCATACCATTAGGCCATGTTCCAATGATGTTGATATATCGATACCAAGGCCAATTACTTTATAGATTATTTTGAGACTACGGCTTAAGAAACTGAGAAAAAACCTGACTTGTTGGTACCAATATATCTGAGCTGTCTTTCCAATATGGTCCCACAGAGTACTAAACTTCAGTCTTTTTACTTTCTCTACCCATACCATGTTCATAGTGTATAGAGAAGGTATTGCATTCCACCCAAAAAAGCATTTATGGAAAAAGCTCTGTGTGTGTGAACACAATAACTCAAAAACAAAAAGTTGGTAAAATACCAAACGTGGTATTTAAGTTTAGTATCTTCCAGGGATGTGACATGAAACTTTGGAGAAAAATCCCCCACTCCAAACTACCTTTACATGGAAAATGTTGAGTTTCTCAAAAATGGCCTTAATGATTTTTATTAAAAAAACTGTATATTAAAGATATTTGTATGACAAAATGTTTATCTTGAATTTTCTGGGAATAGCCTCTGAAGGTCTCTTTATTCTGAATGAATTTTTCTGAAATTTGCATAACTGATAAATTGTAAGAGAGGGACAAAAACTAACTACACAAAATCTGTAGATCTCATTGAAATATACAATTTGTGTCATGTGCATTTTCTTCCTAGAGTTGATCATTATTTTAGATATTCCTTGTTATTGGTTTCAGTACTTAAAACTTTTTGCATACGGAAATCTGTCAACTCCTGGCAATGCAAAGAAATGTGTTTCATCTACACGACAACCAGCTTTTAAAAAATTTTACTATTGTTTTAGTCTAGTGTATTCCCTTATTTACCTTCTATTTACAAGGCAATTTCTGCTAATGTTTATCTTGAATATCATAAATTAGAAGAATATGCTTTTTAACAATAATCTGTTACCATGATGTAGAGAAAGTCAGGTGAATGGAACACATCAGATGTTTTTACTACATTTAAATAGTAAGATAAGACACCCTCACACCCCTTTAGGGCAATGACCTACTCTTAAATAGGGTAGCTCATGTGAAAGCTCCCATGGTGATCCAGTGGGAGGATATCAACTGAAAAGTCTCAAAACCCCAAACAGAAAATGTCATTAATATTGTGACTGTACAGTCAATTTTCTCACAATTGAAACCTTTGCAATTCCTTAAACAGTGTTCGTAAATCAGTTCACCAATAAAATTTATTTATACAGAGTGATTAAAACTATCTTTACAGTGTTTGGGGATGGATTCCTAACATCAAAACATGAAGATAGGTTCATATAAACATATGCTCTAAAATAACCCTTTGTTTTCACGTTATCAATTTATTAATGAGTTTACGATCAATGGCTCTCCAGGCCCAATTTCTCTATGCACTCGTGATAGAAGGCTTTGACCTATTTTACACTGCAGAGTTGTTCTTGTGTTGCCATGACTGCTTGTTTATACTTGCTGTTTATAAGTAGAAAGGAAATACGGGAATACACTAGGCTGAACCGACAATCAAATGTTTTAAAATTTGGTTGTTCCTAGATTGAAATCTGTTTCTTTGCGTGGCCAGGAATTAACAAGATACCATATGAGAGTATTTTAAAGCTGAAATCTAAAACAAGGAATATCTTGAAAACGGCCAACCCTACGAAGAAAATGTATATGACATAAATGGTATGATCTATTGTGATCTACATTTTTGTATAAGTTTTTGTCTATCTCTTATGGTTTTCCAGTTTATGCAAAATTCAATAAAAATCATCTAGAATAAAGAGGTCTTTAGAGGCTATTCCCAGAAAATTCGAGAAGATATACATTTTATTTGGGATGTAATTAGCTTAATTATAAAAGCTCGCATCCTTGGAAGATACCAAACTTAAATAGCAAGTTTGGTATTTAGCAGTCTTTTTGTTCTTGAGGTATGCTGCACCCCCCCCCCAACCACACACACACAGAGAGATCTTTTTCTGAAAATGTTTTTTTTTTATTCAGGGAGATCCAAAACTTGTATTTCTGGTGAAATCTTGACATCAAATTTTTGAGTGCATTACAATACCTTCTTATACACTACATACATAGTACGTGTAGAGAAAGTAAAAAACATCAGCTGATGCTCGGATCAATAGTGTAAACAAAAATCTGATGCACTGTGACCCTTGTCAATACCTCTCTCTCCAATGTGCAAAGCTTAAACTTATTTCTTTCTGAAAATTATTCACAAGATAGATATAACTGCTTGAACTAATCATTAATTATTTTGAATAGATAAAAAAGACAGATATTAAAACTGCTTGAACTAATCGTTAATTATTTTGGATAAATAAAAATATATATTATACGTTTGGTGTATATTTAAAAATGGAAATGGAATTTTATTGATGGACGCTCTTTAACTGCTATGGTTCTCAGCGTCCCATTCTATACTGGGCATGAAAGACCACTTAATTTTGCACAGAAGCCTATCAAGATTGAGGTTCTTTTACATGCTGTAAATCTACAACACAGGAGCGACAGCTTTACTTCCCTTCCGAAGGAAACCATGCTGAGGATTTTTATGTCCGAAAAAATCCATCATCCTCCACCAGGTTTGAACCTGTAATCTTGGGTATATGTGGTTAGCATGGTAACCACTACACAGTGTATATTCAGAGATATACAGTAAGTTGCATAAACAATAAAAATTTCCAATTGAAAAGTAGATGCACAACTGCAGTTGTTAACTAAGAAACCTCTGGCCTGCCTCACTAACATATAAGTCTGTAACAGGGAGTAGCAGAAATCTTTTGTTCATCAAAAACACAATTTCTGTTTCATTCCACCAGTGACTGCAAAGGAAATATTTTAGTTTCCTTACCTTCTTCCCCATGCACCACTTGGTTCTATAGTTTTTGCTGCAGATAAACTTGGAAAATATTCTTCGCTATTTATGTCAGGTGCTGCTTTATTTCTGGAACGAGGACCTGAAACATGAATTTCACTGCATTAGGAAACAAAATGACTCTCAGATAAGATGTTAAATGCCTAATTGATCACATTTACTTTAGAACTTTCCCATCCAGGCTTCTACATCTCCATCAGATGTTAAGTTTGTTCCGACATGTTTTATTATCACTGTACCTATACAGTCTATTTTTTTTGTCTCTTAACGTCCTTTAACTTGCTTGGTCATATTGGATGATGAATGAAATTGATGAAATGATGCTCAAATGACCTCAGGGTCCATGGAGCTTAAAGTTACTTGACATTTGTCTTCTATGGATAAAGGAAAACCCTGAAATAAGCCGTATCTGGGTAACTCACCCTAAGCGAGATTTGACCTCGGATCTGTTGACATGCTACCACCACACTACCCAGACAACAAACAGTGCAATATTCTTGATTTTATATTTAAAATAGCTAAACGTAGGTTGCTTACTATCTAACCTTACATATTACAATCCCCAATATAACATAAAGCAGTGAAGTTACGTTTCGCTTTGTACACTAGTAAAGCAATACGCATTATGAACCATTCAGCTTAACGTTATATTCTGTTTCTTGTTACCTAACACCTCTTTGCATAGTCAGGAGAAAAATAAAACAAAAACGAAGAAAGCAAATTCTCTTTTGAGAAAAAATTATGAATTTTAAAATTCAAACCATTAACATGGAATATCTCAGAAATGGTTAACTCCATAAGGACAATATATTTATAAAACAAACTGTGTATTTTAACAAGATCTACATGTTTTGTACAGTATGTTTTTGTTCTTTTATGGTTTGACAGTTATGCAAAAGTCATCCAGAATGAAGAGATCTTTGAAGACTACTCCAAGGAAATTCAAGATATACAGTAGAGTCCCACTAATTCAAGCTAATTGGGGCTAAGATTATCTCAAATTATAAGAAAATTTCACAATCAATTGCATAAATTTTTTCTTACTTCTACCATTCATAGTAATGTAACAATTAAAAAATTAAGAAACAAACAGTACTCTGCAGTAATACACTTTTATGTTCAGGAACATCTGAACACAATGGGATTGTATCAAAGAGAACTCGCTTGTCGTTTGTGCCTAAGAAACAATGAAACGCAAAACATATTCTGCAAGATATCACATCTCTGGCTCAACCCCTCAATTAGGAGAAGGACCTGATCTTGTGAGGCAGATACTACAACTTACAAAAGATGTATGTGACCCATAGATCAGAAACAGGAAGTACACAAAATGTATTTTTACGCTAATGTGCTTAAATGTAAAACCTACTTCCATTTATTGTCATTGTCATTTTTAAAGGTATTTTAATAACCACTGTCGTTGAGTATGGATTACGGTTCCAATAAAGCATTTTTTTCTAAAATTATTGATTCCTGTAACTCTAAATGAAGCATAGGGCATCGTTATGATATTTCCATGATCAAATGTTTAAACTTATAATTCATTGAGTTTTTGTCACTTTACTCCATGGTGACAAGGGATCAACTTGGCCAAAGATGACACTGCAGGACGAAATCATGACTTTGTAGGCATGAAATGGCGGGATTTTGCACTAGAACCTTCTTCTCTCAAGGTGTGGGTTTTTTTTACATTCAAATAAACATTACATGGGACCACCGGCTTTACTTCCCTTCCAAAAGAAACCATGCCCAAAAAAATGCATCACCCTACACCAGGCTTGAACCTGTAGTCTTTGGTTTTAGAGGCTGCCATGGTAACCATACACCTGGAGGGTAATGAAATGATATGCACTGTGCAATTTATTCACACATGGTCCCAATTAGTGGAGGGTCAACAGAGCAAGGGCACTCCTCCAAACCTAATAGTACCTGTCAATCTGAAAAAAAAAAAAAATGCATTATCAGTCTAAGGCTTATTCTGTTTTACCTATATTGCACATGATAATTTGAAAGAAATGTAACGCATTCGGAAGGATGTAAAGCGTACCTGCACACAATGTATAAAATGGGATTTAAGTCTAGTTTTATCTAAAATTTTAATTTTGTTAAATGCAGCTCAAAGCACACAGAACTTGTAATACCCGGGCTGTATTATCAGACCTCTACTGTACATTTTATTTGTCAAGTAAATATCTTTAATATACAGTTTTAATTTTACTCATTAGAGCCATTTTTCCCACGTAAAGGATTATCTGGGGTGGGGGATTTAAAAATCTTTATGCCAAATCCTTAGAAGATACTAAACTTAACCAACTTTCTGTTTTTAAGCTATGCTGGCTACAAACACACATATGGACCAGTTTCTAAAAATGTTTATTTAATTCCAGAGTCGCCAAAACCTATATTTATGGTTAAGTTTCGATATAAAAATTCTGGATGAAATACAATACCTTCTGTACCTACTATGTACATACATAGTATTTGGTAGAGAAAGTAAAAAATTGGCAATAAATAGCATTGCATTAATATTGCTCTACACGCTATATATAATTGTTATTCTAAATTATAATTTACTTGTTAATCAGATAACTATGAACACAAATTTTACTTTCACAGTTAATTATTAGCATTTTTAAGGTAAGAAAGAAAAAAATAAAAAAGATAGCAACATTTTTACCTTTATGTGATATAAAAGACCTTTATAAGATTGTGTCGAGACATGTAAAATGAAATTTTGAGCCTAGCAATGTTTCAATTCTTACACATCTCTTTGTGTGTGTCCACATATAACAGAGTAGAATATGTAATTATATAAGAATCTGGGCTCCAGTTTGGGTTGGAAGTATGTTAGAGGTCAGTAGTGTTGTAATCAAATTTTAAACATGCACGCTATGCATTTTGTTACACCTGGTTAAGGAGGACCAAGATCATGATCACATTCACACAGATGATCTAACCCTTATCCTGAAAAGACAAATGTTGAGTAATTTAAGCGCCATGGACCCCAAGATATCTGATCATTGTTTCACTGATTTCATTCATTGTCTGATATGACTAACAGGTTAAAAGATGATAAGCTGTGAAGTTGTAAAAAGAACTAATGCACATTTTACAAGAAAACTGGCAAAGATGACAAGCATCTATTTGGTTTTAATACAAGTTTCTATACACATCTCAAAACTGTGATATTCACATTAAATGTTATTTCCTATAAGCAAAAATAAATATGAAACAGTTTAACTATCATAGGCTTTGTCTAATTTTGTTAAAATACGAGAGAATTCTAATGAAACTTCATTCTAACATACCTTGCTTTTTGTTTGAAATTCAATTAAAGGTTGCCATGCAATTTTTTCAGCTCACTAATGGCCTGATAAGTAGCTGTTTCAAAGAGCAGTTACTGAAAATAACATTACTTTAACCAATGTTACTTACTAGCGTGAGCAGGTTCCTTTGGCTGGAAACGTAGATGCGGTGGTACGTATGACCCTGTTCCTTGTGGCTCTGGTCGTTTTTCTGGAACTAAAATAAAACAGTATTATATATTTTAATCTTAAAGACACTGATTAGTTTATCCCAATACCTGATTATCTTTCAACTCAAAAGACTCTTAGTTTTGTGGCAATATAAGCTTATTTGTCAGTATCAACTCTTCTGTTCCCCTTATACTGTATCAGAAAACTGTCTTTTTGTAGAAAGTGTATAATGCCACAGAGTAAAATACCACGTGAGAAGCGTCAAAAAATGTTGAAGCAAAATGCAGGATATTAAAGCAGGTGATCAAATAAGAACCAAGTGACAGAGGTGAATTCTGTTTTTAATTTGCAGTAAATTCTCTCTTTTATTGCACAATATATATTACAAGATCAAAAAATCTGATGTGTTCTATTCACATGACTTTCTCTAAATCTCTAAAGGGTAGTTGGGGGTGGAGGGATTTTTCTCAAAATATTCATGTCACATCCCTGGAAGATACTAAACTTAAATACCAGGTTTGGTATTTTACCGACTTTTCGTTTTTGAGTTATCGTGTTCACAGACACACAAACACAGACCTTTTTCTGAAAATACTTTTTTTGGATGCAGGGGACCCTAAAACATATATTTCCGGTGAAATCTCGGTATCAAATTTTTTGGTGGAGTGCAATACCTTCTCTATACACTATGTACATAGTGCGTATAGAGAAAGTAAAAAAGGTCATAAAACATTTACTGTTACATGAATATCTATGTTGCTTCCCTGCTGCTAATATTTTTATGTATTATCAGTTATTTAGATCTGAAGCATTGTTTTTCCAGGCTTGGAACATTTGTGATGATGTTTGTTCTAGAATATCAATATATTTAATCTAGACTTTAATAACACTACACCTTTGCTTATTAGCCTCTTAACATAAAACAAGTTTACTCGTTTTTTTTTTTTTTTCCTTCAAATTTGATGGCATAATGAAATGCCGAGTATACTCAGGCTTATCGTTTCTGACCGGCATATATTTTAGAAGGTTTAAATTACTCATTCTATCTCATGTTTTGTCACTTCTTTGTAGTTTCATAGATACCGCTGTAGTCTATTGCTTTGAAAACACCTTTGCTGACCAAAAGAACCGATATGTATGGCACTGTGGGTCCAACAAGGAAAGAGATGCCCGTCTTCTTTCTCGACCAAGAAACTAAAGTAAGGGAGGTTGCAGCATTTCAGCGAGGTAAACTAACTGCACTGAAATGGAAAGATAAGAGAGACTCTGTATGCTATCCACTATCCACAATGCAGAAAGGCAGACACGGAAAGTAAGAAACAAAGAAATTGTCACACCAGCGGCTGTATTTGTATTAAAATAAATAATTTGGTCAAACTTATAATTTTTGCTTGGTCAAAAATTTCTTTCACTTTTAATGAAATTAAACTTCTGGCTCAGCACTGGGTAGTCCACTTTTGCCCTTCTTGCTAATCTTTTCACGAGTTATTTTGAAATACAGGTGACTAAAGCATTTTCTTTAATTTTTAAAACTCTGTTTATGTACATCATATTTTTGCAATTGTTCTTGATGTAAACATGTATATGATACTTTAAAACCTTTAAATTCACAGGATAAAATTTAAAAATCACACGAACATTGCAGATGGTTATTTCCCTTTTCTAGATCTAATGATAATAAAACAAATAACAACAAACTGAACTTTGGCATTTTTGGAAAATCAAATAAAAACCAGGCATTATCAATTACTTGTTTGTATACGAGACTGTATCTACAGTGACAAAATCATACATAATTTAGAAACTGGAGTTAAGAGCACTTTAGAAATATTAAATATGGGGACTTCAGTTTTATCAGCCTTTAGCACAAGTGGGTTCATCATTATTAGTTCAGCGAGCCCGTCTCAAAGAGGAGGTCCAGAATTGAACCTTGGACTGCATGCATTGTCAACTTCATAAACAGGTTGATGTACTGGGCAGTGCTGAATTGTTTTTCACCAAGAGATTTACACACGAGATGAAAGTGACCACTGATCACAGAATTTGCATGGTTGCATTCTACTTCCAAACTGGAAGAATATGTCTGTTACCTATTATTATAAATGTTGCGATTGCATGGAAGCAAATGTTCCAAATGTAAATATTGGAAAGGTATGAGACACATGACATTTCACTAAGGTGACCTTTAAATTGTTGACATCCACCTGCTTCTATTCATCGTTTGCCAGTCCTCTGCAAAGGGCAATGCATGATGAACTCGCTATCTAGTGTCAGTGAGAAAATTCCTTGTGATTGAAACTGTGTCGTCTGCTGGCTGGGGCTCATCAGGCTGCTGACCAATCATAGCGTAAGAATGCATAACCGCCAGAGAGATGTCATCAGCATTGCACACCTACGCGATTCAGCAGAAATTTACGTCTGCATTCTCATGCATGACTGATCAATTGTTTGCAATCTGATTGATTTCATTCAGTGACAAGTTTGGTTGTGTTATATACAGTGATTCTGCTACGAGTTACATTTATAAGTGTTACTACCTTTTATGTATCATGCACATTGCTCTTGTTCTCATCTTAGAACTGCCATGATTGACACTGTGATTTGTAAATGTCTTACAGCCATGATAAATCGTTGAGATTATGTTAGCCAAAATAATAAAACTTTTACGTTTAATGATGTACGTGACCCAATGTTGGAAGGAATAGATGAGGTAATCAGTGAGAAATGGGGAAAAGTAGTTCAACATACAGAGGTGTGTTAGAAAGTGCATGGAAAAGAGGAATTTTAGAGGAAGCAGTGGAACATGTGGCACTGCAGAGGTACAGCAAGTAAATATGGCCACGTGTCAGCAGGAATGTCAATCACAAGGTAATTTCTCATCGATAATAGTATTGATGTAATGCACAGACAAACGACTGGTGGCAAAGGCCAAATAAATCTGAAGACTGATGTCAGCTGTGGCAGAAAATTTTTGGTCTTTTAACCATGAAATAAATACAGAAATTAAATTATTGAACCAGTTGAATGGATTCATAGATTTAATGGTACGAAAGAAAATATTTATTTTGAAGGATAGAGATTGCATCATACAATGTTATATATCCCAAATGATTGAGTCACCAAATGTGTTTTACCTCCAGTAGATGGTAATACAGTAACAAACAATCTACTATCTAGTGGCAGTAAACAGCAGCTGATTAAGAAGCTTTCTATCATGTCTAAAGTCGCATATAAACAATATACTAATAGTAAACGCTGATGATAACTAACTCCTCATTATTAGTGTTGATTAAAAATAGCATATGAAAAATATATTGCCACGCTTGTAGAATGAATTACATACTTTTGACAATATAGAACAAATGAATGTAAACTTGCTTATTACATTGAGGGAATTGAAACAAACATACCTATAATATAACAAGTTGCCTTTCATTCACCGATTTAAATTGTAAATGCTCAGTTCCACATAAATTTTAGTTGCCACCATCTTGGAAGCATAATAGTTGTCACAACCATGCTCCAATCCCTTCTTAATAACACTTCTCATGCTTAGTTCAAGTGTTTCTGCTGTTCACTGTACCATTTTTTCAACAGGAATAGAGGCATACACATTAACCTTCAGGTGCTCTCCCTATCATTCAAAGAATTCCCAGGTCCTTCTTAATTCACATGCCTGGCTACTTAGTGGCACAATTATTTTGGTAAACAATACAATGGTTGCAGCACACACACACATATAAAGATCTTAAGAAATAGGTTTAAGTGGCTTCTACTGGCAATCAATATTAAAGAGTTGAAAACATTAAGTTGTTCAAATGTGAAAGTCGCCAGATTGCTGGAAGTTTTGACTTCTTGGGATCATTGGGGTTTTAGCCTCACAGATCCCTTGGCTATGCCCTATCATCATTCCACAGTAGCAGCCTTTGGCTACTCTACTTATAAAAACATCTCTCAGCTATGCTTTGTGGCTTAGGGCCCTAAACATTTATAATAGACCACATAAGCAACTACAAAGTGGCTCTTATGACAGAATAAAACCCACGTATTTCAGTAATGCCAAGTGGTAAATGCTACATTTCTCTACTTACAAAAAAATATCCTTCGGCTAAGCTTTGTGGTTTAGGCTTGATATTGATGTAAATAGCTATTTTTTTTCTTCATACCACATAGGTATGTTTAATCCTCATGAAATAATCACTTTGGCTTTTATGGACTTATGTTTCCAATGTATAACCACACTCTTTATCAGCACTTGGGTTTTGGGCACATGCCATTGGTCTGCCAAGATTGCAGTTTCTGCTACTGCATCACATATGGTGTGACCTTCACACCACATATATGCTAAACAAAAGCAGTAGACAATGTTCTTGGTGGTTTCCAGTTGAGTATTAGTGCAGTTATTGTCCAATGTACTACACAACAAAGGGTTGTGATTTGATGCAACTTTATAAAACACTGATCTCCATTTTCTTCCTGATGTTGATGCCCCAAACGAAAGTACAGTTCATAAAATAGTCAAGAAATTTAAAAGATGACCGAAAAAGAAAATTTGAAAACATCACAATTTAATGGAGGAAAAAATAGATGATAGCCACAATGTGCCTAGAATGTTCACCAAGAAAGTGTCTCTCTCAAAGTTAGCAAGAACTACAAAATAATACAGGGAAGAAATAATCAAAATATCCCAAAAAGAATTGCAACATGTTTTTAAGAATCTCTTAAAACTTGGCATTGACTGTCTACAAGCAGAACAAACACTTCCAACTTCATCTTTGATAAGGAAAGCAATGTAAGGGATGTACACTATAGTAATTTGTGAAATAATAATGGTTCTAGTTGACCTCCCCTGTTCATCCTATTCATTTAGATGCAAGACAGTATACACAGGAAAGAAACAGCATGCAACGATGGTTCCAGGTGCGTTAAAAGAGTGGCAGCTTAATCTGATAACCCTGTATATAAATTTCTGATTGGTAGAGGAACTTGTGTGAACACATAAGATCAGATTTCTTTTAACAATGCATTGATATGGGCTAAGTAAAACTGTTGAATAAAACACTCTGTGATAAGGTTGGTATTTCGAATGACACTTTTTCTTACATCATGTAGTTCTTTCCTTTAATTTAAGCATATTACATTGCTGCATTCTGTTGCACTCTTGTTTTGTTTGTGAAATTATCCATTACTCTCCCAAGAAATGCTGCTGAAGACGGAAAGTGGCCTGCATTTGAAATTCAACATGTTCTCAATTTGATTAAACATTGATTGTAAACACTGTTTAATGCTATACAGCAGTCTATTTTTTTAACTCAAAGTGTGCTCAAATGAGCATACAGAAATACAAATTCAGCTGTCATACTTGGATAATCAGCCTTAACCATTATAATTTCTGCAATCGCTAATAATGTCCATAAAGTTGCGCGTTAGCCCCCAAATGAAATGAATTTATGGGCGCTCTCTAACTGCTGTGATTCTCAGAGGCCTGCTCTATACTGTGTGAAAGACTGTTTAATTTTGCTCAGAGTCCTCTTCATCAGACCATGCTAAGGATTTTTACGTCCCAAGGATCCTATTCCAGAAAAAGGTTTCTCATTTTATGTTGTAACTTTAATTATTTACAAGTTAGAGCCATAAAAAATTAACACTTGAAAAAGTACATTATCATCTATTGCATCACAGTTTAGGGTTGGTCAACTGCTGATAACACCCATGTGGGCTGAACTAAATATCTGGCCAAAGGTCAACCTGCCACACTTTCTCCCTTTCTTAAGAGTCCAAGTGACTGCAGCACAGCAAACCAGATACTTTGAAAGATTTCTCCAAATTAAGGTTAAAACAAACGGTACTTCTAAACCAGGGAGGGGAGGACGAAAGTGAGAACTATAAAACAAAAACTATGACTGTGTGGTATGAAAAGAAAATTCATTTAATTTCAAATGTATTTATCCTTGAGAAAGATAGCCACAACTATGTACTTATTTTCAGCCCTCAAACAAATGAACCAATAAGGTTTAAGGTAGAAAGGAGAACGGAAATTTGTTAGATAGTTGGAACAGAGTTGTTATGTTGAGACATTGAGTTTTCAGTTGAACATTGATAATATATTTTAATTAGTATACTAATTTTCAATTCATTTACATGCAACAAGGCATTCTGTAAAACTCCATTTACTTGAACCAAAGTTCCCATTGCAAAATGATGACATATCACTTCCAGTGTGGTCAGTTTAAAGCCTAAAAGTAAGTCTACACCTTCTAGAAACAAATTACATTACATTTTTAAAGCTTTAGTTTTCAGTTTGGCCAGAGCAGACATCAAGGATGAAAGGGTATGAATTTTGGAATCTCCTTTCCTCTTTGGCAGTCTAAGGTAGCTAGAAAAGAAGAATATATCTTATATTTTCCCATGTTTAAATTGTTGTTCTGTTAACAATGCTGTCAGTTGCCAGGATATATCAGCGCTACTGGTGTAACAGGATTTTTTCCAGCAGGAGTTCTTTTACATGCCAGTAAATCTACTGACATGGGGCTCTGTCATTTTTAAGAACACTTAAAAGTCTGGGCCAGGTTTGAACCCGCGACCTTGAGGTCAGAAGGCCAGTGCAATAACCAACTTGACCTATCCAGACTGAGATTTTCACAATGCTTTTCACTCCTAAGTATATGGACTCTTCCAGTCCAGAGGCCAACTTAGTGCTATCTGAACATCACAAAACTTTTTAGTTTAGTATATCTTTTGATTATATAGGGTCGTTATAAGGTAATCCCTCTTGCAGTCTACTTAACTGTGCGAAAGAACTGAGAATCGCAGGCAAAGTTGTGCTGACAGAGATGCACTAAAATTCTTACCTTAAAGTAAATGCTGGAAATGCATTTACCAAATGTTGAATGCGTCTTCAAATAGGCAGCATATCTTGTAAAAATATTCTCGCACACTCGCCTAAGCTTGGCAATAGGTGTACTTGCGATTTCTTGCAAGATATTATCACTAAGCTCCTGCAGTGTACATGTGTATATTTTGTTTCAAAAAACCCCATAAATAAAATTCACAACTAGCTAGGCTGCAAATCAATACTTTTCCTTGTCATGAACCACCTCTCTAATTTCAGGTATCATTTCAATCCTTGAACATTAGTGATTGACAGCATCATACAAGAATTCACAAGGATACCTGCTGCAAAGCTTAGGCGAATGAACAAAATATTTTTTACAAGATATGCCACCTGTTTGAAAGCACAGGTCAATTTTCCAGCATTTACTTTAAGGTAAGGATTTTAGTAAGTCTAACGGCACAACTTTCCCGGCAACTCTCGGCTCAGTCGCCCAATGTTGAGAGGCCACAATTACCTTACAATTTAGTGACCCAATATGATGCATGTTTTAAATAAAAATGAGATGCACACATTTTAAACCTATCTCTTTTGACAAGAGTTCCATATTTAACTTATCATTAATTTGGTAAAACATAATTAACATTGGGAAGGAAAATGCATATAATGGTGGCTTTAAGTGGGCATCCATCCAGGTATTTTAACTTTCTTAAACAGTGAAGTCTTAACTAAAATGACACTATCCATGAGAACTAAAGTCAATAAAATTGCTACATATATGAACTTGCAAAGGTTTCAGTAAGTGAAATTTATTTTGTACATTTGCTCCAGCATCAGTCTACCTTTTCTTTCTCATGACTTACTTTCAAACCTACCTTAATTGTTTAGTTTATGGTACTGCCAGCAGTAGGTGCCGAGTACTATTATTATTCATATAGCTCATCCTGAAAAGGCTCAATGTTTCATCAAACAACGCAGTGATATAGAAATTGTGTGCATAATAGTGTGAGGCGAGCTTTGGCTAGTGAGTCACAGTGAAATCACAGATTTTGTAGTTTCAAGACTTGCCCAAGGTCAGGTTAGGTTAAAGTATATGTGTAAATTGGATTCAAATAATGGGTATATTAATAACCTGACTGCTTTTATATGAGTCTGACTTAGGGTTTTTCTCAATGAATATTCAGTATCACCAATATTGAGTAAATTTTGGACATCTCACAATAGCAGAGTTTCTCCCATTCCTGTAGCGGATTTAAACACTACTCAAAAGAAATAATGAAGATTAAACTTAGTGTTTGAGTCAGGAGTAATTGTTGACACCTTGAAACCCATCTGCCCTAAATAGGACTCCTCTATGTTAGCAGGCCACTGCCCAACATTATTTGTTAGTCATACATTGGCAGCACATTATCAGTAGATAGCATGGTAAAGGTTCTGCAGGACGTCCAGATTGAAAATACTAACATTATCAATAAAAATGCACATGGAACATGTGTCTTGTAATAGATGTGATCACTTTGAGTTGATGTGACCCACCCATCCTCCCTAACTGATCCAGTTTCTTATATATAAAACTGGTCGCCAAACGTAAAAAATACACTCCATTTTGTAATTTTTACAAATGCACAAACCATAATGCCAATCTATTTTTTTCCACAAAATTGAGTCATCTGCCCTAATGCGACAATGCAGATTCTAGTTCAGTTATAGATTTAACTCTGCCATTGGGCGATTGACCAACATGACTGCCCATGCACAAGGAGACAGAACGAATGGAAGACTGTGCATTTTGCATTGGAAAGAAGAACCAATTTTCAGAAAGTCCATTTTTACCCCTTATTTCGATCCAGTTCATTTACCTAACAGCCTAACCTCGACAATATCTCGAAACCTGTTATTCACCTGTCAAATAGCCATATTGTCTCCGTAACCAATATTCGTCTTGCAGATTTATCTTTATCAATGTTGGCAGCCACTGCCATAATGAATTATAGAGATGAAAACAATGAAAAACTTGTAAACACATGAGCAATCCTAACGGACAAATAATATACTATGAAATCTGGATCAGCAAAGGAATAAAAGCCGATAGCATAAGCAACAATTGTAAGAAAATGTATGCTGAAAGGGATGAGAAGTATAGGAGAATGTTGATTGATCCTTTAGTAAAAAAACACAAAAAGGTACCTCCACTATTCTGCGTACCATAGCACATATTTATCAGTTTTAAATAAACTAGACAGCAGCTGCTAAGGTTAACAATTACCATAAAAGCTTATACTTGAATCTCCTATGCTTATCTCCCTCTCTCACATGGCTACCATTCCCTAACCCAAAATGCTACTATTGAGCGCTTCACACACTCGAATACAGGGCAGTGTAAGCATAAACAAATTCAGGTTCTATAACTGCGGGATTGTAGCGAGAAACATGCAACCATAAAAGCTAGTGGCACTAAAGTAAGTAAAGAGTTAAAACCACAGAGTTTTAAATGACTTACCTTTTGGTTCTGGTGGCTCTGCTGTTGCCGTTTGCGGTTGATTCACCACTTTCCATGGCCCAGATTGCACCTTACGTTTTGGCACTAATTCACCAGCTTCATTCTCTTCCATTTCATCCTCCTCCTCTTCCTCGCCCTCGCATGTATCCCCTTCCCCTTCATTTATCTGAAGGTTTCCTATCTTCAGACCCGTATAATCCTTTTTTTCTTCCTCGAAATCCTTCCACTCATCATCCTCCTGAAAAACATATGCATTTCATTAACCCGGATAAGCGACTTTATGTTTTAGTTTTCATTCATCGCACATTTAAGGACGATGGTCAGTAATGATAGTTGCATCTGACTTGGACTTCCCTAATGATGGAACTGTTTAATTAACTCAGAAAAATTTCGTTCACCAGCATCATGCACCAATTTTAGCTGCAATATGGCCGACCATAAACTACACTGCATATTTTCTAATTATCACTTACCAATATTTTCAACTTACTTGTATAACGTTTCCCTGGTCTTCTTCTCCTTGCCCAGAAGTCTGTGATGGCACTGCTGGTTTTTCTTTCTTGGGTTTTTCTGTCTTCTTACCCGTTTCTTCCAGCTTCTTGGCTATTTCATCGGCAGTGGTGAATTTTTTGCCCTTTGCTTTCTTGCGATCTTTTTTAGCAAAGAAATCATCTAAATCCGCCATTTCTTTAAACTGCTGTTCTACTTACAATTTACAAATGTTAGGCACTTATATGTATAAAGTTTAACGTAAAATTTGATAAATTAATCGACATAACCTTCCACATGTGTACTTCTCTCAGCGAACCGGAAACGTACGAAGAAACTGATTTCAATGTCAATACCTATTGTGACCAAATCTATTCAATTATTATAAAAGAACCAAATATATATAATTATCACAAATTAATACTATATATATAGCTCTAAATATTCTGCGTAATGATAATTATAGTTCTATAGCATTTTTGACTTGTTTCCGAGCATCCGGTCTCTGCAATATAGATGGTTAAATCACTAGAGTGTGCCGATTGTGTGCTTCAATCTATTGGTATACTTATAAAACTTTCTCTCCCCTGGTGGTGGACTTTAAAAACTAACTGCGTCAGGCAGGCCGCGCATTCTTAGATATTAACCAATCAATGGGGGAAAACAGCTGAAAGCCCGAAAATGGCGTTAATGGCAGTAGCTCGGTAGAGCTCAGACAGAAGTGACAGGAAAGATAGTACGAATAGTATCTTGCTACGAAGGCATTGTGAATAGTATGTGAGTGTGATCTGACTGCTTAAATACGTATGGTCAGATTTGTAGGAAGAGGCACGTCAACATGAGGCTGTCAGCGCAACTTTTAGGAAACATAACGAAGATGTTAGACTTTTACTCGCAATTTAATCCGTCACCGTTATCCATCAAACAATTCATCGATTTTGGTAAGCTTTACACTTACCTATTTTATTTACTAGCCTTATATGTAGAAAGTATTTTGTTCTGTTATGTTTTCCTTTGCCTTTGCACAGCTTTGCTGTAGCATGTTCTTAGCGAGATCAGTTTATTTTCGGTAGCAGATCTGCAGCTACTTATAAATCATTATTGTAGTTGGATGTTTTTTAACAATCAATTGCTTACATTATTAAGCTTACGCGGAAGATGTGGTTAAGCTGTATACTTCACAGAATCAAAATACATTTTTGTTCATTGCCACAATCCACCTTGATTTGCTTGAGTGTTTGTTTATTCTATCAATGTTTTGATTAAAGGATGCTATGTACAATGTATAATCCTGGGTTCTGCATTGTCCCTCGGCCAGGCAGCCCAGAATTAGCAACCGTATTCACATGTGTATGCATGAAAGGGGCGTTATTCCCGGATGGAGATTGTTTTATTTCTTAATTGCCCTTCTTGGAATAACTTCAGACCCAAATCAAAATACAGAGCTGTCTAGATATCTTCAGAACCTAACGAAATTGCAGACTTCCGTACGTTATTTGTTACTGTCAAGGTTTACTCTGTAATTCCAGCGTTTTAATTTGTTTTGATCGTTTTATTAACTGCCTCTGCAGTCCAGCGTTCTGGCTTCTCACCCAGTGGTGCCGGTTTCGGTTCCCGGCTAGGGCGGGAATTTTTCACTAACAAGAATCATTCCAACTTCCCAGTAAGTCTAAAAACCAATAGTTGTTTCTAAAGCAAAGCCCTAGTTATGACCATAGAAGTTAAAAGGATCTATATAAATGAGACAATTTTAAAAAAAAAAGTTTTCTTTGTGCAAAGATATTTAGGGGATGTAGAATATCTCCCAAGTTACATTTTATAGTTTACTTTCATATGAGCTTTATTTATTCACATTTTTATGTGTGCATAATTTAAAAATCTGATGTGTACCATTCACATAACTTTCTCAACATCTCTGCAACAAATTTTTCTTAAAAAGTTTATACTTCTATTTACTTCATGTTAATCAGAAAAAAAAAAAAACAGAAATAGTATTATAACTTGCTTCCTTAAAAGCAGAAGCGAAATAAGGCAGTATCACAAATTAAAGTGATAGTCAAAAGCTGGTTGCTATGTGACTCAAGTTCCTTTGTTTGTATGATCAGGATTTAACAAATTCCTATGTGGGAAAAGTATGTTTTTCAAACCTGAAACCAAAAATAAGGAAAATCTTAAAAACGATCAACTCCACGAAAAAAATGTATATAACTTAAATTGTGTGTTTTAACGTGCTGTGCATTTGTTGTGTATTAAGTTTTTGCCTATCTCTTACGGTTTAGCAGTTATGCAAAATTCCGTAAAATTGATCCAGGATAAAGTAATTTTCAGAGCCTATTCCCAGAAAATTCAAGATATACATTTTATTTGTCAGGTAAATATCTTTAATATACGATATTTTCACCAAAATCGTTAGAGCCATTTTTAAGAAAATCAAAATGTTCGAAAAAAGTTCCATGTAAAGGGTAGTTTGGTGTGGTGGGATTTTTCTCAAAATCTTCGTGTCGCATCCCTGGAAGATATTAAACTTAAATACCAAGTTTGGTATTTTACCAACTTTTCACACACACACACACACACACTCACGCGCGCGCGGACCTTTTTCTGAAAATGTTTTTTTTATACAGGGGACCCTAAAACCTATATATCCAGTGAAATCTCGGAATCGAATTTTTTGGCGGAGTGCAATACCTTCTCTATACACTATGTACATAGTACGTGTAGAGAAAGTAAAAACTTAACTGCAAGTATTTCAGTATTTTGATACCAAACTTTTGGGTTGACATGATTGTACTTTAATTTGAAAAAATCAATATACGATATAAAATTATTGTGTAATACGACAATGCAGCTTCAGGCTTTATTCAATAAAAAAAAATCTGATGTGTACCATTCACATGACTTTCTCCATATCCCTGCAACAAATAATTCTTAAAAAGCATATACTTCTATTTACTTTATGCTAATCAGAAAAAAATTTGCAGAAATAGTCCTATTACTCGCATCCTTGTAAGTAGGAGCGAAATAAGGGACAACCGTAGGTTAAAGTGATAGACAAAAGCTGGTTGCTATGTCAATGAAGTTCCTTTGTTTATATGGATAGGAGTTGACAAGTTCCAGTATGAGAAAAGTATACGTTTTTCATAGCAGAAACCAAAAATAAGGAATGTCACAAAAACGACGAACTCCACGAAAAAAATGTATATAACATAAATTGTGTGTTTTAATGTGCTCTATATTTTTTGTGTAGTAAGTTTTTGTCCGTCTCTTACGGTTTAGCAGTTATTCAAAATTTAGTAAAATTCATCCAGAATAAACTACTCTTCAGAGGCTATTCCCAGAAAATTCTAGATATACATTTCATTTCTCAGGTAAATATGTTTAGTAGCCGAAATTTTAATCAAAATCGTTAGAGCCATTTTTGAGAAAATCAAAATTTTCGAAAAACGTTCCATGTAAAGGGTAGTTGGGGGTGGGGGGATTATTCTCAAAATCTTCGTGTCGCATCCCTGGAAGATACTAAACAGGAAGATACTAAACTTAAATACCAAGTTTGTTATTTTACCGACTTTTCGTTTTTGAGTTATCGTGTTCACAGACACACGGACACACACACACACACACGCGCGCGGACCTTTTTGTGAAAATGCTTTTTTTTTTTTTTTGTATTGGGGACCCTAAAACATATATTTCCGGTGAAATCTCGGTATCGAATTTTTGGTGGAGTGCAATACTTTCTCTATACACTATGTACATAGTGCGTATGGAGAAAGTAAAAATAGCAGAAATAGTATAATTACTCGTTTCCTTGTAAGTAGAAGCGAAATAAAGGACAACCGTAGGTTAAAGTGATAGTCAAAAGCTGGTTGCTATGTCAATGAAGTTCCTTTGTTTATATGGATAGGAGTTGACAAGTTCCTGTATGAGAAAAGTATGTTTTTCATAGCAGAAACCAAAAATAAGGAATGTCTAAAAAACGACGAACTACACACAAAAAAAATGTATATAACATAAATTGTGTGTTTTAATGTGCTCTACATTTTTTGTGTAGTAAGTTTTTTCCATCTCTTACGGTTTAGCAGTTATTCAAAATTTAGTAAAATTCATCCAGAATAAACTACTCTTCATAGGCTATTCCCAGAAAATTCAAGATATACATTTTATATGTCAGATAAATATGTTTAATATACGAAATTTTAATCAAAATCGTTAAGAGCCATTTTTGAGAAAATCAAAATTTTCGAAAAAAGTTCCATGTAAAGGGTAGTTGGGGGGATTTTTCTCAAAATCTTCGTGTCGCATCCCTGGAAGATACTAAACGTAAGTACCAAGTTTGGTATTTTACCGACTTTTCGTTTTTGAGTTATCGTGTTCACAGACACACGCACACGGACACACGGACCTTTTTTTTGTGAAAATGCTTTATTTGGATATTGGGGACCCTAAAACATATATTTCCGGTGAAATCTCGGTATCGAATTTTTTGGTGGAGTGCAATACTTTCTCTATACACTATGTACATAGTGCGTATGGAGAAAGTAAAAATATTGCGTCCCTTTGCCGTCACACAATTTTGGAATGCCAGAGACTTCAATTAAAAAGTCTGATGTGTTCCATTCACATGACTTTCTCTACATCTCTGTAACAAATTATTCTTAGTAAGAATATTCTTCTTTCTTCTTCATGCTAAACAAGATTAAGGTCTTATTACTTAATTCCTTATAAGTAGAACGGAAATAAGGGAATACACTAGGCTAAACTGACTATTCAAATCTTTTAAAAATGTAGTTGCTATGGGATTGAAATCCGTTTCTTTGTGTGGCCAGAAGTTGACAAGTTCCCGTATGAAAAAAGTGGAAGTATTTTAAAGCTGAAACAAATAACAAGGAATATCAAAAACGGTCAACTCCACGAAAAAAATGCAAATAACATAAATTACGAGTATGTGTTTTTTTGAGATGTACATTTTTTGTGCAGTAAGTTTTTTGTCTATCTCTTACGGTTTATGCAAAATTCAGAAAAAATCATCCAGAATGAAGTGGTATTCGGAGGCTATTCTCAGAAGTCATATATACATTTTATTTGTAATGTAAATATCTTAAATGTAAAATCATTTCCAAAATTTTTCTATAAAAAGAGTAGTTGTGGGTGGAGGGATTTTCTTGAAAATTTTTGTGTCGCATCCATTGAAGATACCTACTTAACTTAGATATAATGCTTGGTATTTAACGGACTTTTCGTTTTTGAGCTATGCTGCATACACACACATAAACGGACATTTTTCTAAAATATTTTTTTATTCATGGGTCTCAAAACATGCATTTCCCGTGAAATCTCGATATCGATTTTTTTGGGTGCATTACAATATCTTCTATATACACTATGCACATAGTACGTGTAGGTAGAGAAAGTAAAAATGACTCCATTCCTCAGTCCGGAGAATATGCAATATGCTTCGCATCTTCAAGACTAAAGTGAAAATCAGAGTGATCGCTGCGCCCCGATCTAAGAGGAAATAACGAAGTTAGCTCAAATGTAACCGCGAGTCACCGTTTCCTCGGCTTTTACGCACAGACTAAGTAGCACCATTTCTTGTATCTCCTAAGTGGAGCAAATGGCATCCTTAGGATGTTTCCGTGATCAGATTTGAATTTCTAGTTCGTGATTTCGCACTATACGCCATGGTGAAGAGAGATCAGCTCGTCGCCCACAGATGGCACTGTAGGACGAAACCACGATTTGCGGACGTGAAATGGCGGAAATTTTTGCCCTGAAACCTTCTTCTTTCAAGCTTTCTTTTACGTGCAAATAAACATTACATTGGACCACAGGCTTTATTTCACTTACGAAGGCAGTCATGCTAAGGATTTTTGCGTCCAAAAAAAAAATCTAGGTTTGAACCTGCAATCTTGGGTTTTATTGGCTGGTATGGAAACCACTACACCAACCACAGAGTAAGTAACGTGCTGAATTCTGTGGCGTTTGGTCAGAACATAATTCAAAAACTGGCTGTTTTGTGCTAAGAAAGTTGTGATATAAAACAATGAATCCTGTACCGTTTGGTGAAGTCCTGACATCTCCAAAGCCGCTTTTGGAATTATCATGCTCTGACCAACTGCTACAGAATTGATTTCTGATGTAATCCGGGAGTGTGGCAACAGTTTAATCGGATACTTGAGATGTCACTCATTAATGAAGCGAACGTGGGAGGCAGGAAACAACATTTGTGCAGCGGTTATTTCCAATGTGCTGACATTGGTTCAGAGAAGACAATACGTGACAGCCCGTGACTTACAAATTTAGGAGGGCGGCAAAATTTTCACTTTACACTGCAATTTAACATAATATAGATCAAAGAATCATATAAACCAAAATACTGTTCCATATAATTCATAAAATTTTCCAGCGCATGCATAATACATTGGTGAAATTTATCAAAGCGAGCGGAAATTAAACTAAGGGTCTTTCAAAAGTCACTCCAGTCACTCGTGGTCGAGTGGTCAGCGTGCCGACTTGTCACCCGGAGGTCCCGAGTTCAATTCCCAGCTGCGGCGGGGAATTTTTCTTTTTAACCAGAGTTATTTCCTGTCCCCCACAGAATCTGGAAGTGTGAATGTGGTGTGTTTAGTGATAAAACATATATTAACCTAATGGTCTAAACTACAGTAATACGAGTTTTACAAGCCAAAGCCCCCAATATGACCATTGAAGTTAAAGAAGTTAAATTAAATAAATAAGAAAAATAATTCACTCCAAACGTTTGAAATATTAACATAGCTGAGAGAGGCAAAGAACAAAAGAAGTGAATACTGGGCAAACAATTGGGTTTAATATTTTAGATAGAAAGGGGGGAAAAAATCACATACTGGACAAACGAGGGGTTTTATAAAACGTTGAGAAGTCCTCCGTTCTGTTGTTCAAAGTACACCTTTCCCTCTGTGACTCCATGCACAGCATTTTGCTGATGATGCCTTGGGATATTAGCAATTCCTTGCGAGATAGCATCCTTTAGTTGCTGTCGATTTGTTGAATGTGTCAGGAAAACTCATTCTTTAAAATAGCCCTACAACCTTCTCGGATTGAGATCTGGAGATCGTGGCGGCCACTTTGTTGGAAGTGACTAATGATGACGCGAATGGCTAATTAATTAATTGTTTTTCAGGGGCGTAGATCTAGGGCACAGCGCCATCTTACATGAAGATGATGATTCCATATTGTGATACCTCAGTCTAGGGATGACGAAGTTTTGTAGCACGCCATAGTAGCGCTCACAGTCTATCTTACTCCATTGTCTTCTTCGAAGAAATATGGGCCAATGATCAATTGTAAATTGAAGCTACACCATACAATAATTTTTAAATCATGAAGACCTTTTTGAATTAAAATGTTAGGGTCATTATCTAACCAAATTCTGCAACTATGTGTGTCAATTCCACAATTAAGAGAAAGGTATGGTTCGTCTTCTAAAAAACGTTGTCCAACCAATTATTATTAATTTGCATCTCTGCTAGTACAAATAAAGGGAAACCATATCTGCCCCACATGTCACTTTATTTGAGGGCACGTTGAGAAATACTGACAATTTCCTGGCGGTTATTTTGTTTTAATTTTCCAGGAGTGTGGGTTTGTCTTGTACACTTTATGCTTTAAAACCCCCAGAAATAGAAATCTCAGAGGATTAGGTCGGAAGACCGAGGGGGGTACAAATCTCTACTAATAATGCTGTCCTGAAACACATATAGAATTGTTTTCATCGAAAGATTGGCTGTATGAGCTGTTAGTACAGTCTTATTGAAAAAATACAAAATCACGCTCCCTGTCAATTCTTTAAAAAATGAGGCAAAATTATATTCACGTATGTATGGGCGTTAACTGTTGATTCGAAAAAAATCTTTCTCCGCTAATGACGCACAGTGTACCAATTTTTTTCGTCATGAAGGGGTATTTCATGAACAATACTAGGTTTCTCAGAGCTCCAATAACGATTATCCATGAAGGTGGAACCAAGCCTCGTCCCAGTAAAAATATTAAATGTGGGTCAATTTCGCTATTGTATATACTATTGAGAGTCCACTCACAAAATGTGTTGACACTTACGAATCACAAATAAATACACTTGTGCAGTAGAAAACAAATGTTGGGCCATAATACTACTGTGTCAAGAAAGTTCCGGGAATTTGCCAATAATCAGTTATTCATCCAATTTTATTTTATCACCTTCAAAGTAGGCCCCTTCTGAAAGTATACATTTATGCCAACAAATAATCCAAATATCAAAACATTTTTGTAGGCACTTTTAGGAATCGATATCAATTGTCGCCGCGAATTTTCCTTTATGTCTTCTATCGATTGAAAACGGGTGCCTCGAAGGGGTAACTTGAGTTTTGGAAAGAGAAAGAAATCAGCAGGAGCTAGATCAGGTGAATACGGTGGTTGCTCGATGAAATTTGTTGAGTTTTTGGCCAGAAATTCGTTCACAATAACTCTTGAGTGCACGACACCGCGATAATCGAAAAAAACTGTCAACAAGACCTTCAGTTTTGATCGAGTTTGACGTGCCCTTTTAGGTTTCGGTTCAGTTTGAAGGCACCATTCGGAAGCTTTTTGACTGGTTTGAGTGTCAAACTCGTAAACCCATGTCTCGTCACCAGTTACAAATGCGTTTCATGAATGTGGGGTCGGAACTGGCTCGTTCTAGTATGTCTTCAGCAATCCTTACGCGATTGAGTTTTTGTAGAAAATTCAAGTCTTTCGGAACTAACCGACCTGCAACGCGTGTCATGCCCAAACAATCGTTTAAAATGGTACGAATCGATTCGTGAGACACAGAAAGCTCAGCGGCAATCTCTCTCAGACCTAAATGACGATTTTCAGACACCATTTTCTTCACTTTAGCGATGTTCGGTTCAGTTGAAACCGTTGATGGCCGACCAGAGCGAGGCAAATCTTCCACCACATCTCGACCACTTTTGAATGCACTTTACCACTCATATGCACGTGTTTTTGATAAAGTAGATTCACCGTAAACCCTCTGTAACATTTTCAGCGATTAGGCACACGAAATACCATTTGCAATGCAAAATTTGAGACAGATTCTTTGTTCAATATTTGTATCCATCGTAAAATCACAAATCATCTTTGAGATGAACTAACAAAATGGCGTACTGTAAACAAACAAGATGACAGATGATGATCAAACTCCGCGTGGGTATAGAGGAAAGTTGTACCAACTTAGCGACAACAATAATTTCGAATCCCCTTTTAAACAGGATTTTAAAAGATAAATTCCCGGTACTTTCTTGACAGAATGTACACGTTGTGACTAAGTACAGGACAAAGTGGTAATAACTCAACCACACGATATACCATCAGTTCAATACTGCACTTTCGGAGCAGAGTAAAACAGGTCAGCACCGTGACTTGTGTACGGCAGCTGTGTGTTATCATGTTTCCATGGAAAAGCACCACGCAGCGGTTCGGATTTATTTGGGTCGCACTGTATCTATATTATTTATTCCGAATTTTTAAGCGGAAACGCGCTTTTCTCACTTATCGTTAGTACTACTACGCTTCGCCGCAAAACTAGCGCCCAAGAAGAGATGCGCGCATAGTTAACAGCAGTATTTAAAACGTCGGACTCAAACCAGCGATTCAACTTTGAAAGAGTCTACTGTTAATTTCTTGCTTGCAGATTGCCCAACTTTATGTTGATATCAAGCAATCAAAACTAATTGGAAAATGTTCATAGAGCACAACAGAAAGCGTAGCAAACGTTTATACGCGTATATGGCTATCAGAAATGTAAAGTAATACTTGACTATAAACTAACCTAATTGGCATTGTAGAGAAAGTACATTTTCCTCTCGTTTTCTTCGCCAAAAAGATGGAAATCTTCTCAACAGAATGCTAAAGCACGAAGTCCGTCTTCCTTCATTGTGCTACTAAGTTAACATTCGTATCCTCTTGAGAGATGAAAAAATGAAATGGAGTTTTATTTATGGACGCTCTTTAACTGCTGTGGTTCTCAGCGTCCCATTCTATACTGGGCGTGAAAGACTGTTTAATTTTGTTCAGAGACCTCTTTATGAGGCTTGAGGTTCTTTTATGTGCTGTAAATCTGCGACACGGGATTCACGACTTTACTTCCCTTCCTAAGGAAGCCAGCTAAGGATTTTTACGTCCGAAAAAATCCATCGTCCTCCGCCGGGTTTGAACCCGCGACCTTGGGTACTATTGAGAGATGGACACCTTGAGGCATTATGTTACAATAATCTACTAGGAAACAAAAAACGTGGAAAGAAGCTACCGACCTGTAAAGTTAAATTTGTGTATTGTTTTCATTTTGGAAAATAAGTTGAAAATCGCCATAGTTTGGGACATAATTTAAGCATCGGAAACAAATGCAGATTGCATTGCCGCACTCAAGCAACGCGTCATGGGGTGGAAACGCGCCAGTATGTTTAGGTTTGCATTGCAATGCTGTATAACAGCTGACAAGCGTATGCCGCTCCAGGCAGTGTATTTCGTGACTTGACATACGCAGTCGTGTCGAACAGAGGACACACATGGTGAGCGGTCACGTACCTCGCCTGGGCCTCGAGCCAGAGAACATTTTCCATGTGACTGTACACACAGAGGACCCGCCTGGCAACTTAAGATGCGTTGATACGTCACGACATGGCAGCTTAATTGCAAGGAACCAAATTATAGTACCGTTTGACACTTGCTGATGAAGCCCACATGATAACAGGACCGTTTCTAACCCGACTAACGATGTTGCAAGTGGCTTCATCTGCCTTTGTGCATCTTTATGGTATACATAGATAATCAAACTCTTTCATGGGATATTTCAACACTTCCGTGAGATGTCGGTCAAACCTGGCGTGCGGACGACGAAATATCAAGGATCTTAGTTGCTGGTTCATAGTAAAGTTTATGAAATTCAGAATTATCCATGTAAAATAAAACAATTTTAAAGACTTACACATTCTAAACATGTGTTTTTTTTTTGTTTGTTTGTTTTTTTTTTTTTTTTTTCCTCAATTAGAGTACTGTTGGGGATTCCTCGAGTAAATTTTGAAATGTCTTACACCTTTGAGAGATTCCTTGAGAAAATATGGCGCTTATAACGAAGCACCTGAGCGCCCTAAGAGATCAATAATCATCAACATCATCATCAGAGTAAATGTTGAAACTGTCTTGCGCCTTTGGGAAGTTACTCGGAGTAAATGTCTAAAATGTCTTTCTCAATTGGGAGATTCCTCAGAATAACGTTGAAACTGTCTGCAATTTTGCGAGATTCCTCGTAGTAAATGTTAAAACTGTTGCACCTATGGGAGTCATTACTGTGAATGCTTAAAATGTCTTGCATCTTTGGGAGATTCGTCACAGAAATATGGAAACTGTTTTGCAGCTTTAGCGGATTCCTTAGTTTGAACGTTTAAAATATCTTGCATCTTTGGGGATTATTCGAGCAAATGTTGAAATGTTTTCCGCCTTTGGAAGATTCCTCAGTGTGAATGTCGAAACTGCCTTGAGCCTTTTGGTGATTCCTCAGAATAAACGTTAAATTTGTCTTACAAATTTGGGAGATTCCTCAGAGTAAATGTTGAAACTGTGCTTTGGGAGATTCCTCACAGTAAATCTGGAATTTATCTTGCACCTTTAGAAGATTCCTCAGAGTAAATGTTGAAACTGTTTTGCACCTATGGAAGATCCCTCGGAGTAAATGTTGAATGTATCTGCGCCTGTAGGAGATTCCTCGGAGTAAATGTCTAAACTGTGTTGCACCTATGGAAGATTCCTCGAGTAAACGTAAATTGTATCTGAACCTTTGGGAGGTTCGTCGTAATACATATTGAAACTGTTTTGCAACTTGATTCCTTAGCGTAAATGTTTAAAATATCTTGCACTTTTGGCGGTCTTTCAGAGCAAATGTTGAAACATTTTCCAACTTTAGATGGCTCTTCACCGCAAATGTTAAAAGTGCCTTGTACCTTTTGGGATTCCATAGAATAAATATTGAAACTATGTTAACCTTTGAGAGATTGCGCAGAGCAAGCTGCGAGAATGGTTTCCACCTGCATCCAAAGATAACTGCTCCACACATCACATCCCGTGACATTTTCAAAGTTTGTCCTCGTTACTGTTCCCAATTTCCTCAGGCAGTTGGGCAAATGACTGGTCTATTCTTACATATTGTGTCTTTAAAGTAATTCAAAAGAAGACATTCGGGTATGGGTGATCTGGGAGACCATATATGTTTTGAGATAAGAATGTCACTGAAAATGACCTATACATCTCTAGAATCAATAGACTTCCGATTCATTTTAACCATTATGCTGAAAATAGTGTTTTTTTGTTGTTGATTTTTTTTGTTTTTTGTTTTAATGCGATGTAAAGATACTCAATGAATGTACTAAAGGTGTCTCACAAATCTCAGATCATTTGTAGAAAACGAATTTTTTTGGCGGACATTGCGCACCAGACCCCAACTTTTTCCGAATGCAACGGAACTTCATGGTGTTGGGTTCTCCATGTTTTGCGTGTTCATGTATCCTGGCAGGGAAACCATGTCATGAAGAGAATATCTAGGAGTTGCAATACGAAGAGCCTGGAATCACCGACGATAACGCGTTCGTTTCTCCGCATCTGGTTCTCTTTATTCCACCTCTCTGTACACAGGTGAATACGCTATTTTAGGCTCTCTGGAAGTGCTAAATGAATAGCAGTAGCCTGTCACCTGGCACAACTGGCGCATTGGTTGCTTTTGTGATTAAGTTAACATTCTCGAACTTCATCAACACGTTCGTGACTCATCGTTGTTGTAGGTTTATTTCCCCTAGCCAGTTTAGGTGAGAATGTCTACAGCTTTGTTGTCATGCATCTTCGTTTATGATGACAAGGCGAACTAGAAGCTGAAAGCTATACTTGGTGAGAAATTACCTTGTGATTGATATTCCTGCTGACACGTGTGTGTCTCGGTATGCTGTTGCCATATTTACTCACTGTCCATCTGCAGGGCCACATGTTCCACTGCTTCTAAAATGTTTTCTTTCCATGCATTTCTCGTATGTTGAACTACTTTTCTCCATTTCTCACTAGTTACCTCATCTGTTCCTTTCAACATTGGGTCTTGTACTTCATTAAACTAAAACTTGGTGGAGGAAACCGGAGAACCCGAAGAAAATCATCCCCTGCGCCGCTTTGTTCACCACAAATCTCATATGCGGTCGCTTGGTATATAAAAGGCAGTAACGATTATAAATATAAATCGTTACGGAATCACTGTATATAACCTTTCACAGAATGAAATCAAACAATCAGTTCAGTCGTGCATGAGAACGCGCGCGTTTAAATTTCCACTGAGCCCTAGGTGTTACAACACCGATCACATGATCTCTCTGACGGTTATGCTTCTTACACTATGATTGGTCAGCAACCTGACGAGCCCCTGCCTTGTCAATCACAAGGTCAATCTCACCGACAATAATGCGGCTCGGAAGTTGGGACTTGAGTCTAAGCGTCCATGTTCGATGTCCACAACTGCCTGCCAACTCAGCGGTATTGTCACTCAGTACCGTTGTATTAGTAATGGTTCTGTTTATGTTTTACTCCCCCCAGCCCCAATTGACTGCCTGGCGCGCCGGGTCCCAAGCTCCAACTTTACTATTGACTAGAGCTCGGATCCTTTGTATGTGGACACAGCCAAACAACAATCTAATGTGTTCCATTCACATGACTTTCTCTACATCTCTGCAACAAACTATTTTTAAAAAGCTATCCTTCTATTTACTTCATGCTAATCGAGAAAAAATTAGTAGAAATAGTCTTATTACTTGCGTCCCTGTAAGTAGAAGAGAAATAAGGGAGTAACATAAGTTAAAGTGATAGTCAAATGCTGGTTGCTATGTGACTGAAGTTCCTTTGTTTGTATGGACAGCAGTTGACAAATTCCCGTATGAGAAAAGTATAAGATTTTTAAACCTGAAACCAATAAACAGGACTATGTCAAAAACGATCAACTCCACGAAAAAAATGTGTATAACATAAATGGTGTGTTTTAACGTGCTCTACGTTTTTTGTGTGGTAAGTTTTTGTTCATCTCTTACGGTTTAGCTGTTATGCAAAATTCCGTGAAATTCATTCAGAATAAAGTAGTCTTCAGGGGCTATATCCAGAAAATTCAAGATATACATTTTATTATGTAAATATCCTGAACATGGGAGATTTTAATCAAAATCGTTAAGCCATTTTTGAGGAAATCAAATTTTTCGACATGTTTTCCATGTGAGGTTTAGTTGGGGATGAGGGAATTTTCTTGAAACTTAAATACCAAGTTTGGTATATAAGGTGTTTTCGTTTTTGAGCTATACTGTCCACAGACACACACACGGACCTTTTTCTGAAAATACTTTTTTTTTTTGGATTCAGGGGCACCCGAAACATGCATTTCCGGTGAAACCTTGGTATGGAATTTTTGTGTGACATGCAATACCTTCTCTATACACTGTGCACATAGTGTGTGTAGAGAAAGTAAAAAGCATTTCAAAGAAAGGTCCGTATGTGACTACAAAAAATGTAGATCTAGTTAAATCACACACAATATATATATATATATATATATATATATATATATATATATATATATATATATATATATATATATATATTGTTTTATAGGGTTAAACATTTCCGAGATATTCCTTGTTATTGGTTTTAATTTTCAAATACTTAAACTTTTTTCGAAACGGGAAGTCGTCGTTCGCTTCATATCTCTTTTGCTTTACTCCTGTCCATGGAAAGAAAACCTAATTTCAATTGTATCACATAGCGACCAGTATCGTTTTAGCCTAGTGTATCCCCTTATTTCCCTTCAACTTACAAGGAAGCAAGTAATAAGACCATTTCTGCTAATGCTACTCTTGATTAGTACGATATAAATGAAAGAATAATACTTTGTAAGAATAATTTGTGTGTGTAACAGGTAAAGAAACACGTGTAACTGGAACACATGACTTTCTCTACACCTCTGTAACAAACTACTGTTAAAAAGCTTATTCGTCTATCTACTTCATGATAATCGGGATAAACATTCGCAAAAATTATCCTTATAAGTAGAAGGGCAAATATCTGATGTGATCCATTCATAATATCCTCTAGCTGATCGGTAAACAAACCGTTTATTCAGAACATTATTCTGTTATCGACATCATGCTAATCAAAATAAATATAATCAAGAATTAGTCTTATTGCTAGCTTATTTGTGAGTAGAAGGGAAATAAAACGCACTGACTAAATCGATAGTCCCGTCCTTCAAAAGCCGGTAGCTGTGGAACAATTGAAATTCCAATCTCTTTGCTTGCCAGGAGTAAACAAACGAGAATCGAGAAAAAATATTTCTTCTCGTTTGAGAAAAATTTAAGTGGCTTAAAATTGAAACCAGTAATCCGGAATATCTCGAAAACGGTTACTCTACAAAAAATCTGATGTGTTCCATTCACATGTCTTTCTCTACGTCTCCGCAACAAATGTTTGTTAAAAAGCTTATGCTTCTATTTACTCCATGCTAATCGAAAAAGAATTATCAGAAATAGTCTTATTACTTGCTTCCCTGTAAGTAGAAGCGAAATAAGAGAGTACCATAGGTTAAAGTGAAGTCAAAAACTGGTTGCTATGTGACGAAGTTTCTTTGTTTGTATGAGGAGTTGACAAATTCCTGTATGAGAAAAGTATGTTTTTCAAGGCTGAAATCAAAAACAAGAAATATCTAAAAAACGATCAACTCCACGAAAAAAAATGTATATAACATAAATTGTGTGTTTTAAAGTGCTCTACATTTGTTGTGTGGTAAGTTTTTGTCCATTTCTTACGGTTTAGCAGTTACGCAAAATTCCGTAAAATTCATCCAAAATAGTCTTCAGAAGCTATTCCCAGAAAATTCAAGATACGCAGTTAATTTGTTAGGTAAATATCTTGATATACGATATTTTAATTAAAATCGTTAGCCATTTTTGAGAAAATCAAAATTTCCGAACAAAGTTTCATGTAAAGGATAGTTGGGTGGGGGTTCTTGAAAATCTTCGTGTCGCATCCTTGGAAGATACCAAATCTAAATACCAAGTTTGGTTTTTAACGGTCTTTTCGTTTTTGAACTATGCTGCCCACACACACAGACATGTTTATTTTTTGTTTTTTGGATTCAGTGGTCTCAAAACATGTATTTCCGGTGAAATCTCGGTATTAAATTTTGGGTGCATTACAATACCTTCTGTATATACTGTTCATAGTACGTGTAGAGAAAGTAAAAAAAAAAACATTTTTAGAACAAGGTCCGTGTGTGTGTGTGTGTGTGTGTGTGTGTGTGTGCGTGAACGCGATAACTCAAAAACGAAAAGTCGGTAAAATACCAAACTTGGTATTTAAGTTTAGTATATTACAGGCTTGCGATACGAAGCGTTTGAGAAAAATCCCCCCCATCCTAAACTATCCTTTACATGGGAAAAAATTCGAAAATGTTGATTCTCAAAAATGGCTCTAACGATTTTTATTAAAATACCGGATATTAAAGATATTTACACGACAGATAGAATATATATATTGATTTTTCTAGGAATTGCCTCTAAATACATCTTTATTTCGGATGAATTTTGCCTAACTGGTAAACCGTAAGAGATTGACACAAACAGACTACATAAATAATGTAGATTTCGTTAAAACTCACAATATATCATTTTTTCTTTCGTGGAATTGGCCATTTCTAAGCTATTTCAAGTTATTTGTTTGAGGTTTAAAATATTTAAACTTTTTTCAAACTTTCTCCTGGCCATACATGGAAACGGATTTCAAGCTCATGACAACCAGCTTTTAAAATATTTGACTTATCATTTTAGCCTAGTGTATTCCCTTATTTCCCTTCTACTTACAAGGAAGCAAGTAATAAGACAGTTTTTGGTATTGTTAATTTTTATTAACATGTAGTATATAGAAGAATATGCTTTCTAACAATAATGTGTTACAGTGATGCAGAGAAATTTTGGGTTGAAGTGGTCCCAAAACATATATTTCCGGTGGAATCTCGGTATCGAATTTTTGGGTGCAATACAATGCCTTCTCTATACACTGTGTACATAGTACGTGTAGAGAAAGTGAAAACACACACTCTTTAATTTTTCAGGAACTGTCATAATTTCTAGAAATGTGTTAAAGCTGAGGAAATAGTGTGGAGTAATTCTTGTGAGGAAAGTGGAACATCTGTCACACTGAGAGTGTTTGTAAACATGAGCAAGGATGTCAGACATTAATTGCCTATAAAACACTGCAAGCCACCGTTCTAGTTGTCTTGTTGCAGTCGTCCTTGAAACAAAGGTGTTTTTATCAGCTATCCCAAAATATCCAGGTCTCCTTTTCTACTTGAAGATTGCATTATACGCTTGGCAAGCACGCAACTTAAAATTGGGTTTACGTAAGCATTTTATCTGACTTGCATTTTTAAAATAAATGTATCTGTCAGATACGCCAAACATTCCAGCAACTTCCTGTGTACTCAGTTAAAAACGTTCTTGCGGAAGTTTGCCAAAATAGCCAACAGCATTTCTCGAAAGTGATGTACTTGCTAAAATTTTCCACTATTTTTGCATTTTTAGGAACAAATGAGATTTCACAGGAAGTAGGCACTTGTTTTTAGTTCTCCCGAAACTCCGTCCTCCAAAAAAGCTTTACGCTGACAAACAATAAACGCAAACATTTTCAGCCATTTTGTGTTGAAAAAATGTTAATTTCTTTCAATAATATTGTAGTATTTTTTAATAAAAACAAAATTCCATGCAACTCCAGTCAAACGTACCCCGTCATCATCCACGCCTGCCACACACCGATTATTTTACGTGGGCCCACCCATCGTTTAGCACATCCACATTGCAACTCGCGACTTTAGGCTTTGAATTGATGGCCAGTCCATTACTATCGCCAGAACGACTATGGCGATTCAAACCACCTCCGCACCAGGTAAGATGAAAATAAATTGAAACCTATTTACTGATAGAGGATGAATAGTATATGTGGCAAATTAATTTGCGCATTTAAGGGGTAAGCGTTATTTGGAATAGGATATTATAACAAAAGTCTCGTTTATTGCTTCAAAATTGGTTTAAAAATAGTCCTTATTCCGATGCTTTCGCAACAATTTGACAGTACAATTTTCGTTTGTCACTTCGACACAGACTGCTCTCTTTCACGCAGCTGCTGCCCGCTGAGAATTCACAGACGAAATTGACTCACCTGGCTTGCAGCTCTTCCTTTTATAGCTGTTGATGACGTGGCCAAAATTTCCATAAAAGCGCACGTTCTAGCAGTGGCCATTGAGCCTAAGTTCGGATTCAAAGGCTTTGCGGTCTTGCGGCCGCTCTTCACGTGTTGATCTCATGTAACAATAGTAGGAGGACTATGAACCACGCAGGTACAACAATTGCTATACGATTGATAGCAAGCCGCTCACCCACTTGCGGCGATTTTGGGCCAGCAAGGCACAGTCACAGTGTTCTTTAATATCATTTGATTAAAACATGAAAATTGCTAAGTATCTGAATTTTCGGTTTTAGTTATGGTTCTCTCTCTCACTTTCTCTCTCTCCCCTCTTCACACCTCTACCTTTCTTTGCCTTACTCATATTTGTATTTAAACTAGGCTCGCCACGTCAAGTTAAAGTCGCTTGATGGTATGCAGGGCTGTTTCCACCCCTCACTGCGGCAACATACTCATTCCTGTCAATCGGTGATTGTGGAATTCAACATATATTTCGTACGGGTGCTGCATCCTCAATATTCTTATTGAGCTGCAGTTTGAAGTAATTGATTTACAAAACGTACTGAGTTAAAGGATATCAAATCATCTCTTCTCTTTCGTTCCACGACAAAATTCCTAAAGTCCAAAATCTCGCTACATGTATTTAGTGCATGTTTGGAACGACGTATGTATAGACGCTATTTTCTTTTACTGGAGCTTAGCAAATCACATCATAGAAGTTTAATAATGAACACTTGAAAGTATACTTGCAATTGGGTGGTACACAAACAGTAGTCCCGCTTATTGAAAAGTTTGATGAATACAGAAAACTGCAAAAGTTGCGGCGTGTTCTCGAATTGTCAGAAAATCTACTTTCATTAGCAAGTGGTATTTAAATGACATGCGTACTGTGTTTTGTATTTGGTTAATTGCATTTTCTAGCAATGACCGTGAGAAACTTTTATTTGGTAGGTATTATGTTTAAGCATCCGTATAACAGTGTTAAAATATTGCTCTCGTTATTGTGTAAAATAACAAAAAAAAAAAATCTGATGTGTTCCATTCACATGACTTCCTCTACATCTCTGCAACAAATTAGTTTTAAAAAGCTCATGCTTCTATTTACTTCGTGCTAATCGACAAAAAATTAGCAGAAATAGTCTTATTACTTGTTCCTTGTAAGTAGAAGGGAAATAAGGGAGTACCATAGGTTAAGGCGATAGTCAAAAGCTGGTTGCTATGTGACTGAAGTTCCTTTGTTTGTATGAACCGGAGTTGACAAATTCCTGTATGAGAAAAGTATAAGGTTTTCGAACCTGAAAACAAAAACAAGGAATATCTCAAAAACGATCAACTCCACGAAAAAAATGTATACAACATAAATTATGTGTTTTAATGTGCTCTACATTTTTTTTTTTTTTTTTTTTTTTTGGGTAAGTTTTGGTCTATCTCTTACGGTTTAGCAGTTGTGGAAAATTCCGTAAAATTCACTCAGAATAAAGTAGTCTTTAGAGGCTATTCCCAGAAAATTCAAAATATACATTTTGTTTGTCAGGTAAATATCAATAATATACGATATTTTAATCAAAATCGTTAGAGCCATTTTTTATAAAATAAAAATGTTCAAAAAAAGTTCCATGTAAAGGGTAGTTTGGGGTGGGGGGATTTTTCTCAAAACCTTCGTGTTACATCCCTGGAAGATACTAAACTTAGATACCAAGTTTGATATTTTACCGACTTTTCGTTTTTGGGTTATCGTGTTCACAGACACACTGACACACACACAAACACAGGACCTTTTTGTGAAAATACTTTTTTTGGATACAGGGGACTCTAAAACATATATTTCCGGTGAAATCTCGGTATCAAATTTTTGGGTGGAGTGCAATACCTTCTCTATACATAGTACGTATAGAGAAAGTAAAAATCAAGTTGTAAATAACTTAAAATATAATATAATAAAGCAAATTAATGTAAAACTAAAATATTACTGGAAAACCAGCAACTATAACTGGTATTGTTCGTGCAAATAGACGAAAGCAATGTAAGCATGATGCGCAGTGGCATAAGACTCTTGCAATCGGCCGGCAGCCGGTATCTGTGTGGGTTTATTTTCTGCAAGGCTATCGTTTAAAGACTCCGCCTCTTTCCCCACTCCTTGAACTGCGCATATTTGCATATAAAATATCCAGCGATGCAGTGTAAAATATCAGTGAAAGTGTTAGTGAATAAGCGGCGGCGCTGATATGATCCGGACAATTATCAACGTCGTTAACAAATAAATACGGCAGTGAATGCCAAGGCTTCAGGCATTTACTTACGCAAGAGAGGGCATTTAGTTGGAGGTCCCTACTTAAACGTTTGTTTTGACTCAGGATGCATTTCCGGTAAAATATATTTTGGATGAGGTAGCTACCGTACGTAAGCATATGGATATTTGTTACATAAAGAAAGAAAGAAACAAAGAATGTTTGTTACATACCAAAAGATGTCGGATAGACTTTTATGTCTGCTGTAGGTTTATCCTCGTCTGGGTTCCATGGCATGCGCGCATTAGAGGTAATGAGATGGCAGACATATTAACAAAGAGAGGTTTTAAGTTTGTTGGACCCGAGCCCTTCTGCGAGAAAACGAAATGGGGATGGGGCATAATAAAAGATGACAAGTTTCTCTGCCCATTAAAACGTCGCATAATACTTCATATCTCAAACGGATCACCTGGATGTCGCGACTGGTACGTTACTTTATCTTTAGTTATAAAAGGTGTTCGAAATTGCCTTTCTCTGAGGCTGTATACAAGCTTGGTACCTTGCTGCAGCTGAAATATTTGACTACGCCTTGCTGGCCCGTAATCACCGCAAGTGTTAGCGGTTCGTTTTGTTACTCTTATAGCTGATTGTTGCACGTGTTCGGTCGGCTTCCTTTACGCAGCTGCACTTATTGTCGCAGGGATCGTAAATCTAACACGTGAAAAGCGGAGGCAGTAACTCAGAACCTCGAAATGCCGTACATGGGAGCAATCGGTATCGAATTTTTGGGTGGAATACAATACTTCCTCTATACACTATGTACACAGTACGTATAGAGAAAGTAAAAAGGGCATAATGCCCTTTATAATGACTTTTCTTGGAGTTTTGTCCATGACAGTCTCTATCTTAAAAAGTTCAAGCTGGCAGGTCACATGTGCCTCCGAGCAGAATCTAACACAAAAACGTCCGCTATTGTGTGCACAGCTTCAAATAACGGCATTTTATCATGCCAAAAACTTATCAAATGTCATCGCTTTGCATGAATTCTTGGTCATATGTGATGATTACTAGAGCTCGGTTTTGGGTTCCGAAGCGCACATAATTACGAACACACACAGCAGTCAGCGGTATAAAAGAGGGCAGTGGGGAGGGGTTTTTAGCGTAAATATGTACACGTTGACTTATAATCTGTTGCAAAAACAGCTCGTTCCATGTATTGGCATTGTATGCATCATTCTAATTCATAAAGTAAAATTCAAAAGTATTCATCATATGGTTAGTAAATAAAAACGCCTTCTACTTTTTTAAATTAAAATATAAATCTTGATACAAAAGTTTCAGGATAATATACGCGAAGCTTTGTAAAGACAATGAACATAAATCAACCCTACTCACTCAGATTGCATTACATTTACAAGATACATCTTTACGTAAAGAAAAGGCTTTCCTCCTGTCACTCAAAATATGTTTGAATTACCCCACAAGTTTGTTCAGTGTCGAACGCCTACCCTTTCGTATTTTCGACACTTTTCATTCTGCGTCCTGTTTCAGTGTTCACTGGTTTATCTACTAGCAGGAAGTGAATGAGGCCAGCAGTGAGCAATGCTAGATAGTCAACACGTTTCGAAACGGACTGTAGAGAGCATAGTTATACTCTGTGTGCACCGAACCTCAATCCGGCAATTTCGTGACCCCGGACCGAGCTCTAATGATTACAATTCGACCGTCCTTCTTCTGCTTATTCTTTGTATCCTTCTTCCTCTCCTAAATTATATTGGGTGTAATGCTAACTGAACCGCAAATAGCGTTAACTTATTTGCGTGAGCCAGTCTGCTGCAGACAAGAATCATATCCTGCGGTCACCAGTCACGTTAATCAAGTCAAATCCGGTAAGAAATATACAGATATGAAGCTTTTCTTCTACTTCTGTTTCGTTATGATATAATTCTGATAAGAAATAATCACCCTCCGTGGTGTAATATATGCTAACTTCATATACCCAAGGTTGCGGGTTCAAACTCGCCTAAGGACGATGGATTTTTTTGGGCATAAACGTCTCTAGCCTGGCTACTTCGGAAGGGAAGTTGGTCCCGTGTCGTAGATTTACTTAAAAGAACCTCAAACCTGATAAAGAGGCCTCTGAGCAAAATTAAGAGGTCTTTCACGCCCAATATAGAATGTGACGCTGAGAACCACAGCAGTTACACAGCGTCCATAAATAAAACTCCATTTCTATTTCCATTTCAATTAATTTTCATGCGCTGGTCCTTAGTACATACGTTGAAAGGCAACCATTGCTGGCACTTTCATACGTGCATTCCCTTACTATAATGTACATCAATTTTATTCACAGATGATAAATATTGCATAAAGGTTTGTTATGCATTCAATATTGTACTGAATTCAATCAGAGTGTGACGTAACAGGCTATTCACAGAATATAAAACATATTTGTGTTGTCATAGCAATCTGTCCAACATATGATATTTAAATCAAAGGCTATTTCACCGTGGAAACTTCCTGAATGAATGTTTGCAGTTGCCAAGTTAGAGCTCTAATTCTGGCGAATTCACCAGCTTCCTTGCTGCGGTATATAAAGTGATTTTACATATCATGGCACGTAACACATCCAAGAATAGAAGCGTGGCTTTCGAAATGCGGAACACATTTGTGTCATGGCTCAACCATAACCTGAATTCTAACATTTGGGACAAGAAGCCGAAAATCTATATCAGAAAAATTTAATTCATGTAATGGGTTTAATATGTACCCATATTACATAAAAATCGGATGTGTTCCATTCACACGACTTTCTCTACTTCGCTGTAATAAATTATTGTTAAAAATCATATTCTTCTATCTAATGTATGATAATCGAGATAAACATTAGCATATATTGTCTTAATTAATTGCTTCCTTACAAGTAGAAGGAAAATAAGGTAATACACTAGGCTAAAACGAATGTCAAATCTCTTAAAAGCTGGTTACCCTGTGGTTGAAATCCATTTCTATGCATGGCCAGGAATTGACGAGTTTCCGCGTGAGAAAATATTATTTTAAATCTGAAACAAATAACTTGAACTATCTCGGAAATGGTTAATTCCACGAAAAAAAGTGTATATGACATATATTATGTGTTTCAACGAGATCTACATATTTTGTGTGGTAAGTTTTTGTCTAGCCCTTAAGGTTTACTAGTTATGCAAAATACAGAAAAATTTATTCAGAGGCTATTCCCAGAAAATTCAAGATACCGATTTTATTTGTCATGTAAATTCTTTAATACACATTTTTGAGAAAGTCTTTTTTTTTTTTTTTTTCCATGTAAAGGGTTAGTTGGGGTGGGGGGATTTTTTTTTCAAAATTTTCGTGTCGCATCCTTGGAAGATAGATACTAAACTTAAATAACAAGTTTGATATTTTACCGACTTTTCGTTTTTGAGTTATCGTGTTTACGGACACACGGACCTTTTTCTAAAAATGCTTTTTTTATACAGGGAACCCTAAACTTGCATTTACGATGAAATCTCGGTATCTAATTTTAGATGGAATGCAATACCTTCTGTATACACTATGGACATAATACGTGCAGAGAAAGTAAAAAGGCGCGCAAAGAAACGAAAGCGCCCAGCTAGTCGTTCCTGCCCAGCTTCAGTTCTGAACATGTCCTCCACAGCTGAGGACGAAACGTCAAGTTTTAATTATTTTAATAATTGTAATATTCGACCACGGCCAACGAGCCATTTTAGCAGCAACTTATAGATGATGATTTGAATGTAAAAATTCAGGGTAAAATTGATGGACAAATGTATTCATTTAAGTCGATCAATTCCACTACCTACCAATCCAAATGAAGTTGTCAGTTTTCTAACTAAATTCACTGGATTTGCCAGGATTCCCGCAGCACAATTTACAGCTCAAGGTTGACTCGGGATAATTATACTATATCACCGAAATTATGCAGCGGAACAAAATTCGCAGTTAAAAAAAATTATGAAAATTTTGATTTAAGTTACTATAACATAGGAAAGTTCAACGGCGAGGATATACTTATTCCAAGAATACCACTCATCTCAACCGACTTTCCTTTTGAATTGTATACTTAATGAAATTAATGTATTGCAATATGTTTAGAGAAAGAGTAATGTGGGCCTGGAGGCGGGGGGAGACACGATAAATCAACAAACATTGTTATATTCTACAATTAGTGATGTTAGTTTCATATGTAAATTAAAAGTAAAAATGACGTTCGTTAGTTACTTTCCTCGTAGACAGCAGTGCTGATGTTCTTACCTTAAAATCTGATTTGTTCCATTCACATGACTTTCTCTACATCTCAGCAACAAACTATTGTTAAAAAGCTAATGCTTCTATTTACTTCTTGCTAATCGAGAAAAAATTAGCAGAAATAGTCTTATTACTTTCCCCCTTGTAAGCAGAAACGAAATAAGGGAGTACCCTAGGTTAAAGTGATAGTCAAAAGCTGGTTGCTATGTGACTGATGTTCCTTTGTTTGTATGCACAGGAGTTGATAAATTCCTGTTTGGGAAAAGTATAAGTGTTTCAAAGCTGAAATCAAAAGCAAGGAATATCTCTCCACGAAAAAAAAAATGTATATAACATAAATTGTGTTTTAATGTGCTCTACATTTTTTGTGTGGTTTTTGTCCATCTCTTACGGTTTAGCAGTTATGCAAAACTCCGTAAAATTCATTCAGAATAAAGTAGTCTTTAGAGGCTATTCCCAGAGAATTCAAGATATACATTTTATTTGTCAGGTAAATATCTTTAATATACGATATTCTAATCAAAATCGTTAGAGCTATTTTTGAGAAAATCAACATTTTTAAAAAAAAAATCCATGTAAAGGGTAGTTGGGGGTGGGGGGATTTTCTTGAAAATCTTCGTAACGCATCCTTGGAAGACACCAACCTTAAATATCAAGTTGGTATTCAACGGTCCTTCGTTTTTGAGCTATGCTGTCCACACACACACACACACACAGACCTTTTTCCAGAAATGCTTTTTTTTTTTTTTTTTTCGATTCAGGGTGTCCCTAAACATATATTTCCGGTGACATCTCGGTATCGAAGTTTTGAGTGGAATACAATACCTTCTCTATACACTATGTACATAGTACGTACAGAGAAAGTAAAAGACGGAAGGTGGAAGTGGAATACTGTTGCAGGACAATAGAAGAAATTGTGAAGGATAAGAAGAGAATACTTGCTGATCTATACTTGGGAGGCACAGTTCAATTGCAGGCTAAGTTATGAGAAACAATACTTTTGACAATAGAGAAAATGTGCCTCTAATAAGTATTGCAAATTGTAATGGTTGTTAAATTTTAACAGCTATCAATTAGAGGAGAAAGTTTTTCTTTATTTCATATTATCAAGAAAGATAAGATATAGAAGGTCATCATTAAAGTGTATTTTAAGTTTTGTTGAACCTGCATTTTATGTTTTGATAGCTTGTTTTGTTAGAATATATGAAGTATACGTTTTGTTGCCTAGTAACTATGAACTGAAGCATTTATTATTATTATTATTATTATTATTATTGTTATTATTATTATTATTGTGTATATGTATGTTACGGAGGGGTATTTTGCACTCCAGCCATCGGTTTATAATACGTCAGACTCCTGGAGGGGAGGATGAAATGAGTATAATTCCAAAGGACGGCCGACATCCGGACAGGGAGAGAGCCACCGTGGAGGGCCCCCAACAATTCAAAAGCAGTTCACCGTCTTGATACGGGGAGCACCAGGAGCCTGGATATACCACTTGGGTCCATCCTGCCACCGAGAGCTCTATTTGCAGAGCGCAGTCCTCGTTGCCAATTACAATCCTGAAAGAGACCGGTTGGCATAAAAAGAAGGGTCAGAAAGGAAGTGCGGGGGATAAAGATTACTCCCCAAAATTCGCCTAGTGACCCGGTAAAATGTGACAAAAAATAGACTTCCTTAAAGCACTCAAGTAAAGTACTTTTTTGTGGAGCTAACCATCTTCGATATATTCCTTGTTATTGGTTTGAACATATCACCGGTTTTACATGTTTTGAGGACCCCAGACAAGTTTGGCATTTAAAGTTTTCGTTTTTTGAGCTATGCTGTCCACACACGCGCGCGCGAGGACCTGTTTTTGAAAATGCTTTTTTTTTTTTATTCAGGGGGTCCTAAAACATGTATTTCCGGTGAAATTTCGACATCGAATTTTTGGGTGGACTACAATACTTCTCTATCCCTATGTACATTGTACATACGAGGCTAGAGAAAGTAAAAAAGCATCAATAAGGCTGATAAAGTGCCACAATGAGTTTTTCATTTATAAAATATTTATTAATATAAATACAGCAGATAGCATATAAAATGTGTTTTTTTTTTTTTTTTTTTTTTTTTAAAGACTAATATTTTACCACTGTAGTAAATTAGAAATGCAAGAAGATTATTTTGTTGCCGTACGATGGTAGGTATACGTTTAGTAACGTAACTCCATGGCACGACAATCCACAAGGGACCTTGGCCTACCGCCCGGCCGCTGCATCCCGTCTCAACCCGAAGGTGTCATGAATGGGGTACAGTTCTGTAGGGTGAGACGTGATCAGCACCTCGAGTCCCTCCCGGCCGGCTGATACGGTCTTCTCGATTTGGAGCCGCTACTTCTCAATCATGTAGCTCCTCAAATGCCCGCCCCCTTGGGACCTCACGAGGCTGGGTGCACCTCAGACCAGGTCTCCCAGCGGGGGAAATATTCTCCACGCCGGTACCTGGAATCGAACCCAGGTCTCCCCCTTGGCAGTGTACAAAACATATTTTTATATTTAAAATTCCATTTACCTGACATCATTAAGCTTTTCTTAGAATTTATTAATATTGTTTAAGATTTCAGAAAACGAGTTTTGCAAAAACGGTCATTTTTTAAACTTTACTCACTGATTGGGTTCTTAAATAAAATTTTCACTTCCTATTCTGTTTTATTTGTGTCTAAAATGTGAGTTAAACCCCCTCCCTCCCCCAAAATGTAATGTGTATTCGTTCCGAGCATCAAAAAGTACTATACATTGCAATATTGCAAAGCGGTGTTATAGAATGGACTTGTTGCTTGTTCCCGAAATTGACGTTCTTGACAGAAGTTATGTTCAATGAAACTAGCTGGGGAGATAATTTCTAATTAGCGATGTATTCCTAGGATGTGTGCAGTAGCTCTGAAAAGTTGAGCGTCGAAGTGGATCGAAACATGGCCTACATCGTTAAGGTTGGAGCATATATCTCCCTGGGGGATATCCTTGTCTGGAGAAACGCGCGCCCTGATTGGGAATATGAAGCTTCTGTAAAGCAAAGCACCGCTCAAAGCCAAAGGATGCAAGCAATCTGATGTGTTCCATTCACATGACTTTCTCTACATCTCTGTAGCAAACTGTTGTTAAAAACGTCTTTTTCTATCTACTTCATGCTAACGAAATAAAATTAACAGAATGGTCTTATTACTTGCTACTTTAGGTAGAAGGAAAATAAGGGAATACACTAGGCTAAACCGATAGTCAAATCTTTTGAAAGCTGCTGATATGTGATGGAAATTTCTTGATTTGTATGGCTAGGAGTTTATAAATCCCCGTATAAGAAAAGTATTGTAATGCTGAAACCAATAAAAAGTAACATCTCAGAAACGGTCAGCTCTACTTTAAAAAAAAACATATAACATAAATTATGTGATTTAACACGCTCTACATTTTTTGTGAAGTAGGCTTTTGTCTATCTCTTACGGTTTACCATTTATGCAAAATTTCGCAAAATTCATCCAGTATAAAGATATCTTCAGATTCTATTCCCAGAAAGTTCATTATATATTTTTTATTTTTCATGTAATTAAAGTTAATATACGATATTTTAATCAAAATCGATAGAGCCATTTTTGAGAAAATCAAAATTTTCGAAAAAGTTTCATGTAAAGGGTAGGGTAGTTTGTGGTGGTGGGATTTTTTTTTTTCAAAATCTTCATGTGGTATCCTTGGAAGAAACTAAACTTAAATACCAAGTTTGGTATTTTACCGACTTTTCGTTTTTGAGCTATCGTGTTCACACACACACACACACACACACACACACACACACACACACACACACACACACACACACGGACTTTTTTTTTTTTATGAAAATGCTTTTTTTGGTTACAGGACCCTAAAACATTTATTTCCGGTGAAATCTCGATATCGAATTTTTGGGTGGAGTGCAATACGTTCTCTATACACTATGTACATAGTACGTATAGAGAAAGTAAAAAACGTATTTTTCTATCTACTAACGAAATAAAATTAACAGAATGGTCTTATTACTTGCTTTCTTGTAAGTAGAAAGGAAATAAGGGAATAAGCTAGACTAAACCGATAGTTTTGAAAGCTGTCGCTATGTGATAGAAATTTCTTGATTTGTATGGCTAGGAGTTTATAAATCCCCGTATGAGAAAAGTAAGTATTGTAACGCTGAAACTAATAAAAAGTAATATCTCAGAAACGGACAGCTCTACTTAAAAAAAACATTACATAAATTGTGTGTTTTAACGAGCTCTACATTTTTTGCGAAGTAAGTTTTTGTCTGTCTCTTACGGTTTACCATTTATGCAGAATTCCGCAAAATTCACCCAGAATAAAGATGTCTCTATTCCCAGAAAATTCATGATATACATTCTATTTCCGTGTAATTATCTTTAATATACGGTATTTTAATGAAAACCGTTAGAGCCATTTTTGAGAAAATGATTGTTTTCGAAAATGTTTCCATGTGAAGGGTAATTGGGGTTGGGGAAATTTTCTTGAAAATCTTCGTGTCGCATCCTTGGAAGATACCAAAATTAAATGCCAAGTTTGGAATTTAACGGAGTTTTCGTTTGGAGCTATGCTGCCCACAGATGCACACTGACGGACATTTTTTAAAATTTCTTTTTTTTTTTTTTTTGGATTAGGAGGTCCTAAACGTATATTTCCGGTGAAATCTCGGTATCGAATTTTTAAGTGCAATACAATGCCTTCTCCATACACTGTGTACAGTGGAACCTCACTTATGCGTTTTTCAAGGGAGACTACTAAAATACTGTATAAATGAGAAAACGTGTAACTGATTTTCTCTTCTGGTATGGACCTCATCCAAAAGTTGTAATTTTTCACCAAGAGTTAAGGATTTCCTTGTTTTCTTCCTTACTGGTTGATATTCACACATATTTCTTCTGTTTGTAACTCGAAACTCCACATAAAATAGACAAGTGACTGTTGGAACGATATGACGAAAAAAATGTGAATGGCGATTTATTTATGGACGCTCTTTTAACTACTGTGGTTCTAAATTGGGCGTCAAAGACTGCTTAATTTTGCTCAGAGGCCTTTCTATCAGGCTTGAGGTTCTTTTACGTGCCATATATCTACGACACGGGTTTTACTTCCCTTCCGAAGGAAATCATGCTAAGGATTTTTACACCCGAAAAAATCCATCGTCCTCCGCAGGGTTTGAACCCGCGACCTTGAGTATACGATATGACAACAATGAAACGATAAGCGTCAATGTAAACCGCAAACCAGGCAATTCCAAGGCTATACACAGCAAGCCTACCATCATACATTTCATAAAAATGTATAAATGGGTACATTTTGAGTATGGGGATCAGAAAAAGTGACGCATTACCGAGAAAACGTATAACTAAGCAACATTTTAATGGAGAACGACTGGTCCCTAAAATGTTAGGTATATGTGCGAAAAATGTTGAGGTGAATAGCGTATAAGCGAGTTTCAACTGTACATAGTACGTGTAGAGAGAGTAAAAACCTAGAACAGCTTCAGATGTAAGATAAAGGATGCTTGTGGATTGGATATACATATATTTGTGCTACTCTTATATCTAATTTGTTTTGTTTATCATAAAAACCATCACATTTTACAGAGGTGAAAACTATAAACAGTGAGTAGATTTATTTGGGCCCAAGAGGTATAAAAAGACCGAAGGAAGGCACACTCCACTCCCCCCACATGCATCGCGATGGTCCATCATTCCGGGCGTATCTCCAAGTACGAGCAACATCACAGCTGCAGTTATACTTGCGTCACCCAGAAGGCCAGACCCTTTTTTTTAACGGAAACCTGTCTTCATTTTTAGCTGCATCTAAAAACTTCCCGCGGGCGCTACATCAGAGCCAAAGTAGTGTGTATAACGAAATCGTAACGTTTCTCAAGTTCTGGCGGGAGAATAACTTATAACAAGGATAGGGATTCTGATGACGTCATATTTTAATTCTAGCATAATAGACTCATAATATGGGTGCCAGATTTGATGTGTATGTTTATTATGTAATTTTACTTTATTTAGCTCGTATGCACAATGTACATGGTGGACAGAGAAGGTATTGTATTTCACCAAAAAAATCCGAAACCGATATTTCACCGGAAATACACGTTTTGAGACCTCTTGAATCCCTCTCCCCCCCATTTTTTTTTTTTAAAACATGTGTGTGTCTGTGGGCAGCATAGCTCAAAAAGTCTGTTAAATGTGCTATTTATTATCTCCCACTCCCAAGGGTGCATCACAAACATTTTCAAGAAAATCCCCCCCCCCAATTACCCTTTACATTTACATGGAACATATTTCAAATTTTTTGATTTTATCAAAAATGACTAATGGTTTTTATTAAAATGCTATATGTTTAAGATACTTTTATGACAAACGAAATGTATAACTTAAATTTTCTGGGAACAACTTCTGAAGACCTCTTCATTCTGGATGGCTTTTGTATAACTTTTGCATAACTGGTAAACCGTAAGATAAATACAAAAACTTACTACAAAAAAAATGTAGATCTCATTAAAATACACAATTTATGTCCTATACATTTTCTATAGAGTTAACCGTTTTCGAGATATTCTGAGTTGTTGGTTTCCGTTTTAAGCTACTTAAACTTTTCTCAAACGGGAAGATATCGTTCTTTGCGCCCCTCTTTTGTTTATTCATAGGAAGCAAAATGAACCGAATTTCACTTGTTTCACTTGGCGTCCAATTTTTTAATGATTCGGTTATCGCTTTAGCCTATTATATTCCCTTATTTCCCTTCAAGTTAAAAAAAAAAAGCAAATAATGCGACAAATTCTGCTAATGTTTATGTCGATTAGTATGACGTAGATAAAAGAATAAACTTGTAAGACAAGTTGCAGAAAGTCATGTGAATGGAGCACATTGTTATGTTTTTTTTTTTTTTTGCATTGCTTAGATTAGATTAGAAAGCATTCTATAGGTTCGTTTAGGCCAGGAAGACACTGAACATAGAACTTGTCAAGGCATATACATGTATGCATATGTTTATATACTACGGGAAAAAAACAATGTATAAAGCTCTAGTGCTAAAAGCATGGGTTGCAAAAACAACAGAATAGACACATAATCACACCATTTGCTTTTGAGGCCTGTACGCCACTGCACTATACTTAATGTGTTCTATAAAAGTATATGTACTTCCTTATTTTATGCACATAAGAAAGAGTATCAAACATAGTGTTAAAATGTATAAATAAATATAATTTCATTATATGTAACACTGATGTAATGTCAGATGATAGTTTTCTAATTATCGACATAATAGTTACTACTAGTAATTATATAAAACTAAAATATTATTATTGTATTAATATACTCTTCATAAATGTCAACAAATTGCAATACATATTTACAAATATGTTATAGAATGTACAATTGTGTACTAGAGTGTAAAATATCAAAGCGTTAGGCTTTTCAGACCTTGTGTCATTGCTAAATACTAAAAAATTAATTTGACACATTCGTGCAAGTCAAACTATACATCAGTTTAATTTGAATATAAAAAACACGCGCGCACACACACACACACACACACACACACTAATATACACAAAACGCAATACATTATAATACTTATAAATACAATGATTATTACGGTATCGTCAGAGAGATTTGTCACTTAAATATTCATCTACAGAGTAAAATGATTTATTGCAAAGGTATTCCTTAAGAGAAGCCTTAAAAACCCTGAAATTCCCAACATTTTCTTTGAGATTACTGGGGAGAACATTAAATATCTTGATTGTTTCATAATATACACCTTAAGCAACGAAGATTGGCATTGGGACGATGAATATATCCCTTTTGTCTAATATAAATGTCATGAATTTCCATGTTTGTTATAAAACTATGTTGATTAACTGCATCGAATTTTAAAATGGATAGTATATAAATACAAGGTAAGGTGAGTATGCCCAATTTTTGAAGTAGTTCTTTGCCTGACAGTCTGCTTGTTATTTTAAAGAGGCCATAGTAGCTGGGGTGCAAAGTTGGGAAAAGTCTGGGCAGGACCATATCCCCTTCAAGGCACCCCTGGTTTAAAGTTAGAAGCATTAATTTTGAGCACGATTCTACATACACCGAAGTATTAAGGCCGTCTATGTTGAAACAAGATGTAAAGAACGTTTTTCTTGTGAAGAAAAGTTGGTTAATGAAAGCATTCCTTAATTGTAATTGTATGCGATTACATATTTCTATTTTGTTTTGTTAATACAACCTATTGTGAAAAGGAATCCTGTGAAACTGGAAAAGAAGATGCCGAAAGGATCACTTTGCGTTTTAGGAAGGTTTTACTATAGTTTTAAACGCCCGAGTGCCACTAAGGAGGTTGGTCGTGCAGAAAGATGAAGTTGATGACGTCCATACACATTATAATGCTACATTTACAATGAGATGCAAGTGCAAACGCAAGAAGTTGGCACGGGTTTCTAGATCCGCCAGTTACATGCAAATACCTTCCAAGCGCTCCGCAAGTATCAAACTGCATAACATAACTAACAATACCACATAAGAAAATCCATTCAATCTTTTACAAATAAATATGTTATAAAATTACATACTAACAACTGACGCTCTCGGCAGTGACGTCACAATAATTGCTCATTCAGAATTATTGAAAATAGTACAAACATAGAGACTTCAGAAAGTGATAAAGTTACACATTTAATGAACTAAGAATTATCTCTCTGCGTCCTCGATTTATGAGAACCAAGAAATCTAGACAAAGATGATAGTTGCATCCATTAAATCAAAGAAGGATTCGCAAGGAAACTTCATAGCCTCTTGAGGGAAATTAAAGATGGGGCGGCACTGCACGGTCAAATAGAAGAGCATGCATGTACAGCAGGCCCTATAAAATCTTGCAGTGCGAGCGTTTGCTATTGAATTCAGAGGCAACGCATAGAGAAAAGAAGCAGAATTCCTCCTCTTTGCATGCAACGCAAGGATAAAGTTTGGAGTTTGCATGAGTTTCCATGTGAATACTTACATTAAATAATATGAGTCCAAACTCTTGCGCTTACTTGCATTTCGTTGTGAATGTAGCATTACACTTAACAGAAACCTAGGTAGCATTCTCTTGAGGATAAACACGCCTACTGTGGAAGGTTTGATTTTAGCTGCGAACAAAAACACGGCAGAAGCTCTTTGGCAAAGAGAAGATAAACAAAGCTCCAGTGAAATAGGAAAAGAACACCGTCACAAAGTAGGCCAAGAAGAAATAAGAAGGTGCAATGCGCTTTCTGCCCTTTGCTAGACGGGTTGTCTCCCTCGCCCCTGCTGCAGAAACACTTCGATCCGATACGGCACACATGCTGCTACAGCAAAGGCGTTTTGAAATATCCCGCAAGGTGATAGTCTAGTGCACAATTGCCCGCAACCGGACCGTACAGGATATGTTGCATTCTACCCAGAAATTCGATATCGAGATTTCATCCAAAGTACATGATTTGATGCCTTCTGAATATACTTCATGGCAACTATTACTTTCTCTACACCTACAGTGTATAGAGAAGGTATTGCATTGCACCCAAAAATTTGATACCGAGATTTCACCGAAAATACATGTTTTGAGACCACCTGAATCCAAAAAAAAGCATTTTTAGAAAAATGTCCATGTATGTGTGTGTGTGTCTGGGCAGCATAACTCAAAAACGAAAAGACCGTTAAATACCAAACTTGTATCTTCCAAGGATGCGACACGAAGATTTTCAAGAAAATCTCCCCACCCCCAACAACTCTTCACATGGAAAAATTTTCGAAAATTTTGATTTTCTAAAAAATGGCTCTAACGATTTTGATTAAAATATCATATATTAAAGGCATATACATGACAAATAATATAGATATCTTGAATTTCCTGGGAATAGCCTCTGAAGACTACTTTATTCTGGATGAATTTTACGGAATTTTGTGTAACTGGTAAATCGTAAGAGATAAACAAAAGCTTAGCAAACAAAAAATGTAGAGCACATTAAAACACATAATTTATGTTATATACATTTTTTTCGTGAAGATCGTTTTTTTAAATATTCCTTGTTTTTGGTTTCAGCCTTGAAAAACTTAATTTTCTCATACAGGAATTTGTCAACTCCTGTCCATACAAACAAAGGAACTTCAGTCACATAGCAACCAGCTTTTGAATATCACTTTAACCTATGGTACTCCCTTTTTTCACTTCTACTTACAAGGAAGCAAGTAATAAGACTATTTCTGCTAATTTTTTCTCACTAGCATGAAGTAAATAGAAGTATAAGCTTTTTACAATAATTTGTTGCAGAGATGTAGAGAAAGTCATGTGAATGGAACACGTCAGATGTTTATATATGATCACTGTTCAACTTTAGTGACATTCGCCTTGGAACACAGCCTCTATGATACTAACGTTTGCGCGTGTCTACTAGCACCTGTCATCACTCAGACGTCATCTGGTGGTGACATCCCATTCTGTGTACAGCATGTGTTTAAATTTATATATTGCAATAACCGGATATTCAGTTATTCGGAATATATAAAATAGTTGCCATGACTTTTGAAATTTTTTTTTTGGTAGTGTTTAACGCCCGCTTTAACTACTAATGGCACCGCAGGCGGTGACACTGATGATACATGAATGATGATGGAGCACCGGTGGAATGCGATGGCGGGGGAAACCGGAGTACCCGGAGAAAACCCGCCCCGGCGCCGTTTTGTCCACCACAAATCTCACATGCGGTCGCTTGGGATCGAACCCCGACCGTCTAGGTGAGAGTCGAGTGGTCTAACCACTCGGCCACGGCGCGGCCCCGACTTTTGAAATGACCCACGTATATATATATATATATTTGCAATGCAGTTGTTACTGCAAGCTATAGGACATTACATCCAGCATGCAACAGACAAAAGTGGAACCTAACCTCAAAACAATAGCGGCTTGTTGCTTTGCACTGGATGGGCTGTCAATTTCATGCAGTGGCAGACATACATGAGTTTGTAAGGCTTCAGTATGGAGACTCAAGTTTGCGGTAGACGAATCTACACGTAATAGTGTATATTCTGAAACGATTTTATCTTCAAAAACGTCAAATAGCTTTATATAGTGTATTTCAGATTAAATATACTCAAAAAACATCGGATATAATAGCCGTATGGAGGCAACTTAGCTCTTTAGTATCACTTTCTCTATGCGTACTAGTGTATAGAGAAGGTTTTGTATTACACCCAAAAATTCGATACCGATATTTCACCGGAAATATATGTTTTGGGTCCCCCTGAATCCAAAAAAGTATGTTTAGAAAAAGATCCATGTGTGACTGTGGACAGCATAGACCAAAAACTAAAAGTATGTTAAATACCAAACTTGGTATTTAGGTTGGTATCTTCCAAGGATGCGACACGAAGGTTTTCAAGAAAATTCCCCCACCCAAAGTACCCTTTACATGGACATTTTTTTTTTTGAAATTTTTGTTTTTCTCAAAAATGGCTCTAACGATTTTTTTTTCTAAAACCCGTATATTAAAGGTATTAAAATCACAAATTAATTTATACCTTGAACTTTCGGGGAATAGCCTCTGAAGACCTGTTCATTCTGGGTGAATTTTGCATGACTGGTAAACCGTAAGAGATGGATAAAAACTTACTACACCAAAAATGAAGATCCCTTAAAACACACATACCCATTTTTCTTGTGTAGTTGACCGTTTTCCAGATATTCCTTGTTATTGGTTTCAATGTTAAACTATGCATCTTCTCAAACGGGGTCTCGTCTCGTTTCATCTCTTTTGTTTTAGTGGCAATACAAAGCGAGCCTATCTTCAGTTGCTCTCATATCGACCAGCTTTTAAAATATTTTACTGTCCTTTCAGCCTAGTGTATTCCCTTTATTTCCCTTCTGCTTAGAGGGAAGCAAGTAATTAGACAATTTCTGCTAATGTGTATATAATTGTGTAAATAAAAGAACAATCGGCAATTATTGTAGCTCTACTGCCTAATTTCATCGCCCGCCTGGGTAGTGTGGTGGTAGCGCGTCTGCCGCACATTCAAAAGGTCGTGATTTCGAATCTAGCTTAGGGCTAAGGTTTTGTCCTGAGAAGACGAATGTCTAGTAACTTTAAGCTCCATGGACCCCAAAATCAGTCGAGCATCATTTCATCAATTTCATTCATCGTCCGATATGACCAACCAGGTTAGAGGTTAGAACAGTTTGTTTGCAGAACAGGTAGAGAAAGTCATGTGAATGCAATACGTCACAATTTTTTTATATGTAATGCTTGGTTGGCGACGCTTTGAAACGGGAGTATGACAGAATGCGTATGTATACATTTGTAAATTGTATATCTGGGTACAAGTTAATACACTTTTATTGTGAAACAGGCCGCTGAACGTCCAGATTTAAAAACCATGCACTTTTTCTGTGACGAAGGATCCCGATCACAGTTGGACTTGACAGAATAAACAAGCTTCACGAACATATGTGAACATTACGTCAATGGCAACGGCAGACTATGTTAATGCAGATAGTTCATCAGTTTCCATCTGTTGAATGAGGTCACACCCTAGCGCGGACTGTCACTTCAAGGTTAGATTATAATTTCCTGTTCCAGTTTCCACGTGAGGTGTGTCAAGTGCGTTATCGTTCCCTCCGCTCATTAGAATACTGCATATTAGACATGGGGCGATTCATGAACGAATCGTTCCTAACAATCGTGCAAGAATCTCATGAATCGAAAAGAATAGTATGAATCGTGTCAACGATAGCAGGTATCGTCGTTCAAAAAGAATCGCAGATTTGAAGAATTGTGATTAGGTATTGGGGTTTGTTTTTCTTTTGCTTCCACCTTTCGAAGTACCAAGTCGAGCTTCGACGAAAACTGCCGAGTGCGCACGATGATGTGTACAGATTTATAGACATTTATTTTATTGTGAGAAAATACATAGTGCTGAGGCCATGAGGCTAAATAAAGAATATATAAATATATAAAATGAAATATATAAATTATACACACACATATATATTATTTATAATGTACAATATACACAATATACATAAGAAAACGAACACGGCCGATCATTGCCGAAGCATCTTCATATTGTTTAGGGATGAGTTATTGCACATGTGAAAGCAAGCGTTAAAATTTACAACTGTTTTATATGTATATTTTTTGTGCAGTATCTTAAAATATAATATATGCACAACTAAATCGTTACTACATTAGCAATATATATAATTTCAGAAACAAAATTTTACGACAAATAAAGCACTTATGCTCCAGCATAATAGCATGCTATTCTAATGCATTAAAATTACTTCGAATATTCCCCTGAAGAAAATAATTATTCTGGGTACTAACGTTGCCTTATTATGAGCATTTATAAAAATTACAAGACTTATTGGCGCGTGATGAATAATACTTTGCGTATTAACATTACACAAATACGCCATGCAGTCGAAGTTTAGGTGTCGATTTTAAACAAACTTTTTATGTTGTTTTTTTTTTCGAGTAATAGAGGAAATTTTACCAATTATGTTTGCAATAGATGGAAAAGAGTAGAACGTTTTTATATAAATTACTGTTTTTATGCAATACAAGTCAAACACAGAAAAGGCATGGCGACGATTAATGAATCATGAACGAATCGTAGGAAACGATTCATATTGGATGAACGAATCGTATGAATCGATTACTGAAAATGAATCGCTCGATCCAGTTCTACTGCATATACGACCCCGTGGATAAGGAACACGTTCGTGGAGTTCAGAAGCTAATCATGAATAAGATTGGCCTTAAGCGCAAACGTAAATCCAATATCTAGGTACTAAAAAACTAAGCTTAATGCCAGAATATGCCTTTCCTATCTCTGTTCAAATTCATAATAAAGTTTATGTGAAGGGATAAAGCAGGAATATCAATGAAGGCCCTTGTGCCAGATCGTTATTTAGCTACCTGCCGGAGCGGAACAGTTTACCGCAGAAAGCTTTCTTATATTACACCACACGTGGTATTTGCATTTAATATTTTAAACATTTAAGTTGCACATAACAATTCGCTGAAGGGAAACATACTGGTTGGTTGAACCGGGTAAAACACATATAATCATATACCGGCATGTTGTAACAATAGGTTAATGGTTAGAGCAACCGCGCGGGGGCGGGAGAACCGTGTTCAAATCCCGGCTGTGCCATTCAATTTTTCAACTGGTTCCAATAATAAAAAACCTCATTCTTCCATTCACTTGACTTTCTCTACCTCTCTGTAACAAATTATTGTTGTAAAGCTTATTCTTCCATCTACTTTATGAAAATCGAGATAAACATTACCGGAAATTGTCCTTATTACTTGGTTCCTTGTAAATAGAAGGGAAAAAATCTTAGGTGTTCCATTCACATGACTTTCTCTACATCTCTGCAACAAATTATAGATAAAAAGCTAATGTTTCTATTTACTTAATGCTAATCGAGAAAAATTAGCAGAAATAGTTTTATACTTGCTTCCTTGTAAGTAGAAGCGAAAGAAGGGAATACCATAGGTTAAAGTGATAGTCAAAAGCTGGTTGCTATGTGACTGAAGTTCCTTTGTTTATATGGACAGGAGTTAACAAATTCCTGTATGAGAGAAGTAAGTATATTTTAAAGCTGAAACTAATAACAAGGAATATCTCAAAAAATATAACTCCACGAAAAAAATGTACGGGTAAAATAAATTTGTGTTTTAAAGTGCTCTACAGTTTTTGTGTGGTAAGTTTTTGTCTATCTCTTACGGTTTAGCAGTTATGCAAAATTCCGTAAAATGCATTCAGAATAAAGTAGTCTTCAGAGGCTATTCCCAGCAAATTCAAGATATACATATTATTTGTCGGGTAAACATATTTAGTATAGTATATGATATTTTAATCAAAATCGTTAGATCCATTTTTAAGAAAATCAAAATTTTCGAAAAATGTTCCATGTAAAGGGTAGTTTGGGGTGGGGGATTTTCTTGAAAGTCTTCATGTCACATCCTTGCAAGATACCAAACTTAAATACCAAGTTTGGTATTTAACGGTCTTTTCGTTTTTGAGCTGCGCTGTCCACAGACACACACACACACACACACACACACACACACACACACACACACACGGGCCTTTTTCCAGAAATACTTTTTTTTTTTTTTATTCAGGGGGACCCGAAACATGTATTTCCGGTGAAATCTCGGTATCGAAGTTTTGGGTACATTACAATACCTTCTCTATACACTATATACAGAGTAGAGAAAGTAAAAATGTAATGTGTTCCATTCACATGATGTCCTCTAGCTGTGCGGTAAAGAAACCTTTTATTCAAAACATTAATCTGTTATTTACTTCATGCTGATCAAGACAAACACAAGCATTAATCTTATTACTAGCTCCTTGTAAGTAGAAGGGAAATAAAATGCCCGGCTAAATCGATAGTCTCATCCTATAAAAGCCGATCGCGATGTGAAACAACTGAAATTCCAATCTCTTTGCTTTCCAGGAATAAACAAGCGAGAAACAAGAAGAAAGATGTCTTCCTGTTTGAGAAGAGTTCAAGTGACTAAAACTGAAACCAATAACCCGGAATAGCTCGAAAACGGTTAACTGTACAAAAATGTATATGACATAAACTGTGTTCTTTAGTGAGATCTACGCTCCCCCCCCCCTCCAGTAAGTTTTTGAATGTCTTCTACGGTTTGCCAGTTACATAAAAGTCATCCAGAATGAAGAGGTCTTCAGAGGCTATTCCCAGAAAATTCAAGATATACAATTCGTTTGTCATAAAAATATCTTAAACATAAGGTACTTTAATTAAAAATCGTTAAAGCCATTTTCGGGAAAATATAAATTTTAGAAAAATGTACCATGTAAAGGGTAGTTTGGGGTGGGGGGGTTGTTGAAAATCTTCGTGTCGCATCCTTGAAAGATACCAAACTTAAATACTTGGTATTTAACGGTGTTATCGTGTTTTAGCTATGCTGTCCAGACACACACTCAGGACCTTTTTCTAAAAATATTTTTTTCGGACTCAGGGGACCCCAAAACACATATTTCCGGTTAAATCTCGCATCGAATTTTTGGGTGGAATACAATACCTTCTCTATCCACCATGTACATTGTACGTGCGGGCCAAAGAACGTAAAAATAGCCTGGATATTTGGCGATAATATGTTAATATTTCCCGGATTCTAAGTACTTACGAAGGTGGTTTACTGATTGGTTGAACCGGGTAAAAACAAATAAACAGTTGAAAGATTGAATTGCATTGCGGCTTATTGTAACAGTAGCTCAGTGGTTAGAGCAACTGTACGGAGAGCGGGAAGACTGTGTTCAAATCCCGGCTGTGGCATGAATTTTTCTACTGATTCCAATAACAATTATTGTGCTTATAGGGAAGGGTGAGAGGGTTAGTGCTAGGCGCGCACCTTTTCTTGTGCGATAGTGTGGGTCGTGGAGAAGTGAGAGCTAGCCCACCTGTCTTTCCGCTGTGTTGTCAATCTAAGCATGTTTCTTTCTTTGAGATTCTCAACCATGAATAAGTTACCTAATTGGTCGGGAACTAGCTGAATTATTAAACGAAACACAGCGCACGTGCATGTCCGTGAACTCTTGGATCTTGGTATTTAAATTCAGTATCTTCCAAGTATGGGTAAGACGATTTTCGGAAAAATTCCCCCACCCCAAACTACCCTTCATGTGGAACACCTTGTTTGATTAAAATGACATATATTAAAAGATGTTTAGGTAGCAAAAAATGCAATAAAATACATGTGCCGAATTTCTTGGGAGTAGCCCTGAAGTCCTCTTCTTCTGAACGACTTTTTGACTTTTGCATAATTGGTAAACCGTAAGATATAGACAAAAACTTACTGCACAAAAATGTAGGCCTTATTAAAATACACAATTTATTTCATATCTATAAGAGATATTCCCCGTTATGTGTGTTTCAACTTCAAAATATCTTTTTATTCTTTTCTTGAAAAGCTATCATTTAGATGAAGAATAATATTTTTAAGAATAGTTTGCAGAACAGATAGTGAATAGAATACATCTGATTTTTAGTAAAAGGTGAATGTGTTATGTCTGTCTGTGGGCAACCTAACTCAAAAACAAAAAATCCGTTAAATACCAAACTCGATAATTAGGTTTAGTATCTTCCAAGGATGCAACACGAAGATTTTCAAGAAAATTTGCTCCGCCCTTTATTGACCTTTACTTGTAAGATTTGTCAACATTTTCGGTTTTCTCAAATACAGCTAACGATTTTGATAAATTTCAGATATTTAGATGAAAAATTAAATGTCTATCTTGAAAGCGTTGGGAATAGCCTCTGAAGGCGTCTTCATTTTGAATACTTTAGCACATCTGTTATGCTGTAAGAGATAAACAAAAACACACAATGCATGTCATGCGCATTCTATTTTTTGTAGAGATAACCATTTCCGAGATATTTCTTGTTTTTGGTTTCACATTTTCAGATATTTAAATGTTTCTTTAGTGGGAAGTCATTATTCACTCTTATCCTGGTCATGCAAAGAAAAGGTAATTTCAATTGTATATCTTAGCTATATTTTTAAAAGATATGATAATCGCTTGAACCCAATGCGTTCCCTTATTTTTCATTGTCGCCCTCCGTGGTGTTTTGATTATCATGCTAACTTCATATACCCAAGGTCACGGGTTCAAACCTGGCGGAGGACGATGGATTTTTTCGGGTGCATTTTTCCTTAGCATGGCTTCCTTCGGAAGGGAAGCAAAGCCGTTGGTCCATTGTCGTAGATTTACAGCACGTAAAAGAACCTCAAACGTGATAGAGAGGCCTCTGAGCAAAATTAAGCGGTCTTTCATACCCAATTTAGAATGGGACGTTGAGAACCACAGTAGTTAAAGAGAGTCCATAAATAACATGCCATTTACATTTTTTATTTTTCGTTCTGCTTGGAAGGAAGAAGGAATTAAGTAACAAGGTCATTTCTGGAAAGTTTATCTCGATTATCACGAAATAGAGACAAGAATAAACTTTTGTAAGAATAATGTTGCAGAATAAGTAGAGAAAATCATGTGAATGGGACACATCAGCTTTTTTATAGGGATTCTGGGAAAACCTGATTATTTCTTGTAAAATTTCGATATCTGATTTTCATGTCGAATGCAAAGTTTTCTCTTTCTACTTAGGTACCTAGTGAGTTAGTAACATGGTAACGTGTGCGGTTATTCATGGGGTCCCAGGTTTTATTCCCCTAGACCACGCATTCTGGCCTTAGATTTTTCGTGGATTTCCCTAGTCCGTAGGAGAATATTGGGTTGGCTTGTCATCTGCCATGATTTGCTTTCCCTTATGTCCGTTTCATGCCGTTTACTTTTCATCTTTCAGGTGTGGTTCAAAGTATCGTGGTGTAAGTCGGTACCGGACAGATGCCGCGATCTTGCTCGAAAGAAATAGTATTTCCATGGACACTAAAGGATTGATTGATTAAACTGGTCGTTTATCGCCCTTTCTGAGCAGTCCCAACAGTGGGACTAGTTTTCGAGCTTGAAACTGTTATGAACTTCCTCACGACTTTGTATCCTCTGTGCCTGCGGCCTGTAACCATCTGTGATTCCCTCAGTTCATCACTTCTTATTTGGAGTGTGAGCCACCATAGATCTCCTGTAGGTCGCAATGCATGAGGTGTCAGTTGCCAGGATCATATTAGCGCTGCCGATGTGCCGGAATTTCGTCCAGGAGTTCTTTTACATGCCAATAAATCTGCTGATATGGGGCTGTCGCTTTTCAGTACACTTAAAACCATCGGTCTGGGCCAACGACCTTACAAAGAGAAGAATATCTCTAACCAGCTGAGCCAGTAAGACTGACTTTCCCTGGCCTGTATAATTTGTGATTGACATTCCTGCTGACACATGGCTGTCACGGTACACCGTTGCCATATTTACTCGCTGTCCAGTGGAATACGTCCCACTGCTTCCTCTAAAATGACTTCTTTCCATGCATTTTCCATCACATTCTCGTATGTTGAATTAATTTTCCCCATTTCTCACTAGTTATCTTATGTATTCCTTTCAACATTGTGACCTGTACTTCACTAAACGTAAAAAATTGTATTATTTCGGCTAATGTAACCTCAACGGCTGTAAGACATTTTCAAATCACAGTGTCACTCGTGGTAGTTCTAGGATAAAATCAAAAACAATGTCCGCGATGTATAAAAGGTAGTAACGATTATAAATGTAAATCTTAACAAAATCACTGTATATAACCCAACCGAACTTTTCACAGAATTAAATCGATCAGATTTGTCAGTTATAAAAATGCTGACAGTAGTGCATTCTTACGTTATGATTGGTCAGCAACCTGACGGGCCCCTTCCAGCAGACGACACACCCCCACCCCCACAAGGGTCAATCACAAGATACCTTAGCGGTAGAGAAAGTAATAACACAGAAAGTTCCTTCCAGGAAATTGATGTGCGTTATTGGGTCAGTGTTTACATCGGAGCACTCCAAGCCGCGCAGGTACAGTCTGATGTGAATGAGCAAGCGAATTTCTGTAGTATCAACACATGGCATCTGCCATATGGTCACTGACTTTGTTCGTTTGTTTGTGGGCGGACAGAGAGTGAGGCGGGAGTTGGCACACAGGCCCTCCATCAAACTTTCTGTCCGCAACGTAATAAAAGTAACGTGCAAGAAAGTCACACAAGAAGTCTTCTAAAAACAAAAGCCATTTTAACAATCAGAAAATCCAGCTAGCCTCAAACTTTACAGGAAACTGTACTTTAAATGTTTACAGTACTCTTTTAAAAAGTAAAAGTATATTAAAAGCGACACAATGCCTTGGGCTGAAAACTGTCTTACTAAGGGCGTTGGAAATTACATTCGAGGCAATGAAAAAAAATTGTATTTAGTAACCGTCGTTTCTTACTAGATGGCAGTTAAAGTTTCAGCTATATCCATCACGTGGGTTCGTTGCCATAGGCGATTGAATCAAAAGGCTTAACATCGAAAGAGATAAAAGAAGAGTTGAAGTTCATTCTGCTTCTGCATTTGCAACAATTTACAATTCGATAAATGAATTTAAATGTAGCCGTACATCCACAAATAATGAAGATCGTTCCGGGCGTCCAGTAGAAGTGACTTCTTCGAAATGATTGACAAAATCCAGTATATGGTTTTCAGTGATAGAGAATCTAAATTCGCGAAATAGTAGAGGCCACAGGCATATATCACAAGGTACAGTGTTCTCTATGTTGCACCAAATATTAGGTCTGACAAAGGTTTCGACAAGGTGGGTGCCGCGTTTGCTCTCAGTGGACAATAAACCAATCGTGTGATCGATTCGGAAGCTGGTTTGGTACATTTCCGTCGCAATCCTGATGTGTTTCTACGTCGATACATAATAGTGAATTAAACATGTGTACTCTACTACACTCCAGAGACAAAAGTTCAGTCGAAACAGTGGGTCTTTAAACGCTCCGAAGAAGGCAAAACGTGGTGAAATTGCAGACAAAGGGATGGCCTCGGTTTTTTTTTTTTGCAATGCACACGGGATCATCTAAATTGATTGCCTGCAGAAAGCACAAACGATAAATGCAGAGTATTATGCAACCTTATTGCACCGGTTGAACGGAGAAATCAAGAAAAACACTCATCTGTCAAAGAAAAAGATTCTTCACCATCAAGACAATGCAAGGGTGCATACCTGCGCAGTTTCGATGGCGAAAATTGTAGAATTAAGGTTCGAATTATACAAAATCCATCGTATTCACCAAATTTGGTCCCCAGTGATTTTTTTATTTCCAAACTTGAAAAAGTGGCTCGGCGGAAAACGATTAACGTTCAACAAAGAGGTCATCTCCCAAACATATGCCTATTTTTAGGACATTTCGAAAGCGTACTCTTTGGAAGGCTTAAAACAATTGAAGAAACGTTGGGAAAAGTGTAAGGAGCTAAAAGAGAGTATGTTGGGGGGGGGGGGATCTACCAAAAGTAAATTGTTTTTCTATATTTTTCTAAGGACGCCCCTTGTATTCTGGAGTCAAGATTCAATTTGCTGCCGTAAACACAGGTTTATTTTATGAACTGCGTCACAAGTGACGCAAATCCTAACGAACACGCCCTACTCGCTTCTTTGTTATTGGTTTTTATGTTTGAAATTTACGTTTGTCATGAAGAGAATCAAGGCACACCCATCCGTTGCTTGGAGCTTTGCAGTGACTCCCTTGGTAATCAAAGAACGCCTGGATAAATTCTGTGACGTCAGTAATAGCGGTGGTCTTCCTCAAAAAAATGAATGTATGGTGATGCAATTACATCTGTTTACTCCATATTTCTTAGGTTAAAGTGAACAGACAAGATCTTCAAGTCATCCGACAGGCTCTCATGCGAAAAAGCATCACGGATAGTAATGAAAAAAAAGCAAGTACCTTCTCAAATGTTATACTCATGAGTACTACTGTGTACTCACCTCAAATAGAACATACTCGTTTTCATAAGAATAAAACCCTACTATCTCATGCGAGTATATACTAATCTCCACAGCCATCTTGTTCAGGTAAATATAAGTATGTACACCTGCTACATTCTCTGATCATTAAGTTTCGTTGATCATGTGGTAGTGTTTGATTGTTTAGCATTTTGTAGTACATTGGATTTAGACTGAATTTGAGGTTAGGATTTTGCATAGTAAACTTAAGTAATAAATCTGGCTTTCAGTGATACTTTTGGACTATCGTTTTGCAATAGAGGTTTATTAAACTGCTTAAATGGTTATACAAGACAATGGTTATAGGTAAAAGGACTGAAATAATCATTAATTGAAACATTATACCTCATAAAAGTGAAATAGTGTCCGACTTTTTAGAATACCAGGATGTTAGATAAGTTGTGAGTATCCGAGTTTTGAAATTACCAGTTAAAACATAAAGATCAAGAATAATAATAGTAGTAGTAATAATAATAAAAATAAAGATGACTTTCAAAGTTAGGGATTTTTCTTATACTTGTCGCGAGGATGATTGGAATTTTAGGTGGGCTACCCCTCGGCAATGCCTTGTGGCTTAGGGCTACAGCCGCTACACTTAAATAAGCGCCAAAAATCGGACTAGTATTGGAGTTTACCTAGCGTTATTTCTAGATTGTGTTTTCCTGAAGCAATACAGCCTTTGAAACTGCTTCACTGTCCATATATATACACAACATTTATTGAACTGTATAGTATACATTTTATATGTATCTACATATATACATATGCGTATAAAATAGCTCATAAATTGTGAAATTTTCTTTAGTTTTACTTTCAACAAAGAGGAAAGTAAATGGCGTGTTATTTATGGACGATCTTTAACTGCTGTGGTTTTCAGCGTCCCATTCTATACTGGGTGTGAAAGACCGCTTAATTTTGCTCAGAGACCTCTCTATCAGGCTTGAGGTTCTTTTACGTGCCATAAATCTAACGACACGGGACTCACGGTTTACTTCCCTTCCGAAGGAAGCCATGCTAAGGATTTTTACACCCAAAAAAATCCATCGTCCTCCACCGGGGTTGAACCCACGACCTTGGGTATATGAAGTCAGCATGGTAACCACTACAAAGGGCGACTTCAACAAAGAGGTAATTCACATATATTCAGAAGTGAGTGTGGCTCTAACAATTTTCAACATAAGACGAGAATGAACTTATAAAACTGAGAAGATACTAGCTTATATTATACCAAATAGGAGTACATACTCGTGTAAGAAGAATGCCTGAGTAAGTTCTACTGACCTTCGTTAACTTGAGTAGGCTCTCAACATGAAGTATGTTTTACTACCAAATAGAAAACATGCTTGAAAAATCTGATGTGTTCCATTCTCATGACTTTCTTTACATCTCTACAATAAATTATTGTTAAAAGTTTATTCTTATATTTCCTTAATGCTAATCGAGAACAAATTAGCAGAATTATTGTCTTATTTCCTTGTAAGTAGAAGGAAGAAAAGGGAGTACCTAGGGTAACTCGATAGTTAAATATTTTAAAAGCTGGTTGATATGTAATTGCAGTACCTCTGTTTGTATGGACAGGAGTTGACAAGTTCCTATGAGAAAAGTTTTAAGTATTTTAAAGCTGAAACTAATAATGAAAAACGGTCAACGGTCAACTCCACGAAAAAAATGTATATGACATAAATTGTGTGTTTCAACGAGATCTACATTTTCTGTGTAGTAAGCTTTTGTCTATCGCCTACGGTTTACTAGCTATGCAAAATCCAGAAACATTCATCCAGAATAAGGATGTCTTTGGAGGAATTCCCAGAAAATTCAAGATATACATTTTATTTGTTGTGTAAGTATCTGTAATATATGGTATTTTAATCAAAATCGTTACAGCCGTTTTTGAGAAAATCAAAATTTTCGAATGTTTTTCCATGTAAAGGTTAAAATAAGAACTGAAGCTTTCCTGGCGACGTGTTAATTCCAAATTTTCTCGGGCTTCTAGCCAGGTAAAAACTTGGCTTGACACCAACGTTTCGAAGAAGTGCATCTTCCTCGTCTTCAGGGTGAACTGATGGTTTGAGCTTGCGGAGACTGGTATTTATAAGAGCTGGGATGAAGCTAACATCTGATTGGTTCGCAAGATACCAGGCCATAATATCTTGCGAACCAATCAGATGTTAGCTTCATCCCAGCTCTTATAAATACCAGTCTCCGCAAGCTCAAACCATCAGTTCACCCTGAAGACGAGGAAGATGCACTTCTTCGAAACGTTGGTGTCAAGCCAAGTTTTTACCTGGCTAGAAGCCCGAGAAAATTTGGAATTAATGTAAAGGTTAGTTTGCGGTGGGAGGATTTTCCTTTAAATCTTCGTATCGCATCCTTGGAAGATACTAAACTTATATACCGAGTTTGGTATTTTACCGACTAAACGTTTTTGAGTTGTCTTGTTCACAGATACACTGACAACCGCGCGTGCACGAACCTTTTTCTAGGAATACTCTTTTTTGGAGTCAGGGATCCTAAAACATCTATTTCAGGTGAAATTTACGTATAGAATTTTTGGGTGGAATGCAGTACCTTCTCTATACACTATGTACATAGTACGTGTAAAGAAAGTAAAAAGTGAAGCATATACTATATACTCATTTTTACTTTCTCTACACGTACTTTGTACATAGTGTATAGAGAATGTATTGCACTCCACCCAAAAATTTGATACCGAGATTTCACCGGAAATGTATGATTTGGGGTCCCCTGTGTCCAATAAAAGTATTTTTCAGAAAATGTGTGTGTGTGTGTGTGTGTGTGTGTGTGTGTGTGTGTGTGTCTGTGAATACGATAACTCAAAAACGAAAAGTCGGTAAAATACCGAACTTGGTATTTTAGTTTAGTAGCTTCTAGGGATGCGACACGAAGATTTTGAGAAAAATTCCCTCCACCCCAAACTACCCTTTACATGGAAAAAGTTTCGAAAATTTTGATTTTCTCAAAAATGGCTCTAACGATTTTGATTAAAATATCGTATATTAAAGATATTTGCCAGACAAATAAAATGTATATCTTGAATTTTCTGGGAATAGCCTCTGAAGACTATATTATTCTGGATGAACTTTACGAAATTTTGCACAACTGCTAAACCGCAAGAGATGGACAAAAACTTACCACAAAAAAAAAAGTAGAGCACAATAAACGATACAATTTATGTTATATACATTTTTTTTCGCGGAGTTGATCGTTTTTAGATATTCCTTGTTTTTGGTTTCAGCTTTAAAAAACATATTCTTATACAGGCATTTGTCAACAGCTGCCCATACAAACAAAGGATCTTCAGTCACATAGCAACCAGCTTTTGACTATCACTTTAACCTTTATTTCACTTCTATTTAGAAGGAAGCAAGTAATACGACTATTTCTGCTAATTCTTTCTGGATTAGCATGAAGTAAATAGAAGCATACGCTTTTTAACAATAAGTTGTTGCAGAGATGTAGAGAAAATCATGTGAATGGAAAACACCAGATTTTTATTCATATTACTCCATATGCAAACGTTTCCTCGCAGCACAGTCGGTCTTTTATTGGTTTTTGTTGTTGTTTTTTTATAGTGTTTAACCCCGATCTTACTACTATGGCACCTCAGGTTGTGACACTGATGATACATGGAACGAAGATGAAGCCCCGGTGGAATGCGATGTCGGGGGACACCAGAGGACCCGGAGAAAACCCGCCCCTGCGCCGTTTTGTGCACCACAAATCCCACGTGTGGTCGCATGGGGATCTAACCCAGGAGGCGAGTGGTCTAATCCCTCGGCCACGGCGCGCCACAGTCGGTGTGGGTAGCGCAGCTGAGGTCGCGGGTTCAAACCTGGCCCAGAACGGTGGTTTTTAAGTGTGCAACTCCATGTCAGTAGATTTATTACCGCGTTAAAGATACCGGGATTTGACCGGAAATACATGTTTTGGGTCCCCCTGAATCCAGAAAAAGAATTTTTGGAAAAAGGTCCTTGTGTGTGTGTGTCTGTGTGTCTGTGTGCCTGTGGACAGCATAGCTAAAAAACGAAGAAAATCCCCCACCCCAACTACCCTTTACATGGAACTTTTTTCGAAAAATTTTATTTTCTCATTTTGATTAAAATATTGTATATTAAAGATATTTACGTGACAAATATAATGTATATCTTGCATTTTCTGGGAATAGCCTCAGAAGAGCGCTTTATTCTGGATGAATTTTACCGAATTTTGCATAACTGCTAAACCGTAAGAAATGGATAAACACTTACCACACAAAAAAATGCAGAGCACATTAAAACATACAATTTATGTTATATAAATTCTTTTCGAGGAGTTGATCTTTTTAGAGATATTCCTTGGTTTTGGTTTCAGCTTTGAAAAACTTGTACTTTTCTCATACAGGAATTTCTCAACTCCTGTCCATACAAACAAAGGAACTTCAGTCACATAGCAACCAGCTTTTGACTATCACTTTAACCTATGGTACTCCCTTATTTCGCTTCTACTTAACAAGGAAGCAAGTAATAAGACTATTTCTGCTAATTTTTTTCTCGATTAGCATGAAGTAAATAGAAGCATAAGCTTTTTAACAATAATTTGTTACACAGAAGTAGAGAAAGTGATGTGAATGGAGCACATCAGATTTTTTTAAATAAGACTAATGCTTCACTGTATTCATCTTATGCTTACAACAAATTAAAAGAAGCTTATTTGTTTTGTTATTATTATTTGAAAGGCATCAACACGCGGTTTTCTGATTAAATCGGAGCTTGAATTTTCGAAAGTACTAAGTGTGTACGTAAAGTTGAAACTGCTTGAAGTCCATACCCTCGTGTGTGTACCTGACATGGAGCACGAGAGTTCGTCGATCTTTTCGGCAGCGACGCAGGCTACGGTCTGTCCTTGGCAAATGTAGGTCATTTCAGCTAGCGTTCGTTCCATTCACTTTCGTGACACCATGTTGGGAGTCTGCTGGCCAAATTTCCAGCTTGCTTCCTAAAACAAACTACGCATCAAAATGAAACGTTTGTTTGCGGTTAACAAAGTTGCTAAAGGAAGGAAAATTGCACTTCGTCTCACTTATATATATATATCGTTTTTTTTTTGTTTTTTTTGTTTTTTGTTTTTTTAACAAAATGTCCTAAAAAAGGTTATTATTTTATCTACCTAATGCTAATCCAGATAAAGATTAGCAGAAATTGTCTTATTACTTGCTTCCTAAGTAGAAGGGGAATAAGGGAGTACATTAGACTAAAGCGATAGTCAGATATTTTAAAAGCTGTTGCTATATGATTGAAATAGCTTTGTATGGCCAAGAGTTTACAAATTCCCGTATGAGAAAAGTTTAATTATTTTAAAACTGAAACCAGTAACAAGAAACATCTCAGAAAAGGTCACCTCTATAGTAAAATAAAATCTATGTTCCATTCACATGACTTTCTCTACATCTCTGCAACGAAACTTATGCTTCGTTTTACTTCATGCTAATTGAGAAAAATTAGCAGAAATGGTCTTATTACTTGCTTCCTTGTAAGTAGAAGCGAGATAAGGGAGTACCATAGATTAAAGTGATAGTCAAAAGCTGGTTGCTATGTGATTGCAGTTCCTTTGTTTGTATGGACAGGAGTTGACAAATTCCTGTATGAGAAAGGTTTTAAGTTTTTTAAAGCCGAAATCAATAACATGTAATATCTAAAAAACGATCAACTCCATGAAATATATATATATATGACATAAATTGTGTGTTTTATCGTGATCTATATTTTTTGTGTAGTAAATTTTTGTGTATCTTACGGTTTACCAGTTACGCAAAATTCAATAAAAAGCATTCAGAATAAACATGTCTTCAGAGGCTACTCCCAGAAAATTGAAGATATATATTTTATTTGTCACATAAATATCTTAAATATAAGAGACTTTGGTCAAAATCGTTAGAGCCATTTTTTAAAAATAAAAATTTTCGAAAAATGTCCCATGTGAAGGGTAGGTGGGCGTGGGGGGACTTTCCTGAAAATCTTCGCGTCGCATCCTTTGTTTAACGGTCTTTTCAGTTTTGAGCTATGCTGCCCACACACACACACACACACACACACACGCACACACACATACGGACATTTTTCTAAAACTGATTTTTTTTTTTTTTTTTTTTGATTCAGAGGGTCTCAGAACATGTGTTTCCGGTGAAATACCGGTATCGAATTTTTGGGTGCATTACAATACCTTTTCTAAACACTATGTACACATTGCGTATAGAGAAAGTAAAAAAGTGTATATGACATAAATATGTGTTTTAACGAGAGCAACATTTTTTATAGTAAGTTTTAGACTATATGCAAAATTCAGCAAAATTCATATAGAATTAAGAGGTCTTCAGGGGCTATTGCCGAAAAAAATATACGTGAAGCATACGTTTAAGTATATCTTGTAAATATATTTAATATTCGATAATTTAATCAAAATCGTTAGATATTTTTCAGAAAAGCAAAGTTTTCGAAAGATTTTCCGTGTAAATGGTAGTTGGAAGAAACGGTAGTTGGTCTGAAAATCTTCGTGTCGCATCCTTGGGATATGCCAAGTTTGGTATTTAACGGACCTTTTGTTTTTGAGCTATGCTGTCCACAGACAGATACACACACTGACCTTTTTCTAAAAATGCTTTGGGGGGTGGGGAATCAGAGGGTCTTAAACAATTATATTTACGGTGAAATCTGGGTATAGAATTGGGTGGAATACAATACCTTCTCTACACATTGTACATAGTAGAGAAAGTGTATGAAAGTTGAGAGATCACTGGGGCGACTACGAGCTATGATTCTTTCGCAGTTGTGGCGTAACACAGTTATGGAAGGATAACCAACGGTTTATTTCTCGAATGGGGCTAATGGTTGGGAAAAGTTTGGAAACCCGTGCTTCAGAAGACCTGAGGTACAGTAGAGAGGGAAGCCCTGCATGAAGACTGGGTCGATTCTGGAGTCGAAAGGCTTATCGATTCATGTTTCATCACTATATGCAGTAGGCCATTCACCCTGCAGCCCAATTTCACCAGTCCAGCCTTGCTTACAACAGGTTGGGAGTGAGTCCAAGTTGAAAATGTTTCCCAGCCAACGCTTATAAATACATGCACATTGCTTTCTCTACCTATTCTTCGACAAATATTCTTGTAAACTCTTATTCTCCTATTTCATGTTAATTGCCATAAGCGTTTCTAGAAACGTTTCATTACATATTTTCTTGTTGATGCAACGGGACTCGGGGAATACCTTAGGTTTAAGCAATATTCACATCTTTTAAGAGCTGGTCGCTATGCGATACTTTAAAATGTTATTCCTTTTATTTGACCACAGAAAAAGGGAAAGTATCCGCGACATTTGTCCGGCACCACCTCAGCGCGAAGTTTGTCCGACTGGGTGGCTCAGTTGGTTAGACGATGGCCTTCTGGTCCCAAGGTCGCTGGTTCAAACCTGGTCTAGAGTGATGATTTTGTGTTTAAAAACGATATCTCCTTGTCAGTAGATTTATTGCCATGTAAAAGAACTCCTCTGGGGCGAAATTCCGGCCCACCGGCAGTGCTGATATCATCCTGGCAATTGACAGCGCCGTTAATTAATCTCACACACATACACATGTGTATATATATATATATATATATATATATATATATATATATATATATATATCGATATATTTAAAGGTAGACAAGGTACCTATAGTGTTCCACTAAAAAATTCGTCGAGATTTCATCGGAAATATATGTTTTGAGGTCCTTCTAGTCCAAAACAGCATTTTTAGAATAAAATGCCCGTGTGTGCATGTGAACAACATAAATAAGATGTTCTATTCACATGACTTTCTCTACATCAAATTATTGTTAAAAATCTTATGCTTCTATTTACTTCATGCTAATCGAGAAAAAATTAGCAGGAATAGTCTTATTACTTGCTTCCTTGTAAGTAGGAGCGAAATAAGGGAGTACCATAGGGAGTGGTAGTCAAAACTGGTTACTATGTGACTGAAGTTCCTTTGTATGGACAGAAGTTCACAAATTCCTGTATGAGAAAAGTAAGTTTTTTAAAGCTGAAACAAAAACCGGGAATATCTCAAAAACCAGCAATTCCACGGAAAAAATGTATATAACATAAAATATGTGTTTTAAGGTGTTCTACATTTTTTGTGGTAGATAAGGTTTTGCCTATCTCTTACGGTTTAGCAGTTATGCAAAATTTCGTAAAATTCATCCGGAATACAGTAGTCTTCAGAGGCTATTCCCAGAAAATCCAAGATATACATTTTATTTGTCAGGTAAATATCTTTAATACACGGTATTTTAATCAAAATCGTTAGAGCCATTTTTGAGACAGTCAAAAATGAAAAAAAAAAAAAAAATGCCACATAAAGGGTAATTTGGGGTGGGGGCATTTTTGTCCAAATATTCGTGTCGCATGCCTGGAAGATACTAAACTTAAATACCAAGTTTGGTATTTTACCGACTGTTCGTTTTTGAGTTGTGGTGTTCACAGACACACGAACACGCGGACACAGACACACATGGACCTTTTTCTGAAAATGTTTTTTTTTTTTGATACAGGGGACCCTAAAACATATATTTCCGGTGAGATCTCGGTATCGATTTTTGGGGTGGAGTGCAATACCTTCTCTATACACTATGTACATAGTAGGTGTAGAGAAAGTAAAAACGAGAAAATATCCCCCGTATGTAGGATGTTTTTGCGCTCCCTCTGGTATGCAATAGAGGAACTGGAATGTGAGATGTCGCAGTAGGAGACCTTGGGAAACAAGACCAGGAAGTGCGCCGCGGCTGTATCCGGAACCTTCTGGAACGCGAATCCCGGTCCTTTTAGAATGGTCGGCTTCCAGAAGCTACCAGGAAGATCTGTGACGTCATTTTCTTGCTATAAAAGGAGGAAGAATTACAGTGAAGTTGTGAATTGGACTGGGTCGTGAGTGGCGGAAGTGTTAGCGCGCAGTGGTACGCGAGTCTTGGACGCGTGTAGCTGGAAACTGTCAACTGTCTAACGTCGAGTAACTTTTTTCTTTCTCTACTCATACTATGTATAGTAATGTATACTAAGGAATAGTATTGCACCCAACAATTCGATAACGATATTTCACTGGAAATACATATTTTGGGACCCCCTGAATCCAAAAAGAGCATTTTGAGAAAAAGGCCCGTGTATGTCTGTGTATGTATGTGTATCTGGGCAGCGTAGCTCAAAAACGAAGCTTGATATTTAAAGCCAGTATATCCCAATAATGGACACGAAGATTTTCAAGAAAATCCCCCACCCCCAAACTACCCTTTACATGGAAAAATTTTCGAAAATTCTGAATTTCTCAAAAATAGCTCTAACGATTTTGATTAAAATCTCTTGCATTTAAGGTATTTACATGAGAAATAAAATGCATATCTTAGCTTTTCTGTCGCCCTCCGTGGTGTAATGGTTACCATGCTAACTTCATATATTCTAGGTCGCGGGTTCAAACCCAGAGGATGACGATGGATTTTTTCGGGTGTAAAAATCATTAGCATGACTTCCTTCGGAAGGGAAGTAAAGCCGATGATCCCTGTCGTAGATTTACGGCAAGTAAAAGAACTTCAAGCTTGATAGACCCATGAGCAAAATCAAGCGGTCTTTCACGCCCAATATTGAATGGGACGCTAAGAACCACAATAGTGACAGGACGTTCATAAATAACATTTCAATTACTTTTTTTTTTTTTTTTTTTTTTTTTTTACTTTTCCGGGAATAATTTTTAAATACCTCTTTATTCTAGTTTTTTTTTTTAATTTTAATTTTGCATAATTAGTAAACCGTAAGAGATGCACAAAAACTTACTACTCAAAAAAGTAGAGCTTCTTAAAACACACAATTTGTATGAAATATTTGATTGTTTTTTTTTTTTTTTTTTTCCCCTGGGGTTGGCGTTTTCGAGATATTCCTTGTTATTGGTTTTAGTTTTAAAATAATTAAAACTTTTCTCATATGGGAACTTGTCTACTCCTGGCCACGCAAAGAAACGGATTTCAATCCCAAGGCAACCACATTTTAAAACATATAACTGTCGGTTTAGCCTAGTGTATTCCCTTATTTCCCTTCTACTTATAAGGAACTAAGTATTAGGATTGGTTCTGGTGATGTTTATCATATTGGGTAATGAAGTAGATAGAAGAATAAGCTTATTAACAATACTTTGTTACGGAAATATTCTGGTCATAGATTTTGTTGTTGTTGATATGAGGGGAAACAAATAGAATGTTGGGAACACTTATTGGGTAACTTATAAAAGAGTGTATACTGTATACCATGTCAGAAACGGAATAGTAAAATCTCCTCTATCTTCGGGTCCTAAAGTGTTTGCCTTTTTCAGTGATCATAAAACCCTAATGAAGCTTATGGCGTTGAAAAGTAGGAATTCCTTGGCCCTAAGTATTGTCCTATATTATTATCCTCTCCATTGTTTCTGTCACGAAGTAGAGCTGCACGAACGAAATGAATCGCTTTCCTGTGAAGAAACTTCGCAGAGAATTGTTGAATTATGAACAGGTCAAAGAGTCTTTTATTAAAGAAACAGCGCTTCTAGCAGCGTAAGCGGTGTCTTTTATCTGCCCAGGTTTAACTCATTTATAACGTGAACCGTTTCTTCTCTACCGCCATCCTGGTTTCTGCATTATACATTGCACCACATCGTGTGCAAAAGCGGTGTTTCAAAACTCTACTAAACCAGCACAGAGGAACAGAAATTGTCTTATTATCTGCTGCCTTTGTCAGTGGAAAGAGAGTCCACTAGGCTATAGTGAATTACTTTAAAAGCTGGCTGCTATGTGACACAATTGAAATTAGATTCTCATTGCATGGGCAGAGTAAAACAAAAGAGAGATGAAACGAAAGTTGACTTCTGTATGAGAAAAGTTCAGGCAGTTTAAAATTGAAACCAATAACAAGGAATATCTCGGAAACTGCGAGTTCTAAAAAAAAAAGTAGAACGTAAATTGTGTGTTTTGATGTTGCGTGTAAAAACTTATATTATTTATTCGGGAAAATGCTATTACGAGTATTTAAATATTTAATATGAATTGATATGTTAATTAATCTATTTTGGTTATCAATTACCATATTTTAGATGTTTCCCAAAATGAATTGCAATTCAATTTATAGCTCAAAATTACATAGTTTTTACATATATATTCCAGAATAATAAATTACATGTCGTTGGGTAGTTGGGGGTGGGGGAGATTTCCTGAAAATCTTTGTATCGCATCACTGGAAAATACTGAGCCTAAATGTCAAGTTTGATTTATGCTGTCCACAGACACACACATAGTTTTCTCTCTCTAAAAATGCTTTTTATGGATTCAGGAGGCCCCAAAACATATCGGTATCGAATTTTTGAGTGGAATACGGTACCTTTACTATCTACTACATATATTTTACAGGGGTGCTAGAGAAACTAAAACTATGATGTGATCGATTCACGCGACTTTGTTTACATATTGTGTAACAAGCTATTTTTACAAAGACTTATTATTCTATCTAATTGATGCCAATCCACATAAACATTATCAGAAAAGTGTTATGACTTAGTTCCTTATCAGTACGTGAAAAGAGAAATAAGGGTATACACTAGGCTGAGTCAAATCCTTTAAAATCATGTTATGTGAAACTATTGAAATACGGTTCTCATAGCAAGACCAGAAGTGAAACAAAAGAGATATGCAAAGAAAGAGGAACTACAAAACAACCCGTCAGAGATATTCACCAATGAGAAGCAGACATTTATTAGCTACCTATTTCATCTGTATATCACTGAACGAAAGCTGGTGTAATTGTTTCATTTTCTTCTATAGTCGTATCAGGGGCTCTGGTTTCAGAAACAATTGAAGGGTATTATACTTCATTGAATTTTAAATTTTCTTAACGTTGATTTTTCTCAGTATTTTCTATTAAACACATTCAGATTTCTACCTGCATATTTCCAGGGGATGGGGAATAATTCAGGTTAAAGGAACATTCTCCATCCAGGCGGAAATCAAACTCGGGTGCTCCGGGTTGATGCTCTTTTTTCTGTGTTGTAGTTTCAAATCCTTTGTCTGCCTATTCTGTATAATCCTTTTTTTGTGTTGTTTATATTTGTTTTGCTTATGTACTTCTTAGCTGCAGTAAGTAAAGGTAGTATTGCATTCCAACCAAAATTTGATTATGACACTCCTACCGAATACGCATGTTTTGGCGCTCCCTGAATGAAAAAAACTTTTAGAAAACTTCCGGTCCTTGGGTTTCCCTTGCCACTCATTTCACCAATTACTCCATCATCATCTTTCCTGCCATTCATTTCACCTGCATTTCATATCATGCACTTTCTCACGCTCATGCTTGACTATGAGCCGACCAATCGTTCCAGGTTCTCCATGCTGTCAGGCTTCTGACCCCTAGGCATTCGCTTAAAGTCAATACTAGAACAATACTGAGAAGGTAAACCGACTACGAAACGAAACGAAAAGCTCTATAAGTGTTGTGTGTACGCGTGCACACACGTGCGTGAGAACGGCATAATTCAAAGGCGAGAATCCAGTGAAATAACAAACTTGATATTGTGATATTGCCGTCGGAGACCTTGGAATGCGGAACAACACAGGAAGTGCGACGCGCCGGCAATCGGATTTGAAACATGATGCACCCGGGTTCTTCTCGAAGATTCGGCTTCCACAAGCTTCTAGAAAGTTCTGCGACATTAGTTTCTAGTTATAAAAGGAGGAAACATTGCAAGCAGAGTAGTGAGTAGTAAGTCGTGCGGGACTGTAGTGTTAGCGCGCAGTGGCGTGTGAGCAGCGACTGTCTGCGCGTCGAAGCACCGAGTGAATTAAATAGTATTTGTAACCAATTTTGACCCAAAAATATTTGCTACAATGTTTAAGTTGTGTCCTCCAAGGACACGACCACAAGATTTTAAATTCTTCCATTCTAAAATAATCTTTATATTGAAAATGTTTCTTAATTTTTAATATCTAACAATTTTGATTGCAATATAGGTTTTGCATATATATTGAATTTTCCGAATAGCTTCCGATGTCTTCATTCTGGATGACTTTTGCATAGCTGGTAAAATGTAACAGATAGACATCTTATTACACAAACAGTGTAGATGTCGTTAAAGGATACAATTTATATCAAAGAAACTACTATTTCCAAAATATTATTTGTTACTAGTTTGAATTTTCGAGTACTGTTTTTGGGTGGACAATAGCTGATCATTTTTATTTTCTCTATACGTACTATGTGCATAGTGTATAGAGAAGGTATTGCACTCCACCCAAAAATTCGATACCGAGAATTCACCTGAAATATATGTTTTAGGGTCCCCTGTATCCAAAAAAAATCAGAAAAAGGTCCTTGTGTGTGTGTGTCCGTGTGTCTGTGAACGCGATAGCTTAAAAACAAAAATTCGGTAAAGTGCCAAAGTTGGTATTTAAGTTTAGTATCTTCCAGGGATACGACACGAAGATTTGAGAAAAATCCCCCCACCCCAAACTATCCTTTATATGGAACTTTCTTCGAAAATTTTGATTTTCTCAAAAATGGCTCTAACGATTTTGATTAAAATTTCGTATATTAAAGATATTTACCTGACAAATAAAATGTAAGAATATCTTGAATTTTCGGGGAATAGCCTCTGAAGACTACTTTATTCTGGATGAATTTTACAGAATTTTGCATAGCTGTTAAACCGTAAGAGATGGACAAAATCTTACCACACAACAAATACATTATACACATTTTTTTTTTTTTTTTTTCGTGGGGTTGATCGTTTTTGTGATATTCCTTGATATTGGTTTCAGCTGTGAAAAACTTATACTTTTCTCATACAGGAATTTGTCAACTCCTGTCCATACAAACAAAGGAGCTTCAGTCATAGCAACCAGCTTTTGTCTATCACTTTAACCTATGGTACTCCCTTATTTCGCTTCTACTTACAAGGAAGCAAGTAATAAGACTATTTCTGCTAATATTTTCTCGATTAGGATGTAGTAAATAAAAGCATAAGCTCTATAATAATATGCTTTTGCAGAGATGTAGAGAAAGTCATGTGAATGGAACACATCAGATTTTTTGGACGCTTCGTTTTCGTTGCTATAGTTTTGTTTTGTCCACATTTTCTCATCGCAGTGACCTTTGTATACTTTCTTTTCGCTGAAGTGGTATGTTTTGTGTGAAATCACTGGGTGATACCATTTGTTTGCTACTCTTAACGAACCTTATCAACAGACGAGATACTTACAAAAGAACGTTTCGCAACACGCCTTAGTAACTCACACGATTTTAATTAAATAGATTTACAAGCTGTATCTACAAATAACACTTGAACCCTTATCAACCACTTGTTATAACTGCGAAAACAAGTTTTGAAAGAAAGATGGGCCACAATTGCAACATCTGTCCTTACAGTAATCAGAAATGATTTGCAAATAAAAGGCTTTGTTACCGATTACGTCACAGAAAATTATCGTCGTGACAGGTTATGTTTAGGATGTCAATTTTCTCCTTTCCGCATGTAGCCAAGAAGCCTGTAAGCACAAATAATTAAAAATCTTATTTGTTCCATTCACATGACTTTATCTACATCTCTGCAACAAATTATTGTTAAAAAGCTTATGCTACTATTTAGTTTTTGCTAATCGAGAAAAAATTAGCAGAAATCGTATTACTACTTGCTTCCTTGTAGGTAGTAGCGAAATAAGTGAGTACCATAGGTTAAAGTGATAGTCAAAAGCTGGTTGCTATGTGACTGAAGTTCCTTTGTTTTTATGGACACGAGTTGACAAGTGCAAGTTTTATTTTATCTACACTACTAGTACATAGTGTATAGAGAAGGTATTGCACTCCACCCAAAAATTCGTTACCGAAATTTCACCGTAAATATATGTTTTAGGGTCCCCTGTATCCAAACAAAGTATTTTCAGAAAAAGGTCCGTCTGTGCGCGTATCTCCGTGTGTCTGTGAACACGATAATTCAAAAACGAAAACTTGGTATTTAGATTTAGTATCCTCCAGGGGTGCGACACGAAGATTTTGAGAAAAATCCCCCACTCCAAACTACCCTTTACAGGGAACTTTTTTCGAAAATTTTGGTTTTCTCAAAAATGGCTGTAACGATTTTGATTAAAATATCATTTATTAAAGATATTCACCTGACAAATGAAATGTATAACTTAAGTTTTCTAGGAATAGCCTCTGGAGACTGCTTTACTCTGGGCGAATTTTACGGAATGTTGCATAACTGCTAAACCGTAACAGATGGACAATAACTTGCCACACAAAAAATGAAGAGCGCGTTGAAATACACAATTTATGTTATATACTTTTTTTTCGTGGAGTTGATCGTTTTATAGATACTCCTTGTTTTTGGTTTCGGCTTTAAAAATCTTACACTTTTCTCATACAGGAATTTCTCAACTCCTGTACATACAAAGAAACTTCAGTCACATAGCAACCACCTTTTGACTGTCACTTTAACCAATGCTACTCCCTTATTTCGCTGCTACTTACAAGCAAGCAAGCAAGTAATAAGACTATTTCTAATTTTTCTCTATTAGCACGAAGTAAATAGAAGCATAGAGAAAATCATGTGAATGGAACACATATGTTTTTAAAGTAGAAAGCAAAAACAAGGAATGTCTCAAAAACGACCCAATCCACGAAATAAATATATATAACATAAATTTTTTGTTTTAACGTGCTCTACATTTTTTTGTGGCAAGTTTTTGTACATCCCTTTAGTAGTTATGTAAATTTCCGTAAAAGTCATCCAGAATAAAGTCTTCAGAGGCTATTCCCAGAATATTCAAGATATATATTTTATTTGTCAGGTAAATATCTTTAAAATACGCTATTTTAATCAAAATCGTTAGAGCCATTTTTGAGAAAACTCTAAATTTTCGAAAAAAGTTCCATGTAAAGGATAGTTTGAGGTGGGGGGGACTTTCCTCAAAACCTTCGTGTCATATCTCTGGAAGATACTAAACTTAAATTCCAAGTTTTGTATTTTACCGACTTTTCGTTTTTGAGTTATCGTGTTCACAGACACAAGGAATTTTTCTGAAAATGTTTTTTTTTGTTGTTGTTTTATACAGGGGAGCCTAAAACATATATTTCCGGTGAAATCTCGGTAGCGAATTTTTGGGTGGAGTGCAATACCTTCTCTACCTATACATTTTGTACATAGTACGTGTAGAGAGAGTAAAAATGTATAGTATATACCTAATTTCTAAAACCGGGACATCCATATCAGATTATGTTTACAGATATTAAACTACAAATTTCAAATTTATTTCAGTTTATTTCAATTATTTATTTATTATGTAATATTAATTAATTTATTCTTAACATCTATTTCAATTTCGCTTATTTCAATTCTTCACTGTTATCTAAATTATTTATGACACTTCCATGTTATATATTATTTTATTGCTTAAATGAATTATATATTAAATTTTAATTTAATTTACTGATCACAAATCATCCTACTCAAAATACCCAAATACTGATATCCAGTACCAATTAAAGTAGTATCCAGCCATACATTTTATTTATGCATTCTATTCTTCAATCATCTAGGGCCATCTTAAACATGAGAAGCGAATAGATTGCAACAGGAATAAGGGAAAGGAAACATCCCAGTAATTTACCTGCCGATCAAAGAAAAGCTTGATAAATCAAAGGTGAGAGTGGGCGGTCGACGGGAATCGAACCTGGGACCTCTTGTATTCGAGTCTCAGATATCACGGCTGAAAAGAAAAATGGCGTGTTATTTATGGACGCATGGTTCTCAGCGTTCCATTCTAAATTGGGCGTGAAAGACCGCTTAATCTCTCTATCAAGCTTGAGGTTCTTTTATGTGCCGTAAATCTACGACATGGGACCAACGGCTTTAATTCCCTTCCGCAGGAAGCCATACTAAGGATTTTTACGCCCGAGAAAATCCATCGTCCTCCACCGGATTTGGACCCGAGACCTTGGGTATATGAAGTTAGCATGGTAACCATTACACCACGGAGGGCGACTATCACGGCTTAGTCACCTCACTTGGCAACAAAATGTGTAAATGAGTAATGAAAGTAAGAGTAGACTAAATCGTAAGAACCGAACACAATAGTTTTTTAAATGAAAATAGGTTTTGTTTAAATCGTGTATGCTGACAAAGAGGTTCACTAAGGCTAACAATGATGAAATCACAAAAGTTCTCCAATATTTCATCCAAGTTTTTTTTTTTTTTTTTTTTTTTTTTTTTTTTTTTTTTTTTTTTCCATTTATATACACCTCTTTAACATCTATAGTCATATCGGGGGGTTTATTTTATTTATAAACAAGTAGTTGAATTTAAGTTATTTTAACGTTGGGTCTTTAATCATTTTCGTTTCTTCAAAATACGCACATTCACTCACATACATGCTTCCAGACTTTGTGGGGGATAGAGAATAATTCCTAGTGAGAAGTCAGCTCATTGACCTCTCGACGAAGGAGGCAGTCTGGATGTTATTGCTGAGATCCTATGTGATACGAAAATATAGTTTTAAACGCCAACAGAAGTGTTCAACGAAACGGTTCATGGATTAGACAGGTACCCAGGAATAAAGCCGCGTGCCTGGCCCACGCTATCAAAAGTAACGCAGGTAGATTGACATCCACTGAGCCACGTGCTTCTGCAGTGTTTTCGAAAATATACCGGCATGCTGCACAATGGCTATACCATGTCCGGGTAATAAAACAGCTGCGCAGAGCGTTGTGGGCGCAACTATAGCTCATTACGTTATTCTCCCTTCTTCTCCATGTTCGTATGACATCAGACATGCGCGCGTAATGCGAGGTTTTTGTCAGTGGTTTGAGAGAGGGCATTACAAGCGACAGTGAGTGATCGCAAAATCATAGTGTACTGTTTATTGTAAGAGTATAAAAACTGAGTACTATTAACAATAATTCGGGACCTTCAACATCTCTGGCAAGTCTCTTAGAGCACAGGCTAGGGGAACAGTTTACTATGTTGCCGCTGTCTAAAACAAGTACGTGTTTTCATCCTACATTCAGCCTTGCACACGCATATTGCAACAGTGATATAGTGGTGATGGCAAACTCTCCCTCCAACCCCACCTTTCCTACCATCTTCAAAAGCGCGAAGAGGGAAAGCGGTTGAAGGCGTGAGCTGCGCGAACCGAAATGTAGTAGTATTTTTAATTATCTTGATAAGCTATATCTAACACTAAGGGATTCCTTGTGATACGAAACCCCCTCAAAGATCCTGTACTTTTATTTATTTGTTTATTCTTCCAACATATTTCATCTTAACAGACAATGAATGAAAGTAAAATACTGGGCAATAAAATCAGATGCATATGTCGTTAATACTATGTTCTTGAGGCAATTTAACGTTAGTGATCTTGAGAATGCAAGGAACTGATAAAGACAACAGAGGCAAGAATACTCCCAAAGGACTCTAGATAAAGTTAAACAAAAATAAATCCGCCCGCCTCTGAAGTGTGGTGGTAGCGTGTCTACCTCGCGTTCAGGAGATGCCGAGTTCGAATTTCGAATAAGGAGAGTTATTTGAGCATTATTTTATTCATCGTCCGATATTACCTAATAGGTTAAAGGACGTTAAAAAAAATCCCATTTGCAGTAAAATGAGTTTATTTACAGCCTTTATTTCGTAACATTAAGTGCAACATTTGAACATTTAGCAGCAAGTTCTTGTATGTACAGTAAGTGTTGAAATTTGATATTAGGATAATTGCAAAATGATGAAGTACGAAATACTCGTAGTTATGGCAGAATGCATATGTTTTGTTTTCAGGAAAACCTTTAAACTGTTCGAGTCATAAGTAGTCTTTTGATCCGGTAACTGCCCTTTGCGCCCTTACCTGAAAGCTAGGACTGGTTTGCTGATAAAACAAAGGAGACACCCGTTAATGCGCTGCCTAGTCTCAATACGGTACATAAAGAACATCTTAAGAGTTTCGAAGCTGAAATATCAGATTTCGAACTAGTTCAAGTATAAGCTTTAAACTTATTTTCGTTCGGTGTTGTCTTCCGTGGTCTAGGGATAACATGCTAGCCCCTGGTTCCTAAGGTTACGGGTTCAAACCCAGCGGATGGCGTAAAATTATTTGCATGGCTTCCTTCGGAAAGGAAGTAAAGCCGTTGGTCCCGTGTCGTAGATTTACGGCACGTAAAAGAACCTCAAGCCTGATAAAGAAGCCTCTGAGCAAAATGAAAGGTATTTCACGTCCAACATAGAATGGAACGCTGAGATTCACAACAGTTAAAGAGCGTCCATAAATACAACTCAGTTTCATTCGTTCGATGTCGCTTTGAAACAGCCTGTATAAGAAACTTAACTTGTGTAACAAACCTGAATTTAGCCTGCCTGGGTAGTGTGGTGATAGTGGGTCTGCCACATATTCAACAGGTCGCGAGTTCGAATCTCGCCTAAGGTATCTTTATGCGGATAAGGTTTTTTTCAGGGTTTTCCCTTTTCCTGAGAAGACGAATGTCGAGTAACTAAGTTTGGACTCCGAGATCATTATGATTTCACCGATTTCATTCATAGTTCGGTGTGGCCAACCAGGTTAAAAGAAGTTAAGCTATTAAAAAAAAAAAAAAAAAAAATAGATTTTGTAATCAATAATGATGAATTGGTCAGAGTACAGAGTATAGGTTTTCAAATCCATGTCTCAAACTCCAAATATCTGTAAGAAAAGTTCCTTGTATACTTTGCCTATACGGACTTAAGCAGACGCATGCGCAGGACGTGATAAAGCGGAGCTGGAATGCCTTACTGCTACCAGCAGACTGAGAGTTCAAGGTTTGCATTCGTTTTGCATATATAGCATACGCTCTTTCTCTGCCACCTACCTTAGAGTAGATTGATGCATGTAATATTAAAATTGGGTACCCTTTAAAAAAGCATGTGTTTTAACCACATGATTATCTCTACATCTCTGCAACAAATTATTGTTAAAAAGCTTATACTTCTATTTACTTCATTCTAAGCGAGAAAAAAATTAGCAGAAATAGCCTTATTACTTGCTTCCTTGAAAGTAGAAGCGAAATTAGGGAGTATCATAGAGTAAAACGGTAATCAAAAGCGGTTACAATGTGACTGAAGTTTCTTTGTTTGTATGGACAGGAGTTGACAAATTCCTGTATGCGAAAATTGTTTTTCAAAACTGAAACTAAAAACAAGGGATTTCTCAAAAACGATCAGTTCCACGAAAAAAATATATATTACATGAATTGTGTGTTTTAACATGCTCTACATTTTTTGTGTGGTAAGTTTTTTATCCATCTCTTACGGTTTAGCAGTTATGCAAAATTCCGTAAAATTCATTCAGAATAAAGCAGTCTTCAGAGACTATTCCCAGAAAATTCAAAATATACATTTTATTTCTGATAGAAATGGCTTTAATATGTGGCATTTTAATCAAAATCGTTAAGAGCCATTTTTAAGAAAATCAAAATTTTCGAAAAAATGTCCATTTAAAGGGTAGTTTAGAGTGGAGGGATTTTCTTGAAAATGTTCGTGTCGCATCCTTGGAAGATACCAAACTTAAATACTAAGTTTGGTATTTAACGGTATTTTCGTTTGTGAGCTATGGTGACCACAGAGACAGACACGCACACATGGACATTTTTTTAAAAGTGCTTTTTTTGCATTCAGTGGGCTTCAAAACATATATTTCCGGTGAAGTCTCAATAAATGTACGAATTAAAGTTCGAATTGTTGGAACATCCACCCTATTCGCCAGATCTAGCACCCAGTGACTACCACCTGTTCCCAAACCTCAAAAATGCTCTTGGAGGACGAAGATTTCACAGCAACGAGCAGATCATTGATGCGGTAAACAGCTATTTTCAGGACCTTGATAAATCGCACGACAGAGATGGTTTAATTAAATTAGAACACCGATATGACAAATGTGTTAGCCTTTCTGGAGATTATACTGAGAAATAAAGCAAATTTTTAAATGCTGTTTTCATTGAGAGGCCCGGGACTTATCGGCCGACTCTATGTTTAGCACGGTAATGGAACAATTATGACCACTGCGTATTTGGAAGTTAAGAGCATTTGCTGTCCCCCTCTTCGTCACATCTGGCTGCTGGTACATCTGTTTGCAACACGGAGCACATATTACGCAAGAACAGATGAGCCACAGCACACGTATTAGCCGTGCTCACTACGCAGTTTGGCAATGAAAAGAATCCACACGTCGCATGCTGCATCGCAAGTCATGTGGACAGAATAACATGACTGGCCTTGCTAGCAACAACTTCCGCAGTGACGTCACACATCCTGGCATCCAAATAGCAACAGTGGTTATGGTAATAGAGGTGTGTTACCCTACGTCACTGCAATCCATGTCACTGATTGGTCAGTCCACGTTGGAAATGCAAACGTAGGTGTGGTCGCTGTTTATCGCTCCGATATCTCAAGGATCATGATGTTGTAGACAGAGAGGTGCAGTTTGAGGGATATTGACTTAATGTAAATAGAGATCGATATCTACCACTTTGGGTAAATTGAAATCCATAATTTGTGGTAAAAATCATGCTAATCCAGAAAAAATAGCAGAAATAGTCATTACTTGCTTCCTTGTAAGCAGAAGCGAAATAAGGGAGTACCATGGGTTAAAGTGATAGTCAAAAGCTGATTGCCATGTGATTGAAGTTCTTGTATGGTTAGGCGTTGACAAATTCCCGTATTTTAAAGCTCAAACCAATAACAAGGAATAACTCAAAAACGGCCAAATGTTATGTATATAATATAAATGTTTGTTTTAACGAGCTCTACATTTTTGTGCAGTAAGTTTTTGTCTATGTCTTACGGTTTACCAGTTATGCAAAATGAACAGGTCTTGAGTACCTATCGACTTTTTGGGCGCTTTACAGTAACATACATTGGATAGTGCATTTCTATCATTTGTTCAAGTAATAATAACATAAAATTAATTTTTAGCAGCCGAAGTAAAAGAAACGCTTAACACCCCAGGGTTATCTCCTTGGCATATTTGAGAATTGTAGGTTTTCATGTGCTCATTTACTCTCACATTCACAGTACCAGACTCTATGGAGGGAGGGCAGGAAATAATCCTAGTTAAAGTAAAATGTCCACCACCCCACGGCCGGAAATTGAACCCGGGACTACAAATATTTTAACGGATTCCGGCATAAAGGATACACTTTTGAGTTTTTTTTTCTTTTTTAAATACGGTACCGGAGTCTGATCGGGACTCCGGCACTGTATACCCTACTTTTATTTACCTTTTTTTTTACCTTGTTTTTCTGTATTATTATTGGATTGCTGTTTTCTTACTTTTACAACACACACATAAACACAAACATGTAACACCCATCCCCAAGGCGGGACTCGAACCCACGATCCCCAGCGCTACGAAGCACCAAAGCGAGCGCGGCCATGGGGACCGGCAGTTAGGTTTGAACTGCCTATCCTGTAAAGTTAAAGCCGAAATAGAAATCTTCTTTTCTGCTTACTCCCTTAGCATTTTCCGCCCCAAAGCTCTATCTCCCACCAGACACATGTGTGGTGCGGTAAGTCTAATCTACCGCTCACAGGCGCTGCAAATTGAAAGCGTCTGCCCTATTTCAGAGCAATCAGGGCATGGGAACTGGCAATTTACGCTCTTTAGCCAATCCAATACACATGCCTCACCGAATCTTGTTTTCCACCACACTCGCTCACCTTGTTAGTGAGCAATATACTTTAAATGTATATTTCACCGCGTAATCTAAAAGGTTGTGTCGAGGTTTCATTGAAAATTCACTTTTCTGAAGTACTTGATATGTAAGTTAATCATTCTGAACACATATTTGGTAATGTAAGCTAAACTTACAATTTATTTATTAATTGCCTTGCCAACAAGCACTGAAAGTGCTTACAGTAATGCTACATTCACAATGAAATGCAAGCGCAAGAGTTTGTACTCATATTATTAATGTAAGCATTCACATAGAACACGTAAGACGCAACGCAAGAGTTTGCAAACTCCAAACTTTATCCTTTTGTTGCATGCAAATAGGAGGGATTCTGTTTTTTTTCTCTATGAATTGTCTATGAATTCAATAACAACACACTGCAAGATTTTGCAGTGTCTGCTGTACATGCCTGCTCTTCTATTTGGCCGTGCAGTGCAGCGCCATCTGTAATTTCCCTCAAGAGGTTATGACAGTCTCCTTGCGATCCCTTCTTTGATTTAATGGATGTAACTCTTATCTGTGTATAGATTTATTGGTTCTCGTAAATCGAAAACGCAGAGAGATAATTATTAGTTCATTAAATCATTTTCTGAAGTCTCTGTGCTTTACTATTTTCAATAATTTTGAATGAGCAATTACTCTGACGTCACTGCCGAGAGCATCAGTTGTTAGTATGTAATTTTATATCACGTTTATTTGTAAAAATTGAGTGAATTTTCTTATGTGATTTTTTTTTTTATTTTTTTTTTAGGCTTAACGTCCTTTAACCTAGTTGGTCATATCGGAAGATGAATGAAATTAGTGAAATGATGCTCAAATATCTGGGGGTCCATGGAGCTTAAAGTTACTCGACATTCGTCTTTTCAGGACAAGGGAAAACCCCGAAAAAAACCTTATCCGGGTAACTCACCCTAAGCGAGATTCGAACTCACGACCTTTTGAACCCAGGCGGGCTTATGTGGTACTGTTAGTTATGTTATTCAGTTTGTAACCTGCGGAGCGCTTGGAAGATATTCGCATGTAGCTTACATGCCAACTTCTTGAGTTGCACATACGATTGCATTGTGAAAGGAGTCTCCTTGTATCTACGCTTATGCTACATTACGTCTGCGCTTGTATGTCATTGTGCATGTAGCATAAGAGTTTCAGAGGTCATTAATACTTACAGTCAATTAGGAAATGGCGTAACACTCAGGACATGTGCTACTTCAAGTAAAGAATCTATTGCAAAATGCATCAACAAACAGCGTATAAGGAGGCTTTGTCCATATAACTTTCATTTGTTCACATCGAGAGTTCTTTTTTTACTTTCCCTATACGTACTATGTACATTATGTATTGAGAAGGTAGAGCACTCTACCCAAAAATTCGATACCGAGATTTCACCGGAAATATATGTTTTAGGGTCTCCTGTATCAAAAAAAAAAAAAAAAAAAAAAAAAAAAAAAAAAAAAAAAAAAATCAGAAAAAGATCAGTGTGTGTCTGTGAACACAACTCAAAAACTAAAGTCCGTATAATACCAAACTTGGTATTTAAGTTTAGTATTTTAAGGGATGCGACATGAAGATTTTCAGAAAAATCCCCCCCACTTCAAACTAACCTTTCCATGGATATTTTTTTTTCTAAAATTTTGATTTTCTCAAAACTGGCTCTAACGATTCTGATTAAAATAGCATATATTAAAGATATTTATTTGACAAATAAAATGTATAATTTGGAGGTCACGGATTCAAACCCGGCGGAACCGATAGATTTTAAGAGCTTAAAAGCGCGACAGGCCATCCAGAAAGTTACAGACCATTTGATTTAACTAAATAATAACGAAAGTTATCAACAAAAAAATGTATTTACAAAGTTACAGTACCTTCTTTAGTTTTAAAGTAATCGTCATTGCTATCAAGGTATTTATTGTCACGAGGTACCGGGTTTTCAACGCAGATATACTCTTTCACCACTAAAGATCTGAACCAAAATGTGATTGCCACTTTGAGGTCTTCATGGCTAGGAAATCTATTCCATCCAAAAAGTCATGTACGGTGTCTAAAGGAAACACCGGTTTTTCTGAATTCTTTTATCAACATTTGGTTTCAACTCCTCCATAACGATTGATGAACTTCCACTCAGGTAATTCAAAATCTTCTCGGGCTTCTAGCCAGGTAATAACTTGGCCAAGTTATTACCTGGCTAGAAGCCCGAGAAGATTTTGAATTAACACGTCGCCAGGAAAGCTATAGTTCTTATTCCACTCAGGTGTTTGTCGTACACACCGGTTCATCCTTGATTACTCGTAAATTATGCGCCATTTCCTCACTGAAGACTCGTTCATTGCATTATCACTATACACTTGCGTTATTTGCCTTTAAAATCCGACTAACCGAACATTTTGTGCATTAAAAAAACGTATAAGTTCTTCGGTGATAGAAAAGTATAACCTCAGCATTGAAAAACTGGTACCATGTGACAATAAATGTCTTGACAGAATGGATATTGAGTTATTTATGTTGTTATCTTTCGTTATCATTTAATAATGCCAAATGGTTCGTTACTTTCTGGATGACCATCTATATAATCTAAGATTCAATACGATCTCAATCCGCGTTTCCATGCAGTATTCGATTCGATAAGTTACGAAAATCCATATCAGTTCGTTATGGAAACGTGGTAAAAATATTACTCATTGGCGATGAATCTGCACAAGTTGGCCGTTGTCATGGAAACATCCAGTGCAGTGAGCGTGTCCTTCAGAGAAGAATCAGAAACTGGTTTTGCAGCTGTTGTTTTCTCACAAATCATCCGCAAGGTCATGCCCATGTGTAAACAAACAGCTACTCCCCCGGATGACGTATCAACCAGCCAATCAGAACGCTTGCCAGCGATGTGGCGTGTCATCAGTCGATATCTCTTATATGCAAGCCAAAGAATAAGATTCATTATCATACTTTGACATTGTATCTCCATTGATTTCGAAAGCATGTGCACTTGGAACTACTGTCCAGCGACAGATGAAGCTTGTACCGTAATAAAGGAGGATTTACGACTCTTGCTATCGGCAACAGGATTGCGTCATCAGTTTTATAGCGCAACCGGATGGTCTGTAACGCAATGATGCCACGGCACTACGAACAAACCATTTTCCTGAACTTCCACAGCTAGTCCAAAATCTTACATCACTTTTATAAATGTTCATCTACAATTGATGTAGCAGTGCTGTAATTTTAAGATGTATTTTCAATTTTATAATTTGTTTAACAAAGTTACAAGAGTACCCTTTGTCTACATTGTACATAGGTAGAGAGTACTGTATTCCACCCAAAATACGATACTGGGATTTCACAGTAAAGGTACGTTTGAGGGTCCCCTGTATCTATAACAGCATTTTAGAAAAAGTTCCATGTGTGTGTGTGTGTGTGTCTCAGAGTGTCTGTGAACACGATAATACAAAACCAAAGGTCATTAAAACACCAAACTTAGTATTCAAGTTTAGTATCTTCCAAGAATGCGACACGAAGATTTTGAGGAAACTCCCCCACCCCAAACTACCCTTTACATGGAAAAAATTCCGGAATTTTTTATTTTCTCAAAGATGGCTCTAACGATTTGGTTAAATTACCGTATATTAAAGACATTTACATGACAAATAACATTTATATCTTGAATTTTCTGGGAATAGCCTGTAAAGAACCATTTATTCTGGATGAAGTTTTCATAACTGGTAAAACGTAAAAGATAGACAAAAACTCGCTGCGCAGAAAATGTAGAGCTCGTTAAAAACACAAATCACGTTATATATGAAGTTGACCGTTTTTGAGATATTTCTCGTTATTGGTTCCAGTTTTAAAATACCTATACTTTTCTCATACGGTAATTTCAATCACATAGTAACCAGCTTCTAAAAGATTTGTCAATCGTTTTAGCAAGTAATAAGACCATACCAGCTAATTTTAGCTCGAATAGCATGAAGTGCTTTTTTACAATAATTTGTAACAGGTGTAGAGAAAGCACGTCATCTTTTTTTCTTACGAATTCCATTTGAAGTATGCGAATTCTACCTACGCTTGGTGCTTCATTTTTGAGCGTTTTGTTGCCTGCTGCCTGAATAATGCGCCAGCTGCCTGGATTGGTTCAACAGGTTGCCATGGTTGGGGATCGATACTGCTTGAAGGTCCCAGATGAATTGGCATAATGCAGTTTCTCAACCTAAGGAAATATCTTCATCGTTTTTACCACCCAAAAACTTCGATTCACCAAGTGGATGGCTGAAGGTATGAAGTGTAATCCGCCAGTCCAAATTCGTGTCGGTTATACGTCAAAACTTTGTTTTTGCCTTTCTTTTTAAAGAATCTGATGTGTTCCATTCACATGACTTTCTCTACATGTCTACAATAAATTATTATTAAAAAGCTTATTCTTCTATTTTCTTAATGCTAATCGAGAAAAAATAGCAGAGAGGATATTATTGCTTGCTTCCTTGTAAGTAGAAGCGAAATAAGGGAGTACCATAGGTTAAAGTGATAGTCAAAAGCTGGTTGCTATGTGACTGAAGTTCCTTTGTATGGACAGGAGTTGCCAAATTCCCGTATCAGAAAAGTGTACGTATTTTAAAGCTGAAGCTAATAACGAAGAATATCTCAAAAACGGTCAACCCCACGAAAAAAGTATATAACATAATTTGTGTGTTTTTTAACGAGATCTGCATTTTTTTGTCTGTTAAGTTTTTGTCTATCTCTTACGGTTTACTAGTTATGCAAAATTTCACAAAATTCATCCAGAATAAACATGACTTCAGAGGTTATTCTCAGAAAATTGAAGACATACACTTTATTTGTCATATAAATAACTTCTATATTAAGAGATTTTAATCCAAATCGTTAGAGCCATTTTTGAGAAAATCAACATTTCGTAATTTTTTCCATGTAAAGTGTACTTGGGGGTGGGGAGATTATCTTAAAAATCTTCGTGTCGCCATTCTTGGAATATACCGAACTTAAATCCCAAGTTTAGTTTTTAGTGATCTTTTCGTTTTTGAGCTATGCTGCACACACAAACACACGGACATTTTTCTAAAACGGCTTTTTTTGATTCAGGGTGTTCTTAAAACCTGTATTTCCGGTGAAATCTCGGTATTGAATTTTTGGGTGCAATCAATACCTTGTTTGTATACTATGTATATATTATGTGTAGAGAAAGTAAACGGGTAGGTCATACCTGGAGAAGAATGCAGTGATATTAGCCGCGGGTCCATCATATTTTCTGATTAAGGAAGAACCGCGAGCAAAAAACTGATGTAATCCATTTACATGACTTTCTCTATCTGCTCTGCAAACAAACTATTCTTACAACAGACCATTATTTTATCTGCAGCACAGTGGTCAAGATAAATATTACCAGAAACGATCTTATTAGTAGAAGAGGAAATAAGGGAATACTCTGTGCTAAACTGACAAGTCAAGTATTTTAAAAGCTGTCGCTATGTGATTGTCATTGAAATTCGATTCTCTTTCCAAGGCGTGGAATAAAATAAAATAAACATAGAACAAAAGATAACTTCCCGATTCAGAAAAGTTACAGTAGTTTAAAATGGAAACCAATAAATCAATATCTCGAAAGCGGTTAACGCTACACACACACACACACAAAGTATGACATAAATTGTGTTTTAACGAGAGCTATATTTTTGTGTACTGCTTTTGCCACTCTCTTACGGTTTACCAGCTATACAAAAGTCATCCAGAATGAAGAGGGCTTTAGAAAAGTAAACATATACATTTCATTTGCGGTAAATATATTAATAAAGTGGAACCATTTTTTGAGAAAATAAAAATTTTCAAAAAATGTATAGGGTAGTTGAAGTTTAGAGGAATTTTTCTACAAATATTCGTATCGCATTCTTGGAAGACACCCAACTTAAATACCAAGTATTTAACCGACTTTTCGTTTTTGAGTTATGCTATTCACAGGTGAATATACATACACACAGACATGTTTCTGAAAGTTTTTTATTCAGGGGTCCTTAAAACATGTATTTATAGTGAAATATCGGCATCAAATATCGGGTGGAATACAATACATTTTCCATCTACTGTGTATATTGTACATACGTGACAGAGAAAGTAAAAACATTCAGATAATTCACTCTAACCGAGCCTGAACTCGGGACCTCTTTAATGTAAGACAGACACGTCATCCACTTTTTTTTAATAAGAAATAAAGTTCCGGAGTCTTGTCGGGACTTCATCGCTGTATCCTTTTTCTTCCCCTACTTTTCACTTTTTTTTCCATTTTCTCTACATTTCCTTTGTTTTTTTTTTTTTTTTTTCTATTTGATTGCCGTTTTGCTTTTTGTATAGACATATACACATTTACATTGACACAAACATCCATGCCCAAGGCGGGACTCAAACCCACGATCCCCTAGGCCACGAAGCACCAACGCGAGGCACTTTAGTGAACGTGGTCATGGGGACCGTCTCTTTATACAAACACAAAATTTGCACCCACATACACACACGGACATTTTTCAGAAAATATTTTTTACTGGATTCAGGGGTCCTTAAAACATATATTTCCGATGACAACGCGGTATCAAATGTTTGGGTGGAATACAATACCTTCTCCATCTATATTGTGCATAGGTGATAGACAAAGTAAAACCATTTAGATAATTCTCCCTAATCAAGGTTGAACTCGGGACCGGTTTTATGTTTTTCCTTATTTTAGCCAAGTAATATTCTGACAGCAACTAGATTCCCTTCAAACTAGATCTGTGATCTCAATTTTATCTTTAGATCGTGAATTCGAATCTCGCTTAGGGTGAGTTACCCGGATAAGGTTTTTTTCGGGGTTTTCCCTTATCCTGAGAAGACGAATGACGAGTAACTTTGATGCTCCATGTACCCCGAGATCATTTGAGCATCATTTCACAGATTTCATGCATCGTCCGATATGACCAACCAGGTTAAAGGACGTTAAGCTAAAAAAAAAAAAAACCTTTGATGTAACTTCTTATGTGGTATTATGGATATATTATTTGTACACTTGATTATTTATCTGACCTGTATTAATGTTAGATATGTGTCTCTCTGTATGTAGGAATACATTTTCCAAATAATTAAAAAAAAATGTGAGGTAAACATGCCTTCCACGTGGGTGGGCTATTCGCAACTGTTAAGATCGTACGTGTTCATCAACACACATGAAACGAAGCCAGTGCCTCGCCCACCGAGGTCTTGCGGACGGAACAGTTTATCTGGTATGAGCGAGTTATGTCCTGTTCGGCAAGAAACGGCTTCGCTACCGGATTAGGAGACCATATTTTACGGCCGTGCCATGCGAAACGTAACATCCGCGCGATAACATGGCCTGAAAGATTGGCAAATGTCATCATGCTCTCCCTAAGCTGCCTCAATTGGAAAATTGTGGGTGACTGTCATTTGCATCTAGTAGGTCAGGAGAGCTACCAGACTATTACAGTCATCAGCAGGACTTGGGTTTGAACCAGTTAAAGCTGGTCCTATGTTTCCTGGCCCATTTATAATTGAAACTATATGAAAGTAATATAAAAAAATCTGATGTGTTCCATTCACATGAATTTCTCTACATATCTCCAAAAGTATTGCTTAAGATATTATTCTTCTATTTTCTTCATGCTAATCGAAAAAAAATAAGCAGAAATGGTAGTATTACTGTTCCCATGTAAGTAGAAAGGAAATAAGGGAGTAGCATAGGCTAAAGCGACAGTCAAATATTTTAAAAGATGGTTGCTATGTGGTTGAAGTTCATTTGTTTGTATGGGCAGGACTTGACAAATTTCCGTATGAGAAAACAGTAACAAGGAATATCTCCTAAACGGCCAACTCCACGAAAAACATGCACATAATATAAATTGTGTGTTTTAACGCCCTCTACGTTGTTTGTTAACTAAGCTTTTGTATATCTCTTACAGCTTACCAGTTATTGAAAATTCCGTAAAATTCATCCAGAATAAAGTAGTCTTCAGAGGCTACTCCCAGTAAATTCAAGATATACATATCATTTGTCAGGTAAAATATCTTTAATAGACGATACTTTAATCAAAATCGTTACAGCCATTTTTGAGAAAAGCAAAATGTTGGAAAAAAGTTCCATGTAAAGAGTAGTTGGGAGTGGGGGGATATTCTTGCAAATCTTCGTATCGCATCCTTGGAAGATACCAAAGTTAAATACCAAATTTGGTATTTAACGGCCTTTTCGTTTTTGAGCTATGCTGTTCACACACACACACACACACACACACACACACACACACACACACACATCTTTTCCTGAAAATGCTTTCTTTGGATTTATGGGGACCCAAAACAAGAATTTCCGGTAAAATCTCGGTTCGAATTTTTGGGTGGAATACCATACCTTCTCTATCCCTATGTACATTGTACATACGGGGCTAGAGAAAGTAAACATCTGATGTATTACACTCACATAACTTTCTAGCTGCTCTACAAACTTCTTACAGAAGATTATTCTTCTTTGTACACAATGCTAATCGAGATAAACATTAGCATAATGTTCTTATTACTTAGTTCCTTATAAGTACAAGAAAACTAAAGTGTTAGTCAAAGGTTTTAAAAGCTGTCGTTATGCGATTGTCATTGCAAATCACTTCTTTGCTTGGCCAGGAGTAGAACAAAAGAAAACGGACACTAAAGTAAAAGTACTTTACGATTGAAACCAATAACAAGGAATATCTCGGAATCGGTTACCTCTATTAGGAAAACGTAAAGGGCATAAATTTTGTTTTTTGTCGAGCTCTACATTTTTTGTGCAGTAAGTTTAATATCTCTTACGGTTTAGCAGTTAAGTAAAATTCGGCAAAATTCATCCAGAATAAAGAGGTCTTCAGAGGTTATTCCCAGAAAATTCCAAATATACGTTTTATCTGGGATGTAAATATCATATATATATTAATAAAAATCATTACAGCCATTTTTTAGAAATTCAAAATTTTCGAAAATTTTTCCATGTAAAGCTTAGTTTGTGGAGGGGGGATTTTGTTGAAAAAATCTTAGTGTCGTACCCTTGGAAGATACTAAGCCTAAATACCAAGTTTGGTAATTAACGGTCTTTACATTTTAGAGCTATGTTGTCCACAAACTTACACGGACCTTTTTCTAAAAATACCTTTTTCGGACTCGGGAGACCCCAAAACATGTATTTAGGTGAAATATCGTTATCAAATTTATGGGTGGAATACAATACCTTTTCTATCCACAATGTACCTTGTACACGCGGGCTAGAGAAAGTAAAAAAAATGGAAGGATGTGCAGCAGTTATCTCTCTGTGATACGACGTAAGCCAAGGATTATTTTACTCCTTATTTATTTGGATGAACAGGCCATATCAGTTGGCAAATCTCTGCGTTCAGAAAATGTGATGTGTTCTATTCTCATGGCTTTCTCTGCCTACTCTGCAATACTTTTTATAAAAGCTTGTTCTTCTATCTGATTCATCCTAATCGAACTAAACATGAGTAGAACTGGGTAAAATGGAAATAAGAGAATGCACTAGACCAAAGCGATAGTCACATCTTTCAAAAGCTGATTACATTGAAATTCAGGTTCCTTTGTATGACTGGGAGTAACAAATGGAAAAGAAAATGAAATGGCGTGTTATTTATGGACGCTCTTTAGCTGCTGTGGTGCTCAGCGTCCCATTCTATACTGGGCGTGAAAGACCGCTTAATTTTGCTCAGAGGCCACTCTTATCAGGCTTGAGATTCTTTTACCTGCCGGGACCTACGGCTTTTCTTCCCTTCCAAAGGAAACCATGTTAAGGATTTTTGCGCCCGAAAAAAATCCTTCGCCCTCTGCGGATTTGAAGTTGTGACCTTGGGTATATGAAGTCGTATGGTAAACATTACACCACGGAGGGCGACTAATGATAAAGAATGACTTCCCATTTGAGAAAAGTATAATTCATGGAAAATTTAAACCAGAAATACGGTTTTTGTGCAGTAAGTTTTTGTCTGTCGCTTACGGTTTACCAGTTTACGCAAAAATCACATAGAATGAAGAGGTCTTTTCCAGTAAATTCGAGATAGGTATATATTTCATTTGTCATAAAATATCTTAAGAATGATATTTTAATCAAAATCATTAGACCCATTTTTTTAGAAAATCATTTCTTTTTTTAAATGTTTCATGTAGAGGATAGTTTAGGATTGGGATTTTCTTGCAAATCTTCGTGTAGCGTTCTGGGGAGATGCCGAACTTACATACCAAGTTTTGCGTTTTTGAGTTATGCTGCCCACAGACACACACACACACACACACACACACACACACACACACACACACACCGAACATTTTTCTAGCAATGTTTTTTATGGATTCAGGGGTCTCAAAACATGTAATTTCAGTGAAATCTCGGTATTGAATTTTGGGTGCAATACAAGTACCTTTTTATACACTATTTACATAGTACGTGTAGAGAAAGTAAACAGAGGAAGCATGTGCTTCTTTAATACAAGGTTATTCTGTAAGCCAAGGTTTACTTTTCTCCGAACCTTGACACCATTTATTTGGATGAACGGGCCCATATCAGCTGGCAATCTGCGATGTCCAAAAATGTGTTGTGTTCCATTGGCATGACTTTCTGCCTTTTCTGCAAAAGTTTATTCCTCTAACGGCTTCATGCTAATCGAGACAAACATCAGCAGGAATAGTTGTATTACTTAGTTCGTTGAAAGTAGGAGCGAAATGAGGGAATATACTAGGCTTAAGCGATAGTCGAATCTTTACAATGCTGGTTTCCATGTGGATTAAATCCTTTTCTTTGCATTGCCAGGAGTTGACAGATTCCCGTATATGAAAAGTTTAAGTATTTTAAAACTGAAATCAATAACAAGGAATATCTAAAATATCTGATGTGTTCCATTCACATGACTGTCTCTATATCACTGCAACAAATTATTCTATTTGCTTCATCTAATGGAGCAAAAATTAGCAGAAATAGTCTTATTACTTGCTTCCTTGTTAGTAGAAGCGAAATAAGGGAGTACCATAGGTTAAAGTGATAGTCAAAAGCTGGTTGCTCTGAGACTGAAGTTCCTTTGTTTGTATGGACACGAGTACACAAAGTCCTATATGAGAAAATTATAAGTTTTTATAGTTGAAACCAAAAACAAGGAATATCTAAAAAAACAATCAACTACACGAAAAAAATGTATATAACATAAATTGTGTGTTTTAAGGTGCTCTACATTTGTTGTGTGGTGAGTTTTTGTCCATCTCTTACGGTTTAGCAGTTATGTAAAATTCTGTAAAATTGACCCAGAATAAACTAGTCTTCAGAGGCTATTCGGCCGCGCCGTGGCCGAGTGGTTAGATCACTCGCCTCTCACCTAGACGGCCTGGGTTCGATCCCAAGTGACCGCATGTGAGATTTGTGGTGGACAAAGCGGCGCTGGGGCGGGTTTTCTCCGGGTACTCCGGTTTCCCCCGCCATCTCATTCCACCGGTGCTCCATCATCATTCACGTATCATCAGTGTCACCACCTGCGGTGCCATAAGTAGTTAAAGCGGGCGTTAAACTACCCATTTTTCTATTCCCAGAAAATTCAAAATATAAATTTTATTTGTCAGGTAAATATCTTTAATATACGATATTTTAATCAAAATCGTTAGAGCATTTTTTAGAAAATCAAAATTTTCGAAAAAAGTTCCATGTAAAGGGTAGTTGGGATGGGGGGATTTTTCTCAAAATCTTCGTGTCGCTAAACTTAAATACCAACTTCGATATTATTTTACCGACTTTTCGTTTTTGAGTTATCGTGTTCACAGACACACGGTCACACACACATACACGGACCTTTTTCTGGAAATACTTTTTTTGGATACAGGGGACCCTAAAACATATATTTCCGGTCAAATGTCGGTATCGAATTTTTTGGTGGAGTGCAATACCTTCTCTATACACTATGTACCTAGTACGTAAAGATAAAGTAAAAATAGTCAACTCCACGAACAAAAAACTTCTAATATGTTACAATCACACGACTTTCTCTGCATCTCTGTAACAAATTATTGTTAAAAAGCTTATTCTTCTATCTACATCATGATAATAGTGATAAACAGAAGAAACTGACCCTTGTAAGTAGAAGGGGAAATAATCTAATGTGTTCCATTCATGTTATGTTCGGTGTTCAAAACACGAATCTATTATCATCATCATGCTAACCAAGATAAACATAAGCAGAATTAGTCTTATTACTAGCTCCTTGTAAGTAGAAGGGAAATAAGAAAATTCACAGGTTAAAGCGATAGTCTCGTCCTTTAAATTGCTATGTGAAGCAATTGAAATGCAAATCTCTTTGCTTTCCAGATGTCTTCTCCTTTGAGAAAAGTTTAAGTGGCTAAAATGGAAACTAATAATCCGGAATATCTCGTAAACAGTTAACTCTACTAAAATAAATGTATATAACGTAAATTGTGTGTGTATCTCTTACGGATTGTCAGTTATACAGAAGTCATCCAAAATGAAGAGATCTTCAGAGGCTTTTCCCAAAAAATCCAAGATATAGGTACATCTCGTTTGTAAAAATATCTTAAACATACGGTATTTTAATCAAAGTCGTTAAGAGTCATTTTTGAGAAAATCAAAATTTTCTAAAATTTTACCATGTAAAGGTAGTTGGGGTTGAGGGGATTTTCTTGAAAATCTTCCCGTCGCATCCTTGGAAGATACCAAACCTAAATACCAAGTTAGGTATTTAACGGTCTTTTCGTTTTTGAACCATGCTGCCCACAAACAGACACACACACACACATACACACACACACACACACATACGGACATTTTTTCTAAAAATGCTTTTTTGGAATCAGGGCGTCTCAAAACATGTATTTCCTTTGAAAGCTCGGTATCCAATTTTTGGGTGCAATGCGCCTTCTCTATATCTATGTACATAGTACGTGTAGAGAAATTAAAAAATGTATATGATATAAATTGTGTATTTTAACGAGATCTACTTTTTTTGTGTAGTAAATTTTTGTCCGTCTCTTACGGTATACCACTTATGCAAACTTCATCCAGAAAGAATTCTTCAAAGGCTATTCTCAGAAAATTCAAGATAAAATTTTATTTGTCATGTAACTATGTTTAATATACGGTGTTTTAATCAAAATCGTTAGCGCCATATATGAGAAAATCAAACATTTCTAAATATTTTCCATGTAAAGGGTAGTTTGAGGTGGGGGAATTTTTCTCAAAAACTTTGTCATCCTTGGAAGATACTAAACTTAAAAACGAAGTTTGGTATTTTACCGACTTTAGTTATCGTGTTTAAGGACATACACACAAAATGCTTTTTTATACCCTAAAACGTGTATTCCGGTGAAATTTCGGTATCGAAATTGAGTGCATTACAATACCGTCTCTATACACTATGTACAGAGTACGTGTAGAGAAAGTAAAATAGTTAAAGAAGGTAGGGGAACCGACACAAGGTTTGACAATACAAAAATTCTGATGTTTTCCATTCACATGACTTTCTCTACATCTCTGCAACAAAGTATTGTTAAAAAGCTTATGCTTCTTGTTACTTCGTGCTAATCGAGAAAAAAAATTAGCAGAAATAGTCTTATTACTTGCTTCCATGCAAGTAAAAGGGAAATAGGGAGTAGCATAGGCTAAAGTATTCGTTAAAAGCTGGTTGCTACGTGACTGAAGTTCCTTTGTTTGTATGGTCAGGAGTTGCCAAATTCCTGTATGAGAAAAGTATAAGTTTTTTAAAGCTGAAACCATAACAAGGAGTATCTCAAAAACGATCAACTCCACGAAAAATATATATATATATATATATATATATATATATATATATATATATATATATATATATATACATATAACAAAAATCGTGTGTTTCAATGAGCTCTACCTAAGTTTTTGTCTATCTCTTACAGTTTACGACTTATGCAAAATTCATCCAGAATAAACGTCTTCAGGGGCTATTCCCATACATTTTATTTGTCATGTAAATATCTTAAATAACAGCTTTTAATAAAAATCGGTATAGCCATTTTTGAGTTCCATGTAAAGGGTGATTGGAGGTGGGGGAATTCCTTGAAAACCTTCGTGTGGCATCCTTTGAAGATACCGAACTTAAATACCGAGTTTGGTATATAATGGTCATTTCGTTTTTAAGCTATACTGTCCACATTCACACAAACACGGGGCTTTTTCTGAAAATGCTTTTTTTGGATGCAGGGGGTCTTAAAACATGTATTTCCGGTGAAAGCTCGGTATCGAATTTTTGGATGGAGTACAATACTTCCTCTATGCAGAGTGCATACATGGTACGTATAAGGAAAGAAACAACCTTTAGCTGTTTCCTTGTTCATCTGTTTTACATATGGAATCCTTGCCGCTAAAGTCGCCAGTCCGCAGCTGGGAAATCGGCCGTGACTAAGCTAAAAGGTCGTGCAATCATCTGCAAGGCAAATGGTTCGCTTTTTGTTTGGTTTACGTACAAAGGCAGTCAGAAGTGCATACAGTCAATTGTTTCGCCTTTGACACGTGTATATTTGCACTTCCACGTACTGGATCGTGTAAAATGGCCGAACGTTTTCTCTCTATATAAATTCTATTTATTTTTGTGTATTTCTCGCTTTACATATTTTTTTCCTATCTAGTCATTCCTCCAGAAAGTTGTCTGTGTGCGGCAGTGGGAATATAAAGACTATTATTTTTACTTTCTCTACACGTACTATATACATAGGTATAGAAGAAGTATTGTATTCCATCCAAAAATTCGATACCGAGATTTCACCGGATATATGTTTTGAGGTCCTTTGAGTTGAAAAAAAAAATTAGAAAAATATCAGCGTGTTTCTGTGGTCAGCATAGTTCAACATTTAAAATACCACTAAATACAAAACTTGATACGGTTTAGGTACATGGAATTCTTTTTTAAAATTTTTATTTTCTCAAAAATGGCTGTAACGGCTTGGATTAAAATGCCGCATATTAAAGCTATGTACATCACATATAAAATGTCCGTTTCTGAAATATTCTTTGTTATTGGTTTCAGTTTTAATATACTTACAAATTCCCATATGAGAAAAGTATAACTCCTGACCATACAAACAAAGGAATTTCAATCACATAGCAACCAGTTAGTGTAGTGCGTTCCCTTATTTCTCTTCTATTTAAAAGGAAGTAAGTAATAACTTAATGAGACCATTTTTGCTAATTTTATCTCGATTAGCATGAAATGGATAGAATAAGCTTTTTAATAATAATTTGTTAGAGAGAATGTGGAGAAAGTGATGTGAATGGACCGCATCAGATTTTTGAACTGGAACCACGCCTTTATCGGGAGTCCTGTTTGGGGACCCGGTGCGGTGCAGCGGTTGTACCAGCCTATGGCCCTGACAGTTTAATATTGGTCACTGGCATTTTATGCGCATTAATAATTCGTTTTCAATAAAATGTTTGTTTTCACCTTACTGATCTTTACAGAGGAAGTCACCCTCCGTGATGTAATGGTTACCATGCTAACTTCATATACCCAAGGTCGCGGGTTCAAACCCGACGGAGGACGATGCATTTTTTTTTTCGGGCGTAAAAATCATTTGCATTGCTTCCTTCGGTTCGTTGGTCCCGTGTCGTAGATTTACGGCACGTAAAAGAACCTCAAACCTGATAGAGAGGCCTCTGAGCAAAACTAAGCAGTCTTTCACGCCCAATTTAGAATAGGACGCTGAGAACCACAGTAGTCAAAGAGCGTCCATAAATAACACGCCATTTTTTTTTACAGAGGAATGAATTGAGTGACATTGATGTATGCTTCCAAAATTATTAGTAAACGAAAAATCTTAAGTGTTCCACTTACATAACTTTCTCTATCTGTTTATAAAATATTATTTTATCTATCTATGATCATAGAAAAACATTAGCAGAAAAAAAGCTCTTATTACTTAGTTCCTTATAGGCAGAAGGAAAATAAGGGAATACATTAGGTTAAAGCGATAGTCAAATATTTTAAGAGCTGTCACTGTACGATTGACTTTGATATTCGATTCTCTTTGCATGACCAGGAGTAAAACAAAAGAAAAACGGATGACGATTTCCTGTTTAAGAAAATATAAGTATTTTAAAATTAAAAACAATAACAGGCATTACGTGGAAATTGACAACCATAAAAAGTATAAGACAAATTGATTGTTTTATATACTTTTTGTGTAGTAATTGTTTTCTGTTTCTTACAGTTTGCTAGTTCTGCAAGCATAATTCAGAATGAAGAGTACTACTAAAGCTATTACTGGAAAATTCATGGTAATACAGATTCATTTGTGACACACATACACTTTAATATGCGGTATTTAATCAAATTCGTTAGAGCCATTTTTGAGAAAATAAAATTTCTCGAAAATGTTTCCGTGTGAAGTGTAGTTTGGTGTGAAAATATTCATGACGCATCCTTGAGAGAGCTGATCTTAAATATAAAGTTGGTATTTAACCGACTTTTGGTTTCCGAGTTATCCTTTTCACACAAACACACACACAGACCGTATTCTAGTTATTATTATTATTATTATTATTATTATTATTATTATTATTGTTATCATCATTCAGAAGACCCAAAACCCGCATAGCCAGTTAAATCTCGATATCGAATTTTTGGGTGGAATGCATTATCTTCTCTAGTAATATGCTATGTACGAAGTAGAAAAAGCCGTAGAAAGAAAAAAAAGATATGCTTTATTCATGTGATTATCTACGATTTGTAACAAATGATTGTTAAAAAGCTTATTCTTCTTCTGCTCCATGCTAATCGAGATAAATATTAGCAGAAATTGTCTTATTACTTACCTCCGTATAAGTAGGAGGTAAATCAGGGAATGCACTAGGCTAAAGTGATTCTCAAATATTTTAAAAGCTGCTTGCTATTTGATTGAAATTCGCTTCTTTCAGAGGCTGTGCCCAAAAAATTCAAAATATACATTTTATTTTCATATAAATATTTTAATATACAGAATTTTAATCAAAATCGTTAAAACCATCTTTGGGAAAATCAAAATTTTCTAAAAATGTCTATGTGAACTTTGTAAAAGGTTGTTTGGGATGAGGGGATTTTCCTCAAAGGCCTCGTGTCTCATCCCAAGAAGATACTAAACTTAAACACCAAGTTTGGTATTTAACCGACTTTTCGTTTTTGAGTTATCGTGTTCACAATCACAGGAACCTTTTTCTATTTTTTTTATACAGGAAACCCTAAAACACGTACTTCCGGTGAAATCTCGGTATCGAATTTTCAGGTGCAATACAATACCTTCTCTATACACTATGTATATAGTACGTATAGAGAAAGTAAAAGGTATATTTTTATTATCCGCCATACTGCCAATTTTGCACAAGGTAATATACAGAATGCACAACTATTTTGTCACACAAGCATGGAGATAAGTATTCCAGACATTTCCGAGACACGCCAGACAGAGTTTGAACCTTGGAACAAAACCTCAGTTTACTCACATCTCGTTATCTTGTCATAAGACATTTCCGAAAATGTAGTCAAGGCCTCCTACAACATTAAGAGGCCGATAATAAATTAGCTTTTATCAGACATTATCGCTTCAATGCAAATAAATGTGTATCTCTGGATGAAAGAAAATTCAGGGTCATAAATAAAGCGATAATAGAAGTGAGAAAAATAAGCTTTATTTATCTTTATAGAGTTTTATGAAACTAGTTGCATTTTTACTTTCTCTGCACGTTCCTACTGTGCATATAGTACTAGAGAACGTATTGTATTCCATCCAAAAATTCGATGTCGAGATTCCACCGGAAGTATTTTTTGAGAGCAGCTGACTCTAAAAAGGATGTTGAGATAAAGGTCTTTGTCCGCGCGCGCGCGCGCGCGTGTGTGTGTGTAAACTGAAATTAAATTAAAATTTATTTATGGACGCTCTTTAACTACTGGTTCCCAGCGTCCTATTCTATATTGGGCGTGAAAGCCGCTTAATTTTACTCAGAGGCATCTTCTATCAGGCTTGAGGCTCTTTTACGTACCGTAAATCTACGACACGGGACCAACGGGTTTACTTCCCTTCCGAAGGAAGCCATGCTAAGGATTTTTTGCACCCAAAAAAATCCATCGTTCTCCAGCGGGTTTGAACCCCCGACCTTGTGTATATGAAGTTAGCATGGTAACCATTACACCACGGAGGGCGAATGTGTGTGTGTGTGTGTGGCTCAGAAACGAAAAGACCGTTAAATACTAAACTTCGTATTTAAGTTAATATGTTCCAAGGATGACAACGAAAGTTTTCCAGATAATCCCCCCACCCCAAGCTACCCTCTACATGGATATTTTTTTCGAAAATTGTTATATTCTCAAAAATGATTTCATTAAAATCGCGCATTTTTAAGATGTTTACATGACACATGAAATAAATATTTTGAATTTTCTAGGAGTAGCTTCCGGAAACCTCTTCATGCTGGATTATTTTTGTATAACTGGTAAACCGTAAGACATAGACAAATATTATATACTACCAAAAAATGTAGAGCGTGTTACGTCATATTCTTTTTTTTCTTTTTTTTGTGAGGTTAAATATTTCCGAGATATTCCTTGTTATTAGTTTCAATTTTAAAATGCTTCGACTTTTCTCATATGAGAATTTCTCATTCTTATTTGTTTTCTCCTGTCCATGCAAGAAGAACTAAATTTCCATCATATAGCAACCAGCTTTCCAAATATTTGACAAACGCTTTGGCCTACTGTAATCTCCTATTCCCCTTCTACCTGAAAGGAACTTAAGCTTTTGTAAGAATAGTTATGGAATAGGTAGAGAAAGTCATGTGAATGGAACAACAGGTTTTTGTAATATCTAGAGGGGTTTTCTCAATTTCGTTAAGTCTAACTCCACACGCATTTAATCTGCTCATATGTAAGAACATAAATATTTTACGTTTGTCAAAAGTGTCTTCGTACTGTTTCGTGCCGTAATACTCGCTTAGCAACAGTAGTATAATAAATCTGTTGAAACGAATTCGTTTATAACCTATTCCATTCTAACTCCTTCGTAATCAAAAGTTATAAATCGTTATTTTACATAACCCTTTTGATTCATCTTTTATTTAGTAAATAGAGAAGAATGTATTCCATTCCACCCAAAAATTCTGACTTCTGAATAAAAAAAAAAAAAAAAAAGATATAAACCTGCGTGCATATATAGTTTCTCTGTGATGTACAATGTGCATTTTAGGCAGAGAAGGTATTCCACCCAAATATTTGATGTCGAGATTTCATCGGAAATGTGTGTTTTGCAGTCTCCGAGTGCAAAAAAGCGTTTTTAGAAAATCGTCCGTTTGTGCATGACTGTTTAACGCAAAATGGAAGAATCGGCGAACACTGAATTTGATATTTAAATTTTGCATCTTCCAAGGATGCCACATAAAGATTTTTGGGGAAATTACCCATCCCAACTACTCTTTAGATGGAATACGTTTCGAAAATTTTGATTTTCTCAAAAATGGCTCTTAACGATTTTAATTAAAATACCATATGTTTAAGTTATTTTCATGACAAATGAAGTGTATGTCTTGAATACGCTCTGAAGTCTTCTTTAACTTTGGATGACTTTTACATAACTAGTAAATCGTAAGAGATAGACAAAAACGTAAATTTTCCCATACTTATCTTTTCTCAAATGGGAGGTCTTTACTCATTTGTTTTATGCTGTTCAAAGACAGCGGAATTTCATAACCTGACATAGTGACAGCTTTTAAAGATCTGTTCTCCTATTAAAATATTTCTGGAAACGTTTATCTGGATTAACGTGAAGTAGATAAGTATGCTGAAGAATGGACAGAGAAAATATGTGAAAGTATCACATCAGATTTTTAGAAAAGGGTCATTGTGTCTTCATTTTACGCTGTGGACAGCATTATTCAAAAACGAAAATTCTGTGAAATTCCAAATTGGGTATTTAAATTCGACAAATACGACACGAAGTTTTACAACAAAATCCCCTTTACATGGAACATTTTTCGAATATTTTGACTATCTCAAAAATAGTTCTGACGACTTTGATTGAAATATCATTTGTTTTAGATATTTTCATGACAAATAAAATGTATATCTTGAATTTTCTGGGAATAGTCTTTGGATGATTTTTGCATAACTGGTAAGACAGACAAAATATTATTACATTTTTTTTTTAGTTATCCATTTCACAGATATTCGTTGCTATTGGTTTAAATGTCCCAACACTAAATATTTTTCTCAAAGGGGTGTCGACATTCGTTTTTATTTTGTTTTACTCCTAGCCATGCAGAGAGAACGGAAATTATAACGTGAACAGATATCCTCTAGCTCTTAAAGCATTGACTTTGTTTTAGTGTAGTGTATCCTCTTATTTCCCTTGTGCCTACAAGGAAATGCATAATACGATATTTCTGCTAATGTTTCTCAATTAGCATGAAGTAGATAAAATAGGTAATAAACTTTCGAACGAATAATTTGTTGCGGAATGGTAGAGAAAGACGTTAAATGTAAACCATCAATATTTATTTGGGGGGCATTAATACATTTTACTTTCTCTAGCCCCATATGTACAATGTATATAGGGATAGAGAAGGTATAGTAATGCACCCAAAATTTCGATGTCGAGATTTCACCGGAAATACGTGTTCTCATGTGTTACTTTCTCTATATGTACTATGTACATAGTGTATAGAGAAAGTATTGTATTCCACCCAAAAATTCGATACCGAGATTTCACTGGAAATACATGTTTTAGGACCCCCTGAATCAAAAAAAAAAAAACATTTTCAGAAAAAGGGCCGTATGTGTGTCTGTCTGTGTGTGTCTGTTGACAGCATAGCTCTAAAACAAAAATACCGTTAAATACTAAACTTGGTATTTAGATTTGGTAATCTTCCAAGAATGCGACACGAAGATTTTCAAGAAAATCCCCCACCCCCAACATGGAAAATTTTTCGAAAATTTTGATTTTCTAAAAAATGGCTCTGACGATTTTGATTAAAATCCCTGCATTGAAGATATTTACATACCAAATAAAATTTATATCTTGAATTTTCTGGGAATAGTCTGTGAAGACCCGTTTATTCTGGCCGATTTTTGCTTAATTGCTTAACTGTAAGAGATAGACAAAAACTTGCTACACAGAAAATGTAGATCTCGTCAAAATACACAATTTATGTCCTTTACATTTTTGTTGTGGAGGTAACCGATTCTGAGATATTCCTTGTTATTGGTTTCAGTTGTGGAGTACTTATATTTTTCTCAGACAGTTAAGTGTCCCGGTTTTCTTTTGTTCTACTCCTGGCTAAGCAAAGAAGCGATTTGCAATGACAATCGCATACCGACAGCTTTTACAACATTTGACTATCACTTTAGCATAGTGTATTCCCTTAGTTCCGTTTTGCTTATAAGGAACTAAGTAATAAGAATATTCTGCTAATGTTTATCTCGATTAGCAAGGTGCAGAAAGAAGAACAATCTTATGTAAGACGTTTGTAGAATAGCTAGAGAAAGTCATGCGAATGTATCACATCAGATTTTTATAAGTATTATAATGTATTGCATATTGTGCATATTATTGCGTGTTTTATACTCAAATTAAACTGATGTATACTTTGACGTGCACGAATGTGTCACATGAATCTTAACTTTCTCTACACGTACTATACGCATAGTGTATAGAGAAGGTTTTGCATTCCACCAAAAATTCGATACCGAGATTTCACCGGAAATATACGTTTTAAGGTCCCCTGAATAAAAAAAGTAATTTCAGAAAAAGGTCCGCGTGCGCATGTGTGTGTCTGTGAACACGATAACTCAAAAAAGAAAATTCGCTAAAGTACCAAAATGGTATATTAAGTTTAGTATCTTTCAATGATGCGACACGAAGATTTTCAAGAAAATCCCCCCACCCCAAACTGCCCTTTACATGGAAAAAATTTCGATTTTTTTTTTTATTTTCTCTTAAATAGCTCTAACGATTTTTATTAAAACCTCTTAATTTAAGATATTTACATGCCAAATAAAATGTATATTTTCAATTTTCTGGGAATAGTCTCTAAATATCCCTCTATTTTGGATGATTTTTATTGAATTTTGCATAACTGGTAAACCGTAAACGATAGACAAAAACGCATTACAGAAAAATGTAGATCACGATAAAGCACACAATTTATGTCATATACATTTTTTCCGTGGAGTTGATCGTTTTTGAGATATTCCTTGTTATTGGTTTCAGCTTTAAAAAACATACTTTTCTCAGCCCGCCTGGGTAGTGTGGTGGTAGCGCGTCTGTCTCACATTCAACAGGTTAGGAGTTCGAATCTTGCTTGGGGTGAGTTACCCGGGTAAGGTTTTTTCGGGGGTTTCCCTTATCTTGAGAAGACGAATGTCGAGTAATTTTAAGCTCCATGGACCCCGAGATCATTTGAGCAGCATTTCACCAATTTCATTCATCGTCCGATATGACAAAAAAAAAAAAAAAAAAATTCTCATACAGGAATTTGTCAACTCCTGTCCATAAAAACAAAGGAACTTCAGTCACATAGCAACCATCTTTTGACTATCATTTTAACCTATGGTACTCCCTTATTTCCCTTCTACTTACAAGGAAGCAAGTAATACGACTATTTCTGATAATTTTTTCTCGATTAGCATGAAGTAAATAGAAGTATAAGCTTGTTACAATAATTGCTGCAGGGATGAAGAGAAAGTCATATGAATGGAACACGTCAGATGTTTTTCGCAGTATATAAATATATGTATGTATACAAGTTCTCGACAAGTTCTATGTTCAGTGGCTTGCTGGCCACAACGAACCTACAGAATGCTTTCTAATCTAATCTGTCGGAATGGCAGTTCATCATGTATACTGCCATAATAATAATAATAATAATAATAATAATAATAATAATAATAATAATTCGAAAAGTTTTCCATGTAAACGGTAGTTGAAAATCTTCGTGTCGCATCCTTGGAAGAAACCAAACCTAAATACCAAGTTTGGTATTCAACGGTCTTTTCGTTTTTGAGCTATGCTGTCCACACACATACACACACACACACACTTTTTTCTGAATTTTTTTTTTTTTTTTTGGATTCAGGGGGTCCTAAAACGTGTAGATATTTCCGGTGTAATCTCGGTATCGAATTTTTGGGTGGAATACAATATTCCTCTATACACTATGTACTTAGTACGTGTAGAGAAAGTAAAACCAGGGTATTATATTACTCATACTATTTATTTATATTAATAAGATTGTACATTGTATTATTGCATTGGCAGCGCTGACATCGGGCCATGTCCTAAGCAGTGACATAAAGTATCTATTACCAATGTGTTTGGTTTGCTGGACAAATGCAGCTTAAAGCAAAGGAAAATGTTGCAGCACTTCAATTTCACGTAGTATTGTGGATGAACAGAAAGTACGTCTGTGCTACCGAACTGGTTTCGAAAAGCAGCTCTTGTGCACACAACACTGCATCAAAGCGCTCTGTTGATTATATTGACAGCGCTCTTGAACGCCTCATCACATGACAAACACACACATTCAGCCTACATACGCGTTTCTCCAGTTGGGGAAACTTTTGAACGGTTCGCGTTAAGCGAGTTTCCCTAGGTAAAACGTTCTCATACAGTACAAACAAAATTGGTCTTAGAGCTTAAAAAACCTGATGTGTTACATTAACATGACTTTGTGTACATCTCTGCAACAAATTATTGTTGAAAAGCTGGTTGCTATGTGACTGAAGTTCCTTTGTATGGACAGGACTTGACAAATTCCTGTATAAGAAAAGTTTAGAGTTGAAACCGAATGTATCAAAAACGCCCAACTCCACGAAACAAAGCATGTAATGTAAAGAGCTCTACATGTTTTGTTAAGTAAGTTTTTGCCTATCTCTTACGGTTTACCACTTATACAAAACTCCGCTAAATTCATCCAGAATAAACATGTCTTCAGAGGCTATTCCCAGATGATTCAAAATATACATTTTTATACTTCATATAAACATATTTAATATACAACATTTTAATCAAAATCATGAGAGCCATCTTGAGAAGATCAAAAATTTAAAAAATGTTTCTATATTAAGGGTAGTTGGGGTGGGGAGATTTTCTTGAAAATCTTCGTGTCGCATCCTTGGAAGATAGGAACCTAAATACTAAGTTTGATATTTAACGGACTCGTTTTGTTTTTCAGCTATACTACAACATACACACTGTCATTTTTCTAAAAATGCCTTTTTGGATTCAGGAGATCTCAAAACATATTTCGGTGAAATCTCGGTATCGAATTTTTGGATGTAATGCAATACTTTCTCCATACACTATGTGCATAGTACGTAGAGAAAGTAAAAATCTGATGTGCTACGTTCACATGACTTTCTCTAGCCACTCTGCCACAAACTATACTTACAAAAGCTCCTATATAGTACAAACAAAATTAGTCTTTAATATAGCTTAAAAATCTGATGTGTTACGCTCACAGGAGTTTCTCTGCCCACTCTACAATAAACTGTGCTTACAAAAGCTTATTCTTCTAACTACTTCATGCTTATGAGATAAACATCAGCGGAAATGGTTTGCATTTTGGCTTTGCAAAAGAGAAAGATATAAATGTAATAAGCTAGGGCTGTAATCAAATCTTTTAAAAGCCGATCACAGTATGATGGTTTTGAAATATCGCTCTCTTTGCTTGGCCAGGAGAAAAAAAACAAATAACGACTTCTCATTTAAGAAAAACCTGATATGTTCCATTCACATGTCTTTCTCTACATCTCTAACAGATTATTGTTAAAAAGTGCATTGTTCTACTTCATACTTATGAGATAAACATTATCGGAAATCATTTAAATGTCCTCGTAAAAGAGAAATATGGAAATACAATAAGCTAAGGGTGTAATCAAATCTTTTAAAAGTCGATTACTATGTGATGGTTTTGAAATACCGATCTTTTTGCTTGACCTGGAGAAAGAAACAACGAATAACGACTTCCCATTAAAGGAAAACCTTATATATTCCATTCACATGAGTTTCTCCACCTGCTCTACAAACTATTCTTAAAAATCTGATGTGTTCCATTCACATGGCTTTCTCGACATCTCTAACAGATTATTGTTAAAACGTGTATTCTTCTATCTACTTCATTCTAGTCGAGATGAACATCAGCAAAAACGGTCTTATTACTCATTTCCTTATAAGTAAAAGGAAAATAAGGGAATACATTAGCCTAAACTGACAGTCAAATCTTTTAAAATGTTGTTGCTATGGAATTGAAATCAGTTTCTTTGCGTGGCCAGGAATTGACAAGTTCCCGTATAAGAAATGAGTCATTATTTTAAAACTGAAATCAATAACCAGGTTTATCTCGAAAACGGTTAACTCCACGAAAAAAATGTATATGACATAAATAGTATTTTATCGAGAGTGTAGGAGTAAGCTTGTCCATCTCTTACGGTTTACCTGATATGCAAAATGAAGAGGTCTTAAAAGGCTATTCCCAGAAATTTCAACATATATTGACATGACAAAAAATGAATAATTTTTATTGTTAATTATTGAAGCAATAACAACTCCCCGTATTTACGGGCTGTCAACAAGGACAGAGTGAACTATATAAAATTAAAAAAAAGCGTATGTTTCTATTCACTTCATGCTAATTAGCAGAAATAGTCTTATTACTTGCTTTCTTGTAAGTAGAAGCGAAATGAGGGAGTTCCATAGGTTAAAATGATAGTAAAAAGCTGGTTGCTATGTAACTGAAGTTCCTTTGTTTGTATGCACAGGAGTTAAGAAATTCCTGTATGAGAAAAGTATGTTTTTCAAAGCTAAAACGAAAAACCAGGAATATCTTAAAAATGATCAACTCCACGAAAAAAATGTATATGACATAAATTGTGTGTTTTATCGTGAGCTACAATTTCTGTGCAGTAAGTTTTCCCCCATGTTTTACGGTTTAGCAGTTATGCACAATTCCGTAAAATTCATCCAGAATAAAGTAGTCTTCAGGGGCTATTCCCAGAAAATTCAAGATATACATTTTATTTGTCAGATAAATATCTTTAATACACGATATTTTAATGAAAATCGTTAGAGCCATTTTTAAGAAAATCAAAATGTTCAAAATTTGTTCCATGTAAAGGGTAGTTTGGGGTGGGGGGATTTACTTGAAAATCTTCGTGTCGCATCCTTGGAAGATACCAAACTTAAATACCAAGTTTGGGCTTTAACGGTCTTTTCGTTTTTGAGCTATGCTGCCCACAGTCAGTCAGATAGACACACACACACACACACACACACACACAGACACACGGACATTTTTTTAAAAACGTTTTTTTTTTATTCAGGGAGTCAAAATATGTATTTCCGGTGAAATCTCGGTATCGAATTTTTGGGTGCAATGCAATACCTTCTCTATACACTATGTACATAGTTCGTATAGAGAAAATAAAGAGTAGTTAGTACATTTGAAACTCTTCTATAAAGATAATATTGTAAAGACCTCTTTATTCTGGGTGAGTTTTGCAGAATTTTGGTTAACGGTTAAACCGTAACAGATAGAAACTTAATACACACAAAATGTAGACCTCGTTAAAACACATACTTTGTCATATACGTTTTTCTTGTAGAGTTGGCTGTTTTTGAGTTATTCCTTTCAGTTTTAAACTACCTAATTATTCTCAAATGGGGCCGTGCAAAGCGAACCTAGCCTCAATTGTTTCACAAGCGACCAGCGTTTTAAATAAGTAGCTGTAGCATAATGAATTCCCTTATTCTCTTCTCTCTACAATAAAGCAAGCAATATGACCAATTCTGCTAATGTTTATCTCGATTAGAATCAATAGATAAAATATTTGTAAGAATAGTTGTATTTTAAACAACTAGAGAATGTTATTTCGTCAACACATCCGATTTTTGCTTTCTCTACAAAAAAAAAAAAAAAAAACATTTTTGGAAAAAGGTCCGTGTGTCTGTGGACAGCATAGCTCAAAAACCAAAATACCGTTAAATATAAAACTTGGTATTTAAGTTTGATATCTTCCAAGGATGCGACACGAAGGTTTTCAAGAAAATCTCCCCACCCCAAACTACCCTTTATATGGGAAAAAAAATCGAAATTTTTAATTTTCTCATAAATTGCTGTAACGATTTTGATTAAAATCTCATATATTTAAGATATTTACATGCCAAATAAAATGTATATCTTGAATTTTCTGGGAATAGCCTCTGAAGACCTCTTTATTCTGGATGATTTTTATTGAACTTTGCATAACTGGTAAACCGTAAGGGATAGACAAAAACTTACTGCACAAAAATGTAGATCACGATAAAGCATACAAGTTATGTTACATATATATATATATATATATATATATATATTTTTTGTGTAGTTGATCCTTTCTGAGATATACCTTGTTATTGGTTCTAGCTTTAAAAAAATATACTTTTCTCATACAGGAGTTTTCAACTTGCAAGGAAGCAAGTAATAAGACTATTTCTGTTATTTTTTTCTCGATTAGCATGAAGTAAATAGAAAGATAAGCTTTTTAACAATAATTTGATTTCGATTTGTGGAGAAAGTCATGTGAATGGAACACATCAGATTTTGTAATAATGTTTTTTTGAAGAATGGGTTGAGAAAATCATATCAGTGTAACGCATTGAACTATTCCTCTTGTCATGCAAAGAAACGGAATTTCAAATCATCAGTTGGCAACCAGCTCTTAAAAGAATTATTTAAAATATATTTTATGTTACATTCGCTTTAACTTTCAGCTCATATTGTTTGGTTTTTTCTCCCCGTAGGTTACCCAGTTAACTATGTGATGACCTTTCAGGTCTACCCCTGTACCATAACACTTTCGCTTCCTGCCAAGCAGATGGCGATAGAGTGCCACAGTGTGAATGGACAAGCAGAATTCGTTAATGCACCATTCAGTGTAGCTGATTTAACTATTTTAGGAGAGACGGCAGCATGTTGCTATTACCATATATTTTTCAGTCTTATTAGTGTATTAGACCAAAGTTGGAACTTTGGGTCGTGGTATTAAATATCCAATTTACCTGGGCTACTGAGGGGAACCATGAAAAAACAAAACAAAAGGGGAGGGGGGAAACAGCCAGATTGGTTGCATCTCGAGATTTAAAATATTTGACTATCCCGTAAAGCCAAAGGATAGAGCGGGGAAATTCCATGCGCTACCTAGGCGTCACTCTTGATAAAAGCATAGCTGTTCGCGAACACGTGCAGGGAGCGTCGAACAGAGCTGGGAGGGAGGGTGGCTGCTCTATATCCTGTTCTGGCCTCCCAAATGCCGGTTCACTTAAAGTTACGTCTTTTCAAAGCCCTTATAGTCCTTCTGTTGCTCTATACCTGCGAGATATGGGGCATGGCAGCAGACACCTGGCTTCTCTGCTTACAGCGAATACAGAATGGAGGGTTCAGGTCTATCTACTCTGTATGTCGTCGCTTCTCAGTTGGCTACTGCATGAAGCTTCGGCCCTCCCTTACGCCGAGGGTGTAATTAGGCGCCAGGCTCAAACTTTCTTCGCTAGATTGGGCCAACAAGACAACGCCCTTGTCAGATCACTGCGGGACTAATTAGAAATTGAATGCCCATGCAGGTAGTACCGGATTCCCCGCATGGCTTGCAGGCACCCCCCGGTAACAACGGTTTCAATCCAGCCAACAGCAAAAAAACTTAAATATTTCCTTCCCCCCCCCCCGCCCCCAAACTTGGGACTGGTCATCTAAAACTCAACATGAAGTAATGAGCAAACAAGACATCCGCGGAGCAGCTATTCCTGAAAATAACAACCGTTGAGTCTATCAGTCAGTAGTGCTCCCTCCTTAACACCAACACCCTAAAATCCAAATCTCAACCCATCCCTACATCCCTGTGGTTAAGCCCTTACCAGGGTAGGTACACAGCAACTCCATCTATGCTCACCATGAGTCTACAAGATCTCGTACACACACAAACAAAGCCTGCTCCATTTACCAGAAAGAAATGAGACAATTTCTACAAATGCTTGCGTAGATTAACTTGATGTAGGCTCATGTGTAAAAGAATTAGCGTTTGTAACAATAGTTTGTGCAAGAGCGAGTAGAGACAGTCATGTGAGTGCAGCACAAAAGCGTTTTTCTTTCTTTATGCTCCGACACTGATGCAAGGTTAACACGTGACGTTCTCAAGCCGCAAGTAGTTTACAAAACGTGATTCCTGGAAAACAAATTCCCATTTATCGCTATGGGCATTTGCGGTTAGAGTCGGTTCCTACACAAACATGACGTCATGTTTTGCATAACACTCGTTAAGTCTTAATTTCTGTTTCAAAACATGAAACTGCAATAAAGAATTGAGCACCACAGAGTTAATTACTTTGTCATGTTCCCTTGCAGGAAGTTGTCACATTGTTATTCTCTCGCGTCTGGTAGTTTTGTTTTGAGTCTAGGACCTAGGCTCGAAGTATAATTGCATGCAACAGCTGCCGCTGCCTCCGAGCAAGCAAAATAATAATAAATCTGATGTGTTCTATTCAAATGACTTGTTATCCTCACAAAAGATTATTCTTTTATTTAGCTCATGATGACCGAGATAAACATTAGCATAACATTGCTGTTATTATTTGCTTTCTTGTAAGCTAAGGGAATGCAATGGCCGAAGCGATCGTCAAATCTTTTAAAAGCTGGTCGCCAAGTGATATATTGAAATACGGTTCTCTATGCATACCCAGGAATAAAACAAAAGAAATGTGAAATGAATGACATCCCGTAAGAAACGTTTAGATATTTTAAAATTGAAACCAATAACAGGTAATATTTTTGAAATTGCATAAATTGTCTGTTTTAATGAGATCTAGGTACATTGTTAATCTATTTTTTTTTTTTCAAACAAGTCCTGTGTAGGACAGGAGTTAGGTAGAGTCAGGCGGAAAAATTCAATGCTATAGCTGGGATTTGAACCACGGATCTCCCGGTCTCTAGTCTGTTGTTCTACCGCTGAGCTATCATGGTAACATGCCGGCACGGCATTAAATTCCTCAACTGACCATGTTTCCGATAAACCACAAGGTGATCTCAAATTATTTTGAGATAACATACCCCAATGGCGACGTACAATGTCATGGTACATCAATGGTTAGATCAGGCATGGCGAATAGTACTCACAAGATGTGAACAGATTACCTGTAGTCGCCACTAGCGCACATACATACACACACACGCGCGCCAGATGGAACCGGAGGTTTTGATACCTTTTCTTGTGGTGAAATCGCATATCAAGGATTTTATTGCTATATTTGTTCTAATGGTATTTATTACTAACAGGGCATATTTAATGTTTGCCCAGCAATTGCGTTGTAAGCATTATAATTGCAAGTATAATTGCGTAACATATCATAAAAACGCAATATAAATTAATGTGTTACTTGGCAGTTCTTCCACAGTTTGCCGAGATAAACCAATAGCTATGAAGGAATTTATCATTGAAGGACATAGTTCTATTGCAGCTGTTAGTAGGCATTCTTCACAAATTCACCTTGTGCAAAAGGTTACATTGATCCAGGCAGGTCCCTAGCAATTTTGTAGCTAACGCACAGCCCCGGTGGGTAAGGAGATTTTCCTGAAAATCTTCGTGCCGAATGCTTAGAAGATGCTGAACTTAAATTTCAACACTTACCGTGTTCAGAGATACGGACACACGCGCGCGAACCTTTTTCTAAAATTGATTTTGGGACACAGAGGACTCCTAAACGTACTATGTACGAAGTATAGAAAGTAAAAATACAGGCTGCAGCTCTACGTATAAATAAATCTTCTTACAAAATATTCTTCTTCTTTCTACTTCATGCTAATCCAGATAAGCATTAACAGAATGGTATTATTACCTAGTTGCTTATGTATAACTAGAAGAAAACTAAGGGAATATACCGGGCTAAAGCGATAGTCAAATCTTTTAAAAGCTGTCGCGGTATTATTGACATTTGGCTATCTTAGCACGGCCAGGACTACAACAGAATATATATGAAATGAACTCGGTAAAAGTATAATTTCTGTTACAGAATGGTATACATATTTTTAAATTGAAACCAATAACAAGGACCCTGATTAAAAATATATATTATTAATTGTGTTTTATTACGAGATCGAAACTTTTTGTGTTGTAAGTTTTTGTCCATCTCTTAGGGTTTACCAGTTATGCAAAATTCATTTAGAATGAAGAGGAATTCAATATATATAGAGGTTGACATATAATTTAAAAACTTTTTTTTTTCTTTGATATTTTTAATAAATGAGTTCAAAACTGATTACAATTAATTGACTTCTTACTTAATTTCAACTAAATAAGAATATTTATATATCTTACTTGTTTAGGAGTTCAAATCATAATAGGTTTATTCTTAGCAATACATTGTTCAGCTCACATTGATTTAGCCTATTTTATGTAAATATCTCTAATATACAGCATTTTAATCAAAATCGTAGTCATTTTTGATAAAATGTTGTATTCTATGTAAAATTTTTTCATGTAAAGGAGAGGGGGGCAGTTTCCTAAAAATATTAATGTCGCACTCTTGGAAGATATCAAACTTGGTATTAAATTAATTTTTGTTTCCGAGTTATTATACCGGACCTTTTTTTAACGATGCTTTTGGATTTGATGACCCTCAAAACGTGTATTTCCGGCAAAATCTTGTATCGAAATTTTGTGTGGAATACAATACCTTCCCTACCAACTATGCAGAGCTCATTAAAATACGCAGTTTAATAGAATATATAGGATTATTCAAAAATACCTTTACAACGTTTGGGGATGGATTCCTGAAATTGAAACAGGAAAATATTTTTTATTTATGTACAGATGAACTATTTTAACCTGCATAGTTGGCCCCGTGATGCCATGGCTACATGTCATTTATCAGATGTGTAAAACATTCCTCCAGCACGTGATGTCTACAGGGACTTCATTCGGAACACTCTCCCAGACTTATTAGAAAATATGCCTCTACAAATAAGATGAAACATGTGGTTTAGACCCATTAGTTCCAGATGCACTGGCTGGTATCTAGTACAACAAATGGATAGGTAGAGGAAGACCAGTACGTTCCCCCGACCTCAAGCCTTTGGATTTTTATCTTTTGGGGGCACCTTGAACTATTGGTTTATGCAGTAGACCTCCCGGATGAATAAAATTCTTAATCTACCTACGTGTCATGTAAGCCTACGAAATCATACGACATCGACTGGCAGAATTTGACATTCCACGTTTCGACGAGTGCATGAGTGTCTAGACCTCTAGACGCAAGAGGATGTCATTTGCTATAAGTAGTGTTTGTGTGAAACAAGCCCACTTAAAAAATAGAATACTGTGTCACTTTAAAATGTTATGATTAATAAGATTTTGAACCTCAGTAAGTCGAGAACGAAGGCATTTGGGACATGCGTTTATGTGAATTTTCATTTTCTCTACCCGTACTATGTACATAGTGTGTAGAAAAGGTATTGTAATGCATCCAAAAATTCCATACCGAGATTTCACCGGAAATACATGTTTGAAGACCCCCTGAATCAAAAAAGAAAAGTTTTTTAAACATGTCATGTGTGTGTGTGTGGGAAGCATAACTCAAAAACGAAAAGACCGTTAAAAACTAAACTTGATATTTAGGTTTGGTATCTTCCAAGGATGCGACACGAAGATTTTCAAGAAAACCCCCACCCCAACTACCCTTTACATGGAACTTTTTTCGAAAATTTTGAGTTTCTAAAAAATTGCTCTAACGAATTTGATTAAAACATCGTATATTAAAGATATATATATCTGACAAATAATATGTATGTCTTGAATTTTCTGGGAATAGACTCTGAAGACTACTTTATTCTGGATGAATTTTAAGGAATTTTGTATAACTTAAACCGTAAGAGATAGATAAAAACTTAACACACAACAAAAGTAGAGCACATTAAAGCACACAATTTATGTTATATACATTTTTTTTTTTTTTTTTTTTTTTTTTTTTTTTTTGTGGAGTTGGTCGTTTTTTAGATATTCCTTGTTTTTGGTTTCAGCCTTGAAAAACGTATACTTTTCTCATACAGGAATTTGTCAATTCGTGTCTATACAAAGGAACTTCAGTCACATAGCAACCAGCTTTTGACTATCAGTTTAAGCTATGGTACTCCCTTTTTTCGCTTCTACTTACTAGGAAGCAAGTAATAAGATTATTTCTGTTAATTTTTTCTCGATGAGCATGAAGTAAATGAAAGCATAAGCTTTTTAACAATAATTTGTTACAGAGATATAGAGAAAGGCATGTGAATGGAACACATCAGATTTTTTTTCTTATTTTGATATAAGGAACCTGTAAAAGTGTTTTTGAATGATTCTGTATATAATATAAATTACGTTTTGCTTATGCTCAATTTTCATTGTGGGCGATACTTGAAAACAAAAGAAAGGTGTTTTGTCTGCTCGCACATTCACCTGGCTGCTAACACGTGCTGCCTGCTGGTAATTTAAGCTACTTGACTGCGGTGGATTCTGGAAACTACCCGACACAACCAGTTTGGCGGCAGTTTACAACACAACCAAACAACAGGTGTTTAATCGTCTGTTCGTGAACGTAATCTAACAGAAGAATATAAATTACTTGGATAAAAGAAGTGTAATTTACATCCATATTATCTTCTCTGCCGTCTACCTAGTTAAGTAGAGGTACTATTGCATTTCGCCCAAAAACTGACTCAAGAGATTTTCTCGGACATACATGTTTTGAGCCCTCTGATTAAATTAAAAAAAAATCTGATGTGTTCCATTCACATGACTTTCTCGACATCGCCAAAACAAATTATTGTTAAAAAGCATATTCATCTACCTACTTTATATAATGGCGATAAACATTAGCAGAAATTGTCTTAATTACTTGCTTCCTTGTAAGTAGAAGATAAATAAGCAAATACACTTGGCTAAAACGATAGACAAATCTTTTGAAAGCTGGCTGCCAAGTGGTTGAAATCCGTTTCTATGCGTGGCCTGGAGTTTCCAACTTTCCGCGTGAGAAAAGTCTATTTAAATCTGAAACAAATAACAAGGAATATCTCAGACAGCCAAATTCCACGAAAAACTGTATATGACTTAAATTGTGTTTTAATGAAATCTTTATTTTTGTGTAGTAAGATTTTGTCTACCGCTTACGGTTTACCAGTTACACAAAATTCCTGGGAATAAAGAATTCTTTAGAGGCTATTTCCAGAAAATTCAAGATATACATTTTATTTGTCATGTAAAATATCTTTAAGATATGGTATTGTAATCTAAATCTTTCGAGCCATTTTTGAGAAAATCAAAATTTTTGAATATTTTTCCATGTAAAGGGTAGTTTGGGGTGGGGGATTTTTCACAAAATCTTCACGTCGCATCCCTGGAAGACAATAAACTTAAATACCAAGCATAGTGTTGACAGACCATTTTCTAAAAATGTTTTTTTTTAATTCAGGAGACCCGAAAATGTGTATTTCGTTGAAATCTCGGTATCGAATTTCTGGGTGTTGCTAATTTCGTCTCGAAGCAGATCAAACCAGACACTTGTTTGACCAGCAGGAGTGATTATCACTCTCTAAGCTAATTACGCCAAACAGAGATTATTAGATACTAATGCCATTTGTGAATTGAATGACGCAATGAAAATATGTTAAAGAGTTCCTATCTGAAGGCCATAGACGTCAGCCAGTTGAGTGCGATTTTTGGCTTGTGACGCAATATTGGTATCAGAACCTTCTTGACACTTGCAGACTTGTTTAACAGGACATAGCAGCTGGCCCGCTCGATACGCTGACCCATTCCGCTCAGGTTTCTCTGCGATGGAACACAAACCAATTTATATTGTATTTCCTGACAATTTAGCTCAAATATTAAAGCGCCAATGCAATTTCAACCAATCGCTGTCATTGGAGTGGAGCGATATTGTCGATGTTCATTTCTTTGAAATCTTGTCGCACCTGACGTTCGTTTGTTTAATCTCCTGTCTTGGTTATTGGCAACAAAGTGACAATCCAGTCAGCCAACCTTCACTATTAATACCCGTCAATTGCACGATTGTACTTACAATTAATTCAGTTGCAATGGGTATTCTAAGTTTTATCCAGCTCATAATGTATTTAGTTAATCTTATGTGTACCATTCACATGACTTTCTCCATATCCCTGCAACAAATAATTCTTAAAAAGCTTATACTTCTATTTACTTTATGCTAATCAGAAAAAAATAGCAGAAATAGTCTAATTACTCGCTTCCTTGTCAGTAGAAGCGAAATAAGGGAAAACTGTAAGTTAAAGTGATAGTCAAAAGCTGGTTGCTATGTCAATGAAGTTCCTTTGTCTATATGGATAGGAGTTGACAAGTTCCTGTATGAGAAAAGTATACGTTTTCATAGCAGAAACCAAAAATAAGGAATGTCACGAAAACGACGAACTCCACGAAAAAAATGTATATAACATAAATTGTGTGTTTTAATGTGTTCTACATTTTTTGTGTGGTAAGTTTTTGTCCATCTCTTACGGTTTAGCAGTTATTCAAAATTTAGTAAAATTCATCCAACTACTCTTCAGAGGCTATTCCCAGAAAATTCAAGAGATACATTTTATTTGTCAGGTAAATATGTTTAATATACGAAATTTTAATCAAAATCGTTAGAGCCATTTTTGAGAAAATCAAAATTTTCGAAAAAAGTACCGTGTAAAGGGTAGTTGGGGGTGGGGGGATTTTTCTCAAAATCTTCGTGTCGCATCCCTGGAAGATACTAAACTTAAATGCCAAGTTTGGTATTTTACCGACTTTTCGTTTTTGAGTTATCGTGCTCACAGACACACGGACACACACACACACACACACACACACACACACACACACGGACCTTTTTGTGAAAATGCTTTTTTTTTTTTTATATTGGGGACCCTAAAACACATATTTCCGGTGAAATATCGGTATCGAATTTTTTGGTGGAGTGCAATACTTTCTCTATACACCATGTACATAGTGCGTATGGAGAAAGTAAAAACCTGATGTGTACCATTCACATGACTTTCTCCATATCCCTGCAACAAATAATTCTTAAAAAGCTTATACTTCTATTTACTTTTATGCTAATCAGAAAAAATTAGCAGAAATAGTCTTATTACTCGCTTCCTTGTAAGTAGGAGCGAAATAAGGGACAACCGTAGGTTAAAGTGATAGTCAAAAGCTGGTTGCTATGTCAATGAAGTTCCTTTGTTTATATGGATAGGAGTTGACAAGTTCCTGTGTGAGAAAAGTATACGTTTTTCATAGCAGAAACCAAAAATAAGGAATGTCACAAAAACGACGAACTCCACGAAAAAAATGTATATAACATAAATTGTGTGTTTTAAAGTGCTGTACATTTTTTGTGTGGTAAGTTTTTGTCCATCTCGTACGGTTTAGCAGTCATTCAAAATTTAGTAAAATTCATCCAGAATGAACTACTCCTCAGAGGATATTCCCAGAATATTCAAGATATACATTTCATTTGTCAGGTAAATATGTTTAATATCCGAAATTTTAATCAAAATCATTACAGCCATTTTTGAGAAAACCAAAATTTTCGAAAAAAGTGCCATGTAAAGGGTAGTTGGGGGTGGGGGGATTTTTCTCAAAATCTTCGTGTCGCATCCCTGGAAGATACTAAACTTAAATACCAAGTTTGGTATTTTACCGACTTTTCGTTTTTGAGTTATCGTGTTCACAGACACACACACACACACACACACACACACACACACACACGGACCTTTTTGTGTAAATTTCCTTTTTTGGATATTGGGGACCCTAAAACTTATATTTCCGGTGAAATCTCGGTATCGAATTTGTTGGTGGAGTGCAATACTTTCTCTATACACTATGTACATAGTGCGTATGGATAAAGTAAAAAAGGAGTGAAAGTAATCATTATTTGTGTTTCTTATGTATGAGATGAATGCAATAACCTCAAATAAAATAACGTTTGTTTCCATTTCATGTATTAGTTATTAAAAGCTGGAATAAAATAATTGTTCCCTATTTCTATTGTTGCTATCGATATCCCTACATCGGCTATAGGCACGGTCGGCCATATAATTCATGAGCCAGTTAAGAAAGAAAAAAATAATCTGATGTGCTCCATTCACATAAGTTTCTCTACATCTCTGTAACAAATTATTGTTAGTAAGCATCTACTTCATGTTAATCGAGATGAACACTAGCAGAAACTGTCTTATTACTTACTTTCCTGTAAGTAGAAGGGAAATAAGAGAATACATTAGGCAGAACCGACAGATGTTTTAAAATGTGGTTGCTTTGGCAATGAGATGCGTTTCTTTGCGCGGCCAGGAGTTGACCTAGTTCCCGTATGAAAAGAAGTTTTAAATATTTTAAAACTGAAACTAATAATAAGGGATATCTCGAAAACGGCCAACTCCACGAACAAATGTATGTGATATAAATTGTGTGCTTTAAGAATATCTATATTTGTTGTATAGTAAGTTTTTGTCTAACTCTTACGGTTTACCAGTTATGCAAAATACAATAAAAATCATCCAGAATAAAGAGCTCTTCAGAGTCCATTCGCAGAAAATTCAAGATATACATTTTGTCATTATATTTCTTAAACATAAGAGATTTTAATGAAAATCGTTAGAGCCATTTTTGAGAAAAACAAAATTTTCGAAAATTTTTCCATGTAAAGGGTACTTTGGGGTGGGGGAATTTTCTAAAAATCTTCGTGTTGCATCTTGGCAAGATACCAAATTTAAATACCAAACTTGGTAATTAACGGTCTTTTCGTTTTGGAGCTATGCTCTGTCTCTCCCCCCCCCCTCTGTCTCTCTCAAACACACACACGGATCTTTTTCTAAAAATCTGACGTACTCCATTCACATTACTTTCTCTAAATAGCTGTAACAAATTGTTGTTAAACAGCTTATTCTTCTATCTACTGTATGGTAATCAAGATAAACAGCAGAAATTGTCTTAACTGCTTCCTTGTAAGTATAAGGTAAATGACAGAATACACTAGGCTAAAACGATAGTTAAATGTTTTAAAATCTGGTTGCCATGTGGATATAATTCGTTTCTATGCATTGCCAGGAGTTTACAACTTTCCGTGTGAGAAAAGTAAGTATTTGAAATCTGAAATAAAAAAAACAAGGAATATCTCAAAAATAGTCAATTCCACGAATAAATGTGTGACATAAACTGTGTGTTTTATTGGGATCTACATATTTGTGTAGTAAGTTTTTGTCTATCGCTTACGGTTTACCAGTTACACAAAGTGCAGCAAAATTCATCCAGAATAAAGAGGTCTTTAGAGGCTATTCCACAAAATTCAAGATATACAGTTTATTTGTCATTTAAATATCTTTAAGATATGTTACTGTAATCAAAATCTTTAGAGCCATTTTTGAGAAAATCAAATTTTTTTGAAATTTTTCCACGTAAAAGATAGTTTGTGAATGGGGGGATTTCCCTCAAAACCTTCGTGTCGCATCCTTGTAAGATATCAAACTTAAATACCAATTTTGGTATTTTACAGTTTTGAACTGTGCTGTCCACAGACACAAACAGACGAGCGCGCGGAAGTTTTTCTAAAAAGAATTTTCGGACCCAGGGGACCCCAAAAAATATATTTCCGGTGAAATTTTGACATCGAATTTTTGGGTGGAATACAGTACAGTATGTACATAGTACATTCGGGCTAGAGAAAGTAAAAACTTTCATTTAATTGCTGACTTCGTCTCGAAGCAGATCAAACCAGACACTTGTTTCACCAGCAGGAGTGATTATCACTTTCTAAGCTAATTACGCCAAACAGAGATTATTACTAATGCCATTTGTGAATTGAATGACGCAATGAAAATATGTTAAGAGTTCCTATCTGAAGGCCATAGACGTCAGCCAGTTGAGTGTGTTTTTTGGCTTGTGACGCAATATTGGTATCAGAACCTTCTTGACACTTGCAGACTTGTTTAACACGACATAGCAGCTGGCCCGCTCGATACGCTGACCCATTCCGCTCAGGTTTCTCTGCGATGGAGCACAAACCAGCTTATATTGAATCGTTTCCCTGACAATTCAGCTCAACTATTAAAACGCCAATGCAATGACCTATATTAGACAATTTCAACCAACCGCGGTCATCTGATTGGAGCCATGTTGTGGAAACATCTTATCGCAGCTGATGTGCATTTCTTTGAAATCTTGTCGCACCTGACGTTCGCTTGTTTAATCTCCTGTCTTGGTTATTGGTAACAAGGTGAAAATCCAGTCAGACAACCTTCGCTTTTGTTGACTGTCTATTCCTCAATTGTACTTTCAATTAATTCAGTTACAGTATTCATTTAGAGTATTATCCAGTTCATAATCTATTTAGTTCAAAAAAGGAGTGAAAGTAATAATTATTTGTGTTTTTATGTATGAGATGAATGCAATAACCTCAAATAATGTGTGGCTTCATTTCATGCATTTATTATTAAAAGCTGGAATAAAATAATTGTTCCCTATTTCTATTGTTGCTTTCGATATTCGTACATTGGGTGTAGGCATGGTCACCAATATCACAATTTAGGAGGGCCCACCTGGGTAGTGTGGTGTTAGCGTGTCAACAGGTCGTGAGTTCGAATCTCGCTTAGGGCGATTTACCCGGATAAGGTATTTTTCGGGGTTTTCCCTTATCCTGAGAAGACGAATGTCGAGTAACTTTAAGCTCCATGGACCCCGAGATCATTTGAGCATCATTTCACCAATTTCATTCATCGTCCGATATGACCAACCAGGTTCTAGGACGTTAAGCTACAAATAATAATAATAATAATAATTCAGGAGGCAGTGAAGAAAGAAAAACAAATTGGTAAATAAACATGGTCGAATGCGTCATCTACCATTTGAGAACTAATTTAAGTATTACAAGCATAATCATAACCTGATAAAATCTACCTTCCTATATTTTATAAATTATTAATAGTCTATTTTGCTGAATTGTCTTATGGAATACAACTCGTGTTTTCATCTCGCTTCGCTCCCGTCGTGAATTAGGTAATGATAACATGAAAACACTCCTGGTATTACTTATGAATAGCTTACCTAGAAATAAAGAGAAACGAGCGAAGTGTTTAACTATTATTCGAAGCGTTAAACATACGACCTTCGTCATGATACACGTTAGCCTCAAACCATGGCAGGGGACGATTTGCTTTACTTCCTCGTGGGTTTTAAAGGTCAATTTTACTGCAGAAGGCTCTTCCGAATGTTCAAGGATACACCAAGGTAACAATAAAATACCAAGCGAAATGACTCGTTTTATTAAAAGCGTTAGACCCAGTTTTACTTTCTCTACACCTACTATGTACATAATGTATAGTGCATTTCACTCAAAAATTCTATACCGAGATTTCACCACAAATATATGTTTTAGGGTCCCAAATCTAAAAGCAATTTTAGAAAAAGGTCCGTGTGTTTCCGTGTGTTTGTGAACACGATAGCTCGAAAAGTACATAAGTAACTTGGTATGTAAGTTTAGTGTCTTCCAAGGATGCGACACACGAGCATTGAGGAAAATTTCCCCCACTACAAACTACCCTTTATATGGAAAAAACTGTGAAATTTTTTATTTTATCAAAAATGGCTAACGATTTTGATTAAAATAATGTATATTAAAGATATTTACATGATAAATAAAGGTATATCTTGAATTTTCTGGGAATAGCCTCTGAAGACCTCTTTATTCTGGATGAATTTTGCTGGATTTTGCATAACTAGTAAACTGTAAGAGATAGACAAAAACTTACTCCACAAAATATGTAGATCTCGTCGAAATACACAATTTATGTCAAATACATTTGTTTCATGGAGTTAACCATTTTTGAGATATTCCTTGTTATTGGTTTCAGTTTTAAAACACATTAACTTTTCACATACGGGAATTTGTCAACTCCTGGCAAAGTAAAGAAACGGATTTCATCCACATGGCAACCAGTTTCTAAAAGATTTAACTATCGCTTTAACCTAGTGTGTTACATTATTTCTCTTCTACTTATGATAAAGTATTTCTGGTAATGTTTATCTCGATTAGCATGAAGTATTTTTTATAACAATGATTTGCTACAGAGGTGTGAAGAAACTTATGTGAATGAAATACATCAGATTTTTGAGAAAATGGAAAAATTTTAAAGGTGTTGCATGTAAAGGTTTGAGGGTAGGAGATTTTCCTGAAAATCTTCGTATCGCATTGGAAGATACTGAACTTAAATACCAACTTTGGTATGTATTAACTTCCCGTTTTTCAGTTACGTTGCTCAAAGCATACAAACTTTTTTGTAAAGTTTTTTTTTTTTTAATTTATCGGTATCGAATTTCTGGTTGGAATACAATACCTTCTCTACCTACCATGTAGAAAGTAAAAAGTCACACGAAGAGTAGTTGGGGTTGGGGAAATTTTCTTTAAAAACTTGTCCTCCATCCTTGGAAGAACATTTTACTATACCAAGTTTGATATTTATTCGACATTTCGTTTTTTAGTTGTGCTGTTCACATACCCACACAAGCCGAAACCCACGCTTTTTTTTTTATAGAATTTATGTATTTTATATAGGGACTTAAAACGTGTATTTCAGGTAAAATCGCATGGAATTTTTAGGTGGAATGCAGTATTTCCTGTACTTTCTCTACCAGAGAAAGTAAAGAGCGTTTTACATGTATCTGGTAGATAAAACATTATATTCCACCCGGAAGTGCATGTTTTGAGATAACCTCAATCCAAAAAAAGGCATTTTTAGAAAAAGGTTTGTGTGTGTGTGGGTGTGAACAGCATAATTGAAAAACGAAAACTCTGTTAAGTAGCAAACTTAAGTTCAGAGCTTTCAAGCGAGCGACATGAAGATTTCCGGGAAAATCTCCCAACTCCAAACTACTCTTTATAAGGAAGGTTTTTCAAATGTTCGATTTTCTCAAAAATGCCTCTAACGATTTTTATTAAAATACCGTCTATTAAATATTTACATGACAATAAAATGTTTGTGTTGGAAACCCAGTCTTCTTCATTCTGGTTCTTTTGCATAACTGGTAAACCGTAAGAAATAGAAAAACGTTATCCCACATTTTTTTACGGAGTTAACCACCCGAAATTTTCCTTATGGTTGGTGTTCATTTTTCAGCGTGCTTATATTTTTCTCAAATTAGTAGCCGCAATTCGTTTTCTCTTCTCTTTCCCCCCCCCCATCCTGGCCATGCAAAAAGAACGGAATTTCAATGACATCACCAAAGCCAGCTTAAAAGATTATTTTCACTTTAGCCTAGTGTATTCCCTTATTTCCCTTGTAGCTACAAAGAAATAAGCAAAATACTATTTCTGTTAATGTTTTCCTGATTAGCGTGAAGTAGATAGAGAAATAAGTTTTGTAACAATAGTTTTTGCCGAATAGATAAGGAAAGTCATGTGAATGTAACACAAAATAATTTTATTTAGGGGAACTGAGAACATAATGGTGATATCTCGTATTCGATTTTCGTGTGAATGCAATAGTTCCTCTACCTAGTTATGTAGTGTAAAAAGTAATAAATATGTTTGGAGTAGAAAGGAATAACATATCAGACATTCATGTGCACTTTTTAATTTGTTCTAGGTTTAAGCGCATGTGAGCGGAAGTCCTTCATATTTCTGCGCAAGGAACTGCCTGTGAGACTTGCAAACATTATGAAGGAGATCCACCTTCTGCCAGACAACCTCTTGCGGATGCCTTCAGTCAACCTCGTAAATGATTGGTATGTTCGGTCCTTTGACGAAATCATGGAGTTCGAGAAGAATGATGTTAATGAAGACACACTTGATAGGTAAGTTTCAGAACGTGGGTCGGGAACTGGCACTCATTACCTCTTCTCCATCCCTCTCAATTTCCCCTTCAACCACCGTCATACCAGTTAGCTTCTACTTTACGTAAAACAGTCATGCAAACTAGTGGAAAATAGATGTCAAATATGTAATAATTGTTTAAAAAATGAGGTAAAAGTATGTTAAGGTGTATTTTTACTGTCTCTACCACGTACAGTAAAAATGAAATGGCGTTTTATTTATGGACGCTCTTTAACTGCAGTGGTTCTCAACATCCCATTCTATACTGAGCGTGAAAGGCCGTTTAATTTTGCTCAGAGGTCTCTATCAGGCTTGAGGTTCTTTTTCGTGCCGTAAATCTACGACACGGGACCCACGGCTTTAGTTCCCTTCCGAAGGAAGTTCCTTTTACAACCGAAAAAATCCATCGCCCTCCGCCGGGTTTGAACCCGCGACTTTGGGTAAATGAAGTTAGCATGGTAACCATACACCACGGAGGGCGACCCCACGTATAGTATACCTACATAGTAGACAGAGAAGGTATTCCATTCCACCAAAATTGGATCCCGAGATTTCACTGTAAATATATGTTGTTGTTTTTTTGTTTTTTTTTTTGTTTTTTTTTTTTGGTAGTGTTTAACGCCCGCTTTAACTACTTATGGCACCGCAGGCGGTGACACTGATGATACATGAATGAAGATGGAGCACCGGTGAAATGCGATGGCGGGGGAAACCGGAGAACCCGAAGAAAACCCGCCCCTGCGCCGCTTTGTCCACCACAAATCTCACATGCGGTTGCTTGGGGTGAGAGGCGAGTGGTCTAACCACTCGGCCACGGCGCGGCCAAATATATGTTTTGAGGACCCCTGAATAAAAAATGAATTTTTAGAAAAAAAAGTCTTTGTGCATGTGCGCCGTGTTTGTTCACTGAGAGCAGCGCAACTCAACATAAAAAGTGGCTTAAGTACCAAACTTGGTTTTCAAGTTCAGCATCACCAAGGATGTGACAAGATTTTATGAAAAGTCCAAATTAACCTTTACTTGGAAGATTTTTCGAATTTTTCGATTTTATAAAAATGGCTTTAATAATTATGATTAAAATTCCAGTAATTTACATTACAAATAAAAGTGCGTAATTTCTAGTTCGCGATTTTGCCACTATGCGTTCATGATGAAGAGGGATCAATTAGTCACCCATAGATGGAAAACCATAGGACAAAAACATGACTTGTGGACGCGAAAATAGTGGAATTTTGCCCACTACCTTCTCTTTCAAGATATCGGTTTCTTACGTGTAAATAAACATTACACAGGATCAACGACTTTATTTCCCTTCCGAATGAAGCCATACTGAGGATTTTTACGTCCGAAAAAATCCATCACCTTGCGTCGAAATTGAACCCGTAACGGGAGGCTAGCATGTACTACACCACGGAGGGTGTCGCGGGTTCAAACCCGGCGGATGACGATGGATTTTTTCGGGCGTAAAAAGCCTTAGCATGGTTTCCTTCGGAAGGGAAGTAAAGCTGTGGGTCCCATGTCGTAGATTTACGGCACGTAAAAGAACCTCAAGCCTGATTCTTTCACGCCCAATATAGAATGGGACGCTGAGAACCAAAGCAGTTAAAGAGCGTCCATAAATAACAGGACATTTCATTTCACGGAGGGTGACCCATAATATCTAGCTCAATTACACGTTTTACATGTTCTCATTACGAAACATACTAAATTTACATTTTCACATATACGTTATGTTTCACATATACAAACATAACGTATTGCTATGATACGAGCGACGTTCAACGAGGCCTTAGAAAAAACATAAAAAATATTTTTGGTAGATATTTTTATTTATTTATTTATTTATGTTTCAACATAATCTCCTTTTAGTTCGATACACTTTCCCCAGCGTTTCTTCAAAAAAGTAGCATTTCGGAAGATCCTCAAAATAGGCATCTGTTTGGGAGATCACCTCTTCGTTTGACGTGACTCGTTTTCCGCCGAGCCATTTCTTCAAGTTTGAAAATAATAATAATAAAAAAAAAGTCACTGGGGGACCAAGTCTGGGAATACGGTCGATGTTGTAGTAATTCGAAGCTTAATTCTACAACTTTCGCCATCGAAACTGCGCTGGTCTGCACTCTTGTATTGTCTTGATGGAAGAGAATCTTTTTCTTTGCCAGATGAGGACGTTTTTTCTTGATTTCTTCATTCAACCGATGCAATAACGATGCACAATACTCTCCATTTATCGTTCTTCCTTTCTGCAAGTAATCAATATAGGTTTTTCCTCGTGCATCACAAAAAACCGTGTCCATCAACTTGTCTGCAGATTTCACCACCTTTGCCTTCTTAGGAGCCGGTTCGCCTTTAAAAACTCACTGTTTTGACTATCTGGAGTGTAGTAGTGTATCCATGTTTAATCCACAGTTATGTATCGACGCAGAAACTCGTCAGGATTGCGACGGCAAAGTGTCAAACCAGCTTCCGAATCGATCACGCGATTGCGTTTATTCTCCATTGAGAGCAACGCGGCACCCTTCTTGCAGAACCTCTGTCAGACCCAATTTTTGTTGCAAAATTGAGAACACTGTACCTTGTGATGTGCCTGTGGCCTCTACTATTTCGGGAACTTTTATTCTGGACCATTCATATCCTGGATTTTTTCAACCATTTCTACTGGACGTCCGGAACGACGTTCATCACTTGTGGATGTACGGCCACGTTTTAATTCATCTATTCAACTGTAAATTGTTGCAAACGCAGGGGCAAATGTACAATGAACTTCATCCAACTCGGCTTTTATCGCTTTCGGCGTTAAGCCTTTTAAATATAAGTATTTAATCACCGCACGAAACTCGTTTCCCACCCGTTTTTTTAAAGAAGCACAAGATTGTTAATCCAGTCGCCTATGGCAACGAAACCACGGGCTGGATAGAGCTGAAACTTTAACTGCCATCTAGTAAGAGACGACGGTTACTAAATACAAACATTGTTCGATGCTACGAATGTAATTTCTTGGATTTTCTAAGGACTTATTGAGCGCCCCTAGCACATTATGCATAGTTTCTGTGTGCTGTATCCTTGCTGTCGCAGCACATGGTGGGCGAGACATAGGTATCTTCGGAAAGCATTATTGCTACGCATGTGTTAACAATATGATTGGGCAAGACCACTCATCCCGAGATGTTGATATATGAAGAAGTCGCCAAAATAATAAAAGTATTCTCAGTGTGCATGAGGTGAACGGAAATTACAGAACGGCTTCTATCATCACAAAGGTTTAATGACGAGAGCATTCCATTGATTATAACATTATAATCAACTAGTGTGGAAAAATGAAACAGCATAGAAAAATTGATTATATCTTATTTTCTCTACTAGGTACATTTAAAAAGTGGGGAAGTGTTGATTTTTATTCAGCAATTTGATATCAAGATTGCATCAGAACTATTGTTTTGATGCTCCCTGAACCAAAGAATAATACTTCTTAGATAAAATTCAGTATGGAGAGAGAGAGAGAGAGAGAGAGAGAGAGAGAGAGAGGATGCAACACAAAGATTTTCAACAAAATATCCTTCTCTAAACTATTCTTTATGTGCAATATTTGTTGGAAATCTTGATCTTCTCAAAAGTGTCTCTAATGGTTTTTATTAAAATACCACATGTTTAAAATATTTTCATGGCACATTAAATGTATATCTTGAAATTTCTGACAACAGCCTTTGAAGCCCTCTTCATTATGGATGACTTTTGTGTAACTGGTGAACCGTAAGAGATAGATAAAATCTTACTATGCAAAAATTGTAGGGCTCATTAAAACACCCAATTTGTGTCAAGTAATTCTTTTTAAATTAACTATTTCCAAAATATTCCCTGTTATTGGTTTCAAATTTGAAAAATACACTTTTCCCAAATGGGAAGTCGTTATTGAATTTTTACTAACTGCAACGCGTCCATAGTCAGTAGAGAAAGTATTGCATTCCTTACAAACATTTTATACACATTTTGGGATCCCTTGAATCACAAAAAATAGGCATTGTTTAGCAAAAGTGTCTGTGAGAGACAGATACAGAGACAAAGGGAGAGAGAGAGACAGAGGAACAGAGAGAAAGAGGGTCAGAGGGAGAGAACAGAGACAGAGGGTCAGAGGGAGAGAGAGACAGAGAGACAGACAGAGGAACAGAGAGACAGAGAGAAAGAGGGTCAGAGGGAGAGAGAGAGAGAGAGAGAGAGAGAGAGAGAGAGAGACAGAGGAACAGAGAGAAAGAGGGTCAGAGATAGGAACAGAGAGACAGAGAAAGAGGGTTAGAGGGAGAGAGAGTGAGACAGGAACAGAGAGAAAGAGGGTCAGAGAGAGAGACAGAGAGACACAGAGGGTCAGAGGGAGACAGAGAAAGAGGTTCAGAGGGAGACAAAGAGAAAGAGGATCAGAGGGAGAGAGAGATAGAGAGAGACAGAGGAACAGAGAGAAAGAGAGTCAGGGTGAAAGAGAGACAGAGGAACAGAGAGAAAGAGGATCAGAGGGAGAGAGAGAGACAGAGGGTCAGAGGGAGAGAGAGACAGAGGAACAGAGAGACAGAGAAAGAGGGTCAGAGGGAGAGAGAATGACAGAGAGTCAGAGGGAGAGAGAGAGACAGAGGAACAGAGAGAAAGAAGGCCAGAGAGAGAGAGAGAGAGACAGAGGAACACAGAGACAGAGAGAAAGAGGGTCAGAAGGAGAGAGAGAGAGAGGTGGGGTCAGAGGGAGAGAGAGAGACAGGAACAGAGAGAAAGAGGGTCAGAGGAGAGAGAGAGAGAGACAGAGAGAAAGAGGGTCAGAGAGAGAGAGAGACAGAGGAACAGAGAGAGAGACAGATCGTCAGAGGGAGAGAGAGAGAGACAGGGTCAGAGGGAGACAGAGGGAGAGAGAGAGAGACAGAAGGACAGGAAGAGAGAGAGAGAGAGACAGAGGGACAGGGAGAGAGAGACAGAGGGAGAGAGGAAGAGAGAAGGACAGAGGGAAAGAGAGAGAAACAGAGGCAGAGGGAAGGATAGAGAGACAGAGGTAGAGAGAGAGGGATAGAGAGACAAAGAGAGAGAAGGATTGAGGGACAAAGAGAGAGAGAGGGACAGGGAGAGCGAGGAAGGGAGAGGGTGGGAGGAAGGGGGAGAGAGTGGGAGGAAGGGGGAGAGAGTGGGAGGAAGGGGGCTGAAAGTGACAGAGAGAGAGAGAGAGAGAGAGAGAGAGAGAGAGAGAGAGAGAGAGAGAGAGAGAGAGAGAGAGAGAGAGAGAGAGAGAGAGAGAGACTGCAGGGTTACATGTGCATTTGTGCAGCACAACTAAAGAGCAGATAGTCCAGTAAATTGGTATTTAGATTTAATATCATCCAAAGACACGATATAAAGATTTTCAAGAAAATTCCCCCACCTCAAACTTCTCTTTAGATGGAAATTTTTTCAAAAGTATTGATTTTCTCATAAATGGCTGTTACTATTTTGATTAAAATTACTATATATTTAAGATACTTTTATGATAAATGAAAAAAATAATTTGTATATCCTGGGAATGTCTCTGAAGCTCTCTTCATTCTGCATAGCCAATAAATCACAAGAGATAGACAAAATATTATTATACAGAAAATGTGTATCTCATTAAAACACACAATTTATATCCTATCATTTCTTTGTGGAGTTAACCATTTCTGAGGTATTTCTAGTTATTGGTTTCAATTATAAAAACTTATATTTTTCTCAAACAGAAAGTCGTTATCAACTGGGAATCGAACCCGGGACCCCTTTGCACACCAGGCAGACACTCCACTGACTGATCTATGAGGCCACCAATAATCTGTATTGTATTGTTCTTATTTTTGTGTGATTGTTTCATTTATTGCTTTCTTACATTAAATAATACATAATAAAAAATCTTATGTGTTCCATTCGTATGACTTTCTCTAGCTGTTCCACGTATAAAGAATTCTTACAAAAGTTATTCTTTTATCTAATCTTGCCGATCAAGATAAACATTAGCAGAATTGGTCTTATTACTTGTTTTCTTGTAACTAGATGAGAAATAAGGGAATACACAATTCAGTTTCAGTTCACTCTGAATGCTTCCGTTTGAGAAAAGTTTGGTGGTTTAAAACTGAAACCAATAATAAGGAATATCTCAAAAAATGGCCAACTCTACAAGAAAAAACTTACATGACATGGATTATGTGTTTTAATATGATCTACATTTTTTGTGAATTAAATTTTTGTCTATCTCTTATGGTTTAATGTATTACATTCTGCGAAATTCGTTCAGAGCGAAGAGGTCTTCAGGGGCTATTCCTAGAAAATTGAAAATATACATTTTATTTGTGATGTAAATATCTTTACTATATAGTACTTTAATAAAAATTGTTGTAGCCATTTTTGAGAAAATCAACATTTTCAAAAATTTTCCATGTAAAGAGTAGTTTGGGGTGGGGGATTTGTTTGAAAATCTTTGAGTTGCATCCTTGGAAGATACTAAACACAAATACCAAGTTTGATTTTTAACAGTCTTTTCATTTTTAAGCTATGCTGTTCACAGACACACACATGAAATTTTTTCTAAGAATGCTTTATTCGGACTCAGGCATCTCAAAAACATATTTCCGGTGAAATTTTGGGTGGAATACAATATCCTCACCAGCTACTATGTACATACGTGCTAGAGAAAGTAGAAGTACATCTAATAATAGTTTTGGTTCCATAAGAAAATTGGCATATATATTTCTCATTTATACATTATTTTAATGTCATTTTCATTTGAAAACATATAACTGAGGTTGATTACATTTTTGTTTTGTTTGTTTCCAATGTGACCATATGGTGTATTATGTTATGTTTGGCAGGTTCTGCAAAGCACTGATAAAGATCAGGAATCGGCACACGGATGTGATCCCCACCATGGCACAAGGAGTACTGGAGCTGAAAGAATCGCACGAAGTGGACCAACAGACAGAGAACAGCATCCAGTACTTTCTGGATCGGTTTTACATGTCGCGCATCAGCATACGTATGCTCATCAACCAGCACAGTGAGTAAACTCCCCTCCTACCTCAAGTAAATAAACACCAGTTCTCTTGTTTGGTCAAGTCATTGACTAAATATAACGTGCTGTTTCAAACTGTTGGCTTCAGCACAGGTTAAAAAACTTGAGGTTGTTTACCTTGCATCTCTGTTTATCTCTGTTTTGAAGGCCTATGGGGGTCAGTCCAAAAGTTTTGAAAATGTATGCAAATAGTATATTGGGTACTAAGAACTGTAAGTTATACTTATCAGGTCGAGAATACATATTGGAATACAAGGCCCACAGGGTCGAGTTTTCCCAAGCATTCGAGATCTGGTAAATAACTTACAGTTCGTGATTAGCCAATTACTTTTTGAAATACTTGAAAAAACTCTAAACAAAAAAACAATAATAAATCAACATTGCTTTTCAATATTTTATTGAACATTAAGAGAAAATGAATTCTCATGTGAACAAATGAAAGGCTACATCTAAATTATATGGACAAAGCCTTCCTATACATTCTTTTGTTAATGAATTTTTGCAATAGATACTTTACTAGAAGTAGTGCATGTCTTGAGTGTTACATCATTTCCTAATTTTACTGTAAGTATTAATGACCTCTCAAACTCTTACTGCAAGTACTTACAGAGCTTGTTGGCATGGAAATTAATGAATAAATTGTGAATTTAACTTACATTACCAAATATATGTTCAGAATGATTAACTTACATATCTAGTATTTCAAAAAATTGTTAAATAATAAGTAAGTTGGAAAAAACATCACTGAAAAACACTTGTCTGGATGCATTTCGGGAATGGGGTTTTGTTCCCATTCTCATCAGTTTTCCCACTTCTCATGTTGTTTCTTGTCTGGGGGAAGCTGTAGATTACTGCTGCTCTCTCGTGTCCAGGTCATTGGCTGTGGTAATTCAAGATTCATTATGTCGTCTTTGTGTTTTTGTATATATATTTCCACCCAGGTTTCTAATTCGAAGCTGTTTTTTATTGGTTTCAAAAGTTTTATGCTGGGTGTGATATCATGATTAGAGTTCCAGAAATGGTGTGCTACCGCTGATTTGTCTAATTGTTTTTGGTATAAACATCTCATATGTTTTTTGAGTCTTGTTTCCAGATTTCTCCTAGTTCTGCCTATGTATACTAGATTATGGTAGTTGCATTCTATTTGGTATATTCCAGTCAACTTTTCGCTAGGAATAGGTAACTACGTGTCAAAGTTAGAAAATGTTAAATATTCAGATCTGATCATTGCATCTTTTTAAAATATACACCATTGCATTCTATACCCTTCTCATCCTTTTAAACCATTTTTCAAATGCTGAACGTCATTCTTCTTTGGAGAGAATGCAAATACATTCTTCATAAGCAACTAATGTGGCTTCAAGTGAGTCAAATCGTTGAACATGTTTTTCCGTTTTTTTTTTTTTTTTTTTTTTTTTTTTTCTTTTTTCTTTTTTTTCATTTGAAGTTTTGAAGAATAAAAATAAGTTACATGGGGCCAGAGCTGTCTGTAGGGAGATGGGAAAATATCTGACTCCTGCATAAATTTAATTGTTTCTTGTACAGTTTGAGAGAGACATTGTTAGGGTGCAGCAAAATTCTGCACAGACCAGTCTTAGACCACTTCTTCTCAGTTTATTGAACACCTGTGGCAGACATTTTGTGGTGTACCATCTTTTGTCCCCCAAGTGGAATCATCACAATATGGCCACTTACTGAGAAGAAGGAACTGACATCTTTTTGCCAACACTTCTCGTTCGCTTCACTTTTGTTGGGGATCTTCTCTTGCTTTCTGGATCATACTGCGTAAATCTAACCTTTTTCACATATTACAGTGTTTAAATATGTTTATGGATCTTCCTCCACTGAATTTTTCAACCATTTCCTGGCACCATTGCACATGTGCTGACATGTTTGTTTCTGCTCATTTGTGAGATGGTGGAAATCCAGCAACTGCAGAACTTCCTGATGTTAAGTTTTTCTTTCAGGATTGTTTTTGTTGCTGCACATCCAATATTTAGAGCTTCTTAAATCTGACCATATGTGCATTAATGATCTTCCCAAATATGTGCTCTGCTTTAATCACATTTTCATTCATTGTTGCTGAACCCTGCCATTCCTGTTCAGCCTTCTTTGAGGGAATCCATTCCTCTTCTAAACTATACATACTGTCGATAAATGGTGGACTGCGAAGGTAATAGATCCCCAAATGCATGATACAGTCTTTCTTCTCTCTCTTCTAAACTGACTTTAAAATCATAGCAAGGAAATGCTCTCTCTTGTGATACATCCTAGCATATGGCACAGCAACACACACATGTTGCTGATGATACACATTGTTGGAGCGTGCCCAGATGTGCAAATGAAATGAAATGAAATGGTGTTTTATTTATGGACGCTCTTTAACTACTGTGGTTCTCAGCATCCCATTCTATACTAGGCATGAAAGACTGCTTAATTTTGCTCAGAGACCTTTCTATCAGGCTTGAGGTTCTTTTATGTGCCGTAAATCTACGACACAGGACCAACAGCTTTACTTCCCTTCCGAAGGAAGCCATGCTAAGGATTTTTACGTCTTCCGCCAGTTTGAATCCGCGACCTTGGGTATATGAAGTCAGCATGGTAACCATTACACCATGGAGGGCGACAGACATGCAAATGTTGCTATCTGAAATTCAACCTGAAGTTATGAAAAGCTGCTTTAGCTTGCCACAACTCATTTTTGTTCAGTCTCAAAGCTTTTGGAATGACCATCATATTGCATGATTCCATCCTAATTCAAAGTTATTTTGTGTTACATTTTTTTGGTATTGGTTTGAAATTTTAAAAAACTGAAACTATTTTCCAAATGGTTAGTTACTTTGTTTTTTTTTTTTTCTTTCTTATTTTTTTTATGGAATTTCAAAGCCAGCATATAGTAACCTATGAATGAAAAAATCATTTAAAAAAAAGAGCTATTATGTTTGTTAATGATGCTGTCAATTGTCAGGATCACATCAGCACCACCAGTTGTGCCAGAAATGCCAATAAATCTACTGTTGCTTATAAACACACTTAAAATCCATTGGTATGAGCTGGGCTTGAACCCATGACCTTGGGATCAGAAAGCCAAAACCTAAATAATACTACCTACAAAATTTTGTAATGAACACAATGGGTAATGAAAGTTTATTTTAATTAACAAGAAGTAGGTAGAAAAATAAGCTTTTGTAAGAATAATTTGTAGAAAATCTCATGTGAAGCAACACATAAGGAAGTTTTACATTTTCTGATATTAAAAATATTCTCGGAAAAAAATTAATTATATCACTAATTTTCTAAAAGTCAATTATGTATTAAATTAATAAATCTTGATAATATTTCAGAAATTGCTGTTTAAATCTTTTCATCAATCTTTAAAGAACATGTACTGAAAATCTAAAAGAAATTTAATGCAAAAATTGCGGCATGGGTGATTAAAAGAAAAGAAAATTTTAAAATTTCTGATATGTACAATATATAATTGTTTCATATAGTGGTATACCAAATACTTTACTTTGCATGGTGTCATTTGAGAAATGTTCGTTTAAAATTAAAACCAATAATAAGGAATATTACAAAAATGGTAAAACGTATATGACCTAAATTATGCGTTCAACAAGTTTTGTATTTTTTTCTGCAGTAAGTTTTTGTCTATCTCTTACCGTTATGCAAAATTCTGCAAAACTCATCCAGAATAAAGAGGCCTTCAAGGGCTATTTCCAGAAAATTAAAAATATACATTTTATTTGTGATGTAAATAGCGTTAATACACCGTATTTTAATAAAAAATTGTTAGCAGGATTCTTGAGAAAAACATTTTCAAACATTTTTCCATGCAAAGGGTAGTTAGTGGTGGAAGAAATTTTTTTTTTTTTAAATCTTTGTGTTGTATTCTTGGATAATACTAAACTTATATACAAAATTTACCAACTTCTCATTTTTGAGTTATAATGTTCACAGACTCACTGACACTCACAGACCTTTTTCTAAAAATTATTTTGGATACTGGGGACCCTAATTCCAGTGAAATCTTCTGTATCAAATGTTTGAGTGCATTACAATACATTCTTATGCGCTATATACATAGTTGTGTAGAGAAAGGAAAAAAAAGCCAAATCTGGTGAATAAGGGGGATTAGGAAGCACTCAGATGCTTTGATTGGCTAAAAAACATAGTGTTCCGGCTGCTGTGTGAGCAGAAGCATTGTCATGATGAAGCAGCAGGTGAGCAGTCTGCGATCTTGGATGCTTTGTTTTCCATGCTGCAATGACAGATTGCAGGCGCACGTTCATATACCAGTCAGCAGTAATTGCTCTTTGGTTATCAGGGTGACTGATGCTAAAAGACCAGTTTTTGAGAAGAAGAATGTCACCATTTTCTTTCCAGTACTTCTGCATCTTTGTACCCTTGTAGGTGGGTCATCATCTGGAAAGCACCTTATGCTTATACAGAGGATGTGAGCAACCTCCCAAAAGAAGCTTGGTCAGATCCATTTTCAAAGTGGTTTGAATAGATGCAGAAGTGTATTCATCTTAATGAAAAACACTTTGAAAAGTTGTAAAAGTTCTAACTCAGTTGTAAAATATTTGTGACTGCTGCTAAAAACTTTCAAGAGTAACTCCCATGCAGTTAGCACATACCTACACACATCCATTTAAATAATTTAATTTGGGAATTTAAATGGCTAGAAAGGCAAAACTGTATTTGGATCTTGATACTATAAGCTTTCAGAGTTTTTTCTGAAATAAATTTGTGCTCTTTTTTTTTTTTTTTTTAAGTTTATTATTTATTTTTATTATTATTATTATCAATATTAATAATTTATCTAACTGTTTAAGCCAGAACAATGACATGCATATCAAACTTATGTATAGATATGGGACATTTGGTTTTTAGTGGCAATGTACCAACCCATGAAATATGGGTAAGGTTGTAATGTTCCTGTGAAGGCTGCCAAAGGATTGCAGTGCTTAAACTCAAAATAGAAAATGCTTTTGAAATCTTTGTGGTTTTGTTCCAAGTAGTTCATTTAAATAAATGCAAGGTTCATTATGTACTGTGCTCCTTTCTTTGTGTAACAGAAATTACTGAATTTTAAAAAGTTATGATATTGCATTCACAGGACTTTTTCTACCCACTACTGTTTATTTTTATGTAGCTTCTTCAAACTATTCTTATGAAAGCTTATTTTTCTAACTCCTTTCAAATTATTAACAAGAAAGTGATTATACAAAATGCATTGTTTCCTAAATTAAATTTCTATCAGTACAAACTGCTGACCTGTAGAGTAATGGTGATAGGTAGCAGCATAGAACATTGTGGAAGTCAAAAACAGTTGGTCACCTGCTGCTGTGGTAGATAAGTGCAATGACCCTGCAAACTCTTCCACTGGCTAGGGGTGAACCAACAAGTTAGCATCATAATTCTACTAGATTCTTTTATGAGAGATTGTACAAGACATAAGTAATGAAACCATTTCTGCAAATATATATCTATATTAACTTGAAATAGATAAATAAGTTTGTGTAAGAATAGTTTGCAGAAGAAATTAAAAAATAAACAAGTTGTGGAGAAAGTTATGTTAATGTAACATGAACATTTATTTTTACTTTCTCTAGCCCCATATGTACAATGTACATAGTGGATAGAGCAGATATTGTATTCCAACCCAAAAATTCGATAGTCAGATTTCACCTGGAAAAAAAGTTTTAGGATCCCCTGAATCTAAAAAAAAGCATTTTCAGAAAAAGGTGTGGGGGGGCAGCATAACTCAAAAATGAAAAGACCGTGAAATACCAAACTTGGTATTTAAGTTTGGTATCATCCAAGGATGCAACACGAAGATTTTCAAGAAAATCCTCCCACCCCAAACTACCCTTTACATGGAAAAATTTTCTAAAATTTTGCTTTTCTAAAAAAAATGGCTGTAATGATTTTCATTAAAATACCACATATTAAAGCCATTTCCATCACAAATAAGATGTATATCTTAAATTTTCTGGTAATAGCTTCTGAAGACTGTTTATTCTGGATGAATTTTGGTGAATTTTGCATAACTAGTCAACCATAAGAGATAGACAAAAACTTACTACACAAAGAATGTAGATCTCGTTAAAATACACAGTTTGTCATGTACGTTTTTTTCTTGAAGTTTACCATTTTTGAGACATTCCTTGTTGTTGGTTTCAATTGTAAAGTACTTGAATTTTCTCAGGCAGGAAGTGTCCTTTTTTCTTTTCTTGTACTCCTGGCCAAGCAAAGAAGTGATTTGCAATGACAATCAGCATAGTGACAGCTTTTAAAACATTTGACTATCACTTTAGCACAGCAAATTCCTTTAGTTGCATTCTACTTGTAAGGAACTAAGTAATAAGAGCATTCTGCTAACATTTATCTCGATTAGCATTATGTAGTGAGAAGAATAATCTTTTATAAGAAGTTTTTTTTGTAGAGCGGCAAGAGAAAGTTATGGAAGTATAACACATCAGATTTTTTTATTTTCAAAGTCAAGGATCATTACTTTAGCTCAGTCAGGCACTGCCTACAAAACTCTAGTAACAGTACATGCAGTGCTCTGCCAACTGCATCACAACATATAAATTTATGTTTTTTATGGGAGTATAATATATCTTGTCTGTCATGTTCAATTGGTTAGCCAATATATAAACGTTCTCTGTAAACCTCAACGACCGTTTGACATTTATGAGATGTACGTCATCTCATCTCTTAACCTTGAGAATGCTTTGCATCTAACAAAACAGCTAAAGAATGTCAACAAAAACTGCCCTCATATCATTACCCAATTCATCTTCCCCTGAAACATGCAGCACTGCATAAACAGCGGTGCTTTTTGTACATGCAGTTCAGATTGTGGCAGACAATTTAGTTGGAAGATTAAAGATAATTGTTATGGAGATTTACACAGCATTGGAAAAGAAAACAAAAGAAGTTGGGCTTATGATAAATAAAGAGAAAAGGCTTGTGATGCAAAATAGAATTATAAGAGCAAGGCAGAAAATGCTGAAGTTAATGAATATTAATTGGAAACAACCAATTAGTTAAGTGGAAACAATAATAATAATAATGACAATGAAAATAATGTCAGATAAACAGTGGCAAATAAGGCTTATTACTCACTTGAAAACATAAAAAGTATACCAATGACTAAAATAAGAATATAAAAGAGGTGATATTTTATTTTCTATGTATCATATATAGTACATGGTACATAGATAGAGAAGGTGTTGCACTCCACCCAAAAATTTGATACAGAGATTTCACCAGAAGTTACATATTTTAGAGTCCCCTGTAACCAAAATAAGTATTTTTAGAAAAACGTCTGTGTGCGTGTGTGTGCAAGAGCACAATAACTCAAAAAACGAAAAATCTGTAAAATACTAAACTTGGTATTTAAGTTCAGTATACTCCAAGGATGTGACATGAAGATTTTCAAAAAATCCCCTCATCCTCAACTACCCTTTACATGGAAACATAGTAGAAAATTTTTATTTTCTCAAAATTGGCTGTATTGATTTTGATTAAAATATTGTATATTAAAGATGCTTGCAGTACAAATAAAATGCATATCTTGAATTTTCTGGAAATAACTTCTGAAGACATCTTTATTCTGGATGAATTTTGCAAAAGTTTACATAACTGGTAAACTGTAAGAGATAGACAAAACCTTACTTAACAAAAATGTTGGGTGGTATCTAATATTAAATGCTTGATAATGAAATCATTCGTTTTCTTGCACTCCAATAGGTAGCTGGGAGGTTGTAATCTTCTGTAAAAGTCAGGCAGTGTAGAATATGATCACGATCCATTTCTTCATATAGTTTACAGAAAAGACATATAGCAGTCTCTGCTATGCCAAATCTATATAAGTATTTTGGTAAACAGTCATGTCCTGTTAGTAGTCTGAAGTGTATTAAACAAATTGTAACCATTGCGTTGAGTAGTGGGCACCATGTATTTGGCAGTTACTTCACCCAAATATTATAGGAAATAATCCCCTAGGCCTCGAATTCTCTAATACTGTCTCCTAACAAAAAATGTAGAAGTTGTTAAAACACACAATTTATTTATATATATTTTTAGTATAGTTGATTACTTTTGAGATATTCCTTGTTATTTATTTTCAACTTTAAAATACTTAAACTTTTCTCATTCCGGAATTTGTCAACTCATGTCCATACAAACAAAGGAACGTCAGTCACATAGCAATATTATTTAACCTATGGTACTCCCTTATTTCCCTTATACTTACAAGGAAACAAGTAAAAATACTATTTCTACTATTTTTTTTCTCAACTAGCATGAAGTAAATAGAAGAATAAGCCTTTTAACAATAATTTATTGTGCAGAGATGTAGAGAAAGTCAGTGAATGGAACAGATCGGTTGTTTAGTTGTGGCAGCTATTTTATTTGTCCATGCATAGCATACATACTATGCACATAGTACATTGTTCTAAGTTTTATAGGCCTTTGAAGTGTTGCCTACAACCAGTTCCCAGGGATGCAGAAGCTGTTGGATCCTGTTAGCACTACCTAATCCCTTGATGGTGCAGAGAGCAGTTATAAAATGTCCAACTGTCTGAAAGAAAATTCCACGAAGTGGTTCCTTCATCTTAGAAATGATATTGATAAACAATTTGAAGAGTATGGAGGGTGATAGAGTACCTCCCTGCCCCAGTGATTTAACAATTAAGACACAACTCTTGCAGTGTGCACCCTAGCATTCTCATGCAGAACAGTGGGTTTCTATTATAGACAATAGTCAATATTGCCCTCACATTGGTGGAGGCTGCTAAATTCTGTGTTTTATGGTGATGTGTGATGATGCCACTTGGCTGATTGGTGTTTAAGCTGTGGTTCATAAGAGTTGGTCCAGGTCTCATCAATGGTAATGATACACCATAAGAAGTAATTTCATGCTCAGTGCTATAAGTGTATGCGACAAGCAGCCATTTCTACACGTCCGATAAACCAATTTTGAGGCAGTTTGAGGAGAAGATATTGTATTGCCCCAAAGATTTGATACTGAGATTTCACAGTAAATACATGTTTTGTGCCCCCCTAAATCCAAAAAGAGAGAGTTGTCACAAACAGTTACCATTGTGCTGTCAAATGCCATCCTAGCACATGGAACAGAAACTGTCGCCAACAAAAAGATAGTTTGCCATAAATACAAAAGTACAACCCATCATGCAGTCATTTTCAAAATTGGAATATTTGGCATATGAACCATGGTTTGTACCATAACAAAAATTCTGATGTGTTACATTTACATGACTTTCTCCACATCTCTGTAACAAATCGTTCTTCTATCTACTTCATGCTAATTGACAAACGATAGCAGAAATTGCTCTTATTACTTAGTTCCTTATAAGTAGAAGGGAAATAAGGGAATACACTTGGCTGAACCCACAGTCACATGTTTAAAATGTAGTTGCTATGGGATTAAAATCCCTTTCTTTGCATGACCAGGAGTTGACAAGTTCCTGTATGAAAAAAGTTTTTAAGTTTTCTAAAACTGAAACCAATAACAAGGAGTAACTCAAAAATGGTCAACTCCATGAAAAAAATATACATGACATAAATTTACCTTTTTTGTGCAGTTAGTTTTTGTTTATCTCCTTCAGTTTCCCTTATGCAAAATTCAGAAAAATTCATCCAGAATAAAGGGGTCTTCAGAGGCTATTCCTAGAAAATTCAAGATATACATTTTATTTGGCATGTAAATATCTTAAATATGAGACATTTTAATCAAAATCATTAGAGCCTTTTTGAGAAAACCAAAATTTTCTAAATTTTTTCCATATAAAGGGCAGTTTGGGATGGGGGTATTTTCTTGAAAATCTTCATATCGCATCCTTGGAAGATACTGAACCTAAATATAAAGTTTGGTATTTAACAGACTTTTTGTTTTTGAGTTAAGCGGGTCACAGATACACACATATACAAACACACATGGACATTTTTCCAAAAATGAATTTTTTTGGATTCAGGGGATCCCAAAATATATATCTTGGTATCAGATTTTACGGTGCAAAGTAATACCTTCTCTATACACTATGTATATAGTACATGTAGAGAAAGTAAAAAGGCAAATTCTGTGCAGTTCTCGTTAAAAGTGTACATCTGGCAAGCCTAACGACATAGGCTTATGATGAATTAATGAAGTATTTAATACAAGAAATTTCATTTCTTCTGTTTGCAGCTCTTTTATTTGGTGGGCAGCTGAATGGACACAGTAGGCACATCGGCTGCATAGATCCCCACTGTGATCTTGTGGCCGTTGTAAAAGATGCATATGAAAATGCACGGTTTCTCTGTGATCAATATTACCTGGCCTCTCCAGAGCTCGTCGTGCGAGAACACAATGGTAAGATTCTATTTGCTTAATTTATCAATTTAATAAACTTGTTTACTAAGCTGTTTTGAAAATTTTATAGAATTGTAGCTTGAACTTTTAAATGTAAGAAGCATTTAAACATTTGAATGTAAATTGCATGCAGGAAGTTAGAATTTGTGCTGAGTGACGAAGGTAAGTTTAAGCTTCCTTAAATTGTCATATTTGGTACACTAATAATAGTTTTTCCTAAGCTAATTCTGATAGAGAATCTGGAAATCCATTTTACTGATGAGGTAGTTGATTTATTCTAGGTATTAGTTCATGTTTTAGCTATGCCCCAGTATCCATGCATATAAATGGTAATGTTGAAATGGATAACTTTTGGTAATAGTAATAATAAACCATAGTAAACAATAAACCATTGAGCTTCAACATGACTATTGTATTGCCTCTGTATCTCTGACCTGATGTTTCATGAGGGTAAAGAAAGAGGGAGTATATATCAGAATGGCCACTTTTAACAATACTAGCATTGTGAAGACGCTAAGCTTGGTAAAGGAATGTCATCCAGTTCTAATTGGTTAGTGCACATGTTGCCTATTGTATGTATATCATGGAGAAGCAGCCAGTTTTCTCTTTTGAAACTATCCATTAAATTGCAGTATAGGTACCTACTAATGGTTTGGATATGCCAGTCATGAACTATCATTCACAAATCATCAGCATGTTTTTTATCCAAAACAATAACTTTGCAGTGAAATATACATTATCACTAGAGACCAGATTTTAAAGGGAATTCCTTTTTTCCCCTTTATTGGCCCCAGTTCCCTTTTTTTGTGAATTTTCCATTTTTTATCCCCTTTTAATCAATATATTTTTAGAATGCAATGCATTGCCCAGCATTTTAGTGGAAGATTTTAAAAATAGGTTTCACTACATCATCATTGACAAGAAAAATTCCTTTCATCCCAATGAAAGCTGGACTAGTCTAAGAGATCTTAAAGGGTGTAAGAACAAAGCAAATAGGGTAGGTCAATGACTACCTGATATAATTGGCAGCACGGAAAGGACAAGGACAGTTTTAACAGTTGGCTGGCCTTTCCTAAGGAGTGGACTTTTAGAAAGAGAAATAAAGGTTCACTTTCTTTCTCTTTGGTTTAGGGACTTGAAGGCAACTGCATAAAGTCTTCCATGGGTCAGTGATGAAATGGTCCTCCTGTTACCAGTTTGTCTGTAACATACTGAGTACTGACGTTACCACTGAGAGTGCATTTTCGCTGCAGTAATGAATTGACAGTCCGTCACTGACTAGTGTGACTGCAAACGATTTACAGCTGGCCATTAAATTCTTTGTTGAGAGGAAAACCTATCCCTCTCTACCCAAAACACAGGCCGAAGTGAAGTGAAACATGAAATATAGATGTGTCCCTTATTAATACTTTTGTATCCCTTTTTCCCCTTTTTGTCATTATTTTACCCTTTTTTGGTCCTTTTTTGAAATTTTCCCTTTAAAATCCGGTCTCTGGTGATCATTCTTTCAGGTTGTCTTCTATATGACCTTCTTGAAAAAATTTGGACCAGGAAGAGGTGCTAGTCTGTAGAATTAGTTCTCTCAGCTTATGTTAATGTCAAATTTCAGTTTTAATGAAAGATGTTTGACCCAAGATACTAACAAGAGTTTTAAAATCCTTTTCAGCAGTTTGCAGACTAAGAGGTTTCTAAAAATTTCAGTTAAAACTTTTGACTTTCATTAATAACCATGAAGTTCATGGTGATGGTAATGTGTGTTCATGCATTCTCTGTGTATTCACCCTCATATATTTTATAAACACACAATACATCAATATTCTTAATATGACAGCCATTCAGAAAATGACAGATGATTTGGCATAACTAAATGATAAGGAAAGATATCAACATAAAACTGTATTTACAAAGTTACAGTATCTTACTCTATTTCTCAACGTAATCTCAATTCTGTCAAGACATTTATTGTTACATGGTACCAGTTTTTCAATGCCGATGTTATACTTTTCTACTGCCAAAGAATTTATTCTTTTTTTACTTTCTCTATACGCACTATGTACATAGTGTATAAGAAGGTATTGCACTCCACCAAAGAATTTGACACCGAGATTTCACAGGAAATATACGTTTTAGGGTCCCCTTTATCTAAAAAAAGCATTTTCGGAAAAAGGTCCGTGTGTGTGTGTGTGTGTGTGTGTCAGTGTGCTTGTGAACACTGTAACTCAAAAACGAAAAGTAGGTTACATACCAAACTTGGTATTTAAGTTTAGTATCTTCCAGGGATGTGACACGAAGATTTTGAGAAAAATCCCCCCACCCCCAACTACCCTTTACATGGAACTTTTTTCGAAAATTTTGATTTTCTCAAAAATGGCTCTAACGATTTTGATTAAAATTGTGTATATCAAAGATATTTACCTGACAAATAAATGTATATCTTGAATTTTCCGGGAATAGCCTCTGAAGAGTAGTTTATTCTGGATGAATTTTACTGAATTTTGCATAACTGCTAAACCGTAAGAGATGGACAAAAACTTACTACACAAAAAATGTAGAGCACGTTAAAACACACAATTTATGTTATATACATTCGTTTTTGTGACATTCCTTATTTTTGGTTTCTGCTATGGAAAACATACATTTTTCATACAGGAATTTGTCAACTGCTATCCATACAAACAAAGGAACTTCAGTGACATAGCAACCAGCTTTTGATTATCACTTTAACTTATGGTACTCCCTTATTTCACCTCTACTTACAAGGAAGCAAATAATATGGCTATTTCTGCTAATGTTTTACTGATTAGCATGAAGTAAATAGAAGTATAAGCTTTTGAAGAATAATTTGTTGCAGGGATATAGAGAAGGTCATGTGAATGGGACTCATCAGATTTTTTTTAATGCACAAAATGTTCGGCCAGTCGAATTTTACCAATCAAATTTTATAGACAAATAACGCAGGTGTATAGGGATAATGCAATTATCAAATCTTCAGTGAGGAAATGGCGCATAATTTACGAGTAATCAAGGTGTATGATAAAGACTGGAGTAAAGTTCATCAATTGTTACAGAGGAGTTGAAAGCAAATGTTAATAAAAGAATTAAGAAAAACCGCTGTTTCATTTTGGACACCATTCGTGACCTTTTGGATGGAAAAGACTTCCCACCAACCAAATCCTCAAAGTCACATCTTGGTAGTTTGAAAAACTGGTACCATGTGACAATAAATACCTTGATAGCAATGACGATTATGTTGAGAAATAAAGTAAGGTGCTGTAACTTTGTAAAAAAGTTTTGTGTTGATAACTTTCGTTATTGTTTAGTTAAGCCAAATCGTCTGTCACTTTCTGAATTCTCCTTTTTTAATCATAATAAAATATATAACTGACCTGTTCAAATGAATGTTAGATGAATTTGTATTGTATTACCTATATAAGGTTATAATATTGTGTGTTCTTACAACTTGTGGACAGATTGCATTTCTTGCTTTTCTTCGTGCTGCAGCAAACTAGAAACAATGCATTGAATCTCATTTGTAAGCATAGCATATATTATATGCATATGTTGCATGCTTTCAAGGATTTTCAGTCTTTAATAACTGTGCAATATTTTATTGCTTCATAGTTTCTTTGCACTTTAGAGCTGTTAGTTTCTTATTACCATTATGGAAGCTCATTTATGGAGTACGAGGGGCATACTGAAAGTCATGAGCAACACTGTTTTACAATCTTAATATTTATTTTTAAGCCAAACCAAATACATCATCATAATCTACAGACTTTCTTTCACTTTTCGACATAGTCTCCATTGTTTTTCACACATCTTTCCCATCGTTTTACAAGTTTGAAAATGCCCTTGTGATAGAACTCCGTTGCAGCTGCCCGCAGACCCTGACGCACTGCTTTCCAAATATCTTCCAGCGTCTCGTAGCGTTGGCCACGCATCTGCTCCTTCACAGAACCGAAAAGATGGTAGTCAGAGGGTGCCAAGTCGGGACTGTAGGGAGGATGTGGAAGAGTTTCCCACCCTAATGCCCTGATCTTCTCCATAGTGGCACGGGCAGTATGTGGACGTGCATTATCCTGTTGAAGGATGATCCTCTTTCCAGGGCATTTATCACGCAAAGCCCGATGGAGCTTCAGAAGTGTCTTGATGTAGCGGGCAGAATTTATGGTTTGTCCAGGTTCAAGAAAGTCAACCAGAATGCAACCTTGTGCATCCCAAAAGACACTTCCCATAATTTTTCCTACAGACTGCTCTGTCTTCACTTTCTTCTTCGATGGTGAGTTCAAGTGGTGCCATTCCATACTCTGACGTTTCGTTTCTGGTTCATAGTGATGGAACCAGCTCTCATCTCCAGTCACAATACACGTCAAAAATTAATCACCTTCATTATGAAATCTCTGAAGAAGGTTTTGTGCAATGGTTCTTCTCTGAAGTTTGTGGTCTTCAGTCAATAAACGGGGGACCCAACAGGCACAGACCTTTCGATAACCCAAGCTGTGGATCATTTCTTGCACTGCACTATGTCCTATTCCAAGTTTCGCAGCAATTTCATTCACAGTGAAACGCCTATCTCCTGTAATGAGCTCATCAACTCTTTCCTTGTTGCGTTCTGTAGAGGCAGTTCGAGGACGCCCGCTACGAGTCGCATTTTGCAGACTCGTGTTTCCATCTTTAAAATGTTTCACCCATCTTCTAATACTGCTGGCACCCATGCAGACACCTCCATAAGCACGTTGAAGTCTGAGATGAATTTCAGGAACAGATTTTCCTTCTTTCACAAGGAATTCAATGACAGCACGCTGTCGAAACGAAACATCAATGTCAGCCATTTTTCAAACACCGTCTGTGGTCACGTGATAGAAGCTAATGACGTCACAATATGTCAACATGTGGCTTAAAGTCTGTAGATTATGATCCTGCAGTTCGTTTCGTTACATTGTTGAAATTTAAATTTTTACAATGGGTTGCTCGTGACTTTCAGTATGCCCCTCGTAAATGTTAACATCATAGGCTTTTGGTGAGTTCTTGAAGCCAATAGACCAAAATTCTGGCTGAATGAGAATTAGAGTTAGATTCACAGTATTCCAGGTGACTGCCTTTGCAGTTGAGTGGTCATTTCTGGCTTCTCAACTCAGTTCCAGTTACAGCATGGACATTTTTCTTTAATTTGAAGACCAATTTAAAGCTAGGACATTTGCCTTGCACCAAAGGTTATCTGTGCAAAATTTGATCTTAATCAGTGCAATATTATGGATTTAATGAAATGAAATAATAAATGAAATTATTGCAGCCCTTATATTAATGCACATATTGTGAGAAAGCATAATTTCCAACCTTCCAGTTTTATATTCATCAAAAATAAGTAGGTCTATTGAATGAATATGTAATCTTCTTCCAGCCAAACATACTTATAAAATTAACTCTTATTACTAATATGGCAGATTAGTGCACCAGATTTAAGAAATAAATCTTCAGACTTTTAAGTGTAAATGTACACTCTGAAATTGCATTAACAAAGTATAATTATCTAAAAAACATCAAGAAGCTTGAAGTGTAAAGTGGTAGTATAAGGATACATGTACTCTGGTACATTTAAAAAATGAAAACTATGACTTGATTTGGTTTGGGCAAGGAAGCTTAATTGGTTTCCATCCTATAGGCAACTGTGTGAAGGCAGAATGTGATGGCTCGGAAGGGCTGTCCAAGATGTGCAGTGGGAACTCTCCATGCCAAGGTATTGGCCAACACAAGTTTCCAAAATGAATGAAGCCTTTGCTTTTGTTATTGTTTGTTTCTGTCTATAACAGTTCAAGTTACAGCTGTAGCTTTTTTATGTTTGTCATTTAGAATTAGTATCCTACTTTATTACTTGAAGATAGACATTGAGAAAGCATTAAGAACTTTTGCTATTACATAAAATCCTTTGTAATTTAGAAAATGCAGTGAAATGATTACATTAAAACTTTAGATGTGTCGCTTGTGTGCAAACTTCACTGAATTAAGTATTTGCCGCAGAATGAGTTTTAAGGAATGTTTTCCTCATCTCTGACTGACTGTGATGCAAAAATTCACTGAATTTGGGGAAAATGTTTTTATGAAAATATGGACCAAAGTTAGTGCACTTGAGATCCCATAGGACCAATTTAATCACAGAATTCTTAGAACCACCAACATAGGCACAAGTAAATCATAATTGTTAAGGTTAAGCAAGGACATTGTATTAAATTTTTGACGTGTCCCTCAAATTATGTATTTAAAGGACAAATAATAGTTATTTATATTATAAGAGGCTTAAGTAGACAATTATTTGTGAGTGGAATGAGCAAATAATAATTTAATAAGCCATATGTAATATACATCTTATCCTATCCTAATATTAACTGAAATATTCTTATATTTATTAATATTATTAGAGTTGTCATTACAAGAAATTGAATTTTAGTCATGACATAGGTAGTGCTGCGAATAAACAGTTTCAATTCTATTTGTTTAAACTACACCAAATAAATCAATAAATGAATGAAAATGGATATTCCCGAAGAAGTTTTAGATTATGCTTAAAAAGCTGTACTTAGTTTGTTACCGCCAAGTCAAAGGACTTATATGACAAGGAATTTTCATTATTTAAAGAATGGGGAGCTGCCAAAGGAGTTAAAATAATTTACAATGAAATAAAGACTCATTTTTGTTGTTTCCTAGGATACATGTAATGTATACATGAGGTCTATAGGATAAAAGTATCTTATATTTTCTGAGATAAGTGCAGTTAGTTGTTTCATGGGATGCCGCAGATTGTGTGCATACATGCTCTGCACACTATGTATTATATTGGGGGCTTTTCCATTTTGTATTTCCCTCATTAGTCCCAACATGGACTATAATGAGTACTAATCCTGTTATAAGTAGCCACCATCCATCCAGAATTTCACCAGACAGTCCTGGTTTTCTTATACTGTCTGAGGTAAAGTCCGGAGTTAAAAAGCATAAAACAGATTGGATTATTTTTTTTTTTTCATACAAGCCGTGTGTAGGACAGGAATTGGATATGTAGTGTCAGACTGAAAAATTCAATGCTATAGCTGGGATTTGAACCATGGAGCTCCCAATCTAAATTGACCATAATAGTTGGCTATACTATGAATCCTGGGACTTAAGTACTTACAACATTGTAAGTTGCCATTGGGGCTGTCATCTCAAAATAATTTGAGAACACCTTGTGGTCTACGGGAAATATGCGAGTCAGTCGAGAAATTCAATGCATGTTGCCATGGTAGCTCAGTGGCAGAGCAACTGGCTAGAGATCGGGAAATCCATGGTTCAAATTCCGGCTATTGCATTGGAATTTTTCAGTCTGACCCTACCTATCCATAAAACAGATTATTACACTTACAATAAATTAAAAAAGTTGTATTTGTCTGTGTTGAAAAGAAATGAGGTAGAAATCAATTGTGATAAAGTTGCTCACATTGACAGTTTTAACAGTGCAAGTTGCTTTGTTCTGTCAAGTTATGGTTGTGTTTTTGTATTCTGCAAATTGTATCCGAGTATTATTGGCTGTGAAAGCATGATCAGTGTTCAGCATAGTTCCAAGATCTTGTGTTTTGATAAAAGGAGGAATATTTGAATCATCTTGCGTTTGTGACATCGTCATGGGAAACATAATGTTGCTTTATCATCAAATATTGCTACTTACTTCAAAACAACAGATTATAGTGTTCTAAAATTTTCTCCAACCATGAATCATATGAATAAGTGGTTGTCTGCTTCCATTTATGTTTAAGAGATATTTTATTTTACGCTTTTATAAAATATCACTCACTTATTATTAGAAAAGATTTTTTGGCCATATAAAAATGAACAATATGTTCAAACACTGTAAAAACTGTAATTTGTTATATTTGGGAAACAGAAAAAATTAACATCCGGCAGCAAGAGTCCCTGATTTGAGCAAAGGAAACAAACATTTGTTCTGTGTTTGGTCTTCAAAGAAATAGTTATAAATTGTGTTGAAAGAGGGTTCCTTCTGTGTGAAGACATTCCTGGCATCTTCAGATGAAGTTTCCATTTACATGCTTAAGTTGTTCTTGCAATTTTATGTAGTGTTTAGTGATTCTGCAGTCCTAAGCTTATTAACTAAATGTCTCACAGTGTCTAGCTGGAAGTGAATAACCAGGAAATTTCTGCTGAAATTCTCTTCACATCTATGTTGCATTATTCTTTATACTTAAAAATTCTTTGTTCGAGTGTGAATTTGTCTGTAGGAATTTCAATGGACTAATAATAAATAAGAAAATGACACACAAACAGATGTCTTAAACAAACTTTCACCTTTGAGTTGCACAAACTGTAACACAAACACAAAGCAGCTATGGGAATGCAGCTGATAAAGTTTAGCTTAAATGGTTATTTGCTGCTAATTGCACAGGTGACGAGATTGAGGTCATGGTTGAGTAAAACGAAAGGAGAGAGATCCAAAAGAAAAAGGAGAGAATGTGAAGTTAAGCATGGTGGGGTGAATAAAGAGTAATGTAATGTAAAAGAAAGAGATGCAAGAAGAAACAAATAGTAAAGTGAGTAAAGAAAGAAAAGGGAGATAAGATAAATAGATGAAACAGAGGGAAGCATCCTCAGATAAAAGGGACTATATAACCTGGGGATTCAATAGTATGGGGTCTTACAAAAAAATAAATGCTTAGACTGAGGAAATTTGTAAAAATGTAGTAAAATTGAAATATAAATTTATTCATACTCAGTAATTGCTCTGAGTGTGCGCACTTTGCATATACGGGTGGTTTGTGGCCTTACCATAAAACAGCCATAATATGCTTAATTCAGTGAAATTTGTATACAAGCTACCACATCTGAAACTTTTAATTTTGCTGCAAACACTGTAGTGTATATTTCTTTTTAGCATGTAATGTTAATTGTTCTACAAATTGTATTTCATACAGTAACATGTTTTTAGTTTTTGATTAGGCAGGGACCCAAGCTGAATGTATCTGTCAGTGTTGCAAATTTTTTTTTTTATCATGTAGGCTTTCCTAATTATACAGTAGCTTTAAATGTGTTGATGCTTCTTGTGGTGGCCTGCTATAGTGTTACAATAGCAGAATATGTGGTAATATAATTTGTAAACACTTCTAGAGCATTTCCTGCTAGTCTAAAAGTTCTTTTTACAATTATTATGAAAAAGAAAGGTTCCAATAAATGGAGAAGTATGCATTAGAACAAGAAAAAAAGGTTGTAAAATTAATTCATTTGGAGATATTCGTACTCCAGTCTTAGTACCAAATCTGATGTAAACACATGACGTCATTAACTATATTCCTATCAAAATAAGAAACATGTTTAAAGTAAACAAAGCTGAAATTCAATTTCAAGAACGTGGCTGCAGTGAATGCTCTCATTGGCCACTGACAGCAAAAGTCACCATAGAAGAAGAAAACAGACTCCAACTTTTCTTTAGTTTATTACTTTTAAAATGCACTAATGGATATTTTTAATGCTTTCATCGCAATATGCTACATCTCACTATTATTTGGAAATGCAAACCAGTCACTTTCTTGAAACTAAGAGTTAATTACACTATGACTGCATATACTCTATATGTGCTACACAAACAGAAGTGTGTTTGTTTCTCAAAGCAGATCCAGCATGAAAAATCAAATTAGTTTTTTTTTTTTTTTTTTGTAGCTTAACATCTTTTAACCTGGTTGGTCATATCGGACAATGAATGAAATTGGTGAAATGATGCTCAAATAATCTCGGGGTCCATGGAACTTAAAGTTACCTGACATTTGTCTTCTCAGGATAAGAAAAAAAACTCACCATAAGCAAGATTTGAACTTGCGACCTGTTGAATGTGAGGCAGACACAAATTAAATTTATTTACTATAACATTTCATACAGAACTATTTGCTTCATCAATTATAAACAATTACATATTACAAAAAACTTATTTAAATTAAGTTATATACACAGATTACTAAATTTAGTAAATAAATGAACAAATAAAAGTATAAGGTGATACTAATTATTCACACTAATTATTACAGTTCATTTCATAAATAATACATATTTGTAATAGAACTAACCAATTTCAAGGTATTCATTCACAGAAGAAAAAAAAAAAAGCCTATAGTAAAAAGTCTAATTATTTTTTAAAATACTCTTATACCAAATAATGTAAAGTTTTGATACTCTGCAAATCAAATATAAACCAGATATTTTTTTTTATTTATTTATAACGCTATTTAATCGACCAACAAAAACACAACAAATACCTCATTTTTCTGCATAATCTCCCAAATTAGCATACATTTTGCCATCAAATTGGCAGCTTTTTGATGCTCTCCTCAAAGTAGAAGAGGAATGTGTGCACAGCCAGTTGTGCATGTACTCCTGCATCGTGAACAAATCGCTTTCCTCCCAGCTCTTCTTTCAGTGGCCCAAACAAATGGTAGTTACAGGGTGACATCTGGACTGGCCATTTTTGAGAAAATCAAAATTTTCGAACATTTTACCATATAAAGGGTAGTGGGGGTGGGGGATTTTCTTGAAAATCTTTGTGTCGCATCCTTGGAAGATACCAAGTTTGGCATTTAACAGACTTTTCGTTTTTGAGCTATGCTGTCCCCCCCTCCACACACACACACACACACACACACACACACACACACACACACACACACACACACACACACACACACACAAACACAAACATACCTGCAAACCTTTTTCAAAAAATGGTTCCAGGGGGACCCAAAACATATATTTCCAGTGAAATCTTGCTATCAAATTTTTGAGTGGAACAATACCTTCTCTATACACTATGAACATAGTACGTGTAGAGAAAGTAAAAGCAGTCCTAATTCAGAATTAGAAAACCAGAGGACTTTAGGTAATGTTCTATTTATAGGAAAGTACAAGAGTTTTTCTGTAACAATGAACCCCCAACATTAGACAAATCCTGCATATCTGTCAGTAATGGTCCTATATTTTAAGTTGCTCACCTTTCAAAAGTATTGCTAGAAACTGCATTTAAGTTTAAAATTATTTCTTCAATAGTGCACAGTATTATTTCATTGTAAACGCACGACATGATTTCATATGGTTTTCGCTCCTTGTAGCGGATATAAACATGAGGTTTCTGCAGAAGCATACAAAATGTTTTGTTTATAGCAAGTCTGGTTCTAAGGCTGGATTGACAGTTATGGAAAATGATTTGACATTAAGCACTCTTATTGCTCTGCTTAACAAATTACTCTGAGGACCTATTGTCCCCATTTTCGGCTGCTGATTAGTGAGTATAAATGCTTGAAACAGGTTTTGCCATTGTTTTGGGAACTGAAACAATAGGAATTTTTAATGAAGATTGATTTTCCACAATTATTTGCTTCACTGTGTGCAAGCTCTGTAACTTTAAATTTATACGAGCAAATGTTGACCATCTTTGCAAAACAGCAAAACCAACACATTTTCTTATTGTGAGCTTTCCAGCAGCTTGTCACTAAATACCAGGTTTCTCCAACAACAATACCACAACACTAATATGTTCCTGCAGTAAACAATGCAAAACAACACAAATACTGTAATAAAAATCAATTTGGATATGTAGAGTCAAACTGAAAAATTCAATGCCATAGCTGGTATTTTAAACCACGGATCTCCCAGACTTGCTCTAATCACTGATCTATCATGGGAACATGCTGGCATGGCATTAAACTCATCTGACTCACATGTTTCTCAGTAAACCACAAGGTGATCTCAACTTCTTCTGGGATGACATACACCAATGGCTACTTACATTGTTATAAATACTTTTACCCTTAATTGCATGAATTATTTTGATACATGTGCCGTTCTTCCCCTAATTCACAAACCGGTATTTGTATCCCTTTCACCAGCACCACAACTGAAGCAACTTAAATAGCTGCAATCATTAGTGCGATACTAAGCGGACTGGCCATCCATTCAAAGTCGAACGTCACAGTTTCAGTCCCAGCAACTGCAGTCAAATGTGGTAAAGGATGGGGAGGGCCCAAGTAAAATAACTGGTGTGATGGCACGCTTAGATGCTGACAGGGTTACATTTGACTGAAGTTGCATGGATTTTGCTCTTTTTATTTAAAAAATCTAATGTGATATGACTTTCTCTACATCTCTGCAAAAACATGTTATTAAAAAGCTTATGCTTGTATTAACTTCATGCTAATCAAGAAAAAATTAGCTGAAATAGTCTTATTGCTTGCTTCCTTGTAAGTAGAAGCAAAATAAGGAAGTACCATAGGTTAAAGTGAAGTCAAAAGCTGGTTGCTATGTGACTGAAGTTCCTTTGTTTGTATGGGCAGGAGTTGACAAATTCCTGTATGAGAAAAGTATAAGTTTTTCAAAGCTGAAACCAATAACAAGGAATATCTCAAAAACGATCAACCCCTTGAAAAAAATGTATATAACATAAATTGTGTGCTTTAATGTGCTCTACATTTTTTGTGTGGTAAGTTTTTGTCCATCTCTTACATTTTAGCACTTATACAAAATTCCGTAAAATTCATCCAGAATAAAGCAGCCTTCAGAGGCTATTCTCAGAAAATTCAAGCTTTACCTTTTATTTTTCAGGTAAATATCTTTAATATACAATATTTTAATCAAAATCGTTAGAGCCATTTTTTATAAAATCAAAATTTTCGAAAAAAATTCCCTGTAAAGGGTAGTTGGGGGTGGAGGGATTTTCTTGAAAATCTTCTTGTGTCGCATCCTTGGAAGATACCAAACCTAAATGCCATGCTGCCCACAGGCATACACAGAGACATTTTTCTAAAACGTTCTTTTTTTTTTTTTTTTTTTTTTTTTTTTTTTTTTTTTTTGTTTATTCAGGGGGTCTCAAAATATGTATTTCCAGTGAAAACTTGGTATCCAATTTTTGGGTACATCTCTATACACTATGTACGAGAAAGTAATAAACATTATACAGTTTTATTGAAAAAATATTAATATTTTTACAATATAAAACACCTATAACCAGCCTAATTTTATTGTTGAAAATCTGTATAATGTGAAATTTAGAAAAAGTCCACTGAAAATTGTAAAAGTTTTGATCATGTTTGTTGCATATATATAACACCAGGCAATTAAGGGTTAAATCCTGGGCCAAGTATTAAAAATTAACACTAATTGACCTAATAGTTGGCTAAACTATGCAGCTCAGGACACTTTACCATTTCTGTCATTTGAGATAAACCTATTATTTAAATATATACATACATATAGTACTTTCTTTCTTGTTTTGATACATATAACTTCTCCCACAACTGGATTATTTTCTCTGAATTTCATTTAAAATAAAATTGTGAATTTTAAAATACCACCTTTTATTCAAATAAGATAAGTTGTTTAATTTTTGAACATGAGCAAGGTTGCATAAGAAAAATTTTATTCATTTAACACTGAATCTGTGGGAAATACTCTTATGTTGTCTGCTCTGTGACTTAGTCTTAAGCATTGTTATGTTATATGTACTGTTTGAAGAGTTTTAGTAAATAGGCTTGTAGATTTATGTGAATCAATGTTTGACAGTGCACATATTGTACAGATTAATCCTTCTGTTTACTGATATATCTTACATTTATCCATGTTTACACAAATAAACTGTGGTGGTAAACTTCAGATTGATTCTAATTTTATATACATGGACCATTAAAAATTAGTGGCAACAGTGCCTGCATTTGGCGTCATCAGCGGTTAATGATGTAAGCTGATAACAATGCAACAGAAGAGCATCTATTGTTTGTTAGCTGTGAGTTTGAAGACAATAATTTTATTATAAGACATTTTTAGTAAGTTTGTTATCTTTAGTGCTCTAAATATGTTTAGTAAATATGAACAAAGATGCTTAATTAAAATTCAGGTTGCAAGGGTTATCAATGCTCAACAAGCCATACAGAATTATTGGAAGCTTGTAGTGGCTAGGTGGGCGAATGCATTTCGTAGAGGAAGGAAAGATGTTCATAAAAAATGTGGAGCTGGCAGACCGCAATCACTTAAAGTCATGTTCATTGTTGCTTATGATTTTGACAGTGTTCTTATCACTCATGCAGTTCCTCGAGGAAATTGTGTGAATGGTGCATATTAACGTTACTTTCTGGAACACCTGAACAGCTGTGTGTCGTAAACGTCCAAATCCACTGAATTCTCATTCTCTAATGTTACATGTGGTGCTCGCTCTCACATGGCTGCCCCTATTTTTAATTTACTTCACAGATGGAACTAGAAAATTCTGGAGCATCCCAGATATGAGTCCATGTGATTTCAGCCTTTTTAAGAAAATTTAATTACCGCTTAGGCGAGTTCCTTTAGAACCAAACAGACAAAAAATGGAAATGGCATGTTGTTTATGGACGCTCTTTAACTGCTGTAGTTCTCAGCATCCCATTCTGCTTAATGTTTTGCTCAGAGGCCTCTCTGTCAGGCTTGAGGTTCTTTTACATGCCATAAATCTACGACACGGGACCAACGGCTTTACTTCCCTTCCGAAGGAAACCATGCTAAGGATTTTTACACCCGAAAAAATCCATCATCCTCCGCCGGGTTTGAACCTGCGAACTTGGGTATATGAAGTTAGCATGGTAACCATTACACCACGGAGGGTGACAGAGACAGACAAATATAGTAGCAGTAGAGCGGTCTGTTCGAATATTAGGACAAGATGCTGTGGATGATATCCTTCATCTCTCTGATGTGTGGAGACGAATTCTTCGTCTTGGAGGAGTTTACCTCGAAGCACTGCAATAATGTGACTGTTCCAAAAATGTTTTACTGTTGTTAATTCAAATGTTGCCACTAATTATTGATTGACCCATGTATTTACCATTAATTTAATTAGGATTTCCTTTCTTGAGTAACGATGATGATTTTTCAGCTTTTCTTTTTGAGTACAGATCACATCATTTATGAAAAGAACTATGACAAAAATGTATGCATAAATCAAGTATTCTAAAATTAAACAATTATTTTATTTCCTGTAAATTCTGCAAGGGTAAGAAATTGTAGCATATACCAAAGATATTTACAAATGTTTGAACATTTTTTTTCTTAAACAGAACTCGACCGAGGTCTGCCTATTCGGATAGTGTACGTCCCGTCACATCTCTACCATATGCTGTTTGAATTATTCAAGAATTCAATGCGGGCTGTGATGGAATACCACAGTAATACAGAGCAGTATCCTCCTATAGAGGTTTCAGTTGTACGAGGCAAAGAAGATATATGTGTGAAGGTAGGAAGGAGTATTAAAATACTTAAGTGCTGAGGGGCTGAGAAAAAATATATGCATTTGCAAGAAAACATCATTGGTTTAGAGAGAGCAAGACTCAAAGTTTACGAGTTAAATATGATACTTTTGACTTTTTCAGTCTCCATGTCCAGTGCTACTGATCATTAACTCTATTCAGCTTGAAGCAAAATGTAATTGGCTGCAAAAAAACTTTTAACTTTGTATAATATTCTCTCTTTATTTTTACATATCTTATTAGTTTGGTATCTTAAGAGCATTAGCATAGCTTAACATAAATTTTAGAAAAACTTAAAAATTATCTGAAGTACAGCAATCGCATGACTTTCACCTGTCACTATTCTTACAAAAGTTTATTCTTTTATATTTTGTTAATACAAATAAATCTTAATTACACATTTTGCTGTAGCTAAGAAGAATACAATAAACTTAAGTGAGAGCTTTGAAATTCTATTGTCTATAGTGTCAGGAAAAAGAAAGAAGAATGAAAAAGAATAATGACTTCCCATTTGAGAAAAGGATAAATATTAATTTTATCGATAATTTCCTGCACAAGAAATGTTGTCATAAATGAAATTGCTGATGAAGGGAATTAATGCACTTCCCTCAAAGGAAAAGATGCTGTCTCATAAATAATGTCATTTTTAAGAAAAACAATGATTTGAAATGTTTTCTGACAAGCAATTAACTAATCTTCAAAGTACTATTAGATTCTATGGTCATGAGCCATCTTTCAGCGAGGTTTATTATTCCATGATGGTACCAGTCTCTGGTTTTTGATGCGAAGAATTCGGTGAAACACACTTGCACTGTCTCAATATTATCAAAATTACTTCTCCATAGAAATTAGGCCATGGACAAAAAAAGATGATAATCTGATAGTGTGAGATCAAGGCTGTATTCGTCTGCGGTGCCAGGGCAGTAAAAGTGGGCGTTAAACACTACCAAAAAAAAAAAAAGGCTGTATGCTGGGTGTGGTGGCAGTTCGATTCCTCCCAGTTATTGAATTTTGTCCATGGTTGTTCATGCAATATGGGGTTTGGCATTGTCCTGTTGCAATAGAACTCTATTTCGGTTAACTAATAGTAGGTATCTCCATCCCAAAATTTCATGAACTTGTTCCAGTTGTTGATCTGCATCAATCGCCTGCTGTTTGGAACAAGCTCCCAGTGAATCATACCTTCAAAATTCCACTAGACACACATTACTTTGGGACCAAACCAATTTTTTTTAACAATGACTTTGACAGGTTGGCGGGGATCAAGCCACTGTTTTGAGGCATCAGGGTTTTAGTAATATACCCACTTTTCATCACCAGTGACAATTCTCCTAACAAATCTATCATCCATGGGATTACGGATAAGCTGATGACAGATATCCATTCAATGTTGAGGTGTCAGTTCATGAAAAACAGATCTACAGCTTCTGTATGATTTTCCAAGTGCCTTAATGTGGCAATGGTATCTTTTGATGCACTAAGTTCTTCTGAAAACCTGCAGGTACTTTTTTGCAGATTTTCTCGCAAAACTTGGCATGTATCCTCAATATTCCATACTTTAGGTCTTCCAAAACATGGTCAATCTTTAGTGTTTTCATCTCCATTGTTGAAACGTTGGAACCACCATTGTGCCACACACTCAATAACAACACCTTCTCCTTCCACTTCACATATTCTTCGAACTGTGGCAGCGGCTTTAATTTCCAAAAGTGCTTTAGAAGGACTATAAGTTCAATCTTTGCTATCTCCATTTTGTGATTGTTTATTAACAACTGAAGACTGATACATGCTCGCAATATACGCAACACTAGCCATGATAATCTGTAAATAGCATTGCCAAGTCAAAGAAACCCAATAAATTTTCAAAACACCAAAATCAAAAAACCAACATTACTTATGAAACAACCTAATACTTTGATATCAACCTGACGAGGCGACTAAAATGCTGTCCCTCTAATGGCAGGTTGATTTGGAGTAGACTCATATCTATGCATTGATACAAATCATACAGGGTGGGGCATAAGCACCTAATTATTTTTAAACCAGTTGGAATACTGTGTGCTTGGTTAAAGATATGGTTGCAATGTATACAAAGGCATAGTTTCAGTTGACATGAATGATCTGTGAAGCTAAACCCTAATGATTCTAAGAAGTTAAAACCTTGCCAATCTAGTGGATTTCACTCCCTCCATTAGGTTATCATCATCTGTTCATCAGGAATTCTGGAGACATTTAAACAGAGTAGCTGAGTTTGTACTGATACATACTTCTACTGAATGAATACTCTGTTATTGGCCAACGCTCTATCACAACTGAAGTGGAAGCGGTGCACTATCAGTAAATAACCATAAATGTCAATTCCATTGCCAACCTAACAACAACAAAATAAAATCATCACTGAACTATGTATCTGAAACTCCACAACATTGTATATATTGCAACATGACTAAAATATGTATTTCAGTGTTACGATTGGTTTAAAATCTTAACCCTGTATTTTTTTACATCACTCCAATCTAGACACCAAAACACCACCACCCAACTACAGACATAACTGTGTTGTGTTCATACTCAGAGCAAACTTTGAATGTTATTCATTACTGCACTGAGAGGGCACATAGACAGATTGGTTGTATTAGTTAGCAATGCAACCGCATCCGTAGCCTTGTAGTTTGCTTTCTACTCTGCAAATGGTCTTTGTTTCTGCTGCTATGGCTTCAGTATAACCCACTTTCAGCTATGACATCATTCTTGGTCTATCAGTGCATGGGAAATCAGGATAAAATGAGCGCCCAGGGTTGAAAATTCAAACCAGTAACAAGGAATTCTGAGAAATGGTTACCCCCCCCCCCCCGCAATGTATTTTTTGTAAATTGTGTGCTTTCATGAGTTTTTCATATTTTGGTAGTCAAAGTTGTCTATTACTTTTTACCTGTCATACAGAAATCAACCAGAATGAAGAGAGCTTCAGAAGCTATTCCCAGAAAATTCAAGAAGTGCATTTCATTTCCCATGAATAAAAATGTCTCAAAACATTTTGTTTACTTGGTTTTTATTCAGAGGCACATGGTGAAACAACATACTTTTTTTTACTTGCTCTAGCCCGTATGCACAATGTACATTGTGAACAGAGAAGGTACTGTATTCCACCAAAAATTTGATGTCGAGATTTCACCAGAAATATATGTTTTGAGGTCCCCTGAATCTGAAAAAAGCATTTTCAGAAAAAGGTCCAATATATGTGTCTGTGGACAGCATAGTTCAAAAACAAAAAGACCATTTAAATACCAAACTTGGTATTTATGTTTAGTTCTTCCAAGGATGTGACGCAAAGATTTTCAAGAAAATCCCCCCACCACAAACTACCTTTTACATGGAAATATTTTTGAAAATTTTGATTTCCTCCAAAATTTCTCTAACAATTTTGGTTAAAATACTGCAGATTTAAGATATTTACATGCAAATAAAATTTATATCTTGAATTTTCTGGGAATAGCCTCTGAAGACCTCTGGATGAATTTTACTGGATTTTGCATAACTTAGACAAATGCGCTGCACAAAAAATGTAGAGCTCATCAAAACACACAATTTATGTCCTTTACATTTTTGTTGTGGAGGTAACTGTTTCCGAGATGTTCCTTGTTATTGGTTTCAATTGTAAAATACATATATTTTTCTCAGACAGGAAGTGTCTGTTTTTCTTTTGTTTTACTCCTGGCCAAGCAAAGATGTGAGTTGCAATGAAAATTGCATAAAAACAGCTTTTGAAACATTTGACTGTCAGTTTAGCGTAGTATTCCCTTAGTTACCTTCTACTTATAAGGAACTAAATAATAAGAACATTCTGCTAATGTTTATCTCGATTAGCATGGTGTAGAACAGCTAGAGAAACTCATATGAGGGTAACACATACAATATTTTGTCTTTGACCTACAATAACTAATTGGCAAAGAAACTGAAAGTACATTGATAATGTTTAAAAAAAGTTTTGAGCTTTATCTATTTTGCTTTATCACTTATTGAGAAGGAAAGGGATTTACCTCAAATTTTCTGGGAATAGCCTGTGAAGTATGTTTTTATCCCAAAGGAATTCTGTATGACTGTAAACATTAAGATATACACAAAACCTGTAGAGCTCTTTAAAATACACAACTTATTTCAAATTATATTTTTGTGACAACAGCCATTTCCAAGATATGTTATTATTTGTTTGAAATTTTAAATGTTTTAAAGTGCTGTCATTCAGTTGTTTCTCACAGTGGGATAGCCATGTTTAGGTGACTGATATGGTTTTAAAATATTGTAATTTCATTTCAAAACTTACAAGCAAGAGTCTTCCTGCATGCTATAGAGGTACCCAAGGTTGCGGGTTCAAGCCTGGCAGAGGGCAATAAATGTTTTGGGGTATAAATATTGTTAGCGTGGTTTCCTTCAGAAGCAAAGCAAAATTGATGGTCCCTTCATATGAGTTACAGAATGTAAAAGAACCTCAAACCTGATAGAGGCCTCTGAACAACATTTCTGATCTTTCACATGCAAAGTAGTTAAAGAGCATCCATATATAAAAATTAAATTTCAATAATTGCAAACAAACTTGCATAGCTCACCAAATAGATAAAGTGCCCCTTTTTTCCTTTGTTTTTTGTGATATTGAGTTCCAAAAGCTGCTGTATAAATAGTTGAAACTGGTGTTGTTTTCACAGATGTCTGATCGAGGAGGAGGTATTCCACGAAGTCAAACTGATCACCTTTTCAACTATATGTATTCCACAGCTCCACAACCTCCCAAGTCAGATGCTCACACAGTTCCTCTGGCAGGTAATATATGAGCTCATAGTGAATGTAATGAGCTTATTTAGAAAAAAGTCTGATTTATATGAAAGCATGCCATTGGAGTAATGTGGTAGTAAAATTGTTAACATACTTTCATTTTACATAATATAGAGTCTTTAAATTATAAGGTAACCCCTCTCATGACCTCTTTCCAATGCTCAAGAGGTCCGAGAGTTGCCGGGAAAGTGGTTGCGGCAAAGGCACACTGGAGTCCTTATCTTAAGTAAGTGCTGTTCCCAAACAGGCAGTGTAACAAGTTAAAGATGTTCTTGCTCATTCACCTAAGCTCAGCAGCAGAAATCTCTGTATAATCTACAGAAACTTAGTGATAACATCATGCAAGAAAACACAACGATTCCTGCTGCTAAACTTAGATGAGTGAGCGAAAATATTTTTGCAAATTGTGAGCAGAAGGTCAAAATGTCTGTAATTTATCTTAAGATTTGCATTTTAGTGCACCTTTGCCAGCACCACTTTCCTGGCGACTCTCGGATCTCTTGCGCAGTGGAGAGAGGCCATGACAGGGGTTATCTTAAAAATTTAGGAAGAATGGGAAAGAAAGGTGTGATTATGGAGTGAACTCATAAATATTGATATAGAATTTTAAATCTAGTTGAGAGGAATTTGTTAAAGCAATGCTTTGAGTTTCAAGAAATGAAAATTTAAGGAAAGATGGCTGGAGTTCAGTATGAAAACTAATTTAGAGAATATGGATTGGGGGAAATTTGGAGAAGGAGCCTAAATATAAATGGTTTTTGGAAAGAATATAGTAGGAGATTTGATAATATAAAAATACAAAATTTGTTTAGCAGCATGGTAGAAAAAAGATAATTAGAAATGTATATACCAATAAAAATATACAGGAAAAAGAAGTATATGTGGATAAATTAAATAAGGAACAGAGAGAGAGAGTAAGCCCACCTCAGTAGTAGTATGGAGGTAGCCTGTCTGCCTCACATTCAAGCGGTCACGAGTTCAAATCTCGCTTAGGGTGAGTTACACAGATAAGGTTTCTTTCAGAGTTCCCTTATCCTGAGAAGACAAATATTGAGTAACTTTAAGCTCTTTAACAATTTGTTTAAGTATGCACTATTTATTTTGATGAAGCCATGAATTCATTGTATTTTTTAAGGTGAATAAATTCTATTTATTAATCATATCTGATTCATGCATATCGCACCTTGAATTCAACAGAAATAATAACTAAAATTGGTAGATATATACAGGCCACCTCGTGGAAAAGCTATGAGTGTAGCTACGCAGATTCAAATGTTAAAATTGTTTCCAAGCATGTGATTTGTGATGTATTTGCTTCTGCCATGATGTGATTTCAGGTAGGTTTTCAATGTACTGTCATATTTGTTGCAGGTTATGGATATGGCCTCCCCATTTCTCGTCTCTATGCCAGATATTTTCAAGGTGACCTGGTTTTGCTGTCATGTGAAGGCTATGGGACGGACACAGTGATATACATGAAGGTTTGTGCACATGCACTCATAAATTCCATTATACAGGGTGGACATTTAACTTGAGACTGTAGAATATTTCCAAAACTAAGTGTTTCAGAAAGAAACGTCTTGATTGATATAGTGGGGGGAAGTAAATGGCATGCATTGCGTTTTAATTGTAGAAGATTTGGATGTTAATTTGAGGGGCAAGGTATATTTTTTAAATCGGAACCAACATTTTGTATTTTGTTTCCTTATTCCACATAAAAAAATAAGCAACTTTTGTACAGGGTTCTTTACTGGTGTAGACAATTAAACATTGATGAAAGGCAGATGCATAAAGTATCACCACTACACGGGTATTGTACAGTATTATTTCATAAGCATCTACCTTAGTGTAATAAATGTTCAAAATGATGCCCTCTAACCTCAGTGCATCTTCCAATTCTGTGAATAATCGATTACTGTGTCTATAAAAGCATGTCTCTTCCAATACTGGCACAAGCATTTCATATGTGTGCCTTCTCCATACAACATGAAGACAACAATTAAAAAGCATAACAAATGACATTTACTTTCCGCTATTATATCAAGCAACTTTTATTCATGATGTTTCTTTCTACAACACTTAATTTTGGAGATATCTACAGACTCAAGTTAAATGATCCATGTTATATATCAATGAAAAAAACATGGGAAAGAGAGACATACTTGATAAAGTGAATAGCGAACAAAATGAGGGAATAGCATGGTTAAGAATGGGCATTTGAAGATTAAGAAGGGCTAGAAAAAGCATCCCACAGAATCATTATCCCATTTGTGGAGGGAAGGAAGATCTAAATCATGTAGTATTTGAATGCCAAGGAACTAATTTATGGAGGAAAGAATTCCTGTAGCAGAACTGGGACATGATGGATAGGAGAACACGTTAAAGGGAGCTTTTAGAAAGGATGGCAGAAGCTTAGGCCAGTTTTTAAGACAAGTTAAGAAAAAATGGAACTGGTCTGTGCAAAGGGAATTAGAGTTAACATAATTTTCTGTTAGTTATTAATGTTTATTAGTTTTAAAGAATTAAGATGTGTGTAGACATAATTGTGTGGGTGGGCATGACAAGCTAGGAACTTGGGCTGAAACCCGTCATACTCAAGTATGTATTAGCTTAACATAAATAAATAAATTAAAAATATGTTCCATCCAGATAGTTCAGTCATACTTGTTATTTTTCACAGGGCAGAATGCTAGTATTTTGCTGAAGCAAATCTTGCACCTAGCTGCCATCTTGTGGCACTACATACTATCATATACAACGTCTGTGAAATTAACTTGTTTTTCCAAGTTTTTGAAGTAAAGAACAAAGGACAATGAAAGGGGAGAGACCTCTACTTGAAGGAATGTGAAATACAATCACATTTTTTGGCTGTCAGAAGTTATTATTGATAAATTGGTATTATTGCAATAAACATCACAGCAAAGTCATAACTTAATTTTGTTTTAATTTTTTGGTCTAAAACTACTGTTAATGTAACAAAAGGCTGTACCATATACTACAGCATTGGTTTAAAGCTTTAGTAGAATGTATATTAATCAAGAATTTGGTCGAGGAATATTGCGATAATTACCATTCTGAGTCCAAGGAACATGCCCACTTATTTTCACAGTTCTGCTATTATAAGCATATAATTTGATAATGATTATTTCTCACGATAGCTGCTAAATGGGCAAATTAGCAAGAGGTTTCTTATAAACTGGAGTAGGTTGCCAATTTTGTCTGTGAATTGCCTTTACCCCTCTAAGGTCTTTCCGAGTTGGAAATCTAAAATCTAACAAACAATACAGAATCACTCTGTTGATAATGTGTAACGTATTCCAGGAAGTATACCACCGAAAAATCACTTTAATAAGTACACTAAACTATGTATTGAAACACATTTCGCTTTCCTTATTTTTGCTTCTACTATTCGAGAAACTACAGCCAAACACTACACACATGTTGAATATGGTGGCTGCACAAAAATCCTGCTTCACCAACCACAATGCATTTATAGGGCATTTCCAATCTAATGTCTGTGTATATTTGCAGGCACTGTCCAATGAAGCGAATGAACTTCTTCCAATCTTCAACAAGACGTCCAGCAAGTTCTATCGAGCATCCATCCAGACCGGTGATTGGAGCAATGCCAGTTCTTCGATGGGAGTTAGGCACATGACTACGGCACACCTCCGCAAGTATACCTGTAGCAGTCGCAGAGTTACGTCGGACTCAAGTTTGCCCCTCACAGAGCAACACGCACGTTGCTAACGTTTGCTCATCTTCTAGCACAGACATTAGTGCTCCCCACTCTCAGCAATGCAGCCACATATTAAGCAATGCAATGCAAGAGACTAAATAAGTTTTGTTAATACAATTAGCGAAGTGAGTGTATTCATTGGGTCATTGTTGTTATATATCTTTTATTTTGCAGCCAGTGTTGAAATATCTGTGGTCCCAAAAGGCAAAATTTATTTCGGTGTCTTATTTAGACAGAAGAATTATGTAGTCATTTTTGCTCTATTAAGTTTCATAAATTAATAATTTGTATTTTTTACTCTCGCCACTGACTAGAGCACAGGTGCAAATTATGTTAACTTTAGAAAAATATAACAAAGATTATATAACCTTTTTGACAAAAGAAATACATTTAGATTGCACAACACTAATGAATGAAAAAGAATCTCTTTGGATATGTTTTTTATGTGCTTAAATGGATATAATGAAACTAACATTAATACATAATTCCTCTGTCTTTGAAAGTGGACTGTTAGCAGGAGTTGGCCACATCAACAACAAAGTGAATTGGCCAATATTGTTTATTTAATTTACTGACACCTGATAAGCAATACACTGTAGGATAAATGGAATGCTCTTTGTGATACAGAACAAAATATATTTATTGATTTTAATTAGTGATGCATTACTTTTTAATTTTATATGCCGTTGTTTAGGCATGCAAATATGCTCTTCAGAAAAATGAGCTTTTGGTAACTGGCACTTACTTTTCAAGGGAATTTTTAGCTGATTATGCTCAAACCCACTTTAATTTCGATCCATAGGTTGACAGCATTGCCAGCATCTTTAGAAAAAAAAATATTTAGAAAGATAGGCCAGGAAATCCAGAAACAAAACAGACACAAAAAGTAGATACTTTTCTTTGTTTTTAGACAGCTAAAAATATTTCAATACAGATTTTGCATTTGTAGATAAGTGTAAGTACTTAACATTATTCCAATGGATCTGTCTTGGACATTGCATATATGTACCACTATGAGAGCAAAATTTCCCTGCATATAAGAATTACCACCTGGTATTATTAGAGACAGTTTGTTGCCTTTTTCAAACTAGGAACATTTTACAACTTTAGATTTAACGTTTCATTATGCCAAGTTTCTGGTTGTCAGATTAAGCGATGAGATTGGCATTGCAATGGAAATGCCTTGTAACCAATTTGTCTATTGGTACATACTCATTTAAAAAATCAAATCATAATATAATTATTAGTGAATAGTAAAAACTGTATTCATATACTTTTTTGCTTGTTTTTTCAGAGTTTTAACCTCTTCGTCACTGCTCATATTATTTGCATTTAGGAAAATATTTATTAAAAAACCTCAGATTTCTTTACAACTGTTTTACAACCACATGCACAAATATTTTAAAACAAAAAGGTTGAACGTTATAAAAATAAAGAGCTAAAACTATAACCTCACATGATGAATGGAATTATTAAACTGCTGAGGAAATTCTATCAATAAGTCTTGGTTTCACTGCTTAAGTGTCGAATCGGGGTTAAGCAGAGGCTTAAGCCAAAGGGGACTCTTATAACGTTGTTCATGTGATAAGCTGAGCTTATCCACAGCTTGGCTTAAACTCTTCAGAACTGTGTTGCTAAGGAGTCATGTTATCTAAACACATTAATGATGAAATACTAATTATTTTAACGAATATGCAGAACAAAAGATTGCTTAGAATGTAAGCAAGTTTCACATATGGAGTGACCCAAAATTCTAAAAGAGACTTTGATTAAATAAACAGTTGGTAATGATGATGCCAGGGGTTATTGATGATACAAATAAATCTAAAACTGACTGGTAAAAAACTCAGCTTTAAATTACTTTTATTGTATACATTTATACTGATTGTGTAATGTATTACTCTATACATGGGTCACGTATGTAATGAACACCCATAGAAACGTTTTGTTTATCCCAGTTTCTCAAAGTATTCTCCCTGGCACTGTATGCAGCGTTCCACCCTCTGGAATCCATGCCACTTAATTTCTGCCATTGCAGATAACTCCTCTTCGTATGCTGCAACAATTTCTTCAGGGCTAGAAAATCGGTTCTTCACATAGGGGACAGGAAGAAACCACATGGTGCCATATCAGGACTGTAGGGTAGATGAGTATAGTTTTTCCTTAATTCCTTGCAGAAACTACACTGTTACATAGCGGTATGAGCTGATGCCGTATCATGATGCAACAAAATGCATCTTAATCCTGTCTTTGGATGCATTTTATGGATTTTTAAACACTTTCAGAAGGCAAACTTCTGCCTACCATTTTGCAGCAACAGTTTTCTGATTTTCGACCACAACTGTTCCCAAGTGACCTCTTGTGAAGAAGAAAAAAGCGACCATTTTCTTTCTGGCACTCACTCTCTTGACTTTGATGGTTGGTCACCTGGGAATGCCCAAATAGATGATTGTTTCTGAATCAGACTGAAACAAGGTGAGACTTTCCACAGTTAAATCGTTGCAGCATTTCTTGGCACCATTCACTCTAAGGAGTCTCTGTACTTCAGATAAATTAAGAGATACCCATCTTGAAGAAATTCTTTTTTTTTACATAAAGGTGTTTATGAAGGAAGGTTGAAATATGCGGCGAACTAATCGCTAATGCCAGCTCAACGTCCTTGTAGGCTAGTTTTGGATCTTCCCTAATCATTGTTTCCACAGTGGTGATGTTTTGCTCATCACTATTGTTGTTGGTTTGTCACTTTTCTCTTTATCTTTAAGAGATTGTACACCCTCTTGAATTCTCTACCACTGGAACATAGTGACACATGGCAGAGAATAGTCCCCAAAAGTCCCCCCTCAAATGCTCAAATGACCGCATTTCATCTAAGCCGCATTTGAAGTCACACAAGATCATTCCACAAAAATGTTCTCTCTGAATCTCTATTACATTTAAAAGAATGTTCACTTTTTCAGACTTGAAACATAAAATGACGGAAAATGAATGATGCAATAATGTTTTCTCATGGGTGGCCAATATTCCATATCTCAATATATTTAGTGACCCTCGTCATTCAGTAACAAAGACTTTTGTACAGAGGTTATCCTTCTCTAAGCATTGATATTTTTTGCAATCAAAAGCATACTAATTGTAAATGGATATTTTTCCAACAGTTCAAAATCTGCAGCTGTCAAAAACTGTTTTACACTATTCTAATAGGTTCTTTGCATTTCAGTTGTTCCTTATGTTTGGATTTTCTTACTCGATTGTAATTTGTTACCATTGGTTGCACTCTATTACATGCTTAGACTGCTTTACAATTTCTAGAATGCTGACTTCTTTAGAAGCAAAATTTGCAGTATGTTTTGACTTTGATTTTTCGCTCATTTTATCTGTGTGTTTCTGGATAACCTATAAAAGCTTCAGCATTACCAAAAATGATGGGAATTCACTTGATGTGCATGTGGAAGTCTATTGACTTTACCATTCCAAGGAATGCTGAATGATTGGCCTATTGTAAAACTCTCAAGGCTTAATCCAAAATGTAAACTTGGCTTAACCCTTGCCCAAATAGCAAGATGCTGTCTGAAAAGTGCCAAGCAAATTTAGAGAAGAATGCAGGGTTTTAAATTATTGGTAATAATTACCAAATAACATAGAGAGCTGAATCTTTTCTTTTTTTTTTCATTTTTAGTAAACCCTTTTGTCTATTTTATAATATGCATTATATGTGTGGGAAGTCTCTTCAGTATTTTTAAAAAATTGAAAACAAAAGAAAAATTTGAAGAAAAATAATTTAAAATCCCAAATAATCAATAATTAAGCATACAAAACCTCACTATACAGAAAGTTCAGGCTAATTAAATGATAGTATGGATATTTCTTTACTAAAACAGCATCCTACTATGTTCTTGTGTTTTATTTTTAAAATACAAAAAATTAATTCACCTAACCTGAAGCTGAAAGAAAAATCACCAAAAACACACACACACATAAATATAATACCACTATTAATGAAAATGGCATATAGCAATAGCAATAGAATACATAGAATAGATTGCTGTACAATTTAGAACTTTCGTTGTTGCATAGCTGAATGGTTGATTCACATTGTATTCGTCATCTGGTTACACCTCCGTAAATCCATTTTGATAAGTACACCTATTATTTGCATGTGTACGAGGTCTGTTGTTATCGGAAGCATTTTCATCGCTGAAGCTAGAATATACATCTTCCTCTCTTACTTCGATGTTAGAAACTGTTTCAACTAGGTCTGAAAATTCAAAATCATTCACTTTCATCTAATACATCGCGAACTGAAGCTCTTATTTTCTCTTCGGTCTGTAACCTTCAGCTAGACAATGCCATGTTTCTACCAAGATAAACAAACACCAGCTAGAGAAATTAAATTTGATGCTAATTTAGTGCTTTGTAGTGAAGATAAGATCCGGAAACGTTCCAGAAAACCTTTTTCAATGGCTATGACATGCACAGATTTTCCCGCTGGAAAGAGTTAAAATGTATGCAAACGGCATCACAATTAGATCGTGATTGGTAATTTTTGCAGAATTTTCAGATCATGATTATATTGTGGTTGGCACTGAAAGGGTTAAAGTAACAGCAGTAGTTTAATGCACAAACTTTACAGATAGTAAAGGATTTAATGTTCTACAATGAAAACCATAGGCACTTTGATAAAATAAGGTCTAGTATGTGTAAAATGCTTTTTGGAACTAAAGCACATTAATGAAATACACTGCCAAAATTATATAGTGTATTAGCTATTTCAGTGGTACATTTCTCACAAAGCCTTGATAGTCTGACTTTGATTTAGAAGGGGAAATTCCATAACAAATATAATCACACCTAAGAAATAAAACAATGTAAAATAAAAAAAATATTTCTTTAGTATTTCTCCTGTACATAAAGTGAGGAGAGGGGATTGAGACAATTAAGGGAGAGAGACAAAAGAATATCTGCAGTTAATGCAATAATACGGACAGAGCTTTGGATTCTGTGAATAAGCAATAAAAAAATCTACACTGGTTTATCGTGTGCATCCTGTAATTATTGCTAAAGAGCCAATCATGTTGTGTGTTAATCTAAAAGTTCCTATGTATAAATTGTGAACGTAAAAATGAACATATGAATGAAATTAATGTGCTGCTTGTCGATGTAGATTCCAAAGTAACCTAAGCTGCACACATTTTCTGTGCCTATTCTGCTTATCCAACAATTGCACTGCTTTTCTTTTTGCTTTTCATTTTGTTACTAAAACCTTCCCTTATTTCAGGATTTGTGTAACAAACTCATTACTTTATACCAAGAAGTGTCTTCCAAAGATAGAAATCCTAAGCAACAGAAAATAAAATAGATCTATATATTATTTTTAGCTATGGTTATCTTATAGCTTCAGTATTTTAGTAGTATTTATCACCCATTTCATGTCTGAGTTTAGAATACCTCACAATTACGAGGACTGTGGAAAACCTCAACCAGGGAGGATGGCCTGGGTCAACCATGGGCTTCCTAATTTTGAGTCCATCCCTCAACAATCTTGGCTACTCATTGACATCAAGGGAGCAAACAGTTTCTGCCACAGTAACGAATTTGAATTCAGAGTATTAAAGTCACTAAATAAAATTAAAATTCACAGTGTAACTTGCTTTACCTGTCGTAATCACTGGATGCAGTTTAATGAGCAGAGCCCAGAAATTCAAGCATTAATGTTGGTTAAAATGCTGAAAATAGAAATTTTTAAAGGAGCAACTGTGGGTAATCCCTTTCTTTATTAATGAAAATCCCTATCTAAGAGACTTGATAATTCCTTTTTCACTTAAATCTCTTTGTTGTATTTATTATATCTGGTATACCCTGCATTCCCTTCATAGGTTCTGCTATTTAAAGAGCTTAATTGAATTATTTAAGGAGTTTTTGATGGCTTAAAAACAAATAATTGCTCTTATTTATAGCAAACAAAATTGTCAATAAATATTTTTGTGATGTATGTATCATTTTCTTATAGCAATAACATTTTTTCGCTTTCACACTTATATTTCTTTGTGATTTTTAAACTGAGTAAATAATTTAAGAAAAAAAATGATAATGATGTGAAACAGGTAAAAATGACTTCAACCTTAAAATAGGTAATAGAAGAAAAAATAGGGGGGAAAAAAATACTGGCTCAATCGTCCCTAAATGTTTGGAAACACATTTATCTGTATGCAACTCTTTAATATATACATCCAAATAGGAAAAAAAAAAAAAACATTTGCCTAACTTCCAGGTCCTATTCGTACATCAACCAGCAAACACTCAAGATGCATGTATAAGCCCCACCAAACAACCATCCATTGATTATCAAAGATAAAAACAGCATGCACATGTGAAACTTTTATTTTATTTAGAATTAGAATACAGTGCATGTGAACAAAATATAAAACCAAATTATTATTTGCCTGGTAAGATTCCTAACACATGTCACTACAATATCAAAAGATATGTTTGCAAAACGTATATCACTGTACATATCTTTTGGGTAGCAGTTATCTAGCCAATGTGTTCACTGCCTGTTGTTTATGGTAAATGCTCATGAAATTACTTTAAAAATGGTGCTATTGATAGGAAATGTATGAAAGGCGAGAAAAATACAGCCCAGTAAGCATCATATTTATATTTTCATACAACTATTATTTGAAAATACACTTTTTATGGAGAACTACAGAGTCCAGTTTTAAAGGAATAAAAACTAATGGAATACCCAAAAGTAAAAAGTATTTTATATGCTGAAACATAAAATTTAGCCTCCATACTGCTGCTGGAAGAAAAGAAGGTATCAGTCCCATAGATGGGAATCAATCACTGGAGTGGTAATCACTTACTGGATCTGATACAGATTATATCCAAGATAATGCTGAACTAGAATGCATTAAGCACAAGATGTTGCTCGATTGAAGTCACGTTACCCTCCCTCCCTTGTTAGTGACATCTCTTAAACAAGTTCATGTTGAAGTGGAAGGTAGTGAAATACTGCTAAAGTAATCAACAAAATATTGATAAATCAATATTGCCAAAGTAATGAGAATAGCAAAATATGCTAAAAGTTTAGACCTCACGGACCCTTCAGCTATGATATCCGTTACTCTGTAGCTGTGGCCTTTAGCAACTGTTCCAGTCTTCAATTTACAAAAAAGCATTCCTCGCTACACTTTGTGACTTAGGGTCTTCAAGACCTTCAATTCTTCGGCTACCCTATACAACTTAGGGCCCCTCAATCCCACTGGTTGGTCTGAGTGGCTCAGTTGTTTAGGCACTAGTCTTCTGATCCCAAGGTCTTAGGCTCAAACTTGTTTATTTAAGTGTGCTTAAGAGCAACAGCCTCACATCAGTAGATTTACTGACATGTAAAAGAACTCCTGCAGGGCGAAACTCTGGCACACCAGTGCACTGATATGATCCTAGCAATTGTCAGCATTAAATAACAAAATAATTTAGCACGCCTGGATAGTGTGGTGGTAGCGTTTCTGCCTCACATTCAATAGGTTGCTTAGGATGAGTTGCCTGGATAAGGTTATTGTCAGGGTTTTCCCTTATCCTAAGAAGATGAATGTCAAGTAACTTTAAGCTCCATGGACCCCAAGATCATTTGAGCATCATTTCACCAATTTCATTCATCATCTGTTATGACCAACCAGGTTAAAGGACGTTAAACTACAAAATAAAAATTAAATTTGTAATCAATCCCACCGCTACACTTTGCGACTTAGGGCCATCAACCCTCAGCTACGCAATGAGCTTAGGGCCTTAAATTATGCATTCCATACCTTCCACTATATTTGGCAACACAAGGATAGTGTGGTAACATAATGAATTGATGGGATGCGTGTAACATAGAAAGAACAAAATCACAAATATATGGAATAAAGGCATTAAAACATATTATGTAGGTATTAATTAGTAGTAATTGTGTGTAATCCCCACATTTTTTTCAATAAAATATAAATCATATGTGTTACCCACAAGGTGATTCCGCTGTATGGGAGTATACTTAAAAAGCCATATGAAGAATAAAATCTAAAAATTACTAAAATAAATTTGTAAAGAGCATTAGAAAATGGGATAATAAGCTTTGAAGCGTAAATCTTAGTGCAGTCAATGTAGTTGTCAATTACTCAATTAACCTTCAAAGCTTCTTATTCAAAACTAATTCAAACTTAAGCTTGTTTCATATCACATTAGTTCAACAAATGTAAACAAGTGTTGTTTTTAAGAGTTTACTCAATTAACCAATTATACCATTAAAAAAAAAAAAGATTTGTTGGCATAAATGATAATGGTTCTGAATAGTTCCTCGAGCATTCATGCTGCTTTGTAATGTAGCAATGTTTTGTTAGCAGAATTCATGCACAGGTAGACTTTGCAAAGCAGTGAACTTCAGCAAACTTAAATTCAAAGCATGTTTTGCTTGCTTTCTATGTGTTTAGAAATGTCTTGTTATAAATATGAACATCCAGATCTTACTGCATGAGTGATATAAGGACATAGTGCTGGAAGAACTAATCACTAGGGACAGGAATTTTATGTTTAAATAATTCCTTGAATATCTATGCATTGAAAACTACAATAATATGCTCATAAGTGTGATTGTAAACCATTGGAATATTTTTGGATTTTAATTATTAAACCTATTACTTACCAAATATTTTTAAACGTTTTTCCTTTGTGTAAATTAGTAGTTTTCATTTTTATAAATTTAAAAAGATGCTAAACATAAAATTTAAACTAAATTTAATGTTCCATATAAGCAGCAGTCTTAATTTCAATTCTCAGACCTCCTTAATAGCCACCTTCATACCATGAGGGTACAGTTACAACCAGATAAGACAAGGATGCACCAATGTGACATGACTAATGATTATGTTGCATGTAGTAAAGCTACTACCATGCTGTCAAGTTTCAAGGCTGACTTAATGACATATTATTCAGAAATATTATATTTATAACCAGTGGTGACTCGTGGATTAAAAATTCAGGTGTTCACAAAATCAGCAATTTACCACCGCCGCAGCCGCTGCCGCTAATGCTACCGCCGTCGCCGCAACATCAAATCCAGTAATATTAGGAACAATGATAGTGCCTAATAACAAGAATTATAAATTTGTTACGCAAATCATCTCCCACCCAGTATTGTAAAGATGTTGAATTTCTTAGTCTTCGAGAGTTAACAACAATATGAGGTGATGAAGGGATTAAATCCTTTGATGCAGTTCATGTGAAGAATGTCATTTGCAGTGAATAATATTTACATTGTTTGAATTACGCAATTAACACCAAATTTATTTGTACAGAAATTCCACGCGCCGGTTTTTCAAATGTACAAATGTTTCTATCACTCGGTGATTAAAGTATTTTAAGCTGTTGACCAGTTTCTTCTCAATAGCAAGCATTGCCAGTGCTGAAAGTCGGTCTTCACCCATCGTACTCCTAGTAAAGGTTTCAATTCTTTTTATTGTGGAAAAGCATATTTCTGGTTCTGATGTAGTCAGGGTCGTAATGATAACAATCTTCGGAAAAGGTCTTTCATTGAGGTTGTTTTCTGTTATGTACTGCTTAACTCTCGCATAAAATGCAAATTACTAAGAAAAATAACGCGTCTCACAAAGACTGCAGTTGCACTTCCGGATAGTTTCAACTAAATCTCAAAGATAGCAGCACCTCCTGCTGATAAACAGAACCCTGGAGATGTTAATGTGCACAGTCGCACTGTGCTCATTTCTGGCTGTAAAATTCTGAGCTGCTTTGTTACCCGTGCAAGTGCAGAGCTGCTAAACGTTAGTTATACGCTAGCACACGAGGCCTGTGCTACAAGCGTTGTTGTCACATACTCAGGTTCTCGGCTGATTCAATCGTAAGAGCAGAGCACGGTATATTTAAACAAGTGGCACCAGATAGCGCATTTTATTAAATGCTTCCTGAAAGAGAAAAAGGAGATCCACTAAGAAATATTGGAGGTTCACGTGCTCTTGTGCTCCTACACAGCAGCCGCCGCTGTTTATAACTACAATATCCAGATAAATAAATAAAATATTCATAAATTATGTATGTAAAGCAAGCAAATGTGCAAACTGCTGAAATATGTCATTAACAAAACAGGTAAAATGTGCATAATATCAATTCATATAAAAGTTTGTTTAAATTGTTGGAAATTTAGCAATTAATTTATTTAGCAAGTGAGTATACTTTCTGATAGCAGAGGGGAAATCCTGAGCATTTAAATCCTGTCCCTACCAAGCCCTAAAAAAAAAAACAAAGATTAGTGTTTCATTGCTGTAATTAAAATGGTTCTTCCATTACATATTATGTTAACATTGACACAATTATCTGTAGATAGAAGTGGCACAAAATATTTGTCATTGCAATAAGAGATTCAATAGCTTAGTTCAGTTATATGCAAAGATATGTCTGTAAATATTTTAGAACCTGTAAACTTATAAGTCTATCATTTAATCAAATGCAGTTGTTTCTATTATTGGCTTAATATAGAGCTAAAAATTATAGTATTGTTGTTCCTTTAAATGTAATGCACAATATTCACATTTTAATCTTATATTGCCAAGCTTAAAACAAAAAGGTAAGTGTATATAATCCTGCAATTGTTTGGTGATAATAGTGCAATTATTTACATGAATTAATTTATATATATATAAAACATAATATTTATTGGCTTCTAAATTAAATTATTAAATAGAACCAGGTTCTAGAAGACAGTGTTGAGAAATAAACATTGCTTTAATGTCTGTTGCCAAATTAATAGGTATTGTTACAAAGATTGGTGTTGCCATCTTAGAGTTTATTAATACATTATCCTTTTGACCTTTAGCATTAATCCTAAATTTAAGGCTTCTAGGAAAATAAGCTCAATATTGAAATTATTGAAATAAATTTTTTGCTTAAACAAAGAACTAACTTGCTCTGTTTTGTAATTCACTTTTTAAATATGTGCAATATGACTTTGTTGGTGAAAAGCTATGAAAGAAATGCTTACCACATAAGTATGAATATCTATTGCTAAGAAGTAATTTTCTATTCAGATAGAAAATCCCAGAATAGTATTATATCCAAAACTAGGCAAACACAAGAACAAGACTTTCATAACATTTATTCAAGGTTTTCATTAAGTGACTCATTGATAAATAGATTTTTATTACAATTTTAAGAGCTAACAGTGAAGGGATTAGACATTGCCAAATATTATTGTTACAGATGAAATACCTATTTTTGTACGTGTTTTGGACGTAAGATAAATAACTGCAGAGTATTTTAGTGAACATAACTGGGGCACTGTCTTTGTTCTAGGCTTCACAGGAAGAATTGTGATTTAACATTTCCAGATAATTTTTAAGATAGGTCTTCATCTTCCAAGCAAAGGATGCTTCCACGTACGTGCTATTCATGGAAACCATATTTTTAAACCTCGATACATTTAAGATTGTTTGCATATGTTCCTTTGTCATGAAGGTTGCATCCAACTAAAGGTATAGTGACCGTGTCTATGGTCAAGTGGTGGGGGCTTTAGTTTCTCAACCCAGAGATTCTGGATTACATTCCAGTTAGGGGAGACTAATTAGCAAAAATTGCCAAAAAATTAAACTTTTTTATGCTTCTTATTAATTGCAATTTCCTCTTTAATTTAATTTTATCATTGTATACATAACACTTATACTTTAAATATACTTTTAAAAGCTAGTACTGTATCTGCCGTTTTAGTACTTTGAATTCTACACCACATTATAAAAAAAAGAATTATAGCTCCTACACATCTTGGAGTACAGTACAGTACAGAAATTATGGAAGATAGCTTAATTAAATTGTATGACAACCTTTAAATGCTGTTATCAATCTAATTAGTGTTGATTACATGGTTGTTGTTTAAAAAAATAATTGCTAATAAATGTTATCCAAAGCTTAGAATACTTAATTATACTGTCTTCTTTAATAAACAAATTTATTGCATAAAAATTGATCAGTGAACTTGGAAAGTCATGCATCTATAAAGCTCTCAGTTAAATAGTTTATGAAATAATGAACCATGAATGTAGAACATTTAAAATTGGTGGCATAGGATTTTTAGGGCCATGTGGCTAGACCTCTCACCTCTCACTAAGGCATCCTAGGTTCAGTCCTAAGTGACAGCATGTGGGATTTGTGGTGGACAAAGCGGCTCAGGGGCAGGTTTTCTCTGCCATCACATTCCACCAGTACTCAATCTCCGTTCCATGTATCATCAGCATCATCACCCGCAGTGCCATAGTAGTAAAAGTGGGTGGTAAACACATAAAAAAAATAGGATTTTTAGTCTCCCCTTAACTAGATTATATCAATATAGAGTGTGGAAGTGTAAATGCTATAAACTGTTATGCATACAGTTGACTCACATTTGCTTGTTATAATGAAGATTTAGAATGAGCAAAACAAACAGCTGCATAATAGACCAGACAAGTTGGAAGTGGGGTTGGGTTGGTGGTGGGGAACTGGCATGCATAAGTGAAAGGCCAGAGAAGTTTTACATTTATTTTATTGACTGCCATGGTGCACAGTGAGCTATGATTGAGAAGAATAACAGACAAGTATTAAATATTGTATCTTGAGCTTTAAATAGTTTGCAAGAGGAACAAAAAAAAAAGCTCACTATTGTGACCTAATTAATTTTCACTAATCAAACAACAGCAAAGCAGCCCCTTTCCTTCCGCTTCTCATGCTAGTGCATCGAACACAAGACCTCTCTAATATCTCACAGTGTCAGTAGATACATCATATCAAGAACTTGCTAATATATAGCAGTTCAGTTTCAACAGAATTTTTGAGAAGCAGACTGAAAACTATCCAGAAAAGTCTTATCTCTTCAACCGGCCAGTCAGTTGGTGCTATACAAGCAATAAGCGACATCCATAGCACCATTATTAAAATGTAATGCCATATTTGTTCCTGTGGTGGCTGCCTGCATTAAATACATATTTACCTAAAAAAAGACATGTTTTAATTGAGAAAGCTTCTAACACTGTTGTTTCCCTCATTTACTTTTGCTTGCCAGCCATTTTGTTAACCTAACAGTACAGATTTGTTCGCCAGCTATGTTCACTGAAACTTCAGCATCATATAAATAGTTTGCGATCTTAGATTCATTTAGTCAAATGTAATTGTGATGAGATGTATTTACATTGTCAATATGTTCCGAAAACTTGTGAAACTGACCTTTATAGCTCATAGCTTATAGTGCTATACCACATAATAATTTTTAAAATTTTCTTACAAAATATTCCAATACCTGGAATAATAATGCTTACTAGTCAAAAGCAGTATAAAGGAAACAAGGTCAATGAAACTGACCATCTGTACTACATTAAGAAATATATATTAATGCTTTCTATATTATTCTCCATCTTTTTCATGCATGTTGAAATATTTGTTAATCTATTTATAATATATCTCTCATGTATACTTCAACATTGACCCTTTTCTTTTGTAATTTTACAGTGTTTACTAAAAACTAAACAAGTATGCATTGTGATGTTTAGTTTTTTTAACAAAAGTATGGTTAATGAAAGAGAAATCCATACAGATACAGCGCAGAATAAAAGTGTATTCTATCATTAATAATAGCAGAGTTAATGGCTGTGTATTTCTTGTGCTGAGAGAAAGTAAAACAAACGAGGCCTAGTTGTAGATTATTCAATAGAACTTACATAAATAGTAAAGTATTTTGTATAAGTTTTGTGCAGATTCAAGCAAATACAAATGTCTGTTAAACCTTATGATTTTCTTAGTTTTAGTGTGTTTTAATGTGGAAATTTTTATTTATGAAATATGTTAGATATGTAAAATAATAAAAAAAAAAATAGCACTATGATATTTGTTTTGTCAAGTCAATAAGTCAAGTGAGGTGTCGAGAATCAAAGCCAGCAAATCTTTGCTATTGCAAACTTTTCACTAGAGGAAAAAACATTTTGTTTACCTTCTTTTCATAATTGAGTGCTCAGAATATAGTTGCTACAAAATATAAGAGTGATTGAATGACTTTCAGAAAGAAGAAGAAGCAGCAACCTGATAGAAGCACTCATTGTTGTAATTGCCTTTCCTCTTGCTGCATTCCTTCACTCCTTCAACCAGCTGAACTGACTAGATTGATTTTACCACTCAAGAGTCTCAAGTTGACCAGTAGCACCTGCAGTACAATTTTCTAGTGGGAATTGCGAAAAATTAGAGGAAGTTCCTCCTGCAAATCTTCCATGTATCCTTAAACAATTCTATTACAAGCATAGCCTTTAAGCAATATCTTATACCATTAAATAAGTAAATCTTTTTTAGAATCATATGTTTTGAGGTCAAGAAATCAATCTTATATAAACCACATCTCAGGAAAACTCATTTTCATAGACTTTTTGAAAGAAACATAATTAGAAATAACTGCCCATCCTTTAAATAAAAGTTGGTAATATGACTCTGAAGTTAAAAGTGGCATGTAAATGCAACGGAGAGAGGGGGGCAGTTAATGAATACTTATGTTGTACAAAATACATATATTAATAATAAACTCTGGTTAAGAAAATTATTTGATAGTCATAAATCCAATATTATTTTAAGTGTAATTTAATCTTAACAGCACAAACATTTTGTAGTATATAAATAAAAGCATTTTTGTCATCAGAAAACCTACTATTTAAAACCTGCAGAATGGCCCATAATAAAGTAAACTGAATTGTCACATATTTGAGTTTGCTTCAGTAAGAATGCAATTCAATACAAAACTCTAATACAACAATAATCATCACAAGATAATGTTCCAATATGTACAATGTTGTGCACCAGGTATGCTGGTTGTTATTCATGCAACTGCCCAACATGAAATTTAAGTTAAATTATTTATTTGCTAACAATGCTCTGGATTGCCAGGATCATATAGCACTGCTGGTGTGCCAGAATTTTGTCCTGCAGGACTTGTTTTGTGTGCCAGTAAATCTACTGACATGGAGCTGTTGCTTTTGAGCACATTTAAAAATCATCAGTTTGAACTCATGATCTTATCAGAAGGCCTGTGCCTAACCAACTGAGCTACCCAGACTGACATTTATTACAGAACCAAACATTTATCAGCAAATGTTCATTTGCAAGAGTGCTTGTACAATACTGCAATCTTATCTGGCTCTCTTAAGTTATGGTTACCCAAATTTGATAAGAAAGAAACCTTCCAACTCATGGACAAGTCCATGACAGCAAATTCATTTTTTCCCCCATTCTTGACAACCTAATGATTTTGCTGTAATTAACAACAGAGAAAAATCATTTACAAATTCCTGTAAAATAATTATAACTTAACCAAGCAAGCCTGGTGTTTTTCATTTTAAAACTTGTAAATTAGTTGTAATCAAAAATTAGACTACATGAATTCCTGTGACGCATCACAAAGAAGCTTCTGCAAGTTGTCCTCCATTCGTGGGAACCAGAGGGAGGGCAACAGACTTTTTCAGGTGTAAAAATCCTTGGTATGGCCTACTTCAGAACAGAAGTAAAGCTGTTGGTCCAGTGTTGTAGATTTACAGCATATAAAAGAACCTCAAGCCTGATAAAGAGGCTTTTGAGCAAAATTAAGCAGTCTTTCATGCCCAATGTAGAAAAACTGGTTAAAGAAAATCCATTATAACTTAATTCAATTCAGCTTATGCAACCCCTTGTTCCTAACCTCAAAGTGCCTTTTTTTTTTTTTTTGCAGTCATTCTCCTCTTTGTTTTCTACACCCAGAATAATGCATATAATACTAGAAATATTTTTTACTGCTGGCCCATTTTGAGAAATTGGTGAACGTAAAATACTAAAAGTGTAGGGATTTTATTTCTGATATAATGCCAATTTCTCAAGTTTTGAGCAAGATGCAGTAATTACTGGTTTTAATTCTAGGCACCTGATAAAGCTAATAGAAATGAAAGTATTTGATCTACAGTCTTAATGTTGTGTTGTAAGTGTGTTTAAGTTGGTCGATGCATATATTTCACATACTAATTAATTTTGCTTTTTGGGATCTTGTGGTGGGTGTTAGGAAACCAGAGCATATTTGTTCATGTATTATATGTATATATGTGTGTATATATTTTATAAAAGAAATTCATGTTTATTAGTTGCTCATTATTGAGTACAGATTTTTTCTGAAATTTAGTGAATTTTATGCAAGTGTTTATAATTTTATTCACTGTTAATATATCACTCTCAGAATTCTTAAGAATACCTCTTAATATTACCACAGAAAAGAAAAACATATTTTAAATACTGTTTGTTTTTATGTCGTTTCCTAGCAAATATATTTATAAAAACTATTGATTTTGCTTTGGATGAATACAAAAAGTGTGTCATTAGTATTATTACTTACTTCTAGGTACCCTGAAAAATTGTAATTAAAATAAATACTTACAAATAACTTACAGAGCAAAGGAATTGTCGAAATTATCAATGGAGTGTTATTTATTCAATTGTATTGCCTGTATGCAACGAGGCATACATTTGGTAAAAGCATTGCTTTTACAGTCAATACTTTTAAAACATTGTAATAAATACATTTAACTGTAATATATAAAGGATAGTTATCTAATTTTTATAAGCCTGTCTTAACTCTTATTTGGAAACCAAAGCAATGTTGTTTTAGGTTTTGTACTGCCCCATTATATATCTTAAGAGGCATAAAAGTGAAATAAAATAAGTGAAGTATTCCCAAGATTAATTATTCTACAAACCTAAACACACCTCAAAAATAAACAAAAGGATTTAAAAAAAAAAAATGGTTTTTGTGTTCCATTTATATGACTTTCTCTATATGTCTGTAACAAATTACTGTTAAAAAGCTTATTCTTCTATCTACTTCATAATAATTAAGATAAACATTAATAGAAATTGTCCTTATTACTTGGTTCCTTGTAACTAGAAGGGAAAAATCTAATGTGTTCCATTCACATGAATATACTCTAACTGCTTGGTAAACAAACCTTTTATTCAAAGCATTAAACTGTTATCTACATCATGCTTATCAAGATAAACAAGCAGAATTATTCTTCTTACTAGCTTCCTTGCAAGTAGAAGGGAAATAAGAAAATGCACAGACTAAAGTAAGTCACGTCCTTTAAAAGCCGCTCACCATGTGAAACAATTGAAAGGTTAATCTGCTAATGAGAAACGAGAAAAAGGATGTCTTCCCGTCTGAGAAAAGTTTAAGTGGTTTAAAATTGAAACCAATAATCTGGAATATTTTGGAAATGGTTAACTCTACAAAAAAATGTGTATGACATAAATTGTGTGTTTTAATGAGATATAAATTTTTTGTGTAATTAGTATTTGTGTATCTCTTACAGTTTACCAGTTTTACAAAAGTTATCCAGAATGAAGAGGTCTTTAGAGGCTATTCCCAGAAAATTCAAGATGTACATTTCATTTATTACAAAAATATTTTATACATAAGATATTTTAATCAAAATCATTAAGAGCCATTTTTGAGAAAATCAAAATTTTCAAAAATGTTTTTCATGTAAAGGGTAATTGAGGGTGAGGGAATTTTCTTGAAAATCTTCATGTAACATCCTTGGAAGATGTTTAATGGTCTTTTTGTATTTGAGCTATGCTGTCCATATACACACACACAGGCCTTTTTCTAAAAATGTTTTTTTTTTCAGATTCAGGGGGCCCAAAACATGTATTTCTTGTGAAATCTCAGTATCAAATTTTTGGGTACATTACAATATTCATACACTTGACACCATGAACACACAGGTTGTAACAATACAAACACAATCAGCCCTGAATGTGAAACAGTACTAACAGTAATTTAGTCCTATGTGCCCAGGTGCAGGTGCATATACCTTGCCACTGAAATTGCTGCATGTGCCAGCAGTGTTGCCAGAAGCATTTCTCAAAATTTTGCCCAAATCGTTAAAAAAATTGCAAAGTTTCAGTTGAAGTCGTCCAGTATTTTTATCAAAATATGCAATTTATTTTACTATACAAACACACACTCTTGGAATATTTTCAAAAGATTCTTATAGCCAGTATCTCTGTAAGTAATAAATGGTAAAATATTGGAATACTAACTAGTGTGAGCTGCAGGAAAGAGTATGAAAATACGAGGCGTTTCCACCAATAATTATACTGAAATATTACCTGAAGTATTTATTTTATTAATTACTTCCCTCAGTTGAGGGTTGCCTTATAGACATATAACCATACAATCTTATTAACAGAGCGATAAATGTTACATTTTAGGAGCCAATTCTCCGATGTGTTGCTATATGGACATAGTTTTTATTCATATGGTTTTACTTCCCATACTAATGCTTTTGACCATGATTAAATTTAATTCTTAAAATATCGAAAAAACCAAACCAACAATTCTAATATATAAGAAATATAATGAAACACTAACTACCAGCACTGAAATTTCTTTTGCTTTCATTGAAACCGCATTGCAAGCGAGAATGCCAACTTATGATCCATCCATAGCAACGATATTAATAAGTACCGCAACTTAACTATATCGCACAAAAAAGTAATTATTGGCAGGTTTAAAGCAATATTGTATAAATAAGTTTTACTCACGTCAGAGAGGATTTAGTATTTGTCTTTCGTCAATTTAGATTTAGAGCTCTCTTCCCTACCAAACGCTGCGTAAAGTTAAAAACAGACATTAATAAAAGTTATATTTTGCAGAATTATTTTAGTAGCCCAAAAATTCGTAAATTGCCTTCATCAAAAGTTTGGTCATAAAAAGCACATTTTAGTAGCCCAATCTGCGACTTTTCGCCCAATCTGGCAACACTGTGTGCCAGCAGCTTCCTTTCCATGCCTGGTGCATTGTCACATCTGTGTGAGTAAACACGTGTGCAATTGACAGGTGCACTACATCAAAGCCTGGGAATGTCACACCTATGAGTAATTTACAAGTGCAGTATTGACCTCCACTGTTGGAAAATTCTGTTCATATCAACATGTATATAAGCAAAGCTGGCAGTTGGATTTAGAAAGAGAGCCCCACGTTTGCAGCCGAATCAGAGGTATTGTCAAATGCCTTCAAGCATTGAAGTGACGTAAATAATATTTTACTGCAGCATGGAAATAAACTTTTGTAAACAGAATTTGAGATAATAAAGAGATTTTGAGAGGTACTTTCGATAGCAATGCAAGATGAATAACTTGGCTGCACTACATTCTTCAGTATGGCTACATGAGTGGAAAGAAAATAAAGATTTATAAACCTTAAATTATGTTAAGAAAGCATTCCCCTGCATGAAATCATAATAAAAAGTGATTTCAAATACATATTAGATAAAAAATCTAAAGCCATACTTTGAAGGATTATGCATTGTTGGAATTAGAAAAAATGTTGCGTCACATGTTGGACAGAAGAGCCAAGATTTTGTTACAATATTCATATGTAGGGTTGTTAAATTATAAGGTCATGGTCTCTCTCCATTGCGCAAGAGATCTGAGTCGCCGGAATGTGGTGCTGGCAAAGGCGCACTAAAATATGTATCTTAAGATAAATTATGGAAATGTTGACTCTCTGCTCACATATGAGCAGCACAATCTGTGAAATTGCTCATTTGTTCTAAGCTTAGCAGCAGGAATCTTGTGATTTCTTGCATGATGTAGATTAAACAGAGATTTCTGCTGCTGAGCTTATTGAATGAGCGAGAACATCTTTAAGTTGTTATCTGTCTTTTTGGGAGCAGAGGGTCAATATTTTGAGCATTTATTTAAGGTAAGGACTTCAGTGCACCTTTGCCAGCACCACTTTCCCGGCAACTGTCGCAGTGGAGAGAGGCCACGAGAAGGGTTACCGTATAATTTAGTGACCCTATAGTTTAGACTGTAAACACACCAGCCTGAATCATATTCTTGTTATGCAAACAAAATCAGCTCTGATGTGAGCTCAATAATTTAGTCTTGTAGTGTGTTTCGTGGTGTACCAGTAGGTGTTGAACTGGAGTGTCATAGTTCGTGCAGGTGTTTTGTTTGCTAAATGTGTATTTTAGAGAGTCCAGCAGAGTGTGACACAAAATACGATTCATGTGGTGACGTCAATGAAGAAATGCTTGTCAATCCCTTGGAGTAAAAAGCTGCCTCAAATATTACTTAAACAAAATGGAGTTCTTGTTATGCCTCAGTTATCTATTACTTTCTTAATGGCTGCTATTTGTTACATAGCATTTAGATTTGTTTTCCTTGTGTTCACATTCTGCCAATAGAACTTGCAGCAATGTGCTGCTACCAGTTGGTCGAGCCCATAATCTAACAAATGACATGTATAAGTATTACGAGAGGCATTCAATAAGTCCTTAGAAAAAGATAGAAAAACAAATTGTTGTTGGTAGATTTTTATTTTTCAGCATTATCTTCTTTTAGCTCAAAACACTTTTCCCAGCATCTGTTTTAAGCCTTCCAAAATGTACGATTTTGGAAGCCCCTCAAAATAGGCATGTTTATTTTCTCTCTCTTTCTTTCCCCTATTTACATTCCGCCCTACATGATTACTGGTTTTACTGTTCCTTTACACAAAACACCCATGCCCAAGGCGGGACTCAAACCCACAATCCCCTGCCACGAAGCACCAAAGCGAGACACCTTAGCGAGCGCGGCCATGGGAACTGGCTCTATTTGGGAGATGACCTCTTTATTATACATGAATAATTTTCCACTGAGCCACTTTCTCAAGTTTGGAAATAAAAAATGTCACAGGGGCCAAATCTGGTGATACTGTGGATGTTGTAGTTTTTGCCATCAAAACCGTGCAGGTGTGCACCCTTGCATTGTCTTGATGGAAGAGAATCTTTTTCTTGGTCAGATGAGGAGCGGTTTTTCTTGATTTTTTCTGTTCAACCGGTGCAATTAATGATGCATAATACTCTATTTATCGTTCTTCCTTTCTGCAAGTAATCAATGTAGATTCTGCATGCATCCCAAAAAACCGAAGCCACACATTGTCTGCAGATTTTATTATCTTGTGTTCTTCAGAGACGGTTCTCCTTTAAAAACCCACTGTTTCAACTACACTTTGCCTCTGGAGTGTAATAGTGTAACCATGTTTCATCTACAGAGAAAGTCATCAGGATTGCAATATAAAAATGCCAAACCAGCTTCCAAATCGATCACACAATTGCGTTTATTCTCCATCAAGAGCAAACATGGCGCCCATCTTGCCAAGACATTTGTCAGACCTAATTTTTGGTGCAAAATTGTGAACACTGTACCTTGTGATATGCATATGGCCTCTAGATTTGTGGATCACTCAAAACCATATTCTGGATTTCATCAATCATGTTGGAGGAAGTCATTTCTGGATGTCTGGAACAATGTTCATCAATGTTGTGGAAGTATGTCCATGTTTAAATTCATTTATCCAATTGTAAATTGTTACAAATGCAGAAGCAGATGTGCCATGAACTTCATCTAACTTGGCTTTTATCTCTTTCGGTTTTAAGCATTTTAAATAGAAGTATTTAATCATTGCAAGAAAGTTGTTTTTTTTCCATCTTTTTAAAATGCACAAGATTGTTGATTCAATCGCCTATGGCAACAAACCCATGTGATGGAGATATGTGAAACTTGAACTGCCATCTAGTAAGAGATGACAGTTACTAAATATTAACTTTTTTTGATGCTAAGAGTGCAATGTCTTGGATTTTTTAAGGACTTATTGAACATCCCACTTATTTAAAACATTATGATACTAGGAGTTATGAAAAGAAAGTTGTATGTATTACAAATTATTTATTGATACGCTCCATATATGTATGTACAATTTAGGCTTTTGTCACAATTTACATATAGAGTTCTTTCCACAAGGGTATCTCCTAAGCCTGTTCATACTCTGTTTTATAGAGAAGCTGAATCTGAAATTCTTTCATATACTTGGTACTCATACTTGATACCATTCTCCTCTTGTATATCTTCTGGAGCATCACTATCTCTGTGGAAAGAAAGAAAAAACTCTGATTTATTATATCCTCTATAATCCAAACTTCAAAAATGTATTTTTCTATATACATCTTGTTAATTAAGATAAATGTTTGCAGATTGCACCTGTGGTACTGCAGAGAATCAAAGTATAGTAATGGAAGAAAAACCAGCCCTAGCTAAATGTACAAGAATCACCTAAAAGTTTAGAGAATGGACACAATAAAACATTTATCATTTTAGAGCTGATCATTGCATCTTTTCAAATGCTGAATGCCATTCTTCTTTGGAGTGCAAATACATTCTTCGTAAGCAGCTATTGTGGCTTCAGGTGATTCAAATCGTTGATCTTGGAATTTTTTCTTTCTTTTTGGGGAATAGAAAAAAGCATGGTGCCAGATCTGGACTGTAGAGAGGATGGGACAAATATCTGACTTCTGCAGAAATTGGATTGTTTCTTGAGCAATGTGGGCAGAGATATTGTCGTGATGCCACAAAATTCCATACGACCAGTTTTAGGAGCCTGTTTCCTAATTAATTGAACACTTGTGGCAGATATTTTGTGGTGGATGATCTAGTAATGAATATTTTGGACTCGGGGGCCCTCAAACATGTATTTCTGGTGAAATCTCGGCATCAATTTTTTGGGTGGAATACAGTATCTTCACTATACACTATGCATATAGTATGTACAGAGAAAGTGAAAACATTACTGTATATGTGCCTAAATTTTGTCATGTCACAATTTACATGGTGTGGTCCTGATGTTAGTGCAACAAGATGAAAATGATTCCAGTACAAGCTCCATATTGACATCATGACCTTAGGATTAGAATGCCTCAAAGCAATGCAGTATATACTACCTTTTTTTTTAAGTACCGAGTACAGATGGCCTTTGAGGTCTCACCCATTTAATCCAAGACAAGCAGATGGTGTTAAGAGTACCATCAAATCTAGCTGCTATCACTATCTGTGGATAGATGGCAGCTCAATTACCATCTATTTTCAGTTTTATTATTGTTTTTAGACTTAAGGTGAATCCTGGGTTGTGGTATTAAATATCCGATCCTGTATTTACCCTGGCGACTGAAAGAAACCATGTAAAAACACCAGCTAGATTGATCAGTCCAAGAGATTTGAAACTGGGACCTCCTGAATAGGGGCCACACATTTTACCACCTGAGTCATTCCACTCAGTAGTCTGCAATATTATTTTAGTGTATTTTGTATGAATAGTTTATTGCAATAATAAATTAATATCATTATACTCACTTTACAGGTTTAAAGAGTGATAATGAAATTTCTGGAAGGAAGGTATCACACTCAAAATTCTTGAACACCTTTGTCAGATAAATTCGATGACACAGAGTAGAAGCCATGGCCTCCTGAAACACAAGGAAAGCAAATATGTGATTTTAAGTATGCACCTTTTCAAAATCTTTAACAAAAGAAATGTATACCATGAGAAGTGTACATAAACATTTGTACATTGATTCACATTCTTAGTTGGTTATTAAATCAGCAGTGTCACTTGATAGCATAATAAAAGTGCAGTATCTACATACATTTAAAATGAGAGACAGCTTAATTTAAAACTTAAATTGGAAACACAAGATATTAAAATGATCACAAGATATAAAAATGGGAACAAAGCCTGCAGACAATTCAGTTTCAATGGGAATACGAGACCTGTCTAAAAGGTATGCAGCCTTAATATTTGTTGCACAAAGTAGTGATGCTATGGCAGCGTCACTGTGCAGTGGCAAGAGAAACCTTAATGTGCATGCTTGAATTTTCTCTTTGCATTCGCGTGTGTCAGTCACTGGCTGCAGGTCGCCAAGTGAGGTGTTGTTTTAAGTGTTTGTCGGATTTAGTTTTCTTGCAAGATGACTGAATGATATGAGAAAAGATACTGCATCAAATTTTACCAAAAACTAAGTGATTCTCAAAAAGAAACAATTTCAAAAATTCAGCAGGCGTTTGGAGATGATGCCATGGGGGTAACACAAATTAAAGAATGGTTCAAAAAGGCTCCACTTCAGTGGAGAGTGATGAGCATTCTGGAAGGCCACGAATTGCTTGAAATATTGCTGTTGTTGAGAAAGTGAGAGATCTACTGGGAGATCAACGTTTGACCGTACAAGAGATTGCCAAAGATGATGGCATCAGTAAAGATTCATCTTGAGGTTGCGCAAGACCTGCTGAACATTTGCAACATTGTACCTGAGTTGTTGAACACTGTGATAACTGGAGATGAGGCTTAAGTTTACAGGTATGACCCGGACATGAAAGCACAGTCATTGCAATGCTGGCATCCCGAGACTCCAAGACTGAAAATAGCATGACAGGTGCGAAGCAAAATCAAGGTTATGCTAACAGTGTTCTTTGATATCTGTGGAGTGGTGCATCATGAATATACACCAGAGGACAAACAGTGACAAAGGAGTACTATCAAAATGTTCTCTGTCTCCGTGATGCAGTTTGGCAGAAAAGACTTCTGGAGGGTGAAAACCTGGCAGTTGCATTATGACAATGTTCCATCGCAACTGATCCAGACTTTTTTGGCGAAGTATGAACTTTGGGTCATTCGCCAACCTCCCTACTCTCGGACATGGCTCCTTGCGACTTCTGGTTGTTTCCAAAACTGAAGAAGGTGCCATTGAAAGGATCCCATTTTGAGAGCAGAGAAGAGATAATGAGGAATGCAATGGTGGAATTGAACACCATCCCAAAAGAAGCTTTTCAGAAGTGGAGGTAGCGGTGGGCTAAGTGAATGCAAAAGGGGTTTAGGGTCCCAGTCCCATCCGGCAAATATTCTTTTTTCCCGGTCATAGGTTGGATACTTTTTAGACATATCTCATACACTGCTTGCGGCAGTTGAATCAATTTTGGCAGGAAATTCAGAGCACACATTAGTAGCCACAGCAGCCTAGCATTGAAAGAGAACTATACGGCAAAATTGCTGTGAAAACACAAGAAAAGACTTTATTTGTGAAATAAAACAGTTTTTGCTACAGTAATACTGGGGGAAGTATTAAGTGCAACATTTTCTTGGGCGCTGGTTTTGAAGGGAAGGGAGAAGAGAGATCCCGCCTGCCTGTCTTTTCGTAGTGTTGTCAACTGTAGAAAGTTTCTTTCTCTGAGATATTTTGCCATTACAGTGAATAGGTTATGTAATTTACTGCGAACTAGCTGAATTACTAAAAGAAACACAGCGCACGTGCCTGTGAGTCGTCTCTAGGATCTACAGACAGAATGTAACCTTAGTATTGAAGTCACTAGATATGTGTACAGCATACTTCATGTCTTAATGTTATTGCTCTACTCTGCTTAGCGCAAAGCCAATGGAATATAGAATAGGGAGCTGAGCACCCAAGAAAAGGTACACACATAGTACTTCTCCAGTTAAGTAGATCTACACCTTCATTAAGGAGTATGATTTTTATTAACGTTAATAATTAACGCCTCTATACCTTATAGACAGAACTTCCACCAATCACCCAGATGTTCTCCACTGTATCTTTCAAGGAAGGTGTGTCAAGCTCCTTAATCGCTGACTCCAGTGAATTACACACAAGCACGTTGTCACCAAGATTCCTAAACAAAACATAGCTATTATTAGTTTATTGTCTTCAGAAATCTATTACAAAGAATGGTCACAAGGTCCACACTGCGCTCCTTTTTACTTTCTCTACATGTACTATGTACATAGTGTATAGAGAAGGTATTGCATTCCACCCAAAATTTTGATCCAAGATATCACCAGAAATACATCTTTTAGGGTCCCCAGTATCCAAAAAAAGCATTTTTAGAAAAAGGTCCACGTGTGTGTGTGTCTATGAACACAGTAATTCAAAAACGAAAAGTTGTTAAAATACAAAACTTGGCATTTAAGTTTAGTATCTTCTAGGGATGCGACACAAAGGTTTTGAGAAAAATCCCCCCAACCCAAACTACCCTTTACATGGAAAAAATTCTGGTTTTCTCAAAAAAAAGACTAACAATTTAGATTAAAATCTCTTATATTTAAGATATTTACATGATAAATAAAATGTATTTCTTGAATTTTCTGACAATAGCCTCTGAAGATCTCTTTACTCTGGATGAATTTTTCTGTTGCATAACTGGTTAGCCATAAGAAATAGATAAAAACTTACACAAAAAAAATGTAGATCTTAGAACACACAATTTATGTTATATACATTTTTTTTTCCTGGAGTTGAGCATTTGCAAGATATTCCTTGATAATTTTTTCAGTTTTAAAATCCTTAAACTTTTCTCATAGTCAGCTCCTGGCCACTCAAAGAAATGGAATTCAATCCCATAGCAAACATATTTTAAAACATTTGAGTGTCCAGTGTATTCCCTTATTTCCCTTCTACTTCTAATGATTTAAGTAATAAGACTTTCTGCTAATAATTATCATGATTAGCAGGAAGTGAATAAAAGAATGAGCTTATTAATGATAATTTGTTACAGAGATGTAAAGAAAGTCATGTGAATGAAATGCATCAGATTTTTACTTTCTTTATAACAAATCTAGTAATAGAGGAAGTTATAGGTTCTTCCACCAAAACTTTGATGTTGTAATTTTATAGATGTTTTGGGGTCTCTAAATAAAAAATATTATTTTTAGAAAAAGGTCATGAAAGGGAGAATAGCAATACTCAAAAGAAAAATGTTGTATAAATACCAAACTTGGTGTGTAAGATCAGCACTTTCTGATAATGTGATACACTTATTTATTACCCCAAACTACCAAGGAAATCAGCTGTTGCAACTTTTCGTCTCATTACTGGACATGATTGTCCGAATAACCATCTCCATAGGATTGACCTTTCAACTTCACCAAACTATGAATTAAGAATATGAAACATATGAAGATGTATCCTGCCATTGTTGCTAAATACTGGGAAGCTAGAAGGAGAATGACTTCATTGTCAATTCCTGTGCATTAATATATATATATACATATACACACACACACAAACTCTCTCTTTTTAGGAACCCTTCCAATCCCATAGTTGCTTTTACATTCAAGAGTTTTTGAAATCTCAGTCAACTTCATCCCATTTGAAATATTGGCATTTAAGAATCAGTAGCTGTAATTGATTTTGTACTGATTTTAATCTTTTGTTGTGTTGGTAAATTATGGGATAACAATTGCAACTTAACAACAATAAATGTGCCAAATTGTTCTGTTTAAAAATGACATAATAATTAATTCAAAATCTTCTCGGGCTTCTAGCCAGGTAAAAACTTGACACCAACGTTTCGAAGAAAGGAAGATGCACTTCTTCGAAACGTTGGTGTCAAGCCAAGTTTTTACCTGGCTAGAAGCCCGAGAAGATTTTGAATTAACACGTCGCCAGGAAAGCTTTAGTTCTGACATAATAATTGTTTTATTCTATTCCCTTTTTACTCATATTAGTAAGAGCAGAGGCTAATAAAGCATTAATCTGCTGTTTTGACGCATAAATGTCACTGAAATACCCATACATATAAAAAAGCAATAAAAATTAGTTTCAAATAAAATATAAATGAATTTAAATCAGAACCAAGAAAAATAACACATATTAGTATACTTATAAACAAAATTCTAGAATATTTGAAGATTATTAATTAATAAAGTTTTATTGAATGTAATGCCAAGAATAGCTTTGTGACGGAAATAAAAAATAATATAATTTAAGTGTGTGCCTCTGATATTTCATCAAAAAGTGAAAAGTGTTGTGTTTTAAGGCTAACTTTTAGGTTTTGAGAAATGAATGCGACTTTCATTGGTATTTTGTTTTTTCCTTCTTTTATGTAATTCTCCTTTTCTGGTTATGAGATACATTTGCTTTGGGGACAACAGTGTCCAACACAAAGAGAAATTGTATTTTCCAAATTGTTTTTGTAAACAGAGATAAAACAAAAATTTAAATGAATTATCCTCTCTAAGTATAACAGCTAACGGTGAACAAAATTAATTAATAATATGGAAAGAAACTGAAGGCATTATAGCTCACTTTTAGTGTTGTAGCTGGTTTACAGCTAGGCATAAAGTTCACTGAGAGAAAATTTGCTGTTTCTTCTGTTTTATTGCTTTATTTAATTTTCAGCATGTTTTACTAATACTTTACATCCAGAAGGATACAGAGAAGAAAGAATAAAAGAGATAATAATAATTATGGGAAGAAAGGAAAAAGAGTATCACTTACAGATCCTGCCGAGTAAGAACAACGTTGACACGTCCTGGAAGTGGTCTGTTTTTCTCTGGAATAGACTGCCATGTTCTCCTTCCCATTATAACTGCATTCTTCTTGTTACCGTCTTTTGTTCGTTTTGTCATCTTAGAAAAATATTGCATCTCTTTCCTGGTTAAGCAAATAAATATTCACATATCACTTTAATTATTCTTAAAACTTCCCGCTTTTGTCTTGTATCTGTGCCAAGACTGGTGGTGTTAAAAAAAGCCCACAAAACTCTACAAAGGGATCATTAGGAGTTTTAGTTTCACAGATCCCTCAGCTATGCCCCCCTGTCTGTCACTCTTCTACTTATGAAAACATCCCTTAGCTACGCTTTGCAGCTAAGGGCCCTTAATTGTGGGCTATGCCTTGTGGTTTAGAGCCCTAAATGAATGATATATGTAGCATAATACTTTTTTTCTGCAAGCTTGACAGGATGCAGAAGTAGTGATAATGAAATATATTCTGGAGCAATTCGGTTGAAACTAAACAAGTGTTTATATTACAAAAGAGAGCCACCAGAACTATGTACGGCATCAACAATTTAATTCCTTGTAAGGAGCTGTTTCAAAGGCTGAACATTTTGACACTTCCTTGTGAATACATTTACATGCCCATGTGTTTCTGCATCAAAAATCAAAAGTACTTTGCAAAAAATGTAAATGTAAACTAATATAAATACTAGACAAAGAATGGATTTACACAAACCAAATGCTAGCTTAACTTAGTACCAAAAAGAAGTATACTATGAATATGACAGAATATTGAATGCCCTTCAAAATGACTTCAAATTATTATTTTCGGGAAAAATAGAAAGGTATAAGTTATTTATGCACAGGTATATATGCAGCAAGGCCTATTATTCAACAGAAGAGTTTATGGATGATCATTAAAATGTCCTCTCCATAAGGGAAATGTAATGTCACTGCACTGATTTTTAATGTATTGCACATACTGTTAGTTGGAATTTCTTAAATTATCTTGTCTGTGTTTTGACCAGTAGGATGGCATGTTTTTTCATCCTACTAGTTTTGATCTTGCATGAAACCAATCACACTATTTATTGTTTTTCTGGAATATTGGTAATGAGTAATTGTATAATGAGTGTAATAAAAAAAAATAGCAGTTAAATATTTAGTGTGGTGGCTAAAATGGTTATGTGAGTTGGTTTTCTGTATGAGCCTTGCTCGATAATGAGACTAAACAAATAATACCATACTCGACACAGTTCCCTCTCATTTTGGCACATATACGAGACAATGTTATTTAAAATTTAAAGGTCATACGTTTTTAAACTATTTACTTTTTGTGTAACTATTCTACATATTCAATGTTCCATGTATGAGGTTAAAAGTTATTATTTTTAAAATTGCTTGAACAGATATTGCCTAACCTAACCTCATCTTTAATTTACACGTTAGGACTGTAGCTCATACTCAACCTTTATAGGAGAGTTTATAATTGCCGATTTATTTCTAAATAACTACAAATCGAAATGTAGAAGTATAAATTAAGGTCTAATACAGTTGTTTTTATTTATATACCTTAATTTCCATGGCAAGTCGCCATTTATTCCTATTCCCATATTTTCACTGGCGGCCACTATAAGATTAAGCCGTGGAACCATCATAAAAACAATTAGGCGCAGTCGTTTTAATATGTTATTGTTAGTTATCTATGGTAAGTACTTGAATAACTTCCCTCCACTTCAGATCAGATTCTATGGATCAGAAGTATTTGATTAGCACAGAAGGCGCGGGAAAAGTATTGCCACAATAACAATGCCAATTGCCAAGCCGAAATTGACAGTAAGTTGTATGAGAAATTTACTTCAAAACTTGATACAAAAATTAACAGATTATTTCTTTTCTGGTGTAGTAGGACGGAAAGAACATAAATAGTAATGATTTATCCTAATATATCAATACTTTAAAAGTCTGACATTAAATTAGTATGCTGCTCCAGTGCATTAATGGATCCTGAAATAATTTGATTTGGACATTTAGTTATAGGCATATAGTATAATAATCTATGGTTATAGCCTTTTGGTTCGTTAATACAATATTCTAAAATAAACTTTCTAGAAAAGTTCAATATATACAATTACTCTGCCTCAAGTATTTTTCATATTCGGGGAAAAGTTGTGACCAATATCGATAAGACAATTAAAGAAGGTGAATGTGAACAAAAATAAATGCTATTTTATCTGTACACGTTTTGCATAATATCTTTGCTTCATTATGTAATAACATTCAAATTGTAATGATTTCCTTTCCAACTATTTTCTCAAGAGAATTAACTAAGAACTCGAGAAGTACTGTTCTCTCCGGTGGGTTGGCTATACTAGTATCAGACTTTGAGCCTTTAATCATTGAGTAAAGTTGCAAACGGACATATTTTGCAGCGAAGCTATTTGTTGTCTGGGCTTTCACTTTGTAATACTTAACTTCCAGTTTTATCTGGTTAACTATCTATAGGAGGCCAGGTAAAGTATATACTTTTCGCACTTCCAGTTTTTAAATTATATAAGTAAATAGAAAACAATATATTTACGGAGTTTGCCATGTGAACAACGCCATTTTGACGTCTTTCATTTTAGGTTATGCAAACGTTTTCTAAAAAAACAGGTCCTTCGATTGCTTTATTTGAAATGTATCGAAATGATTTAATGAACAGAGTTCACATCCGTTGTTTACGACTTAAAATTGTCTTAGAATTCAGTGTTTTGATCCAGGTATTTTCTTGTGTCATGATTGAATGCAACTCGAGGTTACTAAAAGTCTTCATAAATAGCATGTTTCAAAAGCTTTATTTCCGCGTTTAATTAATGCAACAACTTAAATTGAATATAATGCTCGAGAATGCGCGACCTCGTTAGATGGAACAACTTAGATTTGATAGCGAGCAACTTCCCATTTTAAATCGGAAGTAGACTTAATATTGTTGAAAGTGTGGTGGTGTATGCGTTTCATTTGCCATATTGGTAGTACAAAAACAGCACGTGCCCGAGATTTATCTAATAATTCCTTTGGTTCAAATTTTCCGCTACTTTGTATCAGATAATTGTACTGCATTAAAAACGAAATCTGAATAGTAAAAATTGTATTTGTTGCTTAGGTTGAACATTATTTGTTGCTTTTACTTAGAGAAATGCACAGATTAGCTGGGGGGAAAACGATAGCATTGACATTACTGTTTAACCAAATACTTTTCTTTTATTTGTTTGGTAAAACAGCCCCTCTCCACCAGCCCTTTTTTGCATTCATCAAGTTCCTATAGATTAATAATTGTTAGCATATCATCTATGCATATCCATACAATACTGAAAAGGCTAATTATTTATATGCTACTGGGTGCATATGTAAGTATATTTTCATAAAATAAGTAGTGAATAAATAGTATTTTTTGCTCCTACCAAAGCTATGTTTTACTTGATAATTACTTAGCGAATCGGTAAAGAGTATATCCAATGTAACCTGAAGTAATAAGGAATATATAAATCACAAGATATGGCTCAAGAGATTTTATTGCCCATCCACTCTACCTTTTTGACAAAATATTGCTAATGAATTTTGCCAATATATGAAAATGTTGCTAAACCGGTTTCACCAGCTGTACCATGATTCATTGAAGTTTACTCTTCAAAGATCCCTCAGCTATGCTTTGTCTTAGGGCCAAAATGCTATGTTTTGCAGGTTAGAGCCTTGTGGAGGAATTCCTCAGAATTGCTATGTGCATTACACACATGCATGTGTGGTAGTACTTTATTGTAAAGCTGTGGGTAATACACACAAAAAAACACTAATTAACTTCCACATTGCATGTTTTAATGCATTTATTATGTATACTTTCACATTTGTTCCTCATATACTATGCACATCACAATCACACCCAAGATTTCATGGGAACATTGCTTCTATTGTCCATGTGTTGCTAGACTTGCCAGGTGCCCTGCATTATTCAGAATTCCTGTATTTGACAGAAGTATCTTGTTTTAGTGTGGCCATGTTCATTCGGTACGTAGGTATTGGCAACTACTGGTTATGTGGTCATCATGTCAATGTGTAGAGTGAAGACCTGTACTGGGCTTGTGTTGAATGTACTTTTTATTTCTACTTATTGTAAGAAATTAGTTATTCCTTCCCAATGAAAAGGCTAGTATGAATTTACTTAAAATGTAGATTTGAAGAAAACTATTCCTACCTATCACCTGTGAAAAACGCATTGTAAAACTTGCAAGTTTTCTGATGTCAAGGTGATGAATTAGATTATTTTGTATTTTCAGGTTTAAGGAACTGAATAGACTGAAATTTTGAATGATTTGAAAATAAGTTGGATAGGTAGAGTCAGACTGAAAAATTCAATCTTTAGCCGGGATTTGAACCATGGATCTCCTGATCTCTAGCCGGTTGCTCTGCCACTGACCTACCATGGCAACATGCTGGCATAGCATTGAATTTCTCAACTGACTCTCATGTTTCCCGGTAAACCACAAGGTGATCTCAAATTACTTTGAGATGACAACCCCAATTCAATGCTATGCTGGCATGTTGGCTCTGCCACGAGCAACCGGCTAGAGATCAGGAGATCCATGGTTCAAATCCCAGCTATGGCATTGAATTTTTCAGTCTGACTCTACCTATCCAACTCCTGTCCTACACACGGCTTGTGTGAAAAAAAAAACAATTATTCTATTACCAATTGAAAAGAAGTTGTTGACCAGTTTTAACTATCATATTTAACTCCATTTTCCCAATATGTGTCTGTTAAATCACATTTATTGAGTGTCTTTGCCTCAAATGAATTTTAAGGGAGAACATTTTGAATTTTGAAAAAAAAAAAAAAAATAGACCATTGAAAGAAAATGGCAAAAATAAATAGCGTGTTATTTATGGATGCTCTTTAACTACTGAGGTTCCCAGCATCCCATTCTAAATTGGGTGTGAAAGACCACATAATTTTGTTCAGAGGCCTATCAGGCTTGAGGTTCTTTTATTGCCGTAAATCTATGACACGGAACCAACAGCTGTACTTCCCTTCCGAAGGAAGACATGCTGAGGATTTTTACACCTGAAAAAATCCATTGTCCTTCACCAGGTTTGGACCCGCAACCTTGGGTATATGAAGTTAGCATGGTAACAATTACACCATGGAGGGCAATGACCATTGAAAGAAGTTACCATACTAACTTCATATACTCAAGGTTGTGGGTACAAACCTGGTGGAGGATGATGGATTATGTCGGGTCTAAAAATCCATAGCATGGCTTCCTTCGGAAGGGAAGTAAAGCCTTTGGTCCCATGTCGTAGATTTACGGCACATAAAAGAACCTTAAGCCTGATAAAGAGGTCTCTGAGCAAAATTAAAGACTTGCATGCCCAATATAAAATGGGATGGTGCTGAAAACCACAGCAGTTAAAGAGCATCTATATATAAAACTCCATTTCCATTTAGTCAATGTTTTTATGACCTTATTCAGCATTGATGCCATTTTTTTACCAATGCAATGAAAAATTGTAGTATGAAGTATAATGCTCCATCTGAGTATGCTGATGCCTAATTTATATTGTAGGCAGAGGTTATCAAAATAAATGCAATGCAAAAATTGTAGGTATACACATTTTCTTGGGTGCTTGACTCCTTAGTTTTATTGGGTAGGTTTCATACAATTTTGGAAGCAGAGCAGCAACATTGAGATATAAAGTATGCCATACGACCTGATATCTATTGCTTTCAACTCTTTAAGTATTCATTCTGTCTGTAGATCCCAGTTACTGCACATGTATGTGCACTGTATATCATTTAATAATTCAACTAGTTTGTGGTAAATTAGATAACCTATTCACCATAATGGTTGAAGGCCTCAAAGAAAGAGACTTTGTTTAACACTGCAAGCGAGCTCTTCTTCCTCCCAGCCCTTGCTTCCCCATAAAACTAGTGACCAAGATGCTTCCATTGTTGCAGTATACTTGCATCTTTTCTTCTCAATGCCAAAAACAAAGTGTCATACATAAAAAATCAGATGTTACACTCCAATGACTTTTTCTAGCTGTTCTACAAACAAACTTCTTATAAAATATTATTCTTCTTTCTACACTATGCTAATCAAGATAAACATTAGCAGAATGCTCTTATTACATAGTTCCTTATAAGTAGAAGAGAATAGGCTAAAGCAATAGTCAGATGTTTTAAAAGCTGTTGTTATGCAATTGTCATTGCAAATCGCTTCTTTGCGTAGCCAGGAGTAAAACAAAAGAAAAACGTACATTTCCTGTCCAAGAAAAGTAAAAGTACTTTATAATTGAAACCTATAACAAGGAATATCTTGGAAAGTTACCTCCACATTAAAAAATTTAAAGGACATAAATTATGTGTTTTGATGAGATCTACATTTTTTGTGCAGTACATTTTTGTCTATATCCTTATGGTTTACCAGTTATGCAAAATTCATCCAGAATGAAGAGGTCTTCAGGGGCTATTCCCAGAAAATTCGAGATATACATTTTATTTTTTATGTAAATAACTTTAATATACCTGATTTTAATCAAAATCGTTAGCCATTTTTGAGAAAATCAAAATTTTGAAACTTTTTCAATATAAAGGGTAGTTTATGGTAGGGGGAATTTCTTTAAAATCTTTGTGTCGCATCCTTGGAAGATGCTAAACATAAATACCAAGTTTATATTTAAGTCTTCTCGTTTTTGAGCTATGCTGTCCACAGACACTAACCTTTTTCTAAAAAAAATGCTTTTTTCGGACACTGGGGACCTCAAAATATATTTCTGGTGAAATGTAGACATCAAATTTGGGGGGAATACAATACCTTCTCTATCCACCATGTACATTGTACATATGGGCTAGAGAAAGTAAAACACAAAGCAGAACAAGATGGTAAACTTATCCTGCTAATTTGTGCGTCCACTCCAAAATGACACATACACCTAGGGAAGAGTAGAAAAGAACCCACACATCAATAGTATTGAAGTACAGTGTTGTTGTTATTATTATTATATTAGTGTTATTAATTTCTTTTAAATCTCTTTCAAATATTAGAAGGTTATTTCATGAGTTACGCAAATTTCTTGTTTATTGTTACTGCAAGCAACTAAACTTTTTTACAAGAAACGTATATTTTTTGTAGCAAAATATGTTATTAGTCAAAGATAAACATGAATATAGCTCATTTTATCCATTCAAGAGTAACTACCATGTTTTATATAATACTAATTATATAAGTTTTTCACTTTGAAGTTGTTGCTTTAATCACAAATCTGTAGATGACGGTAAAGGTCTGATTCGGCTTAATATTAATTCTCTATTTTCGATGGCATGAATTTCGAAAAAATATTTTGTTTGTAATACAATTCCATTTGAAAAATGTAAAGTCAAGATTTGTGACAGTTTTGAAATGCCTCCCATAGCTTAAGTGTAATTTATTTTAGGCTTTTCCTCAAAAATTCTTTTTTGGAATAATATAGTTTGCGATACTCCTCATATCGTGCAGCTTTTGAATTCCATCCTCATAGAAATTTGCAGCCAATTGTGAAATGCGCTCTGTCATTTGGAGAAGATGTGGAAATGGCTGAAATTCGTCAGCAGATCAGTGAAGTGTATGGAGAAGACATGAAATGCACTAGAGCATTGAAAGATGGCTGCAGGAATGTGCGAGCTGAAGAACAAAATGGGCAGTCTTCTTTGATTAGCTCATACTTGATGTATAGAAAAGTGCCGTAATATTGATGTAAATTAGGTTGAAAAGTGAATTAAAGCACAGACTTTCACATAAAAATGAAATTGATAGCAAAGTAAACTTATATGTTTTTAATTGTAAAACAGTACTTAAAAATTTCTGATGTGTTCCATTCATATGACATTTTCTACCTGTTCTACAAACAAATTTCTTACAAAAGATGGTTCTTTTTACTACTCCATGCTAATTGAGATAAGTATCAAGAGAATTGTCGTATTAATTTCTTATAAGTAGAAGGGAATTAAGAGAATACACTATGCCAAAGCAGTAGGCAAATGTTATAAAAACTATGTGATTGACATTGAAATTCACTTCTTTACATAGGCAGGAGTGAAACAAAAAAACATGTACAACTTCCTGTTTAAGAAGAGTAATAAGTATTTTAAAACTGAAACCAATAACAAGGGATATCTGGGGAAACAGCTTTACAACAAAAATGTTAAAGGAACGTTGTGTGTTTTGACAAGATTTTTTATTTTTTTATATATAAAGTTGCTCGACATTCATCTTCTCAGGACAAAGGAAAACCCTGAAAAAAAAACCTTATCCGGGTAACTCACCGTAAGTGAGTTTTGAACTCGTGACCTTTTGAATGTGGGGCAGACACTCTACCACCACACTACCCAGGCGGGCATCTACACTTTTGTGTAGTAAGTTTTTGTCTATCTCTTATGGTTTACCAATTCTGCAAAAGTCACTCAGAATGAAGAGAACTTCACAAGCTATTCCTTCCCAGAAAATTCAAAATATATGATTTATTCATTGTGTAAATATCTTTAATATGTGGTATTTTAATCAAAATCGTTAGGGCCATTTTTGAGAAAATCAAAATTTACAAACATTTTTTCTGTTTAAAGGTTAGCTTGAATATCATACCTTTTGGATTGTGGTAAAAACTTGGTATCAAGTGGAATGCAATACCTTCTCTATCTACTAATTATATTATACACGTATGCTAGAGAAAGTAGAAATGAGCCTCATACTTGACATAGAATATGATAAAATGGAACCTCACAAATATAATTATGGTGAGGCCAATAGGAAGATAGAAATGGCCCACAAGGATGTATTGCACCTTTCTCTTCATTGTTCGTCTTGTGGACAAGGCCCCCAGACAAGAGGAGTCAAACACATGCAGTACAGCAGTTAAGATTAACAAGGTGTTTCGATATGCTAAGCTTTTTGCTCCATACTGCATTGTTGATTATGGTATGAACTGATGCATGGTTTATGTACCAGGCATGCATAATAAAAGAGAATGCCTAATTGATCTCATCTTTTCTGGTAGCTGAAAATTGAAAGCTGAAATTTCTTTTTTAGACAGACACTCTTAAAAGTAAGCTTTTTAACACAAAACACTCAAAATAAAAATTGTTCTTTATAACTCTAGATTTATAAATATTTATAATACTCCAATGTTACCAACTTAAGTTTTGTTACTATCGCTGTATCCGTTATATAGAATGTTGTGGTTTGAAAGAGTTACGTTGCTATTGGAGTCCGATCGATATATCTTTATTTTTAATGTACAGAGAACTCCATAGAAAATAAGATAGCTATACTCATCCTTCCAAACACTTCTGCTTATGTTGCAATACCACCTGATAATAGTATAATGTCTGAATTTAGCAACACAAACATACTAAGTACCTCATCACAAGGAATCAACATTTCCAATTGTAATAATTGTACAATAAATATCACACTTTAGTCACAATTGAACAGCTAAGAACTTAATGTTGCCTATTATTAATAAGAGTTGCATTTGTTTGTTTTCTGTTATTTATCTGTATAAAAATAAAAGAGGTATGTTCCTGAGAAAAAAAATAAAATCAATAATAGTACCAACACCTTCTTTACTAGTCCGTTCTTGTGTCTAAACATGCTCAACTAGACAACAATTTTCTTCGATTGGCAACTTCAAACATATAAAACATGTTTGCTGGGTATTTATTGGTAACATACTCTAGTTTTATCATTTTATAGCAGAAGGAATGGAATGGAATTGTTAATTTATAAGATTTATGGTAAAGATTTGACATTACTACATCGATTACCAATCTATATCAATAGACAGATTCTATTCCCATACACACTCACGCATGCACACCTACCTCTCCAAGCGATTGGAAAACATACTATTCCTTGAACAAAAGTATGTTAAATCTTATACTATAAATTTATTGATAAATTTAGAAATATTGTGCTGTCTAAAAGATAGTGTATGTCACTCAAGTTAAAATTGTTTTTATTTTGCTCGTAGGATTGCTACACTCGGCCTTGTGCAAACTTTCCTTCTTGCAAAATAAAACTACTTGTATCATAAATAACTATTAAGTACTCCTGGTAAAGTTCATATACTTGTGAATATTTGATACTTGTGTAGTGTTTCAACTTGTTTTTGCAATATTTCTCTCTTCTGAGTTTCACATCCCATCATTAGGACATTTGCCATGGTTGCAAAAAAAAGACTAACCCCACTATTAAAATGTTTGCAACAGTAGGTATTTCTAAAAAACTTAACTTTTTCTTTCTCAGCAATGTACATACCTAGTAGGCAGAAGGTATTATATTTCACCCAAAAATTCTATATAGAGATTCCACCAGAAATATATTTTTGAGACCCTTGGAAAACAATTTTTTTTTAAATTAGAAAAAGATGTGCATGTGTGGGCATAATTCAAAAACTAAAAGTTTTTATGTTACCAAACTTGGTATTTAAGTTTAGCATCTTCCAGGAATGTGACAAAGATTTTCAGAAAATTCCCCCCAACTGCCCAATTAATATTTATATAGAACACTTTTGAAAATTTTGAATTTCTGAAAAATGGCCCTAACAATTTTGATTGAAATGCCACATGTAAGTTATTTTCATGACAAATAAAATATACATCTTGAAATTTCTGGGAATAGCTGCTTAAGCCCTCTTCATTCTGAATGACATAATTGGTAAATAATTGGAGATAGAATTTTACTACACAAAAAATGTAGATCTCATTTAAACACACAATGTGTAATATAACTTTTTTTTTGTGGAGGTAACCATTTTCAAGATATTCTTTGTTAATGGTTTCAATTTTAAAATATTTAAATCTTTTCTGAAATGTAAAATCATCATTTATTTCATATCCATTTTGCTTTACTCCTACCATTGCAAAGAGAATTGAATTTCAATTTTATCACATAGTGATCAGCTTTTAAAAGATATGACTATTGCATTAGCCTAGTGTATTTCTTTATTTCCCTTCTACTTCCAAGGAAGCAAGGAATAAGACCATTTTTGGTAATGTTTATTTTGGTTAGCATGCTGTAGGTAAAAGAATAGTCTTTTGTGAGATTAATTTGTTTGCAGAATAGTTAGGTCAGAGAAACTCATGTGAATGGAACACCTCAGATTTTTTTATTTTGCTACACATCCTTCTTTAAAATATTCAACATAATTTAGAAAAGCTTCAGGAAATTTCTAAAACTCCAGAAAAATCTTGCGTGATTTTCGGATTTTTGTCAAAACAGAATTTTCCACATTGCTCAATGTTTCTCCAAAGCAATTTGTTTTTCGGTTACTTATATGTACCTTTATTTTACAACAGTTATTCCTTGAGAGTTTCAGGTGGTCTGAAGGAGTGGCAATTTGAACTATAATGCTTCTACTAAAGTACAGTAATTAAAATTTTCTGTGCATAAAATATTTAACTCAATCAATTATGTATACAGGAGAGGTTGAAAATCTTTGTTTAATTACAACTAAAAAAAAAAATTATTTACTTTAGCTACAGAAAGTATTTCAGGATTCTGTTTTTCCGAAATTGTCTTTTCAATTAATTTTCTTAACACAAAAATTATTGGGTTTATTTCACAAACTGGCTATGCCCTGTTGTGGTTGACTATACTTTTAAGAAACAACCCTTGCCTACACTTTGTAGCTTAGGTCTCTACATAGAGTTAGACTGGAAGTAATGTCCTTAATGCCAAATAAGTCACAGCTGCTCTTAAAAATGTACACATAGCTAATGGATCATATTTTTACCTCAACATGTACTCTGCCAAGTACCCAACAAAATGCCATTTTTTCCAACCATATTTCGGTATTGTAGCACCAACGAAAAAGGTTGTGTCAAGAAAGATTAATAAACATAATTATAGCCACAAGCCAAATAACCTCCATGACACTCATATTAGTCCATTCTATAAATGTACAACTACTCTCTTATGAAAACTGTATTTCACTGTTTTCTTCTGTGGTTACTGCTGAAATACTCTTCTGCACCAAATGCCACATCCCTTCTAAACCAGGCAAAATAATGTATGAGCATATCACATTGTTCAATCCTTGGGTATAATTGGACAGGACATCATCTGATACCATTGGGCAGTACAATGTACCAATGACGTCATTACTTAACTGCACATTTTTGGGTCATAAAAGTGCATTTTAGGGAGTACACTATGCTAAACCAAAAGCCATACGTTTTAAAATATGGTTGCTATGGGATTGAAATTTGATTCTTTGCATGGCCAGGAGTTTACAAGTCCTGTATGTGAAAAGTTTTTAAGTATTTTAAAGCTGAAACGAATAAAAGGAATATCTCGAAAATAGTCAACTCCACCAAAAATGTATATAACATAAACTGTGTGTTTTAACAAGATCTACATTTTTTTGTGTGTTGTAGGTTTTTGTATTATCTCTTATGCTTACCAGCAGTGCAAAATTCAGAATAAAGAGGGCTTTGGAGGTTATTCCCCAAAAAATTCAGGATATACAGTTTGTCATGTAAATATCTAAAATATACAAGATTTTAATTAAATCATTAGAGCCATATTTGAGAAAACTGAGAAAATCTCGAAATTTTTTCCATGTAATGGGTAATTTGTAGTGGGGGGATTTTCCTCAATCTTCATGTTGCGTCCTTGGAAGATTCTGAACTCAAATACCAAGTGTGGTATTTTACCAACTTTTCGTTTTTGAGTTAGCATGTTCACAGACACAGACCTTTTTCTGAAAATGCTTTTTATTATACAGGGAGCCCTAAAACATGTATTTTCGATTAAATTTCGGTATCAAATTATTGGGTGGAATGCAATTCCTTCTCTATACACTATGTACATAGTACGTGAAGAGAAAGTGAAAAATGCCACTGAACTCTGCTGTTCATTGGAGTTTCTTCTTGACAGATCCCTCGCCTATGTCCTGTCATCGTTCTGCAACATATATATCTTGGTTACACTTTATGGCTTAAGGTCCTCAATCTCAGTCGCCCACTGTGGAGTAATGGTTACCATTCATTTACCCAAGTTCATGAGTTCAAACCTGGTGATGGATTTTTTTTGGGCGTAAAAACTCTTGGCATAGCTTCCTTCAGAAGGGGAGTAAAGCCGTTGGTCCTGTGTCGTAGATTTACAGCATGTAAAAGAACCTCAAGCCTGATAAAAAGGCCTTTGAGCAAAATTAAGCAGTCTTTTCATGTTGAATATAGAATGGGATGCTGAGAGCCACAGCAGTTAAATAGTGTCCATAAATAAAACTACATTTCATATTTTTCCTCAACCTCTCTGCTATGCTTTGCAGCTTAGGGCCCGCCAATGTTGGTAATGCAAGGATAGTAGAAGCAATATTCCCATATCAAGTTGGGTAGGTTGCCTGTTATGTGTGTAGTGTATGAGGAATAAAAGTGAAAATGTATTAAAACATGCTAGTAGAATTTCGTGATACTTGTGTGTATTCCCCATATTTTTAGAATAAAGTGACAATACAGATGTGTGTGTTGTGTGGTTTGCATATAGCAATTCCAGTCACCTCAACTTCTAGATCATATCATAACTGATCTGTTCTGTTTGATACCTCATTGGTGGTAAGTGGTGGACAGTAGCCTTTCAGCTATTCCTGTACCATACCACTTTTGCTTCTTACCAGCAGATGGCAATAGGGTGCCACAGTCTGACTGCTTTAACATCTGTAGTCAGAATGGTGTGTAAAACCAGACATCATGGCCTTAATATAACTGTCTCCACCTCCATCCATAGTCAAATGATAAGAGTTCAGCCAGCCCTTCAAGTCCAAACCCTCATATACCATACTACAGGTCATGTTCTTGACGAATGACATTTTCAAATGAGAGGTTAGATGCAAGTCTCTTACTCACCATTACTGGAGCATTGATACACAGATATTGTGTACGTTATTCTCATGTTTCTGCACTACAATAGTACAGGCACTATAAAGCAAATATCACACTTCCAGTAATGTCAGTCACATGCATTCACTCTCAACCTCGGTTATTGCTTACTGTACACCTGATTTTCTTGCATTCTATTCCCAAAATTTCTACCTCATCTTCTTCTGAATTGCTGTCATTTTCATTAATAACTAAGTATCTCTTATTAAAACACTGATAATGGCATAAGCCTGTAACGCACAACACTTTACACTCAACTGTACACTGTAAATTCTCGAAATGCAATTACAAGGAAGCAGAACTATTTGTTATTGTAACAAAACTATTTTGCTGACCTGTTTATCAAAGGTAGGCAGCTCAGTGTATCTTTGCTAAAGGTTATTCATCTAGAAGTAGCAAGCAAGCCTGTACTTCACTTTGCAACAAGCAGATGGCATTAGGGTGCCATTTTAGTCCAACTAGTTTATTTCAAAAGCTGAGTTCAATGCAACCTAAGTTTCAGTTAACATCTGATCAGAATCAGAGCATACAAATAAGGAATTCCTCTTGTGTTAATTCCCATATCTTAGATTTATGGTTTGTAGAAGAACCTCAAGCCTGATAAAGAGGCCTCTGAGCAAAATTAAGCAGTCTTTCATGCCCAATATAGAATGGGACCTGATAACCGCAGCAGTTAAAGAGCATTTGTAAATAAACCCAAAAATTTGATAAGACTATACCGGAAATACATGTTCTGAGATGCCCTAAAAAAAATTTGCAACATACCTCAAAAAAAAAAAGCAGTTAATACTAAACTTGCTATTTAAGTTCAGTATTTTTCAGGATGTGACCTGAATATTTTCAAAAGAATCCCCCACCGCAAACTAACCTTTACATGGAATATTTTTCATAATTTTTATTTTTGTTTAAAAATAGCTCAAACAATTTTAATTAAAATGTCAAATTATTTTCTATGACAGTCAAAATGCATATCCTGAAATTTCTGGGAATAGCCTCTGAAGTCCTTTTCATTATTGACGACTTTTGCATAGCTGGTAGAATGTAATTGATAAAATCTTACTACACAAAAGATTAGATCCTGTTTAGGCACACAAATTGGGCATACATTACTTTGGAGTTAGCCTTTACTGAAATTAGCAAGACTGATCTAGTAAACAAATCCCAGAGATATTCCAGAACCATCTGACTTGGTTTACAGATGGCTCATCATATGGAGAACACACTGGTGCAGGAATATATAGTGTAGTTTTGGCAGAGATATTTACAGTCCTTGCAAGTGCACAAAAAAACTAGAAAAGGGCTACTAAGGTAAGCACCTACCTCTCCTCTCGGACAGTCAGGGTGCGTGAAAATACTTGACTCAACACCAGTTCAATTCAAAATTGATGTGGTGAGGCCCTCAAAAACCTTGCAAAGCTTGTCACAGCACAACTCAGTTGTGCTAGAATAGCTTACAGGCCATCAAGGTTGTGAAGGCAATGAAAAAGCTGATCAGTTAGCCAAGAACGGAGTCAAAAGTCCCTACTATAGATCTGAACTTTTCTGTGGTGTAAGTAAATTAGGGAATGCATTAAGCTAAAGCGATGGTCAAATCTTTTAAAAGCTGCTTGTCATGTGGTTGAAATCCATTTCTATGCAGTGCCGGAAGTTTACAACTTTCCAAGTATTTTAAATGTGAAACAAATAACATGGAATATTCCAGAAATGGTCAGTTTCACAAACAAACAAAATAGTACGCGTCATAAATTGTGTGTTTTAATGTGATCTACATTTTTGTGTAGTAAGTTTTGGTCTATCTCTTACGGTTTACCAGTTATGCAAAATTCTTTCAGAATAAAAAGGTCTTTAGAGGCTATACCCGGAAAATTCAAGATAACATTTTATTTGCAATATAAATATCTTTAATATACAGTATTTTAATCAAAATCGTTATAGCCATATTTAAGAAAGTCAACATTTTCGAAATTTTGGGTGAGGGGGGGGGAATTTTTCTAAAGATGTTTGTGTCACATCCCTGGATGATACTAAACTTAAATACCAAGTTGAGTTATCACACACACACATGCCATTTTCTAAAAATGCTTTTTTTTTTTAATACACGGAGGACCCTAAAACGTATATTTCTGGTGAAATCTCAGTATCAAATTTTTGTGTGGAATGCAATATCTTCTCTATACACTCTGTACATAGTATATGTAGAGAAAGTAAAAAGGTGGAACACTTCCGGTCAATTGCTATATGAATACATAGTTAAAGAAGCCAAAGCAGCCTTCACTAGATCACTTCTACTTTTAATTATAGTATTTTTCAGAACATGAGAACCCTCTTCCAAAGTTAAAGTTTAGGATTAGGAAATGTGCTGTTGGACCAACCCTCGCAGTTTCCAAGTCTTCCACTTACTGATCCCTTAACTGAGGCATGAATCTCGACTTGCAAGCAGTGTCTTCAGGAAACAGATTTTACTACATTGCTTCTCCCCCTGAATGCAAGGTCATCTTGTGTTTTTTAATGATTATTGCCCAGTTGCAGGGGGGGGGAGTGGTCCCATTTTGAAGGCTATCATGTTTTGGAGAAAACTATAGAAGTAGACGTAGAAAATGTTGGTTTGGTGCTAAGCATGGATTCTTCAAAACAGCATCTGTACACTGTGGGTATCATCCACGGATTTACGAGTTGCAGGCTCTGTGGGCAGCGAGAAAAAGATTCATCTCTTTGGGTTTCAAAACTGGAAAGAAAAAAAAATATCCTATCCCTGGAAAAGGAATCCTGGAGCTGATAAAGCCAAGGAGCTCAAAATCCTGTGATAGGATAAAGGGATTGCACAAAATATCCTTAGGTTGAAGTGCAAAGACTTTCAAGCCTTCTTAAAATATTTTTCTAAAGTGGGAAGTCATTATTCATCAGTTTTCATCCTGAACATGCAAACGAGAACAACATTTCAATGCCATCACATTGTTATATTAATGTACAACATTGCTGAACCTGCTGGGGAATACTTTTGTTTACTCTCTTGGAATATAGCGTCACTGTTACATTTAGATTACCAGGTGTTACAGATGAATCATTAGGATATCTCATCACTGTTACTCGTCTGCTATCCCCAAAAAGACCAGACCAGCTTATGTATGTAGCAGGGAATGGGGAAACTCATTGTTACACTCTTACTGGGTAATATCGCTAGAAATTTTCTGATATAAAACGGGGGGAGGGCTTATAATTTCATATTGTAGGTATGATTAACTCTGTGCATTTGTTGAAGCTTGCCATGTTTAATGTACCGGTCGCTGAGAAACAACAACATAGCCAGGTGTGTCGCTTTTGGCACCTTATGCCAATCTGTGTTAACTGTACAGTAATCACAATAGCAATCATTTGTTTTTTCAAGCTCTACCTTGTCTTCCCACCTTTGACAGCTACTCACTAAAAATAAAAAATTACAATGTAGATGTAGATAAAAGCACAATCTTTCAAAAGAATAATTTGTTTGCAGAACAGGTAGAGTAAGTCATGTGAATGGAACATATAAGATAGTTTAAAATTTGTCTTAAAAATTATTCACAATTTTGATTAAAATTTTATGTTATAGAGAGATTTACATGCTTAATAGAAGTGAAATGCATGTGATTAGCCTATAAATTCCTTTCTATTCTGAAGGAATTTTTCATATTTTTGTATTTGTAGTAAACCACAAAAGATACACAGAACTCGGCAAACAAAAAATCTAATCTCATAAAACACCTGCGTTGGCCTTTTTTTTTCTCTCTGACTCTCTCTACCATATACCTAGTATGTAGAGAAAATATTGCACTCGGCAAAAATTTGATACCAAGAATTTACTGGAAATACACGTTTTGGGTCTTCTGAATCCAAAATGAAAATCTTTTTAAAAAAAAGTTCTCTGTGGCCATGTGTCTGTGAACAGAATAGCTAAAACATAAAACAGTCTGAAATTGAAGTTCAACCTTCAAGGATATGATGTGAATATTTTCAAGAAAAGTCCCCCCCACCCTAAAATACTTGTAGTTGCAAAAGGTTTCGAAAATATTGTATTTCTCAAAAATAGCTGTAATTATTTTAATATACCATATGACATAAAATGTAAATCTTGAATTTCCGGGGAATAGTGACCAATGTGCATGTCATTCTGGATGACTTTTGTATAAATCGTAACCCTTAAATGATAGATAGCATCTTGCTACACAAATTTATGAGGTATTACTTGTTATGTGTTTAAATTTTTCAATAAAGTTTTCTCAGATGGGAAATCCTCATTCTTTTTTAACTCCTGGCAATTAAATAGAACATAATTTCATGTCATCACATAGCAACTAGCTTTTAAAAAGTTTAGCGTAGTGTATATTCGTATTTTCCGCCCCTACATGGAAACAAATCCTGTTAATGTTAATCTTGATTAGCATGAAGTAGATAAGTTTTGTAAGAATAGGAAAAGTCATGTGAGTGGAGCAAAAGATCTTACTATGTACATAATGTATAGAGAAGGCATTGTGTTCCACCCAAAAATTTGATGCCTGGATTTCATCAGAAATATGTGTCTTGAATTCCCCTGAATCCAAATAAATTTGTGTAGCATAGCTCTGAAACTAAAAAACTGTAAAGTACCAAATTTAGTATTTAAATTTAGTTATCTTCCAGGAATGCAACACAGGGATTTTCAAGTAAATCCCTCCAACCAAAACTACCCTTTACATGGAAAATTTGAAAATGTTTTTCCCAAAAATGGCTATTTTGATTAAAATACCATATATTAAAAAAATTTGTATCACAAAATGTATATATTGAATTTTCTGGTCTGAAGACCTTATTCTGGATAAATTTTGCTTAACTGGTAAACCATAAGAGATACACAAAAACTTGCTATACAAAAAATTTAGATTTTTGTAAAACACATATACTATTTTTGGTCGAGCTGGTTGTTTCCAAGATATTCCTTGTTATTGGTTTCAGTTATAAACTATGTCACTAATCTCATCTGAAAAGTTACTTTCATTCCATCTTTTGTTTTACTTCAATTGTTTGCATAGCAACCAGCTTTTAAAATATTTGGCTCGCTTTACCCTAGTGTATTCCATTATTTCCCTTCCACTTACAAGGAACTAAATAAGACAGTTTTCTACTAATGCTCATCTCAATTAGCATGATGCAAGTAAAAGAATAATTTGCTTATAGAATAAGTAGAGAAGATAATGTGAATGGAACACATCATTTTTTTTTTTAAATATGGGGTGGTGAGGTTTGAATGATTTTAGAACTGTTTGGTTTGAATGTTCCAATACTTGTGCATTTTGAAGTGTTAAGATAACATTCTTTTGTTTCTCATGGCCATACAAGATGAATTGAGAGACAGAGAGGGGGGGTATTAAAGATGTGGCTGTCAGTTCAGCCTCCCTATCCCTATTTTTACCTAAACCAAATATGTAATTCAATATTTATCTTGATTAACATGAAGAAAAACATTTCTTTATAAGAATAGTTGGTAGAAGGAAAGAACAAAGTAAACAAATGGGTTAAGAAAGTCACGTCAATTTACCATCTTCAATTTGGGAGCAAGCAAATTACCGAATATTGTGGAACATTTAGTTTTGGGTATTATAAAAAATATATACATTGCAAACTCAGTGATTCATTTAATGTATACTTTGTCAGATTCAGAAAAGGTACAAACGATTATGTTTCTTTTTGTTAGTGGCTTTTAGTGCAGATGTGTGTATGTTGCATAGAATAGGATATGCAGTTAAAATAGCCCTCATATCTGCATAAGGAAGATGGCAACTTGTTTCATTTGTTTTAGGTGTCATGTTGTTTGAACCTTTTCTAATTTTTGCAGTAACTATAGATCTGTAGTGTGTTTTTTTTTTTCCTTCCTTTCTTTAATTTCTGAAATTGTTGCTGTGTTTTTTAGCATGTCAAGCCGAGAAGGAGGAAAGAAAAAGCCTTTAAAGGCACCCAAAAAGAAAGAGAATGACATGGATGAATCAGATATGGCTCACAAGCAGAAGATGAAAGAGCAGCAGAAGGCTCTTCAAGAAGCTAAAACGAAGGCTGCACAGAAAGGTCCTCTGGTTGGTGGCGGTATCAAGAAGTCTGGCAAGAAATAACAGCCTCTTTTTATCAGTTTTTCCTAATGGCAGAAACTGGCTCATTCCGTTTAAACCTTGATATAAGAGATTGCAGTGTCAGAGGCATTGGTCTTGTATAGAAAGCTCTGTATATGTATTTGGCATTTATTGAAAGCGTGTGTTCCAAATTTTGAGTAAGCATAATCATAAAGTATGTATCAGATATTGTGCAGATAAACTTTTATTTCTGATCAAGTGTTTTTTTCATTATAAAAATGTAAAAGTTTTTATAAAAGCTGTGATAAACTTATTTTCTTGTATTATGTTAGTTTCTAGGCAGAGCATGGCAACATTGCATGCGTCTGCAAGGGTCAGAGCCCTACAGTGTCTGGTGGGGAAGGCAGATAGGGGTTGTGAGGTTAACAGTCCTTTCGCTCCCCCTCTTCCCGGAGCTGCCAGACTGATTAGAAAAAGAAAACACACATCCCTTCTAGCAAAGACCCTTTGTTGGATAAGGAATTATTACAAAACCTCTTCCAGACGTTTCACACAGCAGCCCTTTTCTCATAAATCGACCCTCATGACCCCTCCTCCTTTTCCTTTGGGTGTGAGAAGGGTGGGGGGAAATCAGCTGATGGTGCAGCAGGCTCGAAACAGGTGAATAGTGACATCCTGCCTAGCAACAGTCCCAAGGCCAACCGGGGGAGTAATAGACAAAATGGCGTCGTCACATGTCAAGGACTTAAACAAAGGCATTCTGAAATATACGCGGCTATGGAGGAAAGTGCACATAGCAACAATACTCAAATAAGTTGCAGTTTAACATTAGCTTTATTTCCAGTTTATGTACCCTTAAAAGCGTATTCACTGCATATGGTTAGTTGTTACTGTATGAAAAACAGCATAAATGTTGTGGAAATGTACCGGGAAAAAATGCTAGAATAGGAAATTTGTTTGTAAACAAATTTATTTGTAAATAGAGCTGCAAACCCTCTCCACATTCTGCTGCAGTTCCCCTCCCGTTTCTGTCATAGCCCCGCCTCTAGCTGTCTCAGCTGCAGCCAATAGCGTTGCGTCTGTCATTCTGTTTATCTCAGCTGACGGGGAGAAGTAATTCGTTCAGTTGCCAACAGCAATTAGCTGTCAAAAATAGGAAAACAGTTTTGCAATTATGGTACCATTTTTATTCTATTTCTTTCAGAAAAAAACATAGTACCCAACACCTTGTAAATTTTTAAGAATGTTTGGCTTAAAGTTTAGAATCGCGAGCTGAGGCTCCGCCATCACATGTTGGCTGCACTGCTGTCGCCCCTCCCCTAAGTTGGCCATTGTCAACAACTGGTAATCAGGCTGTGCTGTGAGGTTGAAGCGCAGAGTTAACATTCTCGCCAAAGGAGGGAGTGTATGCAGTTTTCGTTAACATTGTCGGATTACCGCAAAGAAAATACATTCAGCTCCTGCCAATTGCAAATTGAAGGCGTTCTTCATGATTAACACTTCTGCAGAGAAGGTGTCCATGAATTCCAGCTGTTTATGGTGAGTATTTATTATTGCAGCTCGCTTTCCCTCCGTGAGTAGGTTAAATTTAATCCCAACCATTTAAAATGTGTGCACTGCATTCGTGAATGGCTAGTTCAGAAACAAAATAAAATTAGCATCGTGGCACTTGTTTTTAATTTAAGAATAAAACAAGCATAGCAACAATTGAGGTTAAGTTACTGTTATATTTGATAACCTAATTTCACAAACATAGACGAGATTTTCTGGTATAAACAAATGCATGTCTCGGATAAACTTGATGGAAGTTATTGCATACATAGAATATGTATAAAGAAAATGTTTCCAATTTGTTTGCATTGCTGAAGAAAATCTACATGTACGTAACAGCAGACGAGTGTTATGGAATTAGCAGTGTTGTTTTGTATGCTCCAACCAGCTGATGCGCTGTTTCCCCTACCAACCCTAGGCTGGTACCTCCCTCTCCTGCAACGCAGTCAGCTGTGTTGTGGGTTTACTTTCGCCTGGATGTCCGGGGACAAGCCAACTCAAAGCGACCTTGTAAGAAGAAAATCAGCTGTAATCACCAGGCTTAACCAGTCGCAATGTGGTTCATTGCTTTAAATAGCCTGATACTTAACATTTCGGTCGAAGAAACTGCTGCAGAAGAGTTTTATCCTTGTATACCAGCATAATAAAGGAGATGTGTTAGGCGACGCGTGGCATCCAAAAGTAATTGGAAGATAATGTGATTTCAGATTTATCGTAATGTCAGTCGGGTGTTCGGACCAGATCTGATTAGAATTATATTTTACTACTTTTGGAATTGATTATATTTTACGTTGCGTAATCAATAACGTCCTCCGAAAATAAAATGTTGTTCATTTTATTCCGGATTTAATATAAGAAATATAAATGAACCAGAATGCACGCAAACCCCAAAAATACTTTCGCGTGTACTATAAAAATAAATCACATGAGAAATTATTAGCAACAGGTATTGCCTATTTACATGCCCTGCATACTCTTTTGTTTGTTTTGCCTATACTTTTTTAATGGAGATAGAATGTGTATTACATCCAAAGGTTCCATAACCAGATTTCACGGACGATACATATTTTTGCGATCCCTTGAACCAGGAAAGAAGCATTCCTATAAAAGGATATCCCTATAATTCAAAAACAGAAAGCCGGGTGAATATTTAACGATGCAACGAGATTTTCGCGAAATTCCCTCCCCAGAAATTACTCTTTGCATGGATAATAAATTGTTAATTTATTACAAAGCGATGCAGTCATGAAAAAAAAATCTTACATTTTATTGTGCTGTTGTATACAAAAATGCCGTTAGCGTATACGGATCTGGTTAAAATAATATAGTTTATCCAACAAACTTTATAAATAACAATTTCCGAAACATTTGCTATTAGGTTTGCCAATAGTTTGAATCATGCACGTATACATTCCTTTGTTTCTCGTGAAGTCATGTAAAGATTGCACAATACTAAAACCTGTGTTTTTAAACAAGTGACTACCGCCTCAGTGTTCTTTATGATCCTGTATACCTGTAACAAAATACGCAATGAAACTATTTTTGTAAAATCTATCTTGACTAAGCAGAGTAGAAAACGAAGACTTGTATAAATGTATAGAATTACTCTTCTGACCTTAACCTCCAATATTTCGTATGTTCCATCCCAAATACTTATTATTTACCGAATGGAATGACTCATAACACCTGTGCCCACACTTCGATCCTCGACGACCATCCACTCATGAGTTTTTGTGGTTTCCCGGATCGGTAGGCGAATATAGGGATGATTCATCTGCCTCGACTTCCTATCCACTTCCTCTACCCATCATTTCTTTGTCATGTGTTTCAGGTTTGACGCGGCGACGAGTTCGGCGGGTTAGCTCTGTGCTGGCTGTTCGCTCTGTAAAGGGTTTCTTCTCTGGCGTTGCGGGACCTCAGAAACTCGGGGCTTGTAAGTAGAGCCCGGTCGTCGTCAGGTGCATTCGATCTGGAAATATTAGAGACCCCATCCATGCTTGTGCCCACCGCCCTTCGGATCTCTCCCAGGAGTCACGTTAGTCGCAAAGGGACATAATGGCTTATCTACCCCATCTGCAATAATCCTCGTATAGATCAATTTTAACAATGAGAGGATATCTGACAGAATGTAATACTTTACAGGAAAACTGTATTGTCTGCAGTTTTATAGAGACTAATCGGTTAAAACTGAAACGAACCAAGTGAGTACATATACCAGGATTTTGAGGAGGGAAAAGCTACTAGAGCATTATATCAGTACTTTTTTTTTGTTTTTTTTTTCATTTAACTTCAATGGTCATATTGGGGGCTTTGACTTGTGAAACAACTCGTAGGTTTAGAACATCAGGTTAATCATTTTTATCACTAAATGCACACAGACTCTTTGGGGGATAGGGAATAATTCTGGTTAAAGGAAAATTCCCCGCCCCAGCCTGGAATCGAACCCGGGATCTTCGCTGACCACTCGACCACAATCATTTTGTTTTGATATAAAATCGTAGAAAAGCGTCGTTACTTCAAGCAACAGCATAAAGTTAAGAATGTCTATTGTATTTTTCAACAGTTGATAATAAAATCCTCACAATTAATTACTTCAAACGAGAGGTCATTGCCACTTAAACATCGCAAATTGAGCTGAGCTTTTATGGTGAAAATACAGCGAAAACCAAAACGGCCGTGTATCGGCTTTCTAATTTTTTATTCACGGCGGACTCAAAGCATTAATTTCCAGTAAAATCTCCGTATCATTTTTTGGATGAAGCCCAATATTTCCCCTTGACACATTTAAGAGATCCCAAGTTCGAATCTGATTAGGTTGGGGTACCCGTATAAATATTTTTCCGGAATTTTCATTTATCCTGAGAAGAGGAATGTCGGGTAATTTTAATTTCCATGGACCGAAAGATGGTGCATGCATTAGTTTCAAAATCCCTTAGCTCAACCTGTCGCAAAGGGCCCGTAATGACCTATCTTTGGTGCTCTGCCCCATCTGCGATAATCGTTGTTTTTATTTTCTCTCTCTCTTTCTATGGAGGTTAAAATTACTCGACATTCATCTTCTGATGATAAAGGAAATAAACCTCCTGGTAACTCACCCTAAGCGAGATTCGAACTCGCAACCTCTTGAATGTGAAGCAGACACGCTACCCCTTCACTATCTAAGCGGGCTTGAGAATCCCACTCTTATTTCCGGTAAAATTTGTATATCGAGTTATCTCCTCTGCCTATTGTGGTTTGTGGGAGAGAACGTTAAAAATAAATTCCGGCATGCTTAATTGCTTAGGGAGCCACGTTAGAAAATAGAAGAAAAAAATGTTCATTGCCTGAGGTAATTAATATTTCAGCAAATCACACGTGTAAGCGCTTTACAGAATGAATTTCGCTGTCATACGTAATTTAGTGTTCATTTAGATATATGAGCACTTCCTTTGTTTCGAGTAAAAGGTTGTGCGTCACGGCCGTTTTGTTAATTTGACCCGCGAAACTCAGTTGAACGTGTTCCAGCTGGAACTGCTTCAAGGGCCACCATCTTGTATACTTTAGTTGCTCTTCATTTGTTTCATGAAATGAGAGATTTATTGTGGATAATCGCTTGAAATCTCGTGTATCTGTGAAATTTGGCAAACAAATGTGAAACGTTTAGTTGTAATTTTTTACATTTATACTTTCTGTACTGCGTAGAAGGTAAGTAGGGGAAGTATGGTATTCCACCCAAAAATTCTATGTTCGTGCTTTCACATGCTTTGCGGACCATAGAATCCAAAAAATCTTGTGTGTTCCATTCACATGGCTTTCTCTACATCTCTGTAAGAAATTATTGTATAAGATTATCTACCTCATGCTAATCGAGATAAACAGCAAAAACGGTCTTATTACTTAGTTCCTTAGTAGTAGAAGGGATTTAAGCGAATTCACTAGGCTAAACGACAGTCAAATGTTTTAAAATGCGGTTGCTATGGGATTGAAATCCGTTTCTTTGCGTGGCCAGGAGCTGACAAGTTCCCGTATAAGAAAACTTTTAAGTATTTTAAAAGTGTGGTCAATAATAACGAATATCTCGAAAACGGTCAACTATTCAAATAAAATGTATATGACATAAATTGTGTGTTTTAAGGAGATATGCAATTTTTTGTGCAGTGCGTTTTTGTCTATCTCTTACGGTTTACCAGTTATGCGAAATTCGGAAAAAAAAAATCCTCCAGAATAAAGAGGTATTCAGAGGCTATTCCCAGAAAATTCAATATATACATTTTATTTGTCAGGTAAATATCTTTAATGTACGATATTTTAATCAAAATCGTTAGAGCTCTTTTTGAGAAAATTAAAATTTTCTAAAAAAGTTCCATGTAAAGGGTATAGTTTATGGTGGGAGGATTTTTCTCAAAATCTTCGTGCTGCATCCCTGGAAGATACTTAACTTAAATACTAAGTTTGGTATTTTACCGACTTTTCGTTTTTGCTATTGTGTTCACAGTTACACGGACACACATATATACAAACACGGACCTTTTTCTACAAATGCTTATTTTGGATGCAGGGGACCTTAAAGCATATTTTCGGTGAAACCTCGGTATCGAATTTTTGGGTGTAGTGCAATACCCTCTCTATACACTAGGTACACAGCACGTGTAGAGAAAGTAAAAATGTATAAATAACACAAAAGCAAGTTACCATTAGACTGCTGTTGTTCGCAGCGTCTCATTGTAAATTAGGCGTGAAAGACCGCTTAATTTTGCTCAGAGGCCTCTTTATCAGGCTTGAAGTTCTTATACGTGCCGTAAATTTACGACACGGGACCAACGGCTTTACTTCCCTTCCGAAGGAAGCCACGATACCGAAAAAAATCCATCGCCCTCCGTCTGGTTTGAACCCGCGACCTCTGGGCTATGAAGTTAACATGGTAACCATTACACAACGGAGGGCGCCTTACCATAAGGCAATTTACACTGTCTAGCTACTTCAACTATTTGTCGATAAATGGTAGAGCACAGTCCCTGTTACCATCTATTTTCAGTTTTGCGATTGTTTTAGACTGAAGGTGGATTTTGGGTTGGGTATTAAATATCCAAACCGGTACTTACCTTAATGACTAGGGAAACGACAAAAACCACCCACTCAGATTATTAGCCCACGGGATTTGAACCGAGGACCACAGAGGTTAATGCCTGAACCATCCCACTCGATAGTAAACATTTTGTATGGGAGTGAATCATGTATTCACAGACAAAAAGATGAAAATCGCATCCAAGGAGCAGAAATGAAAATTCTACAAACTGTTAAGAGTTTGAACTAAAAGGTACAGATATCAAATGCGCAGGTAAGAGAAGAGTTTAAACATTAATTCAATAAAGGATAAAACCACACAGCACATGCAAAACTGGAGAGAATATTCTGCAACCAATGGAAGCTCGTATATCGAAAATGGCCTAGGATTATCGACTTTATGGAGGAAGGAACGTGGGACGACCTATAAAGAGAAACTTTAGGCCGAAGAACCTAATACCTGAAAGATACAAGAACAATGTTTTATTTGACATTTCTATTTTTTTACTTTCTCTACACGTACTAAGTACATAGTATATAGAGAAGGTATTGAAATGCACCCAAAAATTAAATGCCGAAATTTCACCGGAAATACATGTTTTAGGACCCCCTGAATCCAACAAAAAATTACAAAAATGTTCATGTGTGTATATGGACAGTATAGCTCAAAAACGAAAAGTCCATTAAATACCAAACTTGGAGTTTAAGTTCGGTATCTTCCAGGGATTTGACAAGAAGATTTTTGAGAAAATCCCCCAGCCCAAATACCTTTTACATGGAAAAACTTTCGAAACTTTTGATTTTCTCAAAAAATGGCTCTAAAGAATTTGATTAAAGTGTCGTATATTAAAGATATTTACATGGCAAATAAAATGAATATGTTCAATATTCACCGTTTTCGAGATATTCCTTATTATTGGTTTCAGCTTTAAAATACTTAAACTTTTCTCATACGGGAACTTGTCAGCTCCTGGCCACGCAAAGAAACTTATTTAAATCCTATAGCAACCAATTGAAAATATGTGACTGGCGGTTTAGCCTAGTGTAATTCCTTATTTCCTTTCTACTTATAAGGAAGCAAGTAATAAGACCGTCTCTACTAATGTTTATCTCATTAGCATGAAGTAGGTAGACGAATAAGCTTATTAGCAATAATTTGTTATAGAGATGTAGATTTTTTTATAGTGTTTAACGCCGCTTTTACTACTTATGGCACCGCAGGTGATGACACGGGTGATATATGGAATGAAGATGGAGCACCGGTGGAATGTGATGGCGGGGGAAACTGGAGAAAACCCGCCCCTGCGGCGCTTTTGACATGCGGTCGTTTGGGATCGAACCTGAGCCGTCTAGGTGAGAGGCGAGTGGTGCAACCACTCGGCAACGGCGCGGCCGAGATGTAGAGAAAGTCATGTGAATGAAACTCATCAGATTTTTTATTTTATTTTAGTACATCCTATTTATTAGTCTCAGTTGTGATGTTGATAATCCTTTTACTAGAAGTTTGAATGACATCCATATGGGAAAATGCAAAACGACTAAATACTCAAAATCACCAAAGTGCCTCATAAGTAAAATTGTTAATGCCCTCCCATATGACATTATTAAAATGAATGACATACTGTGTAAATTTAAAAAATCACTACGTTCATTTTTACATTACATTTTATAGCTTATGTGAATTGATTAATTAATGTACATTTATGACGAGTCTATTTGTACAGTGTATGGGACTGACAATTATCTATCTATCTATCTATCTATCTATCTATCTATCTATCTATCTATCTATCTATCGTATCTAATTTAATCTAATTTATAATCCATTTTATCTATGTGCCAGAGAGAATAAAAAGGAACAAATACGAGCCAGTATTACCACTTAGAAAATCATAAACATAATTAAATGCTCAACCTGGCGTTTTTGTACTGTTGGTAGAGCACAAAAGAAAGACATATGCAGGGTTAGTGTATGACTGTGTTTCTGGCGATGTTCATGATTCTTGGCGAGACGCGTTTCATGGACGAGTATTTCCTTATTTGGGAAAAGTGAATACCGTGTCAGTAGGTTATTTTTACTGCCGCAGCTTCGTGTAGTGCCAATCTCAAAATACCTACTTCCAAAAGTTTCGTGCGTTGCGAGTATATAGGGTGACCAGATAGCTGTTGGTTAAAACATCCTCTTGCGACAAACTATTCTTCATTTTTACTTTCTCTACACGTGCTATATACATAGTGTATAGAGAAGGTATTGTATTGCACCCAAAAATTCGATACCGAGACTTCACCGGGAATATGTTTGAGGTCCCATGAGCCAAAAAAAAAAATCTTATGTGTTATACTCACATGACTTTCTCTAGCTTTTCTGCAAACATCTTAATAAGATTATTCTTCTTTCTGCACCTTGCTAATCAAGATAATCTTTAGCAGAATGTTCTTATTACTTAGTTCCTTACTAGTAGGAAGAAAATAAGGGAATGCACTATGCTAAATCAATAGTCAAATGTTTTAAAAGCTGTCGTTATGCGATTGTCATTGCAAATCACTTCTTTGCTTGGCCAGGAGTAAAACAAAAGAAAACCGGACACTTTCTGTCTGAGAGAAATATAAGTACTTCACAACTGAAACCAATAATATCTCGGAAACAGTTACCTCCACAACAAAAAATGTAAAGGACATAAATTGTGTATTTTGAAGAGGTCTACATTTTCTGTGTTGTAAGTTTTTGTCTATCTCATACGCTTTATCGGTTATGCAAAATTCATCCAGAATAAAGAGTTCTTCATAGGCTTCCCAGAAAATTAAGATATACATTTTATTTGGCATGTAAATATCTTTAATATACGAGGTTTTAATCAAAATCGTTAGAGTTATTTTTGACAAGATAAACATTTTCGAAAATGTTTCTATGTAAAGGATACTTTGTGGGGTGATCTTGAAAATCTTCGTGTCGCATGCTTGTAAGAAACGAAACCTAAACACCAAGTTTGGCATTTGACGATCTTTTCGTTTTTGAGCTATGCTGTCCACAGACACTCACACACGAACCTTTTTCTGATTTTTTTTTTCGATTCAAGGGGTCCTTAAACATGTATTTCCGGTGAAATTTCGATATCAAATTTTTGGGTGGAATACTTACTCTATACACTATGTACATAGTACGTGTAGAGAAAGTAAAAAGGAAAGGTCCGTGTTTATGTAAATGTGTTATTTATGGACGCTCTTTAACTGCTGTGGTTCTCAGCGTCCCATTCTATACTGGGCGTGAAAGGTCGCTTAATTTTGCTCAGAGGCCTCTCAATCAGGCTTGAGGTTCTTTTACGTGCCGTAAATCTACGACACGGGACCAACGGCCTTACTTCCATTCCGAAGGAAGCCATACTAAGGATTTTTACGCCCGAAAAAATCCATCATCCTCCGCCGGGTTTGAACCCGCGACCTTGGGTGTATGAAGTTAGTATGGTAAACATTACACCACGGAGGGTGTATGTGTGTCTGTGGACAGCTTAGCTCAAAAACTATAAAACCGTTAAATACCAAACTTGGTATATTCTAAGGATGCGATAAGAAAATTTTCAAGAAAAAAAACAACCCCAACTACTCTTTACATGGACAACATTTCGAAAATATTTTCTCAAAAATGGCTCTAACAATTTTGATTAAAATATCGTATATTACAGTTTAAAGACAAATAAAATGTATACTTTGAATTTTCTGGGAATAGCCTCTGAAGACATCTTTATTCTGGATGAATTTTGCGGAATTTTGCATAACTGGTAAATCGGTTCGGTTCGCTTTGTATGGTCCCGTTTGAGAAAAAACTAAAACCAATAATAAGAAATATATCAAAAAAGGTCAACTCTCAAGAAAAAAATATATGACATAAAGTATGTGATTCAACGAGATCTACATGTTTTGTGAATTAAGTTTTTTTATATCTCTTACGGTTTAACCGTTATGGAAAAATTCTGCAAAACTCATCCGGAATAAAAAGCCCTTTAGAGGCTATTCGCAGAAAATTCGAAAAATACATTTTATTTGTAATGTAAACATCTTTAATATACGGTATTTTAATCAAAATCGTTAGAGCCATTTATGAGAAAAGCAAAATTTTCAAAAATTGTTCCTTGCAAGGGGTAGTGTAAGGCGGGGGGATTTTATTGACAATTCAGCTCCACTATTAAAACGCCAATGGAATGGCCGAAATTAGGCAATTTCAACCAATTTCAGTCATCTGTCTGGAGTGGTATTGTCGAAAAATCTTATTGCAGCTGATGTTCATTTCATGGAAATGTTGACGCACCTGATGTTCGTATGTTTAATCTGCTGTCTTGGCTATTAGTAACAAGATGACAATCCAGGCAGCCAACCTTCACTTTTAATAACCGCCAGTTCCACAGTTGTATTTTAAATGAATTCAGTTACAATGTTTATTCAAAGTTTTATCCAGTTCATAATGTATTTAGCTCAAAAAAGGAGTGAAAATAATCATTATTTGTATTTCTTATGTATGAGATGAGTGCAATAACCTGAAATAAAATAGCGTTTGTTTCCAGTTCATGTATTACTTATTGAAAGCTGAAAGAAAACCATTGTTCCCTATTTCTATTGTTGCTATCGATATTCGTATATTGGGTGTAGACATGGTCGGCCATATCATAATTCAGGAGGCAGTGAGGAATGCGTCATCTACCATTTGATAACTAATGTATTACAGTCATAATCTGATAAAACCCCCGTTCCCATATATTATCTATAAATTATTGTCTATTGCGCTGAATTGTCTTATCAAATACAACTCGTGTTTTTCATCTCTTAGGACAAGATGAAAACGCTTGTGGTATTACTTATGAACATCTTTCGTATCGCATCCTTGGAAGGTACTAGGAGACCTCAAAACTTTCTGGTGAAATCTCGACATAGAGTTTTGGGTGGAATACAATACCTTTTCTACTACTATATACACTGTGTGTACATACGTGCTAGAGAAAGTAAAAATGGATCACTATACATAACCTCCACGTAGTACCTATCTTCCTGGCTTCGCTACTGCTCTTGTTAAAATCAGGAATATTTGTTAAGAATAGAGATATAAGTGTTGTCAGGCCCATGTTGAGATGTTATGTCATTCCCGTGAGGTTGTTGCGAGCTAGTTACGTGCTAGGCCGGCCTCAACGATGGCCACGGCCGGCTGATACACACAGCGAGCGACCCTGATCTTGCCCTGACATCAAAATAACAATTGCATCCTACGTATAGCCTCTGGCATGTATTGACTAGCTAATTGGGATCGCAGAGAGATTCTCAACGGATGGAAATGCTCGTCCGCAGAGCGATTGTTTTCTCACTTATTACAACTTGTATGTGTATGCTTTCCTATCAATAGTCCTCCTTGTTTTCTTCGTTCCCGTATCTAAAAAGAAACACATTTTCCCTTTCTCTACCATGTATGTACAATTCATCCAGAAAAATATTCCATTTAAAGAGTAGTCGGGGTTTTCTTTAAAATGTTCGTGTCGCGTCCTTGGAAGATGCAGAACTTAAACATCAAGTTTGGTATTTAACCGACTTTCCATCAAAATTCTAAGACATTGTAGAGAAAAGCAATATTTTGAAAAAAAAAAAAAAATAATTTAAAGAGCAGTATTTATTGAAAGATATTGCACTTAAAATCAAGTTTGGCATTTACCGACTTTTCGTTTTTGGGTAGTGCTGAAAATTCAAGATATAAATTTTATTTGCCGTGGAAATATCTTAAATCAAAATCCTAAGAGCCATTTATGAGAAAATAAAAATCTTAGGAAAATGTTCCATTTAAAGGGTTTTTGGGGGATTTATTTTAAAATGTTCGTGTCGCATCCTGGAAATTGCAGAACTTAAATGTCAAGCTTGATATTTAGCCAAATTTTCGTTTTTTATTTATACTGTTCACACGCGCGCACACACATACACACGCACACACGCACGCGCGCGGACACTTTCCTGAAAACGTGTTTTCTTTTATTTAATCAGGTGACTTCAAAACATTATTTCCGGTGAATTCTAACGTGGACTTTTTTGAAAGACCATGCATAGTAGAGAAAGTAAATAGCTTCCGCAAGAACTGTTCTACAAGCGGGAGACCTGGGTTCGATCCCCAGTACCGGCGTGGGGATTTTTCCCCCGCTGGGAGACCTGGACCGGGATGCACTCAGCCTCGTAAGGTCCCTGGGGGGCCAATTGGGGAGCTACTTGATGGAGAAGTAGCGGCTCCAGGTCCTGAGGACCGCATTAACCGGCCGGGGGATTCGAGGCGCTGACCACGTCTCACCCTCCAATACTGCACCCCATCCATGACGTCTGTAGTGGACCGAGATGGGGGACGCAGCGGCCGGGCGGTAGGTCAAGGTTCCCCGTGAGCTGTCGTGCCATGGAGTTATGTTAAGAACTGTTCTATACTTTAAACGATCCACCTTTGATCAAGATAGAGGTTAGGGAAAGTCATGCAAACTACATCAGAAGTTTTACTTTTTCTAGCCCGTATGTACAATGTACATAGTAGCTAGAGAAGGTATTGTATTTCACTCAATAATTCATTATGAAATTTCACCGGAAAGATATGTTTTAAAGTCCTCCGAATTGAAAAGAAAGTATTTTTAGGAAAAGATGTGTGTGTGTGTGTGTGTGTGTGGTGTGTCAAAAACGAAAAGTCTGTTAAATATCAAACTTGGTATTTAAGTTCAGTATTTTCCAGAGCTGCGACACGAAGATTTTCAAGAAAATTCCCCCACCCTAACTACCCTTAACATGGAACAATTTTGGTTTTCTCAAAAATGGCTGTAGCGATTTTGATTAAAATGTTGCATATTAAATATATTTACATCACAAATAAAATGTATATTTGAATTTTATGGGAATAACATCTGAAGACTACTCTGGATACATTTTTCTGGATTTTGCATAGCTAGTAAACCGTAAGATTTAGATAAAAACTTACTACACAAAAATGTAGATCTCGTCAAAACACATAATTTATGTCATTTACATTTTTATTGTGGAAGTAACCCTTTCCGAGATATTCCTTGTTATTGGTTTCAATTTTAAAGTGCTACATATACTTTCCTCCGACAGGAAATGTTCGTTTTTCTTTTGTTCTACTCCTGGCCAAGCAAAGAAGCGATTTGCAATGACAATCGCATAACGACAGCTTTCAAAATATTTGACTATCGCTTCTACATATAAGGAACTAAGTAATATGAGCATTCTGCTAAAGTTTATTTCGATTAGTCTGGTGTAGAAAGAAGAAGAATCTTTTGTAAGAAGTTTGTAGAACAGCTAGAGAAAGTAATGTGAGTGTAACACATATGCTTTATTTTCGCTTTCATGTTTAAGTGTGTCAGGTGTGTGTACCGCGACATAACCTAAAATGTAAACAAAGAAGCGAATAACTAATGATCGTCTACTCCTACTTTAGTTAATCCAGAGTTAGGTTCTCGAGGTAAAGAAGCAGACAGATATTTGAGCGCCCCTGTTAAATGAATCAGTGAAGCAGCAAGTCATCTCAAGGGGAAGAGTTTTGAGGTTGGTATCACTGTCACACAATGAAACTTCATACCCTGGTTGAATGTTGGTAGGTTTCCCTGCTATTAGGGGAGCTGTGATGCTTCTAACCTGCCTGCCCAGATTACATATCATACACCGTGTATAGAGGGAGGGGGGGGGGGGAGAATGTCGCACCTCAGAAATAAATCTCATTATCGCACATTCTTGATACGTTGTTATAATCTAAGGCCTATATTCAATGCTCGAAATGGAAATATATAAGTGCCGGTATATTTCATTACGATGAAATTAGTTACACCTTTTGCATCATGTTTATAATCTGCAGAAAATCGCAAAATGTGTTGCTTTGGCGGCCGCATCCACCATCTAAACATGCATTCAGGCCACATCACCGGCAGAACACACATCACAACACACCCTCAACCTAGTTTCTTATACTGAAATGTTTCTGAAGCCACTGCACTTGGTTCCAATATGTAGGAAAATTATCTGAATTTAAATCAAATGTTTCAGAAACACAAACGGTAGTACTAGAAGCACTATCGCAATATCACTAACTACTGCAATATCAGGTATACGAATATCATATATCACAATTCATCATTAGCTTTTTATTATAAATTTGTCTAATGTATTGATCTTTCTTATGAGTTAAGTTTTAAACTACCTTCTGTTGTGTTTCTTTACAAAATGGCGATCAGATTATAATCTTTAGCTTATAACGGATCCACTTGATATAATTTTCTGTTCTTTAAGGTTGAATGTCGCTTGGTCGTGCGACACAACTTTGGTATTTACAAGTTACCAACGATTAAGACGGTTTGTTGATATTGCTGCATTGTTGATGGAGTAACATGCAGGCGCAACTACCGTCTGGTCCAAATTTTGTGAATTGTGATTCGAATAGCATAAAGTGGGTATGATTTAGTGTACCACTCTTATTACTTTGTGTTTAATATAACTTACGGCACATAACATACCGGTATGAATTTCCTCAAATAAAAAGTTTCAGTATGAAATTCGCTGATGCAGAAAAGTACCGATATGGTATGCCGGCATATACCGGCCCATTTCGAACACTGTCTATATTACACTATCACATTTCGTGGCACGTAAATGTGATCAAACAAATATAATAAAACATTTTACAGTATATTTTGACCACATCTAGCTGTGACATGCTTCTGTGATAAAAGTTATACCCACCATTACATCTGTGATTAGAAAATAAAATGGCAGACATTACACATGTTCAGTGGCTACAGCCAACTGGTCATTTCCTATTATGAATCACATTACATATTGTACAATTCAAAACATAACTATTATAAAAATCTTATGTGTTACACTCACATGACTTTCTCCAACTGTCCACAATCAAACTTCTTTCAAAAGATTATTCTTCTTTCTATAACATGCTAATCGAGAAAAACATTGCCAGAATGTTATTATTACTTAGTTCCTTATAAGAAGAGAATTAAGGGAATGCACTAGGCTAAAGTGATAGTCAAATGTTTTAAAAGCTGACGTTCTTTGCTTAGCCAGGAGTAGAACAAAAGACACTTCCTGCGTGAGAAAAGTATATGTATTTCACAGTACAAACCAATAACAAGGAATATATCGGAAACGGTTATCTCCACAACAAAAACGTAAAGGACATAAATTGTGCGTTTTGACGAGATCTACATTTTTTGTGCAGTAAGTTTTTGTCTATCTCTTACGGTTTAGCAGTTAAGCAAAATTCGGCAACATTCATCCAGAATAAAGATGTCTTCAGAGGGTATTCCCAGAAAATTCAATATATACATTTTATTTGGGATGTAAATATCTTTAATATACGGGATTTTAAACAAAATTGTTAGAGCCATTTTTGAGAAAATCAAAATGTTTGAAAATTTTTCCTTGTAAAGGGTAGTTTGTAGAGGGGGTATTTTCTTGAAAATCTTAATGTAGCATCCTTGGAAGTTACCAAACCCAAATACCAAGCGTGGTATTTAACGGTCTTTTGGTTTTTGAGCTTTGCTCTCCACAGACACACACGGACCTTTTTCTAAAAATACTTTTTTTCGGACTCAGGGGATCCCAAAACATATATTTCCGGTGAAATCTCGACATCGAAATTTTAGGTGGAATGCATACCTTCTATATCCACTATGTACATTGTACATGCAGGCTAAAGAAAGTAAAAACACAAACAAAGCATTGGAAATATAAAAAAATATAGCAGAAGCCATTAGTAAAACACATGAAGGATATATGGCATATGATATGAGGAAATAATTAAATGGATTGGGAAGCCAATATTTAGAAGAACAATACGAAAGTTATGACAACCATTAATTACTATTTTGCTGCTGTCTTTATTATTAATATTCATGGATGTAGTATTCATTAACATTCCTTAAGAAATTGTCTTATTTCGGTTAAGTTTTAGGTTAGGTTATATGATAATGTTGCAGATGAATGTAATAGAAAGTTAAAATAAATGTATTTATAAATATTCATTATAATGACATAACTCACATCCTAAATACAGCAATATAGGAACAACTGTTATCCTTTTTAAAACTGTGATAAGAAGTTTGACGTAGTGTAATATACTGGACAGCTTTAATGGGCTCATGACATGTGTAAAAAGATTTTTATCACAGTCTGTGACACAGAGATATGATAGTGTAATATATATATATATATATATGCCTAACTCCAGGTGCGTACCTATCTCAACAGCATTAAACTTTTAAGGAAGTATTATATTTCATCTAAAAATTGATGTCGAAATTTCTCCGGGAAAATCATATTTTGAAATCTCTTGAATAAAGGAAGTGATATTCTTATTTTAAGATCTTATATTTAAGTTATTAAGCGCAGTGGTGCTGCGGTAATGTGTGCAATTAGATTTGGAAGTTCCTGGATAATTGTGCTTATTTTATCTTGATTAGCATGATGTAGATAACAAGTTAATCTTTGAATAAAATGCTTGTTTACCAAACAGCTAGAGGACATCATGTCAATGGAACATATTAGGTTGTTTTTTTCTTTCTTTCTACTTGCAGGAAACCAAGTAATAAGGACAATTTCTGCTAATGTTGATCTCGATTATCATGAAGTAGATAGAAGAATAAGCTTTTTCACAATAATTTGTTACAGAGGTATACAAAAAGTCATGTGAATGGAACAGATGAGATTTTTTTATTCAGGGGAGTTCGAAACATGTATTTCTGGTGGTATCTCGGTATCGAATTTTTGGGTGCAATACAATACCTTCTCTATCCACTATGTACATAGTACGGGTAGAGAAAGTAAAAAAAAAATTGAAATTTTCCATTCACATGACTTTCTCTACATTTCTACAACGCATTATTGTTAAAAGCTTGTGCTTCTATTTACTTCATGCTAATCGAGAAAAAAATAGCAGAAATAGTCTTATTGCTTGCTTCCTTGTAAGTAAAAGCTGGTTGCTAGGTGACTGAAGTTCCTTTGTTTGTATGGACGCTAGTTGACAATTCCTGTATGAGAAAAGTACTAGTTTTTCAAAGCTGAAATCAAAAACAAGGAATATCTCAAAAACGATCAACTCCACGAAAAAATTTATATAACACATACTGTGTGCTTTAATGTGATCTACATTTTTTGTGAGGTAAGTTTTTGTCCATGTCTTACGGTTTAGCAGTTATGTAAAATTCTGTAAAATTCATCCAGAATAAAGTAGTCTTCATAGGCTATTCCAAGAAAATTCAAGATATACATATTATTTGTCAGGTAAATATCGTTAATATACGATATTTTAATCAAAATCGTTAGAGCCATTTTTAAAAAAAATCAAAATTTTCGAAAAAAGTTACATGTAAAGGTTAATTTGGAGTGGGGGGATTTTTCTCAAAATCTTCGTGTCGCATCCCTGCAAGATACTAAACTTAAATACCAAGTTTGGTATTTTCCCGACTTTTCGTTTTTGAGTCATTGTGTTCACAGACACACACACACACACACACACACACACACACACACACACACACACACGGACCTTTTTGTGAGAATGCATTTTTTGGATGCAGGGGACCCTAAAACATATATTTCCGGTGAAATCTCGGTATCGAATTTTTGGGTGGAGTGCAATACCTTCTCTATACACTATGTACATAGTACGTGTAGAGAAAGTAATATAAAGCCTATATAATTTAAAACATCTGCTGAACAAGGTTAATTGCCTCACAACCTAGGGCAAGTTATCTTATTAATGAGAATGTCCGCACCACCCTGAGGCGAGCCGATAATGACGTTCCTACATCGTAAGGCGGTCACCAGGTAACTCCTACTCGACCCCAAGTCCGGAAGCTGACTCATCTGTGTTGCCTCAGCCACTTCTTTTGTTTCCATTGGATTTAACGTCACCTTCAAGTCGTCAGGCAGATTAACAGATGTGGTTGCTGCGCATATCGACCGCCATTTGTTTCCTCTTTGGAACCTGTATTTACAAAATTAGCAGTGAATCATAATAACCGACTTCTTGGAGATTACGCAAGCAACATGTGCGTTGATGATGGCTAGGGTAGGCGGAGAATTCGCAGACAGAGACAGGGGTAACTCCAAAAACAATAGAGATCGTGGGAAGCAGAACACAGCTGTCATTCTTACCGTTATCATGATGGTTTGTTATTCATGAGGACGATAATAGCAACAATTCAGAAAATATTTTGTTAAAACAATGCATATTTGTAAGCTGTTTTGGGTTTTTTTTGTGGTGTTTAACCCCCGCTGTTACTACTTATGGCACGCAGGCGATGCCACCGGTAATACAAGTAATGAAGAAGGAGCGCCGGTGGAATGCGATTGCGGGGAAAACCGGGGAACTCGGAGAGAACCCGCCCCTGCGCCGCCTTGTCCACCAGAAATCTCACATATAATCGTTTGGGATTGAACCCGGGCTGTCTAGGCGAGAGTCGAGTGGTCTAACCATTTGGCCACGGCGCGGCCCGGGTTTTCGGCTTCAGTTTTCATACTTGAAGAGAATGCCGGAATTTTCTCATTTGCTATGACATTAGCGAAAGTCGAATAGTTAGACTGCTCGCGTCTCACATAGGAGGCCCGGGTTTGATCTCAGGAGTCCACGTGTGGGATTTGTGGTGGAGGAAGCGGTTCTGCGGTTTCCCCCATCATTCATTCCACCTGTAGTAACCCTTCCAGTGATACATTTCATAGTCACTTCGTATCATCCACTTCCTCACATTCATACAGGCATCGGGCTGATCATCCATCCTGGCTTCTCTCTGGTCCAGATGTTGTCTGGTCCTCAACAGATGTCGCATCCCAGGCGCTGGCTTGTAAGTGGTGGGGCAAGAGAGTAAATAGAAAGTTAGACATATGTGAATTTGCTAGGGTTAGAACTTTAATAGTGCCACCTATTTATTTACAATTCATACAAAAGCGTTTTACTGTCTTTCAAAGTAGTCACCAGCATTGTATACAACCCGTTGAAGTCGTAGGATACCTTTAGCACCGCCTCTTGTGTTGCAAGTTCCAATGCCTGACGAATCCCTGGAAAAATTCTGATATCAAGTCAAACTTATAACAGCTTTAAGTCCGGTGGATTCTGCAGTCAAAGACATTAAAAATCTGACATGAGCCATTCACATGACTTCCTCTACAGCTCTGTAACAAATTATTATTATTGGCTTAATGTCATATCGGACGATGAATGAAATTGGTGAAATGATGTTCAAATGATCTCGGGGTCCATGGACCTTAAAGTTACTCGACATTCGTCTTTTCAGGACAAGGGAAATCCCCGGGTAACTCACCCTAAGCGAGATTCGAACTCACGACCTTTTGAATGTGAAGCAGACACGCTACCACCACACTACCCAGGTGGGCAAGCAAATTACTGTTAAAAAGCTTATTCTTCTATCTATTTCATGCTAATCGAGATAAACATTAGCAGAAATTGTCGTTATTGGTTCCTTGTAAGCGGAAGGGAAATAAGAAATGTTCAGGCTAAAGCAATAGTCTCGTCCTTTAAAAGCCGGTGAAACAATTGAAATCCCAATCTCTTTGCTGCCAGGAATAAACCAGCATCCGGAACATCTCTAAGACAGCTAGCTCTACAAAAACTGTATATGGCATAAATTGTGTGTTTTAATGAGATCTACATGGTTTGTGTAGTAAGTTTTTGTATACCTCTTAAGTTTGCCAGTTATACAAAAATCATCCAGAATGATGAGATCTTCAGAGGCTAACCCAGAAAATTCAAGATATACGTTTCCTTTGTCATAAAAATATTTTAAACATTAGGCATTTTAATCAAAATCGTTAGAGTCAGTTTTGAGAAAAACAAAATTTTAGAAAAATGTTCCACGTAAAAGTAGTCTGGGGTGAGGGAATTTTCTTGAAAATCTTCGTATCGCATCCTTGGAAGATAACAAGACTTAAATACCAAATTTGGTATTTGGTATTTATTTTTTCGTTTTTGAGCTATGCTACACACAGACACCACACACACACGCACATACACCTTTTTCTAATTTTTTTTTTGATTCATGGGGACCAAAAACATATATTTCCGATGAAATCTAGGTATCGAATTTTTGGGAACATTACATTACCTTCTCTATACACTATGTATAGGTACATACTACGTGTAGAGAAAGTAAGAATATGCCTGACGCTGTGATGTTGCTGGACGTTTGACGGGGACTCGTTGGTGCCATTCTAGTGCAACATGCCACGCGAGTAAGAAAATGTAAAACCGATAGGGCAATCCACCCCTTCACCCCTCAGCCCCACTCGACACTCCCTGAGAACAGGTTGACTTTTTCTCTTTATTGTTATAACTTTTATTGCTGTTGCACATCTTTTATAATCTTTGTTACAATGTTGTTCTCAAAGCTTAATTTTTATATAACTATTATAACATATGGTAAAATGTTTTTGTGGCCGCGCGGTTAGACCACTCGCCTCTCACCTAGACGGCCGGTTTTTTTGTTGTTGTTTTTTTTAAATACAGTTCTGGAGGCTTGACAGGACTTCGGCGCTGTATTCCTTTTTTCTCCAGTTTTTCCAGTTTCCTTAGTAGACCTTATTTTCTTAGCAGCTTCCTTTTACATATACTTTCACAAACATAGACACATTTACAAACACAGAAACACCCATGCCCAAGGTGGGACTCGAACCCACGATCCTGTGCACCACGAAGCGCCAAAGCGAGACGCTTTAGCGAGCGCGGCCACCGGGATCGGCAATGTTCGATCCCAAGCGACCGCATGTGGGATTTGTGGTGGACAAAACGGCGCTGGGGCGGGTTTTCTCTGGGTACTTCGGTTTCCCCCGCCATCGCATTCTTCCGGTGCTCCATCATCATTCACGTTTCATCAGTGTCACCGCCTGCGGTGCCTTAAGTAGTTAAAGCGGGAGTTAAACACTACAAAAACAATTGTAATACTCATGAAATGTTGGTTAAAAACCTTTAAATGTATATTATACTGTGTCACTAGGCAAACTCATGTATGAGTCAGACAAATAAATAAAGAGTGTGTTAATTTAGTCCACCACATGCGCGGATTGGCATTAGAACTTCAGTATGTGGCGCAGAGTAAAGATTAACCTCATTTTGTAACACCCTTGAAAGTATTGTCCAACCAGAAAATTTAGGGATCGCCAGTTCGCAACTCAGAACTTCACTGTCACAAGTTACATTTCATTTCTAACCTTCGGTAACGAGGCCTGTCCAAAACGCTTTTAAAGAGGTGAAAGACATGGACGGGGTCAGCGAAAAGGTAAATATTTCCATGGGTATTTCAATGTCTTTGAGTGTACAGCAAATCCGAAAAAATCAACCAATGCGGTCAAGCATTGTCGTGCAAAACGATGGATGGGTTCTGCAGAAAGTGTCGCCGCTTTTCTCTCAAAGCTGGTCGCAGGTTCAAAAAATCGGATGTGTACCATTCACATGACTTTCTCTATATCCCTGCAACAAATTATTTTTAAAAAGCTTATACTTTTATTAACTTCATGCTAATCAGTAAAACATTAGCAGAAGTAAGTAGAGGTGAAATAAGGGAGTACCATAGGTCAAAGTGATAATCAAAGGCTGGTTGCTATGTCACTGATGTTCCTTTGTTTGTATGGACAGCAGTTGACAAATTCCTGTATGAAAAATGTATAAGTTTTTCATAGCAGAAACCAAAAATAAGGAATGTCACAAAAACGACGAACTCCACGAAAAAAATGTATATAACATAAATTGTGTGTTTTAACGTGCTCTACCATTTTTGTGCAGTAAGTTTTTTGTCCATCTCTTACGGTTTAGCACTCATTCAAAATTTAGTAAAATTCATCCAGAATAAACTACTCTTCAGAGGCTATTCCCAGAAAATTCGAGATATACATTTTATTTGTCAGGTAAATATCTTTAATATACGAAATTTTAATCAAAATCGTTAGAGCCATTTTTGAGAAAATCTAAATTTTCGAAAAATGTTCCATGTAAAGGGTAGTTGGGGGTGGGGGATTTTTCTTAAAATCTTCGTGTCGCATCCCTGGAAGATACTAAACTTAAGTACCAAGTTTGGTATTTTACCTACTTTTCGTTTTTGAGTTATCGTGTTCACAGACACACGGACACACACACACGGACCTTTTTGTGAAAATGCTTTTTTTGGATATTGGGGACCCTAAAACATATATTTCCGGTGAAATCTCGGTATCGAATTTTTTGGTGGAGTGCAATACTTTCTCTGTACACTATGTACATAGTGCGTATGGAGAAAGTAAAAATGAACAATAATACTGCGCATAAGTTCTTGGGAACCCCAGGAATGTGAAAGTTATGGTGCTTCTCGTGTACGACTATTATATGATGTTATCCTAAAGCATTACATAAATGACTACTTTGAAGGACAGTAAAACTTTGTAATTTCCAAGCTGGAGGGTTCAGGCGGTAACGTCTATGGCACGAATTCAGCAGGTCCTGGGTTCAAAGAATAGGTTGTTTAACAATACTTTGTAGCAGAGATGTAGAGAAAATCATGTGAATGGAACACATCAGATTGTAAAAAACGACGAAATAGTTTTGATCATATTAAAGTACAAATTTATCCAACTAGATATAATGATACACGCAAAGAATACAAAATTACCTCGAAGATGACATAATAATGGTTAACATCGTCAACTTGCCCCGATCTCCCCTACTGATAGGGAAATAAGCTTTCGTCTAGATGGTAGAGAAATTCGTGTGAATATAACACATGCGATTACTTTTACTCAGAGGACCTGTATCGCTGCTGGATTTTGGAATGGAATGCAGTGCTTGCACGTACCATAATTTAGGTGGACAGGAATGAGCGAGCTTAAGGATCGATTTGCCGAAGTGGCTGGACTATAAAGCGCTTGTCAGCTTAAAATTGTGCGCCAGCTGCTCGGGTGGTGGTGGCGGCGGCATCTTGAAGAGTGCCTCTTGTTCTTTGAGGCACTTGGCATTGTAATCAATGGCGCAGGAGGAGGACAAGACTGTTGATTCTCATTGATTGTTGCTTGTTCGCGCAACTCTCTCGCGCATCCTTGTTTAGTCATTTCTGCTGACACTGGGGGTTCTCCACGGATTGGGGTCATCCGGAAAACACAAGCAAGGCACCAATTGCGTTCATTGCTTACAACTTCAACTGTTGCCTTTAGTTATTTATCTACTACCATGTACCGACAAGTATTGCATTCCACCCACAAATTGTATATAAAGATTTCGCCGAAAATAAATGCTTTGAGGTACCCTATATATATATCATAAATTTGATATAAAAATTTCGCCGAAAATAATTGCTTCGAGGAGCCCTAACTCTCTCTCTCTCTCTCTCTCTCTCTCTCTCTCTCTCTCTTTCTCTCTATATATAACAAAATCAACGTTTTTTTAAATTATTTCCATGTAAAGAATCGTTGGGGTGGGGGGATTTTCTTGAAAAGCTTCATGTCGCTTCCTTGGGAAACACTGAACTTAAATATAAAGTTTGGTATTTAACGGACTTTTCGTTTTTGATCTATGCTGCCTGCAGACACACGCACATGCACACGGACCATTTTCTAAAAATGCGTTGCTTTTTTTTCTTGGGGTCCTAAAACATGTATTTCCGGTGAAATATCGGTACAATACCTTGATTAGGTGCGGTATAATACCTTCTTTATACACTATGTACATAGTACGTGTAGAGAAAGTAAAAATGCGTTAATTTTGCTGCCAGAATTCTTAAAATAGAGAAAAATAATTTCTGTATGAAGGTCTTGAAAAGCCTTCGTCACTCATCAACATGATTGTGTTAGATTTCTGCGCACGCGCGCGTCAACATGGCGCAAGGACAAGTTAGTGTAATGTAATATGGTTCTTGCCAAGGTCACTTTTGTTTGCCTTTGCACCCACTTAATTCCGTATCAACCAGCAACAAAAGACATAAGAGCATCTGTTGGCGTAAACCCAAGTTGAAGCCTCTTGGTGCCCGAAGAGAATTAACACTTGATTACCAACATTTATTGCGGTAATAAAGCTCGTTGGAGGTCAAAGATAAATCTATTTTTGGATAGCTGGAAATTAAAACTATAATTTCTAACTAAAGACTCATGAATTAAAGGTTCTAATGCAATAAAATATTAATGCTACTCCCTTTTATCAACTTTGGTTTCAAGTCCAATCACCTGGCAAGTGCCCTTTATGTTTGCTCACCTTTAATTAATCGAATTGGTTTGATTGGCGTTTACATTTCATATATTTTTTATTGATTAATTTTAATTAAGGTCGCATTATCTGTTTATAGTTAGTTATACTTCATACCATTAAGTTTCAATTTACCTAATGCACTTAACCTGTTCCTTGTGTTGGCAGCCTTGTGCTTTCTACGATCGTAATCGTTATTCTTTTATCTATGACCTGAATACTCAATAAAATGGCGGTAGCAAGGAATATGGATGAAACTGAAAGCTAAGAGCCGGACGAAATTCTTTTACTTGCTGTAAACATTTTTTCATAGTCTGCTTACCCTTCTCGTGTTTAGGTCTGACACCCCGCTGGACTTACAAGGGGATACCTAGGGATTAGAAGCCTGTACCACGTAATGGAGAACCTGGAACGAGTGGTTTGTAGCGTGAGGAAGTGGATGATATGAAATGCAGGCGAAAAGGATGACAGGAAAAGTGGTGATGGAGCAATCGGTGGAATGAGCGGCGGGGGAAGTCGTAGGACCCGGAGAAAACCCGCCCAGATAACGCCAAATGCGCCAACGACCACGCTTATTGGTTCCGGCAACTTTTAAGTTATCGGAAATTTTGCATATTCCATTGTTTCGGACAAAAGCGAGAGTGAATGGTATTATTATTATTATTATTATTATTATTACTATCATCGTCATCATCCTGCAGTATGGTAGTAATCGATAAAAGACGGAAGTTTTTTATATGTGTTGTATCAAGGACGGGGGATTTACCTGCATGGACGATCACAGAAGCAAATGGGTTCACTTGCCCGTGAACAGACGCTCGCTCCAAGGCACCCGAAACTGTTTTCCCTCTGACTCGTTCTTCCGCAACGGCTGACTCAAATCGGGCGATATTCAAGCACGCTCGTGAGGCGAAAATCGATATATCTCGATTTACAGCTTTTTAATCGCAGGCACTCCTAATTCTGTGAGTTTATGTTTGTGAAATATAAGAAAAATCTCACAAATTAAATTGAAAATAAAATAAATGCTAAAACCTTAAATAGTTTTACTTTTCTCTAGCACGTATGTACAATGTACATAGTAGCTTGAGAAAGTGTTGTGTTCCACGCAATTCTATGTCGAGGTTTCATCGAAAATATATGATTTGAGAGCACTTGAGTCCAAAAAAGCATTTTTAGAAAAATCTCCATGTGTGGCGGGCAGTATATCTCAAAAACGAAAAGTCGGTTAAATGCCAAACTTGGTATTTAAGCTCAGTATCTTCCAAAGATACGAATGGAAGATTTTCAAGAAAATCTCCCCACCCCCACTACCCTGGAACATTTTTCGTAAATATTAATTTTCTCAAAAATGGCTCTATAGATTGTGATTAAAATGCCAAATATTTCAGATATTTTCATGGTAAACGAAATGTATTATTGCATTTTATGGTAATGGCCTCTGAAGACCTCTTCATTCTGGGTGAATTTTGTGTAACTCGTAAACTGTAAGAGATGGACAAAATCTTTACACAAACAATCTCGTAAAAACATACAATTTATGTCATATACATTTTTTTTTTTTTTTGTAGAATTAACCGTTTCCGAGATATCCCTTGTTATTGGCTCTAATTTTAAACTAATTAAACTTTTTCAAGAGTGAAGTCAACTTTCGTTTCAACTCTTTTGTTTTACTACTGGGGATACAAAAGAGAATTGATTTTCAATTGTTTCACACGTCGATAGCTTTAAAAAGATTTGGCTATCCCTTTAGCAGTGCATTCCCTTATTTCCCTCCTACTTACAAGGAAGCAAGTAATCATTTTTGCTAATGCTTATCTCGATTAGTAAGGTTTAGATAAAAGAATAATGTTCTTCAAGTAGAGTTTGTGAAACTGCGTGAGAATTTCATGTGAATGGAAAATATAGGTTTTTTTTTATTTTAAATTTGCGCTTACTTAAATTCTCAGGTCATAAACAGATTACTCGTAGGTACTGTTTTGCGTTTGCTTCCTTGAAGTAATCCATTTACGCCAAACCGGTAACCTTAGAATTGCGTTGTGTACCGTCGCTTTGTTTATCTTAATATGACTAACCTAAAAAATCTGACGTATTTCATTCACATGACTTTCTCTAGCTGTTCCACAAAACAAACTTGTCTTACAAAATAATATTCTTTTATCTACATCATGCTAATCAAGATAAACATTGCCAGAATTGGTATTATTACTTGCTTCTTTTGAGTATAAGGGAAATAAGAGGATACACTAGACTAAAGCGATAGTCTTGTCTTTTAAAAACCAGTCGCTAAGTGAAACAATTGACATTCAATTCTCTTTGCTTGCTAGAAGTAAACAAAAGAGAGACGAAAAAAGAATGTTTCCTTTTGAGAAAAGTTTAAGTAGCTCAAACGTTGGAATATCTTGAAAACGATTGTCTCTAGATATAAAAACGCATAGTGTGATTTAATGAGTTTTATGTGTTTTGTATAGTACATTTTTATCTATCTCTTACGGTTTGCTAATTATACAAAATCAACAGGTCTTCTTCAGAGACTTATCCCAGAAAATTCAAGATATAGATTTCGTTTTTCATAAAAATATCTCAAACATATGACATTTTAACAGAAATCGTTTGACCTTTTTTTGAAGAAAATGAACATTTTCGAAAAATGTTCCATGCAAAGGGTAGCTGTTTTGGGGGCATTTTCTTGAAAATCTTCATGCCGAATCTTTGGAATATACTGAACTTGAATACCAAGTTTGGTGTTTAATCGACTTTTCGTTTTTGAGCTATGCTGCCCACAGACACACACACATACACGGACATTTTTCTAAAAATTCTTCTTTTTTTTCAGGGAAACGCAAAACATGTATTTTCGATGAAATTTCGGTATGGAATTTGTGGGTGCATTACAATATCTTTTCTGTACACTATGTACATAGTATGTGTAGAGAAAGTAAAATATGGTTCTTTACTTACCATTATAGAAACGTTGGTTAGGTTGGTCGGAATAAGCATTTTAAGCTTAATTCCTAGAAAATGCGAATCATTAAATTGTCTGGGTAGTTGAACCTAAAAAGTGTTCCATTTAAAGGGTATTTTGGGGTGGGGGGATTTTTCTCAAGATTTTCGTGTCGCATCCCTGGAAGATACTAAATTTAAATACCAAGTTTGGTATTTTACCCACTTTTAGTTTTTGAGTTATCGTGTTAGTTATCGCGTTCATTCGGACACTCACACGGACCTTTTTCTGATTCTTTTTGGATACAGGGGACCCTAAAACATGTTTCCGGTGAAATCTCGGTATCGAATTTTTGGGTGGAGTGCAATACCTTCTCTATACATTATGTACATAGTACGTATAGAGAAAGTAAAAACCAAAGATGTATGCACGTGAGAATGGATGTGTGTGTGTGTGTGTGTGTGTGTGTGAGATACTGAAAAAACTAACGTAAATGAACGCCACTGTTCAGCGAGAAAATAGTAGCAGTTGTTTCTAAAGCAAAGTCCGATATGACCATGGAAGTTAAAGGGGACTCTAAGAATGAAAAAATTAAAGCGCAATATGTATGTCAATATTATTTATTTTTTGCTTGTTTGTAGAAATGACCATTTCCTATAAATTACTTGTTTTTTATATTTTCGAACAAAGGAAAATCTTCTCTGAAAGCCATCACTTAGCGAATAGCTCTTAAAATATTTGGCCACCACTTTACTTAGTTTATTGCCATATTTCCCTTGTTCCTGTAAGGAAATAAGTAATAACACAATTTCTACTAACGTTTTTCTGAATTAAAATGAAATAGAACAATAATATTTTATTAGAATAGTATTTTTTTTTTCTGCAGATTAAAAATGAAATGAAATGGTATTTTATTTATGGACGCTCTCTAACTGCTGTGGTTCTCAGCTTCCCATTGTATACTGGGCGTGAAAGACCGCTCAATTTTGCTCAAATGCCTCTCTATCAGGCTTGAGTTGCAGTATAGATAAAGTTATGTATTTGTGGTTCTGTCACTTTTGGCAACGATTAAGCTATTTGGTTGAATTAATGTTATTGATGTTGAAACATGGAGCGTCCCAGCGCCTGCGAGAATCAACGTTCTTGTTTATGCATGTCGCAATGCTCGTGAAACAATGGATAAGAAATGTGCTGACTGCATGCAAAAGACCTGCAGCAGCTTTTAGCATAACAATCCAGCACCTTGCATCATCTCTCTCATTCGCACAGTGAACCTTTTGTTTGTGTTCTGAAGCCTTGCTTGGAGAGTAGCTAAAGATGATGTGTATTATGATTACTATCCGAAAACACTTCACACAACGCTCGCTTCGTGGCCCACCAAGTCGTTTTAATACGGTTTTGCAACCCTAGTTTATACGAGGGTCATCCAGAAATGACAGACGATTTAGCATAACTAAAACAATAACGAAATATATCAGCACAAAAGTTTATTTACAGAGTTACAGTACTTTTATTATTTTCTCTACACGTACTATGTACATAGTGTATAGAGGAAGTATTGTATTCCACCCATAAATTCGATACGAGATTTCACCGCAAATACATGTGTTGGGTCCCCCTGAATAAAAAAAAAAAAAATTGGAAAAAGGTCCGCGCGCGCGTGTGTATGTCTGAGGGCAGCATAGGTCAAAAACGAAAAGACCGTTAAATACCAAACTTGGTATTTAAGTTTGGTATCTTCCAAGGATGCGACAAGAAGATTTTCAAGAAAATCCCCCCACCCCAAACTACCCATTACATGGAAAAAATTTCGAGCATTTTCATTTTCTCAATAATGGCTCTAACGATTTTGATTAAAATATCTTATATTTAAGATATTTACATGCCAAATAAAATGTATATCTTGAATTTTCTGGGAATAGCATCTAAAGACCTTTTTATTATGGATGATTTTTATTGAACTTTGCATAAATGGTAAATCCTATGAGATAGACGAAAACGTATTACACAAAAAATTGTAGATTACAATAAAACACACAATTTATGTCATACACATTTTTTTCGTGGCGTTGCTCGTTTTTTAGATATTCCTTGTTATTGGTTTCAGCTTTAAAAAACGTACTTTTCTTATTCAGGAATTTGTCAACTCCTATCCATATAAACAAAGGAATTTCAATCACATAGCAACCAACATTTGATTATCACTTTAACCTATGGTACTCCCTTATTTCGCTTCTACTTACAAGGAAACAAGTAATAAGGCTCTTTATGCTAATATTTAACTCGATTAGCATGAGGTAAATAGAATCATAAGCTTTCTAATAATTGTTTGTTGCAGAAGTGTAGAGAAAGTCATGTGAATGGAACACATCAGATTTATTCATTGCTATCATGGTATTTACTGTCACGTGGTACAGGGTTTTTGATGCAGATGTTATACTCTTTCACTGCTAAAGATATGAGTCAAGGTCTTCATCGGTTTGGAAAACTTTTCCATCCCAAAAGTCATATACGGTGTCCAAGATTAATTCTTTTATCAGCATTTGCTTTCAACTCCTCCATAACGATTGATCAACTTCCAGTCCGGTCTTTATCGTACACAGTGGTTCCTCCTTGATTACTCGTAAATTAGGAGTCATTTCCTCACTGAAGACTCGTTCATTGCATTATCACCATACACTTGCGTTATTTGCCAATAAAATTCAATTGGCTGAACATTTTGTGCATTCAAAAAAGCGAATAAGTTCTTTGGCGGTAGAGAAGTATAACATCGGCATTGAAACACTTGTACCATGTGACAATAAATGTCTTGACAGAATGAAGTTATGTGTTGATAACTTTCGTTGTTATTTAGTTATGCCAAATCATCTGTTACTTTCTAGATAGCCCTCGTAGATAAGCTACAGGATAGCTCGCGTTTTCGTCTGTTACTCTAGGGCAGGTATGTGCAAATCCCGAACTACTTAACACGCAACCCGCAAAGTCGTCTAACACTACATAGTGTACACCATAGTAAAATAATACAAATAACATTTGTAGTTTTACTTTCTCTACTCGTACTATGAACATACATAGTAGGTAGAGAAGGTATTGTACCCCATCAAAAAAATTCGATGTCAAGATTTCACCGGAAATATGTTTTGAGATCCGCTGAGTTAACCAAAAAAGTACTTTTAGAAAAAGGTGCATGCGTGCACGCGTGACAGCAAGATACAAAAACGAAAGATCGAGCTTAGTAGTTTCCAAGGGTGTGACACAAAGATTTTGAAACATAAAAGTTGTCAAATGTTTTACTTATCTTAAGAAGACTTAGGATGTGTGTCTCTATTAACACTTTATTGACTGTTTATTATAGTTTATTTCATTGCCATTTAAATTACGGTATTTTGCTCTGGGGTAGCAGTGGGGAAGCCAATCAAGTATTTTTGCTCCAGAAGAAGGCTCTCAGAATAATAAAAAATTATAATTCTCGCCAATATTGTGCACCTATTTTTAAAGAATTTGGAATTTTAACTGTTGCATCTTTGTATGCATTTGCATGCTTGAATTTTATTCATCTCCAAAAGAAAGATGAGTTGCTTTTTTCTGATATACATAACCATTATACAAGGTGTAGAAATAATATGGTACCTCCTAAATTTTGGTTACAGAAATCTCTTAACTCTCATCTCTATCTTGGAGTGAAATTTTATAATAAACTACCTTTAAATATAAGACAAATTGCAAATGCAAGTTCTTTTAAAATTAGTGTAAAAACAGAATTAAGGAACTTAATTTTTACAGCATACAAGAATATTTAAATATAGACACATTTTAATGACTTGCTGACGAAACCTATTGCTTTGTATGTATGCCAAATGGTGAAATAAAATATCATTATCATCCCAAACTAACCTTGACACAGGAAAATATTTCGAAAACTTTGATTTTCCCAAAACTGACTCTATTTTGAGTAAAATGTGTACCTATATTAAAATATTTACATAATAATAATAATAATAATAATAATAATAATAATAATATATATATATATATATTATAGGATTTGACTATCGCTTTAGCCTAGTGTATTCCTTTATTTCCCTTCTACTTACAAGGAAGCAAGCAAAATACAATTTCTGCTAATGGTTATATCAATTAGCATCTAGTAGATAGCAGAATAAGTTCTTTAGCAATAATTTGTTACCGAGATGTAGGGAAACATATGTGAATGGAACACATCAGAGTTTTCAGTCTGGTTCTAACTTTTCAATCTCTAAAGTTACTGGCCCGTTCCATTGCCCAGAAAGGACTCAATCAACCAAGCAGCCCTCTAGTGACCACGGAATACTGTCTCCTTGGAGTAAGCACCCCGCATCTATTTGGCAATACCACACACAAAGAAATATCGTAGTACACCTGAAAAATGAGAATGATACACAATGAACCAGAAATTGTGGTACCTACCGACTATGGAAAGCCATGAAAACCTGAAGGTCAGAGTAAATGCTCCTTGGAAATAGAGCCCGGGACCTCCCTAATGTGAGCTGCAGGTTGCTGCGGAGCCAATTGTAGTTGTAAACGAAAGGAGTCCCCGCAGCCGGGGCGGGGCACCCCACGGAAGACTCAGGGGGTTTTACCGTGACTCCTGGGAGGGAGAGATGAGGGAAAAGAGCCAAAGGGCGACTAGATTCGATTACGACGGGCACAACCATGGGCTGGGCCCCTAACGTTCAAACGTATGCGACTCCACCCAAAAATTCGATACCGAGATTTCACCGGAAATATGTTTAGGGTCCCCTTTATCCAGAAAAAGCATTTTCAGAAAAAGGTCCGTGTGTGTCCGTGTGTGAACATGATAACTCTAAAACGAAAAGTCGGTAAAACACCAAACTTGGTATTTAAGTTTAGTATCTTCGACGGTTGTGACACGAAGATTTTGAGAAAAATCCCCCACCCCAAAATACCCTTTACATGGAATTTTTTCTAAAATTTTGATTTTTCAAAAATGGGCTAACGATTTTGATTAAAATATCATATATTAAAGATATTTACCTGACAAATAATATGTATATCTTGAATTTTCTGGAAATAGCCTCTGAAGACTAATTTATTCTGGATCAATATTGCATAACTGCTGAAGCGTAAGATATGGACAAAAAATTACCATAAAAATGTAGAGCACATTAAAACACACAATTTATGTTATATACATTTTTTTTTCGTGGAGTTGGGCGTTTTTGAGATATTCCTTGTTTTTGGTTTCAGCTTTAAGAAACATACTTTTCTCATACGGGAATTTGTCAACTCCTGTTCATACAAACAAAGGAACTTCAGTCACATAGCAACCAGCTTTTGACTATCACTTTAAGCTATGGCACTCCCTTATTTCTCTTTTACTTACAAGGAAGCAAGTAATAAAACTATTTCTGCTAATTTTTTTCTCGATTAGCATGAAGTAAATAGAAGTATTAGCTTTTTAACAATAATTTGTTGTAGAGATGTAGAGAAAGTCATGTGAATGGATCACGTCAGATTTTTCAGAACATGACAACCCTCCCCATTTTTCTTCCAAAGTCGGCTGGCTTTAAAGTTTGCGGTTAGGAACCAATCTCGCTGTTGCCAAGTCTTCCACTTACTGGTCCCTTAACTGAGGCGATATTCTCGACTTGCAAGCAGTGTCTCCAAGAAACAAATTTTACTATGTTGCCTTTCGCCCCTAGTACACGTTCGACGTTTGTTTATGATGGTTATTGCTCAGTGGAAGGGAAGAGCGGTCCCGTTTGAGGATCATTATGTTTTAGAAAAAATCTATAATTGAAGGGCTGAGAACCATAGTGGGCCATCTCCATGTGAGGTCAAAATTGAGTTGTTGCCATCTGTCGATATAGTTTATGGTTATACATCTTATATTGCAGTGGACCATGTCCAGCATTTCTCTTTTACAAACAGTAGAACATCAAAATATCGGTCCAAATCCATGCAGCAGATCTCGCTACCACATATGTTGATCTTATGTCCATGCTACCATTTATTCCTCCAGTGAATCATGATTTTTACAAGAGTTTGCGTGTGCAAGTTAGTAATGATGATCAGCAGGACATTGATTAGATGTGTGGAAATTGCCCAGTTACATTTCTTTAGGCTGAGCGAAATCCCAGCAAAGGAAAATAGCTCCCAATAAGTAACTGTAAAACCTAATTTTGCATGAAGCCACATTAATGTTGTACTAATATAAGATAGAAAATATATTCTAGATTGCTGTGGCATTTAGTTATTTTGTGTAACTTGGCTCAATAAATTATGATATTGAAAAAACGTTGACCTTCTATTTCTCCATTTTTAAAAAAATGGTGCTTGGCCCACTATGGTTCTCAACCCTTCAATTGTAATCAGTTTCGAACTGACAGTAAGATACATAAATATCCTCATTTAGTTGAAATTAAGTAAGAAGCAAATTAATTGTAAACATCCCGTCCATTGATATGGAATGGAATGGTTTAGGCGGTTTCGTCTGTGACCCACCTTGGTGAGGTCGCGAGTTCGAACCTCGTGGCCGGCCTACCTGACTCATGGGTATTCCGAGGGTTTCTCTGGGTCGCCAGGCGATTGCTGGGTACGTTCATTTCACCCCCCGAATGTTCCCATCATGTCTTTGTCATTTCTTTCAGGGTTGAAGGACCAGGCGACTGTGATCAGCAAGTTTAGGCTGATGGCTTGCGCTGGGTCCTTGGCTGTACCGCTCGATCGGGTTCCCTCTGGAGGCTCGGGGCTCATGAACAAGGACCAGGCGACGTCAGAAACCTTCCAAATGTAACCGTTCGGATCTGGTCGCCCTTCAGGTTTCTCCCCTCATTCCTTCCTCCCTGACCTCACATGAGAGCCAAAGGGTTTTAAGGGCCTAAGCCCAGTGTCTGCCCTAGGGTTCGGGGAGGTTAGATCTCTTAAATAATTTCCAAGAAACCATTATTTAACATATATTAGACCAGTTAAATATTTTATTAATTAAATTACCTTTTCCAAAATTCTAAAATTAAATTTAACATACTCCTAATGCCGTACAACGACAGGAAAGAAACCTTTGGATCCACCGCCCAGCGCCAATCCATTAATCATTGTCGCTTGATGCTACAACCTGAAACATTACAATGAAGGACAAGAAAGTCATGGTAAAAGAGGAACCATCCCAGCATTCGCCTACCGACCCAGTAATCGAACCGCGGTCCTCCCGAATGCGAAACGCAGACGTTACCGTTTGTTTACATTTCCGCGAGCAGGAGCACCAACCACGCTGCCCCAGTCCAGTGTGATTGGCAGGCTGAGGGCAGCCCGAGGTGTGTTAGACGTGTCCCTGTTCTCAGAGAGAACTTAACCACGTTCTGACGGGATTGTGGGTTTTGTAGGATGGCGGGTGTGTATTGGGGTTGTGGAGTGACAGGAGGAGGCGAATATTGCTCCTCGACGGTTGCCTTGATGGTGCAACGGCCCTTGTGCACCGCTGGTGTGTTTTTATCAAAATGTTTCTTGAACGCTGCCCCGAGTCCGGTAATATTTATTTGCGGATAATCTGGCCAGCAGGGGAATGTACTGGGCAGTCCTCGACATTGATTTGGCTCGGCTCGGCTTCCTCACTCTGTCTCTGTCGGTCGGTGCTGGGCGACGACGCATGCTCGGCTAACATACTTGGCTTGTCTCTGACCCACTTACACGGCAACCTGTAGCTCACAGCACGTGTCTTCAAAACCCGGTACTTCCTCTACCTTATACATAGTACAGAAGGCATTGTATTCCGCCCAAAAATTCGATACCGAAATTTCAATGGAAATACGCGCTTCCTCTGTTCCCAACAAAGCATTTTTACATTCTCTATCGCGAATGTACAATGCTATAGTAGCTAGAGAAGGTACCTATTGTATTGTATCCAAAATGCGATACCGAAATTTCGCCTGAAATGCATGTTTTAAGGACCACTTAATCCAGAAAAATAGAAAAAAAGCATTTTAGAGAAAGTTATATATATATATATATATATATATACATATATATATATATTTATATACGTCTGTATGTCTGTCAGTCAGTCTGTGTATGTCTGTTTTTGATGTTATTTTTGTCCAGAATGTGGACAGCATAACTCAAAAACGAAAAGTGCGTTAAAAACCAAACTTGGTATACAAATTAAATATCTTCCAAGGATGCGATACGAAGATTTTCAGGAAAATTACCTCCCCCTCAAACTATCATTTACATGGAGTTTGGAAGTTTTAAGTTTTTCTAAAAAATGGCTAATGATTTTGATAAGAATTTATTTACAAGACCAATTCTGATTATTATGCTAATCAAGATAAAAGAATAATCTTTTGGAAGATTAGTTTGTTATCAGAACAGATAGCCATGTGAATGGAACACATCAGACCTTTTCCTCCTGATCTTGGAAACAGCGAATTTCAATGTCATCACAGAGTACCCAGCTGTTAAAAGATTTGACTGTCGCTTTAATCTAGTTTATTCCCTTATTTCACTACTACTTACAAGTAAATAAGAAACAGATCATTTCTGTTAATGTTTATTCTCGATTAGCATGAAGTAGGTAGAATAGTTCGCTTCTATAAGAATAGTTTGTTGAAGAATAGGCAAGTAAGTCCTGTAAATAGTACATATAAGAGTTTTAGAAGAGACTCCGCGCGCGCGCGGGCGTGTATGTGTCCGTGGGCTGTGAATACGGGTTTTTTATGTTTTTTTGTTGTTTTTGTTGTTTTTTTGCAGCTTAACGCCCTTTAATCTGGTTGATTCTACCACCTTACTGCCCAGGCGGGCAACTTTTGTTATTATCAATAACTGTAGATATATGTATGCATGCATGTATGAATGTATGTACGTATTTATTTTCTGCAGTTGGGTACTGCGCGGTGGCGGAGTTAAATGTACAAAATTCACTTATAAAAATCTGATGTGTACCATTCACATGACTTTCTCTACATCTCTGTAACAAATTATTGTTAAAAAGCTTATGCTTCTACTTACTTTATGCTAATTGAGAACAAATTAGCAGGAATAGTCTAATTACTTGTTTCCTTATAAGTAGAAGCGAAATAAGTGAGTACCATAGATTAAAGTGATAGTCAAAGGCTGGTTGCTATGGGACTGAAGTTCCTTTGTTTATATGGACAGGATTTGACAAATTCCTATATGAGAAAAGTAAGTTTTTCATAGCTGAAACCAAAAACAATGAATGTCTCAAAAACGATCAACTCCACGAAAAAAATGTATATAACATAAATTGTGTGTTTTAACGTGCTCTACATTTCTTGTGAAGTAAGTTTTTATCTAAGTCTTACGGTTTAGCAGTTATGCAAAATTCCGTAAAATTATTCCAGAATAAAGTAGTCTTCAGAGGCTATTCCCAGAAAATTCAAGATATACATTTTGTTTGTCAGGTTAGAGCCATTTTTGCGAATATCAATATTTTCGAAAAAAGTTCTATGTAAAAGGTAGTTCGGGGTGGAGGGATTTTTCTCAAAACCTTCGTGTCGCATCCCTGGAAGATACTAAACTTAAATACCAAGTTTGGTATTTTACCGACTTTTCGCTTTTGAGTTATCGTGTTCACAGACACACGGATACACGGACACACACACACACACGGACCTTTTCGTGAAACTTTTTTTGGATATTGGGTACCCTGAAACATATATTTCCGGTGAAATCTCGGTATCGAATTTTTGGGTGGAGTGCAATACCTTCTCTATACACTATGCACACAGTGTGCGTAGAGAAAGTAATAATAAAAATCTTACAGTTAAAATTAAGAATAGTAATACAATATATTATACGTATATATATGTCCTGTTTTAATACCTAACTACATATTATTCAGTATATTACCAGTATGTATTTTAAACAATTATTATGAAGCCTCAAAATTAATACTATACATTACCAATATAAGCATTAATAATACCACACATTAATACAGTTTTTGAATTCCTTAATTATTTCACAATATTTACTTTAATTAATATCTAGCATTTATTCTCTTTAAAGTATCCCTAAACTTGGGCAACCCTGAAAGGCTGCTACAGGCAATTCATATCATTAAATATTTACGTTATTACAGATCAATTTCCTTAAATCCAAAAAATGTAGGCGTAATAATAACAATAATAATAATAATAATAATTATAAAGGACTGCCTCCTGGTCGAGTGGTCAGCGAACTCACTTCTCACCTGGGGGTCCCGGGTTCGATTCCCGGCTGGGGCGGGGAAGTTTTCTTTAGCCAGAATTATTCCCTATCCCCCACAGAGTGTGGAAGTATGTATGGGAGAATAAATGTATGTATGTTTAAGGAAAATTAAATGATTTAAACCAAACGTAAAAGAACCTACAGACGAGTTGTTTCAAGTGCAAAGCCCCCGATATGACCTTAGATGTTAAAGGGGGCTATATAAATGAAATAAAAAAATAATAGTAATAATAATAACAATAATAATAAATACCCAGACTTTGGTAGCAGCATACCCTGTGAGAGGGACCCAACCGACTGTTTCAAGCATGGAGTTCAGCTTAGGGTCAAAGTAATCAACAACGTACCATCGACTGTATCAGACCTTTTGAAGTTTGCTGGTTGTGGTTCTAAACTGTGCTGTTACTAAATGCATTCAGTTGATGAACTGTTGGTGATTAGCGTTTGTGCAACTCAACGAAAAATAAAATTGATCAGAGATTAACGATTACCAATCAGCAGGCGATTTGATTGTCTTTCCTGCAGCATTAGTATTTGGTGCAGAGATCGGATACAGAAAAGCAGTGGGCAGGAGGCATATACGCCGCAACCCAAATGACATTTGCGCAATGCGGGACAGCCTATTTTACATAACTGGTTTCCTCTCTCTTACTGTGATTTGTGATTTCCGGCTCGTTTAGCAGCTGTGCTCCCAGTAATCAGAAGGAATGTTCCTTATCAGGAAGCTGAGTGCAGGTGTTCCTTCATCTTGAAAAGGATAGTCCTGTTTAGACTTGCCTGCCAGTCGCGGACTCTCCTTGCCCTTGGCCCGGGTCGAGAGGAACAATATCCAGGAAGCTCTGTCGAGTGTCTAAGGCTAGAAAAAATTCATTCTGGGGAGGACGGTGTTTTTGGAGTATTGTTCCGATGCCTGTGTGCAACATTTTGTCAATGACAACCCTGCTTTAAGTTTCCTACTCTTTCTTATATACTCTTTTTACTTTCTCTGCAATACTATATGCACAGTGTATAGAGAAGGTATTGTAAAGCACCCAAAAATTCGATATCGAGTGTTGGGTCCCCTTGAATCTGTGGACAGCATAGCTCAAAAATAAAAAGACCGTTAAAAACCAAAGCTGGTATTTAATTTTGGTATATTCCAGGATGGAACACGAAGATTTTCAAGAAAATCCCATGCACAACTACCCTTTACATCGAACTTTTTTCGAAAATTTTGATTTTCTCAAAAATTGCTGAAACGATTTTGACTAAAATATCGCATATTAAAGATATTTACCTGACAGATAAAATGTATATCTTGAATATTCTGGGAATAGCCTCTGAAGACTACTTTATTCTGGATGAATTTTACGGAATTTTGCATAAGTACTAAACCGTAAGAGACAGACAAAAGCTAATATCTCAAACAACAAAAAATAAATAAATAAATAAATAAATTTGTCCACCACAAATCTCACATGCGGTCGCTTGGAATCCAACCTCGGCCGTCTAGGTGAGAGTCCAGTGGTCTAACCACTCGGCCACGGCGCGGCCTAATACCAAACTTAAATACCAAGTTTGGGCTTTAACGGTCTTTTCGTTTTTGAGCTATACTACCCACAGACCCACACACACATACACACAGACAGACAGACATTTTTCTAAAAATGCTTTTTTTGTATTCAGGGGTCTCAAAACATATATTTCCGGTGAAATCTCGGTATCGAATTTTTGGGTACAATACAATGCTCTATACACTATGTACATAGTACGTATAGAGAAGGTATTGCAATGCGCCCAAAAATTCGATACCGAGATTTCACCAGAAATACATGTTTTGAGACCCCTGAATCAAAAAAAAATTTAGGAAAATATCTGTCTCTATCTGTGTGTCTGTGGACAGCATAGCTCAAAAACGAAAACACCATTAAATATCTTATCTTTCAAGGATGCGACACGAAGATTTTCAAGAAAATCCCCCCCACCCCAACTACCCTTTACATGGAACTTTTTTCGTTAATTTTGATTTTTTAAAAAATGGCTCTAACGATTTTGATTAAAATATCGTACACTAAAGATATTTACCTAATAAATAATATGTATATCTTGAATTTTCTGGGAATAGTCTCTGAAGACTACTCAAACTGGATGAATTTTACGGAATTTTGCATAACTGCTAAACCGTAAGAGATATACAAAAACTTACCATAAAAAATCTAGAGCACATTAAAACACACAATTTATGTACATTTTTTTTTCATGGCATTGATCATTTTTGGAATATTCCTTGTTTTTGGTTTCAGCTTTAAAAAAAACTTATTCTTTTCTCGCACAGGAAGTTGTCAACTCCTGTCCATATTAACAAAGTAACTTCAATCACATAGCAACCAGCTTTTGACTATCACTTTAACCTATGGTACTCGCTTATTTCGCTTCTTTTTACAAGGAAGCAAGTAATAACACTAATTCTGCTAATTTTTTCTCGATTAGCATGAAGTAAATAGAAGCATAAGCTTTTTTAATAATATTTGTTGCAGAGATGTAGAGAAAGTAATGTGAATGGAGCACATCAGATTTTTTTATTCAGGGGTCTCATAACATTCATTTCCGGTAAAATCTCTGTATAGAATTTTTAGGTCGAATACAATATCTTCTGTGTCCACTCTGTCTTCTATTTTGTTCGTTGCAGATGCGTGAGCTAGAGAAGTTAAAAACTGCTGAGAACATTTTAAGCGGTTGTAGAACGCTGCCTTACAAAAAAGACAGGAAACCGTGGTACTACCGCAAGGAGGAACAAAGTAACTTTCTGATTACAAGTTCCGAGAATAACGGCACTGAGAGTAGGTAAAAAAGTTAGGATTAATATTGCCAAAAAATGCCATGGCCACTTGTAAGAGCAATAACCTGTCAGAACAGTGTGGGCCTGGAAACCTTCAGCGAGACAAAATGGTTTGGCTGCCTTCACCACCAAACAAATGAGGCTTGGTGATGACACGCATGCGCAGCACCTTCCCCCATCCTACATGTGCTAACAGATGGCATTAGCGTGGCTCATAATGAATACAAACTGGAAAAATCCGCGAGGCGTAAATGAGTCACTCAAAGCAATTCCATTGTAGAGTAGTACTGCATTCTACTCACAAATTCAATACGGATATTTATTGAAAATGCAACTCAGCAAGGTGGCGCTCGCTTTCTGGAGGTCGCAGGTTCGATCCCCGCCTACGCGCATTCTGACTTGGGGACTTTTAGGGAATGCTACGGTGTTTATTCTCCACGAATCTCTTTCCATCATTTTCTTTTTATGCCATTTCCTTCATCTTCAGGTAAACTTTGTAATATTTACTTTCTCTACACGTACTATATAAATAGTGTATAGAGAAGGTATTGTATTGCACCCAAAAATTCGATCCCGAAATTTCACCCCTCAAAAAAGAAACATGTCCATGTGTGTCTGTGGGCAGCATAGCAAAATTGAAAAGTCCGTTAAATACCAAACTTGATATTTAAGTTCAGTATCTTCCAAGAATGCGACAGGAAGATTTTCAAGAACCGCCACACCCCAACTACCCTTTACATAGAAAAGTTCAGAAAATTTCGATTTTCTCAGAGATGGCTTTAAGGATTTTGATTCAAATCTCTTATATTTAAGGTATTTACACGACAAAGGAAATGTATATATTGAGTTTTCTGGGAATAGCCTCTGAAGACGCCTTCAGTTCTGGATGACTTTTGTATAACTTGTAAACCGTTAGAAATATACAAAAACTTACTACACAAACATGTAAATCTCATTAAAACACACAATTTATGTCCTAAACATTTTTTTACTTACTATGTACATAGTGTATAGAAAAGATATTACCCTTTACATGAAACTTTTTTGGAAAATTTTGATTTTCTCAAAAATGGCTAACACGATTTTGATTCAAATATCATATATTTAAGATATTTACGTGACATATAAAATGTATAATTTGAATTTTCTGGGAATAGCCTCTAAAGACTACTTTATCCTGGATGCATTTCACAGAATTTTGTATAACTGCTAAACCGTAAGAGATGGACAAAAACTTACTAGATAGAAAATGTAGAGCACGGTAAAACACAGAATTTGTTATATACATTTTTTTCGTGGAGTTGATCATTTTTGGCATATTCCTTGTTTTTGATTTCAGCTTTGAAAAACTTTTACTTTTCTCATGCAGGAATTTGTCAACTCCTGCCCTTACAAACAAAGGAACTTCAGTCACATGGCAAGCAGCTTTTGTCCATCACTTTAACCTATGGTACTCACTTATTTCGCTGCTACTTACAAGGAACCAAATAATAAGACTATTTCTACTATTTTTTTCTTGATTATCATGAAGTAAATAGAAGCGTAAGCTTTTTAACAATAATTTGTTGTAGAGACGTAGAGAAAGTGATGTGAATGGAATACACCAAAAACATGTTTAGACTTAACCGTTTTCGAGATATTCTGGATTATTGGTTTCAACTTTGGTGCCAAGCAAAGAAATTGGAATTTCAATTGTTTCACATAGCGACCGGCTTTTAAAGGACGAGACTATCGCTTTGTTTATAATACCATATATTTAAGATGTTTGCATGAGAAATAAAATCATATCTTGATTTTTCTGCATTTGGAAATATGAAGTAATTTTCCTTCTCATTGAGTTTTGTATACTGTGAAACATAGGCCTGCTTTAATGTACACAAAATTCACATATCGTTAAAAAATACAATTTATGTAAAACAAAATTGGCTGTAGCCCATCTCTATGGTGTGAGGGTAGTCTGCCTCACATTTAAGACCTCCTGTGTTCGAATCTCGGTTAGGATGACCTTTACGGCATATGGTTTTTACGGGGTTTCGTTTATCATGATAGTACAAATTTCAGGTAGTTTTAATGTAGGTCATTTGAGTATAATTTCACCCATTTCATTCATCGTCCGATATAACCTCCCAGGTTAAAGGACGTAACAAAAAATCTATTTTTGAAAAAGCTCTGCGTGCGCGCGTGTCTATGAATAACTCAACTGAAAAATGAAAAGGTGCTTAAATATTTAAGTTCCGCACCTTCCAAAGATTCGAAACGAAAATTTTCAAGAAAATTCTAACACAAATGTGCTTTAAATGGAACACGTTTAGAAAATTATGATTTTTTCAAAATGCAATGAAATGTTTGCTGCCAAGTTTATTATACGAAATGTATATCTTGAATTTTCTGGGAATAGCCTCTGAAGATCTCTTCATTCTGGATGAAGTTTGTATAACTGGTAAATCGTAAGAGATAAAAATCTTACAACACGAAAATGTAGATCTCGTTAAAACACACAATTTATGTTACAGTTTTTGTGTTTGTTTTAATTTAGCTCACCATTTCACAGAATTCCCTATTATTATTTTCAATTTTAAAATACATAAACTTTTCTCAAATGGAAGTCCTCGGAGGTTTCATATCTCTTTTGTTTTAATCCTGGCCGTGGAAAGATAACCGAATTTCAATAACAATGCATATCGACTGCTTTTAAAAGCTTTGATAAGGCTTTAGCCTAGTGTATTCCTTTATTTCCTTTCTGCTTATAACGAACTAAGTAATAATGCAATTTCTGCTAATGTTTATCCTGATTAGCATGGTGTAAATAAAAGAATATTTTTTGTAAGAATAAGTATGCAGAACAGATAAACTCGTGTAAATGAAACACATCAGATTTTTACTTTATCTATACGTACTATATATATAGTGTATAGAGAAGGTATTGTATTGCACCCAAAAATTCGATACCGAGATTTCGCCGGAAATATCTGCTTTGAGCCCCCTGAGTCCAAAAAAAAAATCATTTTTGGAAAAATGTCCGTGTGCATGTCTGTCTGTGTATGTGTGTATGTCTGATAGCTCAAAAACGAAAAGACCGTTAAATACCAAACTTGATATTTAAGTTTGGTATCTTCCAAGGATGCGACACGAAGATTTTCAAGATAATCCCCCCATCCCAAACTTCCCTTTACAAGGAAAAAATTTCGAAATTTATGATTTTCTCAAAAATGCTTCTTAACGATTTTGATTTAAACCTTATATATTAAAGATATTTACATGCCAAATAAAATGCATATCTTGAATTTTCTGAAAATACCCTCTGAAGACCTCTTTATTCTGGATGTATGTTGCCGAATTTTGCTTAAATGCTAAACGTAAGAGATAGACAAAAACCTCCAGCACAAAAAATGTAGATCACGTCAAAACTCTCAATTTATGTCCTTTACGTTTTTGTTTCCGAGATATTCCTTGTTATTGGTTTCAATTGTGAAGTACTTAAACTTTTCTCAGACAGGAAGTACCCGTTTTTCTTTTGTTCTACTGCTGGTCAAGCAAAGAAGCGATTTGCAATGACAATCACATAACGATAGCTTTTAAAACATTTGAGTATCGCTTTAGCATAGTACATTCCTTTAGTTACCTTCTACTTATAAGAAGCTAAGAAATAATAACATTCAGCTAAGGTTTATCTCAGTTACTATGGTGTAGAAAGAAGAATAATCTTTTGTAAGATGTTTGTTTGTAGAACAGGAAGAGAAAGTCGTGTGAGTGTAATACATCAGATTGTAGAGCGGAGTCGAATAGTTCTCTTATATAACTTCGATATTGCCAACGTGACACAAATGAAGGGATATTTCGACATGATGAGAGAGGAAGCAGGTTAGCAAAGACTACAATATGTTCCGAGCCAAAAGGCGGGAACCAGGAATGTTGGGCTATAGGAGTGATGATGTTAAAAATAGTTAGGGACCCCGCCGGGAGGTTTATTTTGGGTTTGTCTTCCTTACTTGGTGAAGCAAACTTGCTGCAGGGGCATCCACCTGTTGTTCCGAAAACATGCCAAAGGTGTCCTCACCTCACTCTGTATCTTTGTAAACAATCGCTGTTCCCTTTGTCCTGAACATTCACATATTCCTCGGCGTGCTAGTAACGCCCGCATTTTTAGGTTTCTTGTGAGCTTAAAACTGGCTTTTTTACTTTCTCTACACGTACTATGTACATAGTGTATAGAGAAAGTATTGTATTGAGCCCAAAAATTCCATAATAAGATTTCACCGTAATACATAGCTCAAAAACGAAAAGTCGATTTAACACCAAACTTGATATTTAAGTTCAGTATCTTCCAAAGATGCGATACGAAGATGTTCAAGAAAATCCCTCACCCTCAAAATAAAAAAAAAAATTCTAAAACTTTGGTTTTCTGAAAAAAAGATATTAATTAAAATATCTTATATTTAAGATATTTACGTAACAAACAAAATGTGTACTTACCCTGAATTTTCTGGGAATAGCCTCTTTGACCTCTTTATTCTGGATGAATTGTTCGGAATTTTGTATAACTGGTAAACCGTAAGGTATAGACAAAAACTTAATACACAAAAAATGCAGATCTCATTAAAACACACAATTTTTTCGCGGAGATGACCCTTTTTGAGTTATTCCCTGCTGTTGGTTTCAGTTTTACAATATTTACACTTTTCTCCTACGGGTTCTTGTCAACTCTTGGCTACGCAAAGAAATAGATTTCAATACCATAGCAACCACATTTTAAAGTATTTGACTGTCGGTTTAGCCTAGTGTATCCCCTTATTTCCCTTGTACTTATAAGGAACTAAATAATAAATACCATTTCTGATAATGTCTATCTTGTTTAGCATGAAGTAGATAGAAGAATTAGCTTTTGTAAGAATAGATTTTTACAGAACTGGCAGAGAAAGTCATATGAATGGAACATATCAGAGTTTGTATTTAAATGTGACACAACATTGAATTTTCCATTCAACTTATTAATTTATTTCACATTATTATTATTATTATTATTATTATTATTGTTATTACGAAACGTATGAGCATTTTCACTGTCTCAGTGCCTACAATTGTCTTTGCTAAGGTGACTTAACTGGATAAGGTTGTTTTTTTTCGGGGTTTCCCTTGTCCTGAAATGACGAATGTCGAGTAACTTTAAGTGCCATGGACCCCGGAGATCATTTGAGCATTATTTCACCGATTTCATTCATTGTGCAACATGACCAAACAGTTTACAGGACGTTAAGCTAAAATAAATAAACAAATAAAGAAAGAAAAAAAGTGTTTGTTGACAAACCAGTTTAAGAAAAAGGTCGCTTCATCATTAAATCAAATATTTTGTGTAAAATTTGGATATTCGATTCTTTGAGACATCTTTTCAAAAATTCTACTTCTCTAAGAAAATCGCCCTGCTTCAGCCTTGGTCAATTTGCATTTTGTAGGTACAAAATTTGTTTAAAGATATACGATGGTTGCATCATATATGTAACGCTTTTTAAGAAGTGAAACTAACATCTACTGCAGAGCATCTAGGAATCAATATATTGTCGTGTAGACATGGTATAACCAACCACGCCCTCCTTGTAAAGACAATTAAATAAATAGCAAACTTTACGAAAGTTTGAATGGCGGGAAGCCACTGTTTCCGAGCCAGAAGCAATACATGTATGAAATGGAGTTTTATTTAACTCCTCTTTAATTACTGTGGTTCTCAGCGTCCTATTCTATATTGGGCGTAAAATACCTCTTAATTTTGCTCAGAATCTCTTTATCAGGCATGAGATTCTTTTACTTGTCCACGGACCAACGGCTTTACTTTCCTTCCGAAGGAAGCCATGCTAAGGATTTTTACGCCCGAAAAAATCCATCGTTCTCCATCGGGTTTGAACACGCGACCTTTGGTATATAAGGTTAGCATTGTAACCACTACACCACGGAGGACGACCAAAAATTCACCAGAGAAGAAACTGGTAGAAACTACTAAACATTAAACACTGAAAATCAGTTTATTTCCACACACACACACACACACACACACACACACACACACACACACACACACTAACTAGACCTAACACAGCGCATGTTAACTTCGTTTGGATGCCTTAATAAAACCAGTGGAAATTATTAATACTTTTTTATTAAATATATAATCAATCTATTGATATAATTATAATCCTAATTGATCTTATGTAGTACATCCAGGTACTGAAAGTTCAGATTATTTAGACATACTAACCTAGGCCTAACACGAGCTTCACTCTAGTTCTACAATCTTTTAATGACTGGTGATAATTTGTATTCAAATATTGGTAGTCCTGAATTTTGAGATATGAACGTCTAATATAAATGATAGAACGATTTGAACACCACCTGTTCGAAAACTAGTGAAACAATGGAAATTGTTTTAAGAAACTAAAGCTAACGAAATACTTTTGGTATATTTCAACATAAATCGCATGCTTTATTGAAATTTAAAACCAAAAATATACTTGAGAAATTCATAAAGCTTTGTAATAGGATATTGCGGTGAGTAAAAGTGTACAACTAGTTTCTAGATGGTTTTAGATTATTACTTTATCTTGGTTCCACCGCTTAAACTATCACTAAAGCTGTTTTGGTATTAGTTTTTTCACTTTACTCACCGTAACATTGTATTACTATTTTTTAAAAATCTATCTTGTTAATTTTTGGACTTAAAGTTTCAATAAAGTACGAAATTTACATTAAAATATATCAAAAGTATCGTTTGCTTAAGCTTTTTACAATTTCTATTGTTTCACTAGCTATCAGACAGGTGGCGTCTAAATCGTTCATAGTTGACGTTCAAGTTGCAAAATTCAGAACTACCAATATTTGAAAGCTGCTTATCACTAGCCATTAAAAGGTTGTGGAACCATCATTGGCGGTTTGTTATTAGATCACTAGAGTCACTTTATAATTGATTTTAAGGCATGAGTTGTCTTTTTTTACTCATGACGATGATTTGCAACATTTTACCGTGATATGTCATCCTGCCGATCCCAAAAGTGATTCTGTGTTTTTTTAGAGTTTTAAATTCATTATTGTAGTGTAAATACGTGATTTTCGTGTAATGTCTTTTTAGTAGTTTCACCAAAGCATACGAGGTGTGTTAGGTTTAGGTTAGTGTGTGTCAATAAACTGACTTTGTATGTTCCAGCTATAGCCTTAGCACCCCATTGTTAATGTGTGAGTGTTGGTGACTTTTGAGCTTCACTTTTTTTTTCTTTCTTTCTTGTTTGGTGACTTTATCTACATTTCACTGTTTCTAGACCGTAAACATTTACTTTCCGCCTAGCAACAACTATTAAATCTTCCCCCACTATGAACATTTTCGTGAATTTTGCTATATAAGAAAGTGTTTTTACAGGGTGGGAGCAGTGGGATATTCCAATCCTAGATGAAAATATATTAGCTCCTTGATGCTCTGAAGTGGATTATGAGGTTAGTTTCAATAGTTAAAGATATATTTATATGATGGTACTCTCGTATAGCTTTATCCTTCATATTTGAATCAAACTAAAATGTTTGTTAAAAAAAGGTACTTTTGGAATAGGTGTAGTGTATTCAATACTCAAATGACCTAATATTTCAATCTGCAAAATTTCATCCAGGTTTCTAGGTTGTTTATTTACTTAATTGCACACAGAACCAGTTTCTTCAAATTTACGTACTAGATCTATGACATCGGTGATTTACGTTTTTCTCAGGATGCCTCTCGTTAAAAATAGTAGTAGCTCTGTGAGCAAAACGGTTTTCAGCTCCATAAATAAATGAATATGATATCCGTTCTCTTTCGGATAGAATACGTCATTTTAAAAACAGTTAATGCACTAGAAATGCTCAAAATGGTCTTCCACAATAACAGCAATCCAGTTTGTCATTCAAATATTTAAAAAAAAAAAAAAAAATGTAAAATAAATTATGAGATGAATAAACAAGTGAGTACTGTCTAATATTAAGGGGACAAACCTGTGAAGAAATGGAACTAAAACACTAAATAAACAAATTACAGAGTAAAAGCACTATATCACTCACGATATACACATACCTATGAGGATGGTTTGATAGGTCTCGTAAAAATGAAAGAAAAAATTATTATTTCGAAACAGCTCACCTTATTTCTTGACATTGTGTTCTCGTATACACTTGTGCAGCTAACCTCGAGCTTTTTCATTCATTTTTCATTCGAAAAAGCAGGTCCCGTCAAACTGTGCAGAATACCTGTTGAGTGCGACTATCACTTCCTCATTTGAGGAAAATTTCTCCTACCAAACCAAAATTTCAAGTTATGGAATAGGAAGAAGTCACTTGGGGCTAATTCTGATGAATAGTATGGATGAGGAGCCAATTCAAAGCACAATTCATGTACTTTCACCATTGTTATCCCTGATATGTGGGACGGTGCATTATCCTGATGAAAGCGCATGTTTGCGTGCCAACCTTATTCTTTTTTTCAGCCAACGCATGTTTCAAATGATCAACAATGAAGCATAATAGAGTCCAAGTAATCCTTTTTCCAAGTAATTGTGGGTTTCCAAGTAATCTATGGGGATTATTCCTTAGGAATCCTGTCGCCCTCCGTGGTGTAGTGGTTACCATGCTGACTTCATGTGCCCAAGGTCGTGGGTTCAAACCCGGCGGAGGACGATGGAAGGGAAGTAAAGCCGTGGGTCCCGTGTCGTAGATTTATGGCACGTAAAAGAACCTCAAGCCTGATAGAGAGGCCTCTGAGCAAAATTAAGCGGTCTTTCACGCCCAGTATAGAATGGGAACCACAGCAGTTAAAGAGCGTCCATAAATAAATAAATATCGTTAGGAATCCAGTGGACATCACCTTACAAACTGCCAAAATAGTCTTTGCCTTGTTCGGTGTACTTTCACCAGGCTATGCCCATTGTTTTGACTCTGGCGTGTAATTATGGATTCATATTTCATCAACAGTAACAAATCGCGCAAATAGTCTTGCGTGCGATTAAACATCGCCGGACATTGTGTTGAAATGTTCCGGAAGCGTTTTTGGTCAACTGTGACAATTGGGGCACATAACTTCTTCATACCTAATTCTCTGTGCAGTACATTATGCTCTCGCTCATTTGAGATGCCCACAGTCTAGGAAACCTCTTGAATTTTTATTCGGCGGTCACTCATATGGTTTCCTATGTGGAGACTTCAATTGGACGCGCTTCTTCGGTGCTTGTCCGATCACTTTAAAACTCATTAATCCAAAAGTAAATGGTCTTCAATAATGGTGCAGCGTCCGCGTGAACGTCATTCAATTCTGTTTTGATTTGTGTTTCAAATGAAAATGTTTAATAACAGCATAAAACTCGACTTTCTCCATTTTCAATCACAGTCGACATATTGGGCAATTCAACTGGCTGTCAACAATGAACCGTGTGCTGTACTTTGTTGAAAAATTGTATGCAATCCTTTGAATAATCAAGCTTACCAACCATGAAGTCGCAACAAAAATCGCATGGAAATTTACCAGATTTATCGAACTACCCTCATAATATACAATACACATATATGTATACTGCATCAAACTGAAAATCAATAGAACTTTTAAAAAATGACAAAATATTGAACAATTCAACCATCAATTACGAATATCTCGGAAATGGCTTATGACACAAAGAAAGGTTATTTGGCATAAATACTGAATTTTAAAGAGACACACACTTTTTATGCATTACGTTTTCGTTAATAGCTTAACGTTTACCAGCTATACAAGATGATATAAATTTCTTTCTGTGTGAAGAGGACTTCTTAAACTATTTACAGAATATTCAAGACATACATTATGTTTGTCATTGCCTATATGGTATTTTCATCCAAGTAGTCAAAACTATCTTTGAGATTACCCCAAAAAATATGATGTGTCCAATTCACATGACTTTCTCTACATCTCTGTAAGAAAGTATTGTTAAAAAGCTTATTCTTTTATCTACTTCATGCCAATTGAGATAAAATTAGCATAAATTGTCTTATTGCTTGCTTCTTTGTAGGTAGCAGGTAAATAGGGGAATACACCAGACTAAAGCGATAGCCAAATCTTTTGAAAGCTGTTTGCTATGTGATTGACATTCCTTACTTTGTATGGCCAGGAGTTGACAAATTCTCGTATGAGAGAAGTATAAGTATTTTAAAACTGAAATCAATAACAAGGAATATCTCAAAAACAGTCTTTTCCACGAAAAAATGTATATAACACAAATTGTGGGTTTTAACGTGACCTGCATTTTTTGTTAAGTAAGTTTTTGCCTTTCTCTTACAGTTTACCAGTTATGCAAAATTCAGCAAAATTCATTCAGAATAAAGAGGTCTTCAGAGGCTGTTTCCAGAAAATTTAAGATATGCATTTTATTTGTCATGTAATTTACCTTTAATATACGACATTTTAATCAAAATCGTTAGAGACATTTTTGAAAAAATCAAAATGTTTGATATTTTTCCATGTAAGGGGTAGTGGGTTTGAGGGGATTTTTCTTCAAAAATTTCGTGTTGTATCTATAGACACACACTGATCTTTTTCTAAACATGCTTTATTTGGATTCAGGGGGTCTCAAAACATGTATTTCCGGTGAAATCTCGAATTTTTTAGTGAAATACAGTATCTTCTCTATACACTATGTAAGTACATAGTACGTGTAGAGAAAGTAAAAAAATGTGTGTGTGTCGTTTTAAAACGCGTCGAGAAAGTCGAGCATCCTTTATTTATTTTGAAGGTGTACAAAGGTTGATTTTAATGGCTAACAGAAAAGTGGAAGCCCGGAGCGGTTCCTATTTCCCTAAGACGTAGTGGAGTCCGTTACCTCGTATGTACGTGCTCCAGATTTTTTGTGAATCTTCCCCCCCTGCCACTGCTCCATTATGTACCTCCAGCTTGCACACAAGTAGCAAGCTGTATTCCAGAACAGGGTTCATTCACCTCCCAGCTTCCGCACACTAGCTACCAGTCATTCCACAAACTAATCCTCTCTAATTTAAAAATATCTCATGTGTTACATTCACATCACTTTCTCTGCCTGTTCTTCATACTATTTTTAGAAATATTGTTCTTTTATTTACTAATCAAGATATACATTAGATCAAAGTTTATTTAATTTTTTTTTCTTTTATTTTTACAATATACTTTATTTTGGGTCGCTTTAACAGCATAGTCATATCTCGAACTTTCAAATTGTACATAAAGTAGTTATTTACATAATGGTATACTACAAAATGGTTATTTATACTTCACAATAAATCAAAAAGTTTACATTGTCTTATAATTATTATAGTGTTTTTAATTGTGTGATGGTTGTGTGAGTCACTGAAGCCGGCCTGAAGTCTCTGGTATATTTCGGGCACAGCAACAGATCGTGTTGTACAGTAAGCAGTGTATTGCTGGTCTCACATTTTGGTGCTGGCTCTTTATTAATGATGAAGGAGCGTGTCAGTTTGCAGTGACCAATTCTAAAGCGTGTAATTACTGTTTGCTCACGACGTTCTAATTTTCGGAGGGGTTCGAAGAAATTGGTAGATCCAGCTGTTTGCTGTGGGATGCTGACCACGTCGTCTTCCATTTTTACTTTCTCTATACGTACTATGTACATAAGGTATAGAAAAGGTTTTGCATTCCACCCAAAAATTCGATACCGAGATTTCACCGCAAATATGTGTTTTAAGGTCTCCTGTATCCAAAAAAAAAAAAAAAATCAGAAAAAGGTTATGTGTGCGTGTATGTGTACGTGAACACGAAAACTCAAAAACGAAAAGTCGATAAAATACCAAACTTGGTATTTAAGTTTAGTATCTTCCAGGGATGCGACACGAAGATTTTGAGAAAAATCTTCCCATCCCAAACTACCCTTTACTTGGAAAATTTTTCTAAAGTTTAGATTTTCTCAAAAATTGCTCTAACCATTTTGATTAAAATATAATATATTTAAGATATTTACCTGACAAATAATATGTATAGCTTGAAATTTCTAGGTATAACCTCTGAATACTACTTTATTCTGGATGAATTTTACGGAATTTTACATAAACGCTAAACATTAAGAGATAGACAAAAACTGACCATACAAAAATGTAGAGCACATCAAAACACACAATTTATGTTACATACTATTTTTTCGTGGAGTTGATCGTTTTTGAGATATGCCTTGTTATAGGTTTCAGCTTTGAAAAGCTTATACTTTTCTCATACAGGAATTTGTCAACTCCTGTCCGAACAAACTTCAGTCACATAGCAACCAGCTTTTGACTATCACTTTAACCTATGGCACTCCCTTATTTCGCTTCTACTTACAAGGAAGCAAGTAATAAGACTATTTCTGATAACGTTTTCTCGACTAGCATTAAGAAATAAAAGCATTAGCTTTTTAAGAATAATTTGTTGCAAATATGTAGAGAAAGTCATGTGAGTGGAACACATCAGATTGTTTTTGTTATTTCCTAGGATACAAAAAATGTATACATGAAGTCTATTTGATAGGATAAAAGTGACATATTTTGGGAGTATATAACGAAGTGATACATAATATAATAAGTTCAAAAGTTATGTTTCCTTCGAGTTGATAGAATAGTTAAGGACTTGGCATCAGGTGAGGAAACATGGAAGTTATGTTGGGTCAGGAAAGGGAGTGGCACAGTGGATATTCCCGGATGAAGATAAGCCTACAAAAATAAAGCGAAAACAGGCCTTTATCGGCCGGGCTGGAAGGTCATATACTACGGGGTGGAACAGCCAAATAACGTTTATGATAATGTTTCATGTGTCCCACTTCTCTGACCTGACATTTTCTTGTCCACGACCGATTCATATTGTCCTTTACCATCGCTGACATTGCGACCGAGATAGAGGGGAGTCTACCTCAAAATCCGTTTTATGTAAATTGCACAAGACTGGAAAATTCTTGGCAACCTTTTTGGAGACACTAAATGTCGTTCTTCTTTGTAAGTAATTAAGATCACGTGTTTTCCCTTCAATTGAGGAATGTAAGAACGGAATGTGTCACATGGTTGTTTACATTAACATGTGACTCAAGTTAGCAAACTTAAAGAAACTAGAAATGACTTTGTTGCGCTTCAAGTACACGCTCAGAAACAATGTAAGCATTAATCATTACTTCTTCCATTTCCATACATCGTTATCTGCTGTTTTTCTCGAAACTGTTCTTTGTTGGTATAGCTCCATTGTTTTCAAACTGAAGTTAAAGGAAAAAATCTGATGTGTTCCATTCACATGACTTTCTCTATATCACTGCAATAAGTTATTGTTAAAAAGTTTATATTTCTATTTACTTCACGCTAATTGAGAAAAATCTGATGTGTTCCATTCACATGACTTTCCCTACATCTCTACAACAAATTATTGTTAAAAAGTTTATGCTTCTATTTACTTCATGCTAATCGAGAAAAAATTAGCAGAAATAGTCTTATTATTTGCTTCCTTGTAAGTAGAAGCGAAATAAGGGACTACCATAGGTTAAAGTGATAGTCAAATGCTGGTTGCTATGTGACTGAAGTTCCTTTGTTTGTATGGACAGGAGTTGACAAATTCCTGTATGAGAAAAGAATAAGTTTTTCAAAGCTGATACTAAAAACAAGGAATATCTTTAAAACGACCAACTCCACGAAAAAAATGAATGTAACATAAATTGTGTTTTAATGTGCTCTAAATTTTCTGTGTGGTAAGTTTTTGTCCATCTCTGACGGTTTAGCAGTTATGCAAAAATCCGTAAAATGCATTCAGAATAAAGTAGTCTTCAGAGGCTATTCCCAGAAAATACAAAATATACAATCTATTTGTCAGGTAAATATCTTAAATATACGAGATCTTAATCAAAATTGTTACAGACATTTTTAAGAAAATAAAAATTGTCGAATTTTTTTCCATGTAAAGGGTAATTTGGGGCGGGGGGATTTTCTTGAAAATCTTCGTGTCGTATCCTTGGAAGATATCTAACTAAAATACCATGTTTGGTTTTTAACGGTCTTTTCATTTTTGAGCTCTGCCATCCACATACACACACACACACAGACACACACGGACATTCTTGTAAAAATTCTTTTTTTTTTGGATTCAGGGGGTCTCAAAACATATTTCCGGTAAAATCTCGATATCGAATTTTTTGGTGCAATACAATACCTTCTCTATACATTATGTACATAGTACGTATAAAGAAAGTAAAAAGATTACAGAAATTTCTTACTATTTGCTTCCTCGTAAATAGAAGGGAAATTAGGGAGTACCATAAGCTGGAGCGATAGTTAAATCTTTTAAAAGCTGGTTGCTATGTGATTGAAGTTCTTTTGTTTGTATTTTAAAACTGAAACGAATAACAAGGAATATCTATAAAATAGTCAAATCCACGAAAAAAAGCGTATTTAACATAAGTTGTGTGTTTTAACGAGATCTACCTTTTTTGTTAAGTAACTTCTTGACTATCTCTTACGGTTTACCAGTTATTCAAAATTCCGCAAAATTCATCCAGAATAAAGATGTCGTCAGAGGCTATTCACAGAAAATTCAAAATAAACATTTTATTTGTTATGTGAATATATTTAACATATAATATTTCAATCAAAATCGTTAGAGCCATTTTTGAGAAAATCAACATTTTCGAAAAAATTTCCATGATAAGGGTAGTTGGGGATGAGGGAATTTTCTTGAAGATCTTAAATACCAAGCTTGGTATTTGACGGACTTTTCGTGTTTGAGCTATGCTGCCCACAGACACACACACACACACACACACACACACACGGATATTTTTCTAAAAATGATTTTTTTGGATTCAGGGGGGTCTCAAAACATATATTTCCAGTGAAATCTCGGTATCGAATTTTTGGGTGCAGTACAATACCTCTGTATACACTATGTACATAGTACGTGTAGAGAATGTAAAAATCGGATGTGTTCCCTTCACATGACTTTTTCTATCTGTTCTACAAACAAGTAATTCTTACAAAAGAGTATTCATTTATCTAAATCATGCTAATTAAAATAAACGTTAGCAGAAATGGTCTTATTTCTTGCTTCCTTGTAAGTAGAAGGAAAACAAGGGGATATATAAGGCTAAAGCTAAAGCCATAGTCAAATGTTTTAAAATTCGTCGCTATGTGAACGATTGAAGTTCGGTTCGGTTTGCATTGTAAACAAAAGAGATGAAACGAAACGTCACCCCATTTGAGAAAAGTTTAAGTGGTTTGAATAGGAAACTAATAACAAGGAATATTTCGGAAATTGTCAACTGTACAACAAAAATATATAAGATATAGTTGAGAGTTTTAACGAGATTCACATTTTTTATTCGCATGTCTATTTCTTACTGTTCAACAAACTTCATACAGAATGAAGAGATCTTCAGAAGCTATTCCCTGAAAATTGAAGCTATACATTTTATTTGTGATGTAAATATATTTAACATGCGGTGTTGTGATCAAAATCGTTAGACATTTTTGAGAATTATACTATTTTCAAAATGTTTCCATGTGAAGGGTAGTTTGAGATGGGGGGATTTTCTTGAAAATCTTCATGTCGCATCCTTGGAAGATAATAAACTTAAATACCAAGTTTAGAATTTAACGGTCTTTTAGTTTTTCAGCTGTTGTCCAAAGAGACACACACACACATACGGACTTGTTTTCTAAAAATGCTTTTTTTTTTTGGATTCAGGGGGTCTCAAAACGTATTTTCGGCGAAATCTCGGTATCGAATATTTGGGTGCAATACAATACCTTCTCTAGACTGCCTCTGTGGTCGAATAGACAGGATCTGTCTTCTCATCCAGAGGTCCCGGTTTCGATTCCCGAGGGAATTTTTCCTTATCCCCCACTGAGTCTGGGAGTATGAATGTAAGAGTGAATGAGTGTATGTTTAATAGTACAAAACCGAAAAACCAACGTTAAGAAACCTACAGTTCAGCGAGCAGCTGTTTCTCAAATCAAATCCCCCGATATGACCATAGAAGTTAAAGGGGGGGGGGACATACAAATGAAACAATTTAAAAAAAATCTGGTGTGTTACACTCACATGACTTTCTCTAGCTGTTCTACAAACTTCTTGCATAAGATTATTCTTCTTTCTGCACCTTGCTTTGTCGCCCTCCGTGGTGTAATGGTTACCATGCTGACTTCATATACCCAAGGTCGCGGGTTCAAATCTGGCGGAGGACGATGGATTTTTTCGGGTGTAAAAATCCTTAGCATGGCTTCCTTCGGAAGGGAAGTAAAGCCGTGGGTCCCGTGTCGTAGATTTACGGCACGTAAAAGAGCCTCAATCCTGATAGAGAGGCCTCTGAGCAAAATTAAGCGGTCTTTTACGCCCAATTTAGAATGGGACGCTGAGAACCACAGCAATTAAAGAGCGTCCATAAATAACACGCCATTTACTTTTTTTTTCACCTTGCTAATCGAGGTAATGATTAGCAGAATATTCTTAATACTTTGTTCCTTATAAATAGGAAGAAAATAAGGGAATACACTAGGCTAAGCCGATAGCCAAATGTTTTAAAAGCTGTCGTTATGCGATTGTCATTGCAAATCGCTTCTTTGCTTGGCCAGGAGTAGAACAAAAGAAAAACAGACACTTACTTTCGAGAAAAATATAAGTACTTCACAACTGAAATCAATAACAATGAATATCCCGGAAACGGTTACCTCCACAACAAAAATGTAAAGGACATAAAGTTGTGTTTTGACGAGATCTATATTTTCTGTGTAGTAAGTTTTCGTCTATCTCTTATGGTTTAGCTGTTAAGCAAAATTCAACAAAATTCATCCAGAATAAAGAAGTCTTCAAAGGCTACTCTCAGAAAATTTAAGATATACATTTTATTTGGGATGTAAATATATGTAATAAACGGTATTGTAATCAAAAGCGTTAGAGTCATTTTTGAGAAAAACTAAACTTTCAAAAATGTTTCCATGTGAAGGGTAGTTTGGGTTGGGTTTTTTTTTTTCTTAAAAAGCTTTGTCGCATCCTTGGGAGATACTAAACTTAAACGCCAAATTTGGTATTCAGTTTTTCAGATATGCTTTCCACAGACACACGAAGACGGACCCTTTTATAATTTGGGGGGGGGGGTTCAGGGGGGCCCCAAACATATATTTCCGGCTAAATCTCCATCTTGGATGGAATATAATACCTTCTCTAGCTACTATATAGGTTGTATTTACATACGGACTTAGGAAAGTAAACATATATACAACGTAAACACATACATGGGCACATAGAAACGAAACAACAAATATACATATGCACACATGTAAAAACGTTTGGAAACAGTTTTCCAAAACTTAAAATTATTATGCAATTTTTAAGTTTCATTAAACGTAGATAAAATATGTAGACAATAACTCTTGGCTATACAGAGAACACCATCAGCATGTATGCAACCTCTAACGAGCAAGTGATAAACATAAACAAAGGGCCTGCTTTTAGCCCCTATGTGCGTCATGTTGTAATTCACAGCTATAGGAGGTCATGTATAATACGTTCTCTTTAGCACGCATTTACAACATCGTTAAAACGAGCAAATTATGGCAAGTGGATATGCGCCCGTACCGAAGAATGTTAATGGACAATTAGCAGGTTTGTGGAAGACTGAAATCTGAACTTTGGAAGCTGCTAATTGAGTGTTCACTGCAATCTAAGTCGCTGGAATCTTCCGTTGTATGTACCACACGTTCATTTGTTATGCGGTGCCCAAGGTCGCGCGCGTTTAATTCACGCAAGAGCAGATGCGCAGAACTTTTAATTTAGAACTAATGGATTAGGCGTTCCAACGTCAGCCGTTGCTGGCGTGAACAGGACAATATCCAGGACACGTCATGGAAAAACACAACATACAAAAACTATTTTACTTTCTCCATTTTATAATAAATGTTGCATTCTACCCCAAATTTCGAGAATACACGTTTTGAGATTCCCTGAATAAAACAAAAGCATTTGTGGAAAAGGCCTCTGTGTATGTTTGTGCGCGTCCGTCTTTGAACAGCATAACTCAAAAACGAAAAGTCGGTTAAATTCCAAAGTGTTCATGATAAATTAAATCAATATCAATAATTTTACGGAAACTGCATAACTGGTAAGTATAAGAGAAAATATATATATATATTTCCCGAGTACAATTGTGCACATAGTAGGTATTTATTGGACCCTAAAATTCGATACCGAAATTTAATTGCAAATGTGTACTACATGTTTCTAGGATCCCAGTATAAAAAGTAACATATCTTACAAAAACAAATTGTGTGTGTGTGCGTGCGTGTCTGTAGACAGCATAACTCAAAAACGAAAGGTCGGTTAAACACCAAACTTTATATTTAAGTTTAATATCTTCCAAAGATGCGACACGATGTTCAGGAAAATCCCTCCATACTGACCTTTACATTGCCCTTTTCTAAATTTTTCATTTGCTCTAATAATCTTGATTAAAATGCCGCCGTATATTAAAGATATTTACATCACAAATAAAATGTATATTCAGAATTTCTTGGGAATAGCCTAAAGAGAGCTCTTCATTCTGGACGACTTTTGCATTATCTACTGGTAAACTGTAAGAAATAGACAAAATCTTACTTTTTTGATATATTCCGTTTTTCCCCCATTACTTATACTTTTCTGAAAAATAAAGTCATCATTATTACTTACTCTACACGTACTATGTATGAGTACATAGTGTATAGAGAAGGAATACATGTATTGGGACCCCCTGAATTCAAAATAGAGCATTTTTAGAAAAATCACTGTGTGTGTATCTGTCAATTCGTGTGTGTGGGGGGGGAGGGTAGCATAGCTTATAAACGATAAGTGTGTTTACCAAAGTTGGTATTTAAGAAGTTCAGTATCCTCCAAGGATAGAACACGAAGCTTTTAAAGAAATTCCACCGTTCCCAATTACCTTTACATGGAAAAAACTTCGAAAATTTAGGATTTCTCAAAAATTGCTCTAACGATTTTGATAAAAATATCGTATTTTAAAGATATTTATATGACAAATAAAATGTATACCCTGAATTTTCTGGGAATAGCCTCTAAGGACCTCTTTATTATGGATGAATTTTGTTGAATGTTGCATAACTGGTAAAACATTAGAGATAGACAAAAGCTTACTACATATAAAATGTAGATCTTGTTAAAACACACAATCTATATCATACACGTTTCTTCTTCTTCTTCTTCTGGAATTGACAATTTCTGAGATATTTCAAGTTATATTTTCAAATTAGAAATACTTTTCTCACACTGAAAGTTGTAAACTGCTGGCCAGGCAAAGAAACGAATTTCAACCACACGGCAACCAGCTTTCAAGAGACTAGACTATCGCTTGAGAGACTTGACTATAGCAAGTAATTAAGACAATTAGCATGAAGTAAATAGAAGAATCAACTTTTCAACAATTATTTGTTGCACAGACATGTGAATGGATCGCATCATATTACTTTCTCTACACGTACTATGTACATAGTGTATAGAGGAAGTGTTGCACTCCACCCAAAAATTCGATGTCGAGATTTCACCGGAAATACATGCTTGAGGACGCCCTGAGTCCAAAAAGAAAAGCATTTTCAGAAACAGGTCCATGTGTGTGTGTGTGTCTGTGGACAGAAAAGCTCAAAAACGGAGAATGACACGAAGATTTTCAAGAAAATACCCCCACCCCTAACTACCCTTTACATGGAAAAATTTTCGAAATGTTTTTTTCTTAAAAATGTCTAACGATTTTGATTAAAATACCACATATTAAAGCCATTGCTATCACTAACAGAATGTATATCTTGAAATTTCTGGGAATACTTCTAAAGACCAGTTTATTCTGGATAAATTGTGCTTAATTTGGCATAACTAGTAAACCGCACGAGATAGACAAAAATGTACTATACAAAACCTGTAGATATTCTTAAAATACACAAGTTATGTCATACTTTTTTTCGTGGAGCTTACCGTTTTCGAGGTATTCCTTGTTATGGTTTCAATTGTGAAGTACTTATACTTTTCTCAGAGGGAAGTTCCGATTTTCTTTCGTTCTACTTCTGGCCAAGCAAAGAAGTGATTTGTAATGACAATCTCATAACGATATCTTTTAAAACATTTGACTGTCACTTTAGTATAGCGCATTCCTTTAGTTCTTTACTACTTATAAGGAACTAAATAATAAGAACATTCTGCTAATGTTTACCTCAATTAGCATGGCGTAGAAAGAAAAACAGTCTTTTGTAAGAAGTTTGTTTGTAGAGTAGATAGAGAAAGTCATGTGAGTGTAACACATAAGAGTTTTTTTTTTCATTCTGATCAAGCAAAGAGAAGGGAATTCCATCACACAGCGGTTGAACTCTTTAAAGATTTTTTCTTCTCTTTAGACTAGTATATTCCCTTGTGACTATAAGAAACTTATTAGAAAACAAATTTCACAAATGTTTATCTTGGTTAGCCTAATTAAGCTTGAAATATTGTTTTTTGTAGAGTAGGTAGACAAAGTCATGCAATTGTAGCACACCGACCTTTTTACTTTCTCTACACGTACTATGTGCATAGTGTATAGAGAAGGTATTGCACTCCACCCAAAAATTCGATACAAAGATTTCACCGGAAATATATGTTTTAGTGTCCACTGTATCAAAAAAGAGCATTTTAAGAAAAAGATCCGCGTGTGTGCGTGTGTCCGTGTGTCTGTGAACACGATAGCCTAAAAACAAAACGTTGGTAAAATACCAACTTGGTATTTAAATTAAGTATCTTACAGGGATGCGACACGAAGACCCGAAACTACCCTTTACATGGAACTTTTTTTCGAAATTTTGGATTTTCTAAAAAATGGCGCTAACGATTTTGAAAAAAATATCGTACATTAAAGATATTTACCTGACACATAAAATGTATATCTTCAATTTTCTGAGAATAACCTCTGAAGACTACTTTATTCTGGATGACATTTACGGAATATTGAACTTGCTAAACCGTAAGACTTAGATAAAAACTTATAACACAAAAAATGTAGAGCACGTTAAAACACACAATTTATGTTATATCCATTTTTTTTCGTGGAGTTGATTGTTTTTCTTTTTTTTTAGATATTCCATTTTTTTGGTTTCACTATGAAAAGCTTATACTTTTCTCATACAGGAATTTTTCAACTCCTGTCCATACAAACAAAGCAACTTCAGTTTCATAGCGACCAGCATTTGACTATCACTTTAACCTATGGTACTCCCTTATTTCGATTTTACGTACAAGGAAGCATGTAATAGGACTATTTCTGCTAATTTTTTCTCGATTAGCATAAAGTAATAGAGGCATGAGCTTTTTAAGAATAATTTGTTGCAGAGATGTAGAGAAAATCATGTGAATGGAACACATCGAGTTAACATTGCATTGGAGTTGAGAGGCGAGTGCCTCTGCACCGAGAACCTCCGTGACGCACGTTATCGACTGGTGCAACTAATAGTCTAATCTTTGTTAGATAATATCCACCCCCTGAGCAAGGAAGCTTATACACATATCTCCCTAAGGGAATAATCCCTCGCAAGGCCCAACCCTTTTGTGTGGGAGTGACTGCCGCCACCCTCGCCCTTCTACCACCGAGTTGTTCTAATTAGAAACCAAAAAAACTCTCCCCCTCCCCTGCATGGCGTTATCAGCAACGAAATCCGATTGTCCAAATCCCTTTAGGAACCACTCAGCTGGGAGTTTTCTGGTCTGAATAAGTCTCAGGGAGCTGTCTGTACTTTCTTTCAATAACATTCCTTGCGCTTGAATTGAGCTGCCACAAGCTCCAATCATACGCGAGTTGTTTTAGTACTGCTCTCTGCAATACCATAAAATGGGGGAGCATTGACTAAAAGGGCTTGTTTCATTTCAACCTAAAACAGTTATCACCAGGCAGGAGAATTTTAGTAAAGGAACACACTGAGGGTTGATGGCGAGAGAAGGTGGAGGTGACTGCGATCTTGCAGTTTCTCTGTAATCAAATATGATGAACAGCTGAAGACACAACAACCTGCTTCGAAAGCAAGTAAATCAGGATTAACAAGTATTATTAACGAAAAACAACATATGTTAAGTGTGATAGTGTGCAATTTATTTATGAAAACTGGATAATAAGCATTTCAAAAACTGTGCGTTTTTAAAGCAATGCCCGTTCTTTTGTGTATATGCGTGCGGCCGTGCAGCCTCATGGGCTTGTACGTCAGACCCTAGGAGGATAGGATGATTGAACATTTTCGACAGGCAGCCAAAACAGAATCCTGGGGAATGAGCCACCGTGGAGACTTATAAACATAGCCCAAGTAGTTCTTCAACCTGACACGGGCAGCATTAGCAGCTCGTGCTTCAGGCCTGAATGAACCCCTGGGACCTACAGACGACTCCAACGTCGTCCCGTCGTCGAGAGCTGTATATCCAAAACGTAATCACCACCACGGAAAGGCGCCACAACCGCAGTCCTCGCCGACATTTACAGCTCTGAAAGAGGCCGGTTGGATGAAATTGAGGTGAAGGGACAAGAAGTTCAGAGAATGAAAAGACCTCCACAATATTCGCCAAGTGACCCGGAAAAAATGGAAAAGACGACGGGCCAGAGAGATCGGCCGCGGGAATGGAAGCCACGACCTCACGAATACCAGTCCCACTCGAAACGCCACAGCCACCTGGTTCGGTATGAGTGTATGACACAGATCCTCGAAAAATTCTAAGCTGTATTTTGGGGGTCCAATAGCGTTCTTCTTGTAACCAATGATAGCGCACCTATTATGAGCCAGCTGTACTTCTACTCCACGTGGAGTTGTACTGAGCTACCGCTATTCCCGTCCCTAAACAAAAACCCCTTCACCTCCAGTAGAGGGGGCCTAGCCCTGATCTGGAAGAAGACGGTAGGAGGCTTACCTCCTTCCAACGTCAACTCGTTGCTGCTGACTGAGCTACCGTTTTTTGGAAGTCCTGCTGTAGTGTAGAAAGTAAGGGAAACCATCAAAGACCTTATTTAGTGTTTGTCCTCTTGTAACCAATGGTAGCGTATACCTGATAAACAGAGGCAGCTGCATAACAAACTCCACGTAGTGACTGCCTGTGTACAGTCGTCACTTGCTGTTTTCGTACCCGATAAACGAAGAACGAAGAAAACACTGTTCGCTCTTGGAGATGCTGTAAAAAAATAGAAGTATCAAAAAGAAAGAGTTTAAAAACATTGTCCGATAAAGCATTGAGCATGAACCTATCTAACATAGTGTAGTCCACGTGAACGTCAAACTTACCAGTGGCCGCCAGAAAAAGCTAGGTGTATCGTGTTCGCGTGATTGGATCACACTGGATTCACTCTGTAAAATGTTTTTACTTTCTCTGCCACTACCTAAGGTAAAGAAGGTATTACGTTCTACCCACAAAACTTCGATATGGAAATGCCACCGCAATTACGCGTTTTGAAGCTCCCGAAGAACGAATTTAAAAAAGAAAAAGGTTCGCTCGTGAGTGTGTGTGTGTGTGTGTGAGTGTGCATGTTTGAATAGCAAAGTTAAAACTCTGATGTGTTGCATTCACGTGACTTTCTCGACATCTCTAAAACAAATTATTGTTAAATAGCTTATTCTTCTATCTACTTCATGCTAATCGAGATAAACAATAGCAGAAATGATTTCTTTTAAGTGTAAGGGAAATAATGGGATACATTAGGCTAAAACGATCTAAATCTTTTAAAAACTGGTTGCCATGTAGATGAAATCCGTTTCTTTGCGTTGCCAGGAGTTGACAATTCCCGTATGTGAAAAGTTTTTAAGTGGGTATTTTAAAACTGAAATCAATAACAAGAAATATCTTAAAAAAAAAATAAAAAAAAAAATTCTCAGCTGCAAGAAAAAATATATGACATAAACTGTGTATTTTGACGAGCTCTACGAGTTTTGTATAGTAAGTTTTTGTCTATCACTTGCGGTTTACCAGTTATGCAACATTCCGTAAAATTCATCTAGAATGAAGATGTGTTTCGAATCTACTCCCAGAAAACTCAAGATATACATTTTAATTGTCATATTACTATCTTTAATATACGATATTTTAATAAAAGTAGTTAAAGCCATTTTTGAGAAAATCAAAATTTTCGAAAATTTTTCCATCCAAAGCGTAGATGGTGTGTCTATGGGCAGCATAGCTCAAAAACGAAAAGACGGTTAAATACCAAACTTGGTTCTTACGTTTGGTATCTTCCAAGTATGCCTCACGAAGATTTTCAAGAGAATCTCTCCACTCTTAGCTACCTTTTACATGGAAAAATGTTTGAACATTTTATTTTTCTTAAAAATAGCTCTAACGATTTTGGTTAAAATGCCATATATTCAAGATATTTATATTGCAAATAAAATGTATATCTTGAATTTTCTGGGAATACCCTGTAAAGACCTCTTTATTCTGAATGAATTTTGCTTAACTGGTAAACCGTAAGAGATAAACAAAAACTTAGTACATAAAAAATGTAAATCACTTTAAAAGACACAATTTATGTCATATACGTCTTTTTTCATGAAATTGACCATTTCTGAGATAGTCCTTGTTATTTGTTGCAGATTTAGAACACTTAAAGTTGTTAACTCCTGGCCATGCATAGAAACGGATTTCAACCACACGCAACCAGCTTTTAAAAGAGTTAACTATCACTTTAGCCTAGTGTATTCCTTATTTCCCTTCTACTTACAAGGAAGCAAGTAATTAAGACAATTTCTGCTAATGTTTATCTCGATTATCATAAAGTAGATAGAAGAATAATTAGATACAGCGATGTAGAGAAAGTCATGTGAATGGAAAACATGCGATTTTTGAATATGGTGCAGACACGCTACTGATACAGCTTTCAGTTTATTACAATTTCATAAAAATGACATGGCCTTCTGTGTTCTTTAAGAACGTTTTCTTCATTTCTTTAGCTTGCAAATCAGAAACAATTGCTAATCGGGTTCAACAATCTTATCAACGAACTTTCACTAATTGTCAACCATGATTGGTTCAAACTGGCACGAACTGTGAATTGGACCGGTCTATATTCAATGCCCTGAACCAAATTCTTATAATCGTTCCTTTTCTTTCTTGGTATCTTTTATTCAAAAGAAGAACTGTATATGTACTGCTGTAAGATAGCATAATAAAACCTGATGGGTTCCATTTACATGACTTTCTCTAGGTATTCTGCAATACATTATTCTTACAAAAACTTCTCCTTCTCCCTACTTCGTGCTATTCAAGATAAACAGAAGATAGCAAAATGTTCGTTAATCACTTAGTTCCTTATAAGTAGGACGGAAATAAGGGAACCCACTAGGCTAAACCGATAGTCTAATCTTTTAAACGCTGTTGCTATGTGAGTGAAATTCGTTTCTTTGCAAGGCCAGAAATTAAGAAATTCCCTAGTGAGAAAAGTTTAAGTATTTTAAAACCAAAACCAATAATAAGGATTATTTCTGATATGCCCAACTCCACGAAAAAATGTTTATGGCATAAATTGTGTATTTTAGCGATTACTTTACATTTTTGCCTGTCTCTTACGCTTTACCAGCTGTCTTAAACTCATCCAGAATGAAGAGGCTATGCCCAGAAAATTCAAGATATGCATTTTATTTGTTGTATGAACATCTTCGTTAGAGCCATTTTGAGAAAATAAAAAATGTCTAACTTTTTTCCATGTAAAGGATACTTAGGGGTGGGGGAATTTTCCTCAAAATCTTCGTTTAGTATCTTCCTTTGAAGATACTAAACTTAAATGTCAAGTTTGCTATTTTCCGACTTTTTGTTTTTGAGTTGTCGTGTTCACAGACACACGGATACAAACACACACACTGGTCGCGCCGTGACCGCGTGGTTAGACCACTCGCCTCTCACCGGGCCGGGTTCGATTCCAAGCTACCGCAAGAGAGATTTGTGGTGGCCAAAGCGGTCTTAGAGGCGCGTTTTCTCCGGGTTCTCCAGTTTCCCCCGCCATCGCATTTCACCGGTGCTCCATCTTCATTGCCTGCGGTGACATTTATAGACACACATATTTTTCTGAAAATTCTTTTTCTCGAATGTAGGGAACCCCGAAACGTGTATTTCTGGTGAAATCTCGGTATCGAATTTTTAAGGTGGAATGCAAACTTGGGCTGTCCCAGAAGTACCCGACCTGACGTATAGATAGCGGTTGTTGAAACAACAACAATGACAAAAAGTACCAACCTTAAAAAGCTTAAATTTGAAGTTTGACGATTTTACATTGCTTAGCATTTGTTTAGCAGCCTTCATTAGTGAATGCTCTCAGCGAATTTGTAAACATGGATAAAACTGGACATCGTTATGTGATACAATACTTCCATTTGAAAGGTCTTAGTCCAACTGATATTAGAGCTGAGCTAGATTCTACTTTGGGGTAGTCAGCTCCTTCGTTGGCAACAGTGAATCATTGTGTAGCAGAGTTTAAACGCGGCCGTACGAGCTGTCAAGACGAACATCGCAGTGGTCGACCAAATGAGGCTACCAGACCAGAAATTGTAAAGAAAATTCACAAAATGGTATTGGATGACTGTCGACTGAAAGTGCGCGAGCTAGCAGACATTGCAAACATTTCAAAATGTTCTGTACGTTGCATATTGACTGAAAAATTGCATATGAGAAAGTTGTGTGCAAGGTGGATGCCGCATTTGCTCACAATAGAAAAAAAAAAAAAAAAAGCGTCGTGAGGGTATTTCAGTCGAGTGTTTAGCAATATTTCAATGCAATAAAGCTGTGCTTTTGCGCCGATTCATAACAACGGATGAAACCTGGCTCCATCACGTCACACCTGAGACGAAGGAACAATCAAAACAGTGGATTGGAAGGGAGAATCGGCTCCAAAGAAGGCGAAGGCAGTTCCATCTGCAGGCAAAGTCATGGCGTTAGTTTTCTGGGACGCACGCGGGATAATTTTCATTGATTATCTCAAAAAAGGAAAAGTGGTCAATGGCGAATATTATGCAAACTTGTTACAGAGTTTGGGTGATGAAATCGAGCAAAAAACGTCCGCATTTAGCGAAAAAAAAAGTTTTGTTTCATCAAGACAATGTACCAGTTCACACGTCCATTATCGCCATGGCCAAAAGCAATGAGTTAAAGTTCGAATTGCTTCCTCATGCACCCTATTCACCAGATTTAGCTCCCCTCTGATTATTTTCTGGCTTGGTGGTAGCAGATTTGCCAACAATGAAGAGGTGGAGCCTGAAGTTGATGGTTATTTTGCAAACCTCGATAATTCTCACTTTAAACTGCGTATCGAAGGTATTAAAATAAAGATTTTTTCACCAACATTTTTGTGCTTTCTTTGTTAGGTCGGGTACTTCTGGGACAGCCCTCGTACCTTCTCTACTTATTACGTCATTGTACATACGTGCTAGAGGAAGTAAACATGTAAGAGAAGTCACTGCGGACCAGTGACGTGGCACTTCCCCTACCCGAGGTCGCAATCCTAGGACTGCCTCAGTGGGGCCGACGGCAACATTGAATTTAATTAAAAATGCTAGTTGTACGACATCCGCACGGAAACGACCTGCCAAAACCAGAAATGGATGGCAACAAAGCCGAACGTCTTTTTTTAATTAAAACTTCTCCTTCAAACGCAGGTCTGTGGTTAAATAGAAGTGTTATTATGCATAAACAACCCTTTCGGCGCCAGGAGGAACGGTGTTAGTTGAATGTGCCTGTAAGATCGGGCAGCGCTTGCGTTAGGGCATGTACTCGTGAACCGGGAGGCCACCAGTTCAAATCCAGGACCGTCCTCCTAGATTGATTTTTACTATCTCTCTCTATAGCTCGTGTATACCACGTACATAGAGGATAGAGACGTTTTTTTTTTGTTTTTTTTTTTCGTTTTATAGTCCCCTTTAACTTCAATGGTCATATCGGGTGCTTTGACTCGTAAAACAACTTAGGTAGGTTTAGAACATTTGGTTAACCACTTTAAGCATTAAATATACACACACAGACACACACACACACACATTCACTCTATACTTCCAGACTCTGTGGAGGACAGGGAATAATTGTGGTTAAAGAAAAATTCCCCGCCACAGCCGGGAATCGAACCTGGGACTCCCGAGCTGGTCATTCGATAACGGAGGCTAGAAGAAAAAAAATGAAATGGCGTGTTATTTATGGACGCTCTTTAACCACTCTGGTTCTCAGCGTCCCATTTTAAATTGGACGTGAAAGACCGCTTAATTTTGCTAAGAGGCCTCTCTATCAGACTTGAGGTTCTTTTACGTGCCGTAAATCTACAACACGGGACCAACGGCTTTACTTCCCTCGAAGGAAGCCATGCTAAGGATTTTTACACCCGAAAAAATCCATCGTCCTCCGCCGGGTTTGAACCCGCGACCTTGGATATATGAAGTCAGCATGGTAACCATTATACCACAGCGTGAGACAGGCTGGAAGAGAAGGTATTGTATTCGACTCAAAAAATCACCGGAAATATATGTTTTGAGATCCCGGGAGTCCGAAAAAGCATTTTAGAAAAAGGTCTGAGTGTGTGTGTCTATCTGTCTGTGTGCCTGTGGACAGCATAGCTCAAAAATGAAAAGTCAATTAAATAGCAAACTTAGCATTTAAGTTCTGTATATTTCAAGGATGCAACAGGAAGATTTTCAAGAAAGTCCCCCCCCCCCGTCGACTACCCTTTACATGGAACATGTTTTTTAAATGTATTATTTTCTCAAACATGGCTCTAACGATTTGTATTAAAATGCCGTATATTAAAGATGTTCACATCAGAAGTAAAATATATATTTTAAATGTTCTGGGAATACCCTCTAAAGACATTTTATTTTGGTTAATTATTGCAAAATTTAGCATAGCGGTTAAACTGTAAGAGGTAAACAAAACTTCCTACACAAGAAGTGTAGATCTCGTTAAAACACACAAATTTCGAGATATCCCTTGTTATTGGTTTCAGTTTTAAAATACTTAAAATGTCTCTCTTTGGGAACTTGTCAACTCCTGGCCACGCAAAGAAACGGATTTCAATCCTATAGCAACCACATTTTAAAACATTTGCCTCTGGGTTTAGTCTAGTGTATTCCCTTATTTCCCGTCCACTTATGAGGAACTAAGTAATAAGACCGTTTCTGCTAATGTTTACAGAGATATAGAGAAAGTCTTGTGAAAGGAGCACATCAGATTTTTTTTCAGGTTTTCCTCACAAGGTATATTCACGAGTGTCTCACCGATGATGAAATAAAATTAATTAGATGAACGTCAGGTGTAATCAATATTTACTGCAACAATTCTATACTGCCTATAGCGGTAATTATACAAGTTGGTGAGCATTATAGATAGTGGAATCAGGTACAACATAACGAGTACACTAGATTAAAGCGATAGTCAAATTTTTAAAAACTGGTTGCTATGTGATTGAAATTCGTTTCTTTGCATGGCCAGAAGTTCACAAATTCTCGCCTGAGGAAAGTGTGAGTGTTTTGAAACTGAAACCAAGAATAAGAAATATCGCGGGGTCAACTCCACGAAAACAAATGTATATTATATAAATTGCGTGTTTTAAGGAACTCTACCAGCTTTTCCAGTTATGCAAATGTCATCCAGAATAAAGAGGTCTTCGGTGGCTATTTCTGGAAAATTCAAGATATACATTTTATTTGCCATGTAAATATCTTTCATATACGGTATTTTAATCATAATCGTTAGAGCCATTTTTTTTCCATGCAAAGAGTAAGTTTGGGGTGTGGAGAATTTCTGCAAATCTTCGTACCGCATGCTTAGAATATACTAAACCTAAATACCAACTTTGGTATTTTACTAACTTTTCGTTTTTCAGTTGTCATGTTCACATACAGACCTTTTTCTACAAATCTGATGTGTTCCATTCACATGACTTTCTCTACATCTCTGCAACATATTATTGTTAAAAAATTTATGCTTCTATTTACTTAATGCTAATCAACAAACAAAATTATTAGAAATAGTCTTATTACTTGCTTGCTTGTAAGTAGAAGCGAAATAAGGGAGTATCATAGGTTAAAGTGACAGCCAAAAGCTGGTTGCTATGTGACTGATGTTCCTTTGTTTGTATGGACAGGAGTTGACAAATTCCTCTATGAGAAAAGTAAGTTTTTCATGCCTGAAACCAAAAACAAGGAATGTCTATAAAAAAAAAAAAAAAATCAACTCCACCAAAAAAATGTATATAACATAGATTGTGTGTTTTAACGTGCTCTACATTTTTTGTGTGGTAAGTTTTTGTCCATCTCTTACGGTTTAGCAATTATGCAAAATTCTGTAAAATTCATCCGGAATAAAATAGTCTTCAGAGGCTATTCTCAGAAAATTCAAGATATACATTTAATTTGTCAGGTAAATATCTTTAATATCCGATACTTTAATCAAAATCGTTAGAGCCATTTCAAAATTTTCAAAAAAAAGTTCCATGTAAAGGGTAGTTTAGGGTGGGGGGGATTTTCTTGAAAATCTTCGTGTCGCATCCTTGGAAAATAGTAAACTTAAATATCAAGTTTGGTATTCAACGGTCTTTTCGTTTTTGAGCTATGCTGTCCACAGACACACACACACGGTTTTTGGATGCAGGGGGTCCCAAAACGTGTATTTCCGGTGAAATCTCGGTATCGAAATGTTGGGTGCATTACAATACCTTCTCTATACACTATGTACATAGTAAGTGTAGAGAAGGTAAAAATACTTTTTATTTGGATACAGGGAACCCCAAAACGTGTATTTCCGGTGAAATATCGATATCGAACTTTTAGGTGGAATTCATCACCTTCTCTTAACTACTGTGTACATTGTACATCCGTGCTAGAGAAATTAAAAAGCATCTAATGTGCTCCATTCTCATGCTTTCTCTACCCGTTCTGCAAACAAAACTGTTCTTAGTAAAGAGATTATTTTATCTACATCATGCTAATCGAGATAAGCATTAGCAGAAATGGTGAACAATTGTTCGCTTTGCAAGGCCAGCAGTAAACAAAAGAGATGAAAGGAAATGTAACCCCGTTTGAAAAAAGTTACGTAGTTTAAAGTTGAAACCAATAACAAGGAATATCTTGGAAACGGTCAATTCTACAACAAAAATGCATATGACATAAATTGTATATTGTGTATCTTATACGGTTTACCAGTTATGCAAAAGTCATCCAGAATCAAGAGGTCCTTAAAGGCTATTCCCAGAAAATTCAAGATATACATTTTCTACCTGAAAATTAGCAGGAAATTTATGCTAATTTATATAGAAAATTCAATTCAAACACGAATTTTAAAACTAATTTTCCACACAAAATCTTTTCTCTGCACGATACACATTATTGAACATGTTTTTGAGTGCAGGAAACTGTTTGTAGTTCGGACAATGACATAAGCACGCGCATGCGCATTGAGAAACCCGTTGGTTCCCTCGTATAATGATTTCCGTTGAGGTTGCGGTTGTTTGGAGAGACAAAATGACCAATTACAGGAAACCTGCAGTCAGAAGGTGAGCATTGACCTCTGCAAATTATTTGCTTCAATGCAGGTGAGTTGCCTCTGTTGGGATAAATTAATCTGGGAATTGGGTTACAGCTGTTGCAGGTCACTTGCTGTTTATTCATTACCACGCCTGTTCAGTATCTGCATATCGTGTCGTCACAGCTATACAGGATCTTCTTTTTAAAACCTTCCAGCTGCTTATAATGAAACTTTCCTGTCCACGAAAACATTTTCTCATGTTACATTTACGTCACTTTCTATACCCATTCTATATTTTTGTTTTACTTTCTCTACACGTATTATGTACATAATGTATAGAGACGGTATTGCATTGCACCCAAAAATTGTATACCGAGATTTCACCGGAAATACATGTTTAGAGACCCTCTGAATAAAAAAATCTGATGTGTTCCATTCACATGACTTTCTCTAAATCTCTGCAACAAATTATTGTTAAAAAGCTAATGCTTTTATTTACTTCATGCTAATCGAGAAAAAATTAGCAGAAATAATTTTATTATTTGCTTCCTTGTAAGTAGAAGCGAAATAAGGGAGTACCATAGGTTAAAGTGATAGTCAAAAGCTGGTTGCTATGTGACTGAAGTTCCTTTGTTTGTACAGACAGGAATTGAAAGTACAATTTTTTTAAAGCTGAAACCAAAAACAAGGAATATCTAAAACAAAAAAGACCAACTTCGCGAAAAAAAAATGTATAAAACATAAATTGAATGTTTTAATGTGCCATACGTTTTTTGTGTGGTAATATTTTGTCTATCTCTTACGGTTTAGCAGTTATGCAAGATTCCCAAAATTCATCCAGAATAAAGTAGTCTTCAGAGGCAATTCCCAGAAAATTAAAAATGTACATATTATTTGTCAGGTAAATATCTCTCATATACGATATTTTAATCAAACTGGTTAGAGCCATTTTGAAAAAATCAACATTTTAGAAAAAAGTTCCATGTAACAGGTAGTTTGGGTGTGGGGGGATTTTCTTGAAAATCTTCGTGTGGTATCCTTGCAAGATACCAAACTTAAATACCAAGTTTGGTATTTAACGGTCTTTTCGTCGATAAGTAGTGAAATACGAAGTAAGTAATAAGTATTTGAAAAATCTATATTGTACTATTGTGAAGTCGTCTTTAAAAAGTTTGACAAATGCAATAAAAGTCATAAATATCAACTCTCCTTCAATAGTTCTTACTCCACAAGAACAGTTTCCGAACCAATCGCTCTGAAAAAGAACTCGTGCTGGAAAAAAAAAAAAAAAACTTCCATCCGACATATATATGGAAGTTTTGCCGCCTCAGTTTGTCTAATTGTCCAAACTAAAACTTTCCTCCCTCCCTTCGTCCCGAAAGCCACAGCTGTTATATTTACATCACTCTCTATACTTTTCTCTCGTACAAACTTACTCACAGGCCTATATTCCACTATCACAGTTCTGTGTCTCAGAATGTGATAAAACTTTCAATCACATGATGCGAACACCTTTAAAGTTGCTGGGTGTATTAAACTATGTTAAATAATTGATCATATCTTTTAACTACTTTTGGAAAACATACCCAAAATTTGACACCATGCGCTGAATAATGGTTCTCGACCTTTTTAGAATATGTTATGTGTCATTATATTGGATATTTATAAATAATTTTACTATGATAGCGTTTTATTAAATTCATGTACAATAATTTCAGGTAGCCTAACCTAAAACTTAACCTCAAAAAGATACGTTTATAAAGAATGTTAATAATGCATTTATAAGTATTAATAACAAAGCCAACAGTCAAATAGTTATTAAATGGTTGTAATAATAACATTTATTTTCTTCTAAATGTTGGTTTCTCAATCTAGTATTTCGTTTATTCCTCACACCATTCGCAGTATATCATATATCTCACTAATGGCTTCTTCTATGTTTTAATATATTTGCAGTCTTTTGTTTATATCTTTATAATTCTCGTGCTTTAAATTATGCAACATGTCATGTGATTAATGCTAGGAAATTTCTAGTTTGTTTGTAGGCATTGACCAAGTTTACCTGTCTGCCATTTTATTTTATCATTACAAATGTGATGGTGGGTATAACTTTTATCACACAAGTATGTCACAGCTAGATGTGGTCAAAGATGCTATATTGCACTGCAAAAGGTTTTATCATATCTAGGCAATCATATTTCTGTGACAATATAGGCCTTATAGAAAAACTTATTTTACCAGCTTCGGGTCTATCCAGGTATACATTGTAGGAATGACTTTATTGCACATTTCCATTGCAAGTACAATGGGATTCGTGGAATATAGTAGCCTTAAGTGAGTCAAATATTAAGATCGAGTCGTTATGCGATAGTTTTAAAATTCGTTCTCTTTGCATGACCAGGAGAACAAAACTTTAAAGACTTCCCATTTGAGAATGTTATACATTTGGAAAATTCAGACCAATAACAAAGAATATCTTAGAAACACTTAAACCCACAAGTCAAAGTTCTACATTGTGTTGTTTCGAGAGATTTACATTTTTTGTGTAGTTAAATGTTGTCTATCTGTTACGGTTTACAACTTAGCTAGACAGCGGCCTGGGTAGTGTGGTGGTAGTGTGTCTGGCTCACATTCAACAGGTCGCGAGTTCGAATCTCACTTAGGGTGAGTTACCCGGATAAGTTTTATTCGGGGTTTTCCCATATTCGTGAAAACGAATGTCGAGTAACTTTAAGCTCCATGGACCCCCAGATCATTGTAGTATCATTTCACCAATTTCATTCATCGTCCTATATGACCAACCAAGTTATAGGACGTTAAGCTAAAGAAAAAAAAAATAGTCATCCAGAATGGACAGGACTTCCAAAAATATATCTTAAATCTCTTCAACAAAAAAAATCAATATTCATTAAAAATATTAATCTCAAAAAAAATAATAAATTCTGAATTAAATCTTATGTATTTGCAGTCTTAAGAACACTTTATTCTAGAGAAGTTAATTAATGTCAATTGAGGCCATTCACAGAAAGCTCAAAATAAACATTTTTTGTCATGCATGGGTCCGTAATATATCGTATTTTAATCAAAATTTGTTTTAAGAAATTCAAAAGTTTCGAAAAGTCTCATATTAAAGGATAGTTTGATGTGGAGGGGTTTTATTGGGAAACGCCTTGTTCCATCCTTGGAAGACACTAAGTATAAATACCAAGTTTTTATTAAACCGATTTTTTGTTTGTAATTTTGTAAAATTCTTTTTAAACCTATTTTATTCTGCATCTTGGTCATATCGCGACGGATCTGTTCCTTAGGATACCTCGTTGACGATATGTGGTGGAGAGTAATCTATCCCCATTCTATACCACTTTTACTTCTTCCCAAGCAGATGGCGATAGGGTGTCACAATCTGACTGCTTTCACAAACCGTAGTTAGATGACAGAGTTCAGCCAGCCCATGTGGCATATTACTTCACTACTTGACAAGCAGATGACGCTAGGGTGCCATTTTAGTCTAGCTCCTTTAATTGTCTGTGGATAGAGGGCAGCGCAGTCGCTGTTAACATCTATTTTCAGTTTTACTATTATTTTAGTCTGAAGGTGGAACTTTGGGTCGTGGTATTAAATATCAAATCCGGTATTTACCTTGGCAATTGAGGGAAACCACGAAAAAAAAAAAAAAACAACCAAATTGGTCGGCCCAGGGGATTTAAACCGGCCACAGACGTTACCACCTGTGCTTTGTAATTATGTTGTGCTGTTCCATGCCGTAAGGTGTAGGGCATGGCAGCAGACTTTGGTTAGAGCGAATACAGAATAGCGGGCTCCGACCATCTACTGTGTATGTTGCCGATTTCCATGAGGTTACTACATGAAACTTCGGCTCTCCTGTATGTGGAAGATGTGATCATGCGCCGGGTTCAAAATTTCTACTCCAGATTGGCCCAAAATTAAAATGCCCTTGTCAGATCTCTGGGGGACTACTTAAAACTGAACGCTGAATGAGGCATTTTCTCGTTCCCCGCATGGCTTATGAGCACCCCCCGTATGGAAAGCTTCAAACCAGCTAACAGCTAAGAACTGAACTAAGTATTCCTCCCTCCCCCAATGGAAGGGGTCATCAAAATTAAAACCAATCTTGAAATAAATTAAAAATTAGCTCTCCAGCTGAGCAGCGGCAAGGATGCTGCTCCTTAAAAAGAAATCGGTGAGGAGCCTACCTGTAGCCGTTACCTCCTTAACACCATCAATCTAAACTCCGCCAAACATAACTAAACCTCAACCCATACCCAGCAATCCTGAGGTTAAGCCTTTATAAGTGTAGGTACACAGCAAATTTACTAAGGGTCAGCAGGAGTCTACCAGATCTCGCACGCACGCACGCACAGGCATACACACTTCACTCTATGCACACATGGACACTCACAGTCATGGACGTTTTTATAAAAATCTGATGTTACACTTACATGACTTTCTCCAGTTGTTCTACAAACTTCTTGTTTCTACACCATGCCAATCGAGATAAACATTAGCAGAATGTTCTAATTACTTAGTTCCTTGTAAGACTTGAAGCTTTCACGGCGAATGTTATTCATCAGGGATGAAGACCATGGAGTGTGCAATGGTCGAAAGCTTGGATTTTATATACCTGATACGGCTGATCACCCGTGAAGCCATAATGAATACTTAGTTCCTTATAAGTAGAAGAGAACTAAGGGAGTTCCCTGGGCTAAAAGTGATAGCCAAATGATTTAAAAGCTGTCAGTAGGCGATTTCAGTGCAAATCGATTCTTTGCATGGCTGGGAGTAGAACAAAAGAAAAACGGACAGTCCCTGTCTGAGAAAAGCGTAATTACTTTACAATTGAAGCCAATAACAAAATATATTTCGGAAACGCTTACTTCCACAACAAAAATATAAATGACATAAACTGTGTTTTGTCGAGATCTACATTTTTTGTGTAGTAAGTTTTTGTCTATTTCTTACGGTTTAGCAGTTAAGCAAAATTCATCCAGAATAAAGGTCTCCAGAGGCTATTCCCAGAAAATTCAAAATACACATTTTATTTACGTGTAAATATCTTTAATATACGTTATTTTAATCAAAATCGTTAGAGCTATTTTTGAGGAAATCAAAGTTTTCGAAAAATTTTCCATGTAAAGGATAGTTTGTGGTGGGGGGATTTTCTTAAAAATCTTCGTGTCGCATCCTTGGAAGGTACTAAACCTAAATACCAAGTTTGGTATTTAGCGGTCTTTTCGTTTTTGAGCTGTACTGTCCTCAGACAAACACACATATACACGCACCTTTTTAAACATATTTCCGGTGAAATATCGACATCAAATTTTTTGATGTAATACAATACCTTCTCTTCGGGACTAGAGAAAGTAAAAAATGGTGTTTTGGATTCAGGGAGTCTCAAAACATATTCACAGTGAAATATTGGTAAAGAATTTTAGGTGGGATGGAATATTTCCCGTACTTAATATACATAGTAGAGAAATTAAAATGTCCCTGGTAATAACAAGATTACTTCGTGATGTAATTTGCAGGTTGAGTTTGTGTTTGCGAAACTTTGTAACTAGAACACATGTTTGGTAGTAACAATATGAGTTATTGGGTTATTATAATGATGTGTGCACATGTAACAGGTTGGGACATGTTTTGCAGGGCATGCCTGGCGAGGTGGTTGTCGCTGACCAGACAGAGCGCGTGATGAACCCTCTATGAAGGGATGCGACAGATCAGCGCCTACCACGTCATCTGGTAAGTCACAAGTACTCTTTGTTTACGTGTACCTGATGTGCCACTAGATATATTAGACATAATGTACAGCATTTTTAAAAACTCGCCTCGTATTCCTGTCCAATTGGCAGAATTTCGGGGTTGGTTCTACAAGATTTGGGTTTAAAGCAAGCCTCACAGGTGCTAAGTCTTCAGTGATCTTAAAACTCTGGGACGCGATTCTCCGGTGGTACACATGAAAATGCATATTCTGATGATTAATTTCTTTACCTGCTTAATTCTCTGGTAGCAATCTTTCATTGTATGCAAATGCAACATATGGAAGGTGAACTTCCACTGTCGACCAAACGCTTAAACAGATGTATACTTCTGATGTGGTGGGATTGAATATCCCATAGCATTGCCATTTTGTGTGGACCTGTTTGCTGGCTGCCGATGTCAGGTATGCCTTATTAGGATAATGCAAACCTATTGCTGAGATCAGTTCTAAGAAACATATTTAAACCCCTGGTTTTTGGTACCTTAGATTCTTTTGGCCATAATTGCAACTCGAACCAACATCCCTTTACACCCCGAATTACTTCAAGACCTCCCCGATGCCTCGGAACTCACGTCATGCTTCCCGGATTAACAGGTATGTACCACATTCTAAAGTGTTAATTTTAATTGTTTTTTCACACAAGCCGTGTGTAGGACAGGAGTTGGATAGGTAGAGTCATACTGAAAAATTCCAATACCATAGCCGGTATATGATCCACGGATCTTCCGGTCTCTAGCCGATCGCTCTAACTACTCAGCTCCCATGGCAAGGCATTAAATTCCTCAACTGATTCGCACTCTCCCCCGGTAAACCATAAAGTGATCTCAGATTATTTTGAGTTGAATACCCCAATGGTGACTTAAAATGTCGTAAGTGCTTCAAATCCCGGACTTATGACATTGGATTTTTCAGTCTGACTCTACGTATCAAACATTCTAAATTGTTTAACAACATGTAAAAAGCTAATCGTCACCTTCTCTTTTTAATATGACAACAATCTGATGTATTCCATTCACATGACTTTCTCTACTTCTGTGTAACAAATTATTGTTAATAAGCTTATTCTTCTATTTATTTCATGCTAATCGACAAAAAAATTAGCAGATATAGTCTTATTACTTGCTTCTTTGTGAAATACGGGAGCATCATAGGTTAAAGTGACGTCAAAAGCTGGTTACTTAGTGACTGAAGTTCCTTTGTTTGTATGGACACAAGTTGACAAATTCCTGTATGAGAAGATTACAAGTTTTTCAAAGCTGAAACCAAAAACAGGGAATATCTCAAAACGATCAACTCCGCAAAAAAAGTATATAACATAAATTGTGTGTTTTAATGTGCTCTACATTTTTTGTGTGGTAAGTTTTTGTCCATCTTTTACGGTTTAGTAGTTATGCAAAATTCATCCAGAATAAAGTAGTCTTCAGAGGCTATTCCTAGAAAATTCAAGATATACATTTTATTTGTGAGGTAAATATCTTTAATATACGATATTTTAATCAAAATCGTTTGAGCCATTTTTTAGAAAATCAAAATGTTCGAAAAAAGTGCCATGTAAAGGGTAGTTGGGAGTGGGAGGATTTTCTTGAAAATCTTCGTGTCGCATCCTTGGAAGATACCAAACCTAAATACCAAGTTTAGTTTTAAACGGACTGTTAGTTTTTGAGCTATGCTGCCCACACACACACACACACACACACACACACACACATACACACAGACAGACACACACGACATTTTTCTAAAAGTGTGTTTTTTTATTCAGGAGATCTCAAAACATGTATTTCCGGTGAAATCTCGGTATCGAATTTTGGGTGCATTACAATACCTTCCCTATACACTATGTACATAGCACGTTTAGAGAAAGTAAAAATACTGGTTATCATTACCTAGAGCTACCTCTAATTTCAAGTAGAGGTTACCTTTCATCACTCCTGGTCCTGTCTCCTACATTTTAGGTTAAGTGTTGGATAATTGTAAACCCTGATGGCCCAGGCTACGGCCATCCATAAGCCTTCCGTTCCCTCAGTCCATTAACGTGAAATATTTGGTGGAGGCGCCGCGCTCTTGAGACTAAATGTATTTTTATTGCAACATCTAGCAGAGCAGGTAGCTTCGTGCGCCTTGTGTTAACTAACTGTATTCGATTCTATCTCCCTCCTCTTCATATTCCTCTAAACCTATACTACTGGCGGCCAACTGTCTACATCTGGTTGTTGCCCTTAAAAAAGTACATAGTTTACAGCTCATATTTAGCGCTATAAGAAATGAATTGTAATTAAATGTTAACAATTAAAACGGAATTAAAGAGAATTCAATGTCAGCAATGATAAGTATATAATACATATACAACTTAGAGGATCTAATATAGTTCGTGCGCATACATGCAGTAAAAGAGGCAATACACGCAGGTAAGTTAGGTTACCAGGACAGAGTGGAGGAAATTCAGTTTGCATCGTTATATTAATAAATTAATATAATTTCAAGTTAAATACATTTTTTCACTGTTGCTAGAGTATTGCCTGTTGCTTCTGCTGTGACCTTAGTCAGAGTATTACAAGCCGTTATTAAGAACGCTTCGCAAGAAGGATTTAAAGTTTTTCATTGTCGCCACTGTTTGTTTACCTGACCTAGCACCTCTTTCAGTGGCAGGACTATTTTTATTTTTTACGGGAGTTTTTGTAAAGAAGGTCCAGGTTGTGAAGTTGATTCAGAGCTTCAGATATAGGTGATACTCCGGGTCGGAAAAGGAACGGCGTTTTGTGCATTAACTTAACCGTTTGCAAACGTACACTAAAGACGAATTTAGACTGACTACTGAGGAGGCTTCAAATACAGGAAACATAACATTTGGCTACGTTGTTTCTCAGCCTCCTAATGAGGGTCGTCTTTTGTTTGCTAATGGTTAGGGAGGTTAGAGAAATGGGGCGAGGACGAGGCCAGTTTTGTATACGGAAGTGAACTTTGGGGATAGGAAAGAACCGAGCGTATAACTAAAATGCAGTAGCACTTTGGGAAAGGGTTCTTGGAGTTTCGTAATGCACATCAAGTTTTGGTGTATTGAGAGTGGTGGAATGTTATGAAGACACAGTACACTATAAAATAAGAACTGGCAGAGGCTGATATAGGGAGATAATTTCACCTACCCTCCAAATGTTATAGATACCAGCAAGTAAACCTATCTCTCATGTTTTGGGCACCTGGACTGGAAAGCTGTTTGAGAATAGGCATGGCGTCAGTATAGCTGAGAGGTAAAATAAATAACAAAAACATATACCCCGCCTGGATAGTGTGGTGGTAGCGTGTCTGCCTCACATTCAAAGGGTCGTGAGTTCGAATCTCGCTTAGGGTGAGTTACCCGGATAAGGTTTTTCCGGGGTTTTCCCTTATCCTGAGAAGACGAATGCCGAGTAACTTTAAGTTCCATGGATCCCGAGATCATTTGAGCATCATTCACCAATTTCATTAATCGTCCGATAGGACCAACCAGGTTAAAGGACGTTAAACTACAATAAATAAATAAACACATAGAAAATTGTCGAAGACTAAGCAATCAGCCGACAGGAAATTAAATCTGGTTGTAAAATTAAATCTTCTCTAAGTCTAGTAAATTAAGTAAAATTGAACTATCTGTTTAACTTAGAAAGCAAAAAGAGATCAGGAATGGTAATGGTTTAGGCTAGAAAGTTGAAGGACACAGAAAATGACTGACAAAACTAGCAGGAGAAGTTGCCCATTCTGAGGTTTGAATGGAGGCTGGGTACATATTTTGGCGTAATGTGCACAGTGGAAGAACCAGCGTATAATTACCTCCCCCCCCCTCAAAAAGAAATTTGCTCTGCTAGAAGGAGATTGGCATTTTGGAACCTACTGGCTGACCAGGAATTGGCAGAACAGGGACAATTTCCTACCTATAGCAGGCTTTTCGCTTTTGTTTCTTTTTGCCGCCTTCAATTTATATTTGAAGTATTCAACATCTCATGCAATATTTGTGTAATAACTTCAATTCCATACCAATTAAAATGTTTTATCTATCTGCTTTGTATATTCCTTCTCTCTATTCCACTCGTTTCTTTTTGGTATCTGGCAATTTCATGCTATTTTTCGTTTTCTTTTTCTATTCATTTGTTTTCTCTTGTACTTATTTTTCTTGCCACTTATATTTATTTTCTCTTAACCATTCTTTCTTTGTGTTGTTTATTTTCTTGTTTTCTCGCCACTCCTTCTACTTCCTTTATCTTTGCTTAAACTCCTCTTACTTTCCCCATACTCTACTTATATTTTGTTCTTTCTCACCTCATCTCGACTCTTTTTACTGCCTTGTTTTATAGTGTCTTGTTTTATATTATTATTATCATTTTAATTTTTAATTCTTTTACTTCCCTTCCGCCTCTTTTTTCTGTTTTCTCTCCTTTTATTATTTATGATAGTTTTCTTCTCTATTTATTACATTTTCCTTTTTTATCCCCCTGCTCGTAGTTACATTCGTGTTGATCTTACTTTAGTTTCTTCATATCGTTCTCTCTCCCTCTCTCTTTCTCTCTCTCTCTCCATTCCATTTGGTTTTATATTCTGTAAATGTCTTGTTCTTTTTCTGCTCTCGTTTCTATTTGATTTTCTTCCCAATTTTGTTTCAGTCTTTTCTCTTCTCCTAGCTTGCCATAATTACACTTTTATTCTTCTTCTCACCTCTTCCCCTGCCATTTTCATTTCTGCACGTCTCTTCCTTTTTCCCTTTTCTACCGCCTTTCTCTTCTTTTTCCTATCTTACGCTTTTGTTTTTCTTTTCTTTTTTATCGTCAAACTTTATTATTGCTTCTTTGTTGTACTGATTTATTATGATTTTGTTCACTTTCCTTACTCTTCTTTTCCCTTTCCTTCTCCGTTCTGATCTTTCCTTTTCTTCTCTTGCCGTACCTTACATTGCTAATTACGGTTAAGCTTTTTTTCCACTTCTGTTTTGCTCTCTTCCGTTGTTCTCTTCATTTGCCTTATCTTACTTCCTCTTGTGCATTCCCTTCTCTTTTCTCTCTCTCGTTTTCTTGTTTCTTTTCTGTCTCGTTACTCATACCTTATTTGGTTCTTTTTATTATCTGTTTCTGCTCTATACAATATATAAACAATCTTCGATTTTCTCATTTTTCTTTTTGCGTTTTCTTTTTACTCTTTCTCTTATATTCATTCCCTTCGGATTATGACATAATTTTCTTTCAGTTTACTTTGTGAGTTGTTCCTTCTCGTTTCTCAACTCCTCGTTAGGCTACGCCCCCTCCTCGATTACACGCATGTTGCAACACTTGCTCTGGGTTGTTAAACGACAATGTAACGCTAGAGTAATTTAGAAGGAAAGTGAACGTATCTGCATTAAAACAACAAAACAGGTGCAGTGGATTAGAAAGTTTGCAGAGGCCGCTGCTGTCTGTGCCTATTTCAAAAGCTGCAGGTGACACACTTTTTTTGTAATCAGCGCGAGCAGCCAAACCTAGGAAAATCACCAGCTGCTCTCGGTTACAGATTCCTCTATTATACAAAGATCTTTCAAAGGTCAGAGTGCAGGACGCTTTCAGGTTATCTCCATCACGATTCTCTTTTGTTTCGTCAGCACTTGTCTGCAGTAAATACATGTATCCGCTATTGCCAAATACGCTATTATTTGTTTCTTCCTTTATACCAATCTAGTGAATTAAAACGTTGCTAATAGTTATTTAAGACACAAGGGTGTAAAGTCGTCATATTTTTACTTTCTCTAACGCAAATGAACAACGTTTATAGTAGATAGAGAAGGTTTTTTTTTTATTTATTTTTTTTTTATTATTTATATAGCCTACGTTAACATCTAAGGTCATATCGGGGGCTTTCCACTTGGTTTAAAGCATTTTGTTTTACTCAAACACGCACACATTCACCCTCACATACAATCTTCCAAACTCTGTGGGGGATAGGGAATAATTCTGGCTAGAGAAAAAGTCCCCGCCCCAGACGGGAATCGAACCCGGGACTCCCGGGTGAGACGTCAGCACGATGACCACTCGACCAAGAGAATTTGTTGTATTCCATCCAAAAATTCAATACCAAGATTATACTGAAAATACGTGTTTTCAGACCAGCTGAATAAAAAAAGATTAGAAAAAGGTCTGTGTGTGTGAGACTGTCGATGTGTGATCAAATTAATACATCTTTTTTTTAAAATCAATAAATTTAAAGGTAATCAACGTAATATAAATAATAAGTATTCAAAATATTTCATGTATATTATATAGGTTAATTGGTATGTAAGTATAAAGATTTAGAAAAATATTTCACAGCATAAATCAAACTTGGTATTTAGGTTTAGTATCTTCCAAGAATGCGGCGCTACGATTTTCAGAAAAATCCCCTCACCATAAAATATTTACCATTTACATAAAAAAAATTCGAAAATTTTGATTTTCTAAAAAATGGCTGTAATACTAAAGATATTTAGATCACTAATATATATATATATATATATCCTGGCAATAACCTCTGAAGTCCTGTTGTTCTAAATTACTTTCGTATAGCTGGTAAACCATAAGAGATAGACAAAGGCGTAATTAGACAAATAATGCAGATCTCGCCAAAACCGTTTTCGAGATGTTCCTGGATATCGGTTTTCAATTTTAAAATACTAAAATGTTTCTCAGACAGAAAGTCGCCGCTATTTCTTTTGTTTTACTTCTGGCCAAGCATAGAAGCGAATTCCAATAACAATAGCATAGCGAAAGCTTTTAAAACATTTGACTGTCACTTTAGCATACTGCATTGCTTTAGTGCCCTTCTACTTATAGGGCACTAAGTAACAAGAACATTCTGGTAATGTTTATCTCGATTAGCATTGTGTAGAAAGAAGAATAATGTTGCATAAGAAGTTTGTAGAACAGGCAGTGAAAGTCATGTGAGTGTAAATGGGTTACAACGATTATTTATGTGGTCATGCGTTTAAATAAACATTGAAAATAATCATCAAATTTGGTCATGACAATTCTACGACATGAGAACAATGGCTTTGCTTAGCTACTTCTTTCAATAAGCTTTGAATAAATAAAAAATCTTATTTGTTCCGTTCACATGACTTTCTCTACATCTCTGTAACAAATTGTTGTTAATGAGTTTATTCTCCTATCCAATTCATGCTAAATGAGATATACATTAGCAGAAACGGTCTCCTTACTTAGTCCCTTATAAGTAAGGGATATAAGGGAATACACTAGCTAAACCGACAGTAAAATGTTTTAAAATGTGGTTGCTATGGGATTGAAATCCGTTTCTTTGCGTGGCCAGGGGTTTTCAAATTCCCTTATGAGAAAAGTTTATATTTTAAAACTGAAACCAATAACAAGGAATATCTCGAAAACGGTCAACTCGGAGAAAAAATGTATATGACAAACTTTCTACTTTAAGGAGATCTACCTTTTTGTGTAGCAAGTTTTTGTCTATCTCTTACGGTTTAATAGTTATGCAAAATTAAAAAAAAAAAAAAATCATCCAAATAAAGAGATCCTCAGAGGCTATTCCCAGAAAATTCAAGATATATACAGAGTGTTAATGAACTACACCGAAATAATTTGCGAGATTGTGCACGTGACTGATATAATTAATTTGAGATTGGCGACGCATGGTCCCCGGATAAACATAACGCAGCTACATAGCGTTAAACGTGTGGGTATCAGGTGCTGATAACTCGGTGTTAAAGCAAAGCAGGTTCACAAAATGGCTTAGAATGTCTTTAAAACTGCTGCCCGAGTATAGAAATATCAATTTTTAGTATCTCAGTATCTCGTAACTAACGTTCTCAAGATTTAATGTCGCAAAAATCTGTAAAATCTCGAACTAATCACTTGACAGTGCGACACTGAGCATTCATTAACTATGTTCTTGAGTTAAGTAACCTACTTTGGAGGCCTTTTTTTTTTTTTTAAACTACTCTGGTGGCTTAATGCGTAACGCGCTAAGCTGTTATTCCAATGGTCATGAGTTCGATTCCTGTCATTGAATAAATATTATTATTATTATTAATTTTCATTCCAGACGAAATGCCGCGATTCTAATTGGCCAGTGCATTAACACTGTTATCACTTCCTTATTGCTCCTCATTGAGGTTAGTTTGCCGAAGATTGTCTGTGAGGCAATATGGAGAACATGTACTCCTTCTCTCAACTTGCAGATATGCACCTCATTTTGGTGAATCAAACAGTAAATAAGAATTTAGAATCTAAGACTGAAACTGCATTAAAAACTGCAAAAGCTTAAAGAAAGAAAGAAAGAAAAAGAAAAAAGGAAGCAGAAAAAATAGTCGAGGTGAACAAGACCCGAACTCAAGAAACTTTCTTTCACTTATTAAAAAGAAAAAAAAAAAAAAAGAAAAAAAAAAGAAAAAAAAACCAGTACCATAGCCATTACGCTAGAGAGGCATGCTGTAATATGTACCTTCGTTTTTCGCGTTAAGCTCTCGAATGGTTGATAAATTAGCCAGTGGCGTACTGGCACTTCAGAAACTTACAGCCATTACTTCGGAATTTCAATAAACAGATCATAAGTCTCCTATTTCAAATTGCTCATTTAAGTATTCTGTGAAAATATTTCGGTATAGTTCATTAACACCCTGTATATATACTATTTGTCATATAAATATCTTAAATATAAGAGATTTCAATCAAAATCGTTAAAGCCATTTTTGAGAAATCCAAAATTTTCGAAGTTTTGTTCACATAAAGGGTAGTTGAGGGTGGGAGAATTTTCTTGAAAAGCTTCGTGTCGCATCCTTGGAAGGGAGTTCAGTTTTGAGTTACGCTGCCCACAGACGCACACGGGCAGTTTTCTAAAAATCCTTTTTTTTTTTTTTTTTTTTTTTATTTAGAGGTCCCAAAACATGTATTTCCGGTAGAATCTCGGTATCGATTTTTTGGGTGCATTACAATACCTTCTCTATACACTATGTACGTAGTAGAGAAAGTAAAAACATGACTCATTCAAATTTTGCAACATCAGCTACATGTAGCCGAACTTGCTATAGAAGATTTGTTACCTAAAAAGTCCAAACGTATTTATAAAGTGCAACATGGTAATTTCAAAAGTGGTGTTTGAAGTAAACTGTACATGAAATCAAAGAAAATGCTCTTCTTGTATATTTCTTTGAAGAATCCAAGAAACTAATATCTTCTATGAAATCTGCTATTATAGCAGGTGGTTTTTTATTTAAATGAATAAATAATAACAATAATAATAATTTCAGTATTTAATGAACACTGTACTTTACATACTGTATAGTTTTCACCATAATGTTTAAAGTTACAATTTGCTACTTTTAGCTTACGTGCTACAAAACTTCACTTACGCAATGACAACACATTATCGTGCAGAACAGCAACAACAACAACTCATGTTTGATAAATGCTCTCCAAAATAGGAGCTTGTTGGACGTTTAAGTCACCAAAAAATCTGATGTGTCCTAGTCACATGACTAGGCTAAAGTGATAGTCAAATCTTTTAAAAGCTATCGCTATGTGAAACTATTGAGGTTCAGTTCTCTTTGCTAGGAGTAAACAAAAGAGACGAAAAAAAATATGTGTTCCGGCTTGAGAAAAGTTTAAATTGCTTAAAATTGAGACTAATAACTCAAAATATTACGCAAAACGGTTAACTGTACAGCAAAAATCTGACGTGTTCCTCTCACATTGGTTTCTTTAGCTGTTCCACAAACAATTTTTGTTGCAAAAGGTTATTCTTTTATATACACCATGCTAATCTAGATAAACATTAGCAGAAATGGTGTTATCACTTGCTTCCTTGTAAGTAGGAGGGAAATGAGTGACTACATTAGGCTAAAGCGAAAGTCAAACATTTTAAAAGCTGGTCTCTCTGTGAAACAATTGAGTTTGGTTCGCTTTGCATGGTCCCGTGTGAGAAAAGTGAGTTTAAAATTGAAACCAGTAATAATGAATATCTCGAAAACGGTCAACTCTACCAATATATATATATATATATATATATATAAAACATAAATTATGTGTTTTAACGAGATCTACATTTTTTGTGTAGGAAGTACAGGTATGTCTATCTCTTACGCTTTAACCGTTATATAAAATTCTGCAAAACTCATTCTTAATAATGAGGTCTTCCCAGAAAATTCAAATTTTACATTTTACTTTTCCTGTAAATATCTTTAATATAGGGCACTTTAATGAAAATCGTTAGAGCCATTTTTAAGAAAAAGTTTTCAAACATTTTTCCATGTAGAGGGTAGTTAGTGGTGGGGAGGATTTTCTTGAACATTTTCGTGTCGCATCCTTAGAAGATACTAAACTTAAATACCTAGTTTGGTATTTAATGGTATTTTTGTTTCTGAGCTATGCTGTCCACAGACATACACGAACCTTTTTCGGACTCAGGGGATTTCCGGTGAAATCTCGACACCGAAATTTTGGGTGGCTTACAATACCTTCTCTAGCTGCTATGTACATTGCATGTTAACAAGTGCTAGAGAAAGTAAGAAGCTAACAGCTTGTATCTGACCCAGATTCACAACCGCTCTTCACAACTCCATATTCTATTTTACGATAGATTTTTCTTTTGACAAGCGTTCGGATCAGTGGCCTTCTCGAGACGCTTGGCTTGAGATTTCTCCAACCTGAGAGTGGTGCTGTGTAGCGTGACATCTGTTTTAAGCTATGGATAGATAATATCGCTTTTTTACTTTCTCTACACGTACTATGTACATACTGTATTGAGAAGGTATTGCATTCCACCAAAAAATTCGATACCGATATTTCAACGGAAATATATGTTTTGGGTCCCCCTGAATAAAAAAAAAGCATTTTTACAAAAACGTCCGTATGTGTGTGTGTGTGTGTGTGAGATTGTGTCTGTGGACAGCATAACTCATAAACGAAAAGACCATTAAATTCCAAAGTTTGTATTTAAGTTTGGTATCTTCCAAGGATACGACACGAAGATTTTCAAGAAAATCTCACCACCCCAAACTACCGCTTACATGGAAAAAATTTCGAACATTTTGATTATCTCAAAAATAGCTCTAACTATTTTGATTAAAATCTCTTATATTTAAGATATTTACGTGACTAATAAAATTTATATTTTGAATTTTCTGGGAAGGGCCTCTGAAGACTCGTTCATGCTGGATGCATTTTGCTGAATTTTGCATATCTGATAAAGCGTAAGAGATAGACAAAAACTTACCACACAAAACATGTAGAGCACATTAAAACACACAATTTATGTTATATATATTTTTTTCGTGCAGTTAATTGTTTTTCAGATATTCCTTGTTTTTGGTTTCAGCTTTAAAAAACTTATAATTTTTTTTTACAGAAATTTATCAATTCGTGTCCATACAAAGGAACTTCAGTCACATAGCAACCAGCTTTTGACTATCACTTTAACCTATGGTACTACCTTATTTCGCTCCTACTTACAAGGAAGCAAGTAATAAGACTTTCTGTTAATTTTTTCTCGATTAGTATGACGTAAATAGAAACATAAACTTTTTAGCAGTTATTTGTTGCAGTGAAAGTTATGAGAATGGAACACATCAGATTTTTTTTCGTGGAGTTGACCGCTTTCGAGGTATTCTTCATTTTTACTTTCTCTAGCCCCATATGCACTATGTACATAGGGATAGAGAAGTATTGTATTCCACCCAAAAATTCGATACCGAGAATTCACCGGAAATACATGTTTTAGGACCCCCTGTATCCAAAAAAAGTATTTTCAGAAAAAGGTCCGTGTGTGTGTGTCCGTGTGTCTGTGAACACGATAGTTCAAAAACGAAAAGTAGCTAACTTGGTATTTAAGTTTATATCTTCCCAAGATTTTGAAAAAAATCCCCCCATCCCCAACTATCCTTTACATGGAACTTTTTTCGAAAAGTTTGATTTTCTTAAAAATGGCTCTAACGATTTTGATTAAAATATCATACATTAAAGATATTTACTAACAAATAAAATGTATATCTTGAATTTTCTGGGAATAGCTTCTGAAGACCTGTTTATTCTGAATGGATTTTGCTTAATTTGGCATAACTAGTAAACCGTGAGAGATAGACAAAAACTTACTATACAAAAAATTTAGCTCTTGTTAAAATACACGAGTTATGTCATATAGATTTTTCTCGTGGAGCTTACCGTTTTCGAAGTATTCATTGTTATTAATTTCAGTTGTGAAGTGCTTTTACATTTCTCAGACGGGAGTGTCCGTTTTTCTTTTGTTCTACTCTTGGCCAAGAAAAGAAGCGATTTGCAATGTCAATCGTATAACCACAGCTTTTAAAACATCTGATTATTGGTTTAGCCTAGTGTATTCCCTTATTTTCTTCCTACTTACACGGAACTAAATAATAAGAACATTGTGCTAATGAGTAACAAGGTGCAGAGGGAAGAAGAATCTTATGTATGAAGTTTGTAGAACAGCTAGAGAAAGTCATGTGAGTGTAACACATCAGATTTTTAAACATTTGACTGTCGCCTGGTGTATTCCCTGAACTAAGTAAAATACCTTTTCTGCTAGGTTTTTATCTCGAATAGTATAAAATAGAAGAACAAGCGTGTTAACAATAATTTGTTACAGAGATGTAGAGCAAGAAATGTGAATGGAACACATCAGATGTTTTTTTTTTTTACAAGCATTCGGATCAGTGGCCTTGTAGAATCGCTCGTCTTGAGGTTTCTCCAACCTGAGAATGGTGTTTTGCAGCGTGACATCTGTTTCATTACTATGGATAATATCGCCTCATTTATCACTCAGTTCTGCGTGCTCAAACAGATGTTTGTCTCAATATGTTCAACACGATAATACACGCAAGCTCTTGCTCGCGCGTGATAATGCAACTGTTTCTTCTGGTGTTATAAGTGTTTCCCACTTATGCCATGATACTTACCAAACAAACTACAAAATCATATCTTATCAAACACGCCTTATCCTGAGAAGGCGAATGTAGGCTAGTGTTGAGTTCTCTGGACCCCGGGCTCACTTGAGCATCGTTTCACTTTTTTTACCTTTTCTACACGTGTTATTTACACAGTGTATGGAGACGCCATTACATTCGTCTCAACAAATCTGAGAACAGCCTCTGAAGACATCTTTATTCTAAATGAACTTTTAGGAATTCTTCATAGCTGCTAAAGCGTAAGAGATACACAAAAACTTACTTAACAAAAATGTAGGGATCGTTAAAACGCAAAATTTATGTTATATACGTATTTTCCGTGGAGTTGATCGTTTTTGAGATATTCCTTGTTATTATTTTCAGTTTTAAAGTACTTATACTTTTTCTGTTACGGGCATTTTGTCAACTCCTAGCTATACAACAGGGGAATTTTGATCACAAATTTTAAAAGGTTTGACTAGCGTTTTAACCCATGCTACTCCCTTATTTCCCTTCTACTTATAAGGAAGCAAGTAATAAGACAATTTCTGCTAATTACGCCTCGATTAGCATGAAGTTCATGGAAGAATAAGTTTTTAAATAATAATTTTAAACAGAGATGTAGAGAAAGTCATATGAATGGAGCACATCAGATTTTTAGAAAAACTATAACTCAAAAACGAAAAGTATATTAAACATCAAACTTGGTATTTAAGTTTAGTATCTTCCAGGGATGTAACACGAAGATTTTAATCCCCCACCCCAAATGACCATTTATATGGAAAAAAATTCGAAATGTTTTATTTTCTCAAAAATGGCTCTTACGATTTTGATTAAACTACCGCATATTAAAGATATTTACATGGAAAATAAAATGTATATCTTGAATATTAGGAATTTTGCGTAACTGTAAACCATAGGAAATAGACAAACAGGTAAAAGATGTAGATCTCGTTAAAACACAATTTATGTCCTGCACTCTTTTTTCGTGGAATTGGCCATTTTTTGAGATATTTCTTGTTTTTGGTTTCAGTTTTAAAATACGTAAACTTTTCACATACGGGAATTTGTCAACTGCTGCCCACGCAAAGAAACGGATTTTACTCCCTGGCATCTAGCTTTTAAAAGATTTGACTATCGCTATAACCTAGTGTATTCTCTCATTTCCCTTCTACTTATAAGTAAGAACACCATTTCTCTAATGCTTATCTGGATTAGCATGAATTAAACAGCAGAATAAGCTTTTTAACAGTAATTTGCTACGGAGACAGAGAAAGTCATGTGAATACATATGAGTTTTTTTTTTTTTTTTTTTGTAGAGCTGACCGTTTCTAAGACATTCCTTGTTATTGGTTTCAGTTTTAAAATACACTTTTCTCATACGCGGATTTGTGAATTGCTGGCCCCACAAATAAAGAAATGTCAACCCCATAGCACCCAGCTTTTAAAACATTTGGCTATTGCTTTAGCCTACTATATACCCTTATTTCCCACCTACATACAAGGAAGCAAGTAATAAGACTATTTCTGCCAATTTTATCTCGATTAGCATGAAGTAGATACGATTATTAACGACAATTCAGCTTAACTATTAAAGCGCCAATGCAATGGCCGAGATTAGCAATTTCATCCAATCGCGGTCAACTGACTGGAGCGATGTTGTCGAAACATCTTATTGCAGCTGATGTTCATTTCTTTGAAATCTTGTCGCACCTGAAGTTCGTTTGTTTAATCCAGAAGGCAGTGAAGAAAGAAAGGAAAAAAATTGGTAAATAAACATGGTCGAATGCGTCATCTACCATTTGAGAACTAATGTAAGTATTACAGTCTTAACGTGATAAAATCCCCCTTGCTATATATTATAAATTATTAATAGTCTATTTCACTGAATTGTCTTATCAAATACAACTCGTGTTTTCGTCTCTCAGGACAATTGACCACTGTCACTTTGCTCCGGTCGTGAACTATCGAGTATGAAAACACTCGGGGTATGACTATTTTGTTAATGACACGTGATCTAGGAAGTGGCAAATACAGTACACTGGCGCGTGAAATTCCAGCAAATCTCTGCATTTTAATGATCTTTTTATCACAGCCACGTACCATTGTTTTTTTTTTTTAAAGTTATCGCACCCACGTACATTTGTTTACTCTCTAAACTATAGTATCAGTGTGCAGTGATACTCCCGTACATATTGGCGGAAGTTCCAAAACGTCTTGGGGAAAGGTCTATCGCTGAAATAGACATATTAATTGAAAACTCAAAGCCGCAGAAGACTAAAAACAACAGAGAGAGTGTGTGGAACCAGTTCAACGAATTCTGTAAGCAACGAGGTCGTGATGGACATCAAGTTACAGTGCTTTCGTGCAAATATACGTCAATACAATACGTCATTGTTATTTTATGCACGAAATAGCTCGAGCTACAACTTTTCTCTGGCTAAATTTACCGATAGTTTTTACTTTCTCTACACGTACCCTGTACATAGTGTGTAGAGAAGTTATTGTATTCCACCCAAAAATTCGATACCGAAATTTCACCGGAAATACATGTTTTGGGTCTCCCTGAATCCAAAAAAAAAGAAAGTATTTTTGTAAAAATGACCGTGTGTGTCTGTGGACAGCATAGCTCAACAGCGAAAAGACCGTTAAATACCAAACTTGGTATTTAAGTTTGTTATCTTCAAGAAAATCCTCTACCGCAAACTACCCTTTACATGGAAAAAATTTTTCTCCAAATTAGGTCTTACGATTTTGATTAAAATCTCTTATATTTAAGATATTTACATACCAAATAAAATGTATATCTTGAATTTTCTGGGAATAGCCTCTGAAGACCTCTCCAATCTGGATGATTTTATTGAATTTTGAATAAATGGTCAACCGTAAGAAATACACAAAAACTTACTAAACAAAAAAATGTAGATCACGATAAAACACAGAATTTATGTGGAGTTGATAGATTTTTAGATATTCCTTGTTTTTAGTTTCAGCTTTAAAAAATGTATACTTTTCTCATACAGGAATTTTATCAAATGCTGTCCATACAAACAAACGAACGTCAGTCACATAGCAACCAACTTTTGATATCACTTTAACCTATGGTACTCCCATGTTTCGCTTCTACTTACAAGAAAGCAAGTAAAAATACAATTTTTTTCTCAATTAGCATGAAGTAAATAGAAGCATAAGCTTTTAAACAATAACTTGTTGCAGAGATGTAGAGAAAGTCACAGCTTTTTTTTTTTTTTTCAAACAGGTAATATTTAAAATGCATAAGTGACAAAGTGTGCCTTGTGCGTTTTGACAGTACAGTGGCGCCAAGAAGCTGAGAGACCTTGCGGGTGACCTTGTTACCTTGACACATCTGAAATACCACCACCGCCACCTAGGTACCCACATCGACTCGGGCAGGCTGCGGACATGGGACACGAAGCGGAAAACATTGGGAAATGCTGCATGACCCACTTTTCTTACTTTCAAAAGGTAGGCAGGCGGCTTCGCTCGGGGCAGTTTGCCGGTAATTTTCACTCTTGCGCTTGCAGAAGCATTTGGGAATCACTGAACCGTTCACAACGAGTGAAATCTGCTCCTCGTTACGTGTACCTTCCATGGCCTCCTGTAGCCGGAAACAAACCTAAGTCATCACCTTTTTTGCTTTCTCTACACATACTAGACATGCTTTAGTGTCCCCTGTATAAAAAAGCAGTTTTAGAAAAAGGTCCGTGTGTATGTGTCCCTGTGTCTGTGAACACGATAACTCAAAAATGAAAAGTCTGCAAAATACCAAACTTGGTATTTAAGATTAGTATATTCCAAGGATGAGACACGGAGATTTTGAAAAACATACCCCAAACCCAAACTACCCTTTACATCGAAAAATGTTCGAAAATTTTGATTTTCTGAAAAATGACTTTAGTGATTTTGATTAAAATACTGTATATTAAAGATATTTACACGTCAAATAAAATGTATATCTTGAATTTTCTGGAAATAGCCTCTGAAGACCTCTTTATTCCGGATGAATTTTCCTGGGTTTTTCATAGCTAGTAAACGGTAAGAGATAGACAAAAACTTACTAAACAAAAAATGTAGATCTCATTGAAACACACAATTTATGTTACATACACTTTTTCCTGGAATTAACCGTTTTACAGTTATTCCTTGTCATTAGTTTCAGTTTTAAAATGCTAAAAACGTTTCTCACACTGGACATTTTCAACTCCTAGCCACGCAAAGAAACGGATTTTAAACCCATAGCTGCCACATTTTGAAACATTTGACTGTCGGTTTAGCCTAGTAATGAAAGCTTCTGTTAATGTTTATCTGGATTAGCATGAAGTAGATGGAAGAATAAGCATAAAGAATAATTTGTTACAGAGATGTAGAGAAAGTCATGTGAATGGAAACATCAGATTTTTCTGTCGTTATATCTGAACATAAAAAAGCTCATTACTAGTAAAAATGTTGATGGATTCCATTCACATTATTTTCTCTACTGTTCTGCAAACAAACTTTTCTTACAATAGATTATTCTTCTACAAAATACCTATCAAGATATTCATTAGCAGAAACGGTGTTATTACTTACTTCCTTGTAAGTAGAAGAGAAATAAAGGAGTACATAGGATACATCCACAGTCAATTCCTTTAAATGCTTCCGCTCTGCGAGTGTCTGAAATTCATTCGCTTTCCGTGGCCAGGAGTAAAACAAAACAAAAAACAAAAACATAAATCTGATATGTTCCAATCACATGACTTTCTCTACATCTCTGTAACAAATTATTGTTGTTAACAGGCTATTTGTTCTATTTACTTAATGCTAATCGAAAAAAAATTAGCAGAAATGGTCTTATTACTTACTTCCTTGTAAATAGAAGCGAAATAAGGGAGTACTATAGGTTAAGGTGATAATCAAAAGCTGGTTGCTATGTGACTGAAGTTGCTTTATTTGTATGGACAGGAGTTGACAAAGTCCTGTGTGAGAAAAGTATAATTTTTTAAAGCTGAAACCAAAAACAAGGAATATCTCAAAAACGGTCAACTCCAAGAAAAAAATTCATATCACATAAATTAGGTGTTTTAAAGTGCTTTACATTTTTGGTGCGGTAAGTTTTTTTTTCATTTCTTACGGTTTAGCAGTTATGCAAAATTCCGTAAAATTCGTCCAGAATAAAGTAGTCTTCAGAGACTATTCCCAGAAAATTCAAGATACACATTTTATTTGTCAGGTAAATATCTTTAATATATGATATTTTAATCAAAATCGTTAGAGCCATTTTTAAGAAAATCAAAATTTTTGAAAAAAGTTCCTTGTAAAGGGTAGTTTGGTGTAGGGGGATTTTTCTCAAAATCTTCGAGTCGCATCCCTGGAAGATACTAAACTTAAATAACAAGTTTGATATTTCACCGACTTTTCGTTTTTGAGTTATCGTGTTCACAGGCACACGGACACACTGACACACGGACACACACACACACACGGACCTTTAGGTGAAAATGCTTTTTATGGATACAGGGGACACTAAAACATGTATTTCCATTGACATCTCGCAATCGAATTTTTGGGTGGAGTGCAATACCTTCTGTATAAACTATGTACATAGTTCTGTAGAGAAAGTAAATATATGAAACGGATCAGGGCTTCCCGTTTGAGAAAATTTAAAGAATTTTAAAATTGAAACCAATAACACGGAATAACTGTGAAATGGTTAACTCTATGAAAACAAAAGTCTGATGTGTTCCATTCACATGATTTTCTCTACATTTCTGCAAAAATATTATTAAAATGCTTATGCTTCTATTTACTTCATGCTAATCGATAAAAAATTAGCAGAAATAGTCTTATTACTTGCTTCCTTGTAAGTAAAAGCGAAACAAGGGAGTACCATAGGTTAGAGTGATAGTCAAAAGCTGGTTGCTATGTGACTGAAGTTCCTTTGTTTGTATGGACAGCAGTTGACACATTCCTGTATGAGAAAAATATAAGTTTTTCAAAGCTGAAACCAAAAACAAAGAATATCTCAAAAACGATCAACTCCACGAAAAAATGTATATTACATATACTGTGTGCTTTAACGTGGTCTAAATTTTTTGTGTGGTAAGTTTTTGTCCATCTCTTACGATTTAGCAGTTATGCAAAACTCCTTAAAATTCATCCGGAATAAAGTAGTTTTCAAGGGCTATTCCCAGAAAATTTATGATATACATTTCATTTGCCAGGTAACTATCTTTAATATACGACATTTTAATCAAAATCGTTAGCCATTTTTTATAAAATCAAAAGTTTAGAAAATGCTGCATATAAAGTGTATTTGGGAGTGGGGGATTATCTGGAAAATCTTTGTATCGCATCCTTGGAAGATACCAAACCTAAATACCTAGTTTGGTATTTAACTGTCTTTTCATTTTTGAGCTATGCTGTCCACAGACACACATGCATACATACATACATACATACATACATACATACATACATACATACATACATACATACATACATACATACATACATACATACATACATACATACATACATACATACATACATACATACATACATACATACATACATACATACATACATACATACATACATACATACATACATACATACATACATACATACATACATACATACATACATACATACATACATACATACATACATACATACATACATACATACATACATACATACATACATACATACATACATACATACATACATACATACATACATACATACATACATACATACATACATACATACATACATACATACATACATACATACATACATACATACATACATACATACATACATACATACATACATACATACATACATACATACATACATACATACATACATACATACATACATACATACATACATACATACATACATACATACATACATACATACATACATACATACATACATACATACATACATACATACATACATACATACATACATACATACATACATACATACATACATACATACATACATACATACATACATACATACATACATACATACATACATACATACATACATACATACATACATACATACATACATACATACATACATACATACATACATACATACATACATACATACATACATACATACATACATACATACATACATACATACATACATACATACATACATACATACATACATACATACATACATACATACATACATACATACATACATACATACATACATACATACATACATACATACATACATACATACATACATACATACATACATACATACATACATACATACATACATACATACATACATACATACATACATACATACATACATACATACATACATACATACATACATACATACATACATACATACATACATACATACATACATACATACATACATACATACATACATACATACATACATACATACATACATACATACATACATACATACATACATACATACATACACAGATAGACAGACACACACACGGACATTTTTCTAAAAATAATTTTTTTATTCAGGGGTCTCAAAATATGTATTTCCGGCGAAATCTCGGGATCGAATTTTTGGGTGCATTACAATACCTTCTCTATACAGGAACATAGTACGTGTAAAGAAAGTATATGACCTAAATTTTGTAACGAAGTCTACATTTTTTGTGTAGTAAGTTTTTGTCTATCTCTTACGGTTTATCAGTTATCCAAAATTCATCCAATCAGAATGAACAGGCTCAGGCATTTCGTCTGGGACAGGAAATCGGGAGGTTGAGGTTCGCTCCCCGTTGACCGCGCACTCTGGCCCTGGGTTTTTCCATGGTTGGGCCGCTTAGGCGAATGCTGGGTGACTGTAAATCTCTCACAGTTCCTTTCTCTTTCATTCCTTCATTTCAGTTCCCTTCCTCATATCCCAGGTCGGCGCAGATGATTTGCAGGAAGTAAGTAGTTAAAACAATTTCTGCTAATGTTTATCTCGATTATCCTAAAGAAGATAGAAAAACAATCTGATGTGTTACACTCACATGACTTTCTCTAGCTGCTCTACAAAACTTATACAAAAGATTATTCTTCTTTGTACACAATGCTAATCAAGATAAATTTTATTACTTAGTTCTTTGTAAGTAGAAGGGAATAAGGGAATGCACTATGCTAAAGTGATTGTCAAATGTTTTAAAAGGTATCGTTATGCGATTGTCATTGCAAATCACTTCTTTGCTTGGCCAAGAGTAGAACAAAAGGAAAAGAGACACTTCCTGTGTGAGAAAAATTTAAGTACTTCACAATTGAAACCAATAACAAGGAATATCTCGAAAAGGGTTACCTCCACAACAAAAACTTGAAGGACAAAAACTGTGTGTTTGGTCATGCGGTACCCTTTTTTGTATCTCTTACGGTTTAGCAGTTAAGCAACATTCAGCAAAATTCATCCAGAATAAAGAGGTCTTCAGAGGTTGTTCCCAAAAAATTCGAGATATACATTTTATTTCGGACATAAATAGCTTAAAATACGGGATTTTAATCAAAATCGTTAGAGCCATTTTTAAGAAAATCAAAATTTTCGAATTTTTTTTTAGTTTGTGGTGGGGGGATATTTTTTTTTTTTTTTAATATCTTCGTGTCGCATCCTTGGAAGATACTAAACCTAAATACCAAGTTTGGTATTTAACGGCCTTTTTGTTTTGGGGCTATGCTGTCCACAGGCACACACACATATAATAAGCTATTTAGCAATGAATTGGGGAAGACAATTTTCTTTTACCAGGATCATTCCTTATCCCCAAATGAATCTGGAAGTATGAATGTGAGAGTGAATTGTCCCTATTGAATGTATAAAATTATTTATACACACACACTCTGCACTGTCGCTTCGCTTGAATCACTTTTCTTCGACGGATGTTCATGAACTGTGCCATTTTGTGTGATAAAACAACGGTTAAGACTTCCCTAGTAGGTACGAGTTAAGTCACCTACTGAGGTAACTTGCAAAAAGTAAAGATTAATCTACAAGACAAGCTTTTGCTTGTTTTATCCATTGGATTTACACTTAAAATCAAGGCACTGCTGGAAAATGCATGCTAAAGCTAGGCAGCTAGTTGGCTCCATAGCAAACACTAGATTTAAGTCAAGTTGAAGCTGTTTAATGCATTAGAAGCCAAGACTACGCTTGAAAATTAGCACGGTAAAGCTTATGCTTGACTTTATGCATACCAGCAAATGAGTGTGTTTAAAAGTAAACACCGAAAAACTAATGTTAAGAAACCTACAGTTCAGCGAAATAAACACCAGCAGTTGTTTCTTAAGTCAAAGCCCCCGATATGATCATACAAATTAAAGGGGGCTATACAAATTAAATAATAAAAAAATAATAATAAAAATAATTTGTTACAGCGATGTAGAGAAAGTCATGTGAATGTATGTAACACATCAGATTTTTAGTTATGTTGTTCACAGACACACACGTACACGGACATGCGCACATACTCATACCTGGACCTTGGATTTAATTTCAATATCTTACGAGGATGCGTCACGATGGAATTCAAAAAAATCCTCCCACCCTAAACTACCTATTACATGGAAGACTTTTCAAAATTTTCTCAAAAATGGCTATAACGATTTTGATTAAAACCCTGTATATTAAAGATATTTACATGACAAATGAAATGAATCTGTTAAATTGCGTTTAAATAGCCTTTGAGGTCCTCTTTATTCTGAATTGCTTTTGCATAGCTGTTAAACCATTAGGAATAAACAATATATTATTGCGAAATAATGTATACCTCGTCAAAACATAGAATTTATATAAAAAATGTTTATTGTGGAGCTACTCATTTCCAAGATATTGCGTGTAATTGCTTTCAGTTATCCAATATCTATATTTTTCTCAAATGGGAAATAGTTATTCAGATTTTGTCACCGTTGTCAAGTAAATTAAAAGGAATTTCAAAGTCATCATATTATTGACCGGCCTTTAATAGATTTAACTATCGTTGTAATTTTTAACGTTCGCTTTTACTACTTGTGGCACCGCAGGCAATGGCACTGTGATACATGGAATGAAGCTACCGGTGGAATGCGATGGCGGGAGAAACCGGAGAACCCGGAGAAAACCCGCCAATGCGCCTCTTTGTCCACCACAAATCTCACTTGCGGTAGCTTAGGATGGAACCCGGGCCGTCTAGGTGAGGGGCGAGTGGTTTAACTACTCGGCCATGGCGCTGCCTGTATCGCTTTAGCTATTCTCCTTATTCCTCCTGTGCAAGGAAGTAAGTAATATAATCATTTCTGCGAATGTTTATCTTGATAGGCGTGAAGTAGATGGAAGATTGAGTTGTTTTTTTTATGCTCGACCTTGCTTAACTGTAGTATTTATATGTCTAGTAGCTGCACTTTAATAAACCTCATTAAAGTACACCTCTTCATTAAAGTACAGCTTTCCACCAATCCACATTTAATAATCAATATTTTCGCGTCTGCGCACATCTCGTAACGCTACCAGGCACGTAATACTGCTATTGAAAGCGCAACTATGGATTAATCATAAATCGAAGAAAGTCGTGTAAATTGAACGCATCAGATTTTATTTTCTTTCTTGGCTTTTCGTTGTCAGTAACCTTTTATCCAACATAATACATTTCTATTACATTCACATACACTCATTCCATCTCTCTCATATTCTACACTCTAGGGACGATGAGGATTATCCTAGTTAAACAGAGTTCCCTTTGCTGTAATCGAACCCGAGACCTCTGGATTTATAAGTTGACATGTTAACCACCAGACCACAAGGCAGTCCTTCATTTGCCCGTGAGATGTTTTAGATGGGTTGAAGCAAAGCCAGTTTGTACAGTTGAAGGTGGCCATGACTTAGAATAGGGTCTGTTGATTCCTTCCTATCAGACGAATCCAGTGTAATGTCACTCAACACTTAAATCTTCATTATAAAAACTTGCCTCGTTTTCCACCCATTCACATGACTCACTCGCTCTAGGAGGGAGCGGCTCTCTGATTGGTGCAAATTAAAAAAGGTAGGGGGACCGTAACTTGAGTCTGCTGCTGCAAGGGTACTTTAATGTATCCCAACTGTACTCTTGCTGTACTTTTTTCGGCTTAGAACATGCATTGTGGTTCACAAAATAATATCGAGCCAAAATATATTTTGGAAATAGTCGTTACTTATCAGCATAGTTTTTATTTTAGTTGATTTTACTTTCTCTACACCTACCATATGCATAATGTATAGAGAATGTATTGCATTGCACTCAAAAATTCGATACCGAGGTTTTACTGGACATACATGTTTTGGGACCCCTGAATCCAAAAAATCATTTTTAGAAACAAGGTCTATGTATGTGCCTTCGGGATGCACAGATAAAAAAAAAGTCAGTTAAATACCAAACTTGATATTTAAGTTCAGTTTCTATTAAAGATGCGACATGAAGGTTTTCAATAAATTCCCCCCCTCCTTTAACTACATTTTACATCACAAAAAATCGAAAATGTTCATTTTCTCAAAAATGGCTCTAACGATTTTGAGTAAAATCTCTTATATTGAGGATATTTACATGGCAAATAAAATACATGTGTTGAATTTTCTGGGAATATCTTTTAAGGACCCCTTTATTCTGAATGTTTTCTTTTAATATTGCATAATTAGTGAACCGTAAGGGATAGGCAAAAACTTGTTTAACAGCAACTGTAAAGCTCGTTAAAATACACCATTTATGTTATATACATTTTTTTCGTGGAGTTGACCGTTTTTGAGATATTCTTTATTAGTGGTTTCAGTTTTAAGATATTCTTTTTTCATATGGGAATTCGTCAACTCTTGACCTTACAAAGGAAATTCAATCAAATAGCAACCAGCGTTTAAAAGATTTGACTAGCGCTTTAACCAAATTAGGTAATAAGATGCAGAGAAAGTCATGTGAATGGAAGACATGAGGGTTTTTCGGCTTAGAATATGCATTGTGGTTCACAAAACAATAGCAGCCAAAACATATTTTGGAAATAGTTGTTACTCATCAGTATAGTGTTTATTTTAGTTGTTTTTTATCTCTGTCACTTACGCAAATTATTGTATTCCTTCTAGAATTTCGATATCGGAATTGCACCGTTTACACGCTTTTTAAGGGCACCCGAATAAAAAGAAATCTGATATGTTCCATTCGCGTCATTTTCTCTACATCTCTGTAACACTGTTTTGTTAAAAAGGATATTATTCTATCAACTCCATACTAATTGAGATGAACATTAGCTGAAGATGTCTTATTACTTGTAAGTATAAAGGAAATAAGTGAATTCACCAGGCTAAAGCATTAGTCAAATCATTTTATGATGGTTGCCATGTCGTTGAAATCTGTTTATTTTGGATTGCCAGAAGTTGACCAATAAGTATTTTAAACCGAAACCAATAGCAAGGAATGTGTCCACGAAAAATGTGTATGACACAAATTGTGTGTTTTAACGAAATCTACATGTTTTGTGTAGTAGGTTTTTGTCTAATTTTTAGGGTTTACCAGTTATGCAAAATTCATCCAGAATGGACAGGTCTTTAAAAGCCATTTTTAGAAAGGACAATATATACATTTTGGTTGTGATGTTAAATATGTTTAGTATATGGTATTGTAATCAAAATTGTTATCTAGCCATTTTTCAGAAAGTAAAATTTTTCAAAATAAAAAAAAAAAACATTTAAAGGGTTGTTTGGGATTGGGGGATTTTCTTGAAAATCTGTGTCGCATCCTTGAAAGATAGCAAATTTAAATACCAAATTTGGTATTTAAAGGTATTTTAGTTTTTGAGCTATGCTGCATCCCCAACACACAGCTATACACACACGTACTCTTTTCTAAAAAGCTTCTTTTTTTTTTTTAGAATTTTTGAATGGTATACAATATTTTCCCTGTACACTTAGATACTACGAGTAGAGAAAATAAAAATATATTAAAAGAAATCTGTGTATATGTCAGCAGCAAATGTCGTATGAATACCAAACTTGGTACTCAAGTTCAACACGTTCCTAACGAGCGACATGATTTTCAAGCAAGTTCTTCCACCACAAATTATCCTTTACAAAACAGTTTGTACTAAAATGTCAAAATGTTTAAGAAATTTACATGAGATAAACCAAAAGAGATAGAGAAAAACAACTACTTAAAAAATCTGATGTGTTGCTATCACATGGCCTTCTCTAGCAGTTCCACAAACAAACTATTCATATAAAACATTACTCTTTTATCTATTTTAAGTATAAGATAAATGAAGTAATACACTAGGTTATAGCGATAGTCAAATCTTTTAAACGCTGATCGCTATGTGAAACAATTGACCTCGGTTATCGTTGCCTGCCAAGAATAAAACAACAAATAGATGAAACTAAAGATGACTTCCTGTTTGAGAAAACTTTCAGTGAATTAAAATTGAAACCAATAACAAAGGATATCTTGGAAACGGATAACTCTACAAAAATTGTGTGTTTTAACAGTTTCTTCATTTCTCTTTTTTGTGTCAACCAGAACGCAGAGGTGGTCTAAAACTATTCCCAGAAAATTCAAGCTATACGCCTCGTTTGTCATGAAAATATCTTAAACATAATCCATTTTTGATAAAATCAAAAATTTTGAAAAATATTCCATGTAAAGGTAGTTGAGATGGGAAGATTTTCTTGTAAGCCTTTGTGTTGGTATTTAACAGTATTTAACTGGTATTTTTCTATTTTAAAACGTCTGTTTCTAGTGAAACCTCGGTGCCAATTTTTTGCGCGGAATACAATATGTACTTTACATGAAGTACAATAAAAACAAGAAAGAAAGAAAGAAAAAGAAGGCTACTACTTATAATCCAACCTTCGTACAAATAAGTAAGAATTAAATATGAGAAATGAAAGGAAATGTATGTATATATAAATAAAAATAATTCCTTACATTTCCTTATATATACAAATATATATAAATAATTCCTTACATTTCCGTTCATTCCCTATATTAATTTCTATTCATTTGTACGATGGTTGGAGCATAAGTGGTAGCTTTCTTTTTCTTTCTTTCTTTCTTCTCTCTCTCTCTCTCTCTCTCTCTCTATATATATATATATATATATATATATAAACTTGTATATGAGTGGTAAAGTGCCACTCATATTTACCTGCATAAAATAAATTAATAAACATAAAAAACTAAGCGATTGTGAGTAGAGAAAGTATGTGAATGTAGTAGTTACATTAGCTTTTTTGACACGCTGGAGACAAACTCCCACAAATAAGAACGTCTAGGATGGTGCAGTTGAGGGAAAATTGGGTTTGACTGGCAACTACTTTCGAAACTCAAGTTTCATCAGAGCCCTTACGGCAGTAACAGGTTCACTGTTGATAAAAAAAAACTTAGCAAGATAAATTGCTTTAACTTTTTTTTTTTACGGGGCGTTATAGTAAATCGAGTTGTCAGGCTGCACACAACGCTTGGAGCGATCATGTCCGTGGAAAAACTTGTCAGCACAAATTTCTGTGAAACGCTCTTAAAAATACATCAAGAGACAGTTGCACAATAGGTTCATCTCTTCTGTGCTCGGATATGTACACACACTGGCAAACAACATTGTCGCTGCAACTGTAGAAAATCTGATGTGTTCCATTCGCATGACTTTCTTTACATCTCTGTTACAAAGTATTATTAAAAAGCTAACTCTTCTATCTACTTCATGCTAATCTAGATAAACATTTGCAGAAACTATCATTTTACTTGCTTCCTTGTAAGTAGGAGAGAAATAAGGGAATACAGCGAAAGTCAAATGGTTTAAAAGCTGGTTGCTATGTGTCCTTTATTTGTATGGAGGCGTTGACAAATTCCCGAATGAGAAAAGTAAAAGTATTTTAAAGCTGAAACCAATAACAAGGAATATCTCAAAAAACGATCATCTCCACGAAAAAAATGTATATAGCATAAATTGTGTGTTTTAACGAGCTCTACATTTTCTGTAAGTTAGCTTTTGTCTATCTCTTACGGTTTACCAGTTATGCAAAATTCCGCGAAATTCATCCACAATGAAGTGGTCATTAGAGACTTTTACCAGAAAATTCATGATGTACACTTTATTTGTCATGTAACTGTCTTTCATATAGATATTTTAATAAATATCGTTAGAGCCATTTTTGAAAAAACTAAACATTTTGAAAATTGTACCTTCTAAAGGATAGTTGGGGTGGAGGGATTTTCTTAAAAATCTCCGTGTCGCTTCCTTGGGAGATACTGAATTTAAATACGGACCTTTCGTTTTTAACTACGCTGCCCACAGACACACACACAAACGGACATTTTTCTAAAAATGCTTTCTTTGGGTTCAAGGAGTCTCAAAACATTTATTTCTGGAGAAATCTCTGTATCAAAGTTTTGGGTGCAATATATATACACGCGTAGAGAAAGTAAAAATCAGCGCAGAAGGTGATTTTCACGGTTCGTCGGAAAACATTTTAAAAGCAGTTCTAGATGCAACTATTAATATACCTACTTCCAGAAATGTCAAGGAAACTTAACGTCCTTTAACCTGCTTCGTCATATTGGACGATGAATGAAATTGATGAAATGGTGTTCAAATGATCTCGGGGTCCATATAGCTTAAAGTTACTCGACATTCATCTTCTCAGGATAAGGGTGAGTTGCTGAAGAGCAGATAAGTCAAAAGATCAAGCGACCAGCACCTCCATCTTCGGCATGGTGGTGGCTGACGGTTGTCTATTCTTCCTGGTCCCTCAGCTTGAGCATCACTTTATTAAAGTGAAATTTAACAAATTATAGGAACTTTTTAAAATAAAGATATTTTTCCAAGTGATGAGTTTTCGTGTGATTGACAATAGATTTTGTAATCTAATGTTGTATTTGTCTGTCCGAAAATGGTATGCTACTGCTGATTTGTCAATTTGTTTAAATTTAATGTTTCTTTTATTCTCTTTCAATCTGACATTCATGTTCTTTTTGGTTATTCCTACATATGATACCGCAAGATTGAAACTCTTCCGGCCACTTGGTTAAACAGAAAATCGGAAGGAATCACTAATATTCTTTTTATAATCAAGTGATTGTAAGATAGTATTATAGAACTAATTCTATTATTAAATTCAGTTTAATTAACTTTAAAAACTTAAGATCTATTACAGTCATCACATTCAATTTAATAAATGCCAGAATTCAGATCATAGGGTAAGGTGTTCTTCAGTGGCTCCTTTCCTCAAGCTGAGGAAGCAGGAAAGTGGAAGGCCGTCGGTTGCCGCCAGGCTGAGGATGAGCACAAACTCACCCTAACTCACCTCACTCCTGTTGATTTTGAGGCAGAAACGCTACCCCCACACCACCCAGGTGGGCTCGCTGAATACTGTAATAGTAGATAAAAGTGTCTTAAATATTTTTAAATAAAGCGTCATTATCATGTTGGCGAGATAGAGGATTTAGCAATAAAACTCCATAATTTTGGTCTATGCATCACAGCATTGACTTAAACTTGATCCTCATATAAGAGAAACGCCCAAGTTAAGGAGCGACCCATTGCACTTGCACCTCTAAAGAAAACAAAAGTGGTATACGCAACGGTTGACGAAACACGGCTGTCTGTGTGGTAACGTTTCCATGTCGGTCGTGCGGGTGTTTGACCCACTTCTGCCAGCAACGGTACGCTTGGTCCAATTCCTGTCCCGCACAAAACTACCGGAGTCTCCGCTGTGTTGGCTTTTCGCTATCTCTTCATTGCAACGCTGTCAATGAAGCACTAATTCGAAATCTTAAGTCGATCGTGGGTTCGAGTCCCGCCTTGGGAATGGGTGTTTTATGTTTGCGTTTATATGTGTGTGTAAAAAGAAGAAAACAGAAATTCAGTAACCATACAGTAAACAAAGTGAAACAATTAAGTAAATAAAAGTAGGGTATACAGCGCCGGAGTCCCGACCAGACTCTGGAACTGTATTTAAAAAAAGAAAAGGTCACCCATTAAACTCAGAGTTCCAATATTTACAACTTAGCCGTTTCCAGCCCAAAGGTGCCATATGATATTACCGCGTGTAATTGTTTTTCGAGGTACATAGGCAAATATCTGATGTATTCCATTCACACGACTTTCTCTACATTGCTGCAACAAATTACTGTTAAAAATCTTATTCTTATATATATATATATATATATATATATATATATATACTTCTATAGTACTTTATGATATTTGAGATAAACATTAGCAGAAACTGTCTTAATAACTTGCTTCCTTGTAAGTAGAAAAAAAAAAAAAAAAAAAAAAAAAAGGAAATACACTAGGCTAAAACTATATTCAAATATTTTAAAAGCTGGTTGCCATATGGTTGAAATCCGTTTTTTTTTTTTTATTTTGTATTGCCAGGAATTTACAACTTTCCGTGTGAGAAAAGTTTTGAGTATTTTAAATCTGAAACAAATAGCTTGAAATATCTCAGAAATGGTCAATTCCACGAAAAACACGTATGTAACATAAAATGTGTGTTTCAACGAGATCTACATTTTTTGTGTAGTAAGTTTTTGTCTATCTCTTATGGTTTACCGGTTACGTAAAATTGGGCAAAATCCATTCAGAATAAAGGCGCCTTTAGAGGCTATTCCCAGAAAATTCATGATATACATTTTATTTTCCATATAAATATAGGTATTTAATATACGGTATTTTAATCAAAATCATTAGTCATTTTTTGATAAAATCGAAATTTTCGAAAATTTTTCATGTAAAGGGTAATTTGGGGTGGGCGATTTTTCTCGAAATCGTGTTGCGTCCTAGGATGATACCAATCTTAAATACTAAATTTGGAATTTTACCGACTTTTCGTTTTTGAGTTTCGTATTCACAGACACACGGACACACACACACACACACATTATGTACATAGTACGTGTAGAGAAAATAATAGCCTTTTGTAAGAAGACTTTCTGCAGAACAGACAGAGAAAATCATGTGAATGGAATACATAAGATTTTATTTTTATATTCACTTCCGTCTTCATGATGTGTAGCTGAAGGGTTCATTTTCTTGACGCGTTTGAAGTGTTGACTTCAATCTCGTCAAGCACCTGCGTGTAGGACATTAAACACGTTCTTGTCTTCATTAACCAAAGTACTTAGATGGGTTTGCAGAGCAAGTAATCCCTTACCCAACAGAAGTTGCTTATCTCCCTTGTCAAAATGGAATTAAAATGGGCGGGGTGCGCCCAAAAAGCCGCGCGCGCGCGACCCACTTCGCCGTCCCTTTCACTCGCTTAATTTGATATAACTTCACGGTTCTGCGTGCTTTCTCTCGCCGAGATGTGGATGGTATTTAATCATCGGCGTGCATGCAATTCCAGTTGGGTAACACGCATGCGCTAACACCCAGCCAACTACGACAAAACAAACAATATGATCGTGTTCGATTTGTACTCACTACAAAGCAAATCACTTGAAAGGAAAACCAAATGCCCGAGAGCAGCTAAATTCATGATTGTGACGTCAGCACTGAAGTAAAGCGTGAATACAACCTAAAACACATTGTTTTCTCGGTTTCTTAGCTTTAAAAATAGGATAGGTCCTTTTCGGAAGGGAGGAATTTTTTTATAGTGTTTAACGCCCGCTTTTACTACAAATGGCACCGCAGGTGATGCCGAGTATGATGTACGGAATGAAAATGGAGCACCGGTGGAATGCAAAGACGGGGGAACCAGAGAAAACCCTCTTCTGCGCCGCTTTGTCCACCACAAATCCTACATGCGGTGGCTTGGGATCGAACTCGGTCGGATCACCTAGGTGAGAGGCAAGTAGTCTAACCACTGTGTGTCCACGAAGAGGGGAATGGAGTAAAAGGAAACATCGGGCGATCGGAACCAGGAGTGACGAAACAACAGTGACACGTTCTCTAAGATTTCCAGATTGAGACATCCCGGTAGTTTAACAGGCAAACCTGAAGAGAGGGGTGGCTTAGAAGGTCCAATCCTGTTATAATTTGAACTCCTAAACATAAACCTAGGAGAGAACGAAACTTTCATTATGAAGTGGAGAAGTAAGCTGAATTTAAGCTTAACCACAGATTTACACCTATTATATTTCAATCTACTTCAGCTAATAATTTTATTAGTTGTCAAAGGGGCAGTTCACAAACAGTATCCTTTTCCCCCACCAGATTGTTCCACATCAACATCGCCGACACTTCCAGCTCTGAAACAGAGCAAACGGAGTGAAGAATGAATGAAATAATTAATGGAACCATATGGAGGTCTAGGAATTTCGGGGGATGAGAGAAACTCCAGTAATCTCCTGACGACCAGGGAAACCCCGGCAAAACACGTAGTCGGACTGGGCGGTCGGGAATCGAATTTGTCACCTCCCAACTGGAGTCGCACGCGTTATTTACAGTAAGTAGAGGAAATATTGCATTCCACCAAAAATTCGATACCGAAACCCCACCAGTACCTACCCCAACAATACCTTCTCTAGCCCGTATATACAATGTACAGAATGGGTAGAGAAGGTATTGTATTCCATCAAAAATTCAATGTCGAAATTTCACCGGAAGTATATGTTTTGAAGTCCCCCGTGTCTGAAAAAAACTCATTTTTAGAAAAAGGTCCGTGTGTGTCTGTGGATAGCATAACTGAAAAATAAAAAGTCCGTTACTAAGTATTTAAGTTTAATATCTCCCAAGGATGCGACACGAAGATTTTCAGGAAAACTCCTCCATCCCCAACTACTTTTTACATGGAAAAATTTTCGAAAACTTTTATTTTATGAAAATGGCTCTAACGATTTTGATTAAAATATCGTATATTAAAGATATTTGCATAGCAAATGATATGTATACCTTGAGTTTTCTGAAAATAGTATCTGAAGAGCTCTTTATTCTGGATGAATTTGGCTGAATTTTGACACAAAAATTGTTTTTAACGGAATTTTCGTTTTTGAGCTATGCTACTCACAGACACACACACACACACACACACACACACACACACACACGGACATGTTTCTAAAAATGCTTTATTTTGGATTCAGCGGGTCTCAATACATGTATTTCCGGTGAAAACTCGCTATCGAATTTTTGGGTACATTACAGTACCTTCTCTAAATGTACACTATGTACATAGTACGTGTAGAGAAAGTAATAAAAACAATAATAATAGTAATTCGGTATAAAGGCTTCTGATACAATATAACGTATTTTTCAGCCCCGTTGCAATGTTTCCGTGTTGGTGTGTTAATCGTAATTATTAGTCATGTTCCATTGTTTTCTCTTCTTTGTTATCGCTCTTATCAGATTCTCCACTTTCACCAAAAGCGTGTATGTGATTACGTGAGTAGTATAGAGAGGGTAACAGGCGTGAGTTTGTCTTACTTAATCTTTACCCGTAAGAGAATGGTTGGTTGCGTTAGTTGTACATGCTAAGACTAAAAACGTAATCTTATTTACCTTAATAATAACTATTAGGTATTATTTTTGTATTTATACACAGAATATTAATGTTTTCACATCTTTCTGAGCCTAAATATTTTTACTTGCTCTAACTTACATAGTACATAAGTAGAAAAGATATTGCATTCCTGCCAAAAATTCGAGACCGATATTTCACCGGAAATACACTTTTTAGGTCTCCTATTCTCAAGTAGAAATAGACGCTACAGGCTGGCCTTAAATTCCATTCTCTTCCTATGCCTTCGTGAGAATTAACTGAAAATCGACAGGACCTAAATATTTGCAAAGTATTGTGCTATTTGAACCACTAACAACAAATACCTCGGAGATGGCTTATGCCACAATAAGAATATTGGAATGAATTGTGTGTTTTAAAGATCTCTACATTTTTTCTGTCAGTTAACAATATTTTACAAAATTTCTTTCGAATAAAGTGGTCTTCAGAGACTATTACCAGAAAATTCAAGGTATACATTTATTTGTCATAAACTACATTCATACAATGTATTAAATATAATATTAAAACTAGTATTTTAATGTATTTTGGGAGAATTTAATTTCGCCAACATTTACAAAACAGGAGATGATTTTCAGAGCAGCCATTTTTATAACAGCTGAACTGAGGTTAGGCTTAACCTCTTTTTCTTCGCTCTCTGTCTGTGTTCGTGTGTACATTTAAAAATGGGCAAGCTCAAATAAACAGTCAAATTCTTGATTTTATATCTATAATTTGTTATAGATATTTTTCAGATGACATTGCATGAATCTCATTAACAGCTGTATTGTCAATTTCTTCGTCCACTCCATTTCCACGCTACTAAACACGAGTAAGTATGGGTCAGCTATCTACATATCGGACCGAAGTTAGCTAAGTTCGGCGAATATACGAGGGTCGGCTGATAAGTCCCGGGCCTCTTAGTCAAAACAACATTTAAAAAAAAAGTTTGACTTTATTTTTTAACATAATCTCTAGAAAGGCTAATAAATTTGTTATATTGGTGTTCTAATTTAATTAAACCATCTCTGTAGTGCGATTTATCAAGGTCCTCAAAATAGCTGTTTACCGCATTAACGACTTCCTCGTTGCTATGAAATCGTCCTCCAAGACATTTTTTTAGGTTTGGGAACAGGTATTAGTCACTGGGTGCTAGTTCTGACGAACGGGGTGGATGTTCAAGCAATTCCAACTTTAATTCACACATTTTTTCCATTGCACTGACTGAACGATGGGCCGGAGCATTGTCGTGATGAAACTTTCCCCGCCCCCCAAATGAGATCATTTTTTTCACTTCATCACTCAATCGTTGCAGTAAGCTTGCGTAGTAGTCACCAGTGATACTTTTATCCTTTTCCAAGTAATCAATAACAATTATTCCCTGTGCATCCCAGAAAACACTCGCCATAACCTTGTTAGCTGACAAAATTGACTTTGACTTTTTTGGAGTTGTTTCACCTGGCGCAATCCACTGTTTTGACTGTGATTTACTTTCTGGAGTGTAGTGATGTATCCAAGCTTCATCCATGGTAATAAAACGTCTCAAAAAGTCACTGGGAATTTTATGGTAGAGCTCCACATTCTTAACAGAACCAAGTGTTTCTTTGCAACTTTTGATCAGGTGTCAACAAACGCGGCACCGATTTTGCACAGACCTTGTGAAAGCCCCAAACATTACTTAAAATATTACCTGCACGTTCTTTTGATATGCTTACAGCCTCTGCTATCTCAAACAACTTTAATCTGTGGTCTTCCAGTACTAAACGATGAATTTTTTCAATGATCTCTGGAGTTGTCACTTTTACAGGGCGTCCAGAGCGAGGCTCATCATTAGTGCTCGTACGTCCCATTTTAAACTCTGCAACCCATCTTTTACATTGAGTATGAAGGGGCAGTCTTTCAATGTGCTGTCAATTTCCTCTTTGATTTCCTTAGGTGTTAGGCCTTTCAAATGGAAGTGTTTAATCATTGCTCGTTTTTCCAAATCCTCCATTTTCGTGAAAATTCTTAAGTTACCATTCGAAAACTAGACAAGTTATTGACCTGTAACTATGGAAACAGCTAGTCTAGAGTTAAACTATACGATGCTACCGTCTAATTGACCTAATGGCGCCATATCTATGTGAGACCCGGGACATATCAGCTGACCCTTATAGCATACTCAACTTGTTTTCCAGTGTAGGACATGTTGAGCTCAACAAGTTGTGTTGATTGTTGGGACAGTGGGACCTACCTTTAGATTACACGCTCCACTCATACATTTTATGGTTGCATATGCATCAAGGCTCATGTTGCCCGTCTTGGTTTCTGGAACATCAGGATACTACTACCTAAAATGTTGAGTTGGAAACATTTGTTGCGGCGGGGGGGGGGGGTAAATGAACATGTACCCGATGATGAAAATAAAACGATAATGCACAATTATCGGTGTAGCTTGTTGCACGTGTGCAGATAACTATCTAGAAGCCACCTTGCCTACTGATCGTGTTCTGTAAACATGGCAATGACCTCATGAGACAGAGAAGAAAGATCAAAAATTGGCGGTCGTTGAACCAAGCAACGGCGCGGCGCGGCACTGTGAACATAATGGTGTGCGCCCACCTCTAATTTCTTTATGTGAGTGAGTGATTCACTTGTGGCTGGTCCAGCAAAGACGGCCGCGTCACTACCTCTGTTTATGTAGGTAGTGATATTAAGATCAGGTAGTTTAATACTGAAAATATAAGAAGCACGCTTCTCGTTGAACCAATATTTATATCATATTGCCGACATTTTGTAAATTGTGTTCCATTTTGTGTATTTGTTATTCAGATTTTTTCTCCCCTCCCTCCACACCGAGGTTGAAATCACTGAGTGCAATATAATTATTCCGTGTGCTTTCGTTAGATATAAGTGTTTTGATTTCCTCACTGCGAGTTTGTTTCGTGTAGTAACGAGTTGATTTTATTGGTTGTGAAGCCAGAAATTGTAAAAGAGGCTGACCATAAGTAAGGAAGAGCAACTTATTTGACTACCTCCGTGGTTGAGTGGTCAGTGAGCTGACTTCTCACCCGAAGATCCCGGGCTCGATTCCCGGCGGCTGGGGCGGTGAATTTTTCTTTAAACAGAATTATTCCCTATCCCCCATAGAGTCTGGAAGTATGTATGTGAGAATGACTGCTTGTGCGACAATGATATAAAATAATTAACCTAATGACAATACAGTGTTCAGATGAGTTGTTTCACGAGTCAAACCCCCCGATATGACCATAGAAGTTAAAATGAAACAATTAAAAAAAAACTGATGTCTTCCATTCATATGATTTTCTCTAATCTCTGCAATAAATTATTGTTAAAAAGCTTATTCTTCTATTTACTTAATGCTAATCGAGAACAAATTAGCTTGCTTCCTTGTAAGTAGGAGGGAAATAAGGGAGTACCATAGGCTAAAGCGATAGGTAAATCTTTTAAAATATGGTATCTATCTGATTGAAGTTCCTTTGTTTGTATGGACAGGAGTTGACAAAGTCCTGTATGAGAAAAGTATAAGTATTTTAAAGCTGAAACCAAAAACAAGGAATATCTCAAAAACGGCCAACTCTCCGAAAAAATGTATATAACATAAATTGTGTGTTTTAACGAGCTCTACATTTTTTGTGCAGCAAGTTTTTTTTCTATCTCCTACGGTTTACCAGTTATGCAAATTTCCGCAGAATAAAACGGTGCTCAGATGCTATTCCCAGAAAATTGAAGATATACATTTTATTTGTCATTGCCGTTGGAGTAAAAATTTCCGAAATTTTTTCCATGTAAAGGGTAGTTGGAAGTGGGGGATTTTCTTGAAAATCTTCGTTTCGCATCCTTGGAAGATAATAAACTTAAATACCAAGTTTGGTATTTAACGAACTTTTCGTTTTTGAGCTATGCACACGCACACACACACGTACATTTTTCTAAAAATGTTTTTTTGGATTTAGGGGATCCTAAAACATGTATTTCCGGTTTAATCTCGGTATGGATTTTTTTAGTACAATACCGTACCTTCTCTAAGCACTATATAGTACGTGTAAAACTGGCTCTCCGAGACTACTCCTAGTGGAGTGGGGATCCTAGGCTACGACGCGTGCAGTTAAGAACGGGTGTATATTTGCAATTGGAAGGTTATAAAGAAGTAAATAGATTTTCGTCGCAATTGATAAATAAGAAGAATCGCGAGAGGTAGAATTTTCGCGTCACTAGTGATTGCAATTTCGGGAATGGATTGTAAAGTCTGATCGAAATAAGTTACAATTCTGCAAAGAGAATTTGAGCTATGAATTATACACGTTTACAGCCTGCTTCTAGAGCCCATAAATCCCTTTTTAGCGTCCTGAGTTACTTATAGTTGCCGCCGTACATAATGATCTGTTATACTCTCAAAACAAAATAGGTCAGCTCTTATTATGGGTCGTCTCCTCAGTGCAGCTAGTGTAAGCGAGAGACCTGGGTTCGATTCCCGGTACTGGCGTGGGGATCTTTCCCTTGCTGGGAGACCTGCACCGGGGTGCACTCAGCCTCGTGAGGTCCCCGAGGAGAAGTAGCGGCTCCAGATCATGAGGACCGCATTAACCGGCCGGGGGTGGGGGTCGCAGTGGCCAGGCGGCAGGCCAAGGTTCCTAGTGAGCTGTCGTGCCATTGAGTTGTTATTTATTTTAGCCTTTACTCTATTGACTCAATTCACGTTATAATGTCCTTACAACGTGCCAGTGCTGTTTTCTACCCAACAGTTGTACATAGATATTTCACTGTAAGTACATGAGCATAATATATTTTTATTTTCTAAAAGTTGGCTCTTAGGACTGATAACCATAAACATTTGTCTTAAGGCATATTTATACTAAAGAACTACGTAATAGGACAATTTTATTAATGTTAAGCTTGATTAACATGAAGCAGGAAGAAGAAGAAGAAGAAGAAGAAGTTTGTTTGCAGGGTAGACAGAGAAAGTTATGTGAATGGAACTCATCAGATTTTTTTTAAATAATCTTAGAAGCATGTGTAACATCAGGTGGCACGTATGAGGTGTTCTTTCGATCAGGTGGATGACAATGATGAGCAACCTCCTTTTATATCTCGACACTTGTCGAGTTGAAGTTCGTCGTAGATTCAGGATTCTGGCGATGTCAGGGTCGAATCTCTTCGTTGATGTTTTGTTGTCGTTTTCGTTCTCGTTCTCCGGCTAACTTTGTATGGGAACTTATGGATGTAGACAGGTGAAAAATTAAATAATACACAAACTGACTGTTTGGAAGTGTTGATTAATTTAAATTTTGTTTCTCGTTATCTGTAGTTTTGCACGAATCTTACAAATTTCCGGGTTTCTGATCTATTTTGAATTACTCTTCATAGTGATTGCCTTTACTATAATAGAGTAACTTAGATTCTTGACGGTTTAAAGTTGATCAGAAGCGACGTAAGACCGCGCCGTGGCCGAGTGGTTAGACCACTCGCCTCTCACCTAGACGGGTTCTATCCCAAGCGACCGCATGTGATATTTGTGGTGGACAAACGGCGCTGGGGCGGGTTTTCTCCGGGTTCTCCGGTTTCCCCCGCCATCGCATTCCACCAGTGCTCCATCTTCATTCATGTATCATTAGTGTCACCGCCTGCGGTGCCATAAGTAGTTAAGGCGGGCGTAAAACACTACCAAAAAAAAGAAAAAGAGGAAGCGACGTGTAATCTGCGCGTGTTATGACGAACTAGTGCCCGGACTTCGTCGAAAACTCTATTTATATTAACTGCAACCCATGCTGATTTTGCCAGTTAGAAAAACTAATGTTTGACTAGAATTGGCGGATTTTTAATTTAAAGATTATTTTGCCAATGACTGCAGGTTAGCGTTAAGACGCCTTCTCCACGGTGGAGTGGGAAGGCGCCTCAATGTCGGCAGGCTAGATATGAGAGTGAAAATTAAATTTCGCACATATATACTCCAAAATATCTATTTAAATTAATTTGGATGTTGGTTTTTCATTAATTATTACTATTGAACTCTTTCCTTTTGGCCGGTATGATATATCGCCTCAAATATTAGGTAGTATAATTTCAGAGTTACTCATTGTTCCGCAGTAATTCTTCAATGCGGATGTGAAAAAGCAAAAAAACTTTCATTTTTAATTTTTTGTTGTTGTTGTGTTTAACGCCCGCTTTTACTGCTTGTGGCACCGCAGACGATGACACTGGTGATACATGGAATGAAGATGGAATACGAATCTCACATGCGGTCTCCTGGGATCGAACCCGGGTCGCCTAGGGGAGAGGCCAGTGGTCTCACCATCCGCCCCCCAAACCTTTTATATTTCTTATTTGTAGCGGATCAGCGATTGTTACATAGAGTGCGCTGACAAGTAGGGCTCCCGGGTCCGTTCCCTGGTTATTGAATGAGAGGTAACTAAAAACGGAGGTTGACCCAAAGTACTTTGTCGGCTTCCCTAACTTAAAACAGATTATGTAAGAATCGCCTTATGAGAACATGTCACAATATTGAGTAGCTTGTCTGTTGCCCTTTACTTATTGTTACTCAGAAATGCAGTTACAAAAATTAGCTTTGTAGGCGAGCGATAAGTTAGAATACACTACAAGAAGTTTCCATTATTGCCTTTCGTCGCTTTAATTTAAATAAAATATCTAATGTGCTCCATTCACATGACTTTCTCTACCTCTCTGTAACAAATTATTGTTAATAAGCTTATTCTTCTATGAACTTCATGCTAATTGAGATAAACATTAGCAGAAACGGTCTTATTACTTAGTTCCTTATAAGTAGAAGGGAAATAAGGGAATACACAGGCTAAATTGACAATCACATGTTTTAAAATGTGGTTGCTATGGGATTGAAATCAGTTTCTTTGCGTGGCCAGGAGTTGACAAGTTCCCGTATAAGCAAAGTACAAGTTTTTTTAAAACTGAAACCAATAAGAAGGAATATCTCAAAAACGGCCAACTCCACGAAAAAATGGATATGACATAACAGTATTTTAACGAGCTCTATATTTTTTGCTATGACAGTTTTTGTCTATCTCTTACGGTTTACCAGTTATGCAAAATTCCGTAAAATTCATCCCGAATAAAAACGTTTTCAGAAATTATTCCCAGAAAATTCCAGATATACATTTTATTTATCAGGTAAATATCTTTAATATATGATATTTTATTCAAAATCTTTAGAGCCATTTTGAGAAAATCATAATTTTCGAAAAGTTTTCCATGTAAAGGGTAGTTGGGTTGGGGGGGGGGAGGCGGATTTTCTTGAAAATCTTCGTGACGCATCTTTGGAAGATATTGACCTTAAATAGCAAGTTTGGTATTTAACGGACTTTTCATTTTCCTTGTTTTGGAATCAGGGGGTCTCAAAACATTTATTTTCGGTGAAATCTTGGTATCGAATTTTTGGACGCAGTACAATACCTTCTCTATACACTATGTACTTAGTATGTGTAGAGAAAGTAAACATGTCTTAAATATATATAATTTTAATCAAAATCATAGAACCATGAACATGTTCAGTTTGGATGGAATACAGTATTCCCCCCACTTACTATACGGAATAGAGAAAGTAAAAATTGCCAGATAGTTTCCGATAAAGTTTAATGCATACAAAGCTGTTAGAATACAGTTCGCAGACGTATGTACACCTATAGAAATGGCCTGCATTCATATTTTGGTAATTAAATAGAAAGTTTGGGAGAGTACCTTTTCGGTTATTATCCTTGGAAAGTCTAGTTATTTTTGCAATCTCACTAAAAAATTCCATATGTTCGGCTCTGACATCAATTCGAAAGTGTAACCATAGAAACGCTACACGAAGCCCACATTATCCTAATAAGATATCTCAGCGCAGGTTTAATAGGCCGTGGATTTTTGAAACGTGAAAATATCTCGCGAAAACTGCTTAATGAAAGGTTTCGTTTCAAAGTATCAATTAGGAGAAATGTTGATGTAGCGAATACAGGACGAAACTGCAGGCGGTACAATCATTTTTTGTTTTTAATAGCAGAGCGGGTAAAACCAGAGGCAAGGAAATAAATTCCAGAGATGCTCTTTAAAGTTTATTCATTTTCACTTTCTCTATCTGTTGGTTAATGGAGGAAACCTCCCACAAAAATCTGATCCATTTACATAGTTTTTTGTAACTGTTCCACAAACATTTTTTCTTACAAAAGACTATCTACGTCATGCTAATCTAGTTAAACGTTAGCAGAATTGGTCTCATTATTTACTTCCTTATAAGTAGAAGGGAAATACACTAGGCTTAAGCGATGGTCCAATCTTTTTAAAGCTGGACGCTAAGTGAAACAATTAGGTTCGGTTCGCTTTGCATGGTCCCGTTTGAGAAAGGTTAATTTAAAATGGAAATCATTAACAATGAATATCACGAAAACGGCTAACTCTACAAGAAAGACGTATATGACATAAATTATGCGGTTTAACGAGATCTACATTTTTTCTGTGGTAGGTTTTTGTCTATCTCTTACAGTTTAACCGTTATGCAAAATTCTGCAAAACTCAACCAGAATAAAGAGCTCTTCAGAGGCTATTTCCAGAAAATTCAACATATACATTTTATTTGTGATGTGGATATCTTTAGTATCCGGTATTTTATTCAAAATTGTTAGTTGTCTTTTAGAAAATCAAAATTTTCGAAAAATGTTCCAATGAAACGGTGGTTGGGGGATTTTCTTGAAAATCTTGAAAGGTATTGCAATGCACCCAAAAGTTCGATACCGAGATTTCACTGGAAATACATATTTTGGGTCCCCTGAATCCAAGAAACGCATTTTAAGAAAAAGGTCCGTGTATATGTGTGGGAGTATGTGTGTCTGTGTCTGTGGACAGCATAGCTCAAAAACGAAAAGACCTTTAAAAAACCAAACTTGGTATTTAAGTTTGGCATCTTCCAAGAATATGACACAAAGATCTTGAGAAAAATCCTCCAGCCCAAACTACCCTTTACATGGAAAAAAGTCGCCCCCCGTGGTGTAATGATTACTATGCTAACTTCATATACCGAAGGTCGTAGGTTCAAACCCGGCGGAGGGCGATAGATTTTTTCGGGTGTAAAAATCCTTAGCATGGCTTCCTTCGGAAGGGAAGTAAAGCCGTTGATCCCGTGTCGTAGCTTTGCGGCACGTGAAAGAGCCTCAAGCCTGATAGAGAGATCTCTGAGCAAAATTAAGCGGTCTTTCACGCCAATTTAGAATGGGACGCTGAGAATCACTGTAGTTAAAGATTGTCCATAAATAACACGCCGTTTACATGGAAAAATTTTCCAAAATTTCGATTTTCTCAAACATGGCTCTAACGATTTAATTAAAATGCCGTATATTAAAGATATTTATATTGCAATTAAAATGTATATCTTGAATTTTCTGGAATAACCTCTAAAGGCGTCTTTATTCTAAATGAATTTTGCTGAATTTTGTGTAACTGGTAAAGAGAGAGACAAAAACTGTAGATTAAGTTAAAACATACAATTTAAGTCATATACGCTTTTTTTTCGTGGAATTGGCCATTTCTGAGATATTCCTTGTTATTTGTTTCAGGTTTAAAATATTTAACACTTTTCTCAGACGGAAAGTTGTGAATTCCTGCCCCTGTATAGAAACTATTTCAACTACATGGCAACCAGATTTTAAAAGATATGACTATCGTTTTAGCCTAGTGTATTCCCTTATTTTCCTTCTACTTACAAGGAAACAAGTAATTAAGACAATTTCTTCTAAAGTTTATCCCGATTATCATAAAGAAATAGAAGAATATACCTTTTAACAATAATTTGTTATAGCGATTTGTGAAAGTCATATGAATGGAAAACATCAGATTTTTTATTTTATATTGTAATAGAGGAACTCAAAATTGGAGAAATTAGTTTAGATTATGACCTACAGCACCTAAATTTTCCGGTTTTCATTTTAGAAAAAATGTTTTAAACCAAAGTTATTTAATTTATTATGGACTATCAGAATATATCAAATGAGTACCATGGGTTTCTTTAAAACTCTGTTGTTCACCCCCCTTAGAGCCCCCTGGGGTAATAAATGGCCCTTATGCTGTCTGGAGGGCTCCTACCTTCAGTGGCAATCAAAAACAGTCATCACTTAACTGTATTGATCCATTTAAAGTTATGAACAATATTCCATACTTTTTGTTCACCTTGTATATTTTTATCACATAGATAGGATGATAGTTTCAGAGCTATAAAAATGTTGATATGGTATCACTGCCGTGGTGTACAGCACCTCAGAAGTAGTTCAGCAGTTGGTAGAAGTGTTACAAACTCGCCGTGAAGTTGGCAGGCAGTCTCCTAGCAAAAGCAATAAAAGCTTGTCAGATGCACAGGTCTGGGCAGAAAAACCTAGCTGCTCGCAGGCTGACAGAAACATGCAACATCATCGGTTTTCTTTTCAACAGCTTCTCGAGGGGGTTTGGTACACTCGCGGCATTCAGAAAACCTCTCTTGTATCCTCAAATACGTGACTTTGAATTTATGATGCTACGATCCGAGAACCAGCACATTTTTGCTTTCTCTAGCGCATATTTACAACGCACATAGTATACAGAGAAGGCTTAATATTCCAACCAAAATTTAGATGCCGAGATTACACCGGAAATACATAATAAAAACATAAAATTGTTGAAAACTTTGATTGTCTCATAAATGGCTCTAACGAATTTGATTAAAATATTGTATATTAAATATATTTACATGACAAATAAAATGTTTATCTCGAATTTCTTAAGAATAGCTCCTGTGTACCTCTTCATGATGAGCGACATTGCAGAACTGGTAAACCGCGAGATATAGACAAAACTTCCGACACAAAAGATGTAGATCTCGTAAAAGCAGACAAAGTCCTTTACATTTTTGTTGTGGAAGTAACCATTTCTGAGACATTCCTTGTTATTGGTTTCAGTTTTAAAATACTTTTCTCAGACAGGAAGTCGCCGTGTTTCTTTTGCTTTGATAAAGAAGTGAATTTCAATGACAATCGCATAACGGCAGATTTTAAAATATTTGACTATCGCTTTAGCATAGTTGATTTCTTTAGTTATCTTCGACTAATAAGGGACTAAGTAACAACGAACTAATAAGAACATTTGCTAATGCCTGGTGTGGAAGGAAGAATAATCTTTAATAACAAGTTTGTTTGCAGAACAGCTAGAGAAAGTTATGTGATTGTAACATATCATATGTTTATTTTCGTTTATTAGTTTGACACAAAATAAGCTTCCCGAACAATGTCGAATTAATTTGATTTACCTTTCTCCCCACCAATCGAAGTGGCGCCGCTGTAATGTATGCGACTCATATTCGGAGGTCCCATATTCGATACTTGGCGATCTTAGTTGATTTCCCCTGGTTGCCAAGACAATGCTTAGGTGGTGTATTCTGCCGCGATGCTCCTTTCCCTCTCATGGCATTACCCTTTGTGCTTCAGGTGTGCTTTTAGGCTCTGCAGCGTCAGGGGTACTGGGCAAATGGCGCAGATGCTTGCAAGAGAGAGCCATCTTGGCTACCAGAGTCGCAGCACCGACCTCCTGGAATTCCTCCCTAATGGTGCGCGGGTGTTCGAGATTAGAAATGCTGCGCGGACTTCATGCGCTCCTTCTCTTCATCCGTGTCTCCGAAGCTTACAGTCATAATTGTTCGCAGTGCACGAGATGTCGCCTCCGTTATATTCTACTATTAATCCTAAAATTATGTTTAACCTATTTACATATGTAATAAAATGCATATCTTAAATTTTATGCGAATGGTCTACGAAATGCTCATAATTCTATCCTTTTTTGTATGATGATAAACCATGGGAGATAGACAAATACGAGTATTTACTAAACAAAAAGCTTGTTAAAACACCCTGATGTATTCCATTCACATGGCTTTCTCTATCTGTTCTACAAACAAACTATTCACACAAAATTTATTCTTTTATGTACATCATGCTAATCGAGATAAACATTAGCAAAAATGGTCTTATTACTTCCTTGTAAGTAGAAAGAAAATAAGTGAATACACTAGGCTAAAGCGATAGTCAAATGTTATAAAAGCTATCGCTATGCGATTGAATTTCGGTAAGGGTAAAACAAAACAAATATGAATTACAAATTCCGTTTGAGAAAAGTATAAATATTATAAAATTGAAACCAATAAAAAACAATATTTCGGAAACCGTTAAGTCTGAAAAAAAAAAGTGTAAATGACAAATTATGTGTTCTAACGAGATCTACATTTTTACTTTCTCTACACGTACTATGTACATAGTGTATAGAGAAGGTATTGCACTCCACCAAAAAATTCGATACGGAGATTTCACCGGAAATATATGTTTTAAGGATCCCCTGTATGCAAAAGGCATTTTCAGAAAAAGTCCGTGTGTCAGTGAACACGATAGCTCAAAAACGAAAAGTCTGTAAAATACCAAATTTGGTATTTAAGTTTAGTATCTTCCAGGGATGCGACATGAAGATTTTGAGAAAAATCCCCCCACCCCAAACTACCCGTTACATGGAATTTTTTTCGAACATTTTGATTTTCTTAAAAATGGCTCTAACGATTTTGATTAAAATATTGTATATTAAAGACATTTACCTGACAAATAAAATGTATATCTTGAATTTTTTTAGATTAGCCTCTGAAGACTACCTTATTCTGGATGAATTTTGTCGAATTTTCTAAACCATAAGAGATGGACAAAAACTTACCACACATAAATTGTACAACATGTTAAAACACACAATTTAAGTTATATGCATTTTTTTCGTGGAGTTTATCGTTTTTTAGATATTCTTTGTTTTTGGTTTCAGCTTTGAAAAACATACTTTTCTGATACAGGAATTTGTCAACTCCTGTCCATACAAACAAAGGAACTTCAGTCACATAGCAACAAGTTTTTGGCTATCACTAACCTATGGTACTCAACTATTTCGCTTCTACTAACAAGGAAACAAGTAATAAGACTATTTCTGCTATTTTTTCCTCGATTTGATGAAGTAAATAGAATAATTTGTTGCAGAGATGTAGAGAAAGTCATGTGAATGGAACACATTCAGATTTTTATATGTATTATGTTTTTATTAATCTCTTACGGTTTACAAGATATGCAAAATTGGTCCAGAATGAAGTGGACTTCGGAGGCTATTTCCAGAAAATTCAGGATATACATACATTCTGTTATGTAAATATATTTATTTATATTTATAAACAGGTGTACGATAAAAAACATCTTACTGTATTCAAAGTTCAAGCTTTCTCCTCTTCCTTCATTCTTTTCTATCTTCCCAAACAAATTCCTCTAGACCTCTTTCAATATTTTAATCCATTTAAGTCTAGGTCAAACACGTCTTCCTCTTCCAGGTGTCTTCCATTCCAAAACTCGCTTTGGTAATCTTATCTCACGCATTCTGCGGACATCTCCGTACCATTCTAGCTGTTTATATCTTATAAAATTTAAATTTGAATTTTGAACTTTCATGGTTTGTCTTATCACTTTGTTAGAGATTGTTTCTAATTTAGAGTGTCTAGTAGATCTATCTTTAATACATGTATTTTCTAATCAAATCGCTAGGTAGATGCACTTTTGAGAAAATCAACAATTTTGAATAGTTTGGAGTGGGAGATTTTCTTGAAAGTCTTCATGTCGCATCCTTGGAAAATGCTAAACTTATATATCAAGTTTGATATTTAACTGACTTTTCTTTTCTTCTAACTTTCTCCACGTTCTATATACATAGTATATAGAGCAGGTATTGTATTGCACCCAGAAATTCGATACCAAGATTTCATTGAATATACATGTTTCGGGAACCCCAGAATACACACAAAAAAAAAAATTAGAATAATGTCTGTATGTGTGTATGTGTGTGTGTGTGTGTGTGGACAGCATAGCTTAAAAACGAAAAGTCCGTTAAATACCAAATTTGGTATTTAAGTTCAGTATCTTCCAAGAATGCGACACTAACTACCCTTTACATGGAAATATTTTGGAACATTTTCATTTTCTCAAAAATGACTCTAATAATTTTGATTAAAATATCGTACATTAAAGATATTTACTGATAAATAAAATGGATGTCTTGTATTTTTTGGGAATAGCCTCTGAAGACATCTTTATTCTGAATGAATTTTGCGGAATGTCACATAATTGGTAAACCGTAAGAGATAGATAAAAACGTGATACACAAAACATGTAGAGCTCGTTAAAACGCACAATTTATGTTATATTCATTTTTTCCCTGGAGTTGACCGTTTTTAAGATATTCCTTGTTATCATTTCATTTACGAAAAATAAAATACTTGTCAACCTGGGCACGCAAAGAAACGAATTTCAATCCCATAGCAACCACATTTATAAACATTTGACTGTCGGTCTAGCCTAGTATATTCCCTTATTTCGCTCCTACTTTTAAAGGAAGTAAGTAATAAGATCATTTCTGCTAATGTCTGAGCTAATGTCGATGAAACCTCGGTATCGAAATTTTTGATGGAATAAAATACCATCTCTATCTAATGTACTTTGCACACACGTGGACGAGGAAGTAAAAATGTTTGTGACTTGTAGTGGATTTTTATTTTCCTACGGATTTGAAGTTGAGCGATGTTTGATGACTGTTGATGTCTGAATGATTGGCCATCGTGTTTCACCAGCAGGGTACAAGCACGTTATTGACTGTAGTGGCAAGGTTATAATTGCACCCCCCCCTCGACACTCATACATGCATTCTGTTGATAACCCCAGCGGGCTGCAGCAGTTAAATACATCGACAAGATTTGAACAACACACATGAAAGAAAGCCATTAGGCGACCAGAGCGCTCTTTCGGAACTATGAAGAACGGCCATGGTCGTTCATTTGTTTAATTAAACTCACGCTCAAGGTTGTGCTTGAACATAACTCAGTCAAGAAGTGATAAAGAAATAATAAACTGGAAAGGGAGTGGAAGTGTTTCTGGACATTTTTTACAAGCTGTGCAGTACAGTGCCAGTCAAAAGTTTTAGCATGCTACAGAGCCTATAGCACCGTAATGTTTACGTCGTTAAAGTATCACAGTTTGTATTTCACCCGCAATTCTTACACGTCAGCTTCCAAAACTAATTTTTTGAAATACTTGATAAGTAAGTTAATCATTCTGAACACATATTTCGTAATGTAAACTAAATTTACGGTAATTATAGAGAACTTGGGCCCCTCTAGAAATTAAACAAATTGTGGTTTGACTGTAAGTTTGGTTTGTACTTATTACGTTTTCACCAATTTTTTTTATCGGAAAAGCTCCGTAATTAAGTTAAACGCTAATTTATTACGTGCGCGTAGCGATCCTTTTTTGTGAAGATTTATGAAGTATGCTGTCTAGAAGGAGTAGAATATAAATAAGGAAGTCTTGCAGTACTTTTGCAATGTAAATATATAATAATACTACACGCTAAAGTGCCTAAAACCTGAGTTTCATTGTCGGCGGCAGGCGAACAATGTTGTGGAATGCAACACCGGCATATGTCGCTAGACGCTGTGCTGATGTATGACAAGTATGTTTCACGCAGATACAGCTGTTCAGTGAATTTTATTATGCAGAACTTCGGCTACTCTAAAATCGAATGAAACTAAGTGCGATTGGTTGATTTTGTATTTATGATGACAATTTCAAAGCCTGTGGATTTCAACTTTAGCGCGAGATTAGGTTCCAATCCGTTTAGGTTAGTGTGTGTAATTAAATTTATGTTTCTAATTTTATATCGTGGTAGATCCACATTATCGATATTTCCAACAACTCCTAACAACGCAATGGATACAACATTAGTTTTTTAAACCATCTCCCCACCCATAATCCCTCTCTAACCACACCGGTCCCGTTAGAGTGCAAAACTGGCATAAGTCGCAGCGGAGAGAGTTAGCGGCCCAACTTGTAAATAACTACCAAATTTACAATTTATTTATTAATTGCCATGCCAACAAGTACGTACTGTAAGTCCTTCCAATAAGAGTTTGAGAGGTCATTAATACTTGCAATTCAATTAGGAAATGACGTAACACTCAAGACATGTGCTACTTCAAGTAAAGAATCTATTGCAAAATTCATTAACAAAAGAGTGTACACCCGCCTGGGTAGTGTGGTGGTAGCGTGTCTGCCTCACATTCAAAAGGTCGTGAGTTCGAATCTCGCTTGGTGAGTTATATGGATAAGTTTTTTTCGGGGTTTTCCCTTATCCTGAGGAGATGAATGTTGAGTAACTTTAAGCTCCATGGACCCTGAGATCATTTGAGCATCATTTCACCAATTTCACTATCGTCCGATATGAGCAACCAGGTTAAAGGACGTTAAGCTACCAAAAAAACAAACAAAAACAACAATAACAAAAAAAAACTTACAGTACAATTAGGAAATGACGTAACGCTTAAGACATGTGCTACTTCAAGTACAGAATTTATTGCAAAATTCATTAACAAAAGAAGGCTTTGTCCACATAATTTAGATGTAGCCTTTCATTTGTTCACATCGAGAATTCATTTGTTCTTAATGTTCATTAAAATATTGAAAAGAAATTTTTATTTATTTATTGTTGTTTTTTTTACATTTTTTTTTTCAAGTATTGCATAAAGTAAATGGCCATCCACAAATATCCATTCTCGACCTGATAAGTATAACTTAGTTCTTAGTACGCAATATACTATTAAGATACACCTTGTGTCCGTGAGTCTACCTTTATTGGCTGTGAGCAACAGCAGTGAAAACGAAAAGACCCCCCTCTCCCGCTCCTCTGGCATTTCCTATTATATGCAGCTTTGGAGGTGAATAAGTGCAATAAATATGATATTTAGTGGAGGAAAAAATCTGATGTGTTGCATTCACATAACCTTCTCTACCTGTTCTGCAAATAAACTGTTCTTTACAAAATATTCTTCTTCTATCTATATCGTGCTAAACGAGATAAACATTACCACAATTGGTCTTACTACTTGGTTCCTTGTAAGTAGAAGGGGAAAAAAATGTAGCTATTCGGCAAATAAACCTTTTACCCAAAGCATTAATTTGTTATCTACATCATGCATATCAAGATAAAACATCGGCAGAATTAGTTTTATTACTAGCTTCCTTGAAAGTAGAAGGGAAACAAGAAAATGCACAGGCTAAAGCGATAGTCTCGTCATTTAAAAGCCGGTCGTATGAGAAACAATTGAAATTCCAATCTCTTTGCTTTCTAGGAGTAAACAAACGAGAAACGAGAAAAAAAATGTCTTCCCGTTTGAGAAAAGTTTAAGTGGCTTAAAATTGAAAGCAATAATCCGGAATCTCGAAAACGGTTAACACTACAAAAAATGTATATGACATAGACTGTATGTTTTAATGAGGTCTACATTTTATGTGTGATACGTTTTTGTATACCTCTTACGGTTTGCCAGTTAAATAAAAGTCATCCAGAATGAAGAAGTCTTCAGAGGCTATTCGCAGAAAATTCAAGATATATATTTAGTTTTCATAAAAATATCTTGAACATAAGGTATTTTAATCAAAATCGTTAGAGCCAGTTTTGAGAAAACCAAAACTTTCGAAAATGTTTGCATGTAGGGAAGCAAGGGCTGGGGGGATTTTCTTGAAAATCTTCGAGTCGCATCTTTGGAAGATACTGAACCTAAATACCAAGTTTGGTATTTAAAGGACTTTTCGTTTTTGAGGAATGCTGCCCACACACAGACACTCGCACACGGATATATATATTATTAGATTCCGAAGTTTTCATAACATATATTTCCGGTGAAATCTCGGTGTCGAATTTTTGTGTGCAATACAATGTCTTCTCTATACACTATGCACATAGTGCGTGTAGAGAAAGTAATATATAAAACACGTAGGTGTATCTAATTTTGTCCGCTTACTAATAGCATTGTTATAAATGAAGCAAAAACTTCAGGGCCTAATGTGTTTTGAACGGCACTTTTTTTATGTTTGTTGTGTTAACATACGTCACGAAACGTCTAGCTGCTGTGTTTTGTGCAACTCGCACACCGCCAGCCTGCATACAAGTGAGGAAACGAAGGACTGATTCAGTCGCAAACTTTCCTTCACACATATGCTGAATTAGCAGATATCCATTTAATTTACGCCGGAACGAACGACTGTATTCTGAATTGTCATCTTCTAAAAAGATGACCATAAACTGTATATCTGGGACACAGTTCCCCTAATTCCTGATTTGAAGGTTTTTTTAAGGGCTGAGGTTTTAATTTTAATTTCTCACTTTTGCACCACGTTTAGTGTCGTGCCGGCTCATTGCTATGGTAGCTCATTAGTTAGAGCAATTGAATGAAAACGGAGATCCGTGGTTCAAATGCAGGCTATGGCATTGAATTTTTTCAGTCTAACTCTATCTCCTCAAATCGTGTATTTCCGAAGAAATCTCGGTATGGAGTTTGTGGATGGAATACAATATTTTCTCCACCCACTATGTAGGTATATACGAAGGCCATCTAGAAACTAACGAACGATTTGGTATAGCTAAATAACAACGAAGGTTATCAACACAAAACTTAATTTACAAAGTTACAGTACCTTTCTGAATTTTTCAGCTAATTGTCATTCCTATCAAGGTATTAACTGTCACTGGTAACGGTTTTTCAATGCAGATGTTGTACTCTTTCACCGCTAAAGATTGAGCCAAGATGTCATTACCACTTTGAGGTCTTCATGGCTGGGAAATCTTTTGCATCCAAAAAGTCATATACGATGTCCAAAGTGAAACACCGGTTTTTCTGAATTCTTTTATCAACATCTGCTTTCAACTCCTCCATAACGATTAATGAACTTCCACTCCGGTCTTTTTCACACAAACTGGTTCATCCTTGATCACTCGTAAATTATGCGCCATTTCCTCACTGAAAACTCGTTCATTGCAGTATTACTATACACTTGCGTTATTTGCCTATAAAATTCGATTGGCCGAGCATTTGTGCATTAAAAAAACGAATTCGTTCTTTGGCGGTAGAAAAGTATAACATCGGCATTGAAAAACGGGCACCACGTGACAATAAATGTCTTGACAGAATGGAGATTACGTTGAGAAATAGAGTAAGGCACTGTAACTTTGTAAATAAAGTTTTGTGTTGATAACGTTCGTTATTATTCAGTTATGCCGAACCGTTGTGGATGGCCCTCGTGTATATGTACATAGTAATTGGCAGAGATAGTAAAAATTGCAGCTCACCCTTGAGCTACGGATGATACCACCTGAACCATCTGACTCATAGTGTGAAGTTTAACAGAGAAACCGTATCCACTTAACCACAATCGCCTCAGGCTGTTGTGAAACGGAACAATTATGGCCGTTTTGAGGTTTACATTTGAATGGGAAAGCCTTTTTTCGTAAGTGGTATTAAAGCCCTCTTTTGTATGAATGCCTTTGTATATTAGCCACCTGGTCCCTGGGTACCACAGTTGGTTAATTTCTCTATTCCATTGTTGTGTATAACTGTGGTCAGCAACAAATGGAAATTATGTTTCTTCTCTCCAAAGAAACGCGAGAAAAAGTGTCTGATGTGTTATATTCACGTGACTACAAGCTTTCATTTTTTTTATTTACTTCTACACAGTATTCCTAATCTATTATATTTTTAACGACTTCAGAAAAAAGTCGTATATATGTGTCTGTATGTTTTTCTGTGAACAGCTTACTCATAAATATCTATTGTGTTCCATTCACATTACTTTTTCTACCTGTTCTACAAACCATTGTTACAAAAGTTTGTTCATGTACGTCATGCTAATCGAAGTAAACATTAACAGAAATTGTCTTATTATTATTTGCTTCCTTCCGAGTGAAAGGGAAATAAGGGAACACACTAGGCCAAAGCGATAGTCAAATATTTTAAACGCTGTAAAATTGAGACCAATATCTTAAAAACGCTCAACTTTAAAAAAAAAAAAAAAAACCCTGATGTGTTGCATAGCTTTTTCTACGTCTCTGCAACAAATTATCGTTAAAAAGCTTATTCTTCTATCTACTTAATGCTAATCGATTTTTTTCTTGCTTCCTAGGAAGTAGAAGGGAAATAAGGGAATACACTAGGCTAAAGTGATAGTCAAATCTTTTAAAAGATGGTTTCCATGTGATTGAAGTTTGTATGGCCAGGAGTTGACGAAGTCCCGTATGAGAAAATTGTAAGTATTTTAAAACTGAAATAATTAACAAGGAATATCTCAAAAAACGGTGAACTCCAAGAAAAAACTGTTTATAACATGAATTGTGTGTTTTAATGAGCTCTACAAATTTTGGGTGGTAAGCTTTAGTCTATCTCTTACGGTTTACAAGTTATGCAAAATTTCGCAAAATTCATCTAGAATAAACATGTCTTCAGACTCTATTTCCAGAAAACTCAAGATATACATTTTGTTTGTCATGTAAATATCTTTAATACATGATATTTTAATCAAAATCGTGAGAGCCATTTTTTGAAAAAAAATCAAGATTTCCTAAAATTTTTCCATGTAAAGACTAGTTGGGGTTGGGGGATTTTCTTGAAAATCTTCGTGTCGCTTCCTTGAAATACACCAAACTTAAATACCAAGTTTGGTACTTAACGGTCTTTTCGTTTTTGAGCTATGTTGTCCACAGACACACACACGGACCTTTTTTACTTTCTCTACACGTACTATGTACATAATGTGTATAGAAGGTATTGTATTGCACCCAAAATTTCGATATCGAAATTTCACCGGCAATACATGTTTTGGGTCCCCCTGAATTAAAAAAAAAACATTTTTGGAAAAAGCTCCGCGTGTGTTTGTGTGTGTGGGTGGGTCTGTGGACAGCATAGCTCAAAAACGAAACGACTATTAAACAAAAAAATTGAAATGGAAACAAACGTTATTTTATTTGAGATTGTTGCACTCATCGCATACATAAGAAATACAAATAATGGTTATTTTCACTCCTTCTTTGAACTAAATATATTATGATCTAATAAACTTTAAATATGCATAGTAAGTGAATTAATTGAAAGTACAATTATTGTGTAACTGACGGTTATTAAAAGTGAAGTTTGGCTTACCTTGTTACCAATAGATTAAACAAACGAACGTCAGCTGCACCAGATTTCAAAAAATGAACACCACCTGCGATAAGATGTTTCGGCAACATCGCTCCAGTCAGATGACCGCGATTGGTTGAAATTGCCTAATCTCGGCCATTCCATTGGCGCGTTAATAGTGGAGATAAATTGTCAAGAAAATTCCCTCGGGCAAACTACACTTTACACTTAACTTTTTGCATGTATAAGGTACATTAAAATAAAGTATTAATAGTTTCTTGTCCTTATCACAAAATTGTCAAAGTGCTAAGTCAAGCATTGTCCAACACGCACAGTGCTGGCAACTTTGAAATTATGGGTCATAAGGTCAAGCTTTTACGCTTTGTTAGGTAATCAGTACACCAAATCACAGGCATGAAAAATTGATGTTTTAAACTCCGTAAAACAGGTCAAAATTGGTTGCTATTTTTTGCTTTCTCTACCACTTACCTAGTAGGTAGAGGTGGTATTCCATTTCACTGAACATTTGATCCCAAGATTTCACCGGAAACATATTTTTAGGCACCTGAACCCAAAAAAGCATTGTAGAAAAAAATTCTTGTATATGTATGTGCGTATGAAGTTCAAAACATAACCCAAAAGCGAAATAGTCTATAAATACAAATCTTGTTGTTTTAAGTTCAGTAAAGTTCAGTGTCAGATACGACGATTTTCACGAAAATTTCCCATTCGCAAATTATACTTTAAAGGAATGTTTTTCGAAATTTATGATTTTCTAAAAAATGGCTCCAACAAGTTTGATTCAGACTCCATATTTTAAAAACACTTTACATGTAAAAATAAAATGAATATCTTCAGGATTCTGGGAATAAGCGTAAGGCCCTCTTCTTTTGGACATATTAATTTTGTATATTCTTGTATGACTGGAATACTTAACAGCTAGAGGAAATTGAATTCATTTCAAATAACTATTTATGAAAGACGACATTTCCGAGATGCCAGTTTATAAATGCTTCGATATATATATATATAAAGTGTTCCCATTTGTACCCCGCCTTTAACTGCATGGCCCTATCGGCGGCATTAATCAACTTTTCGTTTTGGAGTTATGCTGTCCACAAAGACACAGGTCGAAAGAAATGAAAATGGAGTTTTATTTATGGATGCTCTTTAATTACTATGGTTCTCACCGTCCCTTTCTATACTGGGCGTGAAATACTCTTTAATTTTTCTCAGAGGCCTCTTTATCAGACTTGAGGTTCATTTACGTGTCGTAAATTTACGGCACGGGACCAGCGGCTTTACTTCGCTTCTGAAGGAAGCCATGCTAAGGATTTTTACGCCCGAAAAGAGATATACACATGAACCTTTTAATAAAACTATTTTTTTATTCAGGGTTTCTTAAAATAAGTATTTCCGGTTAAATGTCGGTATCAAAATTTTGGGTGAAATTTAATACCTTCTTTACCTATTATTACATTGTACATATGTACTAGAGAAAGTAAAAATTAACGGTTTTTAGGAGCAATCCAGACAAAAGCAACATATGAATATATTATATTTCTAACAAAGAGTAAATTTCCCTCAAAATCACACGTTATGTCATTTTAATACTGGTCTGTACTCTTAAATCTTATAGAATCACCGTGAATGTATTGTTTGTTTATTTATTTATCCTGGTGTGAGTTAAGGCCTTCTCTTCCACTCTACCAGGCTATATTTTAAATTCAATTCAGCAATGATACAATGAATAAAGGAATAACAAAAATACAATTCTATACAACTTAATAAAACAGATATACAAAGGTGCAACAAGTATATTGAAATGAAAATAAAATAAAACTGTAAACAAAATTATTTTAAGTGAAATTTCATGTAGTTGAAACGCATATTAGTCATGTTTACAATTGAAATGCATATTACTTGCCAGCACATACAATATTAGTAACAACAAATGAAAGTTGTGATGTATTTATCATTTTAATACAGCAGCAGATTAGGTTTGGTTATAAATGTATGCTCTAATTTTCTTCAACGTTCCGGCAGTCCCTTACGTCTTCAAGGAGGCAATACTAAAGACGAGCTAAATGCAATTGTAAATGATGAGATGAATAGAAGGTTGTATGATGAGCAGGTATAGCAAGAAGGAAAGAGTGTCGTGAGCGAGTTTCTCGATTATGACCGTCAGAAAGGTATTTGAAGCGAGCCTCGCTACCAAGTTAAGACTGGAGGATCAGATTTTGCAGTAGTACTTTTTTCCTTCCCCATATAAATGTGTTTAATTTGATTTAGCGATTTTGTGGTGACTTTTAACTCGGAGTTATTCGAGTTTTGGCAAGAGTGGGGAAGCACGCACATTGCTGGCGACTGAGGTTAGGTTAGGAGTCACGTGAAGAGCACAGTGACGGCAAGCTCCGTGCGGTTTTTGAGGTCAGCGACCAGAAGCAGGCAGAAGTAACAGGAACAAGGGAAATTAACATCACACGGTGAGGAGGGTATTACTCCGCGGTCGTTTGACCTAATAAAGACCGCACATATGATGATGATGTAGCTCTCAGGTTCTCTGACCTTTGCCAAACGCACACCTACAGCACAGCTGCTGTTGGCACTTCCATGACTTCAATGTTTTTGTTACAGTTGCATCATCATGAAGTTAAGAGATTAAAGATTAGTTGATCAATCAAACAATCAGTCTTGGTTTAATTGCTTTTCTCACACAAGCCGTGTGGAGGACAGGAGTTGGATAGGTAGAGTCAGACTGAACAATGTAATGCCATAGCCGAGATTTGAACCATGGATCTCCTGATCTCTAGCCGGTTGCTCTGCCACTGACTCTACCTATCCAACTCCTGTCCTACACACGGCTTGTGTGAAAAAACAATTAATTAGGACCCTTTGACCAAAATAGTTGGCTATACTATGAATCCTGGGACTATTTACAACATTATAAGTCGCCATTGGGGTTGTCATCTCAAAATAATTTGAGATCACCTTGTGGTTTACCGGGAAGCATGCGAGTCAGTTGAGAAATTCAATGCTATGCTGGCAGGTTGACATGGTAGGTCAGTGGTAGAGCAACCAGCTAGAGACCGGGAGATCCGTGGTTCAAATCCCGGCTATGGCATTGGATTTTTCAGTCTGCTCTACCCATCCAATTCTATTTGAATTAAAACTTCGAGTGAGAGGTCACAATCATCGTTAAAGTACACACAATCGTTAAAAGCGACTTTCACGTGCCTCTTTACCTGTTCTGTACACAAGGATTAGGATGGGGCCCTGAGGCAAAGTACTGGACATATGCCCTTTGCCACTTACATGAAACCAGGGAGGAGAGACCCGAAGATGACGGGCACAAGCAAGGATGAAATCCCTATCGGTTACAATGTATTGTCCGTCCCCATAGCCGCGCTCGCTAAAGTGCCAAGCTTTGGTGTTTCGTGGCGCATGGGATCGTGGGTTCGAATACCCTCTCTATACACTATCTACACACTACGTGTAGAGAAAGTAATAAGGCATTCCTGGAATACCCGCCCAATAAAATATTTTACTCTGAAATAAAGTACAATAAACTATATTTAAATAGCTTAGAAAGTTGTTGCTTCAAATTTCTCATTCTAGATAGACTGCTACTAATGCAGTCAATATGTTCAGACAGATTCATTTGTCAGAATATCCAGTAGTTTTGCACAAGACATAAAATTGATATTGGAAAAACTGCTTGAAGTAAAAAGTATTCACCGAGTTCATGGGAGACATCATCCATATGAGAAATTTAACTGGTAACATAGAGAGTCGTATCATCATTATTAAATAAGGACTTTGAATGCACGTTCATTGATAAACAAAAACAACAACATATATTCCATTCACTTCTCTACCTACTCAGCAATAAATTATTCCATGCTGATCAAGGCAAACATGAACGAAAAGTCTTAATTATTTTTGTGTAGAGAGAACTCCATGGCACAGCTCACTAAGAAGAGCCTTGGCCTACCGCCCGGCCGCTGCGTCCCTCATCGCGGTCTATGACAGACGTCATGGATGGGGAGTCTAGCTACTTCTCCAACAAGTAGCTCCTCAATTGGCCCCCCAAAGACCTCACGAGGCTGAGTGCACCCCGGTCCAGGTCTCCAAGCGGAGGAAAAAATCCCCACGCCGGTACTGGGAATCGAACCCAGGTCTCCCGCTTGGCGCTACCACCGCGCTAAGGAGACGACCCATTTTTGTGTAGGCTCAAGAGAAATTAGGGAGTGCACTATGCTAAAGCGATAGTCAAACTGTTAAATCATGACTTTGAAATGCCGTTCTCTTTGCATGGTCATGACTAAAAAATAAAACGACAAAAGGAAGGTGAGAGAAAAAAGTATTGATCAACAATAAGAAATATCTGGGATATGGTTAGCTAAAAATTATATTGGGCACAAATTGCGTGTTTTAACGAGATATCGTTTTTTTGTGTAGTAATATTTTATCTGTTACGGTTTACAAGTTATGCAGAAGTTATCCAGAGGGCTTCAGAAGTTATTCCCAAAAAGTTCAAGATATATATTTTATTTGTAATGTAAATAGCTTTAATATATAGTATTTTAATCAAAATATTAGTCATCGTTTATAAAACCGAAAATTTCAAAAAGTGTACCATGTAAAAGGCACTTAGGCTGAGGGGGTTTGCTGAAAATCTTCGTTTCGCATCTTTGGAAGATACTAAGTTTGGAATTTAACTGTTATACTGTTCACATACACGCGCGCGTGGATCTTCACCTAATTTTTTTTCTCTTTCTATTCCTCAAAACATTTCTTTCCATGAAATCTTGGTATAGAATTTATGAGTTGAATGTAATACCTTAATATGTACAGTGTACTATGTAGAGAAAATAATAGCAAAGGACCCAAGACTAAACCTTGGGGTACACCACTATTTACATATCTAACATCTGAATAATTGCTATCGTAATATACACAGTGTAGGCCATGTCCTTCAGATTTGAAAGAAATGTGATGGTCTCTACAAACTTCTTATACTGAGTATTAATTTGTCTATCAGCTCCTTGTTAATCGAGATAAACAAGTGCAAAAATAGTTTCTTTATACATTTCATGTGAGTATAAAGCGGATTTAGCCTTCTAATAATATAACACCATTATATATTTATGGTTTTTTCCTTACATTTGTACGCTTTATAACTTTTCCCCGGGAAAAGTATTAATGTTAGATTCAATTTAGTCTTGTTTGTGCATAATTACATTCTTTGTATTTAAAAGTGAGCATCTGGAGTCAAATGTATATTGAGGAGTAGACGGACTCTGGATGAGAGAAGCTAGGATGGGTGATCAGCCCAATGCCTCGTGTGAGAGTGAGGAAGAAGAAGATGATAATGAAGTGAGAGTGAAAGTATGAAAGCATGTGATTATTAAGTAAGTAATGGAATGCAACCTCTCCGCCTTGGCGGTATTTAATTTTAAATAAGTATATACATATTTATTTTCTCTACATGTCTTTTCAAAAAAATGCCAGTTTATGTGTGTGTGTGGGTCTGTCTGTCTATCTGTGTGATTCTGTCGACAAAAACTAAAACTTGGTATTTAAGTTTAGTATATCCCAAGGACGAGACTCGAATAGTTCCAAGAAAATCCTCCCACTTCCAAATACACTTTACATGGAAAATTTTTGATTTTGTCAAAAATTTCTCTAACGATATCTCTAACGCATATTAAAGATATTTACGACAAATGTAATGTATATCTTAAATTTTCTGGAAGTATCCTTTGAAGGTCTGGATGAATTTTCCATAATTTTGCATAACTGGTAAACTAAGAGATGAACAAAAACTTACTACACAAAATATGTAGATCTCGTTAAAACACATACTTTATTTATTCATAGAGCTGGCCGTTTCGGAGATATTCCTTGTTATTGGTTTCAGTTTTAAAATATTCAAACGTTTCTCATACGGGAATCTGGCAACTCCTAGCCATACAAATAAAGGCATTTCAGTCACATAACAAGCAACTTTTAAAACATCTGACCATCGCTTCAGCCTACTATATTCCTTTGTTTCCCTCTTCATACAAGAAAGCAAGTAATAAAAGAATTTCTGCTAGTGTATACCTCGATTAGCATGAAACAGATAGAATAATAAGCTTTTTAACAATAATTTGTGGCAGAGATGTCGAGAAAGTCATGTGAAAGAAACACATGAGTTTTTTTTTTATCACATGGGGAATTACACTGTACTTCGAATGCTAGGTACATAGGAGTAGACAATCTAGTGTAAGCTAGCAGCTTCAGTATCGTATAATCAAGAAGTATTGTAATTTAGTTTCACAATACTTTCCCTGACATTCGTTTAAGCTAACTGTAGTGTTTTCAGTCACTCTTCCAGAGTTTTATGTCCTTGACATCTGGAATTTATTTTACGGAAGGATCCGTTGTGCGTCGCTACAGAAAAAGGATCGCTAGAACCAAAGCGAAAAATCAGTAAGTGAAGGGTTAGTAAGGAAAAGGCAAGGACAGTCGCGTTCAAGCGAGTAAAAAGGTTTGTAACCTCGCCCAAGAGATGTTGCAATGTTGTATGACCACCAAGGTCTCTGTGGGCCCCTTTTTGGCCAGCTCTCACCTTCACGGTCGTGCTGCAGGGAAAAGTGCTGGATTTCCGTTTCCACTAGTTCTTGCGTGCATTGCAGCTGTATCTACGACAAATCTCTGTTACCTCACTTATTCGAAATACACTGAGGGACTTCGGGACTCAAACCACATATTTCTGTAACGTTGAAGTTATTTGGTTTATTTATCACTTTCTCTATACGTACTATGCACATAGTGTATAGAGAAGGTATTGTAATCCACCCAAAATTTGATTCCGAGATTTCAACGGAAATATATGTTTTGGGTCCCCCTGAATCCAAAAAAAAGCATTTTTAGAAACATGTCCGTGCGTGTGTGTGTGTATGTGTCTGTGTCTGTGGACAGCATAGCTCAAAAACGAAAAGACCGTTGAATACCTACTTTATTTTTGAGGAATTTTGCATAACTGCTAAACCGTAAGAGATAGACAAAAACTTACCGCACAAAAACGTAGACCACATTAAAACACACAATTTATGTTATAGACATTTTTTTGGTGCAGTTGATCGATTTTGAGATATTCCTTGTTTTTGGTTTCAGCCTTGAAAAACTTATACTTTTCTGATAAGGGAATTTGTCAACTCCTGCCCATACAAGCAAAGGAACTTCAGTCACATAGCAACCAGCTTTTGACTATCACTTTAACCTATGGTACTCCCTTATTTCGCTTCTACTTACAAGGAAGCAAGTAATAAGACTATTTCTGCTAATTTTTTCTCGATTGGATGTAGTAAATATTAGCATAAGCTTTTCAATAATAATTTGTTGCAGAGATGTAGAGAAAGTCATATGAATGGAACACATCAGATTTTTTATTGTATTTTATTTGTACTTTCTGGATCACGTATGTACAATGTACATAGTAGGTAGACAAGGTATTGTATTCCAACCAAAATTTCGATACCGAGATTTCACCGAAAATATATGCTTTGAGACCTGAATCAATATAAAAAAAAAGAAAAAGAATTTTTAGAAAAAAGTCTATGTGCCTATGAACAGCATAAATCAAATACGAAAAATCCGTTAAATACAAAACTTGTATTTAAGTTTAGTATCTTCCAAAATTACGACACACCTCCAACTACCTGTTACATGGAACATTTTCCAAAAAGTATGCTTTTCTCAAAATGTCTAACGATTTTGATTAAAATACCATATGTGTAAGACATTTTCATGACAAATGAAATGTAGGTATATCTTGAATATTTTGGGGAATAGCTTCTAAAGACTTCTTCATTCTGGATAACTTTTGTATAACCGGTAAATTGTAATGCTACAGAAAACATGTAGATCTCATTAAAACTCACAATTTATACCATATGTAGTATTTATTTTTAGAGTTAACAATTCCTTGGAAATTCCTTTTTATTAATTTTAATTTTATAATACTCTACTTTTCTCAGAGGCGAAGTCATTTGTTTCATATCTCCTCTGTTTTATTTCTGACCATACAAAGAGAGCCGTACTGTAGTTGCATCACATAGCAACTAGCTTGTAAAAGATTTGACTATCTCTTTAGCCTATACACGTCTTGTTTTATTTCCCTTCTATTTATAAGGACTCAAGTAATAAAAGCAACTCTTCTAATGTCTATCTCGAGATAAGAATCGGATTGTAAGAGTATCTTGTTTCAGAATAGCTAGTGAAAGTCATGTGAATGGAACACGTCAGATTTTTTTAGTTATAAGTTTAACGTCATTTAATCTGGGGGGGGGTCATATCGGACGATAAGTGCACCAATGATGCTCAATCCGCTTCCGATTCTCGGCTTGAAGATGGCAATTTTTCTTTAGTTAGAAAGCTGAAGCGATAATCAAATATTGTAAAATATGAGCCACTATAGTTATGTTGACTGTGAAATTTCGTCGCCTTGGATGACATCAGGCATGTCAACAAAATGGTAACAACGACTCAAAATATGGTAGTGTATTGATAAAGTCAACCCCCAATAAATGTCTTAGAAATGGGCACAAATAATTTATTTTATGACAATTGCGTAGTTTAAAGATATATATGTGATTTTAATAATCGCTTTATGGTTTGCATGATATTCTTCCCGAATGTGGTGTATTTCACATATTATTGACAAAACATTCCATACATTTTAGTCGTACAAAGTCTTAAATATACCTAAATTTAAACTGTTAGAGCCATTTTTAAGGAAAAATAACGAACATTTTTTCATTTAAAGGGTTGCTTAGGATGGAATATCTTTCTTCAACATTTCGAGTACAACACCTAGACACACACGCCACGGATTTCTTTTTGCTAAAAGCTTATTTGAAAATGTAAAGTACAGTACTTCCTCTATTAACTATGGGTAAGAGTCGAGTGGTCAAAGAATATATGAGTGATCTAGATGGCTGTGGAGAGGAGCTAGGTTTCTGCCAAATCTGTAAGCTCTGGTTCATCCTAAACAATTAATGAGCGACTGCACAAAGCGGAATTAACTTGAGAGTGGGTGTAATCGCAGGCGACCCGTTACCATGACGACCTTCCTGTGTGTGAATTCAGCGGAACACTTCCATTCTTAGGCAGGTCGTTTCCTGCCACCCATTTCGATTGTGTTGGTCTTCAGAACGATGAGTCTCAAGGTCAGAACTGTACCCAGTAGTTGCCATCAAGGGGCAATGCTCCTGCTTTCGGGGCTAAGCTCGTTGCAGACGCTTTCAACGAGATCCTATATTTGCTCTACCACTGAGCTAATATGGCAACATGCTGGTACGGCGCTAAATTTCTCAACTGACTCGCATGCTGCCCGGTAAACCACAAGATGATCTCAATTATTTTGAGATGACATACCCCAATGACGACTTACAATGTCTTAAGTGCTTCAAGACCCAGTATTCATAGTATAGTCAACTATTATGGACAAATGTGGTAATTTAATTTTTTTCTCACAGAAACCGCGTTCAAATCCCGGCTAAGGCGTTGAATTTTTCAGTCTGACTCGACCTATCCAACTCCTGTCCTACACACGGTTTCTGTGAGAAAAAAAATAAATGTATATCTTCCAAGGATGCGATGCGAAGATTTTCAAGAAGATCCCCTTCACCTCAAAGTACCCTTTACATGGTAAAATTTTCGAAAATTTTTATTTTCTCACAAATGTCTATATTTTAGTTAAAATACCGTATATTAGAGATGTTTACATTGTATTAATCTTCTGGTAATAGTTTCTGAATACCTCTTCATTCTGGATAACTTTTGTATTACTGGTAAACCGTAAGAGATAGACAAAAACTTACTACACAGAAATATAGATCTCGTTAAAACACACAATTTATGTCATATGCATCTTTTTCCTGGAGTTGAATCGTTTGAGAGATATTTATAGTTGTTGGTTTTAGTTTTAAAATACTTGAACTTTTCTAATACGGAAACTTGGCAATGCATAGAAACGGATTTCAATCCCATAGCAATCACATTTTAAAGCACTTGACAGGTTGGTTTAGCCTAGTATATTCCCTTATTTCTCTTTTAGTTAGAAGGAATTAAGTAATTAGACAATTTCTGCTAATTATTATCTCGATTAGAATGAAATAGATAGAAGAATAAAGCTTTAATAATAATAATAATAATAATAATAATAATAATAATAATAATAACAATTATTACAGAGCTATAGAGAAAGTCTTATGAATGGAACACATCAGATTTTTTTTTTTCAGAACATGCTGACCCTGCCCCGTTCTTCTTCTTTAAAGTTTGGGATTAGGGTGTGTGTGGCTGGAAACCAACCCTCGCTGTTGCTAAGTCTTCCATTTACTAGTCCCTTAACTGAGGCGCGATTCTCAACTTGCAAGCAGAGTCTCCAGGAAACAGATTTTACTAGCTGCCTCTCGCCTCTAGTACAGGGTCGTCTTTTGTTTGCTAGTGCCTATTGCCCAGTGTTAGGAAGGAGCGCTCCCGTTATATATGCCTATATATGTATAGGTATATATATATATATATATATATATATATATATACGTTTTTTATTTGCCATATACGGTGGTTTTATCAATATCGTTGTAACCGTTTTTTTTTTGTTGAGAAAATGGAAAATTTCGAAAAATGTTCCATGTAAATGTTCCTGAAAATATTCGTGTCGCATACTTAGAAGATACTTAACTAAAATACCATGTTAGTATTTAAAGGATTATTCGTTTTTGAGTTGTGCTGCCCGCACGTACACAGGAATTTTTTTTGAGGGGGGGGGGATCTAGAGAACTTAAAATGTCTTTTCGGTGAAATCTCCTCATGTGTACTTTCTCTAGAATGTATGTACATGTACATAGTGGGTGGACAAGGTGTTGTATTCCATCCAAAACTTATATACCCAAATTTTCCCGGAAACAGCGATTTAAGAACCCTTGAATAAAAAAAATAGAAAAAGATCCATGTGCGTTTGTGGACAGCATAACTCAAAAATGAAAAGTCATGACTTCATGTGTAGTGAATTAATTTTCAAGAACTAAATTATCATTAGCATGCAGTGTATTAAAATAACTCTGAACATTAAATCGTTTCCGTGCTTGCAACCGCTATATTTCCTGAGGTAGCAAGCATCTTTCCATTTGGAAATTGGAATAATTTTTTGGCGTCATCGCCCTTGGTTTTAATGACTGCAAAGGTATTGACCACACCACTATTACTGAGCACAAACGACCGCTCCCACTGCGCAGCACGCACAGTGCGTGTTCAAGCACATGAACCGAGGAAACCGATGCACTACTGCCAAGAAGGGGACGGAGCCACTTTTTATGCACGTCAGTGTACACGAGAAATACAGGAAATTGAAGCGATAGTTAAATCTTTAAAAGTTAGTCGAAATATACTGCCCTTGAAATTCCTGTTCTTATGCGACATCACGAGAAATAAAAAAGTGTAGAAGTGCTGTAAAATTAAAATTAATAGCAACAAATTCCACAAAAAATGTACTGTAACTAAATTATGTGCTTTAACAAGATCTGCATTTTTGGGAGATTTGTTTTTATGTGAAACAGTCTAAATAAATTACATTTGTATGTAGATAATGTTTGACCTTGTCAAGAACAGCCATCAACGAGGTAACCTGATTTTCCATATAGGTAAATGCCTCCATGAAGAATCTGTGAAAGTGTTAACATCACAAGGTTTGTTCATAAATGATTCGCCCTCTCTCATTATATATGTGCACAACGGAAAACAACATTCTCTCTCTAGAAATTAAAAAGCAAATTACTTACATTTGTTTGCTTTGTGATGTGCATATGTTGATTTCTGAGGTCGAGCACTTAGATTCTTTCCTGCAACATTTCAGAAGCTCAAGTAAACTATACCGTTTGTGCATATTATTTGTATTTATCCGACTTTTCTTTTTTGAGTTATGTTCACACAGACACAAGCGCGTACACGCACAAGGACCCTTTTTAAAACGAATTTCCTTTAGGCTCAGGGGACCTCGAAATATGTATTCCTGGTGAAATATTGATATCGAATTTGGGTCAAATTCAATGCTTTATCTATTAAGAAGGTAATACAACTAGTGGTAAGAAAAAGTAATGTGAATGTAATAATGATGTTATAACGTTTTTAAATATATCAGATATTTTTATTGCCGTTTTCAAAGCATTATATGACATGCAGTTCCACTGAGAGATCTAGAGTAAGGAAATAGCAGAGTGCGGGAGAGGTGAGAAGAGCGGAAAGGGAATTTATAAAGAGAAGAAAAGAGAGATAGACAGGAGCGAGAGAGTGTGTGAGAGGGAGGGGGAGAGTGAGTGTTTAACACAGCAATTTACCCAATAATTCACCGAGCGAGATGGCTCAGGTGGTTTCGTTTAGGCCCGCATTCGGAAGGTCGCGGGTTCGATTCCCATGGCCGGCGTACCTGACTAACGAGCGTTTTCTGCGGTTTCCCCGAATCACCAGGTTAATGCTGGGTAGTTTTCTTTCATCCTCCGCGTCTCTTGTGTCGTTTCCACTGTCATTTCGTTCACTTTTCAAGATTAGAAGTATCGGCCATGATGTTCGGTGCGGCCTGGCAGGGGAAAAGGGTGCTCAAAAAAACGTCCTCCATTTTTTTTTAATTTTTATAAAAAAAATACAGTTGGGGAGTCTGGTCTGGACTCCGGCGCTGTATTCCCGTTTCCTATTTTTTCATTTTCCTAACATTTACTTTCTTTAATGTATGATTACCGTTTGTTTTTTTTCACACATATACACAACACATAAACACTCATGCCCAAGGCGGGACTCAAGCCTACGATCCCCTGCGCCACAAAGCACTAAAGCGAGGCACCTTAGCGAGCGCGACCGTGGGGACCGGCTTTTCGGCTGGTTGCTGGGCTGAGGATTGGTTAAAATATCGTATATTAAAGTTATTTATCTGACAAAAAAAAATTATATCTTGAATTTTCTGCGAATAGCCTCTAGTTTATTCTGGATGAATTTTAAGGAATTTTATATAACTGCTAAACAAAACTTACAACACAACAACACAACAATGTAGAGCACATTAAAGCACACAATTTATGTTATGTACCTTTTTTTCGTGGAGTTGATCGTTTTTTAGATATTCCTTCTTTTTAGTTTCAGCTTTCAAAAAAGTATACTTTTCTCATACAGGAATTTGTCAACTCGTGTCCATACAAACAAAGGTACTTCAGTAATATAGCAACCAGCTTTTGACTATCACTTTAACCTATGGTACTCCCTTATTTCGCTTCTACTTACAAGGAAATGTAAATGTCGTGTTATTTATGGACGCTCTTTAACTGCTGAGGTTCTCAGCGTTCCATTCTAAATTGGGCGTGAAAGACCGTTTAATTTTGCTCAGAGGCCTCTCTTTCAGGCTTGAGGTTCTTGTACGTAAATCTACGACACGGGACCAACGGCTTTTTTTCCCTTCCGAAGGAAGCCATGCTAAGGATTTTTACACCAGAAAAAATCCATCATCCTCCGCCGGGTTTGAACCCGTGCAAGTAGTAAGACTATTTCTGCTATTTTTTTTTCTCGATTAGCATGAAGTATATAGAAACATAAGCTTTTTAACAACAATTTGTTGCAGAGAGGTAGAGAAAGTCATGTGACTTTTTTATAATCCGCCCCCATCTTTGATCTTGCAAGGTTGGAATTGGATAAGCCACTTACGCGCATCAATCCCATAAAGTTGCCACCGCCACTTGCCGTGTGACGTAATCACGCAGAGTAGTTTTGCCCGCAAAGACAACGTGTAGCACGGGCACTGTTTACTTAGCACGACTGACGATGGGGCCGCAGAGCGTACAGTAGTGGGACCCATCTAAGTAACACATTCTCTATTACATATCACGTGCTATGAATCTTTAAACTATTGGCGACAGCTCCATGCTATAAAAACAAAGGAGGATGCTCAATGTCATTAATTTGATATAAAATAACTATAAACATAAATGAACTGTATTGTACAAGAAACAAAATACTACTACATATCGCGTAACGAAATTGCGCATACAGAGCATTGAAAACTTTTTACAAAATAGCATTCTCTATTATGTCTTCAAAATGAGGATTAAGTTCTGATGACAATATTTAAACAAATCATTCCTTTTTCCCTGAGAAAATGGGGTACTGTTCTTACACCGTTGATGTAACCACAGTATAAATTTACTGTGAGCCTGTACTACTTCGTCGAGATATTTTAATTCTTTTTTCCTGCATAGTTTTTCAATATTCAGCACTATGCTCTGACTCACACAAAAAACAAAGAATACATTTTAAGCTTTGGCCGGATAGCTGTTTTCTGTGTCGTTGCTATAGGAATATAGGATTTCTACACATGAACCGCCACTGAACAAATAACAACCGGAAATACTCTTCGCTCTGTTCGTGTTGGCCGCACAGTCAATGTTTGCCCTAATATCTTGTCACTTCATAATGACAACCGCTGCCATAGAGGGATGTAAACTGGATACCTCGATAAGGGCCACAGGTACCAGTTTCTGTCTACTAATTTCTCCATTTTAGTGGTTTGAGGACGTTAAGGCGTCTCACAACCCCTCCAGGCCTAATCGTTTTTCCCATGGGTTTCCCCGCCGAGTCCAACCCAATCATAACAGCTCCCTTTCGGCAGGGGCTAAGATGTTCGGCCAAACGTAATTCTGGTAGCAACGGTAGTACCATGGGCCGCAGCACTCGCACTATTGGAGCGTAGGCGCAATAACCTGAGGTTCGATACCGAGTTCCCTACTCTATCCAATAATACGAGAGGAGCTTTAAATTCTGCCAGTTATATCAATGTGCTCCAAACGATAGCATCTCAACAGCAAATTGAAAGAAGGCACAACATTAGAAACCGTGGTGAAAACGTTGTTCAATTATTCACGAGTTGGAACTCGTTGACCATTTTAACAAATACTGACATTGATTTCCGCTGGGCCAGGGCAGCGAACTTGGGTTCAAGGGGTCGTCACGTCGAGTGCTTGGAGCTACCTTTGTTTCATTTTCGTATCGATCTTCTTGCGCCTTTACTTCTTTTCTTGGAAATAAGTGAAAGAACTGCCAACGTTTTAAAATAAAAAACGTGACAGCAAAAATGTGGAAGAAACTTTCTAGCTGAAAATGGATATAAAAGTAGATTGAAAATGTTACATTTACGACTTAGTCGCATTTACAAATCACACTGGGCCAGGCTGGGTGGTGTGGTGGTATCGTGTCTGCTTCATATTCAAAAGGTCGTGAGTTCGAATCTCACTTAGGGTGAGTTACCCGGATAAGGTTTTATTTCGGGGTTTTCCCTTATCCCGAGAAGACGAATGTCGAGTAACTTTAAGCTCCATGAACCCTGATATCATATGAGCATCATTTCACCAATTCATTCATCGTCCGATATGACTAACCATATTAAAGGACGTTAAAAAAAAAAAAATCTTAAAATGTTGGTTCAAGCGCAAACAAGTAATATCTAATCTTATTAGACTACCACATTGTTATAAAACTATAAACTGCTCCATTCACATGACTTTCTCTACCTACTCTGCAACAAACAGTTCTTACAAAGCTTACTCTTCCATCTACTTCATGCTAATCGAGATAAACATTAACAGAAATGGTCTTATTACTTAGATCCTTATAAGTAGAAGGCAAATAAGGGAATGCACTAGGCTAAAAGCTGGTTGCTAAGTGCGGACCTTGCATGACCAGGGTACAAAAATAAATAAAGAAAGAAAGGCGACTTCTCATTTGAGAAAAGTACCTATAAGTATCGGGAAATTTAAACAACAAAGAAGGAATATATTGTAAATGGTTAACTCTAAAAAAAACAGGTGTTACCTTCATCTTATGTAGGAGTGACACCCCCTAAGACTTACAAGCTGATGACTAGGGGTCAAAATCCTGTCGGGGAGCCAACGGCACGAAACAAGAATGGAGAACCTGGAACGAGGTGGTCAGCCCGTAGCGAAGTATGAGCGTGAGGAACTGGATGATATGAAATACAAAGTGGATGATAGGAAAGATGATGGAGCAATTGGTGAAATGAGTGGCGGGGGAAACCGGAATACCCGAAGAAAACCCGCCCAAATGCCGCTTCGTCCACCACAAATCACACATGCGGGTGCTTGCCTAGGTGGGAGGCGAACGGTCTAATCACTCAACCACGCCGCCAAAAACAGGCGTATGAAATAAATTATGTATTTTCACGATACCTTTCTATCACGTATGTAGAATGTACGTACTAGGTAGAGAAAGTATTGTATTACACCCAAAGCTTCGATACCAAGATTTCACAGTAAATCCATGTTTTGAGGACCCCTGAATCCAACAAAAATCATTTTTAGAAAAAAATTGTGTGTGTATGTGTGTCTGTGGACATTTAACTCAAAAAAGAAAAGGCATTCAAATACCTCAAGCTTGGTATTTGAGTTCAAAATCTTCCAAGGATACAGCCCAAAGATTTTCAGGTAAATACCCCGCCTCAAACTACACTTACGTGGAATATTATTCGCAATTTTCGATTTTCTAAAAAATGGTTCCATCAATTTTGACTAAAATGCCGTATATTAAAATATTTACTTGGCAAATAAAATTATCGACTTTTGTATAAATGGTAAACCGTAAGAGATAGGTAAAAACCATCATACAAAACATGTAGATCTCTTTCAAACACCCAACACAATTGTTTTTATTTTTTCTACATATACTAGTACATAGTGTATAGAGAAGGTATTGCACTCCACCCAAAAATTCGATACACAGATTTCACGGGAAAATATGTTTTAGGGTACCCTGTATCCAAAAAAAAATCATTTTCAGAAAAAGGTCCGTGTGTATATATGTGTCCGTGTGTCTGTGAACACGATAACTCAAAAACGAAAAGTCGGTAAAATACCAAACTTGGTATTTAAGTTCAGTATCTTTCAGGGATGAAAGAAAAAAATCCCCCCTCCCCAAACTACCCTTTACAGGAACATTTTTCGAAAATTTTGATTTTCTCAAAAATGGCTCTAACGATTTTGATTAAAATATCCTATATTAAAGATATTTATCTGACAAATAAAATGCATATCTTAAATTTTCTGGAAATAGCCTCTGAAGACTACTTTATTCTGGATGAAGTTTACGGAATTTTGCATAACTGCTAAACCGTTCGAGATGGACCAAAACTTACCACACAATACATTTTTTTCGTGGAGTTCATCTTTTTTTTAGATATTTCTTGTTTTTAATTTCAACTTTGAAAAACTTACTTTTCTCATACAGGAATTTGTCAACTCCTGTCCATACAAACAAAGGAACTTCAGTCACATAGCAACCAGCTTCAACCTATGGTACTCCCTTATTTCGCTTCTATTTACAAGGAAGCAAGTAATAAAAATATTTCTACTAATTTTTTCTCCATTAGAATGAAGTAAATAGAAGCATAAGCGTTTTAACAATAATTTGTTGCAGAGATGTAGAGGAAGTCATGTGAATGGAACACATCACATTTTTTTATGGTAGACCATTCCATTTCAGAGATGTTCCCTGTTATTGGTTTCAGTTTTAGTATATTTAAAGCTTTTCGCATACAGGAAGCCATCATTCGTTTCATCTCTCTTTTGTTTTACCCCTGGCAATGGAAAGAGAACGGAACTTCAATGAGATTCGCATAGCGACAGCTTTTAAAAGATTTGACTTTAGCAATAGCCTTGTGTATTCTCTTATTTTTGTTATACCTATAAGGAACTAAGACCATTTATGATAATGTTTATCTTGAGTAGATAAAAGAATAATCTTTTGTAACAATTCTGTGTATAAGAGTTAGAGAATGTCATGTGAATGGAGCATATCAGATTTTTGTGAAGTATGTTTCTGCCTATCTCATCAGTCATCCAAAATGAAGAGTACTTCATTGGCTATTCCCAGAAATTCAAGATATATATTTCATTTGTCATAAAATATCTTAAAACTTTTGAGCCTGCAGAACTATTACTGCTTTTAACAAGACGCATTCTCAGAAAGAATGTAAATCATAGATGCCAGTAGATCTATTGCGTAAACATAAAAAATCCGATGTGCTACATTCACATGACTTTCTCTACATTGCAGCAACAAATTATTGTTAAACCTTATTCTTCTATCTAGTTTATGATAATCGAAATATAGATTAGCAGAAATTGTCTTAATTACTTGCTTTTTTGTAAGTAGAAGGTAAATGAGGGAATACACTAGACTAAAACGATAGTCAAATCTTTTAAACGTTGGTTTCCATGTGATTGAAAATAGTTTCTGTGCATTGCCAGGAGTTAACAAATTTTCGTATGAGAAAAGTTTAGGTATTTTAAATCTGAAACAAATAACAAGGAAAATCTAAAAAATGGTCAACTACAAGAAAAAAACGTATATAACATAAATTGTGTTGTTTAACCATATCTACATTTTTGTGTAGTAAGCAACATTCATCCGGAATAAAGCTGTCTTTAGAGGCTATTCCTAGAAAATTCATATTATAAATTTTATTTTCCATATTAATATCTTTAATATACAATATTTTAATCAAAATCGCTAAAGCCATTTTTGAGAAAATCCGAAATTTTCGAACATTTTTCCATGTAAAGGATGGTTTGGGGTGGAGGAATTTTTCTCAAAATCTTCGTGTCGCATCCCTGGAAGACACTAAATTTAAATACAAAGTTTGGTGTTTTAACCAATTTTAGTTTTTGAGTTATCGTGTTCACAAACACACGGACACACACACTGATCTTTTTCTAAAAATACTTTTTGGATATGGGGAGCCCTAAAGCGTGTGTTTTCGGTGATATCTCGGTATCGAATTTTTGGGTGGAGTGCAATATATTCTCTATCCACTATGTATCTAGTCCATGTTGAGAAAGTAAAAACAGGTTGTGAGTGCAATAAAGTAAATAAACAACCTAGAACACTCAAGAAAATTTTGCAAATTGAAATTTGAGGTTATTTCAGTATTGAACGGAACACTTCCATTACAAATCTAGTGTAACAGACTGCTGCTTGGCTGCTTCCATACATAAAGTGATAAAAGTGAGCACATTTTATTTGTACAGAATAAAAAATGTGATGTTCTACATTCACACAGCTTTCTCTAAGTTTTCCATATACAAACTATTCTTGCTAAAGAGTATTATTGTATCTGCCTCTTGCTAATCGATGTAAACATTAGCAGAAGTGCTTCCTTGTAAGTAGGAGGGAAATAAGGCTCGTATTATCAAATCTTTTAAAAGCTGCTTCCTATATGAAACAATTTAAGTTCGGTTATCTTAGCATGTACCGTTTAAGAAAAGTTAAGTAGTTTAAAATTGAAACCAATAAATAACAAGGAATATCTCGAAAACCCCAACTTACAAGAAAAGCGTACATATCATAAAAAATTATGTGTTTTAACGTGGTCTACATTTTTGTGCAGTAAGCTTTTGTCTCTCTTACGGTTTAACCGGCATACAACATCCTGAAAAAGTGATTCAGAATAAAGAGGTCTTTAGAGGCTATTCCCAGAAAATTGAAAATATATGTTTATGTTTTAATTGTGATTAAATATCTTTAATATATGGTATTTTAATCAAAATCATTAAAGCCATTTTTTAGAAAATGGAAAATTTCAAAGATGTTTGCATGAAAAAGTAGTTTTAGGGGGGTGATCTTGATAATCTTCATTTCGCATCCTTGGAGGGTGCTAAACATAAATACCAAGTTTAGTATTTAATGGTGTTTTTATTTTTAATCTATAATGTCCACACACACACACACACCCACCTGGATCTTTTTCTAATATTTTTTTTTTTTTTTTTGACTCAGGGTACCTCAGGCTACATTTCCCTTGAATATTTCGACATCGAATTTTGGATGGAATGCAATAACTTCTTTATCCCGCCTGGGCTGTGTGGTGGTAGCGTGTCTGCCTCACATTCAACATGTCGCGAGTTCGAATCTCGCTTAGGATGAGTTACACGAATAAGATCTTTTTCGAGGTTTTCCCTTATCGTGAGAAGACAAATATCGAGTAACTTGAAGCTCCATGCACCTGAAGATCACACAAGCATCAATTCACCAAGTCCATTCATTGTCCGATATGACCAACCTGGTTAAAACACTTTAAGCTATTAAAACAAACAAAACAAAAAAAAACAAACAAACAAAAAGCAAACAGACATATTTTACCTATTACGCGCAGAGAAAGTAAACAATGGAGTGCCATTTAAAATGTTATAGTTGGGGAGAGGGTTGAAACCTATAATGTACTTATGACTATTCTAAGCTCATAAATATCTAATTTTGCGTATTTTGGGTTTAAATTAAATTAAAGTAAACTGTTATTTAGACCGGGAAGTTGTCATATGAAAGCGCTGTATAAATGAGAACTGACAACATAGGAAGAACTCTTTTTCGATGTCAAGCTATACAATCGTGTGTCAAGATGATTAACCTAGACAAGAACTGGCAACGTTGCGAAGATGTTCAAGTAGTGGTATCTTACAAATCAGAGGAACACACATCTCCTTGTTGCAAATATAAATTAGCCTTGAGTTTTGGCCTCCACTCCTCAGCTGTATGTCTGGTGTAGCTGGGCACCTAGCCATTCGGTTCGTTCCTTTTCATCACGATGCTGCCACCCAACAAAACAATGTCGCTAAATATCTATGTTCGAGTAGCGTTCGATAAGTCCGTACAAAAAAATGTGATGTGTTCCATTCACGTGACTTTCTCTACATCTCTGCAATGAATTATTGTTAAAAATAAGGGGGTTCTATAGGCTAAAGCGATAGGCAAATCTTTTAAAATCTGATTGCTATGTGACTGAAGTTCCTTTGTTTGTATGGACAGGAGTAGACAAATTCCTGTATGAGAAAAGTATACGTATTTTAAAGCTGAAACCAAAAAGCGGTCAACTACACGAAAATATATATATTCCTAGAAAATTCAAGATTTACATTTTATTTGCCATGTAAATATCTTAAATATAGGGGATTTTAATCAAAATTGTTAAAGCCATTTTTGAGAAATTCAAAATTTTCGAAAATTTTTCCATGTATAGGGTAGTTTAGTGTGGGGGGATTTTCTTGGAAATCTTCGTGTCGCATCCTTGGAAGATGCTAAACTTAAGTACCAAGTTTTGTATTTAACTATCTTTTCGTTTTTGAGATATGCTGTTCACAGACACACACACACACACACATGCGCGCGCACGGATCTTTTTCCAAAAATACTTTTTCTGGATTCAGGGGGACCCAAAACATTTATTTCCGGTAAAATCTCGTATCGAAATTTTGGGTGCATTACAATACCTTCTTTATACACTATGTGCATAGTACGTGTAGAGAAAGTAAAAAAGCATTTTTAAAAAAGTATCCGTGTGTGTGTGTGTGTGTGTGTGTGTGTGTGTGTCTGTAGGCAACATAAAACGAAAAGACCGTTAACACCAAACTTGGTATTTAAGTTCCGCATCTTCCAAGGATGCGACACCAAACTTTTCAAGAAAATTCCCCATCCCCAACTACTCTTTACATGGAAAAAATTTCGAAAATTTGGATTTTCTCAGAAATGGCTCTAACGACTTTGATTACAATACCATATATAAAATATATTAACACACACATAAAACTACTTTATTCTGGATTAATTTTGCGGAATTTTGCATAGCTGGCAAACCGTAAGAGATACATAAAATCTTACTTAACAAAAAATGTAGATCTTGTTAAAACATACAATTTATCTCATATACATTTTTCGTGGAGTTCACCGTTTTTGAGATATTCCTTGCTATTAGTTTTAGCTTTAAAATACTTATACTTTTCTGATACAGGAATTTGTCAACTTCTATCTATACAAACAAAGGAACTTCAGTCACATAGCAACCAGCTTTTGTAATAAGACTCTTATTGCTAATTTTTTTCTCGATTAACATTAAGTAAATAGAAGAATTAGATTCTTAACAATAATTTATTGTAGAGTTGTAGAGAAAATCATGTGAAGCGAACACATAACATTTTTTTAATTACTTTTCAACATTATCTCCTTTTAGCTCCATACACTTTTCCCAGCGTTTCTGCAGCTGCTTTAAGTCTTCCAAAAAGTAGGATTTCGTAAGTTCCTCGAAATAGGCATCTGTTTAGGAGATGACCTCTTCATTTTCCTCCGAGCCATGTTTTTGGAAATAAAAAAAAGGCACTGGGGGCCAAATCTGGCGATTACGGTGGATGTTGTAATAATTCCAGCCTTACTTCTACAGTTTTTGCCATAGAAATTGTACAGGTTTGCACCTTTGCATTGTCTTGATGGAAGAGAATCTTTTTCTCTATCAGATGAGGGCGTTTTTATCTTGATTTCTTGGTTCAACCGGTGCAATAACGATATATAATACTCTCCTTTTATCGTTCTTCCTTTCTGCAAGTAATCGATGTAGATGACTCCGCGTGCATCCCAAAAAACCTCGTGGCAATCAGCTTGGTTGCAGATTTCACCAACTTTGCCTGCTTCGGAGCCGGTTCACCTTTAAAACCGCACTGTTTCGACTGAACTGTTGTCTCTTGATTGTAGTAGTGTATCTATGTTTCATCCATAGTTATATATCGACGCAGAAACGTCAGGATTGCGATGGAAAAGCGTCAAACCTTCTAATCGATCACACGATTGCGTTTATTCTCCAATGAAATAAAATGCGGCACCCATCTTGCCGAAACCTATGTCAGACCTAATTTTTGGTGCAAAATTGAGAACACTGTAGGTACCTTGTGACATGTCTGTGGCCTCTACTATTTCGTGAACTTTGATTCGTCGATCACTCAAAATCAAATCCTGGGTTTTGCCAATCATTTCGGAGGAAGTCACTTCTAATGGACGTTCATCATCTGTGAATATAGGGCCACGTTTAAATTCTTTTATCCAATTGTAAATTGTTGCAAACGCAGGAGCAGATGTGTCATGAACTTCATCCAACTCGGCTTTTCTCTTTGTCGGTGTTATGCCTTTTAAATAGAAGTGTTCAATCACCGCACGAAACTCGTTTTTTCTATGTTTCTGAATAAACACAAGATTGTTGATTCAATAGCCTATGGCAACGAAACCACGTGTTGGATATAGCTCAAACTTTTTGTGGCATCTAATAAGAGACGACGGTTACTAAATTAAAACATTTTTTTTGGTGCTGCTAGTGTAATTTATTGGTTTTTCTAAGAACCTATTGAACGCCGCTGATATATTTTGAGTTTTCTGGAAATACCTTCTGAAGACCTGTTCAATCTGGACTAATTTTGCTGAATTTGGCACAACTAATAAACTGTAAGACATAAACAAAAACTTACTATACAAAAATATAGATTTCGTTTCATCTGTCTTTTGTTTTTCTGGAAATGGAAAGCGAACCGAACTTCTATTATTAAGATATCGATCAGATTTTGAAAGGTTTGACTATCGCTTTAGCCTGGTATACTCCCTTATTTCCCTTCTGTTTATAAGGAACTAAGTAATAATAATGTTTATCTCTTAGGTAAAAAAAATCTGATGTGTTCCATTCACATGACTTTCTCTACATCTCTGCAATAAATTATTGTTAAAAAGCTTATTCTTATATTTACTTCATGCTACTTGAGAAAAAACTAAATTAGCAGAAATGGTCTTATTACTTGCTGTCTTGTAAGTAGAAGGGAAGTAAAGGAGTACCATAGACTAAAGCGATACTTGAAGATGCTTTGTTATTAAAGTTCCTTTGTATGCATGGCCAGGAATTGACAAATCCGCATGAGAAAAGTATAAGTATGCTCGAAAAAAATGTATATTTCATAAATTGTGTGTTTTAACGAGCTCTATATTTTTCTTAAGTAAGTTTTTGTCTATCTCTTACGGTTTACTAGTTTTGCAAAACTAATCCAGAATAAAGATGTTTTCAGAGGCTCTTCTTAGAAAATTAAAGATATAGATTTTATTTGTTATGTAAATATCATTAATATACGATATTTTAATTAAAATCGTTAGAGCCGTTTTTGAGAAAATCAAAATTTTCAAAAATGTTTTCATGTAAAGGTCTTGCAAGTCTTCGAGTCGCATCCTTAGAAGATATTGAACTTAAATACTAAGTTTGGTATTTAACGGCCTTTTCGTTTTTGAGTTATGCTGCTCACAGGGCCCACACATGAATATTTTTCTAAAACTGTTTTTTTTTTTTTTTTTTTGATTCAGGGGTCCAAAACATGTAATTCCGGTGAAATATCGGTATTGAAGTTCTGGGTGCAATATAACACCTGCTTTATACACTATGTACATAATACGTATAGAGAAAGTAATAACCTTTTGTAAGGATAGCTTTTTTTTTTTTTTTTTTTTTGCAGAACAGGTAGAAAAAGTCATGTGAATGTAACACTTGACATAATGTTTATCTTTTCTGTGTAGTCCTCGTATGTAGGATTTACACCTCCCAGGACGTACAAGTCGCCCTCCGTGTTGTAATGGTTACCATGGTAACTTCGTATAGCCAATGTCGAGGGTTCAAACCCGGCGGAGGACGATGGATTTTTTCAGGCGTAAAAATCCTTAGCATGGCTTTCTTCGGAAAGGAAGTCCCGTGACGTAGGTTTACGGCACATAAAAGAACCTCAAGAGGCTTCTGAGTAAAATGAATCGGTCTTTGACATCCAGTATAGAATGGGACGCTGAGAACCACAGCAGCTAAAGAGCGTCCATTTCAGGACGTACAGGGTTTATGGAGTAGTCACTGAATTTAGCAGGGAATGACAACACTGTAAACGGATGACTGAAAGGCGTGTTGTCGAAGGGCTGCCCACGCCGTGCACGTGACAAAAACAAAAGCGCTCAGCAGAGTCTCGAACTGCGGTACGAGATGTGGATATCCTTGAAGTGTCCCGACCTTGTACACATGTCCCCCACCTACACCTTGATGATCACCTTCCTAGGGCGTTACGCGAGGCGACATTACAATTTGCATAATGAAGGTAAACATCCTTACATAACATCTCACATGTAAATACTGCTCTATTTTCAGCTGCCTGAATGAATTAGCAGTACTTCTCTTTGCTTCTCATCAAATAGTTATAACATTGTTGGTCACATTTCTGTCATAACAAGTAGGTATAGTTAAACTTAGCTCCATGGCACAACCGCCCGGCCGCTGCATGGTGCAGTGCTGGAGGGCGAGTCGTGATAAGCGCCTCGAGTCCCTTAATGCGGTCTTCTCGATCTGGATTCGCTACTTCCTCAATTGGCCCCTCCTCAGGGTCCTCACAAGGCTGAGTGCACCCCGGACCAGGTCCCCCGCTTGGCAAGCAGTCGCGCTACTCCGGCTAAGGAGACGACAACAACAATAATAATAGTAATAAACTTAACTCCATGGCACAACAGTCCACAAGGGGCCAAGGCCTACGTCCGGCCGCTGCATACCCCATCTCGACTCGCCCCGAAGGAGTCATGAATGGGGTGAAGTGCTGGAGGGTGAGACGTGACCAGCGCCTCGAGTCCCGTCCGGCCGGTTAATGCGGTCTCCTCGATCTGGAGCCACTACTTCTCAATTGGCACCCAGGAACCTCACGAGACTGAGGTCTCCCAGCGGGGAAAAATTCCCCACGCCGGTACCGGGAATCAAACCCAGGTCTCCCGCTTGGCAACCAGCCGCACTAAGGAGACGACCCGCTCTATTTTCAGCTGCCTAAATTAATTGGTAATATCTCTCCGTGCTTCTCCTCATTCAGCAAAAGAGAAGAAGTAACAAAATATATGTTTTACAACCCTCTGAATCTAAAAAAAAAAAAAAAAATAGAAAAAGGTCCATGTGTGTATGTGAGTGCTCGTGTGTCCGTGTGTCTGCGAATACGATAACTCAAAAACGAAAAGTCGGTAAAATATCAAACTTGGTATTTAAGTTTATAATCTTCCAGGGATGCGACACAAAGATTTTGAGAAAAATCCCCTAAACTAAACTACCTTTTACGTGGAAAAAAATAAAACAGTTTGATTTTCTCAAAAATGGATCTAACGATTTTTGATTAAAATACCATATATTCAATATATTTATATGACAAATAAAATGTATATATTGACTTTTCTTGGAATAGCCTTTGATGACCTCTTTATTCTGAATGAATTTTTCAGAATTTTTAGTAATTGGTTAAACGTAAGAGATAGACAAAATATTACTACACAAAAAATGAAGATCATGTTAAAACACACAATATGTGTCACATACTTTTTTTTCATGAAATTGACCATTTCTGAGATATTCCTTGCTATTTGTTTCAGATTAAAAATACTTAAATATTTCTCACACGGAATGTTGTAAACTCCTGATCCTGCACAGAGACGGGTTTCAACCAGATGGTAACCAGCTTTTAAAAGATTTGACTATCGTTTTAGCCTATATTCCTTTATTTTTCTTCTACTTACAATGAAGCAAATAAATAAAACAATTTCTGCTAATGTTTAGCATGAAGCAGATAGAAGCATAAGCTTTTTAACAAAACTTTATTACAGAGACGTAGAGAAAGTCATGTGAAGGGAACACATCCTTACGCGTACACTCATAATTACCGCCCAAAATGCTGCATATTTTAATATATGTTCATAACAATTTAAAAAAAAAATCTAATGTGTTCCATTCACATGACTTTCTCTACATCTCTACAACAAATTATTTTTAAAAAGCTTATGCTTCTATTTACTTAATGCTAATCGAGGAAACATAGCAGAAGCATTGTTATCACTTGCTTCCTTGTAATAGAAGCGAAATAAGGGAGTACCATAGGTTGAAGTGAAAGTCAAAAGCTGGTAGCTATGAGACTGAGGTTCCTTTGTTTGTATGTACAACAAATCCCTATATGAGAAAAAAATTTTAAAGCTGAAACCAATAAAAATTAATATCTCAAAAACGACCAACTTCACAAAAAAAAGTATGTGATATAAATTGTGTTTATCGTGATCTACATTTTTTGTGCAGTAAGTTTTTGTCTATCTCTTACGGTTTACCAGTTATTCAAAATTCAATAAAAATCATCCACATAAAGACGTCTTTAGAGGATATTCCAGAAAATTCAACATATACATTTTGTTTGGAATGTAGATATCTTAAATATTAGAGATTTTAATCGAAATTGTCCCGCCATTTTTGAGAAAATCGAAATTTTCGAGTTTTTTTTTTCATGTAAAGAGTAGTTTGGGGTGGGGGCTTTTTTTAAAGTGTTTTTTGTTTTTTTGTTTCAGAGGGAGCCAAAACATGTATTTCCGGTGAAATCTCGGTATCGAATTTTTGGGTGCATTACAATACCTTTTCTATACACTATGTACATAGTTCGTGTAGAGAAAGTAAAAATCTAACCTAACTTTTCAAACAAAACTTCGAAGTACTTCTAAACTCTCATATGAAGGAAATAGGAGCGGGATTCCAATGCTGTCAATAGCTAAAGAAAAACTTTCCAATCAAAATAAAACAATATCTCTTTCCTAACATTAATATTTACAAAGTTATTGATGTTTTACGTAGTGAGTGTACCAATTTGTTTTAAAAATCTACTTACAGGACCAAAATTTTAACGATTTATAATTAGCGTACCTCTACCAAAATGAGCGGAGGATTCGAAATATTCATATACAAATAAAATCTGAAAATGGAAAAAAATAATAAAAATCCCATTTCAATTCCTGCATCACCAGGTTCGAAAAGGTATGTGCGTCCGTCAGTTCTTCGTTTCCAATATCAATAAACGATATTATCTGCTGCAGTAGATTAATCTCAGTAGGTGATACAGTAATTAGTAATGACAATGCCTTCTGTTTCCTTTTCTCCCACAATCCAGGTCATGTCACTGGGGCGTGACTTTACGCAAGTGGTAGAGAGAACGAAAGTAGAGCAGTGCAATGGAAGAGTAGTCCGCCTGGTGGTCAGGCTGCCAGCTTCACACGCCTGTGCTGGGCGAGAGGCTCTTCTGTGGCTTTGCTTCCTTCGTTATGGTTTTTCTTCTTATAACGTTTCATGCATCAACATAACACAGCTTTTTACTTTCTCTAATACTAACCTAATGCAGAGGAAAATAAGCTTTCAATGCTTTTACTTTCTCAACACGTTCTGTGTACATAGTGTATAGTGAAGGTATTGTATTGCACCCAAAAGCATTTTCAGAAAAAGGTCCGTGTGTGTCTGTGAACACGATAACTGAAAAACGAAAAGTCGGTAAAATACCATACTTGGTATTTAAGTTAAGTATCTTCCAGGGATGCGACACGAAGATTTTGAGAAAAATCCCCCTACCCCAAACTACCCTTTACATGGAAATTTTTCGAAAATTTTTATTTTCTTAAAAATTGCTCTAGCGATTTTGCTTAAAATACCATATATTAAAGATATTTAACTGACTAATAAAATGTATATTTTGATTTTTGTGTAACAGTAAACCGTAAGAGACAGACAAAAATGTCCAGCACAAAAAATGCAGATCTCACTAAAGTACATTGGATATGTCATATGCAGTGTCATTGTAGAGTTAACCTTGTCCGAGATATTTCATGTTATTGTTTCAGTGTTAAGCTGCTTAAACTTTTCTCAAACGGTAAGTCATCTTACTTTCCGTCTCTCTTTTGTTTAATGTTAGCAAGCAAAGAGAACCGAATGTCAATTGTTACTTATAGCAATTAGCTTTTAAAAGCTTTGAGTATCGCTTTAGCCTAGTGTATTCAGTTATTTCCCTTCTGCTTACATGGAAGCAAGTACTAAGACAATTCTAGTAATGCTTAACTCGATTAGCATGACGTGGATAAAAAATAATATTTTGTAAACAATGTTTGCGGAACAGCTAGAGAAAGTCATGTGAATGGAACACATCAGGATTTTCTTTTTAATTCAGTGAATCTCAATTTTTTTTTTTATTTATTTTTTACTGTTTAAGGCGGACTTTATTACATAGGCACTGTAGGTGATGAGGACAGTGATGATACATGGAATGAAGATGGAGCTCCGGTAGAATGCGATGGCGAGTGAAACCGGAGAACTAGGAGCTGCTTTGTCCATCACAAATCCCACATACGGTCGCTTGGGATCGAACCCGGTGCCGCCTAGGTGAGTGGGGAGTGGCCTAACCGCGGCCCTAGCGTGTATTTCCGGTGCAATACCGACATCGATTTTTGGATGGAATGCAATACTTCCTCTAACTATGTCACGTTCATTCTTTCATGGAAGGTGTTCCTTATTTTAAAAGTTCTATGAAATGTTAATATGGATGTTGCCCATAATTCCCAGTATGGCACGACTCTATCACCTTCCTCCACACGTGTGACTCATCCTGGTGCGTTCTGAAACAAATTAAGGTCAATAAACAGCATTATTGCTTCACAAAGCCTACATAATATAGAAACCCAGATACAATATTAATGAAAGCCAGCAGAGATAATAAAACAGTTGACTGCAGTAGAAAGTGCGAATAGGAAGCGTGATGCACGTTATATAACTAATAGCACGCTCCAGCATGCCACTGTTTATCTAGTGTGAAAAAACATCTGATGCGTTACTTTCACATGATTTTCTCTACATATCTGTTACAAATCACTAATAAGGTTATTCTGATATCCACTTAATGCTAATCGAGAAAAACATTAGCAGAAACGTCTTATTACTTAGTTTCTTTTTAAATAGAAGAGATATAAGTTAATACACTAGGGTAAATCGTGACTCAAATGTTTTAAAATGTCACTGCTGTGGGATATAAATCCGTTTCTTTACTGGCCAGCAGTTGACAAGTTCCCGCATGAGAAATGTAGTTTAAAAGTGAAGCCAAAAACAAGGATTATCTCAAAGACGGCCAACTCTACGAAAAAATATTTATAACATGATCTCTACATGCTTTGTGTAGTAACTTTTTGTCTATCTTTTCAGTCTGTTACTCAAAATTCCACAACATTCTACCAAAATAAAGATCTCTTCAGAGGTTATTCCCATTAAATTCAAAATATACATTTTATTTGTAATGAAATTATCTTAAATATAAGAGATTTTAATCAAAGCCATTAAGGCAATTCTTAAGGAAACCAAGTTTTGCGATTTTTTTTCCATATAAAGGGTAGTAAGGGTGGCTTTTTTAAATCGTTATGTCGCATTCTTGGGAGATACTGAACATAAATATCAAGTCTGGTATTTAACGGAGTTTTCGTTTTTCATCTATGCTGTCCACACACACACACACACACACACACACACACACACATACGCAAGCGGACAGGTATTTCGGATGAAATCTCAGTATCTAATTTTTGGGTGCGATACAATACTTGCTTCCGTGTAAGTAGGAGGTAAATAAGGGAATACGCTAGGCTAAAGCGATTGTCAGATCTTTTAAAATCTGGTTACCATGTGGTTCAAACCCATTTCTTAGCATTGCCAGGAGTTGACAAATTCCTGTGTGTGAAAATTTTAAGTATTTTACAACTGAAACCAATAGCAAGGAATATCTAAGAAATGGTTAACTCCACGAAAAATGCATATAACATAAATTGTGTGCTTTAACATCTACAACTCTTGTGTAGTATGTTTTTGTCTATCTCTTACGGTTTACCTGCCAGTTATGCAAAATTCTGCAAAAATCATCTAGAATAAATAGGTCTTCAGAGGCCATTCCCAGAAAATTCAAGATATATAGTTTATTTGTCATGTAAATATAATTTAATAGACGATATTTTAATCAAAATCGTTTGAGCCACTTTTGAGAAAATCAACATTTTCCATGTAAAGGGAAATTGCATGTGGGCGGATTTTCTTGATAATCTTCGTGTCGCATCCTTGGAAGATACTGAACTTAATACCAAGTTTTGTATATAACGGGTTTTTGAGCTATGCTGCCCAAAGACACACGCGCGCGCGCGGACATTTTACTAACAATGTATTTTTGGATTCAGGGTGTCCCAAAACATGTACTTGGGGTGAAATGTCGGCATCGACTTTTTGGATGCAATGCAATACCTTCTCTTAACACTGTGTACATAGCAGTGTAGAGAAAGTAAAAGAAGTGTTTGGTGCGTTACATGTAGTTACAATATACTAGAATACCAAACAGAGCGTATGTCACAATTTCTTAATCACAGATGTTGAAAATACCTTTTGGCAATACCAAAGCAGGTTAATACCATGGTCAACCCTTTATAATTGGTTCTTTGTCAATGGTTGCGTACAAAAAATCGCGTAATAATTCTGTTGCAACAAATGTATTCATACGCAACATTACATTACCCCTTAAGGGACACCAGGGCTAAATTGTCTAACTTTTTACTTTCTCTAGCCCAATATATACAATGTACATAGTGGATAGGAAGGAAATTGTATTCCAATCAGAAATTCGATGCCGATATTTCACAGCCACACTGAGTCCGAAAAAAAAAAATTTAGAAAAAGGTCCGCGTGTATCTTTTTGCGCATAGCACAAAAACGAAAATTGTTAAATAGTAACCTTGGTATTTAAGCTTGGTATCTTCCAAGGATGCGACAGGAAGATTATGATGAAAATATCTATAGCCCAAACTACCCTTTACATGGGAAAATTTTGAATTTGGTTTTTCTCAAAAAACGGCTCCAACGATTTTGATTAAAATGCCGTATATTGCAGAAATTTACATCATAAATAAAATGTATATTCTGAATTTTCTGGGAATAGCCCCTGAAGTTTTCTTTATTCTGGATGAATTTCGCAGAAATTTTATTACGGTCAAACCGTAAGAAATATACAAAAAACTTACCGCATAAAAACCGTAGATCTCGTTTAAGCGCAATTTATGTCATACGTTTTTTATGTAGAGTCGACCGTTCCTGAGATATTATTTGTTATTGGTTTCAATTTCAATTTTTCCTCAAAGAGGAAGTGACGCTTCGTTTCATCTCCCTTGTTTTATTGCAGGTCATGCAAAGCGAACCGAACTTCAATTGTTTCACTTAGCATCAGATTTTAAAATCGATTTAGCCTAGTGTATTTCCTTATGTCTCTTCTACTTACAAGAAATTAAGAAATAAAGTAATTTCTGCTAATGTTTATTTGATTAGCATGTTGTAGACAAAAGAATAATCTTTTGTAAGGAAATTAGTTTGTGTAACAGTTAGAGAAAGTTATATGAATGGAACATATTATATTTTTAAATTCTAAAATTATGTACTATAGGCACACTTTATACGGAAGCAAAGAAATTACTGTACAACAATTCAACACTCTAAGTCAAATAGCTTCTCAGATGCATTTAAATTTATATTTACTCTTCCATGTACATAGTAAATTAAATTAAGTTTTATATATAAACGCTCTGCAACTGTTGCGGCTCTCAGCGACCCATTCTATACCGGGTGTGAAATACCGCTTAATTTATCTCAGAGGTCTCTTTATCGGGGTTAAGGTTCTTTTACGTACCGTAAATATACGACATGGGACCAACTTTCCTTCCGAAGAAAGCCATTCTAAGGATTTTTACGATGAAAAAAATCCACCGCTCTCCGCCAGGTTTTCAGCCTCGACCTTGGAAATCAGCGGCTAGCTTGTATTCTACCCAAAAATTCGATACCGAGATTTCAGCGTAAATATTTGTTATGAGGACCCCTGAATCCCTAGAAAAGCATTTTTAGCAAAATATATACATAGTTACGCGCGTGTGTCAAGAGAGAGAGAGAGAGAGAGAGAGAGACAGAGAGAGAGAGAGAGAGAGAGAGAGAGAGAGAGAAGAACATAACTCAAAAACGAAAAGACTAGTGTCTTCCAAGGATATGACAAAAAGATTTTCAAGAATATTACCCTCCACAAAATACCTTTTACTTTTTTTTTTTTTTCAGAAATTCCTATAAAGTTTATAATTAATATATATTTCAGATATTTTATGACTAATAAAATGTATATCTTGAATTTTCTGGAAATAGCCTCTGAAGATCTCTTAATTCTGGATGACTCTTGTATAACTGCCAAACCGTAAGAGATAGACAAAATCGTACTACACAAAAAATGTGGATCACTTTAAAACACACAATTTATGTCAAATACATTTTTATTGAGTTGGGTATTTCTAACAATCATTCCTTGTTTTTTATTTAAGTTTCTCAATATTATACTTTTCTCAAATGCGTAGTATTTATTTGTTTCTAAAACATTTGCCTATAGCCTAGTGTACTCCCTTATTTCGCTTCTACATACAAAGAAGCAAGTAATAAGACTATTTCTGCTTATGTTTATATTGAGTAGTATGATGCAGATAGAAGAATAAGCTTTTGCAAGAATAGTTTGTTGCAGAATAAATAGGGAAAGTCATGTGAACGTACATCTGAAATTTGTTTATTTTAACCATTTCAGAGAATGCGTTTTTCGATCAAAATTTCAATATAAATTTGAGATAAATATAGGTGATGAAGAAACGAAATATATTTGTAAAATGTTTCAATGAGACAGGAGTAATTGTGAGTGGCGTATGAATGGAAGTCACTTGGTGCTGTAAGGCACCCCTCTGATCATTAAACAATGAGCCACGTGTCCAGAAGCGGGCGCGTAATTAGCACGTCGAGGACTAACTCCGCCATGTGGGCGCGGGCACCAGCTGTTGGGGAGACCGGCCAACATGTTGGCTGGCCTTTTTAATTGAAAACAAAAAACTGACGAGGGCAAAGACCTCGAGTCCGTCCGTGTACTAACGAAGACGAACAGGGTTTCCCTTCCTCAGAAATGACTCTGTCATTGCCTTATTAATGAATCCCTGGAAGAAGAATTTCATCTTGTTACTTTCTCTACACTTACTATGTACATAGTGTATAGAAAAGGTATTGCACTCCACCCAAAAATTCGATACCGAGATTTCACCGGGGAAATATATGTTTTAGGGTCCCCTATATCCAAAAAAAAAAAAAAAAAAGCATTTTCACAAAAAGGTCCGTGTGTGTGTGTGTGTGTGTGTGTGTGTGTGTGTGTGTGGTGTATTTAAGTTTAGTATTTTCCAGGGACGTGACACGAAGATTTTGAGAAAAATTCCCCCACCACAAACTACCCTTTACATGGAACTTTTTTCGAAAATTTCGATTTTCTCAAAAATGGCTCTAACGATTTTGATTAAAATATTGTATACGAAAGACATTTACCTGACAAATAAAATGTATATCCTGAATTTTCTGGGAATAGCCTCTGAAGAGTAGTTTATTCTGGATGAATTTTACGGAATTTTGAGTGACTGCTAAACCGCAAGAGATGGACAAAAACTTACTGCACAAAAAATTTAGAGCACGTTAAAACACACAATTTATGTTATATAATTTTTTTGTGGAGTTCATCGTTTTTTAGATATTCCTTGTTTTTGGTTTCTGCTATGAAAAATATGCAGCTATTTGTCAACTCCTGTCCATATAAACAAAGGAACTTCAGTGACATAGCAACCAGCTATTGACTATCAGTTTAACCTATGGTACTCCCTTAATAAGAGTATGTCTGCTAATTTTTTCTGATTAACATGAAGTAAATAGAAGTAAAAGCTTTTTAAGAGTAACTTGTTGCAGAGATGTAGAGGTACACATCATTCTTTTTCTCTGATGTACTGCTACCTACTAGATAGCAGTTCTTGTAATTGAAGACAAATCTGATGTGTTCCATTCACATGACTATCTCTGCAGCTCTGTAATAAATTATTGTTGAACACATATTCTTCTATCTACTTCGAGTTAAACAATAGCAGAAACCGTCTTATTAATCAGTTCCTTATAAGCAGAACGGAAATAAGGAAATACACTAGGCTAAACCGACAGTCAAATGTTTTAAAATGGTATTGAAATCCGTTTCTTTGTATGGCCAGGGGTTGACAAGTTCCCGTATGATAAAAGTTTTAACTATTTTAAAACTGAAACCAATAATAAGGAATATCTCGAAAACGGTCAAGTCCAGGAAGAAAATGTATATCACATAAGGTGTGTATTTTAACGGGATCTACATTTTTTGTGTATTAAGTTTTTGTCCATGGCTTACGGTTTACCAGTTAATGCAAAATTCAGAAAAAAATCATCAAGAATAAAGAGGTCTTCAGAGGTTATTCCCAGAAAATCCAAAATATACGTTTTATTTGTGATATAAATCTCTTTAATGTATGATATTTAAATCTAAGTCGTTATTGTCATTTTTGAGAAAGTCAAAAGTTTTGAAACTTTTTCCATGTAAAGGGTAGTTTGGGCTGGGAGGATTTTCCTCAAAATCTTCGTGTTTCATCCTTGGAAGAAACTAATCTAAAATACCAAGTTTGGTATTTTCGTTTTTGAGTTACCGTGTTCACAGACACACAAACACACACGTGCGCGCGCGGATCTCTTTCTAAAAATACTTTTTTTTTTATACATAGAGCCCCAAAACCGTATTTTGCGGTGAAATCTCGTTATCGAAATTTTGGGTGGAATGCAATACGTTCTCTGTATACTATGTGCTTAGTACGTGTAGAGAAAGTAAAAACACAACATGCTCTTTAATCATTTTAACTTCATGTGTTATGCAGAATTAAAAAAAAAAAAAAAAAAAAAGAGGAAACGAGCCAGTCAGGTTCTTTGATATTATACTAGAACGTTGGTGTGTGGTGTGGCGATTTCGTTTTCCGAAGCCTTTGCTTGCTGATTCCTGCGTTCCTCCTTCAGAACCCTTATAGGGCTGCAGGTTCAGGCATTCCAAAGCTGTATTCTCTCCTCAGGCCGATAGTATAGAGAACGAGACACATCCCACACTCAACGCGCTAATTTTCAATAAGGGAAACTGGTTGGAATTGCAGTTATTATGAAAATTATTAATTTTAATTTACATTAGATAGATTTAATAGCCCACAATATAAGCTATTGGATAGTCCGATACCTGGTATGAGTGAGGAAGAAGATGATATGAAATGACGGTGATAAAACGGTGATTTTGGAGTAGGTAATGAAATCAAAGGTATGGGGAACCCGGTGAAAATCCATCCACATTGCACTTTGTCGACACAAATTCCCAGATGCAGTGCCCTGATATCGAACGCGGGCTACTTTGGTGAGAGACGACCTTTCTAACCACCCTGCCACGGTTCGCAGAAACAGTTTCATTACCTTTTTGTAACAGGCGCGTACAGGAGATCAAAGCGGTAGTCAGAACTTTTAAAACTAAGGTAATATAATGACTTTAAACATCTGATTTGTTACATTCACACGACTTTCTGTAACACTTCCACAAACAAACTATTCTTACAAAAGATTGTGCTTTTATCTATATTAGCAGAAATTATCTTATTACTTGCATCCTTGAAACTAGAAGGGAAATATTCAAATATTTTTAAACAGCTGGACGTTAGGCGAAACAATTGAAATTATGTTCTCTGTGCAATGCCTGTAGTAAAACAAAATACATAAAAATCAAGTTGACTTCCCGTTGGAGAAAAGTGTAAGTAGTTTAAAATTGATGCCGATAACAAAGAATATTTCGGAAACGGTTAATTCTACAAAAATATACATTGTATAAATTGTGTCTTTTAATATGTCTTTTTTGTGTAGTAACTTTTTGTCTGTCTCTTACGGTTTTTTACCAGTTATGCAAAATCCATCCAGTATGAAGAGGTCTCCAGAGGCTATTCTCAGAAAATTCAAGATGTACAGTTTAATTGTATTGTAAAAATCTTTAATAAACAGTGTTTTAATCAAAATCTTTAGAGCCATTTTTGAGAAAAACAAAATTTCAAAAAATGTTCCATGTAAAGGGTAGTTTGGGGTGGGGGATTTTCTTGAAAATCTTTGTACCGCATCCTTGGAGTATACTAAATTTAATACCAAGTTTGGTACTTAACGTATTTTCGCCCACTCGGACCTTGTTCTAAGAATGGTTTGTATGAGATCAGGGCATCTCAAAACATATATTTCCGCTGAAATCTCGGTACTGCTCTATGTTCGCAGTACGTGTAGAGAAAATAAAACATGGCGATAGTACGTCAAAAAGCTTTATAGAGTGTTTGAAAGTTCTATCCAATAACGAATATCTCGAAAATTGTTAATGCTGCAAACATTTTACTTGAGAAAAATTGTGTGCTTTAAAGAGTTCTGTGCAGCAAAATGTTATCTGTATCTCACGGTTTATCAATTACACAAAAATCCTTCAGAACAAAGAGGATTTCTCAGGCAATTCAATGCTTAGTTGTCATGCAAGTATTAGAAAATGTTGGTACTTAATCCAACTGGTCGGAATCATTTTGAGAAAATAAAAAATAGGTAACATTTTCTGCATAAAGTTTAGATGAAAATCTTAAGTGTCTCAACCTTGCAGGATCTTGGTACTTAACCAACTTTTAAGTTATTCTGATCTCACACACATACATACTCAACTTTTTACTTTCTCTAGCCCCGTATGTACAATGTGCAAAACGCCACCGACTAGAAAGTCAATCTACTACTGGTATAGAAAATTCGAGACAGCGGGATGTTTGTGCAAACGCAAGACCAAGAGTTTCGGAAGAAAACGTTGAACGTGTTCGTTCTGCCTACATAAGAATCCCACAGAAATCGACATCTAGGGCAAGCATGCAATTACAAATTCCACAGCAAACTGTATTGGAAATCTTGCGGAAGCGACTGCACATGAGTCTTACAGATTACAGATGTTGCAGTTTCTGAGTGAAGAAGATAAGGTCATACGGCGTGACTTTTGCATTGACATGTTGCGACATGATGAAGACGATGCTGGTTTTTGTGAGCGCATCATTTCATTTTTGTGGTAACGTGTTCTAAAATGTCGTTGGACAACAGTTGCTGATTGCGTTCTAGCAAATTCCAACACGCAATATGCCTTTTCCACAGGATTTTCCGCCATTTCAGCTTCTGCAACAACAAACAAAACACTACAGTGTCACCAATAGTAACAAACGAAACTTTGAGAGTTTCTCAACATATCTCCAAAATAATTAGGTTGCTATCTCTAATAGTTTTTGTTTTACAGGCAGTTGAAGTTGTCTATTTCTTTTGTAGTAACCCTGTACAATGTCGAGTTTTCACCGGTAATACATGTTTTAGGACCCCCTGAATCCAAAAAAGGTATTTTGAGAAACAGCTCCGTGTGTGTGTGGGGGGGAGGTCTGTGGACAACATAGCTCAAAAACGAAAAGACAGTTAAATACCAAACTTGATATTTAAGTTTGGTCTCTTCCGAATATGCGACACGAAAATGTTCAAGAAAATCCCCCCACCCCTAACTACCCTTTACATGGAAACATTTCGAAAATTTGGTTTTCTTAAAAATGGCTCTAACAATTTTGATTAAAATCCCGCATAATAAAGCCATTTCTACCACAAATAAAATGTATATCTTGAATTTTCTGGGAATAGCTTCTAAAGTCCTGTTTATTTTGGATACATTTTGCTTAATTTGGCTTAACTAGTAAACCGTAACAGATAGACAAAAACCTACAATACAAAAAATGTAGATCTTGTTAAAATACGTAAGTGATGTCATATACATTTTCTTCGTGGAGGTTACCGTTTTCGAGGTACTCCTTGTTATTAGTTTCAATTGCGAAGTACTTATACTTTTCTCAGACGGAGTGTCCGTTTTTATTTTGCTCTACTCCTGGCCAAGCAAAGAAGCGATTTGCAATGGCGACCGCATAAAGACAGCCTTTTAAAACATTTGACTATCACTTTAGTATAGTGCATTCCCTTAGTTCCATTCTACTTATAAGGAACTGCGTAATGAAATTCTGCTCATGTTTATCTCGATTAGTATGGTGTTGAAAGAAGAATTATCTTTCGTAAGAAGTTTTTTTGTAGAGTAGCTAGAGAAAGTCATGTGAGTGTAACACATCAGATTTTTCTTAATATGGCGTTTTTATTCAGTGAACCTCAAAACAGATATTTTCGTTGAAATATTGATCGAATTTTTGGGTGGAATTCAATATTTTCTCCGCTTACTATAGAAAGTGTAAAATTGGGGAGAGAGAAAAATAAAAAGTAAATAAATAAAAAAAATAAAAAAAAGAGCTTAAATTTAAATCTTTTGTAGTTTCCGAATTACACAAAATTTAATTAGAGCACGGAGAGTTCAAAGTCTATTAGTGAACATTCGAAATATACATGTTATTCATTGTGCCAATATCTCAAACACACCTTATTTTAAGAATGTACTTAAAATTCTGAGGTAATGTTCAAAAAGTAAACATTTTTTCATTTTATATTTTATTTGAGATATTGTAATCCACAAAAATCCTCATCTACAGCTCTAATAGACGCTAGGTTCGGAATTTATTCTCCTTTTTTTTTTTTTTTTTTTTCTTATTTATCCTGTTCACAGATAACGCGTAGGTAGGGTTTTTTTTTTTTTTTGTTTTTTTTTTAATTTATATTTTTATTTATAAATTTTATATATGCAAGGGACTTAAAAAAACTACATATCCTATAACCTTGAGATAAGGACTTTTAGAATGGATGCTTTGACATAGGTAAATAGAAATGATTTTCCTCCATTTTGTATCGTTCGTTTGCGAGAAAATGTTGTTTTGGTAACGTATCTCCCAACACATAACTGTTATTATGAGGAAGAGGAATAGGATATATAGAAAAGAAAGCAAACCGACCGAACAGAAGAACAAAAGAGAACGGAATGTTCAAACTTAACAAACAATGCCAGCTGTGGTATAGAGTGAAATTGCGGAAGGACACACTGTAAAGCTTAACTTTTCCCTGGGTTGATGACATCCGAAGGCCGATTGCAAAACAAAAGATACAGCATTATCTCACGTCACTTATCTTAAGCATACAATTAAATGCACTAATTTTCCCCCTACATAATTAGTTCTTTCCGGGAGTGAAAAGAGACGGAATCGCCTCAAGGCCGGAACTAGATGCAGTCCTGCCAACTGTACACGCTTGTGACGTCATCCCGTTAAAGGACTTGCGAAACTTGGACGCTCTGGAGCAAGAAGTTTTTTCTTTCTTTGTTCCCTACTGTGACTGTGAAAATAGATGCATGATGATATTGAGAACGCGAACCAACAAAAAGTGTTAGCCTTCTTGCTGGTGTTTGATGGCTCATGGAAAGTAGTTCAGATGTTGGCAATACTAACCAAAGGGTACTGAATGCTCTTTCGGTAATTCCATTCAGCTTAACGAATATTTTCGTGATATGGAGTTATACGTGAAATTAAATTACTTCAATGAAACTAGCGGTTAGATAATTTCACTTTCAACTGTCTTGACTTTTACGCGTGTTAAAACAATTAAGCTTCGAATTGAGCAGAGATGATAGTCATAAAACAAATTAATATAAAAGAAAAAAAGCTATGTGATATAATACACAACTTTCTCTACCTATTACAAATTTGCATACATCCTTGTGAAAGTAAATCTATCATAATTCAAGATAAATGTTTATGTAGAATTTATTTCAAATTAATCTTAAATACTTAGTTACATAAAAAATATTTATCACAAACACGGAGAAATAAAGTTGTGAAATTATTAGTGACAACTGCTGCGAAGAAAAAGAAAAATTCACATGGCTTCCTCCTCCTCTATAGTTTATTAGAGGATGTGCAGATTACTCATACAATATTTTGTTTTTCTTTACACTTAATTTTAACTGAGATAAATACTTGCAGAAATAGCTACATTTACATTCCTTTATAGATACAAAGGGAATAGTACAATCAATTTTCACTCTCTGTACATAGCGTATAGAGAAGGTAATGTAATTCACCCAAAAGTTCGATGCCGAGATTGCACCGGAAATACATGTTTTTTGTTTCAATTAATAGAAAGAAAAGCCTTCTTAGAAGAAAAGATCCGTGTATGTGCGTTTGCGTGTGTGTGTGTGTGTGTGTGTGTGTGTGTGTGTGTGTGTGTGTGTGTGTGTGTTTCTGTGGGCAGTATAACTCAAAGACGAAAAGATGGTTAAATACCAAACTTGGTACTTAAGTTTGATATCTTGCAAGGATGCGACACGAAGATTTTTAAGAATTCCCCCCCCAAACTACCCTTTACAGTGAAAATTTTTCAAAATTTTTGATTTTCTCAAAAATGGCTAAAGATTTTGGTTAAAATACCTTGTTTATAAGATATTTTTATGATAAATGAAATATATATCTTGGATTTTCTGGGAATAGCCTCTGAAGACCTCTTTATTCTGGATGACTTTTGTATAACTGGAAAACCGTAAGGGATATACAAAAAGTTACTGAACAAAAAATTCAGATCTCATTAAAACATACAATTTATGTTATATACTTTTTTGTAGAGTTAACCGTTTTCGAGATATTCCGGATTATTAGTTTCAATTTTAGCTATTTCTCAAACTCGAAGACATATTTCTTCTCGTTTCTCGTATTCCTGGCAAGCAAAGAGATTTGAATTTCAATTGTTTCGCATAGCGACCGGTTTTTAAAGGACGAGACTGTCGCTTTAGCCTGTGCATTTTCTTATTTCCCTTCTACTTACAAGGAGCTAGTAATTATGCTAATTCTGCTTATCTTGATTGGCATGATGCAGATAATAGATTAAAGTGTTTAATAAAATATTTGTTTATCGAACAGCTAGAAGATATGTAAATAGAACACGTGAGATTTTTCCCTTCTACTTACAAAGAACCAAGTAATAAGGACAATTTCTGTCAATGTTTATCCCGATTATCATGAAGTAGATACAAGAATACGCTTCATTTCAATAATTATTTAGAGAGATGTAGAGGAAGTCATGTGAATGGATCACGTCAGATTTTTTCTGGAGTAAGTATTGTCTATTTGTTACGTTGATACAAAATTCTGTTCAGATCTAACTTCTTATTCGGTTGCCAGATCTTTCAGCAATTGTTTCTTGGATTGAATTGATACGTGGAGCTGAGTTGTTCCCTGCCCTTTGCAAATTGTAAAGAATGTAGTGTTTGTCGTGTCGGCCTCTTCGATAGCTGTTGTGTTAGGATCCATTAGCCACTTTGACAACACGCAAGGACAACTTGGTGTAACGTAATACCGTGCCCACCAAGGACACTTTTGTTTGGATTTTTCCTTCAATGCCATATTATCTATACCACTCAGCTGTGTCCATGCTAAACACACCCACCGTTATAATAGCAGGTGCTACATTCCCTACATTATCAAATTATTGCTTATAGATCAGCTTGCCTGTCTCGTATTCAAGAGGCCCGGGAACGGGAACGGGAACCAGAACTGAAGACACGGAATTCTGATTCATAACCACCTGGTACGATAATGCATTTCTGCTTCTACAGGTAATTTTGTGCACTTAGACTTCATTTGTTTTCACTGACCAATGGTATTATTTTCTCTATACGTATTATATACATAGTGTATAGGGAAGGTATTGTAATGTACCCAAAAATTCGATACCGAGATTTCACCGGATATACATGTTTTAGGACACCCTGAATACAAAAAAAAAACATTTTTAGACAAATGTCCATGTGTGTGTCTGTCTGTCCGTCTGTGTATGTGTGTGTGTGTGTGTGTGTGTCTGTCTAGTAGCTCAAATACGAAAATTCCGTAAAATACCAAACTTGGTATTTAAGTTCAGTATCTTCCAAGCATGCGTCACGAAGATTTTCAAGAAAATCCCCACCCCCAACCACCCTTTACTTAGAAAAAAATTCGAAAATTTTGATTTTCTAAAGAATGACTCAAACGATTTTGATTAAAATGACGTTTATTTAAGATATACTTGACTAATAAAATGTATATCTTGAATTTTCTGGGAATAGTCTCTGAAAACTATTTTATTGTGGATGAATTTTACGGAAATTTGCATAACTGGCAAAACTTAAGAGATAGGCAAAAACTTACTTAAAAGAAAATGTAGATCACGTCATTATATAGATTTTTTTTTTCATGGAGTGGGTCGTTTTTTTAGACATTCCTTGTTATTGGTTTCAGCTTTAAAAAATCTGATGTGTTCCATTCACATGACTTTCTCTACACCTCTGCAAAAAATTATTTTTAAAAAGCTTATGCTTCTATTTACTTCGTGCTAATCGAGAAAAAAATCTAGCAGAAATAGTCTTATTTCTTGCTTCCTTGAAAATAGAAGCGAAATAAGGAAGTACCATAGGTTAAAGTGACGGTCAAAAGCTGGTTGCTATGTGACTGAAGTTGCTTTGTTTGTATGGACAGGAGTTGACAAATTCCTGTATAAGAAAAGTATAAGTTTTTCATAGCTGAAACCCCCCCAAAAAAAGAATATCTCAAAAACAATCAACTACACGAAAATATGTATATAACATGAAATGTATGTTTTAAAGTGTTCTACATTCGTTGTGCGGTAAGTTTTTGTCCATCTTTTACGGTTTAGCAGTTATGTAAAATTCCGTAAAATTGACCCAGAATAAAGTAGTCTTCAGAGGCTACTCCCAGAAAATTCAAAATATACGTTTTATTTGTCCGGTAAATATCTTTAATATACGATATTATTATAAAAATCGTTAGAGCCATTTTTTAGAACATCAAAGTTCTCTACTTACAAGGAAGCAAGCAATAAAACTAGTTCTGCTATTTTTTTTTTTTTTCGATTAGCATGAAATAAATAGAAGCATAAGCTTTTTAACAATAATTTGTTACAGAGATGCAGAGAAAGTCATGTGAATGGAACACATCAGATTTTTCTAAATGTTGCGGATTAGATTGTCAAGTCCACTATATCCGAAAGGATATATATAGTAGGTATTCTTGTATATATTCTTGTATTACCAGGGAATGTTATGCAGTAAACGAGAACGTTCTGCACAAACAAAAATGTAGATATCTTTAAAATACACTTTTTATGTAAAATCATTTTATTTTGGCATTAGCCATTTCCGAAATATCCGTTACTATTGGTTCGAACTTTCAACATTTTTCTTTTAAAAAACCCTATAGACGTTATTTAATTCTCCCAGTTGTATGGAAAGAATATGGAATTTTAAAGCCACTGTATAGGTCCAGTTCTTAACCATTTGATATCACCATTCTGATAGTATCTCTAACGAAACGTGTAAAGCAGCTATTTCCGGAGAGGTTTATCATGAGTAAATACTGCGAGTGTTTTCATCTTGTTGATAATTCACGATCGGAGCGAAGCGTCCTAAGAGATGAAAACTCAGTTTGTATTTGATAAGACAATTCAGCGAAATAGACTATTATTAATTTATAATATATAGGAAGGGCGTTTTTATTAGGTTATGATTGTAATGCATTAGTTCTCAAATGGTAGATGACCCATTCGATCATGTTTATTTACCGAGTGTTTTTTTTACTTTCTCTATACGTACTATGTACATAGTGAATAGAGAAGGTATTGTAATGTACCCAAAAATTCGATACATAGATTTCACCGGAAATACATGTTTTAAGATACCCTGAATACAAAAAAAAAGTATTTTTAGAGAAATGTCCGTGTGTTTGTCTGTGCGTGTCTGTGGGCTGCATAGCTCAAAAACGGAAAGACCGTTAAATACAAAACTTGGTATTTAAGTTCGCTATCTTTCAAGGATGGGACACGAAGCTTTTCAAGAAAATCCCCCACCCCAAACTGCCCTTCACATGGAAAAATTTTCGAAAATTTTGATTTTATAAAAAATGGCTGTAACGATTATGATTAAAATACCGTATATTAAAGATATATACTTGACAAATAATATGTATATCTTGAATTTTCTGGGAATAGCCTCTGAAGACTACTTTATTCTGGATGAATTTTACGGAATTGTGTATAACTGGTAAACCGTAAGAGATAGACAAAAGCTTGCCACACAAAAATTGTAGAGCACATTAAAACACACAATTTATGTCATATACATTTTTTTTCGTGGAGTTGATCGTTTTTTAGACATTCCTTGATATTGGTTTCAGCCTTGAAAAACATATACTTTTCTCATACAGGAATTTGTCAACTCCTGTCCATACAAACAAAGGAACTTCAGTCACATAGCAACCAGCTTTTGCCTATCACTCTAACCTATGGTACTCCCTTATTTCGCTTCTATTTAAGAAGCAAGTAATAAGACTATTTCTGCTAATTTTTTCTTGATTATCATGAAGTAAATAGAAGCATAAGCTTTTTATTAATAATTTGTTGCAGAGATGTAGAGAAATTTATGTGAATGGAACACATCAGATTTTTTTTTCTTTTCTTTTTTTCTTCACTGCCTCCTGAATGTCATGGCCTAACAATGTACGAATATCGATAGCAACAATAGAAATGGGGAAGAATTATTTTATTTCAGCTTTGAATAACTAATACCTGAAATGGAAAGAAACGTTATTTTATTTGAGGTTATTGCACTCATCTCGTATGTACATAAGAAATACAAATAATAATTATTTACACATAAAAGCTTGTGACCTCCATCTAAGCAAAATTACATGAGCTGTTTCTATATTAGACCATTAACGGGTCTGGCTTCTTAATTTTTTGTTTTATTTCTTGTGCGGTCGCCTGACCAAACCGTTTCAAACTTTCCGCCATCACGCAATGTCACGGCTGACTGGATTATCACCTTGTTACCAATAATCAAGACAACTCATGGCTTAGATGATCGTGGGTTCGAGTCCCTCCTTGGGCATGGGTGTTTGTGTGTTTGTAAATGTAGGTGTGTATTAGAAGCAAAAAGCAAACAGTAATCAAATAGATAAACAAAATAAATGTTATGAAAATAGGGAAGAAAAAGATTAAACAAACGAACCTCAGGTACGACAAGATTTCAAAGAAATGAACATCGAATATGTATCGACAATAATGCTCCAATCAGATGATCGCGATTGGTTGAAATTGCCTAATCTCGGCCATTGCATTGGTGCTTTAAAATTTGAGCTAAATTTTCTGAAATATTTAATTTTCAAATTTTCATTTTTACTCTCATTTTCACTTTGTGAAGCGAAAAAGTGAAATCTCAAACGAAAACTTCAACAATAATGTTTGTTGATTTCTTTTGTTACCAGCAAATACGAGACAATTGACAGAGGACAATCGAACCCATGAACTCCGGATCTGCTGGCACAGGCGTGAAAATAAACGTTCATGAGAATGAAAACGGGTTATGTTTGTAGTTTGTTGGCTACGAACCGTGTAACGGCATCTGGGAAGGGGTAGCGAGCGTTCCATGGATATCAATAATGCGATGCCAGGAGGAGTTTAGACCATCCACCCTCCCCATATTCCCAGGGTGATATCCCCTGTCACATAGATATGTGGGGATACCACGTACATAGGGTGCCTTTAAAGCGAGTATTTATCTTCTTTGTGTTATAAAGCTCCATGTTATGTGGCACGAAAATTGTCGAAATATAAACTTTCATTGAATTTATGTACATTACTTTTATAAATTGACAAAGCAATTTCAAAAACATTTCCGAATATCTCCTTTCCTTATACAGGCTTTCTGCTGATACTTGAAATATTGGAAATATACCTCCAGTTTTTTTTTACATAGGTACTCGATATACAGAAACTACACTGGAATTAGCGATGCATACTGGAAAAATCTGACGTGTTCCATTCACATGACTCTCTCTACATATCTGCAACAAATTATTGTTAAAAAGCTTATGTTTCTATTTACTTTATGATAATCGAGAAAAAAATAGTAGAAATGATCTTATTACTTGCTTCCTTGTAAGTAGAAGCAAAATAGGGGAGTACCATAGGTTAAAGTGATAGTCAAAAGATGGTTGCTATGTACCTGAAGTTCCTTTGCTTGTATGGACACGAGTTGACAAATTCTTGAATGAGAAAAGTATAACTTTTTCAAAGCTGAAACCAAAAACAAGAGATATTTAAAAAACTACCAACTCCACGAAAAATTTGCATATGATATAAAGTGTGTGCTTTATTGTGATCTACATTTTTGTGTTATAATTTTTTGTCTATCTCTTACGGTTTACCAGTTATGCAAAATTCAATAAAAATCATCCTGAATAAAGAGGTTTTTAGAGGCTATTTCCAGAAAATTCAAGATATACATTTTATTTGGTATTTAAATATCTTAAATATAAGATATTTTAATCAAAATCGTTAGAAACATTTTTGAGAAAATCAAAATTTTCGAAAAAAATGTCCATGTAAAGGGTAGTTGGTGTTGGGGGGGGATATTTCACAAAATCTTCGTGTCGCATCTCTGGAAGATACTACACTTAAATACCAAGTTTGGTATTTTACTTTTCGTTTTTGAGTTATCGTGTTCACAGACACACGGACACACACAGACCTTTTTCTGAAAATGCTTTTTTTAGATTCAGGGGACCCTAAAACATATATTTCCGGTGAAATCTCGGTATCGAATTTTTGGGTGGAGTACAATACCTTCTCTATATACTATGTACATGGTACGTGTAGAGAAAGTAAAAATATGATGTGTTCCATTTACATGACTTTCTCTAGCTGTTACACAAACAACTTTCCTTACAAAAGATTATTCTTTTATCTACGTACTAATTAAGGTATACATTAGCAGAAATTGTCTTATTACTTGTTTCCTTGTAAGTAGATGGAACATAAAGGAATACACTAGGCTAAAGCGATAGTCAGATGTTTTAAAAGCTAGTCCTACGTGATGCAACTGAAGTTCGGCTCGCTTTGCATGGCCTCCAGCAAAACAAGAGAGATGAAACGAAACGTCATTTCCTGTTTGAGAAAAGCTACTGTGAGATAGGTAGAGTCTGACCTCTTTATTCTGGATGGATTTTGCATAACTAGTAAACCGTAAAAGATAGGCAAAAACTTGCAGAAAAAATGTAGACCTCGTTAAAAGACACATACATTGTTGTCGTGGAGTTGACCATTGTTTAGATATTCCTTGTCATTGGTTTCAGCTTTAAAATACATATAGTTTTCTCATAGGGGAATTTGTCAACTCCTGGCAATACAAATAAACGGATTTCATCAACATGGCAACCAACTTTTAAAATATGTGTCTATCGCTTTAGCCTAGTATACACCATTATTTCCCTTCTACTTACAAGAAAGCAAGTAGTAATATAATTCCTGCTACTGTTTATTTCTGTTATCATGAATTAGATAGGAGAATGAGCTTTTATAAGAATTTTACAGAGATGTAGAGAAACTCAAAAGAATGGAACTCATCAGATTTTTTTTGTTTTGTTTTCATTTTGACCTTGATAGAGAACGCAGTTGCTGGTTTTTAAAATACTCGACTATCGACTTAGCCTAGTTTACTCCCTTATTTCCCTTCTACTTACAAGGAAATAATAAATGTCAGTTAATGTTTATTTTGATTAGCATGGAGTACATATAAGAATAATATTTCGTAAGAAATATTTGTTATAGAGTAGGTAGAAAAAGCCTTGTGATTAGAATACATCATGTTTTTGTTTTATTTGTACCTGTGCCCATTTTTTTTTTCTGTACTTTAACATCCTTTAGTCATATCGGACTAAAAATGAAATCGGTGAAATGATGACCAAATGATCTCCGGGTCAATGGAGCTTAAAGTTACTCGACATTCGTCTTCTCAGGATAAGTGAAAGCCCTGAAAAAAAATATCTGATGTGTTCCATTCATATAACTTTCTCTACATAGCTCTAACAAATTATTATTAAAAAACATATTCTTCTATCTACTTTATGATAATCGAGATATATATTAGCAGACATCGTCTTAATTATTTGCTTCCTTGTAAGTAGAAGGAAAATAATGGAATATGCTAGGCTAAAATGACAGTCAAATCTTTTAAAAGCCGGTTGTCATGTGGATGAAATCCATTTCTATGCAAAGCCAGGAGTTTGCAACATTCCGTGTGAGATAAAAGTATTTTATATCTGAAACAAATAACAAGGAATATCTTAGAAACTGTCAATTCTACGAAAAATACAAATATGACATAAAATGTGTGTTTTACTGTGATCTACATTTTTAGTGTAGTAAGTTTTTGTCTATCTCTTACGGTTTACCAGTCACGCAAAACTCAGCAAAAGTCATTCAGAATAAAGAAGTCTTTAGAGGCTATTCCCAGAATATTCAAAATATACATTTTATTTTCCATATAAGTATCTTTAATATACGGTATTTCAATCAAAATCGGTAGAGCCAATTTTGAGAAAATCAAACTTTTCGAAATTTTTTCTATGTAAAGAGAAGTTTGTGGTGGGGGGATTTTCCTCAAAATCTTAGTGTCGCATCCCTGGAAAACACTTAACTTATATACAAAGTTTGGTAATTTACTGACTTTTCATTTTTGAGTTATCAGTGTTCACAGACACACTGACACACGGACCTTTTTTTGGATACAGAGGACCCTAAAATAGTATTTCCGGTGAAATTTCGGTATATATAATACCTTCTCTATACTCTATGTACATAGTACCTGTAGAGAAACTAAAACACTTATCTGGGTAACTTGCCCTAAGCGAGATTCGAACTCGCGACCTCTTCAATGAAAATTGTTGTGTAACTTTAAAGTTTTTCATGATATAATGATTTTTGTACCGAAGATCTAAGTTCTGTTTATGAGTTTTTACAGCTAATGTCACGATCTTTGTTTTCAAAAATATCACTAAATGATATGAGTGTTTACTAATACGACAGGTCGTTAACTTGCAGGACGAGAAGATAAGACGTTAAATGTCGAGGACTTTCTCAATGCCATTGTTGCCAATACTTGCCTTCCTCTGGAGTCTGGTGAAAGCGGCTCATCTACGTGGTCTCCATGGCAACTCTTCATTAAAATAACATGTACATCACTTTTGTTCTAGGGATGATAGTGCCTTTAAATACACGTTAGCTAATTAAATCTGCCGAAAACGTTCAATTTTTAGCAAAATGCAGCTGATAATGGATTATTTTTCTTTCTCTAACATATGTAGAACAGTTAGAGGAAGTATTGTGTTCCACTCAAAAATATTTTTGGAAAGGTTATATGCTATAACCGTCTAAAAATCGTATGTGTTCCATCCACACGCCTTTTTACTTTCTCTGCACGTACTATGTACATAGTGTATAGATAAGGTATTGTATTGCACCCAAAATTCGATATCAAAATTTCATAGGAAACACGTGTTTTGAGATCCGCTGAGTCCAAAATACAGTTTTAGAAAAATGTGCGTCTGTTATCGAAAAGACGGTTAAGTACCAAACTTGGTGTTTATGTTCAATATCTTCAAAGGGTGTGACATGAAGCTTTTCAAAAAAAGTCTCCCCACCCCAAACTACCCTTAGATGGAAAATTTTTCGAAAATTGTGATTTTCTCAAAAATGGCTCCTAAAATAATTTATATTTACGAGAAATGAAATGCATATCTTCAATTTTCTGGGAATAGCCTCTGAAGACTACTTTATTCTGGATGAATTTTACGGAATTTTGCATAACTACTAAATCTTAAGATATGGACAAAAGCTTACCACACAAAAAATGTAGAGCACGTTAAAACACAGAATTTATGTTATGTTTTTCGCGAAGTTGATAGTTTTTGAGATATTCTTTGTTTTTAGTTTCATCTTTAAAGAACTTAAACTTTTCTCATACAGGAATTTGTCAACTCCTGCCCATACAAACAAAGGAACTTCAGTCACATAGCAACCAGCTTTTGACTATCACTCTAACCTATGGTACTCCCTTATTTCACTTCTACTTACAAGGTAGCAAGTAATAAGACTATTTCTGCTAATTTTTCTCGAGTAGCATGAAGTAAATAAAAGCATAAGCTAACAACAATTTGTTGCAGAGATATAGAGAAAGTCATGTGAATGGAGCACATCAGATTTTTTAAATATTATTTATTTAAGGTTACAGAGCTCAGTGCGACGACAACATTAGATTAACAAAATACAAACATTATATAAGAACCATAATGTAGCAACAAAAACTATTTCTAAAATATACATAAATATCATAATATATACATAAATAATTAGCAATATCATTACAAATCACTAAGGAGTACAAATTTTTTGTGTTACAGTTTAAATTGATTTATATAAAGAAATATCTTTAAAATAACATACAATATTACGAAGACTGCCTCCGTGGTCGGGTGGTCAGCTAATTGACTTCTCACACGGAAGTCCCGGGTTCGATTACCGTCTGGGGTGGGGAGTTTTTCTTTAATCAGAATTATTCTCTATCCCCCACAGATTTGGAAGTATGTATGTGAGAGTGAATGTGTGTGTGTGTTTTTTTTTGTGTGTTTTTTTGTGTATTAAGGAGAATAAGCAAGGAACCTACAGACAACGTGTTGTTTCTAATGCAAAGTCCCCGATATGACTTTAGACGTTAAAGGGGGCTATATAAATGAAAGAAAAATTATGAAAGAACTTTGGATTATTCAGAGCTGTCCTAATTCCTGATATTTTGTGTTTCTCTTTAAATGTGCTGTATGTACTACATTCTATTAGAATGTGGTTTACTATTAGAGGTGTTTTATACAGGTGCTGCACTCTGGTGGCTCTTTGAAAATTAGACAGGGGTGCGTTAATTTAGTGTCCAATTCTTAATGTTGTCATTAAAACTGGATCTGTTCTCTTTAGTTTATATATGGCTGGCATGTATTTGTGGTTTTCATTCTGCAAACAAAATATCTTACAAGAGATTATTTTTTATCCACATAATGCTAATCAAGATAAACATTACCACAAATAGTCTTACTACTTAGTTCCTTATAAGTAGCAGAGAAGTGAAGGGATACACTAAGCTAAAAAGACAGTTAAATCTCAAAATCTTTCGTTATGCGTTTGTCATTGAATTCGGTTCTCTATTCCATGGCCAGGACTGAAACAAAAGAGACATGAAATGGACAAGGGCGTATTGTTTGAGAAAAATTTAATCATTTTAAAATCGTAGCCAATAAAAAGTAGCCCGCCTGGGTAGTGTGCTGGTAGCGTGTCTGCCTCACATTCATCAGGTCGCGAGTTCAAATCTAGCTTAGGGTGAGTTACATGGATAAGGTTTATCTCGGGGTTTTCCCTTATCTTGAGAAGACGAATGTCGAGTAAATTTAAGCTCCATAGACCCTGAGATCATTTCACCAATTCCATTCTTCGTCAAATGTGACCAACCAGGTTAAAAGTCGTTAAGCTACAAATAATAATAATAATAATAATAATAATAATAATAATATCTCGTAAATGGTGAACTTTACAAAACAAACATGTATTGAGTTTTATCGAGATCTACAGATTTTGTGTAATTTTTTATATTTCTTATGGTTTGCCATTTATAAAAAAGTGATCCAAAATAAAGAGGTTTTCCAGAAACTTCAAGATATTTCATTTATTTGTCATATAAATATCTTAATTATATGGTACTTTAATCAAATTAATTACAGCCATTTTTGAGAAAATAAAATTTTTGAAAATGTTTCATGTGAAGGGTGGTTTGGTGGGGAATGTTTTTGAAAATCTTCCTGTCGCATCCTTGAAAGATACCAAGTTTAACCGACTTTACGTTTTTGAAATATACTGTCCATTCACACATACGCAGACACCTTTTCCCTTTTGTAATTTGAGCTGAGCTTGATTAATATTCAAAACTTCACTTATATTTCAAAAGGATGTAATTTAGCCACGTGTTCTTCAGTTCTTTTGCACGACTGAATCATCCGCCTTGAAGGCTACTATGATGCCCTCAGATGGTAGGATTGACGAACTTGAAGAATAGCTGGTTTTGAAAACCGACAACCAGCTGGTCTTTAAATTAGTCATCAGAAAGCAGCATAGTAGATCGAAGGAATGAGATGCGTTCAAGCCTGGTGATTCAGTCGTGCGAAACAACTGAAGAAGCGAAGGGCACGTGCCGAAATCATGATATTCGTTTAGTGTCAAGTCTTGAGAACTAATCAAGCTCGGCCCAAATTACAAATGAGAAGAAACTTCACTGTTTTAATTCCTGCACGTTTATCAATAATTGTGACCTTTTCACTCTTTTTACTTTCTTTACACGTACTATGTACATAGTGCATAGAGAAGGTATTGTATTGCACCCAAAAGTTCGATACCGTGATTTCACGGGAAATACATGCTTTTAGACCCCCTGAGTAAAAAAAATCATTTTTAGAAATAAGTCCGTGTGCGTGACTGTGGACAGCATAGCTCAATAATTAAAAGACCGTTAAATATCAAACTTGGTATTTAAGTTTGGTATCTTGCAAGCATGCTACACGAAGATTTTTGAGAAAATCCTCCCATCCCAAACTACCGTTTAGATGGCAAAATGTATGAACGTTTTTATTAAAGTACCGTATATTAAAGCTATTTACATCATAAATAAAATGTATATCTTAAATTCTCTGGAAATAGCTTCTGAAGACTTCTTTATTCGGAATGAATTTTGCTGAATTTTGCATAACTGGTAAACCAAAAGAGATAGGCAAAGACTTACTACACAAAAAATGTGGATCTCCTTAAAACACATAATTTATGCAATACACATTTTTTGTAGAGTTGACCATTTTCGAGATATTTCTTGTTAATGGTTTGAATTTTAAGCATTTTCTGATACGGGAACTTATCAACACTTGGCTACTCAAAGAAACAGATTTCAATCCTATAGCAAACACATTTTAAAACATTTTACTTTCGGTTTAGCCTAGTGTATTCGCTTATTTTCCTTCTATTTATAAGGAACTAAGTAATAAGACGTGCATACATCACGTTTCCATGAGGAATTGAAATCGATTTGAATACTAAATCCGTATTGAATACTGCATGGAAACGCGGATTCAGATCGTATTGAATCTTGGTTGCTATACTCTTACAAATTGGAATCACTATGGGATCGTTTTGAAATACAGGGTGCCCATAAAGTAAATATCCATTTTCATGTTGCTGAGCTGCTACAACAAAGTAAACATTATGTTTAGATATATTAATAGCTAGGATTGGGCAAATGCGGCTCAACATGTCCATCTTCATTGTCAACATACTGATACTATCGCCTTGTGGTTGCGCGGAACACGCACTGTAGCACTTGAGGGGCCATTGACAAGAATGCTTCTCTTATCCGCTGTTTCAGCACATCCAAATGACACCCTGGTAGCATATCCTCGGCTCTTGATGAAACCCCAAGCGAAGAAGTCAAGAGGAGTGAAGTCGGGGAAGCAGGGAGCCCACATGCGACCTGCAACTCTTCCTATCCACCTGTTAGGAAAGGTCTGGCTCAGGTAGTCTGCAAAATGTGGTGGTGCCCCGACTTATTGGTAAATCACTCAGACAAGGATATCATCTTGTTGCAACTGTGGCTCCAGAACTACTGCAGCATGTCCAGGCACGTTGTCCCGAAAACCGTCCGTTCGGCAAACATGAACAGTCCATATCCTGCATGAGATCAAGGTACTGTCCACCCAACACAAGAAGGCAAGCGGGGCCTGAGGGGTGAGCGAGCGAGGAGGGTCTTGAACTCTTATCTGGTCACGTACTAGTGGTTCTGTTTACGTTTACTACAGGTGTATATGAACCAACCTACTGCTCCCAGATCTAATGCTCGTTTCAGTAACTGCAGTGATGTATTATGCATTATTTGGCTCTCGCTGCTAACACGCGCTACGGCATATAGTACTAAAGTTATATAATATTTTGTTACTTTCATTCTTGGTTTAATATTTAAATATTTAAATGCAGCGACAGCAGCGAAGATGAGGACTTCTCCGACTCGGATCTTGCACGACAACTGGACTTCTAGTTAAGTGTGAGTTATCTGACAACACTGTGTAATTTAGATGCACCTAACGTCCTTGTCATATCCAGATGTCGAGCATAAACAGCAAAAGTGTTTACATAAGTGCTTACGTTACGCATTCCTCTACCTTGCCTTCTTGTGGTGGATCATCAATACTGCATATTGACTTTGAGGGAGTCCCGTTGCCACTCGGTGACTTCATGTGTTTGCTCCTTCGGCCAGATCCGGCAGTTGTGTGTGTTGACGATGCCACAAACATGAATGGTCGCTTCGTCGCTGAACAGATCATGATCCATCAGGCTCTGCTCGTCTACAGCATGCAACAGATATGGGTGCTATAGTCTTCATCCTCCGGCTAGTGAAAACCTGCATATGATACGAATTCTTTTTACATTCTCTATCCCTATATGTACAATGTACATAGTGGATAGAGAAGGCATTGTATTCCACCCTTAAATTCGATGTCGAAATTTCACCTGGGTCCTCAGAGTCCGATTTTTTTAGAAAAAGATCCATGTGTATCTGTGGTTAGATAGCTCAAAAACGAAAAGACCGTTAAATAGCAAACTTGGTATTTAGGTTCGGCATCTTCCAAGGATGCGATACGACGATTTTTCAAGAAAATACCCAAACTATACTTTACATGGAAACATTTTCGAAAATGTTGATTTTCTCAAAAATGACTCTAACGATTTTGATTAAAATACTGTATATTAAAGATATTTTGCCGAATTTGGTTAACTGCTAAACCGTAAGAGTTAGACAAAAGCTTACTGCACAAAAATCTAGATCTCGTCAAAACACAATTTATGTCATTTACTTTTTTGTTGGGGAGGTAACCGTTTCCGTCACATTCTCTGTTATTGCTATCAATTGGAAAGTAGTTATACTTTTCTCATACAAGAAGTGTCCGTTTTCCTTTTGTTCTACTCCTGGCCAAACAAAGAAGCGATTTGCAATGACATCGCATAACGACAGCTATTAAAACATTTGACTTGGTTTAGCCTAGAGTATTTCTTTAGTTTCCTTCTTCTTATAAGGAACTAAGTAATATGAACATTCTGGTAATGTTTATCTCGATTAGCATTGTGTAGAAAGAAGAATAATCTTTTGTAAGAAGTTTGTAGAACAGCTAAGAAAGTCATGTGAGAGTAACACATCAGATTTTTAAGGGTGTTGTGAAGCAGTTTTCGCGGTGGATTTGGGCAAGTTTAGCTCATGATTCAGCCGACGGGTGGACTTCTTTCAACAGCTTCCCTCACACTTTGTACAGCGTGCTCGTCCAGCGCTCCTCTCATCAGCTACAGAACCTGTACGCCTGAATTTGTTGACAAGCTGTCGAATGACACGTCTCGTAGGGACATCCTTGTCATACGTCCTCTGAAACAGACACATACATAGAGAGAATAGATAGGAAATGCATTGTAGTTGGTGAAGCACGTTTTGGCAAGCCGCCATATTTTGATTCTACACTTCTGAGATGAGAATTGTTTTTGTGGGTTAAATGTGCACCTAAAAATAAGAATTTGAGGTGTTAAATGCCAATTAAGCAGTACATTATGGATTGTAAGTTTTAAACCAGTATAATAGTCAACACTGTGTGGTGTTTGGTTGTAGTTTCTCGAATAGCAGAAGCATAAACAAGGAAAGGGAAATGTGTTTCAATACATAAGTTAGTGTAATTATTTAATTTTTCGGTGGTATACTTAGAGAAATATGTTATACATTATCAACAGAACGACTCTGTGTTGTTTGTTAGATTTTAGAGTTCCAACTCGGAAAGACCGTTGAGAAGCAGCCAAAATTGGCAACCTATTAGCAGCTATCATGGGAAATAATTAGTATCACATTATGTGAACCGTGAGAACAGGGGGAGTGTTCCTCGGACTCGGAATGCAATACAGGCAGTCCATATGAAAGTCGTTATATGCTTTGGGATAATCTGTGATACTTGTCACTTTTTTTTTTTTTTTTTTTTTTTTGCGTGCATTTATTTATAAGTTCATGCAGTGGAATTAATGGCTATAAACATGAGAAACAAGCAATAAGGTTTGGTCAAAATTTGATATTTTGCCCTTCTACAGATCTAGACCAAGAAATTAGAACAAAATTAAGTTATTACCTTGGGAAATGTTTTACTGCAATAATATAAATGTCTCAATGATAACTTCTGACAGGCCGAAAAAATGTGATTGTACTAAATATTCCTTCAACTAGAGATCTCTCCGCTTCCATTGTTCTTTGTTTTTACTTTCGCTATACGTACTATGTACATAGTGTATAGAGAAGGTATTGTATTCCATCTTTTTTTTAGTTTAACGTCCTTTAATCTAGTTGGTCATATCGGACGATGAATGAAATTGGTGAAATGATGCTCAAATGATCTCGGGGTCCATGGACCTTAAAATCATTCGAGCTGTTTTTGGGGAAATCGAAAATTTCGAAAAATCATTCATGCAAAGGGCTTACTGAAAATTTTCGTTTCTCGTCCTTTGAAAATATTTATGTTAAACACCAAGTTTGTTACTCAACCGAATTTTTTGTTTTTGAGTTACGCTTTACAGTCAGTCAGAAACTTGGTGTTTAACATTGGTATTTTTATTAAAATGCTGTAGGGTAATGTCGGATACCATTTTCATTTTTGAGAATTGTAGTGTGTAAGAACCTATACTAAGGGCATATTTTACCACAATGTATTGCCTATGCAGTGCGTTTAATCCTGTGAAGCATACAAGGTCTTAACATGAAGGACATATTTTCTATTGAAGATTTAAAGGAAAATGGGCAAAATGCTTATGTCGTGCTATAGGAGGGTAATGTCGGACACTATCCGAGATTACCCGCCAAATTTTATTGTAATATACACAAACAATATTAAATCTCATTTTGACTGAAAATCTTAAACATAGTGAGGTTTTAAGACTTGGCTAACTTCTTAGCCTAGTTTTAAAAACCCTTGAACTTTGAAACTGACATATAAACTGGAATGTCATCTTTAAAAACTCTTAGAAAATGAAAAACCTAAAATACACAACAAAAGGTATGCACTGATTTTCTCTGTTTATGCACAGTAATCACAAGTAAAGGTCTGCTTTTCGGCACCTGAACATTCCTCATGGCACCATTCTTCACAGGTGATGCACTGAATCCATTCTTCCCCCTGGCGAGGGAACTTTCCTTTGCAATACATGCACTCTTCATCTTGTGTAGTGATGCAGTCTAATATAGCTTAAATGTTCAATAAACAAATTCTAATAAACATTTAACTATTATTTATCTATTTAAATGTAAATAAACAAATTTTATAAAATTCGTACAGGCAAATGATGAATTATGCTCTAATTAGTTGTATTACTGGCATTTAGAAGTTAACTATTTCGTTGTTCACTGTTATTTACAAGTATTAAAAAGGTGCTTCCACAGTGGTAGGTAATGTCGGATACCAACTGACAGGTATCCGATATTACCCACATTCATGGCATTCTTCCATTTTCCATTTGGTCATTCACATTTCAATACATCTTGTACTTCACATATATTAAAAGGTAGTGCAAAATACGCACTTTCGAATATAACATGACGAAATTACTTTGTTATTATAACATCGTCGTAATTAAAGCATGTTAACTTACCTTTAAAAATTCTGTTTTCTGTGAATTCAGTTTTCTCAATGTAGCTTCCACAAAACACCACAACTCAATATGGCGACCACCGTTAAATACTTCCTTCAGCTCAGTGAACATGTTTCGAGTGCTGTCGTAAGATGCCAGCACCCATCAAGCCGAAACCTAGGTATGCGACATTACCAGCCTATTCGACATTACCCGACTTTACTCTATATTAAAGATATTTACTTGACAAATAATTGAACTTCTTGAGAACAATTTCTGTGCTCCTCCACACATTTATGTTAGATACACATTTTTGGAGTTGAGCATTTCGGATAAATGCCTTATTGGTTACAGTTTTAGAATAGTTAAAACTCTTCTCACTGAGAGCCTGTCATCTTCTGGCAATACAAACATTCACTTCAGTCACTTAGCAACTAGCTTTTAAGGCATTTTACTATCGCTTTAACCTAGTGTATTCACTTATTTCCCTTTTATTTACGAGGAAACAAGTAATAAGTTCATTTTTGCTAATGTGTATCTCGGTTAGCATGAAGTAGATAGAAGAATAAACTTTATAGCAATAATTTGTTACAGGGATGTAGAGAAAGTCGTGTGAATGGAACATATTAGATCTTATAGTTTGTGCTACTCACTCACACACACATACAGTTACGTAAGTTTTCTCTTTTTACTTTCTCTACACATACTATGTACATAGTGTATAGAGAAGGTATTGTGTTCCACCCAAAAATTCGATACCGAGATTTCACCGGAAATACATGTTTTAGGTCCACCTGTATCAAAAAAAAAAAACATCTGCAAAAAGATCCGTGTGTGTCTGTGTATCTGTGGGGAGCATAGCTCAAAAACGAAAAGTCCGTTAAACACCAAACTTCGTATTTAAATCCAGTATCTTCTAAGGATACGACACGATGATTTTCAAGAAAATCCCACCACACCCAACTACCCTTTACATGGAAAAACTTGATTTTCTCAAAAATGGATCTAACGATTTTGATTAAAATACCATATATTAAAGATAAAATACCTGACAAATAAAATGTATTTCTTGAAGTTTCTGGGAATAGCCTCAGAAGGCTACTTTATTCTGGATGAATTTTACGGAATTTTGAATAACTGGCAAACCGTAAGAGATAGACTAAAACTTACCACACAAAAATGTAGATCAGGATAAAACACACAATTTATGTCATATACATTTTTTTCGTGGAGTTGATCGGTTTTGAGATATTCGTTGTTTTTGGTTTCAGCTTTGAAAAACTTATTTTCGTCATACAGGAATTTGTCAACTCGTGTCCATACAAACAAAGGAACTTCAGTCACATAGCAACCATTTTTGATTATCACTTTAACCTATGGTACTCCCTTATTTCGCTTCTACTTACAAGGAAGCAAGTAATAAGACTATTTCTGCTAATTTTTTCTCGATTAGAGTGAAGTAAATAGAAACATAAGCTTTTTAGCAATAATTTGTTACAGAGATGTAGAGAAAGTCATGTGAATGGAACACATAAGATTTTTGAGCATTAGTATATAATTGCAGAATAATAATGATAGGCTGTATTTATTGCTCATATAATGCTTTATTCTCTTTGTAAGTGATTTTGTGTGTCATGGACACGTTTTCTCTGGTTGTGAATGGCGAAGAAGACTTGCATTGCTCACGAAAGAGATAATTGCTGTTACGTAATAATGCGGATGAAGGCTTCACCAAGTCCTATGTTTAAACAGATGCCTTACATAAGCTCAGGTTGTGAATCTTCCTCGAGCCAGAAGGTACGAACATACGTACAGCCAAGGACAGAAACCACTCAACGCTCTGGATCCATGACCTTTGGCTTTCATCTGTTCAAAGTTTGATCAAGGTCAAGCAGCTTGATGTGATAAAAATATTGGTCATTACATCAACCCACGACTCTGCTCTCAAGTGGGCACAGAGTGTGGAGTTTGATCCCATCTTCCGGATGTCAAAACAACAAACAGAAATCTGATGTGTGTTCCATTCGCATGTCTTTCTCTATATTCCTGTAACAAAATATTGTTAATAAGCTTATACTTTTATCTATTTCATGCCAATCGAGACAAACTAACAGAAAGTCCCATTACTTAGTTCCTTGTAAGTAGAAGGGAATACACTAGGCTAAACCTACAGTCAAATGATTTAAAATGTGGTTGCTATGGGATTGAAATGCGTTTCTTTGCGTGGCCAGTTGACAAGTTCCCGTAAGAGAAAAGTTTTTAAGTATTTTAAAACTAAAACCAATAACAAAAAATATCTCAAAAACATAAATTCTATGTTTTAACGTTATCTACATTTTTTGTGTGCTAAGTTTTTGTCCATCTCTTACGGTTTAGCACTTATACAAAATTCCGTAAAATCCATCCAGAATAAAGTAGTCTTCAGAGGTAATTCCCAGAAAATTCAAGATATACATTTTATTTGGAATGTAAAAATCTTAAATATAAGAGACTTTAAACAAAACCGTTAGAGGCATTTTTGAGAAAATAAACATTTTCGAAAAAAGTTCCATGTAAAGGGTAGTTTGGGGTAGGGGGATTTTCTTGAAAAAATTCGTGTTGCATCCTTGGCAGATACCAAACTTAAATACCAAGTTTGGTATTTAACGCTATTCGTTTTTGAGCTATACTGTCCACACACACACAGACACAAACGCACACACACGCACACATACGAAACTTTTTCCAAAAATGCTTTTTTTGGATTCAGGGAGACCCAAAACATGTATTTCCGGTGAAATCTCAGTATGGAATTTTTGGGTGCAATACAATACCTTCTCTATACATTATGTACATAGTACGTGTAGAGAAAATAAAAAGTTTCTTCCAGGACTTCACCATTGATGTTATTGATGTATCACATCACTTGAGAAAGTGTTGCATTCTACCCAAAATTTGATACCGAGGTTTCCCGAAACACACCTTGTGAGACGGTTGAGTAAAAAGGTGTTATCTGTTCCAATTTCATCACTTTTTACTTTCTCTACAGGTACTATGTACATAGTGTGTAGAAAGGGTATTGTATTCCACCCAAAAATTCGATACCGAGATTTCACCGGAAAATTGTACATGTTTTGGGTCCCCCTGAATCCAAAAAAAAAACAACACATTTTTGGAAAAAGGTGCGCGCGCGCGTGTGTATGTGTGTGTGTGTGTGTGGAAAGCATAGCTCAAAAACGAAAAAAATCGATAAATACCAAACTTGGTATTTACGTTTGGTATCTTCCAAAGATGCGACACGAAGATTTTCAAGAAAATCCCCTCACCCAAAGTACCCTTTGCATGGAAAAAAATTAGAAATTTTTGATTTTCTAAATGGCTCTAACGGTTTTGATTAATATCTCTTATATTCAAGATATTTACATGCGAAATAAAATGTATATCTTTTATTTTTTGGGAATAGCCTCTAAAGAGCTCTTTATTCTGGATGATTTTTATTGAATTTTGCATAACTGGTAAACCGTAAGATATAGACAAAAACTTACTCCACAAAAAATGTAGATCACGATAAAACACACAATTTATGTCAAAGTTATGTGAATTGAACACATCAGATTTTTTTTTATTTACGAGTATCAAATTACTTCACTTTGAAGTAAATCGCTAAACATCCTTTACACCGAAAGTAATTAATTTTCTTTAAAAGCTTGAATCGCCACGGATTCCATGATGTTCTGCTGTTATTTAGCGTCCCGTATTTATATCCAGCTGATGAATTACCCTTCTCTGCGTGGACCTTTTGTATGCGAAAGGTATTTCCACCTGCAAATGAACTAGCAATTCTCTAAGGTAAAAGGGTTCTTTAGAAACCTTTTGCAGATTTCCAGATGACTGATGTCACACACAAAATTATCGATCTTTCAAACTTTTTTATTTTATTTATGGCTTCTGTGGAGATTATGGGTTAGACATTACCATTTTTCTGTCTCTCTGGACAAACTCAAACTCCCCTGTGATTGAACCTGGGCCGCCTTGGTAAGAGACGAGCAGTCTAAGGGGTTCCATTGGAGGGAAAATATACCTGCCCAGATTTCCCCCACCAATATACCCTAGCTACTGCAGCCTCTCTAGCATAACAAGCAATGCCACAACGAAGAATAACAGTGACGTACACTGGATTCAAGGGTCATTTTATATTTTGAGCCTGGGCAACTCTGATTGCTGTAGGTGTCAATTGGTGATTCCATTGGAAAGTTTGACATTGTTGACCTTAATCTACTTCAGGTATTTAGTCAATAGAGCGTCATGTGTTTCGTTTACAGTGAACTTTAAAATTGTGTCTCAGCGAAAAGATGGAATCAACTCGTGAAAATGTTCCTGCGGTGATTTATTATGATTTTCGACGTAAATTATCAAGACATGAGTGCACTGATCAACTTACTACTATATATGGCGAAGAAGCTCCATCGTTTGCCACTGTCAAAAGCAGGTATAACGAGTTTAATCGTGGCCGCCGTTCGCTCACTGACGAAATTCGTGAAGGTCGTCCAAAATCAGCCAGAACACATTGATGCTGTGCAAAAACTGATAGTACAAGATCGTCATGTCACACACTGTGAGATAGAGGCATCCCTAGGCATTAGTTCCACCAGCGTATATAAAATATAGCCTTTTAAGTCTTCCTCATTCTGAATGATTTTTTGCTGTTATAGAATTAAACGTTTCCGAGATATTCCTTGTTATTGATTTCAATTTTAAATTACTTAACATTTTCCCAAAGGAGAGTCATCGTTCGTTTCGTCTCTCTTTTGTTTTACTCCTGACCATGCAAAGAGAACCAAGTTTTAGTTGTTCACAAAGCGGCCAGCTTTTAAAAAAAAAATTACTATTGCTTTATCATATTCTCTTGTCTTGTTGCCATTCTGCTTAGAAGGAAGTAAAGGAAGGCAATTTCTGATAGTGTTTATCTGCATTAGCATAAATGAATCCTTTGCAAGTACAACTTTTTACAGAACAGGTGGAGAAAGTTATGTGAATGGAACACAGACCTTTTTCTCCTCTTTTTTGTGAAGTTAACCATTTCTGAGATATTTCTTATAATTGGTTTCGATTTAAAAATAGTTACTATTTTCAACCGGGAATTTGTCATTCCTGTTTCTTTTGTTTTACCCCTGGTCGTGTAAAAAGAATCGAATTTAAATGACATCGCAACGAAGTTTTAGAAAATTTCTTTTCACTTTAGCCTAGTTTATTCCTATATTTCTCTTCTATTTAGAAGGAACTAAGTAATATCAAATTGCTGCTAATGTTCATCTTGATTAGGATGAAGTAGATAGAAGAATAAGCTTTTATTAGAATAGTTTGTTACAGAATAGGTAGAGAAAGGCATGTGAATGGAGCACAACAGAGTTTTACTTTCTCTACACGACTATGTTCATCGTGTATAGAGGAAGTATTGTATTCCACCCAAAAATTCGATGTCGAGATGTCACCGGAAAATTGTGCTTTTGGAGTCCCCTGAGTTCGAAAAAAGCAATGTTAGAAAACGGTCCGTGTGTATGTGTGTCTGTGGACAGCATAGCTCAAAAACGAAAAGACCATTAAATACCAAACTTGGTATTTAGGTTTGGTATCTTCCAAGGATAAGACACGATGATTTTGAAGAAAATCCTCCCCATCACAAACTACCTTTTACATGGAAAACTTTTCGAAAATTTTGATTTTCTTAAAAATGGCTCTTACGATTTTTATTAAAATCCCGCGTATTAAAGGTATTTACGTCCAAAATAAAATGCATATCTTGAATTTTCTGGGAATAGCCTCTGAATCCCTCTCTTTATTCTGGATGAATTTTGCTGAATGTTGCATAACTAGTAAACCGTAAGAGATGGTCAAAAACTTACTGTACAAAAATGTAGATCTCGATAAAGCACACACTTTGTATCATATATACGTTTTTTCGTGGATTTGACCTTTTTCGAGATATTCCTTGTTACTTTTTTGGGCAGTGTTTAACGCCCACTTTAACTATGTATGGCACCATAGGCGGTGGCACTGATACATGAATGAAGGTAGAGCACCGATGGAATGCAATGGCGGGGAAAACCGGAGAACCCGGATAAAACCCGCCTCAGCTCCGCTTTGTCCACCACAAATCGTCTAGGTGAGAGGCGAGTGGTCTAATCACTCGGCCACGGCGTGGCCCCCTTTGTTATTAGTTTCTGTTCTAAAATACTTATACATTTCTCATGCGGGAACTTGCCAACTCTGGCAAAGAAACGGATTCCAATCCCATAGCAACCACATTTTAAAACATTTGACTGTCGATTTAGTCTAGTGCATTCTGTTATTTTCCTTCTACTTATAAGGAACTAAGTAATAAGACTGTTTCTGCTAATATTTATATCGATTAACATCAAGAGATAGAAGATTAAGCTTATTACCAATATTTGTTGCAAAGATATAGAGAAAGTCATGTGAATGGAATACATCAAAATGTTTAAATGCCTGCAGATGAAGTTTCATTGACGTTGAGTATAATAGCTTTGAAGAGTGTCACATTGATGTTTCATGTGGTTACTTTAATATTCCATCAAGTGTACTTAGAAATACCTATAATCCTCTTGTTGAAATGATATTGAGTTTATGTCTTAGAAGATGGTTTACAGCGTAGTTGTTTTCAAGACGTGCAGAATCGTAAAACAGAAGAGCTTCTTGATATAAGTTTACGGCGGAAGTTAATGTTTGGCTCTAAGCTCCATGATAGTGGCAGTTAAGTGGGCCATTGTGTGAAAGTTACCGCAACTCGACACTGACCCTGTCCCGGTTGGGCACCCCTGTCGTGCGCTGGCAGCTCCACTTTCACCAAAACTTGCCAAGCTATTCCCTCCAAGACGCGGTAGTTACTTAATAAGTTTTGCAATGTTTTCAGTTGGAAGCCACCTGATTTAGGGTCGTTCAAAAGTAACTTCCAACTTTAAACCGTCATAAATATTATAATGTTTGAGATAGGGGAAGAAAACAAAAGAAATCACATGCTAGGCAAACAAAGTTCTTTTGTTCAACGTAAATCATTTTTTCTGCGACTTCATGCATAGCATTTTGCAGATGATGTCTTGGAACATTAGCAATATCCTTAGATACAGCATCTTTCAGTTGCTGTCGGTTTGTTGGATATGTTCGGTACTAAGGTGCCCAACCTCCGCTCTTATGAGCCAATTGCGTCACCTAGTCGTGTTCCCCGCCTCTTTCGTTTTCTGCATGGCCAGGTAGGAAGCCTTCAATCACTCAGTGGCGTTTAACTGGGTTCAACTCTCAACACGATGGCAAACATATCGTACTACAGAAAGAATGGGCGGAAGAATATTTTTGCTTTGTCTAGCCCCGTATGTACAATGTACATAGTGGTTAGAGAAGGTATTGTATTGCACCCAAAAATTCGATACCGAGATTTCACCGAAAATACAAAAAAAAAAAAAAGCATTTTCAGAAAATGGTCCGTGTTATGCCTGTGGACAACATAGCTCTAAAACGAAAATACGGTTAAATACCAATCTTGGTATTTAAGTTTGCTAAGGATGCGACACGAAGATATTCAAGAAAACCCCTCCACCACTAACCACCCTCTACATGAAAAAATTTTCGAAAATTATGTTTTTCATAAAAATAGCTCTAACGATTTTGATTAAAATACCACATATTAAAGCCATGTCCATCACAAATAAAATGCATATGTTGGATTTTCTGGGACTAGCTTCTGAAGACCTGTTTATTCTGGATGAATTTTGCACAACTAGTAAACCGTAAGAGATAGAGAAAAACCTACTACACCAAAAATGTAGATCTTGTTAAAATACACAATTTATGTCATAAGTCTTTTTGTCGTGGAGTTTACCGTTTTCGAGATATTCGGACAGGAAATGTCCGTTTTTCTTTTGTTCTACTCTTGGCCAAACAAAGAAGCATTTGCAATGACAATCGCATAACAGCTTTTAAAACATTTGACTATCACTTTAGCATAGTGTATTCCTTTAGTTCTCTTCTACTTATAAGGAACTAGGTAATAAGAACATTCTGCTAATGTTTATCTCATTAGCATGGTGTACAAAGAAGAATAATGTTTTGTAAGAAGTTTGTAGAAAGTCATGTGAGTGTAACATATCAGATGTTAATGTGAAATGTCTTATTAGTAAGCATCACTTATCTTGGGGTTCCGATGTAATATCAAGCGACACTTATAAATCCCATCACACTGATTATACCAGGTATGCAATCACTAACAGCACTTAAGTTTCAACTAATTTTGCCTGCATAGATGCTCCGCACGATTTTAAAATGGAGCTAGTTGCTTTGCAAAATTCAACACTATTAATATATTCTCAGAAAAAAGATTGGGATTATTTAAACTGTTCCCAATGAAAAATTGTCCAAATTGCGAAATTTTGCTGGAAACATACGTCAATATTTGGTTATATATATGTGAACAGTGTTCTCGAAAATGAATCAAATAAAAAGCAAATATTGTGGAAGGGAAGGGAGGGCAGGATCATTTGGAGTCTTTTAAGTCTCTGTTGTTCATCCCTGAGGGCAAACATTGATGAACTGGTTTACAAGTAAACAGTGGAAACCAAGTCGCTAACAAGAACAGCGTTCAAGAAGGTTTTTTAGTGTTTGTACCGTCCCATATAACATTAACGTTGCTAAAGCCACCGCCACTGATAGCGACGTCACAGATAGAGAGGTTTTTGCCTGCCGCTACGAAATAAATGGGTGGAGGTAAATCTGCCCTCCCCTCTCCCCCTGCAGGTTGGATAGCGCTGTGTTAGGAATACCCGTTCATAAAGTAACCTCACAACCAAAAGTAGATCGGATTGAGATCTGGAGATCGCGGTGGCCACTTTGTTGAAACTTTACAAAGGAACATTGGCCTGCTCTTAAATTGTTAATAGTTCTAAATTTTCTTAAGACTTGAGACTCCTCTTACTTTTATAATAGCAGTGTATCAGTTATACTATTGATTTGTAGCTTATAAATTCTTATAGCTGTATGAATAAAATAAGTAGTGTTAGGTACAGTAAGTAAGGAAATTTGTATTTTACACAAAAATTTGAAACTACTTTCACCGACATAACGAGAAAAGTAGGATTAGAATTAGGTTACGGTCGGGGGACTCGACCTCCAACCTATACAGAGGTTATACAGAGCTAGGTTCCTCTGGTACCTGGGAGGTCGTGAGATCGGTTCCCGCGGCTGACCTCTCTGATCCATTGTTGTTTTTTTTTCGGGTGACTATAAGAATGTTGGGAAGGAAGGATTCTTCATTCCCCCGAATTTCCTGTCCCACCTTTTCATCCCTCTGGTCTTTCTTTCGTGGTTTTAAGTGTCGGCGAGCACTGCGGAGATGGCGCCCTCTCGTTATGATGATTGCGCTTTAGAAACTCATATCTCGGCGGCAGGGTGGCACTGCGGGTCGTCGGTATACTTAGGGGCGTGTATTTTTTTTTATTACATTTATCAAAGAAAGTAATAGTTTTCGATCATGAAAATAGGATGCTTGGTCATGCACTCCGTTTCACAGTCGTAAAATTCCAATTTGCATGTTTGTTTGGTTTTTTATTTATTTTTTCTTATGTTTCATTCACACGACGTTTTCTACTCGCTCTTTTTTTTTTAGATGTTATTCACGCAATAAATGGAATTTTGAAATTATTTTCACTTGTGGAGGAGAAAAATAGACTTTTTTTTTAAATTGTTTTTTCTTTATTCTTTTTTATTTAGTTTGTAATGGCATGGTACCCCCTTTGGGAATTAGGAACTTTATTTATTTCAGGAGAAGCAAGAGCTCTACATCACAACAGGCCAGCATAAAGAGGAATAATACATATTGCTCCAAGATCATTCCGGATCGATATAGAATCAATCAGGTGCTATATTCAGACTTGAGGCGCGGACTCCTAACGTTCACCGCGTCGAGATGAAGAACTGTTTGGGAACTGTTAGGGACTTTCCGCGACGGCTCCCTGTAGCAGTGTGGTTCCGACTTCCCTCAATAATTGCTCTCATCCTCTCCTTCCGGGATCTGACGTAAAAAGACTGTCTGAGGTGCGGAATACCCTCGGGTACACTACACTACAATTACAACACTAGGTGGTTATTGTACCTACACCCCACAAGGATGAGGCGAGAGGTCACGCCGGAAGGCCGAAACGAAGATCGACAGCACAGCATTGACAGGGTCCCTACAGTTTTCAGATTAAAGCATTCTGATAGTCGGACAGACAGACCGCGGACACAGCCCCACACAGTGTTCAACGCTCTCGCCAGGGGTGTCTTCATTGTGGCAACCAGCCGAAGTCGGAGACGCAGATAGTCAATTTGAGCGTCTTTTTCCCTGCCACTTCCAAACCTGAAAGTAACCCACCGTGTGAAGGATGAATGAAAAGACAATGGAAATGACATGGAGGGACAGGAAATTCGGAGGATGAAAGAAACCTTTCCAGCATTCACCTGGTCCCGGGGAAACTTCTGAAAGAACCAATGGGTCAGGTAGGCCGGCCACGGGAATCGAACCCGCAACCTCCCAAATGCGTGCCACAGTCGAAACCGCTTGAACCTTCCCGATCGGTCTTCTCATCCTAGTGATTTTTTCTCTTCCTAATCATTTTCAAGTTATTAATTACTTATTTCATCTATTTTACACACTCCACCCTTTTTCATGTCAATACTTTAAAAATCTTCCAATTGTTATTGTTCATTTCATCAGCACATCAAAGTTCCATTATACAAAAATGCATATCATTAACGAAGGTAGACAAAGAAAGTGTGAATACAATCTTAAGTTCTGTTTGAATTATGTTTGTAAAAATTTTTAATAAAATATCCGGTAAACACCCATTATCAACATACAATTTTTTTTGCCCGGTAGTCTACCTGGTTGAATAGATAAGTGATAAGAATGTAAAACTACTTAAGGAGCTATTGTAACTGCCTGTGTCCTCTGGAAGCGGAAACCATGTTGAAAATTGGACGTTTCGGATGGAGTTTGCAGCACCTAGCGTGTATGCAAGTGGCACTGTACCCTGGGTTGCCAGGCACCGACTGTCAGTTGTTCCGGTACTCAAAGTCTAATTCAGGAGAGCCACAAAAAAGTTAACAGTTCCACGCCCCACAAGCTTTAACCCGGTGGAAAATCTCTCGTTACATCATCCTGCAGGTTTTAGGTGTTCAACCTCTCTTCTTTGATACCAACATTTCACCACACACAGTGTTTGGCATTAAGGGAGCTGTGGAATTTGGAAAATCTACCTTGTGTAAGATACCTTTCAAATTTATGCCATTATTCACACACAATAAGCCTGATTCCGTGTTTCAAAATGTTTGGTCGTGTATATGATTATTCAACTTATTGTTAAAATCTTTTTCAAAATATTTACATTAAATTCATGTTTAAAATAAATGAGGTTATAAAAGTTCTACTATATCAGATGCTTTATAACATCCCCTAAATATTATAGACATTTTGTTTCTCTTTTACTCTTAAAAATTCTTGTTTTTTCAAAAGTTAAAATTTTTATTCTCAAAATGGGAAAATTGTTTAAACAAAGTATATAGTCATTTTCGTACTTTTGAAAGGCAGTAAAACAGTTTGAAACAAATTAGCAGAATATTGCATCGATTCCGACCCCAGCTGGGAGTCGAACCCGTGCGCCTTAAGAAGTCGGAATGCTGATCACTTCACCATATATAATAATGTATTGCGATATGAATATAGCTAGTGCATTATTACAGAATCGAGGTTCTGAGATTCTCTTGTAAGTTTCACGCATTTTGTGAGGTCTTTCGAACATCACTACAAACTTTAAACCGTTATACATATAATATGTGAAACAATAGAGTTTTATAAAGCACTGGGAAGATGTCCTAGGTTCACTTGTTCAACGTACACCATTCTTTATGCGATTCCATATGCCTGAGCCTTTTGCAGAAGTTGTCTTGGAAGGTCGGCAGTTTCTTTAGAGATACCATCTTCCAATTGCTGTGTCCGGAAAAATCGTTCTTTAAGGTAACTTCACAACCAAAAATAGGGACGGTTTGAAATCTGGGGATCGTGGAGGCCACTTCGTTGGAATTTTACGAATGAAATATGGGCCTGCTCTTAAATTGTTAAGTGTTTTAAATTTTCTTTGAGAAAAATTCCTCTTGCTTTCATAATAGCACTGTATCATCTGTATTCTATCATTTAGCAATAGAGTCACGATTTGCAACTTACAATTTTTTATAGTATTACGAATAAAATTACTAATGTTTTATTCAACAAAACTGTACCTATGGTAACGGTGAACTGAAAAAGAACAACAAAAGAAAACAAACCCCCATTGCTTGCCCAGTATGTGACTTCTTTTGTTTCTACCCTATATCAAATAAGCGGTTTAAAGTTTGAAGTGACTTTTGTTTTTGCGCAATCGTGTGATTTATTATTTTGATTGAATAATTACTAAAACAAAAATGAACTTGCCCATCGTCACTTGCGATTTCCGATAACATAATGCTGCCAGCAGGGTTGCCAAAGAGTTCAATTAGAAGCCACTAGACTGATTATAGAATCCCGTAGGAAACTGCCAAAATGACAACACTTTCTCTCGAAAGACACTAACTTAAAAATACTCACTCTGTTATTACAACAGCGCAATCAAGATATGGTTCTTGCGATGGGTTAAAATATTTAATTTAGTAATACTAATCTAATGTTCTCACATTCTCTTCACAAATAAGAGAATACATTGGGCTAAAGCGATAGTCAAGTATCTTAAAAGCCGCTTGCTAAGTCATTCAATTGAAAATCCCCTTGCTTAGAATGACCAAGATGAAAAAAGTAATAACGACTTCCCATTTGAGAAAAATTTAAGAATTAGACATTTTAAAACCTATAACAAGGAATAAATATCTCGGAAATGGTTAGCTCTGCAAATTAAATAAATAAATAAATAAAAAGAAGCTGTGTATGACATAAATTGTGTATTATAACGAAATCTATATTTTTTCATTTGTTGTGTTGTAAGTTTTTGTCAGATTCTACATTTTACAGTTCTGCAAAATTATTCAGAATGAAGAGGACTTAAGAAGCTTTTCCTAAGAAATACGGTATATTCATTTTATTTACCCTGTAAATATGTTTAATATATGGTCTTTAACCAATTTCGTTAAAGCCATTTTTGAGAAATTCGAAAATTGTGAAAAATGTTTCAGTTAAGCGTAGTTTTTATGGGGGCTTTTCCTCAAAATTTTCGTGTCACATCCTTGGAAGATAGTGAAATTGGTATTGAACCGACTTTTCATTTTTGAGTTGTGTTGTTCACAGACACGCTCGGACCTGTTTACTTTCTCTACACGTATCATGTTTATAGAGGAAGTAGTGTAATCCAAAATTCGATATTGAGATTTCAACGGCGCAGGGGCGGGTTTTCTCCGGGTTCTCCGGTTTCCCCCGCCATCACATTCCACCGGTGCTCCGTCTTCATTCATGCATCATCAGTGTCACCGCCTGCAGTGCCATAGCAGTAAACATTACCAAAAAATGTATCTACATACTAAACATAAAATTCCGCGTCCTAGTTATGATCAGGTTTTTTTTTTTTTTTTATTGTTTCATTTTTATAGCCCCCCTTTAACATCTAAGGTCATATCGGGGACTTTGCACTTGAAGCAACTCGTCTGTAGGTTCTTTTTAAGTTTAATTTAAATAATGTTATTTTCCTCAAACAGACACACATTAACTCTCAGATACATTCTTCCAGACTCTGTGGGGGATAGGGAATAACTCTAGTTAAAGAAAAATTCCCCGCCCCATCCGGGAATCGAACTAGGTACCTACGGGGGAGAAGTCGGCTCGCTGACCACTCGACCAAGGAGGCTGTTTTTACACACACACACACACACAGATATATATATCCCTTTATCATATTCATAAGTTCATATCGGGGGGCTTTGCATTGAAACAACTCGTTTGTAGGTTCTTTACGTTGAGTTTTTAAATAATTTAATTTTCCTTAAACACACACTCATTCACTCTTACTTACATACTTCGAAACTCTGTGGGGAATATGAAATAATTCTGGTTAAATAAAAATTCCTCGCCCCAGCCGGGTTTAGAACCCGGGATCTCATGACCACTCGACCTCGGAGGCAGTCGTAATGACTATTTGTTTATTACTGATAAAAAAAAAGGTTTTAAATGCAGATTACAAGTTTGAACATGCATTTATATTTGAGATAGACTGTTTACTGACACTGCCTCACGAATGAAGCAGATAACAACAATAAAAGTGTTTGTAAACAGGCGGACGCATGCGTGCTGTATCAGAATCTCGTCACGTGGTTACGGCCTTACCTTGGAGGATGCAGGCTATCCAATAGCTTGGGACGCGGTAAATGGCCGCTCCATCTTCAACAGTCACGTTGCCTGCCTTCTTATCTCCTGCATCACGTGGAAGCAAATTGAAGCTGTGGCCCGTACAATAACGCTGTCTGCATTGATTATCAACTTAAAGGGAAGTAAATTGCCATGGCTTAGCCTAGCTCAGGTTCGAATCCCGAGGACCCACCAATCTCACTTCGCCGTCCTTTTCTTTGATTCTTTAATTAAATGCTTTGTTGATTTTTACTTTTTCTACACGCGCTATATACATAGTGTATAGAGAAAATATTGTAATGCACCCAAAAATTCGATACCGAGGATTCACTGGAAATACATGTTTTAAATACCAAACTTGGTATTTAAGTTCAGTATCTTCTAAGGATACGATACGAAGATTTTTAAGAAAAGCCCCCACTTCTAACTACCCTTTACATGGAAAAATTTTAGAAATTTTTGATTTTCTCAAAAATGCCACCAATGATTATTATTAAAATATCGTATATTAAAGATACTTACATGACAAATAAAATGTATGTAGTGAATTTTCTGGGAGTAGCCTCTGAAGACCTCTTTATTCTGGATGAATTGCATAACTGGTAAACCGTAAAAGATAGACAAAACCTTACTTAAAAAACTTGTAGGGCTCCTTGAAGCAAACAATGTATGTCATCAATATGTGTGTGTTTCCTAGAGTTGACCGTATTTGAATCCCGAGAACCGACCAATCTTACTTTTCCGTCGTTTTCTTTGTTTCATTGAATTAAATGCTTTGTTGACTTTGCTTTTATTTCCACTATTCCTTTGCTTTAGTAGGATTAGAATTGGCCACGAGCAGAGCACCGGGCGTAGGCACTTGTGGCTTACGTGAGCCCAGGGAGGGAGGGACGAGGGGAGATACTCGAAGGACTACTAGATTAGGATGACGACGGGTCCAATCTGTCATATTAAAATTACTTAGTTAATTCATGCGTAAGTTCAGCCGGAAAAAGATATTGTAGCATGATGTCAGCCTCTTGCAGTTGATGTAAGTTGGCGGCATTTTTGCGTCTTTAAGTTGTCATAAGTTGGTAGTATCCCCTGTAAATTGTGAAATGTGTAATAAAACTATTAATATGAGGTAGTTAGATAATATTAACAATTTATAGAAGCTATATAAAAAGAAACAGCGGTAAAGAAAACATTGTGAAGGTAATACAATACTTTTTTAAACTACTGCCAACCTTCAGTTGTTTCTCACGATGTCATGGAAAGAGTATCTTATTTCAAGGTCAGCATATAGCGAAAATGTTTTAAATATTTGTCTATCCCTATTCCCTTTATATGTAATGAACTAATGAAACTACACATACAAACGCATATCTCAATTAATATGAAATAGACAGAAGAATGAACATTGCAGAAATACAAGCTATACAAAATAAAGGCTATGCGCAGGGAAAGACATACGAATGTAACACAAGAACTTTTTTTACTTTCTCTACACAGACAATGTATATAGTGTATAGAGAAGGTATTGTAATGCACCCGAAAATTCGATACCGAGATTTCACCGGAATTACATGTTTTGCGTCCCCCTGAATCCAAAAAAAAGCATTTCTGGAAAAAGGTCCGTGTGTGTGCGTGCGCGCGCGCGCATGTGTGTGTGTGACTGTGGACATCATAGCTCAAAAACGAAAATACCGAAAATACCAAACTTTCTAAGGATGCGATACGAAGATTTTCAAGAATATCCCCCCACCCCCAACTACCCTTTACATAAAGCTTTTTTCGCAAATGTTTATATTCTCAAAAATGGCTGTAACGATTTTGATTAAAATATCGTATATTAAAGATATTTACCTGACAAATAATACGTATATCTTGAATTTTCTGGGAATAGCCTCTGTAGACTACTTTATGCTGGATGAATTTTACAGAATTTTGCATAACTACTAAACCGTAAGAGATTGACAAAAGATTTCCACACAAAAAATATAGAGCACGTTAAAACACACAATTTATGTTATATAATTTTTTTTCGTGGAGTTGATCGTTTTTGAGATATTCCTTGTTTCTGGTATCAGCTTTAAAAAACATACTTATCATACAGGAATTCGTCAACTCCTGTCCATACAAACAAAGGAACTTCAGTCGCATAGCAACCAGCTTTTGACTATTACTTTAACCTATGGTACTCCCTATTCCGCTTTTACTTACAAGGAAGCTATTTCTGCTATTTTTTTCTCGATTAGCATGAAGTAAATAGAACCATTAGCTTTTTAACAATAACTTGTAGCAGAGATGTAGAGAAAGTCATGTGAATGAACACATGTGCGTTTTTTTTTTTTTTTTTTTTTTTTTTTTTTTGTTTTTTATCTGATTCATATCAGTTCACAGGCATTAACGCATAAGGAATAACGTAGTTTACATGGATTATTTGCATTTATTACCTCACATTTTGTTGGCCAAGTAAACGAAAGGAAAAGATGGATTGCAAAAATCATGTCTGTCTTACAATGTTCTTCAGAATATCTTCTTGTTTTATAAACGACAAAAGCGAGGCAAGTGACTGGCTGTAATTCTGTTTAACTAGTTAGTGTTTTATTGCGTCGTAATCTCTTATACTTGCCTTTCTTTATATGCTGTGTTTCAGCTGTGAAGTAATGCAGCTGTACTCCTTTCTAGTTTTGAATTCCAGTTGTTAAAAGTAAGCACATAGTGTGATTATAACATAACAGCTACATCTTTCCCCCTAAAAATCTGATGTGTTCCATTCACATGACTTTCTCTAGCTGTTACACAAACAACTTTCCTTACAAAAATTATTCTTTTATCTACGACATGCTAATCAAGGTAAACATTAGCAGAAATTGCCTTATTACTTGAGTCCTTGCAAGTAGAAGGGAAACAAGAGAATGCACTAGGCTAAAGCCATAGTTAAATCTTTTAAAAGCTGGTCGTATGACTGAAGTTGGCCTGCAGTAAAAGATGAAACGTCACTTCGGGTTTGAGAACAGTTATAAAGTCGTTTAAAATTGAAACGAATAACAACGAATATCTCAGAAACGGCCAGCTCTACTTAAAAAGCGTATATTGCATAAATTATGTGTTTTAAGGATATCAACATTTTTGGTCTAATAAGTTTATGTCTATCTCTTACGGTTTAACCGTTATGCAAAATTCTGCAAAACTCATCCAGAAAAAAGAGATCGTCATAGGCTCTCCCCATAATTACGGCCGCGCCTCTCACCTAGACGGCCCGGGTTCGATCCCAAGCGACCGTATGTGAGATTTGTGGTGGACAAACGGCGCTAGGGTGGGTTTTCTCCGGGTTCTCCGGTTTCCCCCGCTGCTCCATCTTCATTCATGTATCATCAGTGTCACCGCCTGCGGTGCCATAAGTAGTTAAAGCGGGCGTTAAACACTACCAGAAAATTAAGAATGTACACTTTATTTGTGATGTAAATATCTTTAATAAGCGGTATTTTAATCAGAATCGTTAGAGTCATTTTTGAAAATCTTCGTGTCGCATCCCTGGAAGATACTAAACAAAACTACCAAGCTTGTCTTGTCGTTTTTAAGCAATGCTGTCCAACACGGAACCAAGGAGCCTCAAAACATATTTCCGGTAAAATCTCAACATGGAACTTTCGGGTGGAATGCAATACTTTCTCTAGTTGTTAGGTACATTGTATGTACATACGCGCTAGAGAAAATAAAATTCTCTGAAAGTAATTTGTAATTATGTTTGAAAACAAAACATCATCGCAACCTATTGTATCATTAATACCAATTGTTGAAATATAAAATAATGACCAACCTAAAAAGCGAAGCCAAAATGTTACACAAACAGAACAAACAAGTAAACCCCTAATAAAAACCTCAGAAGAAAATGTATATCTATAAAACAAACTTAATTAAAACCCACCTCGGTATCGTGGTGGTAGCGTGTCTGCTTTACATTCAACAGGTAGTGAGTTCGAATTTCGCTTAGGATGAGTTTTTTTCCTGAGGTTTTTTCCCTTATCCTGAGAAGACGAATGTCGAATAACTTTAAGCTCCATAGACCCCGAGATCATCTGAGCATCATTTCACCAATTTCATTCATCGTCCGATATGACATTAAACTACAAAATAAAATAACAACTAATTAATGCTTACTTGACAATTTAAAGCTGTCAAGCTTTGTGGTGTATGGTTACCATGCAACTTCATATACCCAAGGTTCAAACCGGTGGAGGACGATGGATTTTTTTCGGGCGTAAAAAGCATTAGCATGGCTTCCTTCGGAAGGGAAGTAAAGCCGTTGGTCCAGTGTCGTAGATTTACGGCACGTAAACGAACCTCAAGCCTGATAGAAACTCCTCCAAGCAAAATTAAGCGGCCTTTCACGCCCAGTATAGAATGGGACTCTGAGAACCACAGCAGTTAAAGAGCGTCCATAAATAAAACTCCATTTCCAACAGTCGGAACAAATGACGCGGGAAATATTATCGGTTGACGAATATCATTTCCTCTGGATACGATAATAACCTGTAATCAAACCGCGAGAGTAGTGGTTTGAAGTCCAAGACGTTGTTAAATACTGTTCACTTGAGAATTTCTTCTACAAATGAAACACTTTCAGAGCTCGTAATACTTTAACAGCGACCTTTACCTCGGATATAATGAAAAGTCATTACTCTCTCTACACGTATTATGTACATAGTGTATAGAAAATGTATTGTATTGCAACCAAAAATCCATACCGAGATTTCAGTGGTAATAGACTTTTAGGGTCCCCTGTGTCCAAAAAAAAAAGTATTTTCAGAAAAAGGTCCGTGTGTGTCAGTGTGTCCGTGTGTCTGTGTACACGATAACTCAAAAACGAAAAGACCGTTAAAAACCAAACTTGGTATTTAAGCTCAGTATCTTACAAGGATGCGTCACGAAGATTTTCAAGAAAATACCCCCACCCCCAACTACCCTTTACATTGAAAAAGTTTCGAACATTTTGATTTTCTCAAAAATGGCTCTAACGATTTTGATTAAAGTCTCTTTTATTAAAGTTATTAACATGAATAAAATGTATATCTTGAATTTTCTGCAAACAGCCTTTAAAGACCTCTTTATTCTGGTTGAATTTTGCATGATTGGTAGTCTGTAAGAGATAGACAAAAACTTACTACACAAAAAAAAAAATGTAGATCTACTTAAAGTGCACAATTTATGTCCTAAACATATTTTCATGGGTTTCACCGTTATTGGTTTCAGTTTTAAAATAAACTTTTCTCACACGGGAACTTGTCAACTCGCAAAAAGTGGAATTCAACCTCATAGCAACCACTTTTAAAACATGTGACTGTCGGTTTATGCTAGTGTATTCCTTTATTTCCCTTTTACTTATAAAGGAACTAAGTAATAAGACCGTTTCTGCTATCATCTTGATTAGCAGCGGCAGAAGTAGATAGAAGAATAAGCTTACTAACAATAATTTGTTACAGAGTTGTAGAGAAAGTCATGTGAATGGAGCACATCAGATTTTTTAAATGTATTTATTCCATCCAAGATGAAAAGAGGTGTGACAGCAATACTAAACACACGGGCCTAGACATGTTTTTGTTACTGGCACTAACTGTACTTACTACACTTCCTTTAAGTGGTGTGCGGATAAAATCAGAAAATAAATCGATATTTTGGAAAATGTTAGATGGCTGATTAGGTCACGCTAGAAGACCATTAAATGTGAAACAAAAAGTGCTAGAGAAAGTAAAAATGTACGTACATGGCCATCTTACCGAGCCAGGTGGCCCAGGCATTAGGGAGGTCATGGGATCGATTCCCCTCGGCCGAACTATCTGACCCAGGGGTTTTCTGGAGGTTTTCTCGGATCACTAGGTGAATACTGCAGAGGATTCTTTATTCCTGTCCCTTCATTTCATCCCAATGTTTCAGGATTGTAAGTGTTGATGAGGAGCCGGTCCCCATGGCCGCGCTCGCTAAAGCGTCTCGCTTTGGTGCTTCGTGGGCAGGGGATCGTGGGTTCGAGTCCCGCCTTGGGCATGGGTGTTATATGTTTGTGCAATGTGTATATCTTTGTAAAAGAAACAGTAAAACCAGTAATCAGTAAAAACCTACGGGGGCAAATGTAAATAGGGATACAGTGCCGGAGTCCTGATCAGACTCCGTTACTGTTTTAATTAAAAAAAAAAAAAAAAAAAAAAAAAAAAAAAAAAAAAAAGGACTGCGGTAGAGGTGCCATTCCGTGGAGGTGATTGAGTTCTGGAAATACAGCTCTCGGCGGCGGTAGGGCGCTGGTATGCGGACTCGGATGGTCTATCCGGAACTGAGCCAGGGACTCCTGGCGCTCCCCGTGTGGAGTTGAAGGACTACTTGTTAGCGATTATGGACCCTCCACGGTAGCTCTCTCTCTCTGTCTGGATGTCGGCCGCCCTCTGATATTACTTATCTTATCCTCTCCTCCAGGAGTCTGACATACAAACCACTCGCTACTCAGCTAGGCGGCCCGGGTTGGATCCTATGCGTCCGCATGTGGGATTCGTGGTGGACAAAGCAGTGCAGGAACAAGTTTTCTCCGGGTTCTCCGTCATCGCATTCCACCGGTGCTTCATCTTCATGTATCATCAGTGTCATCGCCTACGGTGCCATAGTAGTAAAAGCGGGCGTTAAGCACTGTAGAATACACGCGCACGTGGCCATATTTTTCTTTAATTACAAATATAAATATATAAGCAGCATTAATGATTGCACTTTTTTCACACAGTCTTGTTTGCGGCTACCAATTAGAACCAGTTTACTTAAATTAGAGATACATGGGCCATTTAGATTATGTAACATATTTACATTATATAATTTAAAAATCTGATGTGTTCCATTCACATTACTTCTCTACAGCTCTGCAACAAATTATTATTGAAAAGCTTATTGTTCTAGTTACTTAATCTTAATCTAAAAAATACCAGAAATAGTCTTACTACTTGCTTCCTTGTAAGTAGAAGCGAAATAAGGGACTACCATAGATTAAAGTGATAGTCAAAAGCTGGTTGCTATGTGACTGAAGTTCCTTTGTTTGTATGGACAGGAGTTAACAAAGTCCTGTGTGAGAATGTATACTTTTTTGAAGCTGAAACCAAAAACAAGGAATGCATATCTTGAATTTTCTAGGAATAGTCTCTGAAGACCTCTTTATTCTGAATGAACTTTTTTGAATTGTATATAAATAGTAAACCATAAGAGGTAAACAAAAACTTAGTTTACAAAAAATGTAGATCTCATTAAAACACAGAATTTATATCATATATATATTTTTTTTTTTTTTTTTTTTTTGTGGAGTTGACCGTTACGAGATATCCTTTGTTATTGGCTTCAGTTTTAAAATGCTTGAACTTTTCTCAAACGGAAACTCCTGACCACGCAAAGAAGCAGATTTCAATACCATAGCAACCACATTTTAAAACATTTGATTGTCGGCTTAACCTAGTGTATTCCCTTCTACTTATAAGAAACTAAATAATAAGACCGTTTCTGCTTATATGCATCTCGATTACCATGAAGTAGATAGAAGAATAAGCTTATTAACAACAATTTGTTTCAGAAATGAATAGAAAGTCATGTGAATGGAACACAGCTTTTTTTAGAAAAATCTTATATGTTCCATTCACAAGATTTTCTCTACATCTCACAAACAACAAATTATTGTCAAAAAGCTTATGCTTCTATTTACTTCATGCTAATCGAGAAAAAATTAGCAGAAATAGTCTAAATATTTGCTTCCTTGTAAATAGAAGTGAAATAAGGGAGTACCATAGGTTAAAGTGATAATCAAAAGCTGGTTGCTATGTGACTGAAGTTCCTTTGTTTGTATGGACAGGAGTTGACAAATTGCTGTATGGGAAAATTAAGTTTTTCAAAGCTGAAACCAAACATAAAGAATATCTCAAAAACAATCTGCTCCACGAAAAAAAAAGAAGTATATAACATAAATTGTGTGTTTTGACGAGATCTAAACTTTCTGTGTGGTAAATTTTTTTCTATCTCTTACGATTTAGTAGTTATACCAAATTAAGCAAAATTCAACCAGAATAAACAGGTCTTCAGAAGCTATTCCCAGAAAATTCAAGATGTACATTTTATTTATGATGGAAATGGCTTTAAAATATGGTATTTTAATCAAAATCGTTAGAGCCATTTTTAAGAAAAACCACATTTTCGAAAATGGTTCTATGTATAGGGTGGTTAGAGTTGGGAGATTTTCTTGAAAATCTTTGTCGTATCCTTGGAAGATACCAAACTTAAATACCAAGTTACGGTCTTCTTGTTTTTGAACTATTCTGTCCGCAGACACACAGGGACCATTTTGTAAAAATGCTTTTTTTGGATTCAGGGTAACTCAAAACATGTATTTCCGGTGAACTCTCGGTATCGAATTTTTGGGTGGAATGCAATACCTTCTCTATACACTATGTAAATAGTACGTGTAGAGAAAGTAAAAATCAATGCAAAATTTGAAATATTCAAAATTCACTGGAAGTGTGCCTTAAGTGGGACACCATGTACCGATATTTGAAACGTGGCAAAATCTCGTGATTATTTATAACAACATCAATGTTGTTTTCCAGTTTTATTTGCGTAGCGTGTTGATATGGCAATTAGAAACTAATTATTGACAAGCGTGTTGTTCGCACAAGAGCAGCTGGATAGAACTGTTATCACACATCTCAGCACTGCTGATAAAGATAACGTGGCCTTTAACGCTTCCATCTGTGACCTTTGACCCGGGTGACATTGTCTTAAAACCGCTGCTATGTTTTCTCCCTTCTTGCTGATTGTGATAACAACATATACGTATGGTCCAGGGTAGTCTTACGGTAGGCGTCTCATTTTACTGGTATTACGCAGTATTAGGGGCGCTCAATCAGTCCTTAGAAAATCCAAAAAATTTTATGTGTTCCATTCACATGCCTTTCTGCACATTTCTGCAATAAATTAGAGTTAATAAGCTTATTCTTCTACTTACTTAATGCTAATCGACAACAAATTAGCACAAATAGTCTTATTACTTGCCTCCTTGTAAGTAGAAGCGAAAGGGAGTACCATAGGGTAAAGTGGTAGTCAAAAGCTGGTTGCTATGTGACTGAAGTTCCTTTGTTTGTATGGACACGAGTTGACAAATTCCTGTATGAGAAAAGTAAGTATATTTTAATAAGGAATATCTCAAAAACGGTCAACTCCACGAAAAAAATGTATATGACATAAATTGTGTGTTTTGACTAGCTCTACATTTTTGTGGAGTAAGTTTTTGTCAATCTCTTACGGTTTACCAGTTATGCAAAATTCAGCAAAATTCATAGAATAAACATGTCTTCAAAGGCTATTCCCAGAAAATTGAAGATATTCATTTTATTTGTTATGTAAACATATTTAATATCGTTATAGGCATTTTTGAAAAAATCAAAATTTTCGAAAATTTTTCCATGAAAATGGTAGTTGGGGTGGGGGGATTTCTTGAAAATCTTGGTATCGCATCCTTGTAAGTTACTGAACTTAAATACCAAGTTTGGTGATTAACGGACTTTTCGTTTTTGAGCTATGCTGCCCACAGACACACACGGATATTTTTCTAAAAAGGTTTTTTTTTGGAATCAGGGTGTCTCAAAACATGTATTTCCGGTGAAATACCGGTATCGAATTGTTGATTTGGTATTGGTAGTGTTTAACGCCCGCTTTAACTACTTAAGGCACCGCAGGTGGTGACACTGATGATACATGAATGACGATGGAGCACCGGTGGAATGCGATGGCGGGGGAAACCGGAATACCCTTCCCAGCGCCGCTTTGTCCACCACAAATCTCACATGTGGTCGCTTGGGATCGAACCCCAGCTGTCTAGGTGAGAGGCGAGTGGTCTAACCACCCGGCCACGGCCCTGCATCGAATTGTTGGGTGCATTACAAAATTTTCTCTATACACCATGCGCATAGTACGTGTAGAGAAAGCAAAAAAAAACGAGTTTCTTGTGTTGATTAAACACTTCTTTTGAAAAGGCTTATTATCGAAAGAGATAAAAGCCGAGTTGAATGAAGTTTATGGCACATCTGATCCTGTGTTTGCAACAATTTACAATTGGATAAATGAATTTATACGTGGCCGTACATCCACAAATGAACATCGTTCAGTCCTCCAGTAGAAGTGACCTCCTCCGAAATTATTGACAAAATCCAGAATATGTTTTGAGTCAAAGTTTGAGAAGTGGTAGAGGATACAGGCATATCACAAGGTGCAGTGATCTCAAATTTTGCACTAAAAATTAGGCCTGCAAAGGTCTTGGCAAAATAAGTTTCGTGTTTTCTCTCAATGGAAAATAAACGCAATCATGTGTTCGATTCGCAAGCTGGTTTGGCACTTTTGCGTCGAAATCCTGACGAGTTTCTGCGTCTATACATAAATGGGGATGAGACATGGATACACTACTACATGGCGTGACATCGCTAAGATCGTCGCCCTCCGTGGTATTATGGTTACCATGCTAACTTCATATACCCAAGGTCGCGGGTTCAAACCCGGCGGAGGACGATGGATTTTTTCGGGTGTAAAAAGCCTTAGCATGGCTTCCTTCGGAAGGGAAGTAAAGCCGTTGGTCCTGTGTCGTAGATTTATGGAACGTAAAAAACCTCAAGCCTGATAGAGAGGACTCTGAGCAAAATTAAGCGGTCTTTCACGCCCAGTTTGAAATGGGACGTTGAGAACCAGTAGTTAAAGAGCGTCCTTAAATAGCACCCATTTACATTTTAGCGGTGAGATCTCGGTATTGAATTTTATATTTTTCTATACACTGTGTATATAGTACGTTTAGACAAAGTAATGTAATTGTAACCAATAAGAATTTGCAGCTATAATATTTTTACAAATATTCCATGTTGTATGTTTACGTTTTTCGAAATGCAGGCTCATCGTCATCTGTTGGTACTTCTTTGGAATTTCGCTGTCCTTCATTTTCCTGTTTCGCCGCAAGAGCTCGTACTGCAGGCTGTGATTTAAATGTTATAAGCAATTAAACTCCTAAGGCTTAATTACTAGTTAAATATTTATCGTGAATAAGGTAACATGATTACAAAAATCACTTTTTATATGAATAATACAATACACAGGGGACATATTTAATGTATTTCGTGACGATGGTAAACCGGATATATGTCGATTATTTCTTTATCATTTGCAATTAAACATGGAATCCTATCTTGATTTCTCACATAACATATTCTATTGGTTCTACTTCTGCTCCAGTTATAGGTCAGCTGGAGGTCAGACTTATGAATGATCGCCGTGTTGAATATTTTATTGTAATATCGAGCCTCGAGTGCCCATCCATCTCCATGGCCTCCGAAACTAGCCTTATTTGTTCTATTCCGGCAGCTACGAGAGATAAGGTGACGTTGGAATGGTGGCAGAGTCAACATTTGGCTTTCTGTGCAGCGAATCTAGACACTGCTTCCGTTTTTATTCATCTCCGTAGAATTTTGTTAGTGCTGTGTGCTGAATTAGTCATCTTAGTCTCTTGGCAGCTTATGTAACCTGACCTCAAAAATGTTCCACGTCCGAAATTCAAGCTGTAACCACTACTCCGCAAACTTCGGCCTGCTTAAAATATGGTAAAGGAGGTGTGTGATCAACTCCTTAGCGTGGTCGTAGCGCAGCTGCTTACCAAGCGGGAGACCTGGGTTCGATCCCCAGTACCGGCGTGGGGATTTTTCCCCCGCTGGGAGACCTGGCCCGGGGTGAGGAGCTACTTGATGGAGAAGTAGCGGAGGACTAGCCGGGGGGACTCGAGGCGCTGACCACTTCTCACCCTCCAATACTGCACCCCATCCATGACGTCTGTAGTGGACCGAGATGGGGGACGCAGCGGCCGGGCGGTACGCCAAGGTTCCCCGTGAGCTGTCGTGCCATAAAGGAAGTGTGGAGTCAACTTGGGTCGAAGGACGGCGAGGATAGGATAAGATAGGATAGGTATGAGTAGGGTAGGATGGGATAGATTAGAATAGGATGGGATGGGACAGAGTAGGGCAGAGTAGGAAAGATAGAATAGAATAAGATAGAATAGGATAAAATAGGCTAGCATATAATAGAATAGGTTAGGATAAATAGGATAGGATATAGTCGGATAGGATATAGTGGGAGGGAACTAGTCACTGAATCTCGGGTTACTATACCTACGTCCCACCGGAAGGGAGGATACACCGGGCGGCCGGAGCCAGTAGCGACGGTACAGCAATGACAAGGTCCCTACAGCATTCCGACAGTCGGATAGACAGATCGGTTCTCATCTGGCAACCAGCCGAAGTCACTTTGAGAATCCTTTTTCCCTGCCAAGGCGCACCGAACACCATCGCCAAAACTTCCGATGGAAAGACAGGAGGAAATTAAAGAAACCTACCCAGCATTTGCCTTGCGACCCGGGGAAACCCCCCAAAAATATGAGTCGCGTAGGCTATGGGAAGCGAACCCGCGACCTCCGAATACGAGCCACAAATGAAGCCGTCTGAACCACCCTCGGTAAGCTCGACAAAATAAAATAACATCCGAAAAACCAGTTCGGTTTAGTTACAAGTAAATGTTAAATTAACATACAGAACCGAGCGGAAAGGCTCAGGCGATGACCTCGGGTTTTATCTCCTTCGACCGCCCACTCTGATCCAGGGAGCGTTTCGTGGTTTCCCCATAGGAAGGCGAATGCTTGGGTGGTTCATCTTCTACCATGACTTTCCTGTCCATCACTTCTTTATCATCAGTCTCACGATTGGAAAAACATGAGACGGTGTTCAGCTGGTTGCGCCTGGATGGTGGCTTCCGCCTGTGAAGGTTTCTTCCTGGCGTTGTTGCAGGACACTGTCAGGATCCACGTTTGGATACTTTTGGGCGGTCGCCTTTTTGGGTAGGATCCGGGCGGCGTCGTTCTGGAAACGTTAGAGATCCCGTCCATGTTTGCGCCTGACATCATCCAGATGTAGCCTGTCTCCACGTCCCTCTCTCCCAGGGATCACGTAAGTCGCAAAGAGCCACAAGAATCTAGTCCCAGTACTTGGGAACCTCTTCCACGATTATCTAATCTTAACATACACGAACTTGTGTGTGTTAACCTTGCAAACAATACCTTAAATATAAAATAAAAATGTACTGACACCGTTTGGGGCACCATAACTATGGCAGAGCACCGCACATAGGTTCCCAGCCCTTTGAGCTTCTGCCGTAACCATTTGGGAGCTAGGGATGAGGGAAAATATACGAAGGGCGATAAATTCCGGATGATGACGGGGTCCCAAGCTTTTGCAGTTCTAACGTTTCCGATGCCGCCTGACCCCACCCACAAGCCTTTAATCTCCCTCCCTCCCAAGGGAAACCGTTCGGTGGTCTGACCAAACAGACCCGAACGCCAGGGTAGAAGCCTCTACAAAGCTCACATCTACTGCCAAGCCGCAACACGCCAAACACCTTCGCCTGAAACAGATGACATCAAAGAACATTTTGAAAGTTATGGTTTAAGAGAGGAATTAGCTCACATTCGCCTACCAAACTGGGGAAATCGTGGGTCAAAGGGGGGACCAGATCCGGGACCTTTCGAATGCAACTTGGACGCGTTACCGCGGCGACACCTTGCTCGGTACCTAAAATATAAACAATTATGCCGAAGTTTTAACACCCCCCTTAAATTAGAAAAAAAGAGAAAAAAAACATTGCTCTCGGGGAGGGGGGATTCCCCATCAATATATACACACTCTCGTAGAAACCCGGCGGAGGACGATAGATTTATTCGGGCGTAAAATACTTAGCATGGCTTCCTCCGGAAGGGAAGTAAAGCCGTTGGTCCCGTGTCGTAGATTTACGGTACGTAAAAAACCTCAAGCGGGATAAAAGAGGCCTCTGAGCAAAATTAAGTGGTCTTACACGCCCAGTATAGAACAGGACGCTGAGAACCACAGCAGTTAAAGAGCGTCCATAAATAAAACTCCATTTACATTTTTATTCTCTTAGATAAATGTGGTCCATAATGAAACCGAGCTGTTTACGTTGGTACAGTCGAAATCTCGTCCTATTCTCTACAAACAAGACAATCTCTTGAAGAGCATTGGATTGGCATATACTATGTACCTCTCACAAAAATATGGCCGAACTGTTGAAGGGTAACATAACGACTCAAACCTTGTATTTTCATGCTACACTACAGTTTCCTTAATATCCCGTTCATTAGTTACAACAATTTTAACCTTCATATCCAGGTCTCTGACGAAAGTTCTCATGTATGTAAGTGTCGTAGCTGTTGTACAGTTTAATGACAAATAAGTCTTCACTTTTTCAGAAGGGCGAATATTGTGATTGGTTTAACCTTTCCTTGTCAACCAATTCTAGCGAAACTCTTTCATTGAGATGGTATGCGACCCATTCTTGCATATCACAACGATGAAAACATTGTTCATTGGTTATGTTTATGTCCCTGAGTTGTTTTCAGTCCAGTTACATGGAGAACAGATATCAGCTTGGGTAACTGATCTGGAAACCTTACGGGGACCGCATGTGCGATTCGTGGCGAATAAAGCAGTATCTATGCAGGTTTTCTCCAAGTTCTCTGGTTTCTCTCGCTGTTCATTCCACCACATGCTCCATAGTCATCCTTCCATTCATCCATTTGAGGTGTTTGTCTACCCACTTCCATAACTTGAACAAGATGCATTAACAATAAAATCAGTTACATCTTTAATGACTGCTTGTTAAAATATATACAACTAATAAATTGGGAAACTCTGTTAGTGTTTCTTTGCAATTTTCAGGAATCTTTCTCCCTGGCTTTTAAGCAAACTTAACGATTCCCTCTGGGTTTTTGTGCATTAGCTATTTACCTAGGATAACAAAGTACAAAACATGGTAGGAGAGCGTGATTTTCACAATAATAGACTCACCGAAACATACTTAACCCCAGAATTTTGCTCATGCTGAAAGAAAGCCCACTTTTGCCTCGCTAGGCACTTACGCAGTGAAACTTGGCTGTGCTCTTAAGGACGAATCTCGGCAAATCTCCAGCTAGACTGAATCCTTCTCCCCCACGAAGGCCCACCGAAGAGAGGAATTCATAGTTCGAACTTTTTCCACCAGGTCGCAGCTGAATCTCATATACGTCACTCTGAAGATGGTGGGATGTTACCATATCTATCTCAGAACTTGCTGAAGGGGATAGACAAACAGCTCACATTTCAGCGTCATTTCATATAATCTTCCTCCTCACGCATTGTGCTGATCATCCGTCCTGGTTAATCTAGTAATCCAAAGTCCATTCTGCTCAACGGACATTTCATCCCACGCCCTGGCCTGTAGGTCCTGGAGGATATAAGCTATTCGTACGAATGTAAATGAAAGGCTAATCTTTTCTAAGAATAGTTTGTAAATGGAACAGCTAGAGAAAGTTATGTGAATGGAACACAGCAGTTTTTTTGTTTGATTTTGTTTTTTTTAAATTCAAACGGTCTCACGTTTCTGATAAAATGTCAGTATGAAAATTTTCGGTCGAGTATAAATACTCCCTCTATTAAACATACATAGTAGGAAAAGTAAAAATATGTTTTTTCTTTCTCTAGCCCCGTATGTACAATGTACATAGGGATAGAGAAGGTATTGTATCGCACCCAAAAATTCGATACCGAAATTTTACCGGAAATACATGTTTTAGGATCCCTGAATTAAAAAAAAAAACATTTTCAGAAAAAGGTCGTGCGTGTGTGTCTGTGGACAGCATAGCTCAAAAACGAAAAGACGGTTAAATACCAAACTTGGTATTTAGGTTTGGTATCTTTCAAGGATGCGACACAAAGATTTTCAAGAAAATTCCCCCACCATTCCTTTACATGGAAAAAGTTTCGAAAATTTTGTTTTTCTTAAAAATGACTGTTACGATTTTGATTAAAATACTATATATTAAAGCTATTTCCATCACAAATAAAATGTATGTCTTGAACTTTCTGGGAATAGCCTCTGAAGACCTGTTTATTCTGGATGAATTTTGCTGAATTTTGCATAACTGTAAGCCGTAAAAGATAAACATAAACTTACTACACAAAAACGTAGATCTCGTTAAAAAACACAATTTGTCATATACATTTTTTTCTTGGAGTTTCAAGATATTCCTTGCTATTAGTTTCAATTGTAAAGTACTTATACTTTTCTCAGACAGGAAGATTCCGTTTTTCTTTTGTTCTAGTCCTGGTCAAGCAAAGAAGCAATTTGCAGTGACAATCGCATAACGAGAGCTTTCAAAACATTTGACTATCAGTGCATTCCTTAGTTTCCTTCTACTTACAAGGAACTGAGTAATAAGAACATTCTGCTAATGTTTATCTCGATTAGCATTGTGTAGAAAGAAGAATTCTCTTTTATAAGAAGTTTGTAGAGCAGCTAGAGAAAGTCATGTGAGTGTAACACATCAGATTTTTTAAACTTATTTTAGCATCTACATAGCTCAGAACCGGTTTATCCAATGAAATTTTGATATTTAATCTTTGCGTGAATCTTCTGGGCCTACTGAAGAGAAAGTAATAACTATCACATAATAAATATTATCAATAACTAGAAAAAGTAAGAAAGTACTTCTATACAGCAGGCTTGTTTTGATTGCAAGCTAATAAATACAGAGACCTTGGATTCAGCTGAGCAACGTACGTAGTAAGCTGAATCATTCTGCCAGACCATGCGTTTCATGTGACGAGCGACTGGACATTCCAAGTTACCAGGCTAAACTTCCTTAATGATAACTAATTTCGTATCTCAAGAGGCGCCTCTTTAGCTCAGTGGCAGAGCACTGGTCTTGTAAACCAGGGGTCGTGAGTTCGATCCTCACAGGAGGCAAAGTATTTTATATCCTAGTAACTTGCATTTTCTGATAATTCGTTCGCATTTCACATCAAATACATTGCTCTCCATAAACATTACACTATTGAATAAGCCAATCACAGATTATAAGAAAACAACACCATTTTTACTTTCTCTATTTTGTCCATTGTACATATAGGGCTCTGAATAAATCATATCAGCCCACCTGGGTAGAGTGGTGGTAGCGTGTCTGCCTCACATTCAAAAGGTCGTGAGTTCGAATCTCGCTTAGGGTGAGTTACCCGGATAAGGTTTTTTTTTTCGGGGTTTTCCCTTATCCTAAAAAGACGAATGTCGAGCAACTTTAAGCTCCATGGACCCCGAGATCATTTGAGCATCATATCACCAATTTCATTAATCGTCCGATATGACCAATTAGGATAAAGTACGTTAAGCTACAAAAAAAAAAAAAAATTACACGCACTCGCGTGTATTTGAACTCTTTAATTCAAAAACGAAAATACCTTTAAGTACAAAAATTGCCATTTAAGTTCAACATGTAAAGATCCCATACGCAAATTTTCAAGAAAATTCTCCACGCCCAACAACGTTTATATGGAACAAAAATGGCTTAATGATTTTGATTAAAATACCATATGTTTAAGGTGTTACCATGACAAACGAAATGCGTGCTTGAATTTTCTGGGAATAACCTCAGAAGACCTCTTCATTCTGGATGACCGTTATATAACTGGTAAACTGAAAGACATACAACAAATATAGAGCTCTTCAAAATACTCAATTTATGTCGAATGTACATTTTTGTAGAGCTAATCATTTCCAAGATATTTGTTGTCATTGGTGTCAATTTTAAAATATGTACTTAATATTTTCTCCAACGGGAAGTCGTAATTCGTTTCACATCTCTTTTGTTTTACTCCGGTGTCATTCCTACATCGCTTTAGCCTAGGAATTTTACTTCTACTTACAAGGAAGCAAGTAATTAAGACAATTTCTGCTAATACATATATCGAAAAATAGCCTTTTTAACAATAATGTGTTACAGCGATGTAGAGAAAGCCATGTGAATGGAATTTCAGATTTTTTTTAATGTATATCACAGATGTAATATAATGCAAATAAAATATTCTGCATCCGTTTTGCTCTAATAGTTTGGAGGTCTGCTTTTGTCACATCATTAAAAAGTACCTTGGGACAAAAAAATTAAATTTTTTGTGTAACGTTTTAATCCTAGGTTTACAATGCGTCTACTTTTTGAAACTGCCCTAAGTTTCTCTGTATCTCCTTTGGTTTAGGATTCAAAATTGTTTAAAATTATGAATGTGTTTTTTTTTTCATAAAAATATGTTTACTTTCTCTTGCCCCGTATGTACAATGTACATAGGGATAGAGAAGTATTGCATTTCACCCAAAAGTTCGATGTCGAGATTTCACCGGAAATACATGTTTTAGGACCCCCTGAATCCAAAAAAAAGCACTTCCAGAAAAAGGTCCGTGTGTGTGTGTGTCTTTGTGTCTGTGAACTCGATAACTCAAAAACGAAAAGTAGCTAAAATACCAAACTTGGTATTTAAGTTCAGTATCTTCCAGGGATGCGACACGAAGATTTTGAGAAAAATCCCCCCACCCCAAACTACCCTTTACATGGAACTTATTTTCGAAAATTTTGATTTTCTTAAACATGGTTCTAACGATTTTGATTAAAATATCGTATATTAAAGACCTGACAAATAAAATGTTTATCTTGAAATTTCTGGGAATAGCTTCTAAAGACTTGTTTATTCTGGATGAATTTTGCTTAATTTGGCATAACTAACAAACCGTAAGAGATAGAGAAAAACTTACTATAAAAAAATGTAGGCCTTGTTAAAATACACAATTTACGACACATACATTTTTTTCGTGGAGCTTACCGTTTTCGAGCTATTCATTGTTATTAGTTTCAGTTGTGAAGTACTTATACTTTTCTCAGACGGGAATGTCCGTTTTCCTTTTGTTCTGCTCCTGGCCAAGAAAAGAAGCGGTTTGTAATGACAATCGCATAACGACAGGTTTTAAAACATTTGACTATCGATTTAGTCTAGTGTATTCCCTTATTTTCTTCCTACTTATAAGGAACTAAGTAATAAGAACATTGTGCTGAATACCTCGGTTACAAGGTGCAGAAAGAAGAATAATCTTATGTAAGAAGTTTGTAGAACGGCTAGAGAAAGTCATGTGAGTGTAACACATCAGAATTTTATGTTTGAATACTGAAAATATATACTTAAATGCATCTGACAGTAAACCCTAGGTTAATTCTTATTCCTTGTAACTTCTGTGAACATGTACAGTAAATTTTATTTGTGTAACAACAAAACTGTTCCGAAAGCAGAAGAAAAAATGCTAAAAATATTAATAGCGAGAAAACAAGGTCTGGATGCATGACTCACATAAATGGTAGGTTGGACCCTCAGCTTTCCTTATCCTCTCCTCTGCGGCTGCCTTTTCTGTGTTTTTCTTCTAGCATTGCTGCTTTTCATTCTGCACAACTCGGTTTTTTACTTTGCACGATGTGAATGAGATCTCGTGGAAGTGAAGTTTTTTCTTGCCAAGTCCAGTATGGTTCCACCTCTAGTGCTTTGCTGTAGCTCCAGTTAAAGGCATTTAAAATGGCGCCTGGTAGCCAAGAGATAGGCAAAAAACTTGCTGCACAAAAAATGCAGAGCTCGTTAACGATTTAGGTTATATTTATATGTACTATGTACTGTCGTGGTTATAAACAGGGCTACTACAAAAGAAATAGACAACTTCAACTGCCTGTAAAACCAAAACTATTAGAGATAGCAACCTAATTATTTTGGAGGTATGTTGAGAAACTCTCAAAGTTTCGTTTGTTACTATTGGTAACGCTGTAGTGTTTTGTTTGTTGTTGCAGAAGCTGAAAATCCTGTGGAAAAGGCATATTGCGTGTTGGAATTTGCTAGAACGCAATCAGCAACTGTTGTCCAACGACATTTTAGAACACGTTACCACAAAACGCCACCGACTAGACAGTCAATCTACGACTGGTATAGAAAATTCGAGACAACGGGATGTTTGTGCAAAGGGAAGAGCTCGGGAAGACCAAGAGTTTCGGAAGAAAACGTTGAACGTGTTCGTTCTGCCTACATAAGAGGCACACAGAAATCGACATCTAGGGCAAGCATGCAATTACAAATTCCACAGCAAACTGTATGGAAAATCTTGCGGAAGCGACTGCACATGATGCCTTACAGATTACAGATGTTGCAGTTTCTGAGTGAAGAAGATAAGGTCATACGGCGTGACTTTTGCATCGACATGTTGCGACATGATGAAGACGATGCTGTTTTTTGTGAGCGCATCATTTCATTTTTGTGATAACGTGTTCTAAAATGTCGTTGGACAACAGTTGCTGATTGCGTTCTAGCAAATTCCAACACGCAATATGCCTTTTCCACAGGATTTTCCGCCATTTCAGCTTCTGCAACAACAAACAAAACACTACAGCGTTACCAATAGTAACAAACGAAACTTTGAGAGTTTCTCAACATACCTCCAAAATAATTAGGTTGCTATCTCTAATAGTTTTTGTTTTACAGGCAGTTGAAGTTGTCTATTTCTTGTGTAGTAACCCTGTATTTGGCATCACGTTGGTGCGTCAATATGTCGTTGTTTTGCTTGCGCAGCAAGATGACGCTATCATGTGAGTCTACTTGGAATTGGTCGAGGGTAAATGCTCGTGAAATTCTCTACATTAAGAGTGTACATACCTTGCAGATTCCCTTTGTTGCTCCGGCTAGGCTCGTTCTTGTAGACCATGAGTTGTCTCTTACTCAAGGCGGTAAAGAATGACAAAGGTGTGTAACACTTGGCAGACTCAAATAAACGAGAAATTTCACTGAGGACTTGTTTTATTGCTGGTTTGAGGCACTAACCCGACATAAACGAAGGAACCTTTATAAGTGCTAGTTTCATTCTTACTGAGTTACAACCGTCACCGTAATCTTGAGTTTCACAGGCCGTATAACATTTACGGTAACAGTTGCCCGTCAGATTACTTATAACACGCCGAGTTCTTACACTAGGCGCCGCGCGATTTCTTATACGTGCATCACATATATACCAAAATATCCTAATATTGCCCTCCTTTTTGATTGGCTGAAAAAAGGTGCGCAAAGTAGCGTGGTCACGTGACTGGGATTTTTCTTTATTTGCCACCCACGTGACCTTTTTCTACAATGAGAAATTCCCTCTTTCCAAAATATAAGGGCCTGAACCTACCTTCCTCCAAAGGATTTTTACTTGTGTCCCTAATGCTCTAAAATTCTTGTTATTTTTAACAACGCACGTAGCCTTGAAGAATACAATGCGAGTTAATACACGCTAAGGTTCTGTGTTCTACTGAGCAGATATTTCTTATATTAAATATGTACAAACTAATAATTGAACTAGTAATATATGCGTCATACTAATAGACTGTCGCAGTACATAGTGTATAGTCAAGGTATTGCATTCCACCGAGATTTCACCGGAAATACATGTTTTGGGTCCCTCTGAATCCAAAAAAAAAATGTCAGAAAAAGGTCCTGTGTGTGTCTGTGTGTCTTTGGACAGCATAGCCCAAAAACGAAAAGACCGTTGAATGCCAAACTTGGTATTTAAGTTTGGTATCTTCCAAGGATGGTCGTCTCCTTAGCGCGGTGGTAGCGCAGCTGCTTACCAAGCGCGAGACCTGGATTCGATCCCCAGTACCGCTGGGAGACCTGGCCTGGGGTGCACTCAGCCTCGTAAGGTCTCTGGGGGTCCAATTGAGGAGCTACTTGATGGAGAAGTAGCGGCTCCAGGTCATGAGAATCGCATTAACCGGCCGGGGGGATCGAGGCGTGACCACGTCCCACCCTCCAATTCTGCACCCCATCCATGACGTCTGTAATGGACGGACATGGGGGACGCAGCGGTCGGGCGGTAGGCCAAGGTTCCCCGTGAGCTGTCGTGCTATGGAGTTATTTTTATCTTCCAAGGATGCGACACGAAGATTTTCAAGAAATTCCCCCCACCCCCAACTACTCTTGACATGGAACTTTTTTCGAAAATTTTGGCTCTAACGATTTTGATTAAAATATCACATATTAAAGATATTTACCTGACAAAGGGCACCAAGCAACCAGCTTTCGACTATCACTTTACCTATGGTACTCCCATAGTTTCCTTCTACTTTCAAGGAAGCAAGTAACGAGACTATTTCTGCTAGTTTTTTTTCTCAATTAGCATTAAGTAAATAGAAGAATAAGCTTTTTTAACAATAATTTGTTGCAGAAATGAGAGAAAGTCATGTGAATGGAACACATACGATTTTTTTTCTATCTTCTTAATGGTAATCGAGATAAACATTAGCAGAAATCGTTTTAATTACTTGCTTCCTTGTAAAAAGCAGTTGTGTATCAGAATATTGTCTAATTAAAATGTGTATAGCAGTTTAATGAAGGAATAATTTCCACGGCTATGCTAGTTAATGCCTAGGATTCTGTAATTATTTGAAAACCCTGAACTTTGACTGTAAACTGTCAGCTTCACTGCTGATGAAGCTTTAGAGTGCTAAGAAACATAATATGCTATAGAAGACACTGACGTCACAGTGAATGTAGGTTGCTGCTGTGCAGCAGGGCGTATCTGCAAGCACACCGAGTGATGATCTCGACGGGAAGAAAGGCTGACGTCACCGTGGCCAACATGTGGAACGGAATGATCCGAGGCGGGTCCACAAGGTGTAAGGTCTGTTCCAAGTAACTTTGTCCGTCACCTTTCATTGGCTGCTGAGGTGGAAAATGAGGTTGTGCGGTACAAAGTATATCCTTGTTTTAACATGAGTGTTTAAGATGAGGGGCGGCTGATTGCCAAGCTGGAGACCTGGGTTCGATTCACGGTACCAGCCGCAGGGTGCACTCAGTCTCGTGAGGTCAATTGAGAAATAGCGGCTTCAGATCGAGAAGACCGCATTAACCGACCGGGAGGGACTTGAGGCGCTGATCACATCTCACTTTCTAGCACTTCAGTCCATTCATCAAGCCTTCAGGTCGAAATGGGGGTTGCAGCGGCTAGGCGGTTGGCCTTGGCCCCTTGTGGACAGTCGTACCAAAGAGCTTATTTAAGATGACAAATGTCAAATTTACATTTTATGTTGTGTAACAAGAGTCAATCACTTCTCAATCCACAGATCCTGGGTTCGATTCCCGGGTAGGGTGGACAATTCTTCTTTAACGAGAATCATTCCCTATTCCCCTCAGAATCTGGAAGTATGAGTGTGGGGGTGATTGTGTGTGTTTAATAGTATAATAATGAATGAAGAAAGAAAGAAATAAATAAAAAACCTGACGTGTTCCTTTCACATAACTTTCTCTACATCTCTGAAACAAATTACTGTTAAAAAAGCTTATGCTTCTATTTACTTCATGCTAAACGAGAAAAAATTAGCAGAAATAGTCTTATTACTTGCTTCCTTATAAGTAGGAGAAAAATAAGGGAGTACTATAGATTAAACTGAAAGTCAAAAGCTGGTTGCTGTGTGACTGAAGTTCCGTTGTTCGTGTGGACAGGAGTTTTTTAAAGCTGAAACCAATAACAAAGAATGTCTAAAAAACGATCAACTACACGAAAAAAATTGTATATGACATAAATTGTGTGTTTTATTGTGATCTACGTTTTTTGTGTGGTAAGTTTTTGTCTATCTCTTACGGTTTACCGTTATGCAAAATTCAATTAAATATGAGAGATTTTAAACAAAACCGTTAGAGCCATTTTTGAAAAAATCAAAATTTTCGGAAAAAGTTGCACGTACTGAACTTAAATACCAAGTTCGATATTTATAACATGTGATTGGCTCTTACAACGTTGTACATGTATAGGAATTAATTCCAGTTTTATTGTGAATGAGAGACAACACATTTAAATTTGATATGAATTATGAACGAACTATCAGAGAATGCAATTTAGTAGAATATAAAATACTTTGCCTCCTGTGAGGATCGAACTCACGACCCCTGGTTTACAAGACCAGTGCTCTGCCACTGAGCTAAAGAGGCGCCTCTTGAGATACGAAATTAGTTATCATTAAGGAAGTTTAGCCTGGTAACTTGGAATGTCCAGTCGCTCGTCACATGAAACGCATGGTCTGGCAGAATGATTCAGCTTACTACGTACGTTGCTCAGCTGAATCCAAGGTCTCTGTATTTATTAGCTTGCAATCAAAACAAGCCTGCTGTATAGAAGTACTTTCTTACTTTTTCTAGTTATTGATAATATTTATGTCATAGTCATTACTTTCTCTTCAGTAGATCCAGAAAGAATCTTATATTTCATCCAAAGATTAAATATATATTTTTTTGAAAAAAAAAACAACAAGTTCTGTGATATGTAAATACCCCCTAAAACAACAAAAAACATGTTTACCTTCTATACTATGTATAACAATTAGGGAAAATATATATTCGATCCAAAAATTTCACACTGACATTTCAAGCAATTTTTATGAGATCGCTTCAATTAAAAATAAAAAAACAACTGATGTGTTCCGTTTACATAACTTTCTCTAGCTGTTCCATATACAAACTATTCTTAGAAAAGATTATTCTCTTATCTGTGTAATGCTAATGGCGAAAAACATAGCAGAAACGGTCGTATTACATGCTTCCTTGTAAGTAGAAGGGAAGTTAAGCTAAAGTGAAGTGAAACAGTGATACATTTGAGGTTCGGTTCGCTTTGCATGGACCCGTTTGAGAAAAGTCAGGTAGTTCAAATTTGAAACCAATAACAAAAACTGTCTCGAAAACGGTCAACTCTACAAGAAAAACCTACGCGACATAAATTATGTGTTTTAACGATACCTACATTTTTATGTAGTAACTTTTTATCTATCTCTTACGGTTTAACCGTTATGCAAAATTCTGCATCCAGAATAAAGAGTTCTTCAGATGCTATTCCCAGAAACTTCAAAATGTACATTTTTTAAAACGTTTTATGTAAGTATCTTTAATATGCTGAATTCTAAACAAAAGCGTTAGCCACTTTTGAGGAAAACAAAATTTTCAAAAATTGTTCCATGTAAATGATAGTGTGGTGGGGAGATTTTCTTAAAAATCTTTGTTTCGCATCCCTGGAGGATACTAATCATAAATATTAAATTTGGTATTTAAGGATATTTTCTTCTCGTTTTCGAGCTATGCTGTTCACACACACGAACCTTTTTCTAAAAAAAATCGGACTCAGGGGACCCCAAAACATATATTTCCAGTGAAATCTCGACTTCGTATTTTATGTGGATTACAATACCTTCTCTATCCACTATGTACGAGGGTCGGCTGATAAATCCCGGACCTCACACAGATATGGCGCCACTAGGCCAGTTAGACGGTAGCATCGTATAGTTTAGCTCTAGACTAGCTTGTATCCATAGTTACAGGTCAATAGCTTGTTTAGTTTTCGAATGACAGCATTTTAAACAAGACAACTTTAAAGTTTTCACAAAAATGGAGGATTTGGAAAAACGAGCAGTGATTAAATACTTCCATTTGAAAGGCTTAATGCTTGAAGAAATGAAGGAGGAAATGGACAGTACATTGAAAGACTCTGCCCCTTCATATTCAATTATTAAAAGATGGGTTGCACAGTTTAAAAGGGACGTACGAGCACTAGTGATGAGCCTCGCTCTGGACTCCCTGTAGTAGTGTCAACTCCAGAGATATTGAAAAAAGTCATCGTTTATTACTGAAACGCAGATTAAAGTTGTTTAAGATAGCAGAGGCTGTAAACATATCAAAAGAACGTGCAAGTAATATTTTAAATAATGTTTTGGGCTTTTACAAGGTCTGTACAAGATGGATGCCGCGTTTGTTGACAGCTGATCAAAAGTTGCAAAGAAAAACTGTTTCTGTTAAGAATGTGAGCTCTACCGTAAAAATCCCAGTGAATGTTTGAGACGGCTTATTACCATGGATGAAACTTGCATACACCCTACACTCCAGAAAGTTAATCACAGTCAAAACAGTGGATTGTGCCAGGTGAACCAACTCCAAAGTCAATTTTATCAGATAACAAGGTTATGGTGAGTGTTTTCTGGGATGCGCGGGGAAATATTTTTATTGATTACTTGGAAAAGAGTAAAAACGTATCACTGGTAACTGCTACGCAATCTTATTGCAACGTTTGAGCAATAAGGTGAAAAGAAAATGATTTCATTTGGCAAACAAACAAAAAAAAAAATCTTGTTTCATCACGACAATGCTCTGGCCCATCGTTTAGTCATGGCAATGGGGAAAATGTTCGAATTAAAGTTGGAATTGCTTGAACATCCATCCTATTCGCCATATCTACCTGTTCCCAAACCTCAAATAAATTCTTGGAGGACGAAGATTTCACAGCAAAAGAAAAAAAAAAAAAAAAAAAAAGTCTGTTTTTATTGAGAGGCTCGGGACTTATCAGCCGACCCATTGTAAAAGCGGGATGCAGAAAATAAAAATGTGTTGGTTTTTTTTGCATACATTGGACCCTAAAATTTCCAGAGAAATTTCCGGTGAAATTTCGGTATTGAATTTTTGGATGGAGTGCAATACCTTCTCTACCTATATACATGTACTATGTAGAGAAAATAGAAAGCAATGTTAAGGAACCCTACAGTTCAGCGGGCAAAACCCCAACAGTTGTTTCTCATCAAAGCATCCGGTATGTCCATAGAAATCAAAGGGGACTTTATAAATGTTCACCTCTGATGTGGAGCTTTCACACGACTTTCTCTACCAATTCTTCAGCAAACTTATCCTAAAAATCTGATGTGTTCCATTCTACTGACTTTCTGTATCTGTTCTCCAAACAAACTATTCTTACAATAGATTATTCTTTTATCTGCAATGCATAAAGTTAATCGAGATAAACATTACCAGAAATGGCTTTATTGCTTAGCTCCGTAGTTCTCCGTGACGTGGGAATATCATACTAGCCTCTGGTTCCTAAGGTAGCGCGTTCAATCCCAGCGAAGGGCGATAATCCTTAGCCTGGCTGCCTCCGGAAGAGTAGGAATAATGCATAATACGGATGTAAAAAAATTCTCAAGTCTGATATAGAGGTCTCTGAGCAAAATTAAGTGGTTCTTCACGCCCAGTATAAAATGAAACGCGGAGAATCACAGCAGTTGAAGAGCGTTCATAAATAAAAGTCAATTTAACTTAAATACGTGTCCTTTAGACTGAATATAACTTCATTTTTGTTAAGGAAGTTTAATTCCTACTTTATTTTTAATTAGAAGGGAAATAAGGGAATACAGTAAGCTAAAGCGGTGGTCAAAGCTTTTAAAAACTATGCGATTGTATTTAAAAATTGGTTCTCTTTCCATGGCCAGGAGTAAAACAAGAGAGGTGAAACAGATGAGGACTTCACCTTTGAAAATACGCATTTTAAACTGAAACCAATGGCAGAGAACATCTTTGAAACGGTTATCTCGACATCTACACTTAAAACAATCATATATGACCTAAATTGTGTGTTTTATCGAGATCTACATTTACGGAAGATCTCTTACGGTTTACAAGTTGTGCAAAAGTCATTTAGAATGAACAGGACTTCAGGGTCTCTCGCAAGAATTTGTTAAATTACGGCATTTTAATCAAAATCGTTAGCACCATTCTTTAAATAATCGAAAATTCCAAAAATGTTCCATGTAAAGAGTAGTTTGGGGTGGGGGGGTTCTGGAAAACCTTCGTGTCTCATCCTTGGAAGATACTAAACTTCAATACTAAGTTTGGTATTTAACCGAGTTTTCCTTTATGAGTTATGCTGTACACAGACACACTCGGCCTTCTCTTCCTTTTTTCTTTATTTTGATTCAGGAGGGCTCAAAACATGCATTTCTGGTGAAATCTCGGTATCGAAGTTTTGGATGAAATACAGTACTTTCTCTGTCTTCTATGTACATTACATGTAGAGAAAATAAAAAGAGTTAATGCATCTAAAATAGGCATAAATTTTTATCAACAAATTACATATAGGAGGGTCCTTCGTTTTAGACTTGACAAAGAACACGGAGCGTTTATATCGCATGACCTTGCACTAGATAGGGTTTGTACATCGCTATTCAAGGGGTACGTAGCCAATCAGCGGAAAGGGGAAGGTAATGCAGCACAGTTAAATACATATCTTGGGCATTATCTTCTATTTAAAGTTTTATGGGATTAGGCAGCGAAGGAACAACGGTTGTCATACGCCACGTAAACAATCTCAGAACATGTTATACGAGACATAACGAAACCCACATGCTACGTTTTCCATTACTAAGGTGACCTGTGCCGCACCGGCGTGTCTATCAAACCACCCCTACACCGCGCGAATAGGACCTTCGCTATCAACCGGCATCTTTCTTGGAGTGGGCCAGGCACGTGCCATTTGGTTATGTACGACTGCCTAATCCATGGTGATTTATGACAGTTTTTGTATGCGCCGAATTTAGAGCTGAAAATTATATTCACGTATCACGTACGGTATGTATATATCTAGTGCTGTTTCTTTTCTATTTCATTTGTATAGCCCCCTTTAACTTCTATGGTCATATCGGGGATTTTGATTGAGAAACAACTCATCTAATCACAGTATGTTATTGTTTATCATTTAATATCATTAAACACGCCCATATTCACTCTCACATTCATACTTCCAGACTCTGTGGGGGATAAGGAATAATTCTGGTTAAAGAAACATTCCCCGCCCCAGTCGGGAATCGAACCCTGGACCTCCGCGTGAGAAATCATGGAGGGTCTTATCTAGTGTTTAACACTTTACTATAATGGCACCGCAGGTGATGACGCTGGCGATGGAAGTAAGATGGAACACCGGTGGAATGCGATAGCGGGGTAAACCGGAGAAAACTCGCCCTTATGCCATTTTGTCTCATCAATCCTGGGATTGAACCTGAACCGCCTTAGTGAGAAGCGACTGATCTAACCACGCGGCTCTCTGCGGGGGAAGCTTATAAGAAACAAGGTTTAGGCGTCCTGCTGATTCTTGAGTGACTGCTTGCGTCATTATCGTCAAGTACTAGTCCAGAAACTTCATCTAGCAGTGGTTCTTGGGGGCGATGCATTCTCTACATACGGACAGAAGAAAGCAGACAGTTGCCACGTCATGCGCAAAAATTATAGTGGTGATGGAGATAATATCCATTTCTAGTAGGAGTTTCCTAATAGCTTTTCAACCCAAAGACACTTTATTTCTCCACAGATCTCTGTCTTCTGTAGCGATTTACTTTCTCTATACGTGCTATGTACACAGTGCATAGAGACGGTATTGCACTCCACCCAAAAATTCGATACCGAGCTATCACCGGAAATATATGTTTTAGGGTTCCCTGTATCCAAAAAACAAGCATTTTCAGAAAAAAGGTCCGCGTGTGTGTGTCTGTGAACACGATAACTCAAAAACGAAAATTGGTATTTAAGTTTAGTATCTTCCAGGGATGCGATACGAAAATTTAGAAAAAAATACCCCCACCCCCAACTACCCTTTACATGGAACTTTTTTCGAAAATTTTGATTTTCTCAAAAATGGCCCTAACGATGTGATTAAAATATCGTATATTAAAGATATTTACCTGACATTTAAAATATATATTTTGAATTTTATGGGAATAACCTCTGAAGACTACTTTATTCTGAATGAATTTCACGGAATTTTACATAACTGCTAAACCATAAGAGATAGAAAAAAAACTTACCACACAAAAATGTACAGCACGTTAAAACACACAATTTATGTTACATTTTTTCGTAGGATCGATTGTTTTTACTTTCTCTATACGCACTATGTACATAGTGTATAGAGAAGGTATTGCACTCCACCAAAAAATTCGATACCGAGATTTCACCGGAAATATATGTTTTAGGGTCCCCAGTATCCAAAAAAAGCATTTTCGGAAAAAGGTCCGTGTGTGTGTGTGTCCGTGTGTCTGTGAACACGATAACTCAAAAACGAAAAGTAGGTAAAATACCAAACTTGGTATTTAAGTTTAGTATCTTCCAGGGATGCGACACGAAGATTTTGAGAAAAATCCCCCCACCCCCAACTACCCTTTACATGGAACTTTTTTCGAAAATTTTGATTTTCTCAAAAATGGCTCTAACGATTTTGATTAAAATTTCGTATATTAGAGATATTTACCTGACAAATAAAATGTATATCTTGAATTTTCTGGGAATAGCCTCTGAAGAGTAGTTTATTCTGGATGAATTTTACCAAATTTTGAATCACTGCTAATCCGTAAGAGATGGACAAAAACTTACTTCACAAAAAATGTAGAGCAGTTAAAACACAAAATTTATGTTATATACATTTTTTTCGTGGAGTTCGTCATTTTTGTGACATTCCTTATTTTTGGTTTCTGCTATGAAAAACTTATACATTTCTCATACAGGAATTTGTCAACTGCTGTCCATACAAACAAAGGAACTTCAGTGACATAGCAACCAGCCTTTGATTATCACTTTAACCTACGGTTGTCCCTTATTTCACCTCTACTTACAAGGAAGCAAGTAATATGGCTATTTCTGCTAATTTTTTCTCGATTAGCATGAAGGAATAGCAGATAAACTCTTTAACAATTGTTTGTTGCAGGGATATAGAGAAAGTCATGTAAACGGAACACATCAGATTTTTCTTTAAGCTTTCTGCTGTTCATATTTCTCCTTACTGCATGCATCTATTGATTTCTAAACAATCCTTTTCTTCTCATTTCCTCGAACTTCCACTTCAGCATCATTTTTGAAATTCTGCTATTTTGTGTCCTCCTATTATTTAAATAATATTAAGAAATAGAAATGGAGTTTTATTTATGGGCGCTCTTTAACTGCTGTGGTTCTCAGCGTAGCATTCTATACTGGGCGTGAAAGACCGCTTAATTTTGTTCAGAGGCCTCTTTATCAGACTTGGGGTTCTTTTATATACCTAAATCTACGACACGGGATCAACGGCTTTATTTCCCACCCGAAAAAATCCATCGTCCTTCGCCGGGTTTGAATCCCAAATTTAGATGTATGAGGTGGACATAAGTAATATTATATTTAACATTAATTATTTCTCTAATTTCATGATTTCTTATCTTTCACAATCTTGTTGATGATATGAAAAATAGAATGCGTTACATTTACATGACTTTCTCACACACTAACCTTCATTTTTATCTTGCTTCTACAAATTATTACTTTCTCTACCACATACATATTAGCGCAGACGATATTCCATTCTACCCAAAAATTCGATAAGAGAATTTACTGAAAAAACTCGTTCTGAGGATCCCTGAATAAAAATATATTTAGAAAAGCGTGCGTGTGTATGTTTTACTGTGAAAGCTCTCAAATACCAAACTTGGCATTTCGGTTAAGCATCTCCCAAGGATGAGATGCAAAGATTTTCAAGAAAATTCCACCACATCAAACCACCCTTTACACGGAAACAGTTAAAACTTTGATGTTCTCAAAAATGTCTCTCAATATTTTGATTAAAATACCATAACGTTAAAACGTTTTCGTACCAAATAAAAAGCTATATCTTTAATTTTCTGGGAATACTCTCCGAAAGTCTTCTTCATTCTGAATGACATTTATATACTTTGCAAGCAGTAAGAGAAACACATGCTCTTACTATATAAAAACTGTTTTTTCTCGTTAAAGCATATAACATTTATGTCAAATACACTTTTTTGCTAAGTTAACCAACTCCAAGATATTACTTGTTGTTGGTTTAAATTTTAAAATACATATCTATATATTCTCAATCAAGGTATTGCCATTTTTTTTTTTGCTCCCATTCAAGGAAAAAGAAATGAATTCCAGTGTCATCACATAGTGACCTGCTCTCAACAGATTTTAAGTGATATCTGATTAACGCAAAGTAGATAGAAGAATAGTTTTTGTAAGAAAAGTTTGTTGAATAATGGGTAGAGAAGTTCATGTGAATGTAATGCATAATTTAAAGAGTTATTAGCAGTATTTCATTCTTAATTAAGACGCTGCATAATGAATACATGTGACTTCGTCGTTGGTAGGGGAAGTGCATCACGTGTGATTTATTTCGATGTATAGTTCTAACGTAGAGGTGGCGTTCATGACCAAATCCTTTCAGAGATGCAGACAGCGTCACATGTTCATGGCCGACTGACCCGTTTACTCATCGGCAATGCCTGTTTATTTGCGTACTAAATGTCTCAATATATTATTTGAAAGACACTTGGCTGAGCCCCATACTGAGTTGGCTAAACCAGGCTGCGCTTCATTCAAGTCATTCCTCAGTGCACAGACAACTAGAAAAATCTGATGTGTTCCATTCACATGACTTTCTCTACATCTCAGCAACAAGTCATTGTTAAAAACCTTATGCTTCTACTTACCTTCAGAAAAATTAGCAGAAATAGTCTTATTACTTGTTTCCCTGTAAGTAGAAGCGAAATAAGGGAGTACCATAGGTCAAAGTGATAGTCAAGAGCTGGTTGCTATGTGACTGAAGTTCCTTTGTTAGTATGGAGACGAGTTGACAAATTCCTGTATGAGAAAAGTATCAAGTTTTTCAAAGCTGTAACCAATAACAAGAAATATCTAAAAAATGATCAACTCCACGAAATATATATATATATATATATATATATATATATATATATATATATATATATAAACTGTGTGTTTTATAGTGATCTATATTTTTGGTGTAGTAAGTTTTTATCTATCTCTTGCGGTTTACCAGTTATACAAAATTCAATAAAAATCATCCAGAATAAAGAGGTCTTCTGAGGCTATTCCCAGAAAATTCAAGACATACATTTTATTTGGCATGTAAATGTCTTAAATATAGAGATCTTAATCAAAATCGTTAGAGCCATTTTTGAGACAGTCAAACTTTTCGAAATTTTTTCCATGTAAAGGATAGTTTGTGGTGGGGGGATTTTCTTGAAAATCTTTGTGTCGCAACCTTGGAAGATACTACCCATCCTTGGTATTTAACGGTCTTTTCGTTTTTGAGCTATGCTTTCCACAGACACAAACACGGACCTTTTTGCAAAAATGCTTGTTTGGATTCAGGGGGGCCCAAAACATGTATTTCCAGCAAAATCTCGGTATCGAATTTTTGGGTGGAATGCAATACCTTCTCTATACACTATGTACATAGTACGTGTAGAGAAAGTAATAACGTGAGAAATTCTTAAAGCTTTGTAGTGCTGTACAATTGTGGGTACCAGTCTAGAAATAATACATTCATAGATGGATGGATTAGTAATAATTTTTACTTTCTCTACACGTACTATGTACATAGACTATAGAGAAGGTATTGTATTGCTCCCAAATAATTGATACCCAGATTTGACGGGAAATATATGTTTTGAGACTTCCTGAATCCAAAAAACAGCAATTTTAGAAGAAAAAAAAAACCGTATGAGTGTGTGTGTGTTGTGTGTGTCTATCTGTCTGTCTCCGGGCAGCATAGCTCAAAAACGAAAAGTTCGTAAAATACCAAACTTGTATTTAAGTGCAATATCTTCCAAGGATGTGACACGAAGCTTTTCAAGAAAATCCTCCCACCCCAACTATTCTTTACATGGAAAAAGTTTCGAAAATCTCGATTTTCTCAAAAATGGCTCTAACGATTTTGATTAAAATATCGTATATTAAAATATTTACATGACAAATAAAATGTATATCTTGAATTTTCTGGCAATAGCCTCTGAAGACATCTTTATTCAGGATGAATTTTGCGGAATTTTGCATATCTGGTAAATCGTAATAGATAGACAAAACGTTACTTAATAGAAAATGTAAAGCTCGTTAAAACACACAATTTATGTTATATATATTTTTTTTCGTGGAGTTGGCCGTTTTTGGGATATTTCTTGTTATTGATTTCAGCTATAATTTTCTCATACGGGAATTTGTCAATTCCTGTGTATACAAACTAAAGGACAAAACAAAGGAACTTCAGTCACATACCAACCAGCTTTTGACTATCACTTTAATCTATGGTATTCCCTTATTTCCCTTCTACTTACATGGAAGCAAGTAATACGGTGATTTCTGCTATTTTTTTCTCGATTAGCATGAAGTAATAGAAGAATAAGCTTTTGAACGATAATTTATTGTAGAACTGTAGAGAAAGTCATGTGAATGGAACACCTAAGATTTTTTTACAATTTTCTTTGTGAAATCTTCTCAAGATGAATTGTGGGTAGCAGCATCAGATGCAATGTAATATAAATGCAACTCCAGCCTAACTTACCATGGACTTTCCAGCAGGAGTGACTGAAGGTCTGGGCCGGGGAATTAAGAGCAGGGAGGGAGAACCCCTGGCCACACTCCAGGAGTCCAAAAATAGTCTCAACTCAAGATCCCTCTGTTCTACTGCTGGCAGCTTTAAGCGATTACAGATGCATCACGCGATGCGGTTCTTCCAACATGTTGCTAAACAGTCCACTCTTCCTGCTTTGTAACAAAAACGCCCTACATTCATATTACTTACTCTACCCTTTATATGAAGAAAATAATAAAACTGCTCTACATATTTTGTTTAAAGTTATTTGCATGACAAATAAAAAAAATCTGATGTGTTACACTCACATGACTTTCTCTATATCTCTGTAAATTATTATTGTTAATAAGCTTATCATTTATTTATTTCATGCTAATCGAAAAAAATTAGCAGAAATAATCTTATTTCTTGCTTTATTGTAAGTAGAACCGAAATAAGGGAGTACCATAGGTTAAAGTGAAAGCCAAAAGCTGGTTGCTATGTGACTGATGTTCCTTTGTATGGACAGGAGTTGACAACTTCCTGTATGTTTTTCAAAGCTGAAACCAATAAAAAGGAATATCTCAAAAACGATCAACTCCACGAAAAAAATGTATTTGACATAAATTGTGTGTTTTAACGTGCTCTACATTTTTTATGGGTTAAGTTTTTGTCCATCTCTTACGGTTTAGTAGTTATGAAAAATTCATCCAGAATAAAGTAGTCTTCAGAGGCTATTCCCAGAAATTTCAGAATATACATTTTATTTGTCAGGTAAATAACTTTAATATACGATATTTTAATCAAAATCGTTAGAGCCATTTTTTAGAAAATCAAAATTTTCGAAAAAAGTTCCATGTAAAGGGTAGTTTGGGGTGGGGGAATTTTTCTCAAAATCTTCGTGTCGCATCCCTGGAAGATACTAAACTTAAATACCAAGTTTGGTATTTCACCGACTTTTCGTTTTTGAGTTATCGTGTTCACAGACACACGGACACACACACACACACACACACACACACACACACACGGACCTTTTTTTTGAAAATACTTTTTTTGGATACAGGGGACCCTAAAACATATATTTCCGGTGAAATCTCGGTATCGAATTTTTTGGTGGAGTGCAATACATTCTCTATTCACTATGTACATAGTGAGTATAGAGAAAGTAAAAATCTGATGTGTTCCATTCACGTGACCTCCTCTACATCGCTGCAACAAACTATTGTTAAAAAGCTTATGCCTCTATTTACTTCATGCTGAGAAAAAATCTGATGTGTACCATTCACATGACTTTCTCCATATCCCTGCATTAAATAATTCTTAAAAAGCTTATACTTCTATTTACTTTATGCTAATCAGAAAAAATTAGCAGAAATAGTCTTATTACTCGCTTCCTTGTAAGTAGAAGCGAAATAAGGGACAACCATAGGTTAAAGTGATAGTCAAAAGCTGGTTGCTATGTCAATGAAGTTCCTTTGTTTATATGGATAGGAGTGGACAAGTTCCTGTATGAGAAAAGTATACGTTTTTCATAGCAGAAACCAAAAATAAGGAATGTCACAAAAACGACGAACTCCACGAAAAAATGAATATAACATAAATTGTGTGTTTTAAAGTGCTCTACATTTTTTGTGAAGAAAGTTTTTGTCCATCTCTTACGGTTTAGCAGTCATTCAAAATTTAGTAAAATTGATCCAGAATAAACTACTCTTCAGAGGCTATTCCCAGAAAATTCAAGAAATACACTTCATTTGTCAGGTAAATATCCGAAATTTTAATCAAAATCGTTAGAGCCATTTTTGAGAAAATCAATATTTTCGAAAAAAGTTCCATGTAAAGGGTAGTTGGGGGTGGGGGGATTTTTCTCAAAATCTTCGTGTCGCATCCCTGGAAGATACTAAACTTAAATACCAAGTTTGGTATTTTACCGACTTTTCGTTTTTGAGTTATCGTGTTCACAGACACACGGACACACACACACGGACCTTTTTGTGAAAATGCTTTTTTTGGATATTGGGGACCCTAAAACATATATTTCCGGTGAAATCTCGGTATCGATTTTTTGGTGGAGTGCAATACTTTTCTCTATACACTATGTACATAGTGCGTATGGAGAAAGTAAAAAATAACAGAAATAGTCTTATTACTTGCTTCCTTGTAAGTAGGAGCGGAATAAGGGACTACCATAGGTTAAAGTGATAGACAAAAGCTGGTTGCTATGTGACTGAAGTTCCTTTTTTTTGTATGGACACGAGTTGACAAATCTTTGACACGAGAAAAGTATACGACTTTTAAAGCTGAAGCCAAAAACAACGAATATCTCAAAAACGATTAACTCCACGAAAAAATGTATACAGCATACATTGTGTGTTTTATGTACTCTATATTTTTTGTATGCTAAGTTTTTGTCCATCTCTTACGGTTTAGCAGTTATGCAAAATTCCGTAACATTCATCCAGAATAAAGTAGTCATCAGAGACTATTCCCTGAAAATTCAATATATACATTTTATTTGTCAGGTAAGTATCTTTAATATACCATATTTTAATTAAAATCGTTAGTCATTTTTGAGAAAATCAAAATTTTCGAAAAAAAATTCCATGTAAATGGTAGTTTGGGGTGGGGGATTTTTTTTTAAAATCTTCGTGTCGCATTTTTGGAAGATCCCAAACTTAAATACCAAGTTTGATTTTTAATGGACTTATCGTTTTAGAGCTATGCTGTCCACAGTCACACAGACATACACGCGCGCGCGCGCACACACACACACACGCACACACACAAACGGACCTTTTTGTAAAAATACTTTTTTTGATTTTATGAGGATCCAAAACATGTATTTCCGGTGAAATCTCGGTATCGAATTTTTGGGTGGAATGCAATACTTTCTCTATACACTATGCACATAGTACGTGTAGAAAAAGCATATATCATTTGTTTCATTCACATATCTGTCTCTACATCGATGTAACATATTATGTTAAAAGAGCTTATTCTTCTATTTATTTAAAAATAACCGAAATAAATATTAGCAAAGTTGTCTTAATTACTTGCTTCCTTGTAAGTAGAAGGTAATAATAATGGAATGCACTAGGCCTAAACGGTAGCTGGTTGCCATGTGGTTGTAATCCGTGTCTATGCATGGCCAGCAGTTTACGAATTTCTATGTGCGAAAAGAATAAATATTTTGAATCTGAAAAAAACAACAAGGAATGTCTCAGAAATGGTGGCTATACGAAAAAAGCGTTTATGACATAAATTGTGTGATTTAACGATATCTACAGTTATACTTTCTCTACACGTACTAAGTACATAGAATAAAGAGAAGGTCTTGTAATGCACCCAAAAATTCGATACCAAGATTTCACCGGAAATACATGTTTTAGAACCTCCTGAATCCAAAAAAGCATTTTAGAAAAAGGTCTGTGTATACTTGGTGTTTAAGTTCAGTGATTTTCAATGTTGCGACACGAAGATTTTCAAGAAAATCCCCCCACCCCAACTACCCTTTACATGGAAAAAAAATTCAACAATTTTGATTTTCTCAAAAATGGCTCAAACGATTTTGACTTAAATATCTTATATTAAATATATTTACATGACAAATAAAATGTATATCTTTAACTTTCTGGGAATAGCCTCTGAACACGTCTTTATTCTGGATGAATCTTGCGGAATTTTGTATAACTGGTAATGCGTAAGAGTTAGACAAAAACTTACTGCACCAAAAAGTAGATCTCGTTAAAACACACAATTTGGGTTATATATGTTTTCATTGAGTTGACCGTTTTTGAGATATTTCTTGTTATTGGTTTCAGTTTTAAAATATTCATACTTTTTCATATAGGAACTAGGGTTTAGCCCAGTGTATCCGCAATTTCCCTTCTGCTTATAAGGAAAATATATAATAAAACCGTTTCTACTAAAGTTTATCTCGATTAGAATGAAGTAGATTGAAGAGTAATCTTAGTAACAAAAATCTGTTACAGAGATGCAGAGAAAATAATGTGAATGGAACACAGTAAATTTTTTGTATACTAGGTTTTGTCTATCTCTTACGTTTAATTGCGACGCAAAATTCAGGAAAATTCATCCAGAATAAAGAGATCTTTAGAGGCTATTCCTAGAAAATTCCTATATTTTATTTTCCATGTAAATATCTTTAATATACCGCATTTTAATCAAAATCGTTAAGGCCATTTTTGAGAAAATCAACTTTTACGAACTTTTTTTCACGTAAAGGGAGTTTGGAGTGGGCCTGACGCGTCCCTGGAAGATACTAAACTTAAATACCAAGTTTGGTATTTTTCTGACTTTTAGCTTTTGAGTTATCGTGTTCACAGACACACGGACACACACGCCGAGACCTTTTTCTAAAAAAATACAGGGACCTTAAAACGTGTAGTTCCGGTGAAATCTCGGTATCGAGTTTTTGGTTGGAATGCAATACCCTCTCTATACACTATGCACTTAGTACGTGTAGAGAAAGTAATATATGTTTTAAACTTCCTGGGAAAAGTCTCTGAAGTCCTTTTAACTCTGGATGGTTTTTGCATAATGAGATAGATAGAAACTGACTACACAAAAATGTAGATTTCGTCAAAGCACACAACTGATGTAAAATACATTTTTGTTGTGGAGCTAACCGGTCCCGAAATATTTCTTGTTATTGTTTTTAATTTTAAAATACCTTTACCTTTCTCAAACAGGAAGTCATCCGTGTTTCTATTGTTTTACTCTTGGCCATTGCAAAGAAGCGAATATCAATGACAATCACATAGCAACCAGCTTTTAAAAGATCTGACTATCGCTATCCTTACGAGGAACTAAATAATAATCATTCTACTAATGCTTATTTCAATTAGAAAGGAGAAGAAAGAAGAAGAATATTTTTAAGAAGTTTTGTAGAACAGGAGAGAAAGTCATGTGAAAGGAACACACAATATTTTTATTTTCTTTAGCACGTATGTACAATATACAGTAGATGGGGAAGGTAGACATTGTATTCCACCCAAAATTTTGATGTCGAGCTTTCGCTGGAAATATATGATTTAGTCATCTGAATCCAAAAAAAAAAATTTTTAGAAAAAGGTTTGTATGTGTGTGCATGTGCCTATATGTGTGAGTGGACAGAAAAACTTAGAAACATAAAGTCAAATAAATACCAAACTTGGTATTTAAGTTCAGTATCTTCCAAGGATGCGACTCGAAGATTTTCAAGAAAATTCCCCCATCCCCAACTACACTTTACATGAAACTTTTTTCGAAAATGTTGATTTTCTCAAAAATGTCTCAAACGATTTTGATTAAAATACTAAATGTTAAAAGCATTTTCATGAAAAATGAAATGCATGACCTGAAACCTGGGAATAGCCTGTGAAGGCCGCTTCATTCCGGATCACTTTTGTATACTTTTGTTTAACTGGTAAACTGTAAGAGATAGACAAAAACCTACTATAGAAAACATATGTATCTCGTTAAAACACATAATTTATGCCATTACTCCCTTGTGTGTTTAGAGTTAACCGGTTTTGGATATTCTGTGTTATTGGTTTCACTATGAAGCTACTTAAAATTGTGGGAAGAGATATTTCTTTTCGTCTCTCTTTTGATTGACTCCTGGAAAGCAAAGAGAACAGACTTTTGTTTCATGTAGCGACTGCATTTTAAAATATTTGACTATCGCTTTAGTCTAGTGTATTTTCTTATTTCCTTTCTACTTAACAAAGAAGCAAGTAATAAGGCTGATTCTAATAATGTTAATCTCGATTAACATGATGTAGATAGAAGAGAAACGTTTGTTTGTGAAACAGCTAGAGAAAGTCATGTGAATGGAACACATCTGGTTTTATTGTTGTAAGTCGTTGTCTCTTCGTTATGGCTTTCCACTTCTACGAAGTTATGTACGAGGGCCATCTAGAAAGAGACAGATGATTTGGCATAACTAAATAATAACGAAAGATGTCAACTAAAAGTGTATTTATAAAGTTACAGTACCTTACTCTATTTCTCAAGATATTTATTGACACGTGGTACCAGCTTGTCAATACCGATGTTGCCAAAGAACTTATTCATTGTTTTGAATGTACACAATGTTCGGTCAATCGAATTTTATAGGCAAATAATGCAAGTGTAAGTGATAATGCAATGAACGAGTCTTCAGTGAGGAAATAGTAAATAATTTACGAGTAATCAAGGAAAAAACCAGTGTTCACGATAAAGACCAGAGTGGAAGTTCATCAAACGTTATGCAGGAATTGAAAGCAAATGCTGACGAAAGAATTCAGAATAACCGGTATTTCACTTTGGTCACCATACATGAATTTTTGAGTGGAAGATCTCATGAGCCATGAAAATCTCAAAGTGGCAGTGACATCTTGGCTCTTATGGTGGAAAATTATAACATCTGCATTGTAAAGAAGGTACCACGTGACAATAAATCCTTGATAGCAATGACGATTACGTTGAAAAATAGAGTAACGTACTGTAACTTTATAAAACAAACTTTTGTGTTGATTGTTTTTGTTATTATTTAGTTATCGTCTGACTTTCTGAAAGGCCCTCGTCTATACAAACCAATTTGATTGAAGAGGACTTCGTGAGATGTTTTATGAAACTTCAATATCTGAAACAAAGAATATGGCAGGGTTGAAAACTTGTGATACGGTAAACTTGCACGCTCAGATAGACACGTCTGATATAAATCCTGAACCACCAAAATCGACATCGCAGGCACTTCAGCCAAGCGAACTGCATTGATCTGCCTGCCACGTAGGCATTCTTATTGGTTGAGGATGTTGAGCTTTGTTTACTTCGCGCTGTAGCGGTTGGTTTCTAAAATGTGGCGCGTGAATCACTAAATACCTGTCACTTTTCGACCGCGTTAAGAGTGCAAACTTTCCCTATATTTAATTATTGTTAGAAAGCTCATTCTTCTATTTACTTCTTGCTAATCGAGAAAAAATTAGCAGAAATAGTCTTATTACTTGCCTCTTGTAAGTAGAAGCGAAATAAGGGAGTACCATAGGTTAAAGTGATAGTCAAAAGCTGGTTGCTATGTGACTGAAGTTCCTTTGTTTGTATGGACACGAGTTGAAAAATTGCTGTATAAGTATTTTTTGTAGCGGAACCAATAACAACGATCAACTCCGCGAAAAAAATGTATATAACAGAAGTTGTATGTTTTAATGAACTCTACAGTTTCTATTTTAAGTAAGTGCTTGTCTATCTCTTACGGTTTACCAGTTAGGCAAAATTGAACCCAGAATAAATATGTCTTCAGAGGCTATTCCCAGAAAATTCAATATATAAATTTTATTTGTCATATAAATATCTTCAATATACGATATTTTAATTGAAATCGATATAGCCATTTTTGAGAAAATCAATGTTCCATGTAAAGGGTAGTTTGGGGTGGGGGAATTCTTCTTAAAAGCTTTGTGTTGCATCCTTGGAAGATACTAAACTTAAATATCAAGTTTGGTATTTTACCGACTTTTCGTTTTTGAGTTATCGTGTTCACAGTCACACGGACTTTTTACTATTTTTTTTTTACTTTCTCTACACATACTATGTACATAGTGTATAGAGGAAAGTATAACGGGAGAATGAAATATTCGTGATCTAATGCTTATATGTTGTTTTCTTCTTTTATATGAGAGCCTTACCGAATGGGATTAGCGGGTTCCGTCTGTGACCCGCATTCGGGAGTTCGTGGGTTCGATTCCCGCGGTCGGCTTAGCTGACCCATGAATTTTTTGGGGGGATTTCTCGGACGAATTCTAGTTATGTGCATTACATCCCCGAATTTTCTGGTCCATCATCTCCTGTTCCATCACTTCCTAATCATCTGATTCAGGGTTGAAGGGCGAGGTGGCGGTGTTCGGCTGGTTGCGGTTGGGTGGTGAATTGCGCATTGTCGGGAACACTCGGTAAGGACCAGAGTTACAGGGCTTCCTCTGGGAGTTCGCCGGAAGGTTCGGGGTTCGTGAGCAGGGCTTAGGGCGGCCTATGAAGTGTTCCAATTGTAACTGATAGGGACTCCATCTATGCTTGTGCCCGTCGTCATCCGGATCTGGTCGTCTTTCGGGACTCTCCTGATCCCTCTCTCCTTGTCATGTATGTGGCAAAGGGCCACAAGGACTCACGTCCAATGCTCTGTTCCTGAGGTTTTGTGGGCCCCATCTGTGATTAATATAAGAGGCTGGGCATATATTTTTGTTGTATCTTCTGTGCGTTATCATTCATAGCTACTTGAACTATTACAAGACATTTGGTTGGAAAATAAAGACAGATTTTGAATATTTTATGGAGAATAACATTTAAAAAGCAGCCCTTCCTTGTCCACTTCTGTCCACAGTGGAATTTTAACAATGCCGGTAATTTCTGACAACTTTACGACTGAAAGCGTAGTCTAAGATTTACAATATTTGTAAAATACAACCATCTTTACAGTAGTTTTACTTCAAAAGCACTAAAAACAACTGCAAATGAAACTTCTGGAATTGTTTCCTTTCCTGTAGGTTTACAATTTGGTGCAATCGAAGGGAATTAAAAATGTTCCTACTAGTTCAGGAGATATTTTGCCTCAAATTTGACATTTAACTGTAGGAAATGTTGCGTATCGGTCAGTGACCTGAGGGGATATTGACTCGTGCATGTCACACCGTATCGCGTGCACTGGCTCCCCTCCACTTCCACCCCTCATCCTCCGAAATTGCATGGTGGCTTGAGGGTGGAACACCATAGCCACTAAAATATGCAGTACGCCAAGTTAGTTTCCGTTAATCTTGTGCGTGATATGACGTACGCGCCCTCCAACGATTAATATGTAATTCCTGACTTGTGGCGCCACTTCCGGCACCGTGAACGTCTGTAGCAACTCTCAAAATCACGAGCTTATTATTTTCAGAAATACCTTTTTACTTTCTCTACACGTACTATGTACATAGTGTATAAAGAAGGTATTGCACTCCACCCAAAAATTCGATACCAAGATTTCACCGGAAATATATGTTTTAGGGTCCCTTGTATCCAAAAAAGCTTTTCAGAAAAAGGTCCATGTGTGCCCGTGTATCTGTGAACATGATAACTCAAAAACGAAAAGTCGGTAAAATACCAAACTTGGTATTTAAGTTTAGTATCTTCCTGGGATGCGACACGAAGCTTTTGAGAAAAATCCCTCCACTCCAAACTACCCTTTACATGGAACTTTTTTTAAATGTTTTTGATTTTCTCTAAAATGGCTCTAACGATTTGGATTAAAATATTGTATATTAAAGATATTTACATGACAAATAAAATGTATATCTTTAATTTTCTGGGAATAACCTCTGAAGACTACTTTATTCTGAATACATTTTAAGGAACTTTGCATAGTTGCTAAACCGTAAGAGATGGACAAAAACTTACCACACAAAAAATGTAGAGCACGTTAAAACATACAATTTATGTCATTATGTCGTGGAGGTGATCATTTTTTTTTTTTTTTTTTTTTTTTTTTTAGATATTCCTTCTTTGTGTTTTCAGCCTTAAAAACCTATACCTATTTTTCTCATACAGAAATTTGTCAACTCCTGTCCATATAAACAAAGGAACTTCAGTCACATAGCAACCAGGTTTTGATTATCACTTTAACCTATGGTACTCCTTTATTTCTCTTCTATTTACAAGGAAGCAAGTGATAAGACTATTTGTGCTAATTTTTTCTCGATTGGCAGGAAGTAAATAGAAGTATAAGCTTTTTAACAATAATTAGTTGCAGAGATGTAGAGAAAGTCATGCGAATGGAACACAACAGATTTTTGTAATATATAATTAAGTTTGTCATTTCATTGAGTATCACTTATTCTTAATATATTACAGCCGACAACCACACAAATATTTACCGCCCAGTTCTTGAGTCAGTCAGCTGTTTTTTTAAGAACTTAGACCGTCTTATACCGCGGAGGGGTTATTACTTTCTCTACTCTATGTACATGGCGTATAGAGAAGGTATTGTGTTGCAACCAAAAATTCGATACCAAGATTTCACCGGAATACATATTTTGGGACCTCCTGAATCCAAGAAAAAAACGGATTTTTAGAAAAAGGTCCGTGTGTGTCTGAGTTTGTGGGGAACATAGCTCAAAAACGAAAAGTCCGTTAAGTACCAAACTGGTAGAGGCAACACAAAGATTTTCAGGAAAATCCCCCCACCCCAAACTAATCTTTACAGAGAAAATTTTTCGAAAATTTTGATTTTCTCAAAAATTACTCTAACGATTTTTATTAAAATACTATCTATTAAAGGTATTTACATGACAAATAAAATGTGTGTTTAGAATTTTTGGGAATAGTCTCTGAAGAGCTTTATTCTGGATGAATTTTGCATAACTGGTAAACCATAAGAGATAAACAAAAACTTACTACACAAAAAATGTAGATCTCGTTAAAACACACAATTTAAATCCCATACATTTTTTCGTGGAGTAGAACAGTTTTAGGTATTCGTCGTTAGTGGCTTCAGTTTTAAAATACTTAAACTTTTCTCATACGGTAATTTGTCAACTCTTGGGCAATGCAAAGAATTGGATTTCAACCACATGGCAACCAGCTTTTAAAACATTTGACTGCCGCTTTATCCTAGGCTAGTGTATTCCCTTATTTACCCCACAAGAAAGCAAGAAATGACATTTCTGTCAATGTTTATCTTGATTATCATGAAGTAGATAGAAGAATAAGCTTTTGAACAATAATTCGTTTCAGAGATGTTGAGAAAGGAACACATCAGATTTTTTCCACCGTTCTGCAAGTTTGAAAATAGCTTTACGATAGAACTCCGTTCCGGTTACCAGAAGACGTTGTTTCACTGCCTTCCGAATATCCTGCAAGTGTAGCCATTCCATACTCTGGCGTTTTTATTTCAGCCTCGTGGTGATGGAAGCAGCTTCCATTGCCTGGCACAATACTCGTCAAAAGTTATCACCTTCATTTTGACATCTCTGAAGAAGTGGTGATGGTCCTTCTCTGGTGTTTGTGGTCTTCGGTCAATAAACTTGGGACCCAACCAAAGGAGGATCCAGGATTAGGGTCCCTCTCCAGAAAATGTTTATGAAATTTGCCATTGAACATTTCAGGCTTTGAGGTAGAAAAAATTACAAGAACACACACATATAAGAGTTAAAATAAATGTTATATTTTTACTTTCTATACACGTACTATGTACATAGTGTGTAGAGAAGGTATTGCATTCCACCCAAAAATTCCATACCGAGATTTCACTGGGTCCCCTGTATCCAAAAAAAAAAGCATTTTCAGAAAAAGGTTCGACGTGTGCATGTGTGTGTCTTGGTATTTAAGTTTGGTATCTTCCAAGGATACGACACGAAGATTTTCAAGAAAATCGCCCTACCCCCAACTACCCTTTTCATGGAACTTTTTTCGAAAATTTTGATTTTCTCAAAAATGACTCTAACGATTTTGGTTAAAATATCGTATATTAAATATAGTTACATGACAAAGAAATGTATATCTTGAACTTTCTGGGAATAGCCTCTGAAGACTACTTTGGATGAATTTTACGGAAGTTTGCATAACTGCTAAACCGTAAGAGATGGACAAAAACTTATCACTCAAAAAATGTAGAGCACGTTAAAACACACTATTTATATTATATATAAATATAATTTTTCGTGCAGCTAATCGTTTTTGAGACATTCTTTGTTTTTAGTTTCAGCTTTGAAACAACTTATACTTTTCTCATACGGGAATTTTTCAACTCGTGTTCATACAAACAAAGGAACTTCAGTCACATAGCAACCAGCTTTTGACTACCACTTTAACCTATGGTACTCCCTTAGTTCGCTCCTATTTACAAGGAAGCAAGTAATAAGACTATTTCTGCTATTTTTTTTTTCTCGATTAGCATGAAGTAAATAGAAGCATAAGCTTTTTAACAATAATTTGTTGCGGAGACGTAGAGAAAGTCATGTGAATGAAACATCAGATTTTTAATTAATAGGACTTCATTTTAAACCTCTAAACGAAAAGTGTTACAATAAAGAAAATTTTTGATAATCAAGCAATTTACTGTAAAATTACGTTTACTTACATTATAAAAAATACTTGACTTATGTAAAAAGAGTACCAACGTAAAGAGTGAAAAATTCAACTATCTTCCAACTGTAGGCTCTTATAATGAAATCGAAAATTAAATTATTTAGTTCCGCTTGTGAAAGAAAATCATCGCTCAATCACTTCTACTTAATTATGAAATAATAAATGTTATAACCTCAAACCACACAAAAAGAAACGTAACCGACATATAACACGGAATAGCACAACCGCTTTGCTTTAACAGCTAACCTCGCTGCTATGCATGCGCCTCACTCCCCGCCATCCCCTCAGCTCAGCAGTCCCAGGTAAGCCAGTATATAAAGATATGAGCGCGTATCGGGTTTGATGATGACGTCCTGCTCTACCGCACTGACAGGAACATACACAAAGCCTTCACCTCCGTCTCGTCCAGGACTGGTGCAGACAGTGCCGGATGTCCGTTAACCCGGGCAACAGTCATGCTGTTCTGTTCTCCAGACAACGCCCCGCAATAAACCAGATACCCAACTTTTCCTTATCAGGGCCAAAGGATAGAGTGGGGGAATTCCATCAAATACCTGGGCGTCACTCTTGATAAGGGCCTAACTTTTCGTCAACACGTGCGGGGAACGTCGGACAGGGCGAAGTGGGTGGTAGCCTCCCTTTACCCTGTGCTGGCCTCCCAGATGCTGGTTCACTTAAAGTTACGCCTTTTCAAGGCGCTTGTAGTCCCCCTGATGCTCTATGCCTGCGAAGTGTGGGGCATGGCAGCAAACTCCTGGCTTCTCTGATTACAGCGGGTACAGAATAGAGGACTCCGGTCCATATATTCTGTATGTCGACGTTTCCCTTTGAGGCTACTACATGAAGCTTCGGCCCTCCCATATGTGGAAGATGTTATTAGGCGCCGGGCTCAAAAATTCTACGCCAGATTGGGCGACCATGAGAACGCACTTGTCAGATCTCTGGGGGAGTACTTACCCTCTGAACGCCGAAAGAGGCGGTTCCGGGTTCCCCGCATGGCTTGTGGGCACCCCCGGTAACAATGGTTTTAAACCAGCCAACAGCGTAATAGCTGAACAAAGCACTCCTCCTCCCATTGGGAGAAGTCTAATAAAAATTTCACCACCATAATTAAATAAAAATAAACATCAGCGGAGCAGAGGAAAGGATGCTGCTCCTGAAAATGTAACCGCTCGAGGAGCCTACCAGAGCTACCTCCTTAACACCAACTCTCGAAACCTCCAAAATTAAAACCTCAACCTTCACCTCATTTCTGTGGTTAAACCCTTACCAGGGTAGGTACACAGCAACAACAACTAGGCCCACCACGAGCCTACCAGACACGCACGCACGCACGGGTTGAAAAGAAGTCAGCACATGCATTTTTATTTACCATACTTAAATCGATTTTGCTTAAGTTTATATTTATGTTACTAATATTGTTTGCAATTTTTAAAACTTTATTTATTTATTATGTTGCAAGCTGTATTTGTATCAGCTCTTGACACATCAGCTCTTTCCTGGTTGCGTTCCGTGGAGGTTCATCTTGAACACTCTTTGAAATGCTTCCATCTCCAAACACTGCTGGTGCCAATACAGACATCTCCCTAGGCTTGTTGAAGTCTCAGATTAACTTCAGCAGCAGATGTTTCTTCTTTAACAAGGAATTCAGTGACAGCACGCTATCGGAACGGAACATTGATATCCGCCATTTTTAAATATTGCCAGTGCTCACGTGTGCCCCGGTGCGAGCGCTGCGGATTCCGAGCACCCATAGTACCTCCTTCTGGCGTTACTAGAAGCAGTCGAGGCCCTCCCGAAAGGGAGTTGTTCGGATTGGGTTGGACTCGACGTGGCAGTGGGAGATTGGGTACGTCTTGTGAGACCCTTAATGTCCTCCAGCACTAACCTGGAAAGTTAGTAGACTTAAGCTGGTAAAGGTCGGCCCTACCATGGTCTTCCCCTCGGGGTTGACGCGCCTAAGTGGCGTATCCACTTCCATCCCTGTATACAAGCACTTCGGTGCTTACAAGTAGGAGGGTTCAGTGTATAAAATAGGTACTGACCTAACGGGAAAAAAACACGCTCTTGTCCCTGGATTGACACGCATCCTGAGTAGTCAGGTTATGCACGTTGTTTGTTTCAATGCTCACGTGATATTTTTTTTTTTTTTCGAGTGGAGTGGAAAAACCCAATCTAAGGCAACAGAGGGGATAACTCTGCCAACTGTAGGGGTCGCCATAAACTGACAATACCCACTAAAAAACCACTCCACCGGAGAGAATTAGGGGGTAGGAATGCAGCAGTACCGCTTGTTGCACCTGCGGATTCATAGAGCGGGTGTGTTGGGTGGCCAGAGACCAAAGCCAGGACGCAAACATGTCCGAAGCCCTGATTGCGCCTTTGGAAATTTGTGGTGAGGATTTACAAAAATATTATTTGTGTATATATCTGCAGCCCTGTAACAAAAATGACATAGTCAGTATAGTATTTGCTGCCCTTTTGGGTATAGCCGTTAGTGTATTTTGTTGTGTCTGCAGCCCTGTAACATAAGGACATAGTCATTTAAAATGTTACATTTAGAATATATTCTAAGCTAGTTATATCTCTACAACATCTGCTGCTCTGTCTGGCATAGTCTTTAGTTGTTAGTGTAAGCTAATCATGCGGTTGTGTTCAGCCCTTTAACAGAAAGGACGTAGTCGTTATGTAGAGAGTTCATTGGTTGCGTGTGGCCAATGCTGCTTTACCTGGAATAAAATCCTATTCTAAGCACATATTTGTTACATTCTATTAAGTGTATACAAGAGAAGGTCCGTTTGTGGTCTGCCAGGTCGCCGTATAGTGGGGGTCCCTCATACCCCCAGGTCCGCCTTGACTCAGAGAGCATCACGTGATAGAAGATTATAACTTCAATGTCAACACGTATAAAAGTCTGTAGATTGCGATCCTGCAGTCGATTTTGTTACATTATTGGAAGTTGGTTTTAACAATGAGCTGCTCACTTCTTCCAGTATGACTCGTATATCTGTAGGTAATTTTTTGGGGAAGTCTATGAATTCGGAGGGAATATTTATGTTTTTGTGAAATAGGTAAACGTTAAGAGACAGAAGTACAAAACATTCTACCCAACATTTTTAGAGCTCTTTAAACGCATACGATTTATTGTAACTTTAACTGTCGAATCTGCCATTTCCGAGATACTCACTGTTATTTGTTTGACTCCTTCAATACTCTGCAATGTTGAAGTGTTGTCGCTATCTATTTAGTTTCCTGCATTCTGTTGTAATTACAATGAGCTGTGTAATGAAATTAATTCTACAAACGCTTATCTCGAGGTTTGAAGATACAAAAATAAAATTGTGTAAGAATAGTTTGTAGAAGCATAAAATAAATAGAAACGGTAGACTATAGATACATATGTTCATAACAAAGAGACCAGACATAGACCAACAAATAATTTGCAGTTATTCCAAAAAGGGGTTTACTACAAAGGAATATTTTTGTTTAATTCACTTCCCTCTTCTATTAAAGAATTACAAATGAACAAAAACAAGTTTAGATCAGAATTAAAAAGATAGCTTGTTACCCACACCTTCTATACAGAGGAGGATTTCATTCAATCAAAAAACACTGGTAATAATGTAACATTGTAAATATAATAAACAAGAATATTCTAAAAATGTAAGTTTACGAGTAGGCTTTTGGAGACAGGCATGTATTTGAAAACTATACAAAACTGACACCTCTGAAAATTCATTGTCAGAGTTATTATTTGTAAATAAATGTATTAATAAATATGAATAAATGTAATTCTTGACATGATTTACATCCTGGAGTTTGGTCGTTGAGTCTAATCTTCTGATTGCATTGTTATATATGAATGTATGTATGTGTGTATGTATGTAGAAAGTCATGTGAATGTAACACAGATTGCTAATGAGAACTCTGACACTGCTTTCTTGGTCACTACGTCCCGGGTTTTCCGAACAAGTTACTCAACGAGGCACATTTACTTTTTGTTGAGAGCTTTGAGGTTATGTTTGCACACGTCATGATCATGAAAATGCATGATCCGTCTCCCTGGGAAACAGCGGGAACGAATATTATACAAGAACACGCACGTAACGCTCGCTGATGGTTCCTGGAAGCAGGGGGATGTCTGAGTTGCACAACAGGTGATCGTTATGTAAGGAAACCATTATATCCTAAGCCTTCTGTTACAAGAGCAGCTTTTCCTTCGTTTCGTCGCGAAGCCACCTGCAAGAGGAGGTTTACAACGTGCTTTGAGGGTAACAATAGTTTAAAAATCTGATGTTTTGCATTCACATGACCTTATAATATCTACTCCAATCTAATTAAGATAAACATTAACCGAAATAATCTTGTACGTGAAAGGAAAATAAGGGAGTCAAATCTTTTAAAAGCTGGTGCTAAGTGATGACATTGAAATTCTCTTCTCTTTGCATGATCAGGAGTAAAAAAGAAAAAAAGTATTTTAAAAATCTTATGCATTACTTTCTCTGTTAGACGAACAACTTTCTTTAAAAAAAAAAAAAAAAAAAAAAAAAAAAAAAAAAAAAAAAAAAAAAAAAAAAAAAAAAAGAGTATTCCTTTATCTACGACATGTTAATCAAGATAAACATCAGAAATTGTCGTATTACGTGCTTCCTTGTAAGTTTAGGGAAATAAGAGAACACACTAGGCTAAAGCGGTAGACAGATCTTTTAAAAGCTGGTCCTATGTGAAACAATTGAAGTTCGGCTCGCTTTACATGGCTTGCAGTAAAACACGAGAGAGGAAACGAAACGTCACTTCCTCTTTGAGAAAAGTTTAAAGTAGTTTGAAATTGAAACCAATAACTCGGAATAGCTAGAAAACGGTCAGCTCTACATAAGAAAAAATCTGATGTATTCCATTCACATGACTTTCTCTACTTCTCTGCAACAAATTATTGTTAAAAACCTTCATTTTAATCGACAAAAAATAGCAGAAATAGTGTTTTTACTTGCTTGTTTGTAGGTAGAAGGGAAATAAGGGAGTACTATATGCTAAACTGATAATCAAAAGTTGGTTGCTCTATGACTGGAGTTCCTTTGTTTGTATGGACAGAAGTTGACAAATTCCTGTATGAGAAAAGAACAAGTTTTCCAAAGTTGAAACCAAGAACAAGGAATATTTCAAAAACGATCAACCCCACGAAAAAAAGTGTATATAACATAAATTGGTGTTTTAATGTCCTCTACATTTTCTGTATATTAAGTTTTTGTCCATCTCTTACAGTTTAGCAGTTATGCAACATTCCGTAAAATTCATCCAGAATAAAGTTGTCTTCAGAGGCTATTCCCAGAAAATTCAAGATATGCATTTTATTTGTCAGGTAAAATATCTTTAATACTTGACATTTTAATCAAAATCGTTAGGGACATTTTTGAGAAAACCAAAATTTTCAAAAAAGTTACATGTAAAGGGTAGTTGGGGGTGGGGGGATTTTGTTGAAAATCTTCGTGTCGCATCCTTGGAAGATACCAAACTTAAATACCAAATTTGGTATTTAACGGTCTTTTCCGCTTTTGAGCTATGCTGTCCACAGACACACAGACACTCACAAAGACACACATACATACAGACGGACCTTTTTGTAAAAATGCTTTTTTTGGATTCAGGGGGACCTAAAACATGTATTTCCGGTGAAATCTCGGTATCGAATTTTTGGGTGGAATACAATACCTTCTCTATACACTATGTACATAGTACGTGTAGAGAAAGTAAAAAAAATCTGATATATTCCATTCACAAGACTTT